>CM054123.1:34793285-37193285 GCA_028751855.1 Ambrosia trifida | reverse complement strand
AATCAAATTTGGTGATGTATGGAACCCATTTGGCGGCATCTAACAAAATAAAGTTGATGCCGCCGAACCATTCATCTACATTGATGCCGCCATTTCATACTTATATATTGATGCCGCCAATTGAGTTCTAGGCTTCATTTCTTATATAAGCCCCCTGCCCATTCTCTCCAAACCATTCAGACTACAAACCACAATAAACCCGCCCAATATATGATACGGATTTTTATTGATATTGGGTCGATGTTACATTCACATGGAGTTTTAACTGTTTTCGGCGGGGATGAGTCATGCTTAACAGCATCGTCTGCCGTTTCATCCCCCGCTTGGCATCGCTTTTCTGGGGTCCAAAAAAGCGGTGTCTTTGGATCGGTGTTACATCCACATTAAACTACAACTCTCAATACATCTACACGTGGTATAACACGTGTAGAATGCAACATTGAGGGTTTAGTTTAAAATATTAGAGAGTTATGGATCGTTGGGGGGTATTGGGCCTCTAGTCTACCAACGCTGGACATTCCAACGGGCTCTTTAGGCGGGTCTACTTTCCAGGCAAACCCACGCCATCCGGTGTTGATGAATCACATCACGTCATTAGCGACTTGTCCGGCAACGGATGATGCGATTCTTCACCGTACTACTTTCGTATGGCAGGCTGGTTTGAACATTGGGTACCTGTAGATTTGGTTCACATATTCAACGGGTAGAACCATGTTCTCCTGGATCAAATTCAGATGGGTTTGAATCTGAATGCGGTCCTGAGTTCTCGCTGACTGGAAAAGACAAGTTTCTGGGTGCGAAACAGAAACTTAATGAACTATGCAACAAAAACGGTGGTAGAATATTGGAATAGGTGATCTCGGAAAATATATTGTCTTGTAAATCCGTAGATTGTATAGTTTGAGTGACTAGTTTTGAAAAACAGTTGTTAAATAAATTTGTAATATTTGTTTTAAATAAATCTATCATATTTGTATTATTTGTTTGAGACATTCCAAAAATGGAAAGTCTGTGTGTTATTTGATTTAAATAAATCTATCCCTCCGAGCCGTTTTCGGGCCACCGGGATCAGGCCCCGGAGACCCGAAAACCGCTGGACTTCGTGCGACGCCCGTGTGTTACCCAAGGGCAACGCGTCCGTCAGTCAGGTTACCTGTTCGGCAGGCCCAGCAAGGCTGCACAGAGGCCCAAAGAGGGCAGCCTGGCCCGTTTTCAACATAGTGTGGGTTTTGAGAAAAACACCTCCGAGCCGTTTTCGGGCCACCGATAAATGATTACGTAATCTTGTTTTAGTGTTTAACGCTTTTATTTGGATTTTAATTTTATAAAGCAAATCAATGTTCGAATCACAGGTGGCTAAACGATTGATATGTTCATATATTTATAAGGCAAAACAATAATTAATGTTATAAAAAATGTTACAACAGGTAATTATGAACAGACTTGAATTCGACAATGTTACTAGTTAAACCAGTCCAGATCGTTCGAGGGTCCCTAATTCTGAAGACGTTCAGATTGCCTCCTGGGTGGTTGGTTGGCGGGTGGTGCTCCTTCATTACCGTACTCGTTATCAGGAAAGAGGTTTAAATTCAGCGTGGTAGATGGTCCTGGCCGGCTTGAAGGTCCTTCATCACACGAATTATGCGGGGCATGGTAATGAAAATCACTAAAAAGGTCATGATCAAACCGTGGCAACCCTTGTCCAACAGGCGTCACGTAACCCGGTGATGAAGGAAACGCCCAACTATCTCCGATGCCAATTCCGCCTGCACGAAAGTTAGCTAGCGGACCCATCTCCCCCGGTTGACTGCCACCGGACCCACCAACATGACCAGTTCCCTGTACGATTGATCCACCCAATCCAAATGGAGTTCCCATCTGGTCCAATCCACTGTCCATGAATTGCGGGACATATCCCCCGGTCTGGTTCTGATTGTTGCTGGCCGCAACAGATGCACGAAACCCAGCGTCAGAGTGACTTCCACCAGCTTGGTCTTCATTTTCCGGAATGTGTTCCGGCACCTGACGGGGAGTGCGTCGCCGGCGCACCCTTTGAGGCCGTGCAGGTGCCGACAAGTCAACGGCGTCCATGGTAAGATGCGTCGGATTTTGTAAGTGTCCGGCGTTGTGTGACATCATCATACTGTGAAACGCCGTGTTTTGTATGCGCTCAAGCTGCGTGGCGAATGCCTGAGGATTATTAAAGGCCTCCTGAGATGACCGGTAAATATCACCCATGGCATCCCTCTGCAGCAAACAAAATTTTTAGTTAGAAACACCGAATTGCGAAAATAATTAATGTATGAATTCGAGGCACGTAAAAATGCTTTACCATCAACTGGATTCTAGCACCGTCGTCTTGGAAACCGCCAGCTGGGGCCGGTGCTACACCCGGATTTCCAATAAATGCAACGGTACGCCCCATATACCATTGCATATAACCGGGCTGGGTTGAAGCTGTCCTTATGAGTTCAGAGCGGATAACCGTGTTACGACGGTTATTCCATGCATTGACGTAGGCTTCATGCCTACTCATCCAGTCCGCCCCGTTGTGTCCTTGCCGCCCCAAGGCATGCAGTGTTTCAAGCCGAGCCGTGGGTACGGCTAAGGTTATCTGGGGAGGTATGTACTGGACCATGCCGAATTGCCTCAAAACCCGTTGAGGGTAATGATGCTCAACGATCTCGAAGCATATAAGGGGACAGCAACTCCTCCAGCTTTCCATCCCGTTTGTGCACATTGCCGGTAGTCGGTCCAAAACCGAGTTGTATGGGGTCCAGTTGAACTAAAAACAAACACTTAAGTCAGTAACAAAACACAATAAATGCATGATTAATACATACAAAAAACTAAAAATAATTACTAACATACCATCTCCTCGTTCAACGATTGTAGCTGTGAACGGTATGCCTTGAGGCAGTGTTGGGCCACCTCCGTGAACTTTAACCGCCGGTCTCGCCACCTACAAAATTAACATGTTAAAAAACGTGTTCAGAAAAAAAAAATACAAAGGGATGCCATGCAGGCAAGTATAATCAAACTGGGATTTGCGATATATACCGAGCCGCTATCGGGCAAGTATAATCAAACCGGTTTGAGGGTGGTCGTGGCGTGAGACACCGGATCCTCTCCCATGCCCATACTTGAAGGAGCATCATGGGTCCGGTCACCGCTTTCCTATCCGGCTGGGTGGCATCACAAAACCGCCTGTATAAACAAGCCAGAACCGCACTGCCCCAGCTATAAGATGCTGTACGGTTCAGGTCTCGGAAAAATCTCAAGTAAAAAACATTTATTCTATTATTATTATTATTATTAGGGAGTAAGGTGGAACCGATCAAAAAGAAAAGGATTAAACGAGCACGAAAAATGCACTCTTCATCCGTAGCCTCTGCTTCAACAAAGTCATGCTTTAGTTTATCAAGAATAACAGTACCAAAAACGGACTTGCCGGACATTTGGGCCTCTGTAGGCGTAACACCTAAGAATCGTCGGCACAAGGCTATTGCGTCGGCAGTAGACAAATTATCATCTACCCCAGACACAACAGCTCCCTCAATAGGCAACCCCCACAAGACGTTAACATCTTGTAAGGTGACAGTAGCTTCACCAAATGGAAGGTGGAACGTGTGAGTTTCGGGCCTCCATCGTTCCACCAAAGCTGTTGTCAAGGAGTGGTCAACGTATCGATAACCACAATCTATGAGGCCACCAAACCCTGCAGCATCGATAAGGTGACGAACCCGTCCTACAACAGGGTGGTCATGAAGTAACCTCCATATTCCTCTATCGCTACGCTTCACCATCATGGCGGCATTGAAGTTTTCCTCGTCTGTGAAAACGTGAAAGGCACGATGTCGATCACGCAGATACAACACATCGTCGTTTAGGGGACCAGGGTGTAAGTTCATGTTTTGATTCATGGTGGGAGGAATTTGGTGGGTATGATTTTTTATAAATTTCAAAGGTTTCAGATGGAGATTGTAGTGTTGATGGTGTGTTCTTGGATGTGGGTGGTGCTCCTTCTTCACCTCAACCTCCATTTTATAACCTTCAAAGCCTGAATTCTTACACTCCCAAGAATACTATTTGCCTATCAAATCATCTGCAACTTACAAGACCATTGCATGCAATGCTAGAGACCTTGTGAGTGTGTCTTATAGGCTGCATGCTTTGCAGGTGAAGACTGATTTTCATTTGCTGGTTTTAATGCATGAAAATGGATTAGCGGGATCATGACGGCAACATTGAAGAACACACCAACTCAATTGGCGGTATCAATGACACCTTCAAATGGATTGGCGGCATCTAGAGGTGATCCCTCTATATGGTTTGGCGGCATTACACACACAGACAAAAGCTTAAGTGATACCGCCAACCCATTTGGCGGCATCAGCTTTTTTTTTTTGATACCGCTAAACCACTTCTATACATCACCAAATTTGATTTTTTTACCCAATACCCCCCAAATGTAATTTGTAAAATGATAAACCCGCTAGTTATGTAAATGATTCAACAACAACTATTTAGAAATTGACAAACAAACCTCATTGTAAATTTCAAACACAATAAGGCCATCCTTTAGTTATGTAAAGCGCACCACGATCGTTCTCAAGCTTGATTTGGAAAGCATGTTCTGAAGCAAAGATACATAAGTATTGGAAAACAATATGTCAACATGTTGATATCAGCGAAACAAAAGGCAAATGAAGCAACTGTATATTATTTCTAAACAATTTTCATGACAAATCATTGAACCCTAATTAATATATACATGACATGTACCTATGTCTTCGCACAAATATCAAGTCAGTTTAGAAATATGGATTTGAAAACATGACCTGGAAATGAGCTGCACAAAATTGAATCGGCAGGAACGGCTCTGTTGTGTAATCCATGAAAAACAAAGCAACTGATATGCTGCAAAGTGGTAAACAATGTTTTCAAAGTTAATACAATTTACTCTATTTTATGTCTTATATAATGTATAAACTAATAGTAGAAAACGCATACCAGGCGTCTTTCATCAGTGAGTGGGTCGTCCAGCTTGCAGTAGAAAAATTTACCAGGGGCAGCTACAGCATCCTGATGAAAGGTGATCATTCTAAAACAGTTGATAATCTCCTCGTATTCGAAAACAAAGTTGCAATCAGACGGGTAATTTAGTGTTTTAATCATGTGCTTCCATCCATTGAAAAAGAACCACCTTCCAGCAATCTGCATCACTTTAACATCAAAGATTTTCTCATCCAATGTGTGAATTCTGGTTTTACCAGTTGGGTAGTTGTACTGCTTAACCCATTCATTATACTCGGAAGGTAAGGCCTACACATAAGAAAAAAACAGTCATATGTAAATATAACGAATCTGAATAAAATGACATTTAAGATAGTCGAGTGACTCCAAGAAATATAAAAGTATTAAATAACAAAGATTGTTACATTGCTTATTAGGTTTACACGGTCGTTGCCTTCAGACTTGACCCAAAATCCGTAAACCATTATTACTGAATATATATATTGCTGAAACATAACAAAAACCTGTATTAGTAAACAAACATGTAGCTGAAACATAAGAAATGCTAATCAAACAACAATCCATAAATGTAACAACACCTACAATCGAAGCATCAATTACTAAAATGTTTTTTAGTTTCCACTACCATCAACCATAAATCCTAAAAATCGATAATAACCTGAAAAATACCTAGTTATGTGATCATCAACATCTCAAAGCTATGAAGAAAATTAGTGATAATGCTATATATGAAACCCTAGTTATTTAATCATCCAAAGATAAACTCCATGACAAAGAAACACAAACCGTAACATACTAAAATCAATCAAAGACAAAACCCTAGATATAATCCGCCTGCAGAATAATACATTTAAAAACAGATATGGAATTATAAATGAAACACAAGACAGAAAAAAACATGGATGAATATCGATTTATTGAAAGAAGAATATCAAGATAAACTCCGTAACAAAAAAAACCCAAACCGTAACATACTAAAATCAATCAAAGACAAAACCCTAGATGTAATCGGCCTGCAGAATCATACATTTAAAAACAGATATGTCAACATTTAAAAATCAATCAAAGACAAAATCGTAGATGAACATCGATTTATTGAAAGAAGAATCGAATGGAGATTACCTTAGATTGGAGATGAAGGAAAACCTTGAATCACTCAGATATGGAAAATCACTGAAACTCAAGACAGAAAAAAACATGTATGAACATCGATTTATTGAAAAAATAATCGAATGGAGATTACCTTGGATTGGAGATGAAGGAAAACCTTGAATCGCCTGATTAGGATTGAGGGTTGGTTATGGAGGCGATGAAGATTATGTTGCAATCGTTATGTCCGTGTTTAGATTTTTGGTTTATATATTTACTCGATTTTTGATTTAAAAAACAAAAATTTTATAAATTCTCACAATGGGACACTTGGCATTTGTTGATTGGCTATGTAATTTGAGGCTCAATGTGGGATTGACAAGTGTCCACATTGAGTTTCATATATTAGTTGTATAGATTCCTAATTTAAAACATCATATAAAAAATAATCTAGAAATCGATTAAAACCATAAGTGCACATCTACATGTATTCCATTAATCTATTATGTCAACAATGGAATATTCCTTACACAACAACTATTGACCTATTGTCATGAAAATCAATTATGGTGGTATAAAATCATACACAAAGACTACAACAGGTAAGAATCATGCGTTCAACTCAGAGGGTGTTTGGGATTGAGTTTCAAAACAACTTGTTGACTTATTGGCTTTTTTCAAAAAGCTAATAAGTTAATAAGCTGTTTGTGTACCCAAAAGCACTTTCTGTTTTGACTTTTGGCTTTTGGCTTTTAAGGGTGGAAAAACTGTTTTTGAAAAGTTAGAAATCCTGACTTTTGGCTTTTGGCTTTTGACTTTTGGAAAAAAAAATTACAAATTTACCACCTATACAACCAATATTCACAATAAGTTAAGCAAAACACTAAAAAAAACGCAATCTATTGACTTTTTGACGTTTCTCATCCCAAAAGCTAATCCAAACACCGTTTTTAAAACTCCTTTTCAAAAAGTCATAAGCCAATAAGCACTTTTAACCAAAAGCACTTTTGAATCTCCAAACTCAATCCCAAACACCCTCTCAGTGATTATTATTTATTAAAGTTATGAAATTTTACACTGACGAGGGAGGAGCTGGGGAGGACGGCTGGAGGCAAAGGTTCGTTTTTTGGCTGCTGATTTCGTAACACAAAAGAGAGGAAGACAAGGTAGAACAGGCAACAGGAAGGGTTCGGGTTTTTTTTTTTTTTTTTTTTTTTTTTTTTTTTTTTTTTGGGTTTAGGTTAAGGGTGGGCTTGATGGGTTGGGGTGGGCTTGATGGGTTGGGCTCCAAGTTGGGTAGTTGAACTTGTGTTTTATTAGGTTTATAAAACTTGGGTTTAGACTTTAGAATGTGATACGTTTTTTATTCGAGTTCGATAAATATTTTTTCGAGTAACATAACGTTGTAACATATAATTTAATTTAGTAGTAACATAAATTTTATTTGAGTAGTAACGTTTTACAAAAATTATAAAAACAAAAAAAATTCCACTTCGCGCGAAAATTTGAGCCGCAACGGGCGCAACCCCTAGCCTAAATTTAGCTAGGTCCGCCACTGGCTCAATTCTTGTAGTTCACTTCATGGTTGTGGATCCAAATTCTATAGGAACATTGATTGGGAGTTTAAAGGTAGTTTGTATTCCTCTTATTTACGTCTTGTTTAAAATCAGTCTGCCTCGCCACTAAGTTCGAGTTTCATGTGCAGGTACAATGATGAAACAAACCGATATCGGCTGAATTTCCGCCGCATCCTCGCGGCAACGCCAATTAAATCATGCTAGTTAATATTAACTAGTAAAATTAGTTCGCACTACGCGCGGCAATTCGGTTGGCATCGACGATGCTTGCCGCACTTCCACATCATCAGCGCTTAACCGAGAACCATCCGTCACAAAGAACCGTGTCGGTCCATGTTTCTTCACCCCGTCTTCCGATTTCCACCGTCGTGAAACCCATTATCATCATCTTCATCAATTCATGGTTGCTGGCAACGAAAGGCTAGGTAGTGCGACCGAAAGATGGTGGCTAATGGGTGTCATCGCAGCACACTCGTGAAATGTAAACCATGACTGTTCCGAATCAGCTGCTGCCATCTCTCTAGAAACATGTGTTTCATTTGTTTTGCCAAAAAACCCTTGTGAGCGCACGAGCTGCTGCTGATTCAAGAGCAAACTTTGTTGTCAATGGAGAATAATGATGATATATGTTGATGTTCAATATAATAATGAAGAGAGATGTATGTGATATGGGTTTGAAAACACAACCACCAGGTGAGCAGACACCTTGTACTAAATATGTGATGGTCAAATTAAAAAAAGCAGAACTTCTGCGTGCAAAGCAAAAAGGTGAAGAAATGCCGTATTGCACTGACAGTCAAAGATTAATATATATACTAATATCATTAAGCTTATAATAGACCTTTTGGGTGACGTTAGTAATTTGGATTCAGATGGTTACTGAATTATTAATCATATACTCAGATAATTAAACAATTTGATTTTTGAGTCAACTAATTAAAACCATCAAAACTCACTCACGGCTCAAATTGTATTTTACTCAAAACTCATTTTGTAGTTAGAGCATATTCGAGTATTCGACGGTGGGCGGAAATTATTGACACGACCCGAAAACCGACCCGAACCCCACACTAAAAAGGCTGATTTGGGTCAAGTAACACGATCCGTTTAAAAAAACGGGTCGAGTTCGGGTTCACCCGTATTAAAAATGGGTCGGGTTTGGGTTGACGCATATATAAAATGGGTCGACCCGTTAACCCGTTTAAGTATTTAGAAAAAAAAATCTATTATATTTTTATTTTTCTTTTTTCATTTCTATTTACATGGTTAGTTATAATTGTGTTATTTTTGGCATACTATATTATTTATTTGTCACACTTATATACTTACCATTAAACATTTTATTGATAACTCGCTTACAACCCAACAACCCGATTATAACTCATGAACACATATGACTCATTTAAAAATATGGGTTAAATGGGTCGTCTTCGGGTTGACCCGGATTTTATGTGGGTCGGGTTAGCGTTGAAATATTTGACACGAATAATAATATGGGTCGGGTTTGGGTTGCACATTTCAACCCATTAACCCGCCAACCCGCAACCCGTAAACCCGTCAACCCATCAACCCGACACGATTGACACCCCTAGGTTTCACCAACCTACGCACCCTTTTCTTTTCCACCTTGGCACCGCTCTCCTTTTCTTTCTACTCCATCCTCTCACGCTTCTTTCTAGTAGTTCTCTAAAAAAGATCATACATAAAAAATTTGATTTTATTTAAACCAAAAGTATAAGTGGGCTGCCCATACTGGCATATTATGTTATTTTGAAATTATTAAGTAGAGATCTAACCAAATTAACTTAAGGCCCGGCCCATATATTCTGTTGTTTGATATTAACATATGATATGCTACTAGCAACCCGTCACAGACGATCCTTGTAGCGCCTCTAGTGACCTTTTATATCCATCAGACGTCACGGTCGTTACTTGTCACATTATTGATCTGTATGCTCAAATTAAATGATGCATAATTGCCAAATCAACTATACCAAGAAACCCTAACCTTCTTAATTCTTTTGATGTGTTGCTAGAATGAAGAAGAACTAAGAGGAGAATTCAATCAAATCAAGCTGTTTATTATTGATTATCATTGGGTTATTTATACAACTTGACTAACAACCTTTCCCTCCAAAACTATAACAGCTAATAACTACCAATCAAACTATCAAACTATTACCTTTTCAGTCCCTCTACTATTACAAAGTAGCTAAACATTGACTAATACATTTCTAATCGTAACAATACTTTCCCCCTATTAAAAATCTTGTCCTCAAGAATTGATTTGAGGAAATCTTAACTGAAAATCATCCAAGAATTCCTAAGTGGCTTCTGTAACAGGGAGATCCTTCCAATGAACAAGAACAACAACAGTCATCTTATTTCCTCTTCTTATTAGCTTCCTATCAATGATGACCCTGGGTTGAAATCTGAATCTTGGCTCTTCAGGCAATGGAATGACTTCATGATGGGGTCCATGAGCAGCTTTCAAAAGTGATACATGGAAAGTGGAATGTATTTGAGAGGAAGCTGGTAAATCCAGCTTATAGGCCACCTGTCCAATTTTCTTAATGACTAGAAATGGACCATAATACTTAGGACCCAGTTTGTGTTAGTTATGCCCCTTCATAGATCTTTGAACATAGGGATGTAATTTGACAAAAACCCAGTCTCCCACAGTGAACTGTCTTTTTGTCTTTCTCTTGTCAGCAGACTGCTTCATTTGATTCTTAGCTCTAGCCAATGAATTCTTGAGGTTAACAATCTTCAGTTCTCTTTCTCTGAATAGTTGCTCCAAAGATTAAATCTTGGTGTCATTGGGAATGTAGGAAATGTGCAAAGGTGGCTGCACACCATAAAGGGCTTCAAAGGGTGACATTTGGATTGCAGAATGCCAAGATCTATTGTACCGCCACTCTGCTAGTGTTAACCACTTAGGCCACTGTAGGGGACTGTCCATTATCATACACCTCAAGTAGGACTCCAAGCATATGTTTAATACCTCAGTTTGACCATCAGTTTGAGGATGGTAAGCTAAGGAATAAGCCAGATCAACCCCTTGCAGCTTCATAAAATCCTTCCAAAAATGGCTTAAGAAAATGGGGTCTCTATCAGATACAATAGTGGTAGGGCAACCATGAAGCTTAAACACATTATCAAAAACCAGTTGAGCTACCTGATTAGCAGAGAAGGGATGTTTTAAACTCATAAAATGAATAAATTTGGTGAACCTGTCAACCACTACCAAGATGGTATCTTTTCCAAAGGCTGCTGGTAGCCCACTAATAAAATCCATTGAGATGTCAGAAAATATGGATCTTGGGGTGGGTAAGGGTTGCAATAAGCCAGGAAATGCAACCCTTTCATATTTTGATCTTTGAAAAACCACACGCTTCTTAATAAAGTCTTTCACATCCTGCTCACATTTTTTCCAATAAAACATACTTTTTAACTTGTGAATGGTTGGAACATAACCTGAATGACCCCCAACAGAAGAAGAATGACATAACTCCAGTACTTGTTGCCTCAATTCAGAATTTGCAGAAATGACCAATTTGCCCTTCCTTCTCAAAACATTATTTACCCAAGTCATATGTTTTACCTCTTGCCCCTGCTGAATTTTGTGAATAATTTCTTGCAATTTAGGATCTTGTTTCCACCCTTCTTGTATTCTTGGCCATAACACAGGGTCCATAGTGCTCATACTCATCTGAAACAAGGCTATACCATCCATTCTAGACAAGGCATCAGCCACAGAATTTCCAGACCCCTTTTTATACTCTATAGCATAATCATAACCAATCAACTTAGCCAACCATTTCTGCTACAAGGGTGTGGTTATTTTCTGCTCTAGTAGGTACTTAAGGCTTCTTTGGTCTGTTCTGATAATGAATCTTTTGACTATAAGATAATGGTGCCATGATTTGACTGCCATCAATATATCCAATAGTTCCTTCTCATATACAGACATGTGAGCTTGTTTACCAAAAATGCCTTTACTAATAAAAGCCAAGGGATGTCCATCCTGCATTAAAACAACCCCTAATCTTTTTGTTGAAGCATCAGTTTCAACTACAAAGGTTTTAGAAAAATTGGGAAGGACTAAAACAGGAGAGGATGTCAAGGCTAACTTTAATTGATCAAAAGCATTCTGAACCTCATCATTCCATTTAAAGGCTTCTTTCTTTAAGATTGGTTAAGGGTTTGGCAATGCCCCCAAAAGACCTGATAAACCTACTATAATATCCTGCTAGGCCTACAAATCCTCTCAACTGTTTCACTGTTGTGGGTATTGGCCACTTTTTAATTGATGTAATCTTAGAAGGATCAGTAGCTACACCCTCAGCATTGATAACATGACCAAGATACTCTACTTGTGGACCAGCAAAAGAGCACTTAGATCTTTTTGCTACCAATGTATTATCTCTTAACAGTTGTAATACCATTTGCAGATCTTTGACATGTTGTTCAAGTGTAGCACTATACACAAGAATGTCATAAAAAAAACTAAGACACACTTCCTTAATAAGGGCTTAAAGGTAGTGTTCATCAATGACTGGAAGGTAGCAGGTGCATTAGTAAGTCCAAAGGGTAAAACCATGAACTCATAATGACCTTGATGTGTTCTAATGGCTGTCTTGAACACATCATCAGGGTGCATTCGGATCTGGTGGTATCCAGATCTTAAGTCCAGCTTTGAAAAGACTGAACTGCCCCCTAATTCATCTAACAACTCATCAATTAAAGGGATAGGAAAGTTGTTCTTCACAGTTGCCTCATTCAACCTTCTATAATCCACACACATTCTATAGGTACCATCCTTCTTTTTCACTAACACAACAGGAGCTGTAAAAGAGCTAACACTCTCTCTAATAACACCATAATCTAACAGTCCTGGGTCATTTCTTCTATAACATTTTTTTGTGCAGTAGGATACCTATAAGGTTTCAAAGTAATAGGTTGTGTACCTTCTTTGAGGACAATTTTATGATCACAATTTCTCTTGGGAGGGAGTTTAGTAGGCACAGTAAAAACATCCTTGTATTTCAGCAACAAATCTTCTACCATAGGGCTCCTATTGTAACATCACACAATTTTTTTTATATATATAGAACTCCCTCGTTTATTCATCCGATTCATGTTTACATTATCTTTCCCATCCATTTTATTAATTTTTTTTGTTTAAATAATGACTTATAATCAATATTAAATTGGATTTTATTAAAAATTCTGATT
Source organism: Ambrosia trifida (assembly GCA_028751855.1). Lineage (NCBI taxonomy): Eukaryota > Viridiplantae > Streptophyta > Magnoliopsida > Asterales > Asteraceae > Ambrosia > Ambrosia trifida. Next base: position 37,180,344 of record CM054123.1, on the reverse strand, counting down.
TAAAAACGTTAAAAAAAATGTTGGCCTGAGCCAGGATTCGAACCCGAGTCCCTGGCGGGCTAAACCTTAACCACACCACACAAACCACTACACCATTTGGTGTTTTGTGATGTTAATTAAAACCAATTAAACTTAAACCCTTTCAAGGTCCCTTAGTCAAACCTGAAAAGTCAAACGTAGTCTCTTAGTCAAGTCAAGTCAAAGTGTTAGTAAATATGGTCTCCTAGTCAAGTCAAAGTGTTAGTAAATATGGTCTTCTAGTCAAGTCAAAGTTGTTCCTAAATTCTAGCCTAGTCAAAGTAGTCCCTAATTACAACTCCAAATTATACACTATAAATACAATAGCCTACCATTCAACTCTTTATAACATTCAATAAAAAAAACATTATTATCCCATCTCCCACACACTAAAGTTTTCATCCATCATTATCTCCTCTAGCTAGTTCCGAGTTTTCCAAGGCATTATTACTAAGTGTTTGCACGCTCAAGAAAACTCACGAACTCATTAAGCACCTAAGGTGAGTTTTACATAACCCCTTTTCCATTTCACTATTTTGGGGTGAAACATGTTACAACATTCAATTTACAATTCAATCATAAGTGTCTATGTGTTATTCTATGTTGCATTATGTCTTAAACATTACTAGGGTAAGCACATTATTCTAGCATAATCATTAACATTGATCAGCCGACGGTATACAATGATAGATCTATTGGACTGACAATCCCACCCGGATACGTGTACCTCCTACATAGGTAGCGTGGGTGATTGTTATCGAATTTATAACATAATCGAGTGAACCATGAGCATATGGGATGGACCACAATATTCTAGTCACAAGGTTTGATTATGCACTCGATTTACCTGATGGTTTTGTTTTCACATATGGACTAGACTTGCCATGACACTCGAATTGTACAAGTTTTTATTCAATTATCAAAACCTATGTAATTCTCACCAACTTTTGTTGACCCAAAATATTTTCAAACTTAACATGTTTCAGGTTATAGCTTGCTCGGAGATTAGAGTTAATGCTTGAAGATGCGTAGCTAGTATTTTTTTTTATCTTGATTTACAAATTCTTAGAACAATTGTATGTAATTTATTTAAATCATATATTGAAACTTATTATTTACCATGAGCTACTGAACAATCATCAATACGTGACATCCCGATGTTTCCGCCATCGGTTGGGGTGTTACACCTCTCTTGAATTGACACTTGAGGATTGTGTTGACCCATATCTTCCTTGCCCATCTGCAAACTGAACAAATGGACTTGAGCCAATTGATCTCTTGTTGATAATAGTTCTTGCATCTTTTCTGTGGAACATAGAGTAACTCCTTTAGTTTTCTCCCCTTTTTGTGCAATATTTTTTTCCATTCAACTGAAATTTCATGGTCAACTCTTTGAAATTCCAAGTGATGTCATCAAGATTATGCAACCACTGAATTCCTAATACCATGTCATAATTGGACAATGGTATGAGAAAAACATCAGCAGTGAACCATGTTCCTTGCATGGACCATTGTAATCCTTCAATCATCATAGTACATTTCATCTGATCACCATCAGCAACCATAATATCCATGGCCTTTATTGTTTTAATAGGAAGTCCAAGTTTTAAAGCAAGTGTAATATCCAAGAAATTATGTGTTGAACCAGAATCTGTAAGAATTTGCAGAATTCTGTTGCCAATCACCCCTTTTATACTCATGGTAGAATAAGAGGGTAGACCCATGATGGAATTTAATGAAATATGAGGTTCTTGGAATATAACTTCTTCATTCTCAACAGTTTCATTTTCAAGGCCTTTGTCATTTTCATCATCAATTATTTCTAAAGAGAATAACTGTTTATTCTTACATTGATGAGTAGGGGTGAACTTTTCTTTACAGCCAAAACATTCCCCTTTTGATCTTTTCTCAGCAATTTCTTTTGGACTCGACCATCTAGTGGAATTAACAGGTTTTGGTTTAGGGTATGGAGTAGGTAATAAGGGTAAATTGGAAGAGTTATGAGATAGTGTGGGCTTAGGTGTGAATGGACTGATTTTATTGAAAGAAGGTGTAGTGTTTCTGTGGAATCTTGTATTGGAAGCAGCCTGAATGGCTTTATTGGAATCATTTTGTATTCTTGCAAGCATGTAAGCCTCAGGAATGGTTCTTGGTCTCAATACCCTTACAGGATAACCAATATCAGGATTAATGGCTCTAAAAAACAGGCTTACAACATATTCATCAGGAATATTAACTTTGGTGAGACCCAAATCAAATTCTTTACAAACATCTTCCAATGACCCAGTCTCTCTTATTATAGCTAAAGCACCCATAGCATCTTGTACCAACACATCGGCAAATCTTGTTGAAATAAAATTCTTGTATTCAGACCAAGGCATACCTTCAATTGAACCATTTCTTGACTTGACAAAGGCATGATGCCACAAAAGGGCTGCATCTTCAAGGTGAACCACAGCATACCTGACCTTCAATCTATCAGGTGTATCATCAATTGCAAAATAGTGTTCTACCCTGCACAATATCCCTCAACATTTGTCCCATTGCCATTGAATTTTGGAAAATCCAATTTGGTCAAACGTTGACTATTCTTGTAAGATGATTGTTCCTCATCCCCACCACTACTGGTACTTTTTCTGTTCTGATTGTTTGAGGGTACATCTCCATTGTTATGGTGCAAGATCTTGAGGAGTTCAGACAATTGAGATCTGATCTCACTCACAGCTTCAGTATTTTGGGTAGTAGCAAGCCTAATGGCTGCTAAATCATTCATATTCTGACCAGTGACCTTCTCGAGTCTAGCCAAGGCCGAATCATGTTCTCAAAATTTTTGATCTGTTGATTGGGTTCTGGTTGTCATTATTGTAATTAAAACAGAGTATCGAATTAAGAAAAGAATTGGTTAGGCTCAAATGGGTAATTGGAACGAAGGAAGGTTAACAAGGCTCAAGATTGTTGATGAAATGAAAGACTTATGTTTTTCAGGCTCAAAAACAGGTTAAAAATGGAGGATTATGGTGGAAAATGGTGGTGGTGTACGGTGGTTGGTTACGACGGTAAACGGTGGTGGAGGTAGTTAAAATGGTTATTATCAAGAGTTGTCCAAGGATTGAACAGCTCTAATACCACTTGATAGAATGAAGAAGAACTAAGAGGAGAATTCAATCAAATCAAGCTGTTTATTATTGATTATCATTGAGTTATTTATACAACTTGACTAACAACCTTTCCCTCCAAAACTATAACAGCTAATAACTACCAATCAAACTATCAAACTATTACCTTTTCAGTCCCTCTACTCTTACAAAGTAGCTAAACATTGACTAATACATTTCTAATCGTAACATGTGTGCTTCAAAAAGGTGATTTGTACCCTTTCTCTTCTTCGGCGTCTTACAAGCAATGACTTGTATGTTTGCTCGTCATGGGTTTCTGTGTTTGAGCGAGACTGGAAGCGTTTTAATAGGCGTAAGGTGAGGTGCATGGATGGTTACATAAGGGATGACTAGAGGTCGGAGATTCTACGCATGATATAATGACCGAAGGTGTTTCGTCAAAGGAGATGGCCTATAATAAATGTGTCAAGTTTTAATGTTTTGTCACTTTTATGTCCTCTATATGTTTTATAAATAAACTTTTATATCCTCTATATGTTTAAAAATAAAAATTGTCATATGGAAATAACCGACATTACATTTACACATGTTAACTTTTATATCGAATAGAATAGAATCATAGTCTAAGTTCGGTACAATTAAACAATAAATTTTAAAGTCTGATTGTTCTTTTTATTATTTCATTAACATAACAATTATTAGTTGGAGATGACAACAAAATAAACAAAAAAGGAAAACAATATTATACATTATTTCAAAATTTAAATACATATGTAAATCTCAAATCTCTATGCACTTACTTTACTGGTGAATGTACAAGTGTTGTGAAGCATCAGACCGAGTGTTACCTGTGGGCGTATAGGCAAGGCCTCGAGTTGTTCCGACTATAATTGGGTTGGGTTGGGTTGGGGGGGGGGGGGGGGGGGGGGGGGGGGGGTTATATGCGAGATGCACAACCTGAAGCGAGTAGGAGTGGAGATGTATATGCCCCCTCCACCCTTATCCAGTCAAATAATCCCCCCTCGAAACATACTTCCAACCGCAATAGAATCCGATAACCGCCTTCGTCCTCCCGTAGGACCCGCCCTACCGCCACCAACCATATACTCACCACCAGCCACTCTCACCGATTTATGACTCGTACAACCGGAAAGAATCCCCGGTCGTTTCTTCGGCTCATTGTTCACCGTAACCCCACCATTCCCGCCAGAAAATCTCCAACCACCGCCGCCACCGGTTCTCATATCCTCGTAATCCGAAGCCACCGAAAAATCTGCCGCACTCGCCGTCACAACACTCCAGTCAACGCTGACCTCACTCGGTGCATAACCGTTTGACTTCCGTGGAGCTACAAAAGAATTGTTACCGGTGGTAGAAAAACTCTCTATCTCAAACAAATCCGAGCTCGAATCACTATCCGCATCGTGGTTGTTGGATATCCTGCTCGACGGGATGTACATTTCGTCTTCCGTCGGATTGATATCAACATCCCAATTGTTTAACAAACTTAGTTTTCGTCCGAGACTTATACGTTCACCATTGTTCTCGTCTTCAACTTTACCCGCCATATTCCCATATATTAAATTCGACCGATCTGAATTATTTGAATTCAGATCAGTCGAATTTAATACAGGGAAGCTAAAGTAATCATTTCGAGGCGTCCTCTCTGTCAATTTACTTGACAGAGGGGACATTTTCGGATCAAATTCCAACATCTTGATATGCGGTTTCGCGATCCTTTTCTCATTAATTTGAGTTGACTTCTTGTTAATACAATTACAACCAAAACTAGCAAGAAATGTCCGGGTTTTACTTCCTCTTTCCACCCGTCCATTGGACTGTTTCACACGGGGTTGTGGTAACAACCCTGTGTGACTGTTATAACTAACACTTGAACGTACACTTGACGTGTGCGTGCTTGTTTGATCAGTTAGCATCTTTACACCGAAATTACGATCAAATTTCTCAACCGTCACAACATGCGGATGAATATTACTTCTTGTATCATAAGTATCGATAAACCGTTGAATATTCTTACTCTCCACATCTTCAATCTCTCCTTTGAAGTACTTTTCTGCACCAAACACACCAAGTTCTTCATCTTCTTCTTTGTTCTTTTCAGATTTGTTACGATAATGTTTATCGTTTGTGGGATCCGAAGCTTGATTCGTTAGCTTACGAATCATGTGTTCTTCGGCTTGGTTCAAGTAGGATGAGAACGAGACATCTCGAAAACTGTTTGCTGTTTGTATTGTAAGGCTGACTCCAATGGATGAACCGTTAGGATAAGTTTCCATAGTGGAAAAAAAAACAAGAGTGTATGAATATGAAGTTACAATGAATGATAATATTAAAGGAGATTGATGAAGGAAGAAGAGGAATATGATGAGCAACTTGGCTAAATGACAGCCATTTGTATAATGTATAGTATGAAGGAACAATGTATTATGAGTAATGTCCACTTGCATATGTATTATGATATGTTCATAACTCATATGTTGGTCAGTGAATATGTAATTTGTGTCATTCTAAGATTTTTTTTTTTTCATATTAAATGACCTTTTCTTACCAAGACAAAATAAGTTACATATTCTAGATTTTGGTTTTCTTTTCAAATAATGCATTTATTATTTTTTAAAAAATTTTTTGTTATTAAATGAATCTGAAATTATTAGAGAGTATTGCTAAACGTACATCTCTTGTGACGAAACAATGGAGTATAATTATTAAAGGGTATTGTTAAATGTATCTCTCTTTCGTGAAATTGGAGATGACCTAGTTTTAAAGAATAATTTCTATGTAAAGAGGGATATTAATAGGCGATATATTAGGCAAAGTCAACTGGTAGTTATAGTCTTCCATTATATTTGTAAACGCACCATCAATAACATGGTTCGCACTTCCCTTGCTCACGCCAATCTCCCCCAACAATTTTGGCATCATGCCCTTGATGTCACCACCTATCTCCACAACATTCTACCCGGCAAAACCCACCAATACCACTCACCAACCGAACTTATCTACCACCGCACACCATCATACGAACACCTTCGCGTGTTTGGCTCCCTTTGCTACCCCCTAATCCCCTCCACCACCATAAATAAACTTTCTCCTCGTTCTCACCCTTGTGGCTTCCTAGGCTACCCCTCACAACACCGGGGGTATAAATGTCTAGATCTCACAACAAACCAAATCACCTTATCTCGTCACGTCTTATTTGACAAAACCATCTACCCTTTCAAACATATGACCACATCCACACCTAACACCCCACACTCCTATGACTTTCTAAACACCTCTGTTCACCCACTATTTTGGCCTCATATCCAATCTATCCCTCCTGACCAACCATCATCTCACAACTCGGCCCACTTGTCACCTCCAGCCCATTCTTCAACAACACCTCAGGCCCAACCAACAAATACTCCTACACCAGACCGCCCTCTACCGTCCCACCCACATACACCTCAGGCCTAACATCTTTCTTTGGCCCACATCTCACCAAACCTCTCCCCACCTACGGCCCATTCCCCATCCTTGGCCCACACATTCCCCACACCACACCACTCGTCACCAAGCTCACCCGACCCATCCATCTCATCCCCCTCACCCGACCCTCCCCCTACACGTACCATGCGAACCCGTGCCATGGACGGCATCTCCAAACCTAAACGCTTCCTAAACTTACACACCACCACCATTGTCCTCATCCCGAAATCACCCACCTTTGCTCTGTCCTCACCTGAATGGCATCGTGCAATGATGACTGAGTATGATGCACTTATGAAAAACGAGACTTGGGAATTAGTGCCACGACACCCAAACATGAATGTAATTCGTAGCATGTGGTTATTCAAACACAAATTTAATTCTGATGGTTCTCTTGAGCAATACAAAGCTCGTTTAGTTTGTGATGGCAGTTTACAGCAGGTGGGCATCGATTGCGGAGAAACATTTAGTCTGGTCGTTAAACCGGCCACCATCCGCACAGTTCTTTCTATTGCTCTCAGTCTGTCGTCTCAAAAAGTCTTTATATGGGTTAAAGCAAGCTCCACGGGCATTGTACCAACGGTTCACTGATTATGTTCTCAAATTGGGCTTTCGGCAAAGTGGATGCGATAATTCTCTCTTCATCCTCAATCGGCCTGGTCACACGGCCTACCTGCTCCTCTATGTAGACAACATTTTGTTGGTTACATCTTCTGACGCTCTTTGCCAACAACTCATGCATAATCTCAGCACTGAATTCGCAATGAAGGATTTGGGCCCCTTGAGCTACTTTCTCGGCATCTCAGTCAAAAGAACGGGCAACTCAATGTTTTTATCTCAACAGGCGTATGCACATGACATCATCAAACGGGCGGGCATGGAATCATGCAAACCAGTGGACACCCCCGTTGATTCTGGCTCCAAACTCAGCTCATCGACAGGTACTTCTTTTGAAGACCCAACCCTCTATCGAAGTTTGGCAGGGGCTCTTCAGTACCTTACTTTCACACGCCCCGATATTTCCTACGCCGTGCAACAGATTTGCATGCATATGCATGCCCCCATGACCGCCCACTGGTCCGCCCTCAAGCGGATCATTCGATATCTACAAGGCTCGTCTTCTCTGGGTCTCACACTTGAGCACGTCCCATCTGCCTCATTAATTGCATACACTAATGCCGACTGGGCCGGTTGCCCAGACACACGGCGCTCTACTTTAGGATACTGTGTCTACTATGGAACAAATCTCTTGTCCTGGTCATCCAAACGGCAGCCCACCATATCCCGCTCCAGTGCCGAAGCCGAGTATCGCGGTGTCGCAAACGTTGTCGCTGAAATTTGTTGGCTACGAAATCTCTTGCTTGAATTACATAAACCGCTTCATAAAGCCACGTTGGTCTATTGTGATAATATCAGTGCTGTCTATCTGTCCGGTAATCCAGTTCAACACCAACGAACCAAACACATTGAATTGGATATCCACTTTGTCAGAGAGCAAGTACAACGCGGACACATTAGAGTTCTTCACGTTGCCTCTCGTTACCAGATCGCTGACATCTTCACCAAAGGCCTTCCCCGTCAGCTCTTTGAAGACTTCAGATCCAGTCTCAGCATTCGGTCCCCTCCTGCTTCGACTGCGGGGGTATAATAGGCGATATATTAGGCAAAGTCAACTGGTAGTTATAGCCTTCCATTATATTTGTAAAGTCTTCCACTGATTATGGAATGATTGTTATTGTAATCCTTATATATACATAACTAGCTGATTACCCCGGGAGGGTCCGGGGTTGAAAAAACTAATTTTACATGATATCCTATTGCAAATGGCTCAAGTTAACTAACCACAAAATCTCTCAATCATTGCATGTAATAACTCATATTCCCTAATCTAAAACCTAATCAGTAATCATCTAAAGAATCACTTATGTAAGCTGCAACTATTAAAAAACTCATCACATCTCTCTAATTTCTCACATTCTAATGGCTCTTATAATTCCTAACCTAATCAACTAAACAAACACTTAAGTTGGAAGTTGTAATCATTGCATCTCATTATGCCACGTGGCATAATCAAGAGATGGTTGAGGCCACCATGGAACGCCACGTCAGCAACTATCAATTCTTTCCGGGAGCGTCCCGGGGTTGAAAAATATAACCATTCTAATAATACTAATACTAATAGTAATAATTATTACTTTTGTAATTAAATAAATAAAAAATAACCTTGCTATAAGGTGACACCATATGTTGCAGTATTGCGCGATTCTTTCTCCTAACTTCTCTTGATGAAGTATACCTAGTAAAATTCCAATGATAATATGGTGATTGGGCTGATTTTCAACATGGTAGATAAGAACCTGGTTTAAAAGAAAAAACATGATTAATGAATAACATGAACACTTTGTGTGTTTTTTTCCTGTATGAACGAAACCCCACAAAAAATAGTCGATTTTTCTCCGTTTTTTATATAGGACTATGGTACTCGTTGGAAAGATAATAAAACGCTCGTTAATTTGGTGTAATTTTTTTCTTTAAAAAATTTCGTATATAAAAGATATAAACGTTTAAAAATTATGGGAGGAAACATGAGAGAGAAAATTTTAAATTTATTTTTAAATTCTTTTTTTCCTAAAATAACTCAATTTAATTTAGGGTTTTATGTTTTTTTTTAATTAAAAAAAGAAATAGTTCAAAAACACTAAAATCTTTCAATTATAATTAGGGGTGTAAACGAGTCGAGCCGAGCCCGAGCCTGACTGAGCTCGAGCTCGGCTCGTTATGGTTTTATGAAGCTCGAGCTCGAGCTCGGATCGGTTCGAGCCTACAATCTTTAGCTCGAGCTCGGCTCGCTAGCAAAATCAAAAGCTCGAGCTCGGCTCGGCTCGGCTCGAGACGATTTGAGAACAATCTCAAACGAGCTCAAAGCTCGGCTCGAAATCGCAAAATCTCGGCTCGCGAGTGTTATTAAATGTGCCTATGAAATAAGGACTTGGGCTTTGGAGATGTGGGCTATAAATTATAAGAGATATATAAATAACTTATAATTATGTTTGGGCTCGTTTAGGCTCGCGAGCCCAATCGAGCTTTGTATCTTGGGCTCGAGCTCGGGCTCGATAACTAAACGAGCCATATTTCAGGCTCGGGCTCGGGCTCGTTAAGGTTCGGCTCGTTCGGGCCTTTTACCGAGCCGATCCCGGGTAGCTCTCGAGCCGCTACGTGTCATTTACACCCCTAATTATGATGCTACGTGACACTCTCAAGGGAAGGTTGAGACCTCCATTGCATGTCACGTCAGCATATACGTTTTCTTTTATATATATAGATAGATTGTGAATGAAAAAGGGCAACAACCCAACTTTACTATCTCTATCAGATATGTTTTGGGAGACCTTTGTTAAACTTTTTACTCTTATCTCTAATTAAACAAAGTTAAATAATGTTAAAATCAATAATCGTATCTCAAAAGTTGGAAAGAAGACACTAATACTCCTTTCAATTAAAAAGGTAAAAGGGAAATTAAATTATAGTATAATAAGCTTGTGTTAGCACGTGCCCTGTAATATCTAAATTATACCAATAACTTTTTTATTTTTATTTTCGAGAAATTACGCATATGTGTTTACTCAACCATTTGTCTCTTATTAATGTTTGTTTTTGAAGTTTAAGTTTTTTTAAATTAAGCATCCATAAACCTAAATATGCTCAGCTTATATATATATATATATATATATATATATAGGGTAGGGATCCTAAGAGAACCAACCCCTATTTGAGAACTGAGAGAACCATTCTGAGCCACACATTTCATATAAAGGCAAAAAAAAAAAAAATTTTTTTTTTTTTTTTTTTTTGCTTTAATCGCACATTTTTATGCAAGGAAATTTTTTTTTTATTTTTTTTGAATTTTTTTTTCATTTATACATATGTGTATATGACAATTATACATATGTGTATATAGCAATTATACATATATGTATATAGCATTTTTCAGCTATACATATGTGTATATTTCAGTTATACATATGTGTATATAGCATTATACATATGTGTATAATGCAATTATACACATGTGTATACTGAAAAAAAATACAAAAAAAATAAAAAAAAAATTTCCTTACATATAAAGCAGCGATTTTTGCAAAAAAAAAAAAAAAAAAAAAAAAAAAAAATTTGCCTTAGAGAAATGTGTGGCCCAGAATGGTTCTCTAGTTCTCAATTTGGGAAAAGGTTCTCATTTGAACCAAATCCTATATATATATATATATATATATATATATATATAGGATATGGATATTTTAGAAACCCACTTAAGTTGTGAAAACTCAAGAAACCTCATCCTTGCCATCAATTGATCTTGATCAATGGCCCTTATTAAATCCTACATTTTAACTTTATTTTTTAAATTTAAAAGATGCCATAAGGTGCATGGAGGGCATTATTGGCATCTTCAAAAATTTATCTCTCTCATTCTTACACAAAAGTACAACATTTCTTCTCTCTCTTCACTTTTCTTTTAACTCTCTTTCTCTTACCTCTCTGGTTTTTTTTTTCTCTTGCTCTATTCTCTCTCTTATCTCTTTCACCTTTAAATTCAACATTTTTTACCTTATAGACAGTAAGAGATTTGTTAGATTTGTTTGTAACAAACTTCTGTGTTACTTTGTAACATATTCGTTATTTTGTAACATATTTTATATATTATTTATATTTAGCATTTGCTATAGTGTTACAGGTTTACATTGTTACATTTCTAAAATAACATTTGTTACAAAATGTTTCAAACATTTGGTTACATTTAACAACAAAATATATACTCAAAACAACTTTTGTTACCTTGTTACATCTTCACATCTAGTATGTTACGATTTTTGTTACTTTGTTACAACTTATACTCCTGGTGTTAGATTTATGTAACATGATCTCGATACAAAGAAAATATAAAAAAATAAAAAAAACATAATAACAATCTATTGATGATTAAATGTACACTTGTAACAAAAAAAAAATGATAACACGTCTCAAATAAAAATGTTTATCATAACAAACCAATATCATGTTCTTTCAGACCCTTCATCAAAAACTCCATCTGCACAAAAGAAAAAGGGTAGAAGGTAAAAAAAACTGTTCATTGTAACATTATCTTTTTTCTATAAAAAAAATGTTCATTGTAAAAAAGAATATATTTATGTAACATGATTTTTTTTATTAAAAAATGATTGTTGTAACAAAAATAAAAAGTGTTACGAAATAGAAAAACCCTCCATTCAATGGTAACTAGGATTTCCCCACCGCACGTTGCGGCGGGAAATCCAGGTACGAACCAAAAGGCAAGTAACATTTTCTTTTGAGTTATTCTAAATATTATAAGATACATCAAACCTAACTTATTTTAATTGAAAATGGTTAGATATTATTTTCCACCAATACTATTTTAGCAATGACTAAAACAAAATCAATTTAGAAAGAACAAAGTAGTTAATCATATATACATGACAAAAAAACAAAAACAATTTAAAAGAATAAAGTATACATGCCTGTTTAATAGTAAAACGTTTATTTTTTGCTTCATTATCCAGCCATTTTTTTAGAAAACATTTTTTATTAATATAAACAAATAGGTAATAACCATTGTCTGACAAAACCATCTTTGATTTTTGGTTGTAAAACCATCAAAGTTTATTTTTGTTAATTTATTCTACCACTTCCTTTCTCGTTTGAACCATGTCTATGGTTTTGTAAAACCAATTAACTGGTACAAAGGGTACAAAAGAAATAAATTTTACATAGTAGCCTATCATCAATCCTACCAACACACTTTCAAAACTTCTATAGAAGTTTCTAATGGTAGAGAGGGGAGAGCCAGAGGATTGTTGGCGGTTTCCGGGCATCGGCGACGACAAACGGCCGAGTAGCAAAGGCGACAGACGCGACGATTTCAGCTAACAAATTGAAAACGTTGGTACCACGGTGGAGCGGACAGCTATCGCCACCATCGCTGGTAACCCTTACTGTTTTGTTTCTCTCTCTAAAAAACGTAGCCATCGCAACCACTGCCGGCAACCCCCCACAACCACCACTGTTTGCCTCGTCCACGATTTCTCTCTCTCTAAAGAACCCACCCACCACCACCTGTAAACCTACAACCACCACTGTCTGCCTCATCTCCTTCTAAAACATGAATAATAACAAGAAAACATACCTGATTTGGATCTGTCTGAAACCACCCTTTTGGAACCAACCATCACCTCCAAAACCCACCACCCATCACCTCCAAAACCACCATCACCATCACCTCCAAAAACACCGGCACCCACACTCTCATTCTCGTTCTATCCTCTCTCTACCTAGATCTGGAAGTACAAGCCATTTCATGACCGTCCTACACCTTTTCGTAACCACCACCACTGATTCTTTTACGTAAACCAGAAAATTAGAAGAAAAAATTTGTGTATTTCAAAAATACGAACATAAAGCTTCAAATAAAATCTTGAAAATAGGAAATATGTGGCAAAAGGGTTAATGATGGTTAAGAAAGGATTATTATTATAAGGAGAGAATAATAATAATAATAATAATAATAATAATAATAATAATAATAATAATAATAATAATAAGAGATGGTGAGGATGATTGGTGCTACTCTGTCTGTGTGTTCGAATGTTTCACTCCATCTTTAATTTTTTATTTCTTAGAAAATGAAGATAGGGATGTAGAGATGGGATGATGGATTTATTCAAATGTAAAGTAAGAGAGAGATATAAAAGTACATATGATGTGATAGGAGAGAGATAGAGATTGTGTAAGAAGTGAAGTTACAATCTTGCCCTTCATGACAAAAGTAAAATGGTAGATGTGGAAGGATGGTGACCATAGGATGGGTTTCAATGGTTTCTCCAACTCAATATGGTTTCTTAAGGATACATAGCCTATATATATATATATATATATATATATATATATATATATATATAGGGTGTGGATAATATAAAAACTCTATCTATTGGAAAAACCTTGCAAACCCTATGATGACCATTGCTCAAGTTTGATCAATGGTCCTTAATTAATTTGTATTTAATAATCAAAAGCAAGTGGGCCACTTTAATAAAATATTGGATTAAGGGCATTAAGGTAATCTTGTGTTTTCTGAATCCTAGGTTTAAAAAGGTTGATTTGACACTTGTCAAGTCACCTCTCTCCTACTGTAACACCCCAACCGATGGCGGAATCATCGAGGTGCCACGTAGTGACGATTGTTCAAAAGCACATGGTACTAAAATGTAAATATTATTGAATAAACCAGAATTGTTTTACATGATAATGGAAATTACATTGTCTAAATGAAATGTAAATATGGAAATGATGGAAATAAAATAAAGCACTAAAAGTCTCTTGCTAAAGCATTAGATCAAACTGCACCTGAAACATGTACAAAAATAGGTTTGGTCAACATAAGAAATGTTGGTGAGCATTCCTAGTTTTGATATATATAATAAGTTAAAAAGATATACAATTCAATTGCATGCTACAGTGCAAATATGTAAACTATGTATCATACAAATGAGCGAAATCAATCCTGTGACTGTATAATGTACTGTATGAACTGTAGTGTACTTATCCAATAAATGGATAAAAACTTAACAATGGCCACGGATTCTCCGATGAAAAAGGGGGAGAATCAATCTTGGCGGGTTGTCAATCCAAATAGCGCTATCCAATGTTAAGGTCGGCTTGTACCATGTTAATGATTTCACTAAGTACAAAGGTAATCCACATGTATTGTCTAAGCATAAAGCACGTTGTAAGTAATGCACATAGTACTAGAATTGTATTGTGAAAATGTAAACTTGTATTTGAAATTGTAATAGTGTACATGTAACACCCCAAAAATGAATAAAAGCAAAAAGGGGATAGGAAGTACTCACAGTTCACGTATTAACTTGAATTTGAACTTGGACAACGAAATATGAATCGAGATTACTCCCAAATGATTAACCTAAAGTAATTGATAATGTGTGAGGGAAATAACTCTAGGATACATCTATTTCTAGGGCTTCGAATTAGGGATAAACGTTTATTTGATTAATTAAACAAATTGTTTATTAATTATGAGAAATTTAATAAATAAATAAAAGTCTCTTGGTGAAATTTTAAGTTGAACATAGTCACAACATAAGGTTTTAAGTATGAAAATAATTTTTATAAAATTATTTTCTTGAAAATAGAATATTTAATCTAATTATTTCAAATTGTCAAAATATGACTTTAATATCTAAAAAATATTAAAATCAAAGAATTTCTGAATTAAAAATTGTATTTCTGTTCCAAATGTATAGAAATAATTTATGTAAAATTTTGGTACAAAAATATTGTAAAATGAATTTATTATGAATTATTTATGATTAAAACTTAACAAAAATTAATTAAAAATATAAAATAAACAGTTTTTCTGAAATAAAAATATTTTCTGAAATGTTTAAGAATATACAAGTTTAAGATAATTTTTGTGAGATTTAATAAAATCGTTTAGATATTTTTATTGAATTTAATAAATATAAATGAATAAACTTGTATTATTAATAATATATATTAAATAAATGATTTTTGTAAAACTAAAAATTGGATGATGAACTTTATCAGTGGAATAGCATAAAATAAATTTTGTAGAATTTATAAAATAGATTTAGTATTTTAAAATTAATTTGAAAGATAAAACAATAATATATAAAGAAAGGAAAGTTTCAAAAAAAAAATGTGTGTGGTGGGGTTCGAACCTGGGTACAAACCCGGTTCAGTGTTTTGGACACACACTTCCCACCAACTGGTCTGGATCAGTTTATTGTTTATCTCCTTGTTAAAAAAAATATATATACGTTATCTTATTAGGTGTTCATCCCCAATTCTCACTCAATCGAGCCCTAACCATCAAATCCGTTCAATTCGCGTCCAATAGCCCCTGATTCTTTGGGGCTATTGTTCGCAATGTGCCGATGGTTAAAACCCACTAAAGAAAACGAACTTACAATGCTTTAGAGATGAGAGCGATCGGGTCAAAAGAAAAACGTCAAACCTGATTCAATAAGCTTTGATGAACAGGTTTAAACAGAAATTGAGGATAAAGGAAAGATTATCGGCGAGTAATGACTCTCTGTGTGTGTTCAATTTATAGGATATGGACCCGAGCGAGTATATGGAAGTTTGACCCGTCATTAACCATTACGCGTGATTAGGCTTGTTTCAAGGATGTAATTGATGTGATTTGTTGACTGGAAAGACACGATGGAATAACGTTTACCAAGTTTAATTCGTGATTAAACCAATTAGTTGGTAAACAAAAAAAAAAAGGAATTAGCTGTTGCTGCTGTTACGCGTACAGGGGGAAGTAGGGAAACAGACGCGAGTGTAGGTTTATATTCTTCTTGAGTTGAAGTTAGATCAGAAAGAAACTTTGGCCTAGTGGTGTTGGTGCGTGTGTTTATGTGTTCACCCGGCTACCTGCCCGGGTTCGAATCCCGGCAGGAGCCATTTCTCTCTCTTTTTTTTTTTTTTTAAACAGAGGATGGGGCAAAAAGGGGAGATGTTTGGGCCAGCTTGTTAATGGGCCGAGTTCTGTTGGGCTTGACTATTAAAGAAAAGAAAAGGGTTTGGGCTGCTGTCATGGATATTGGGTTTGTTATGTTGGGTTGTAGGTTGGGTATGGCTAACTCTTATACTTATATATATATATATATATATATATATATATATATATATATATATATATATATATATATTTTAAAAATAAAAACCTGAAAATTATTATTATTATTATTATTAATAAAAAAGGAAAAGTGACAGATGTCACAGCATCCCCTACTTTTAGAAACTTCGTCCCGAAGTTATTAGAAACATAGGGTTATGGATGCTTTGGGCCAAAATTAAGGTAACTGTGGTTTGGAGAATTTGAGTTAAGGCACGACGTAAATTTATGGGTAACGGAGAGAATTGTTTCGAGAGATGTGAGTTAAGGTTTGGATTATGTTCGTCTCGAATAATGAGGAGAATAAGAATCTAGTAATTCACTAAGTTTCAAGTTTTAGGAATCCTATGATAAATGTACGAGTTGATTGACTACAGAAGGATTAAATGAACTGCCAAGTAACAGGGTTTGTTCCTGATCCGACTTCCAGTCTCACTTTCAATGCATCATTAGTGTTTGTATACAGGGTGTACCGCAGCTAACCCACCTCACCTTTGATACCTTGAAAACGTACTGGTCGCCTACCAAAAACTCTAATAGAATTTCACACTACCCTAACGTACCTGTAAATTCATGATTACGTTCCGGACCGGAATCATCAATTTACCTTACATTAGGGTTTTATGTTCTTCTATGATCCTAATCTAACACACATTAACGCAAAGCAAATTTCACAAGAAGATGACACAACAAACACGTTGAGTTACAATGAGATGTTACCAATGAAATGATGCCATGTAATAATCAGGTCAATTGCATGGGCTTGCAATGACTTGTAAGCATAATAGTATTTAAGTATGGGCTACCACTCGTCCGAGGAGCCCTTTAAATGAAATGTTTACCTGAGTTGCGTGGATAATGTACACACGCAAGCAAGTTTGTAAGTACTAAAACCATTATGTGTAAGTGTGGCCTATTGAAATAGTTTACGAGTATCATGAATAATGTATAGTCGAATTAAGGGTAAATCAGGTTTCAATCAAGCAATGATGTTTTTCTTAGAAAAGCTCTGTAAGATCAAGTGTCAAGTCAAAACGTTTCAAATGAATGTAAGGTAGAGTCTTGTATGATTAAAATAAACGTAATCAATATGATAAATTTCCAATCTGTGTTAATACACAATAGTATGCAAGGAAATTTCTAGATGTTGTATGAGTGCGACAAAATTGGGTACAAAATGAAAATAGAATCATGAAAATGAAAACACGAGTATTGGATTCTCGAGTCTATGGCTAACCAGTGGGATTAACGTCATCCTGGTCGTCCGCTTCGTTGTTATCGATATTGAAAGCTTGTCCATGTGCCACCAGGTTTACATTGTTTAATTTGGGACATTGAGGTAGCATGTGGTTAGGGTCTCTACAATGATAACATGCCCGACCGTTAATAATATGTAGTGGTTTCTGGGCAGCTGTTTGATGATTATCTTGCGTCCAATCTGTTACACGGCAAGTAGTGACAAAGTGTCCAAACCTTCCACATCTAGTGCATTGACGACATGGAAGATTTGCAGGGTGATGATACTTGCAAGTGTTGCATTGAGGATGGATTCCTATGTAGGCTTTCTTGATAGGAGGCTGAGCCACCGGATCAACAACAGCATGGTTCTGATTATCGCCCATTCGTTTCTTAGAGTTCGAAGCAGTAGTGGCGGCCTTTGCTAAAATAGTCTTAGATTGTTCAACAACATTGGTGGTTTTCTCAGTAGGTGTCTTGGTGCTCTTCCTAACCAAGTTTCCTTTCCTTACGTGTTTATCTGTTAATGTAGCTGCAAGTTGGATGGTTTCTTCTACCGTAGTGGCTTTGCCTCCAGTGACAACGTCTTGAATCAGGTCTGGTAATCCCTCGATATATTTTTCGATTGCTCGAGAGACCGGGGTGACCATGTGTGGAACCAGTATGCTAAGTTCGTGATATCGAGTATTATACGCAAGATTCTCACCACTGTCTTGTTTCAGTCCATGGAACTCTTCCTCCAGTTTCCTGATTTCGTTCCTAGGGCAGAATTTGGCGATCATGAGTTCCTTAACTTCAGTCCAAGATAAAGATAAAGCAACATCAGCTCCTCGATTGCGTTTTTCGCCATTCCACCAGGTTAGCGCCCCCTTTTGAAGGACACTAGTAGCATAGCGAAAGTACTCTCCATGCTTTCAAACCATTGGAGGAGGCCAGTAGCACCCTCCTCACCAGTGAATTTTGTGGGGTTGCAGGAGTTAAAGTGTTTGAAAGTGCACCGAAATTGAGTCGTACTCCCTGTGTTGGCACTGTTACTATTCTGGGTTATCTCACTGACAAGGTTTGGGATCACTGCAGCAATTTGTTTGGCGAATAAAGATGCGAGGCGACGATCAGAACGTCGTCCAGAAGCACGAACAGGGCGTTGGCTGGCATCACGGAGCATACGGCGAGCAGACATCTATGAGGTAGTCAATGAATAATCATGAGATTAGAAAATGTGAGTGTATAATTGTACAAATGATTATGAAAGTATGAACTTGTAGGCAATATATGAAAATCATGATATATAGGATATTGTATATGAAACGAGAGAGTATTATTGTAAAACTTGCATAAGATGCTTGGAGTGCCCTTGTCTAGCTGTAAAGCCCAACAAGAACGTTGACTTTTCAAAGGAATTGAACTTAATGATGATCAAAGAAGACATGCTTTAGCCTATAAGTGGACACTCACTCCAGGAATCCCCAGGTAAGCATAACAGGTCCGTAAATGGATTTATGCGCTATGCTTGCCTATGCCAGAAAACCCAGTGTACAGGCGTCCACCCTTCCAGATTGCACGTGTTCTTATCACACTCATTAAAGTTCAACAACTTCGAAGGAGTAAAATAAGAGTAGGTATTATGTCTAAGAATGTCTTCATAAAAGGTACTGTTCCCGTATGATGATGTAAACTTTCCACTCTCTGTAGGACACCATCTCTATGCACCATGATGAAAGATAAGAAGAATAGAGAGTGGGAAGAAGGGAAAGATAGAAGGAGGAAAGTAGGGAGAAATGAGGGGTAGGGTAATTCAGGAAATATTATGCATGCAAGTTAAAGTTCGGTTATAGTCTAGGCCATTTTATCTAATAACCTAGTTCCCTATAACCATGGCTCTGATACCAATCTGTAACACCCCAACCGATGGCGGAATCATCGAGGTGCCACGTAGTGACGATTGTTCAAAAGCACATGGTACTAAAATGTAAATATTATTGAATAAACCAGAATTGTTTTACATGATAATGGAAATTACATTGTCTAAATGAAATGTAAATATGGAAATGACTGAAATAAAATAAAGCACTAAAAGTCTCTTGCTAAAGCATTAGATCAAACTGCACCTGAAACATGTACAAAAATAGGTTTGGTCAACATAAGAAATGTTGGTGAGCATTCCTAGTTTTGATATATATAATAAGTTAAAAAGATATACAATTCAAGTGCATGCTACAGTGCAAATATGTAAACTATGTATCATACAAATGAGCGAAATCAACCCTGTAACTGTATAATGTACTGTATGAACTGTAGTGTACTTATCCAATAAATGGATAAAAACTTAACAATGGCCACGGATTCTCCGATGAAAAAGGGGGAGAATCAATCTAGGCGGGTTGTCAATCCAAATAGCGCTATCAAATGTTAAGGTCGGCTTGTACCATGTTAATGATTTCACTAAGTACAAATGTAATCCACATGTATTGTCTAAGCATAAAGCACGTTGTAAGCAATGCACATAGTACTAGAATTGTATTGTGAAAATGTAAACTTGTATTTGAAATTGTAATAGTGTACATGTAACACCCCAAAAATGAATAAAAGCAAAAGGGGGATAGGAAGTACTCACAGTTCACGTATTAACTTGAATTTGAACTTGGACAACGAAATATGAATCGAGATTACTCCCAAATGATTAACCTAAAGTAATTGATAATGTGTAAGGGAAATAACTCTAGGATACATGTATTTCTAGGGCTTCGAATTGGGGATAAACGTTTATTTGATTAATTAAACAAATTGTTTATTAATTATGAGAAATTTAATAAATAAATAAATAAAAGTCTCTTGGTGAAATTTTAAGTTGAACATAGTCACAACATAAGGTTTTAAGTATGAAAATAATTTTTATAAAATTATTTTCTTGAAAATAGAATATTTAATCTAATTATTTCAAATTGTCAAAATGTGACTTTAATATCTAAAAAATATTAAAATCAAAGAATTTCTGAATTAAAAATTGTATTTCTGTTCCAAATGTATAGAAATAATTTATGTAAAATTTTGGTACAAAAATATTGTAAAATGAATTTATTATGAATTATTTATGATTAAAACTTAACAAAAATTAATTAAAAATATAAAATAAACAGTTTTTCTGAAATAAAAATATTTTCTGAAATGTTTAAGAATATACAAGTTTAAGATAATTTTTGTGAGATTTAATAAAATCGTTTAGATATTTTTATTGAATTTAATAAATATAAATGAATAAACTTGTATTATTAATAATATATATTAAATAAATGATTTTTGTAAAACTAAAAATTGGATGATGAACTTTATCAGTGGAATAGCATAAAATAAATTTTGTAGAATTTATAAAATAGATTTAGTATTTTAAAATTAATTTGAAAGATAAAACAATAATATATAAAGAAAGGAAAGTTTCAAAAAAAAAATGTGTGTGGTGGGGTTCGAACCTGGGTACAAACCCGGTTCAGTGTTTTGGACACACACTTCCCACCAACTGGTCTGGATCAGTTTATTGTTTATCTCCTTGTTAAAAAAAATATATATACGTTATCTTATTAGGTGTTCATCCCCAATTCTCACTCAATCGAGCCCTAACCATCAAATCCGTTCAATTCGCGTCCAATAGCCCCTGATTCTTTGGGGCTATTGTTCGCAATGTGCCGATGGTTAAAACCCACTAAAGAAAACGAACTTACAATGCTTTAGAGATGAGAGCGATCGGGTCAAAAGAAAAACGTCAAACCTGATTCAATAAGCTTTGATGAACAGGTTTAAACAGAAATTGAGGATAAAGGAAAGATTATCGGCGAGTAATGACTCTCTGTGTGTGTTCAATTTATAGGATATGGACCCGAGCGAGTATATGGAAGTTTGACCCGTCATTAACCATTACGCGTGATTAGGCTTGTTTCAAGGATGTAATTGATGTGATTTGTTGACTGGAAAGACACGATGGAATAACGTTTACCAAGTTTAATTCGTGATTAAACCAATTAGTTGGTAAACAAAAAAAAAAGGAATTAGCTGTTGCTGCTGTTACGCGTACAGGGGGAAGAAGGGAAACAGACGCGAGTGTAGGTTTATATTCTTCTTGAGTTGAAGTTAGATCAGAAAGAAACTTTGGCCTAGTGGTGTTGGTGCGTGTGTTTATGTGTTCACCCGGCTACCTGCCCGGGTTCGAATCCCGGCAGGAGCCATTTCTCTTTTTTTTTTTTTTAAACAGAGGATGGGGCAAAAAGGGGAGATGTTTGGGCCAGCTTGTTGATGGGCCGAGTTCTGTTGGGCTCGACTATTAAAGAAAAGAAAAGGGTTTGGGCTGCTATCATGGATATTGGGTTTGTTATGTTGGGTTGTAGGTTGGGTATGGCTAACTCTTATACTTATATATATATATATATATATATATTTTAAAAATAAAAACCTGAAAATTATTATTATTATTATTATTATTATTATTATTATTAATAAAAAAGGAAAAGTGACGGATGTCACACCTACTTTATGACACTTTTTCCAGCACGAATATTAACATACGTTAGTGTTGTGATACAAAATTCTGATCTCGTATGAGACATCGCTAACATGTGTTAACATGCATGTACTAAAAGAACATAATAAAAGAACACATAAAACGTGTATTTATTTAAGAATTGATAAAGATAATCATTACAACCAACACTAAAGCATACCAAAAAACGGTTCATACAAACATAATTATTTGTGAATTTAAAAAAAAAAAAAACTATCATAACAACATAAAAAAGATCTAGCTATGCTTCGTTCTTGATACCCATTGTAACATTACGCATTTAAAACTTGTACGTACACGCTCGTCATTAATAAAAACGTCAAGTTTTATCTTATACGTTGCATTTATTATTTTTGTCGCATTTGTGGAGCCCTAATACTGTATATATATATATATATATATATATATATATATATATATATATTATATGTTATAACATTGAAATTTTATCAAAAAAATTACATGTCTTGGCCGGGAATCGAACCCGCGCCAAGACCGGGTCACACAAACACCACCATCCAACCAACTGGGCTAGCCATTCACTTGTTATAAACCCGGATGCATTATAATTATAAACGCGTTTTAAAACCTTCACAGTTGACAAAGAAAGTCAACTGTGGGTTAGCGTGTGAATCAATCCAAGGAATTAACTCGTGATTGTATTATAATTGGCAAACTTAGGTGATTTCCGGCCCAGAATGACTCGATTACACGTTGATTATAACCAATTGTTGACCTAATTTGAAAACCCTACGCGTATGACAATTAAACGTGGTCAACTTTCCAATTAACCAAACCCTTTGATCCTCAGTATAAATAGACCACCTACGATCCTTGGAAACTCGCTCACAACTCTCTCTCAACCTCCAATTATTCTCTAACACTGATAATTAGCCTCTGTTGATCAAACGTTTGACTTTTTGCTTTGAACCGGCAATTATACTCGATTCTTCACTGTAAGTTCTTGTTCTCTTGTGGGTTTATTTAGTCGGCGATCATACAACATAAACCCTAACTTTAATCGGGTTCATAATGTCTGATTTGTCCAATTGTTAAATCTAGGGTTCGTTACTTTGATTTGGGGATAAACTCTGATTCGCGTAATGTATTTATTTAATTTTGATCAGGGAATATCACAACCACTGGCCTAGGCCAAGTGGTTGTGACCTAGGCTTGCTACACAAGGTACCCGGGTTCGAGTCCCGGCTACTGCCCCCCTTTTTGCTTCTTTTTATTCTTTTAAACAAAGCTTTATTATATATATATATATATATTAAACATTTTAAACTTATAAATTCATTTATAAATATTAAAACTATTTTATAAATTCTAAAAAAATTACATTTATTAAATCTGAGTTAAAAGTGTTATTCACAATTTTTATTTTTCAAAAAATTCATTTATTTAATATTTATAATAATTAAATCATTTTTATACTATTATACTTATAAAAATCCATTTATATATCAAAATAATTTTATTAAATTCTCCAAAAATATTCCTGACTTTTTATAAAGTTAAACTTTACTGAAATAATTTTTAATTCAGTAAAATCAATTATTTTATATTTTTAATCAATTTTTGTTAGATTTAATCATAATTAAATCATAATAAATCCAATTTTCATCATTTTTGCACCAAAATTTTATACAAATTATTTTTAATTATTTAGAACAGAAATATGATTTTTAAAATAGAAATTCTTTAATTTTAGTATTTTTGAATATTAAAGTTAAATATTGGCTATTTATAATAAATAGATTTAAAAATCTATTTTAAATAAAATAATTTTATAAAAATTATTTTTATACTCCAAACACTTTAATGTGTACATTCAAAATTCAAATTTTATAAAAAGACTTTCTTTTATTAATTATCAAATTTTCCTTTATTAATGAACATTTAAATTTAAACTCAACAATTGGTTATCCCCAAATCGAAACCCTAGGATACACTTATAAGTTAATTAGACTTAGACTTATTATATATTACCTTATTATAGGGTGATATTTGGAATCATTTTGGGCAACACTATTATTTCATCTTTTCAACAAGTTTAACATTTGCTAAGGTGAGTTTTACATAGCCCCTTTTATTTATCACCATTTTTGGGGTGAAACATGTTATAACATTATCATTGCAATTCAATCATCAATGTGTCTATGTGTTTTCTATGTTGCATTATGTCTTGAGCATGATTAGAGTAAGCACCATTCTAGCATAATCATTAACTCCGTACAAGCCGACGGTATACATTGATAGATCTATTGGACTGACAATCCCACCCGGATACGTGCCTCCTACAAAGGTTACGTGGGTGTTTGTTATCGCATAACATATTCAATTGGACCATGAGTGTATGGTATGTATCATTTTATAACAGTCATCAGGGTTGATTATGCACTCGATTTATTTCTAGTATGTTCTCACATATGGGCTAGATTGACATGACACATGAATTGCACAACATTTTATTCATTTTATTATCAAAAACCTATGTAATTCTCACCAACTTATGTTGACCCAAAATACTTTCAAAATTAACATGTTTCAGGTAACAATGAAGCTGAGGCTTGAGTTAGCATGAGGATTTTACTTGAAGTTTTATTTGAAGTTATTGAAGTTGTTATTTGATATCATGTATTTGAATTCTTAGACATCATTTCATATTTTGGATATTATGTTTGAATAAATTATTTAAAATTTATATTATACCATGTGCTACTGAAAACAATCATCAATACGTGGCACCCCGATGTTTCCGCCATCGGTTGGGGTGTTACGCCCATCTTCATCTTTAACACAAAAACATCACTTCACCTACAAAAAAGATAACACATGTTAGTTGGCCTCTCCAAAACACATAAAGAGACATCACTGACACGTGTAGTGTATTCTAAAAACATATGTTTTACTGAAATAACGTATGTCATGTGAACGCTAACACATGTTAGTTGGGCACATACTAACGTATGTCATATGAACCCTAACACCTGTTAGTTAGGCATATACTAGCATGTGTTAGCATCACTAACATGTGTATAAACATCACCAAAAATCTGCAGTTAGTTGGGCACATACTAAGTATGTCATATGAACCCCAACACCTGTTAGTTAGGCATATACTAGCATGTGTTAGCATCACTAACGTGAGTGAGCATACAAGACTCGGACCGCAAAAAAATAGACATATACCCTATACGAGTTCATAACAATTTCACTTGCCAAAAATGTATTAAATAGAAATACAAAAATTATTTAAACACCCTATTCACTAAAAGATTAAAAATCTATAATCTTTATAAAACAACATCACTTACCACAGCCACATCACCAACGCCGCCTTCTTCCAATAGCCTACTCGTGTAAACCATCACTGAAACAGATACACATGTTAGTTTGGGATCCTCAAACACATAATGGGGCATCACTAACATGTGTTAGCATATACTAACATAAAAAGACTAAAAATTTATTCATCAATCACATGTGATCCATCAACCTCATGTCCCCAATCCAATAAAAATCTAACATAAACAAAATAATAATAATAAAAAAATAAAAAAGGTTAACATAAGCTTCTTTTATTCATTCAAGCATTTTATCGAACACTTGGTATGCGACCAAAAACTATCCCCAAAATTGTTATTATTATTATTATAACAAAACCCAAAACCCAATCCAATAAATCTAACATAAACAAAATAATAATATAAAACAAATCTAAAGTAAACAAAAACTATCCCCAAGCTTTATATATTATACTTTCTAAATGGAAAAACTAATATACATACAGATTTGAACCATTAAATTTTAGAAAGCTAAAGTAGTCATCAAAAATAAAAGGAAAGTAAAAAACCCATTTGAACCATTAAAAGTGAAGCCTGGCCACCACCAACAAAACACACATATCAACAACCAAGAAAAACATATTTTTAAAGATACCCTTTTTAAACATATGGAGTTTTAACCATGAAGCTGAAACCAATATTTTGAAGAAGATAAAAACCCCACCAGAAGAATATTAGATAAACCTTTTTTTTTTTTTGCCTAGACAAGAACATTAAAATCCAGCAAATGGTTCGAAGATCAGCGCGAAACAGAGCAGATCCTGTGCTTCCTGGGCTTCTAGATACCGTTCTGGTGCTTCTTCTTATTCAGATGAACAGTACAGAGGTGGTGACCGGAGGTGGCGAGGTGGTGACCAGAGGTGGTGAGGGTGGTTGTGGAAGGTGGTGGTGGTGGTTCTAGAGAGAGACAGAGAGAGGGCAGAGAAAAAATTGTGTATTTGAATTTGAATGTAAAATGAAGAGAGACAGGGGGAAACAATATATATAGGGAGAGAGAGAAAGGGGGTAGTGGAAATGTCTATTGTACCCTTTTGAATATTATAGAATATTATAATATGATTGGTGATGTGGCATAACATGGACCAAGGGTTGGGTTTCTTGGGGTTTTTTCATTTTGAAGGGTTTTCTCCTAATACTTCCACTATATATATATATATATATATATATATCTTTCTGGTGAATCATTTAACACTTCAAAGGATCCTTGGGTTCATACCATTTCTATAGCTTGTTTTGAGTCAGGCATACCAGGCGGGTTGTGCGATGGGTCGAATGGGTTCGGATCATTATGTTTATGAGCAAAATGAGTTTTGATCAAAACATATAATTTTAAAAAAGTAATGATTTGTTAGTGGGTCCACCAATGGGCCAAACGGCTTAAACAAGCTTTTAAGAGGACGGTCATGATTTTTGTGTAACATTACACTAATTTTTTTATGAGGGCGGTTATCCCACATTGTTTGTTAGTGGGTCCACCAATGGGCCAAAACGGGTTCTTGCCAATATGTATTTGGGTTGAAATTAGTTTTTTTTTTTTTTTTTTAAAGTATCAAACTCAATATGCGGTTATGCGCACTATCTTCTTTTATTGTGTGTAGTGGCGACAAGCGGAGGTGGTCGGGTAGTCACAATGATGGTTGAGGTGGTCGCAGTGATACCGAGATGGTGCGGCATGGCCGTAGTAGGCCGTGCTGGTCGTGGCGGCAATGACGGCAGAGGTGACGGCAAAGGGTGGTGGTATCGTAGGCGGGCAAAGGTACTCGAAGTGTTATCGATGGCAAAGGTGGCGGAGTCGAAGAGTTGCACTACATATACATAAATACACACAAATTAGTAAAAAACAAAAAAAAAACAAATTAAAATAACCTTACCGTAGGTGGTGACCGTAAGTGAGCCGGGGTGGCCGGAAATGAGTGTGGGAGACCAGAATTGCGTGGAGATTGACGGATGTGGGTGGGGTGGGTGGATTTGGGTGGGGTGGGTTGGTTTCGGGTCGTGGTGGGTGTTTTGGGTGGTGGTGGTTGTTTGGGTGGTGATGGTGCGGAAAATAAGGTGGGTGCGCTGGAAATTAGGGCGGGGAGCCATATTTTTGGGGCAATAGCAAGTTGAGGGAGAGAGTATCAAAGAAACCAATAGCAAGGTGAATCATTTAACACTTCAAAGGATCCTTGGGTTCATACCATTTCTATAGCTTGTTTTGAGTCAGGCATACCAGGCGGGTTGTGCGATGGGTCGAATGGGTTCGGATCATTATGTTTATGAGCAAAATGAGTTTTGATCAAAACATATAATTTTAAAAAAGTAATGATTTGTTAGTGGGTCCACCAATGGGCCAAACGGCTTAAACAAGCTTTTAAGAGGACGGTCATGATTTTTGTGTAACATTACACTAATTTTTTTATGAGGGCGGTTATCCCACATTGTTTGTTAGTGGGTCCACCAATGGGCCAAAACGGGTTCTTGCCAATATGTATTTGGGTTGAAATTAGTTTTTTTTTTTTTAAAGTATCAAACTCAATATGCGGTTATGCGCACTATCTTCTTTTATTGTGTGTAGTGGCGACAAGCGGAGGTGGTCGGGTAGTCACAATGATGGTTGAGGTGGTCGCAGTGATACCGAGATGGTGCGGCATGGCCGTAGTAGGCCGTGGTGGTCGTGGCGGCAATGACGGCAGAGGTGACGGCAAAGGGTGGTGGTATCGTAGGCGGGCAAAGGTACTCGAAGTGTTATCGATGGCAAAGGTGGCGGAGTCGAAGAGTTGCACTACATATACATAAATACACACAAATTAGTAAAAAACAAAAAAAAACAAATTAAAATAACCTTACCGTAGGTGGTGACCGTAAGTGAGTCGGGGTGGCCGGAAATGAGTGTGGGAGACCAGAATTGCGTGGAGATGGACGGATGTGGGTGGGGTGGGCGGATTTGGGTGGGGTGGGTTGGTTTCGGGTCGTGGTGGGTGTTTTGGGTGGTGGTGGTTGTTTGGGTGGTGATGGTGCGGAAAATAAGGTGGGTGCGCTGGAAATTAGGGCGGGGAGCCATATTTTTGGGGCAATAGCAAGTTGAGGGAGAGAGTATCAAAGAAACCAATGAAAAAATTGAAGGATAATAGGGCAAGAAGGAGAGAAATAGGCCGCCATATTTTTGGGGCAATAGCGACGACTTGTCGCCGCTAACTCGCTATTGCCCCACGTACGACAAAACTCCCACCATTCGATCTCTGACTAATCAACGGTCATAAATTAAAGTCTGACTTGTACCCGGATTGGAAGCATTAGCGATGACGTCGTCGCTATTGCTAAAATTTCTTGTAGTGTCTGACGACAACGAGTAATCTATGTTATCTTATTAAAGAGGAGTAATGGCTAAGATAGTCATTTTCATTTCCGTACAACTTAACAAACAAGATGTACAACATGTTTAAGCAAAAAATTAAGGGTATTATTGGCATACTTGTGACTATTAAGACACTTAGGAGGGTATATTAGTAAATTTAACATAATCCAATACCTAACATCCTAAAATCTTATCCCAATTATGCCCTTATGTCCAACTTTTAAAACACAAAATACAACCTAACCTATGATGCATCTTAAATGTGAGACCTTTCAACCCCCCCCCCCCCCCTCTATATTATTATATATACTTCATTATAATCAATTTCTTGAATGCTAATAGTCTTTTCATAACCCCAAATAAAATCTTAGAGCTAATTTCATGTTTTGAAACATTGTTTTGTCCGAAAAAACTATGTCTTCATTAGATGAGAAGAGAAAAAAATCAATGAGAAGTTAAGACGCTTGCAAGATATGGTTCCCGGATGCTACAAGGTATAAAGATATGAGTTAATCTTTATATATATATATACATTTTTTTTCTACTTGTTCATATGTTCTTTGACAATTACAAAAATTTATCTTTATAATATATCATTGTTTTGCTCCATTTAAATTTAGTTATTTTCTATAGACAATGGGAATGCCAGTGATGTTGGATGTAATAATCAACTATTTTGGATCGTTGCAGAATCAAATTGAGGTAATTTAATTGTGCAACTAACAATTAAAACAATAAACAAGCAATATTATGAATTATTGATGCGAAAATATTTTTCAAAATTAATTAGTGCAGTTTTTTCTCTTCTTTGTGCATTTTTAGTTTCTCTCCATGAAGCTTTTCAGAAGCAAGCATGTTCTATGACCTATTGACCTCAACTCTACTGAATTGGATGATATGGCCCATATGAAGGGGACATATGGCTTTCTCAACTATCCTTGTTAAGAAGTTGTGTATCTTGAATCATATATATTGTTAACTAAATAAAATGGACAAAATTATAAATATAACATTCTAGATTTGCTAATATGTTTCTAAAATATTATATATTACTTCCACTTACTGCATGGGATGAAAATTGATGTTGCAGGGAACAAATGGACATGAAGGATAGATGATGGAGAGGATGGTTGGAGAAGGGTATGGAGACTTTCCTCAATTTCAATCAACATGGTCTCCTTGAACGCCATGAAATAGTTAACTCGATCTATACGTAAACTATATTTGTTCTAAGACTTTTAAGGTATTTATTGATCTATTTAATGTTCTTGTTAAACGTTGTATGTAGTGTGGTTCGCAATATTATTTTGCTTTCGGCAATTGTATATTGTTTAAGTTCTAATTCTAATTAATAAAATAAATTAAACACTAGCATAAAGAGAAAACAAAAACTTAACTATGTGTTAATTACTTATGTTATTTGTGTTAAGAAATAAGAAATCAAAAAGCTATAAATTCATGCTCACGCTAATGAATCAACCCGAATTTTTATCTTCTATACTATATTATAAAGCATCAGTGGATGATACCTGCAAAATTTAAGTAAATACAACGTTTATTATGTTTGTATCAATGTTATAGTCTTATAAATAGTGGGTAAAATTGTCTTTCTACTTAAATATTAAATTGTTGAAGAAAATAATTTAAACATAATTATAAAATTGATGAGGAATTTAACAATGGTGACTCTTTACATTCATAACCTCCATGTCTTTATTATGTTTGTATCAATGTTATAGTCTTATAAATAGTGGTCATGTATTTGGTATATAAATAATGTGGTGACTCTTCACATATATAACTTACATATCTTTCAATGTTTATAGTAAATAAATTACATCATATATTATGTATTTATATATTCTTTTTAAATTTATGTGGTTGCAGGATGGTATGATGTGACACTTTTTCACACAAATGAATATGTAGGCTTGAAGTTTGCCAACACACCCAACCCATGACGCGTTTCAACCCATTAAAGTGAGCGATATATGTAGGCTTGACGTTTATACAAGCGAATATGGTATAAATACTTCATGAGCAACGTCATCATCTTCCTCGATGGTTTTTTGTTTTCTCTGCTACTATAAGCTTCTAGGAATAGAATTTAAGTTTCTGATCTCACGAAGTCACCAATTGTTTACATATCCAAAAGAAGACAAGTTCTTATCAGTCGATTTGGTAGTTTTAACTATATTGATTACTAATTTGTTTGGTCAATTATATTTGTTACGGCGCTTGTCAAACTAACATAAAACAAGAGTGTCTATGCAAATCATTGACTCCGCTGCATCTCGCGGGTGCCCTAAAATAATAGAAATATGCTGGACACTACAAACGGCATTTTAGTAATTACATCACTTCCACTACATTCTTATGGTCATTAAGAGATACAACGCCACTTCACTACGCTAAGCACCGCTCTACGATGGCATACTTATCTGCCTTCGAGATACATAAAAGGGTCCCACCAAAGGACGTGGGCCAATTTAAGGGTGTTGCAAGGAATAGTACGGCCTATTGTTATGTACCCATTTAAAATTTCCAGAAGATATACTTATGAGTTTCAGTTTTTAGTAACATATATTTTATAGATCGTTGTTTTCTATTTCATCATAACGAATAACCAACAAACACGATGCACGAGGGGCAAAACAGATGCACCCGTCGCAACGCGTGGGCATTCCTACTAGTTATAAGTGGTGGAGAACAATATTGATCATGTATGATGCTAATCTGTCTGAACTTATTTTAAGTTAACATGTTATATTTTTATATAAATAATAGTTCATCTTGAATTTTTTTTTTTTTTTTTTTTTCATTTGGGTAGACCAAATTTATCTATTGTTTATTTTGAGCTGAATCCAAAAGACAATATACAATTTTTTTTTTCACTCAAATAGAACGAGTCATATATAGTTATTTACAATACATTTGAGTAGGGTGTTTAAAACCGGATATCTGAAATTCGGATATCCGAATATCCAATTTTATTATAATATATTTTATTTTATATGTTTTATATATAAATTTTCGGATATTTCGGATAGTTTCATATATATTTCGGATATTTTTTGGATATTTTCGGATATCTTCAGATATTTTCGGATATTCGGATATTTTGGACATCCGATAAAAAACTTTTATAAATTTTCGGATATTTTCCAATATCCGAAATATCCGAAAATTTTTAAAATCACTATCCGAATCCGAAAATTCGGAATTCTGGTTTTTCGGATAGTTTCAGATTCGGATATTTTTGAACACCCCTAGTTGAGAGGATCAATACTCTTTTCAAATTCTTTTAAATGTTGGCCGGGTACAAATTTGCATGCTCATTTCTCAATTAAGATTAGGATGCTATTAAAAGGTATACATAATAATTTGAAAGTTCTAGGAATCAAGACAAACACAAACATACACACACATAGAGTTTCGACCTTTTTTGTTGAATATGAAAATTCAGAAACCATGTACACGACAGGTTGTCTAAAGTTATTTTGGATTGAAATGAATAATAGAATTGCGGTACTTTTCTTCAAAAAAAATTACTTTGGATCCTATTATCCCTATATCATGTGTATGTATACATAATTATAGTCCACAAAATTCACCACTAATTGCCTAAATTACCTACTTATAATCCATATCTTTAAGAATTTAAAAGTCTTTACTTTAGTTCTAGTTGTGCAAGTTTCACTTCTTGAGCTCAAACTGACTCTCAAGCCTAAACAACTCCATTGTTTATATATATATTTATATGTGCATGTGTTATGTTGTATATAAAATAATTATTATAATTAATACAATTAATTAATAAATAATTGTTGATTATGGAAGCTAAATGTTGAGCTAAGATAACTAATTCAAGTTTACTAATAAGGGAAGTCAAGTATTGTCAACTAATGTTGACTTTAGTGAAGTCAAATAAAGTTTGGGCCAAATATGTCAATATGTGAAAGTTGAAAGATAAAGTTTGCTAAAAGATAAAGTTTGCTGAACTTCGAGGGTCAATTCTGTCAAGAATAAAGATTAGCTGTTAAAGACGGTTAAAAGCTGATTAGGTTATAAAAGGGGGCTTCTATGATTGATTCTTCAATCAGTTCAATTGTTCATTGTTTTCTCTTGTAATTTTTTGTTCGTTTCTTTATGTTCAATTCGTATTGTTTTTTGATTTCTTATTCTTCGTTAATTGAATAAAGAATCTGTGTTTGGGAGTGTTTGATTGTCTTTTGATCTTATTGTTATTGTTGCAATCCGCTGTAAACTTTGACAATAATAAACGAGCCGAGCTCGAGCTTTCGTAAGTTAAACGAACTAGAGCCAAATTAAGCCGAGAGCTCAGCTCATTTGCACCCTTATTTAATTCACTCGCCCTTGATCCGCCTATTGTACATGATCTTTGGATCTCGTGATTTGAAACTTGAAAGGTAAACTAGGCCACAACCGATGATCCAATCTATGTCCGGAAGTCTTTTAAGATATGTTGGGAGAAGGGAACAGATTTATTAAGTTCAAATTTTTGAAACCTTATGTTAAATTAAACTTTAATTTTTGCACAAGAGACAAATGATTGTAAGTTGTAACCAACATTTTGTCAAAATCCCTTCATTTCGTCACTCTTTAACTTTTAGATCATTTGTCATTGTCTTATATAATGACTTAATGAGAACTTTACTTCTTATTTTTCTTTCTAATTTTTTTTTCATCACTTGTGATTACTTTAGTAAAACAAATATTATAAGTCTGAAATTTTGTTGGCTATAGTTTCTAAATAAAATTAAGAGTTAATTGTCAATTTAGTCCCTGAGGTTTGTCAAAAATTGTCACTTTCATCAAAATCTTTTTTTTTGTTACATCTGTGTCCCTGAGGTTTCATTTTTTTGCCATTTTAGTTATCAGCACTAACTCAGTTAACAAAAACCCAATTAAGTCAAGGGCATTTTTGTCCATACACACCAAACTTTTTTCTTTTGCCATTTTCATCCAAAACCCTTTTTAAATTTATTTTGATTTTCTTTTAGATATTTTATTGTAACACCCCGCCGCCATAGATCCAGTCACCGTCCCGACCGAACCCACAGCCGGTCCCACCAAACGACAGCGTCAACCCAGCGTCAGATTAGATGAAATCGGAGACCAACACACATACGATAATCACAGAAGACACAAACTCCGGTGACAGTCACCGGATTTGGTGACTGTCCGGTTATTATGTCAGAACAATAGTTATCAATTAGTCAAACTTTATAACCCAAACATGAAAACAGGGTCACGGTTTGGAGTTCAACTTGAGGGTTACCGGGTACAATTCGTAACAGAAACCAAAAGAAATATTATCCGTATTATTGAATCAGACAAGGAACCCAAGACAGTCACCATAACCCGGTGACTATCCAGTTGATAACAAAAGGGGTGGCCGCTGGTTATTAACGGAAACAAAGGAGATGGGTTACTGGAATTCATAACAGAAACAGAAGAAAAGAGTTGTGGTTCGATGGTGAGATGATGATGAGGAAGGTAGATGGGTTATCAGGGTTTATAACAGGGACAAAGGAGAAGAAGGTTCACCGGATAAGGGGCGGCGCCGGAGATGGAGGCGGCGGCGGCCAGAGGTTGTGACCGGTGGTGACCTTGGCTGCTCTCTTTAAGTGTTGGGTGTATGTGTTCGATAATAGCAGAGGAAGAACCAAAGTGAAGGGTTTTTATAAGATAATTGAAATAAAGGGTGTTTGGCAACAGGGATAACAGCTAGAACTCAGGGTGTTTGGGAACAAGTATAGGATCAGAATAAAAGTGTTTGGCAACGAGTTTAATAGCAGAATTGGAGCGTTTGGCTGCAGACTTGGGACCAACTAAATATTATAAATTAATAATCGGGTGGTCGGGTACGACCCGACCCTTTTAACGAGACCCGTAACACTCGGGGTGTTACACCCGACCCGTTAACGAGACCCGTGTTACGGCGGGGTGTTACAATATAATATCTAAAAGAAAATCAAAATAAATTAAAAAGGGTTTTGGATGAAAATGGCAAAAGAAAAAAGTTTGGTGTGTGTGGACAAAAATGCCCTTGACTTAACTGGGTTTTTGTTAACTGAGTTAGTGCTGATGACTAAAATGGCAAAAAAATGAAACCTCAGGGACACAGATGTAACAAAAAAAAGATTTGGATAAAAGTAGCAATTTTTGACAAACCTCAGGGACTAAATTGGCAATTAACTCTAAAATTAAAACAAATGCCATATTTTAGCATATGATTACTTTAGTAAAACATATATTATAAATCTGAAATTTTGGTTGGTTCGGAAACTCGCAAAACTTTGTGGTTAAGACTTAAGTGCAAGAGTGGCATCGGATGGTTCAATGGAACACATTGGTTCATTTTAGCTGAGAAAATTTGATTATTCAAAGTAATCCATAACCATTAAAAAGGTATGATTAAATTATTTTACGCGGAGTAACAAAAACGAGAATGGTGAGAACTAAGAATAATATATTATATAAAATAGATCACAATATATTACACATTGAGTCACAAAATATAACACAATGCCGAGGAAAAAAGACACGATGAATCGCAGAAATGACACAGTAATGAAAATAAAGAAAAGACACAATGCAATATAAAAGACACAATGGTATAACACAAATTCTAAAAACTACAAACTAAAAATCCAAAAAATCGAAAACCTAAAAACCAAGATCGTAGGGTTCGATGAGACGGTTCCAATACCACGTGACTGAGCTCAATCAGACTCCGTTTGATACACTTCCTACAACTTTTTATTTTTTTCCGCTGCGTGATAAAAGAATACAACAATATATAACAGTTTTAATACTTTATACGTGAAGAGAAGAAAAAAAAACACATTTTTTACACAGGAATTGACTTTGTTTTTTCTTATAAAGAATTGCTAAATAGTTATGTTGGTAATACTCTCAGTTCTAGTCTGAATCATTAGACAGTCAACAACTTCAACTAGTTTATCACCACTAATATATTGTTATTAAGATATAAGTTATGATATACTTGTTGCTTTATTGTATTACGTGAATGATTCGCCACAAACTCGTACATTTTCACTTGAACAAGAGGGGACACATGTTTTTATGGGTTAACATCATTCGCCTCAAAGCAATAACTAGTAATTTAATCATTGATCTCAGTTTACGTTGTTATTATTTCAAAACCTCGTAACGAACAATGTAAAATCAATTTTTATATAAGACTATCTGTAGTGGTCAAGTGAATACGAATAAAAATGTGTTACCGCCTTCACGTCATGTAAACAGTTGGGACACTCACATTCACTTGCCTGAAGAGACTATATTTATGAGTTATTTAATTGGCTAGTTCTACTACGCATGGTTTAGGTAATGGTGTTTTGTAATCATCTGATATCATGAAGTTTTAGTGTTTTTAACTCGATGGTAGAATGCACATCCATTCAATGATTATCACATACACATAATTAAGTTCTGATGCATCACATTGAAAACTGTTAAGACTTTTTTTAGCTTTATCTTTTGAAAAATTAATCATCATTTGTTATAAGTACATGATTAAATTTAATCAATTTGGCGACTTGATGGAATAATTTAATCATTTAAATTCTGTTTCTATAATATCAAAATGCTTATTTTTGTAATTGGAAACAAAATAACTATGCAATTGAATTATTATGCTTGCCCATAAAGTTTCATGTACTCATTCATTTTACTATGTTTAGATATCATGAGCCGACATGTTTGCACATTAAAGTTGGTCAAATTTATCTAGTACAATAATTGCACTTTGGCTTGAATAGTGATTCAATCCGGAGGGTATGGAGATCGGGTATGCTCTCGAGTATGAGCTACCCAATCGGTTACACCATCCCTTCCTCTTCAGGTAGTTGTTTTCGGGTATGAATTTTGGTGAGGAAAAGCCGATTTGGGTAAGGGTGTATGTCTGTGTTTAGGTGAGAGATATATAGAGAGAGAATAGTAGGTAGTGGTATAAAATGGTGAGACTTATAGTTTAGGGTACCTTAAGATAGTAATCCTCTTACATTAAGGTGTCTTAGGGTAGCTTAAGATATAAGTGAAATAACAATGTATGATTGGCGGAAGTTAAGATAGTTTAGGTGACAACTCTCTCCACCCAAAATCATAAAGGATTTCAAATAATGGAATACGTCAACATCATATCATCCTTACAATTTTGTTAAAATATATCTTTAATTTATAATTTATAAAGATAGTGATAATTTTGAATTAAACCTAAAAACAAATTCTTATGAACTCTTTTACATTATACTATGTTACAATCATGTGTATTATAAGTTTTGATAATGTAATGTTATGTATAACTAATAATAAAAAGTTTATTTTTTAAAAAATATATGTATTGTACGGTTAAATGGAAGCGTGTATTATACTAACGAAATAAAATATAATATTATGTGATTTGTTAACTAACAAATGAATACTGACATGAGAGTTATAAATTTTGTTAAGTTAATTTTTAAAAAGTTATTTCTTTCAACATGAAATTAATTAACTTTGATTTTTAATAGTGCCTATTTTTTTAAATTATTTTACATATGGTATTTTTACCATTTTTTTTATCATCCAACAACATTAAATGTTTAAACATTTTTAGAAATCACTTATAAAAAACAACTATCTTCATTTAATTTTTTTAGTATTTTAACTAACATAATATTTAACTTGGCGGAGTTTTTAAGGAAAATATATAAGTTTATTTAAAGAATTAACATTTATTTTTATTTTAAATTTATTTGATTAATGATAAAGTAATTATCTTAAATTAAAAAGATAATTATCCATAATTAAGTTGGATAAAAAGAAATGATATCTTTGATTAAAAAAAATAAATATCTATAATTAAGTATCAGGGAGAAGTGAAAAAAAATAGATGTCTCAAATGAATAAAATATGTCCTCCTATAATTTTCTTTTATTGTATTGTATAGTATAGATATAGATTAATAATGGCAATAACATTTTTAAATTAAATAATAATAAAAAATCTAAGCTCAAGTATATTCTAACATTCTTTAAGAAATAAACTTGTGTATCAAACCTAAATGATTAAATGAAGCTTTGTAACATTAGTTTTATATATTATAATCACATCTAAGCTCAAGTATAATCTAACATTCCTTAAAAACTAAACTTGTGTATCAAACCTAAATGATTAAATGAAGCTTTGTAGCATTAGTTTTATATATTATAATCACATCATCATACTCATACTCAGTTAATCCTACCAATAATAAAAACTAAGGTAGGGTCTAAGTAGGGCAAGATGTAGAAAGCATTACCTCTACCTCTTAGGAATAGAGAGACTGCTTCTAGTGAGAACCCCGACTCAATAGTGGTTTTGTATCAAGTCTTAGACATAAGGCACATAACACTTAGTAATCGGGACAAACCCGATTGGTGTATGTACCCCTTGTCTTTTGGCTACCAACGTCACCACCTGATGCATGATAATCGTCCGTTATTTTTAACGTTATTTTCACGAAATTAGTAAAATAATGTTAAAATTGTTGCAATTTTACTTTGTAGCATTAGCTTTGTAGCATTAGTTTTATATATTATAATCACATCATCATACTCATATTCAGTTAATCCCACCAATAATAAAAACTAAGGTAGGGTCTGAGTAGGGCAAGATGTAGAAAGCATTACCTCTACCTCGTAGGAATAGAGAGACTACTTCCAGTGAGAACCCCGACTCAATAGTGGTTTTGTATCAAGTCTTAGACATAAGGCGCATAACACTTAGTAATTGGGACAAACCCGATTGGTGTATGTACCCCTTGTCTTTTGGCTACCAACATCACCACCTGATGCATGATAATCGTCTGTTATTTTAAACGTTATTTTCACGAAATTAGTAAAATAATATTAAACTTGTTGCAACTTTACTTTTGCCCCCCCCCCCCCCCGAGTGATACACATATATATGTTGGACATATGGTATGTCCGATGTAATTAAAAGTCGAGGTCAACGTAACCCGACCCGGTACGATCCGAAGAGTTACACAATGGTACACGAATCAGATAAGTTCACGCATTGGTGAATTATTATTTATGAAATAATAATTGTTTTAGTCTTGAGGGACTTAATATTAATAAGATTAATATTAAGGAGTATTAAGATATTTAGCAAGGGGGTTTATTGCAAGTTGTTGTCTTATAAAAGGAGGGTTAAGGAGTAAACCCTAATCACACCTTTTATCAAAACAAAACACCTCTTGCCTCCTTCCCCAAGATTTGCGGCCGCCACCCCAAGAAAGAGGGCCACCGCCTTCTTCTTTTGTTCGGCCATCAACCACCACAAGCCACCACCTTTTTTCTTGCAAGTGTTGCTTCTCGGTTGGTTCGTGCACGGTGTGAACTTCCTACTAGCGAGGATTCGTTGTAACCCGCGTGTTACAATTCCGGTGTAGTCGTCAAAGGTTGATCACTAAACCCCCTATGGTTGTTTTATTATTTATTTGTTTATACGCGTTTAACTGAGATCCTGATTGGGAATATTTTATTAATCGGATTAATAAAATTAAATATATAATTATTCATATAAATCGGCTAACATTATATAATGTACATAATCGATTTTTCTAATAAATATAAACCGCTTCCGCTGTGTATACGATACCATGATTCCCAACAGTGGTATCAGAGCAACGGTTACACGCGTATAGATGGTAAAGTTATAATTTTGATCTATGTTTTATTTGTCAAAAATTGTTTATTTTGACAAAAGATCAAAAGCTTTTAGTTGTTCATGGATTGTGATGTGAATCAAGCCCTAGGTATTTGGCCCATGTCATGGTTGTGTTTGTGATGGTTTTATTTCTTTATTGATTTGTATTTTTTTATTACGGATATTGGATCCGGTGTAATAGATAGGATTAGAATAGATTTGATTTTATTGTATTTTCAAATTTATTGTTGTAATCCTACAAGTACAAGATCAAGACGAAGATATAAAGGACGAACAGGTTCCATGAAGATAGAGATCTCGGGTCAAGTGGGAGCTATATCAAAATAGTTTTGAAACCCTTTTGACTAGTTCGTTTCGTTTCTGGCTAAAACGAAACGGATGACCTATTAGGGGCTCGATTCGTTTAATTTTATTATTATGTTTTGTGGTTGTGGTTTATTTATTGTAAATAATTTAGATAACCCAAAATAAACAAAATTTTCACAATCATGGCAACGGTTTTATTAAAACAAGTTTTATAAAAACCGAAAAGCACATTTAATAAAAGGAGTTTTATTAATATTAAAACAAGTCCATTCGCGATAATACGACCAACGTAGTTTAAATAGGGTATTTAAAACTATACCGTGTCGAGTGTTGAAAGGAGTTTCAATTATCACGAACAATATAAAATTGGATTTTATAAACTATTGTGTGACTCACATAATGCTAACGAGTCATTTAAAATATTTATGGTAAATATTAAAATTAAATCCCAATTTTAAATTGATGTTTCATGCCACCCTTAACGAGTTAACACTCCATTCTATATCGAACCCAAATGTTAGTGTTGACCCTGCATCTGGGCGTTGATCATGAGTGAAGGTAATCATCGCGGTTCCTGTGTAACATAGGCCGGTGTTACAGTTAACAGTAAATGACCAAACATCGCTTGTTAGACAAGTGGGCATAGTTGGGGTTAAACATACATCGCTTTTAGCGATAACCCCAAAAAGGAGAGTTGTGTAGTGGACACAATTAACAATCGTTGTTTACCTACCTAATCATGCCAGTGGACAGTGCTAAGCCAGTTCAT
This sequence comes from Ambrosia trifida, assembly GCA_028751855.1. NCBI lineage: Eukaryota > Viridiplantae > Streptophyta > Magnoliopsida > Asterales > Asteraceae > Ambrosia > Ambrosia trifida. The sequence continues at coordinate 37,139,695 of CM054123.1, read as the reverse complement.
TGTGTATTGATGAATCGGGATCTCATCCTAATTAATTGTGTTTTTTGGGTCATAAAATAATTAGGACACTTAAACATGAAATACTAATACATTAATTTGAACTTTGTAGATGTCAACTGAAAACAATTCCACCTCCCATTTCTCTCTCAAGTCCATCTTAGAGAAGGACAAACTGAACCACTCCAACTTCATGGACTGGCACCGCAACTTGAAAATTGTTCTCAAAGCGGAGAACAAATTGTATGTTCTTGAAGAACCAGTCCCTGATGAACCCATAAATCCCAAGAGTGAGCTTTATAAAGCTTGGGCTAAGCATTTTGATGACTCTTTGAAAGTCTCATGTCTGATGCTGGCTTCCATGATCCCTGAACTTCAAAGGACTTGGAGGACATGGATGCATACGACATGAATCAGCATCTGATGGAAATGTTCCAACAAAATGCTCGCCATGAGAGGTTCGATGTGATGCGATCACTTATAACCACTCGTATGCAAGAGGGTTCACCAGTTGGCACTCATATGCTAAAAATGAAGGCATATGTTGATCACTTGGCTCGTCTGGAATCCCCCTTGAGCGATGAGTTAGCTGGGGATATCATCCTGAACTCATTGCCCAAGTCATATGACCAGTTCATTATGAACTATAATATGAATGGGATGGAGAAGACACTTGCAGAACTGCATCAGATGCTCAAAACTGCTGAGGTAAACATACCTGGCAAAACTGCACCAGTGCTAATTATCGGGGAGGGTCAGATTAAGAAACCTAAAACCAAGAAAAGGGGCTATCAAGGCAAAGGGAAGGGAAAGGGCAAAGCTGTTGCCAACAAGAAACCTTTGAAAGATGCCAAATGTTTTCATTGTGATGAAACTGGGCACTGGAAAAGGAACTAAGCTAAGTATTTAGCTGAACTGAAGCAAACCAAGGCTTCTGGAGGAGAGTCCTCAGGTATATATGTTATTGAAATCTTTGTTTTTTCTGGCAAAACATGGGTGTTTGACACAGGATGTGGTTTCCACATTTGTAATGTTTTGCAGGGACTAAGAAAGATTAGAAAGCTGAAACAAGGTGACTTGAAGGTCTATGTTGGCAATGGACAAAGAGTTGCAGTGAAGGCAATAGGAGAATATGTTCTTTTACTACCTTCTGGTTTAGAACTTGTTTTGAACAATGTTTATTACATTCCTAGTGTGACTAGAAATATTGTTTCATTTCATGCTTTGCGTAGACAAGGTTTTGATTATCGTTTTAATGGTGAATTTATTTATGCTTATTTTAACGATGTATTTTACTTTGATGCAAAACCTAACAATGTGATCTATGAGATAGAAATCCAAAACGATAACATATTATGCAATATCTCCCATAAACGTAATAAGTTGGACTTTAATGATACGTATATGTGGCATTGTAGACTTGGTCACATAAGTGAGAATCGTGTTAAACAACTCAAAACCGCAGGAATCCTGGGTTCCAAAGGTTCAGAGTCGTTTGGAAAATGCGAATCATGCTTAAGTGGAAAGTTAACAAAAGCACCTTTTTCAAATGTTGGAGAAAGAGCCAATGATCTGTTAGGACTTGTACATACAGATGTATGTGGTCCATTCAGAACAATGTCAAGACATGGAGAAAGATACTTTGTTACATTTACTGATGATTTCAGTAGATATGGTTATGTTTATCTTATGAAGCATAAACATGAAACTCTTGAAAAGTTCAAGGAGTACCAAAACGAAGTAGAAAATCAGCTAAATAGAACTATTAAAATGCTTCGATCAGATCGAGGCGGTGAATATCTTAGTCAGGAATTCATCGACCATCTAAATGATTGTGGAATAGTTTCACAACTCACTCCACCTGGAACACCGCAACATAATGGTGTGTCTGAGGGAGAAATCAAACTCTATTAGATATGATTCGATCAATGATGTGTCGAACAAACCTTCCAAAATCCTTTTGGAGTTATGCTTTGGAGACCGCCGCAAGACTTGTGAATATAGCTCCAACGAAAAAGGTTACTAAAACGCCTTATGAGATATGGCATGGAAAGAAACCTCATGTATCCTACCTTAAAGTCTGGGGATGTAATGCTTATGTCACTCTATAATCTTCGCATAAACTAGATCCCAGAGGCGGAAAAGTGGTTTTCGTTGGATACGGTAAGAAGATCGGTTACCTGTTCTACCACCCCACTGAAAATAAGATTTTCACCAAACGCAGAGGCACTTTCTTAAAAGAAGAGCTTCTGGCGCGAGGGATTGAAGATAACTATGTGGATCTTGAAGAAATTCGAGAATCACAAGTGACTGAACCAGCTGTTCAGACATAACCAGATGTAACTGATCCAGTTGTTGAAGTTGAGCCTGAGAGGACTCAAGAAACAACAGAAACACCAAGTGTTCGGAAAAGTATTAGGGATCGTCGTGCACCGGTAAGGTATGACGATATCTTCATGATTGATATAGCTGAGCCTACTACTTACAAAGCTGCAATCTTGGATTCAGAATCCAAGAAATGGCAAGAAGCCATGAATGCAGAGATGCAATCCATGTATGATAACCAAGTATTGCATTTGGTTGATATTCCTACCGAATGTCGGACTATGGGAAACAAATGGATCTTCAAGAAGAAGACTGATATGGATGGGAATGTGCAAACCTACAAAGCAAGGCTTGTAGCGAAAGGTTTTACTCAGACTCAAGGAATTGACTATGAGGAAACTTTCTCGCCAGTGGCCATGCTTAAGTCTATTTGAATTCTACTTGCCATTGCTGCATATTATGACTATGAAATATGGCAGATGGATGTCAAAACCGCGTTCCTTAATGGACACTTACTGGAAGATGTCTATATGGTTCAACCTGAAGGTTTTGTCGATCCAAAGAATCCTAATAAGGTGTGCAAGCTGAATAAATCCATCTATGGATTAAAGCAAGCATCTCGCAGCTGGAATCTCCATTTTGATCAGAAAATCAAAGAGTTTGGTTTTATCAAGAACGAAGATGAACCGTGTGTTTACAAGAAATCTAGTAGGAGCTATATTACTTTTCTTATACTGTATGTAGATGACATACTAATCATTGGAAACAATATCCCTATGCTTAAAGATGTTAAGACCTGGTTGGGTAAATGTTTCGCAATGAAAGATCTTGGTGAAGCCGCTTATATTCTGGGAATAAAGATTTATAGAGATAGATCAAAGCGGTTATTGGGTTTGAGTCAAAGTACATATCATGATAAGGTCTTACGACGCTTCTCAATGCAAGACTCAAAAAGGGTGCTCTTGCCCATGGAACATAGAACCATTCTTGATAACAAGCTGCAGCTGACCGTGCACGACCCAGACCTGTGCTTGAAAATCAAGGCTGCACGGCCAGGTGCACTGCCGTGCACATGACCATGCACCCTCAACAGATTCAGGTCAGAACGTACAAAAGTCTATTTTGGACATCCGGGACTTCTATTTTTGGTATTCTAACAGCTGAATCGTCAATTTTTTGTGCAGATGGCAGCAAGGTTCCTAGACTTTGACAACCATAAAGGCAGGGACGCCCCGTGCATCCCCAAATTCACTAAATTATGGAGCCGGAGACGGTCAATTGGGCATCCCCTTCGACTCAACCTGGGACTGCTGGACACAATAAACCAGCGTACCAGGTTTGATATGATGGTTTCACCCCAGATGTTGAACCTCTTGACCATAAATCGACCGATCTACCTTGAGCCTACGATCGAGTTTTTAGCTACCTACAAATATAAGAAACCGGCAGAGGGAGAGCAAAAGACGTTCCATGAGAAAGACATTATGTTTAGGCTGGGGGGAAAGTGGCACAAGATGTCGGTTGCTAGATTGGGAAGATTGTTGGGAATATACAATGAGCTGGAGACGGACTCAGAGGATTTCCCAACGACTCATTGCTTTGCTGATAACCATGAGAGGGGTGCTTTTTGGTCGAGGATTGCCATTGGACCACCATATAACCCACGAAAGTCCAAGGCAACCAAGATCATCGACCCGTTACTTCGTCTGCTTCACCACACCTTCAGTCACACTATATGTGGCCGAAAGGACAGTTCGGGGAACTGTCCTACTCCCGATCTATTATACTTCTACCATTTGGTTAAGGGTGCCCCCTAGAACTTGGCCGCACGAATGGCCGAGTTCTTTCTCACTGCCGGGGGCACCAAAGACGGGAGTGAGATTCACGGTGGTGAATACATCACGGTGATCGGTGAAGCCTTGGACATCTTGACCGACAAGGTCAAAGCTGGACTAGAGCTTGTCACACACGGGTCCTTCATTGATCTGCGCTCGCTGGGGAGGCAGAAGCTATATGTGAGTACACCAGATGGACCACGCCTCATCGCAAATGGGGTGATTTGGGACCCTTTGCCTCCGACACCCCCAGAGGATGAGCACATGGTAGATAATGAGCAGCCGGGAGGAGACCATGAGCATGAGGGAGGCGGAACACCGCCAGGGACGCCACTTCAGACACCACCGCGTCCCGATCAGCAGCAATGGCCTCCTAGCATCCCCTCGTATCCAGAGTTTTATCAGCAGTTCCAGACCATGGATCTGACAGTGCAGCAGATTAGTGCACAGCAGGGGACTTCCCAGCAGGAACAGCAGTACCTGCGCAGTGGTCTGGAGCAGGTGCAGGATGACATACGTGCTGGTTTTGATTATTTATTTTCAGGTTTGGAGAGAGCTCATCCAGGGTACTTCAGGAGTCCTCCCCGGTTCACTCAGAGAGGTGCCCCTGGCGACCAGCCAGGAAGCTCCAGTCAGCACCAGTGGGGCTGGGGAAACCAGTAGCCGCCTAATCTGCATGATTTCAGTTGTTAGTATTTATTTATTTATGCTTTCAGTACGTTCTTTTCGGGTCTGCGTACCCAAGTCATTTTAGCATTTGTTTTTGAACAATTTCTTTTCAGTATTTTTATCGCTTTCTGTAGTTTAATTTAGTTAAACATGTGGATGTGATTGATGGTTTTGATGAGTTTGTTTTTTGTCAAGAATGTTGATATTGCAGGGAACTGGCGAGCACCGTTATCGGGGCTCATGCCGTCCATTTACCCGGGCGTTTCTTCGACACCAGGGGAGTATTATTCTCCTTTTTCCCACTATAGATAGCTAATTCATAAACGCTGTCTATCGTCACATTGGGGACAATGTGAATTTCAAGTGTGGGGAGGGATTATATCTTGTTTGTCCTCTTGTATATATATATATATATGTTAAAAAAAACCCTTTAAAAGTACATATATGTATATATTCTCATATAAACATCAAGCCTAACTAAATTTTGATAAAGATAACTCGAGGCGCGACAAACAGATGAGATACGAGCGTGTTATATTCGTACACTTGCACCCATTTCCTTCCGCTTACGTGAGCGTTTGAGACTTAGAATAGATTACATTTCTTTGACATGCTTGCGAGTGAGCCGGATGTTTTGTGCAGTTTAGAACTTGTCACTAGTATACTTGTTTAGACCAGATACGTGTGAGATTGTACGAACATGATTGAGGCATTTAGGATACCCTTTTGATTTAGCCTTTTCTTTTCGTTCTATCTGTTTCCCGCACCCATATATTATCCACTAGTTAACCATGTTGAACCTAATCCCGTGTTTTTCTTATTTACCACACCATTTCACCACTAAAACCAAACAGCCTTTTTCTTTTAAACCTTTTTGTGTTAAAGCTCGGTTTAGGTTATTGTTTGACTAGTTTTTACTTTGTAAATAGTTCGTTTCGGGTTTATATATTTAGAACCCGTTTGTTGATTATATTTCAGTTTCAGTTTAGTATATATATATATATATCATAGATATATATTGAAAAAAAAAATCCTGAAAAATAGAACACCCTAAAATAGGGTAAATTAGCAGTATTCGAGCAGTTTTTAGAGCTTTAAAGTTAAGAATTATAAGTTAGCTCGATTTAAAATAAAAATCGCCTATATTCGCGTTTGTTTTGTACAGTTGTATTAGTTGATATTATTTAGACATAACCGCCGAGTTTTAGCCGATTCGTCACTGTAAATATCCATTCCATACCCATACCTTTGCCTAACATTACAACCCGTAAAAGACCTCTTGATTTGTGCTTTTTCACACGTTAGTTGGTGAAGACTAGATCTTTTTACAAGCTTATGATATTGCACGAATCATTGTCTTGGCAATGGAGCGATTTACACATACACATTACACGTAAGTATCATAAATAAAACCGAGTGTGTGTGAACATTGTGAGTCGTGTACGGGTTAGCATGCTTTGTGGATCGGAAGCGAGTCGTTGCTTTTTAGTATCTTGTCCCACGTTTATACCTCTTGTGGGCTTTGATTATTATCGTTTGTACAGGTTATATTTTGTCTTTGTTGCCTCTTGGCGAGTTTTTCGTTTATTTATGTTTTGTTGTTTGCTTGAGGACAAGCAAAGTTCAAGTGTGGGGAGGTTTGATATGTCACACCCTCAAATTTCCACTGCGGGGTTTATACCGCGAGGCGCGTGACATACCAGGATCCCATAGCCATAAGTCATATGAATGAACTCTAAATGCCCAAACCATTTAGTTCGTTTCAAAAACCAAGTTTAGTTAAACTGCGAAAGCGTAAACCAAATTTAAACCTTTTAAAACCATGCGCAAAACAACGCGCCCAAATTAAAACCATATGAGAGAAAGGTAATAGCATAATATATAATTTATGTGTATGTCCAAGACCCCAAATGCAGTGAAGTGTACAGTGCTTTCTAATCCTGGCACCGGAAGCTAACTACCTGCAAAAGCATGTAAATCGTGTGTCAACATAAAGCTGGTGAGTTCACAAAGTAAAGTAATTTAATATGCAAATGCGCTGGTTTCCAAAACCACGTAAGTAAGTAAGTTGTGTTGGTGCCCCGCACCGTGTAACCACTAGTTCATCGCATGTCAAGGGTAGCTAACCCATTCATGATAACTAACCGAATATACCGAACTGCTATGTACGTGTAGCCACATAAGTGTGCCGTATGCCTGACATCAATGTCTATCCACAATGATAATGTTTCGTTAAGTTATAGTTTCACGCCCGCGCTCCCCGAGCCGGTGTGAGGTTTGTAAAACCTAATAGCGCTATCAACTAATAACCCGCTTGCCAACCCTGGCAACTCATTCGGTACGTGAGGACTTACAAATGATAGAAATGGTTTAGTTTATCAAGGACACAATTGCGAACTAGCAAAGTGACCGACCCTCATAAGGATCCATGGCATCCCAACCCGGGATGTGTAAGTAGTCCCAAACCGGACTAGAAAATGTTAAGTAAAGTGTCTCATACCTGAGACGCATGCTTTTGAGAAAAAAAGTAGTGAAACTCACCTTAGATCGCAAGCGAAAATCCAAATTCCACGAATAGTAACGTGCTACCGACTCCCTATTACAAATGTCACTAGGTGAGTATACGTGCGTAACCAACACACCATGTAACTCGTTTATCCGAGACTTTTAAAAGTTCAAAACCGTGTAGTGACACCTAATGACTCTATATGCTCAAGTATGTCCTACGTATCCCGTTGGTGATCATAGAAATTATTATTAGTTTAATACATCAAATACATCTCATACAAGTTTCCACACAAGTACATGTCAATTACATACCACATAGAACTCTAATTAGTCACTTAAAGACCCCGTACACAATCTGCGTTTTTAGGACAGATTGTGCGCTGTGAAAAACAATTTATTTAAAATACTTAACGAATGAATTAAAGTCCCAAATTTTTACTGAATTTTATTTGGGATTCACTCGAGAATACCTATTTTTGTTTTGTCTTAATTTCAAACACAAAAATTATGAAAATTCGTACAACACAGCTGTGTCCAGAAAATTTCCTCAACAGGTCAGTTTAGTAGGAAAATTCTTAAAAATTGTGTATTCATCCAAACGAGATGAATCCACTTGGAAAAGCTCTATTTTTCCAGTATTGACCTACTGTAAATATTTCATAACCTAACTCCTTGTAAATTTCAAGTTATGACCATTTAAAGTTAGCCCAATTTACAAATCCGAAAATCTGATATGACCCCTAATCAATTAAAATTCTAAAAACGACTCAAACGATGTCCAAATTCGATGGTTTTGCCCATTATGAAAAGCTAAGACCTTGTACATTACAATCATGCAAATAAATCATCAAAACAATCGATTTACCAACCCGTTACAGCCCCTACAAAACGTTCAACCGAATCTGTCAGAATCTTAAACTTGCATCCCAAGTAATCTACAAACCCTAATCTTTCATGAACATCCCTAATACATGTATAACACCTATAGTACTGATTAAACACCATATTAATCATAGCAAAACACATATGTTATCATGTGAAAACCCTAATCATGGCTACTAATAACAATCATCATCAAATCATCAAGAACATCCAAGAACTCCTACGCATACATACATGCGATTCTACATATATTATTTTTAGGGTTTTTAAAGTTTTTCAATCATTATAATTCATCAAAAATCATAAGAACGTATACCTTGCGAAGGATTAAACTCCCTAGAGCCTTGAAATCAAACCCGAACTAGCTTGATTAGGTGAAGGATTACTTGATTGCTTGAAAAACCAAGAGGGGATGGGGGTGGGGGTTCGCACGGCGCAAAGAAGGGACAAGGAGGTAGGGTTTTATCTTTTCCTTGCCTCCTAATTATAAGGGGGCTTTGCTTGTTCCCCAAGCAATTGGTATTAGGGCCCTTCTGGTCCATTAACTTGACCCGTTAACCATGTTCTAGCCCAATACCGGACCCAATATTATTAACCATTCTAAATTGAATAAAAACCATTGTTTTTATTATTACATAGCATATTATTCATGTTGTGCACGTAATTTGCATAATCTACGCATTACCTTTCAGTTAGGCGATCATTCACAAAAACATGTAATTCACATAAGCACGTACTTCATGTTCACCATAATTCAATTGTATATATTATTGCTATGTATGTCACATAATTCACCAACGTTTGGGATACAGGACTCATGTGTGTGTTTAACAAGGATTTTCCTACTTATAACATATGTTAACATCATCTAACATATGTTAAACCTACTTAACTAACCCTAGTTAAGTATCTAGCCATGTATGAACATGTAAGTTAACTAGAGTTCAGTAAGAGTATTTAACCTGAAAATGCGGGGTGTCACATGATATACGTTAAAATATACATATTTAAATCCCCGATTAAGCTCCCAAAATACGCGTTTTCGACCCTAATTGCACGAAATTGGTACTTAACCGCTTCATATATTTATTTCAGGTCTTAAACGGCGCCTCGAAGACAAAGTCGAAGAAACCGGGCTAAAAACGGACAAGACGGACAACTTCTACAAAATTGACCAAGTCTGGAAGTTGTGCACGGGAGTGCCAAATCTGTGCACTCCCGTGCGGGTCACATCTGCTCGGGAACAAGCGTGCACGGCCAGGCGCACCAGGCAGTGCACTCCTTTGTGCTCGGCAACACCAAGATCAGCACGGCCGTGCACCCTGATGGCACTCCCGTGCCAAAATCAAGATATTTTCAGGAATCACCCAGCCACTTGCCCACTCGACCACTTGCACGTCAACTCAACAAAGCAAAAGTGCACGGCCAGGAGCACGGCTGTGCATCTGACCGTGCACACCTTCGAAATTTGCTTAAATACAGAACACAGCCCTCTGTTACAATTCATTGGGTTTTGGAGAGCGAATTTGGGCGATTTTCTGGACATTCCAAGCTGCTGGTCAGGCGTTTGACAAGCTCGGGATCTCATCCTACTCATCTAACATCATCCAATCCTTCACATTCAAGATTTATGGTTTGATCTATAAACTTTAAGTTTGTTCAAATCTGAATATTTTGGCTTGTTTGTGTCGTTTATGTATTGCATTATAGTCTACGGATAATATCTAGTAATCGTTTGTAGTTAAAACAATCGTTTGTATGAAATCACGTTTTGTATGAATTTGGCGTTTTTCATGTTTGAATCTTGATGATCATAATGCAACCTTGTTTCATTGTTGATAGATTTGTAGTTGTGTTCGGATGACTTTGATGATTATCGAATGTGTTAGGCGGATTACTTGTTGAGGAAACCGTCCGTTTAATCGTCCGGTAGTAAAATAGTTAACTTGTTAATAAAGTTTACACCATGAAACTGTAACCGGGTATTGGTTTGGTTAAAGTCACTCGGATAATGATTATAGATGTTTACCGGCACGTAAAAGAGTTTAAAAAGCTTAATGGTGTTGTTACTAATCTTTGACACGATTAATGATCTTTGTTAGTTATTTTGGTGAAAATGGCGATCTTAGTAGATTTGTGTTCAAAGTTAGTAAAATGGAATAGGTTGTGAAATGCTCTACTTTATGCTAGTCTAGGTGGTCGTATTGTGTATTCGATATTGCTTTCCTTAACTAGTGCGGTTGAGGACTCCCGAAAGGTGATACTAACCTATTTTTAAAGATTCTCATGAGATCATATCAGCTGCGCGCTAATAAACGACTTGAGGTGGTTAACGTGTGTATTCGTGTTAGCTTTCCATATAGTTGTCATGTTAGGATGCCCGAAAGGGACACTAACTGTCGGAAAATGGGAATGTTGATCACACCTTTATTTCTTATATAGATGACATGCTAGGATTGGCGTATTATAGCTTATATAGTTATATTTTCTATTTGGAGTCGTAGTTAAGTTATTTACATGTTTTAGAATTAATTTAGTCTTAAACAAAACTCAAACTTATCTTTTACTTACTGGTGAATCGGGGATAGAGTTTTAGTACCATTGCTCCGCGCGCGTCCATGGATCGATACATGGTTCTTATCTGTACTTACTACATATATGACAGGGTACACTTGCCCTAGTGTGTGTGTTTTAATATGAAGGTCGAAACCATTTTTATAAATATTAAAGCAAAAACGTGTGTTAAAATCCATTGTAAAATATGTATAGTTACGCATACGTCAAGTTTTTGGCGCCGCTGCCGGGGACGCGACGAGCTTTAGGAACGAACCGAGTCAACTTTTTACCAGTGTACATGCTTGTGAATACTTGTTTATACTTCTTTGATTCGTTATTTCATTCATTTATTTGCATATATGATTATTTGAATTTTTATTGAATTTATCTGTCTGTAGATATTTTGGATTAATTTTAGATTGGTTTATAGGTTGCATATAGATTCGTTCATTTATCTGCTTATAGGATTGTTTGATTTGATTTTTTTTCGTTCATTAGGATGTTGATAGATTTAATTTATTGAATATTGGATTAATTGGTTTGTCTATGAATTTGATTTGTTCGTTATTTGATTAATTAGATTTATTGGTTCGTATTCGGACTAATTATTAATTTCCTTCTTTGTATAGTTTTAGGCTTAGTCTGCTTATTTCTGTTCATTTTATTGATTCTATTTGTTTATATTTAATTTTCTTGAATATATTTGCTTTTCGTTATTTTCGCATGATATCATTGATTCTTTATTTCATTTATTTATTTTTCTGTCTTTTATCGCCTTTTTTGGGTTTGTCATATATTCGCCTGTTGCAACTATATCATTCTTACATGCAGGTTGATGTCCACGAACCCTGGGTCTTCTGGTGATCTTTCTGACAAGGAGCGAAGGCGCCTGAGGAGAAGCGAGCGGATTAGACTTCATAAATTGCGTCTTGTTTCTGATATTCTTATTGTTGCTCCTATCGTTGAGGTCCCAATTGAGGAGGCGAGGCACGATCTGGCCGACGACAACGGGTCGGACGCCCACAGTGACATTATCATGGCGGATGACGACATTCCGCTGAATGATAGTGGTCGTCCAGGAGGAGATGGACTCGTGCCGAGTATTGTCCGTCCGGCTATTTTGGCGGACCATTTCGAGATCAAATCTAGTATCATGAATATGATACAAAACTCGGTGCAATTCGGTGGACTGGAGCACGAGGATCCAGGCCGACATATTGTTGCATTCTTAGAGGTTTTAGCCACCTTTAAGATGACGGGCATCTCCGATGATGCTATCCGTCTTAGACTCTTCCCATTCTCACTGCGGGACAAAGCCCGGACTTGGCTTCTGTCACAACCCGCAGGGTCGATCACGACTTGGGCAGAGTTGTCACAACAATTCATGCAGCAGTATTTTCCTCTTGAAAAGACACAAAAACTGAGGAATCGCATCATGACTTTTCGTCAGGATGACGATGAATCATTGTACACGGCCTGGGAAAGGTTTAAAGACCTACTCTTGAGTTGCCCGCACCATGAGCTTTCGAAAAGGCATTTGGTGCAAACTTTTTATCAGGGACTCGGGTATGCGTCTCAGGAACGCCTTGATGTATACGCTGGGGGAGACATCGGAACAAAGTCTCCTAGGGAAGCGTGGAGCATTATTGAGAAGGCGTCCCTAAAATCTAAATCCCGGCAGAATGATAGATCTAGGTCTTCATCTGCCAAGGCTGGTGTGCATGCCGTGGATAACTATACGGCGATTTCGGCACAGATAGTGGCTCTGGCTACGAGATTCGATAACTCTCAGCAACACGTAACGCAGTCCGATTGTTTGTGTGAGTAGTGCGGGGTATCTCACGAGCCTGGCTCGTGTGCTCAGGGGGTGATGTATACAGGCCACGAGGAAGTGGACTACATGGGTAATCAGACGAGACCCCAGAATAACCTTTACAGTAACACTTATAATCCGGGTTGGAGAAATCACCCGAACTTCGGGTGGAGATCTGGTACTTCGAACCAGAACCCTCTCGGATTCCAGCAGAGAGTCGTCGCACCACAACAGTCCCACCAGTCCCCACAGCCTTACCAGTCCAACCAACAGCCTTACCAGTCCAACCAACAGCCTTACCAGCCCAACCAACATTACCAGACTCGTGGTCAATCATCCCAGCAGAGACCGAACCAATACCAGAACCAGGGCGCCGGGAGCAGCTCCCAGCAGCACGCCCCTCATGGTATGTCTAAACTGGAGGATATGATGTCTCAGCTCCTTACCAACACCTCTAATACAAATCAGATCGCTGAGCAGCGCTACCAGCAGCATGAGGAGCGCTTTACGAATTATGAGGGAGAGATGAGGGGCCAAAAGGCGTCGATGCAGGCCATAGAGAACCAGGTTGGCCAGATGGCAAAGATGATGTCTGAGAGACAACAGGGTGGTCTTCCGGGCAACACTGAGCCAAATCCGAGGGGGCATGTGAATGCCATAATGACGAGGAGTGGTAAAACCACGGGACCTGACACATCGGGCTCACCACCGATCACTGAGACGGTCCAGACTGAGTCTTCGGACGAGGTGCACGCTAGGCGAGTCCCAGCAAGTACACCACAGTTACCGAAGCCAGTCACAGATTACACTCCTCCTGTCCCGTACCTAGGGCTGGCAATGGGTAACCTGTTAAGACACGATAAGACCTGTTTGACTGAAAAGTACACTATTTGATTTTTTGACTTTTTTTAATACTTAGAATTAAGAACCAAAAATCTTTCATTTCCCTTTTTTGGTACATAAAACATAAAACTGTGTTATAAACATGAGATATAAATGAGTTAAACGAGACGTGTTCATGTTTAGAACTTATTTGTTCGCGCGCGTCAGAGACCTGTTAACCTGTTAGGGACACGATTTGCCAGCCCTACCCGTACCCTAGCAGACTTAGGAAACAGAAGGACGAGGCCCAATACGGGAAATTCCTTGAGCTGTTCAAACAGCTACACATAAACATCCCGTTTGTGGAGGCCTTGGCCCAGATGCCTAAGTACGCGAAATTTCTGAAGGACATCCTCACAAACAAGCAAAAACTTGAGGACCTGTCCTGCGTTCTGTTGAACGAGAACTGCTCTGCAATTCTGCAGAATAGACTACCCATGAAGATGGGAGATCCTGGTAGCTTTACCATCCCTTGTCTGGTAGGTGATATGACTGTTAGTAATGCACTTGCAGACTTGGGGGCCAGCATAAACCTTATGCCTTATAAGGTTTTTGAGAAGTTGGATCTGGGTGAACCTTCACCCACCAGGATGAGTATTCGCCTCGCTGATCGTTCGATCAAGTATCCACGGGGGTTTGTAGAAAATATGCTTGTCAAGATTGACAAATTTGTTTTCCCTGTGGACTTTGTTATCCTGGATATGGATGAGGACTCTAAAGTTCCTCTGATTCTCGGACGTCCTTTCCTTAACACAGCAAGGACGATTGTTGACGTGGCTGCGGGCCAGATCACACTCCGAGTCAATGATGAGCACGTGACTTTTGACATTCAGAGGTCGATGCGCCATCCTGAGAGCCAAGACGATACACTATACTATCTTGATATAGTAGACCAGTGTGTCAGCTCTCATGTCAGAGGTGCTTGGGAGAGAGATGTTTCGGACACACATCTGTTGTGTGGGAGCCTAGATGGCATTATGCAGGAGGGCCATAAAGATGAGCAGCCGATCTATCAGATCGGTGATGATGGTTCCCAAAGTCCGGAGCGTTTTGTGGAAATTGAGCGAGAGGAAGAGGAGAAGGCGAAGCCGTCTGTTGAGGACCCACCGTCTCTAGAGCTGAAGGAGCTCCCACCGCATCTCGAGTATGCATTTCTGGATGAGGAGGGGCGTCTACCGGTGATCATATCGTCTTCATTGTCTGTGGAAGAAAAGAGCGAGTTGTTGAGAGTTTTGAAACTTCATAAACGGGCAATTGCCTGGAAGATCATGGACATTAAGGGGATTAATCCCTCATTCTGTACTCATAAAATTTTGATGGAGGATGTCCATAAGCCTTGTGCGCAGCACCAAAGGCGTCTGAACCCGAACATGCAAGAGGTTGTTAAATCCGAGGTAATTAAATTGCTTGATGCTGGATTAATATATCCTATCTCGGACTCTGTTTGGGTTAGTCCTGTGCACGTCGTGCCCAAGAAGGGTGGCATGACGGTGGTCACGAATGATAGGAATGAGTTGATTCCTACGAGGACCGTCACGGGGTGGAGAGTTTGCATTGACTATCGCAAGCTCAATGTCGCCACCCGCAAGGATCACTTCCCGCTTCCATTCATCGATCAGATG
This sequence comes from Ambrosia trifida, assembly GCA_028751855.1. Lineage (NCBI taxonomy): Eukaryota > Viridiplantae > Streptophyta > Magnoliopsida > Asterales > Asteraceae > Ambrosia > Ambrosia trifida. Next base: position 37,124,606 of record CM054123.1, on the reverse strand, counting down.
TTGGAACGACTGTCGGGGAAGTTGTATTACTGTTTCCTTGATGGTTTCTCGGGGTATTTCCAAATCCCTATCGATCCTGTGGACCAGGATAAGACGACCTTCACATGCCCTTTTGGCACATTCGCCTACAGGCGTATGCCATTTGGGCTGGGCAATGCGCCGGCAACCTTCCAGCGTTGCATGATTGCCATTTTTCACGACATGATCGAGGACTCCATGGAGGTGTTCATGGATGATTTTTCAGTCTTTGGGAGTTCTTTCGATCAATGTCTAGGAAATCTGGAGCGGATGCTGCAGAGGTGCGTAGAGACCAGTCTTGTGCTGAATTGGGAGAAATGCCACTTCATGGTGAAGGAAGGAATAGTCCTCGGGCACAAGGTCTCTCAAAATGGGTTGGAGGTTGATCCTGCCAAAGTAGATATCATTTCTAGGCTCCCTCCGCCCTCCTCTGTCAGAGCTATCCGCAGTTTTTTGGGTCATGCGGGTTTTTTACAGGCGATTCATCAAAGACTTTTCAAAAATCGCCCGTCCGATGACCCGATTGTTGGAGAAGGATGCACCGTTTGTGTTTGGTGTAGAGTGTGTGAAGGCATTTGGCCTTCTGAAGCGTTTGCTTGTTGAGGCCCCTATATTGGTAGCACCCGACTGGGGACTGCCATTCGAGATCATGTGCGACGCGAGTGACTTTGCGATAGGGGCGGTCTTGGGACAGCGGAAGGATAAGCACTTCCACCCAATCTACTACGCTAGTAAGACTCTTCATGATGCTCAGGAGCATTATACCACGACTGAGAAAGAGCTTCTAGTTGTAGTGTTTGCATTCGACAAGTTTAGATCGTATTTAGTGCTGTCGAAGACCATTGTCTATACGGACCATGCAGAGATCCGATACCTTTTTAGCAAACAGGACGCGAAACCGCGCCTGATTAGGTGGATCCTGCTGCTGCAAGAGTTCGATATAGAGATTCAGGACAAGAAGGGTGCCCTGAATGTTGCCGCTGATCATCTGTCCAGACTCGAGCATGATGATGCCGAGAACTGCGCGTGGGATACCATTAATGACAATTTTCCCCACGAGTTCTTGATGAGCGTCGAGTCGGTGGAAGATGTATCGCCATGGTTCGCGGATTTTGCGAACTACCTCGCGTGCGGGATCCTCATCAAAGGATTGTCGCACCAGCAAAAGAGGAAGTTCTTCGCGGACCTCAAGCATTACTTCTGGGACGACCCATTTTTGTTCCGGGTCGGGGCGGATCAGCTGATTCGCTGTTGCGTGTTCGGGGTTGAGGCGGCGCAGATATTGCGTGATTGTCACAAGGGGCCTACCGGAGGTCACCACGAAGCGAATTACACTGCCAAAAAAGTGTTAGACTCCAGGTTTTATTGGCCCACACTTTTCCGTGACGCTCAGATATTGGTCGGTGCATGTGATTCGTGCTAGAGGGCGACGAACATATCGGCACGCGACCAAATGCCGCAGAATCCCATCCAAGTCTGTGAGGTCTTTGACATTTGGGGCATAGACTTCATGGGACCATTCCCCTCCTCACGGGGTAATAAATACATACTCGTGGCGGTTGACTATGTGTCAAAGTGGTCTGAGGCGCAAGCCTTACCCACAAATGATGCCCGAGTAGTCGTGAGGTTTGTTAGAGGCTTGTTCTCGCGGTTTGGTGCCCCGAAGGCACTAATTAGTGACCGTTGCACGCATTTCTGCAATGCGCAGCTTGATCGCGCATTAGCACGATATGGTGTTCACCACAGGTTATCCACCCCGTATCATCCACAGACAAGTGGACAGGTGGAGGTCACAAACCGTGGATTGAAGCGAATCCTTGAGCGGTCGGTTAATCAAAACCGCAAGGATTGGGCTGACAAGCTTGATGACGCGCTGTGGGCCTTTAGAACTGCCTACAAGACGCCTATTGGGACGACTCCCTTTCGGCTGGTCTATGGCAAAGCGTGTCATCTCCCTGTCGAGTTGGAACATAGGGCATTCTGGGCTCTTAAAACGGCGAATTTGGATCTTAAGACCGGCGGTGAGACCCGTTTCTTACAGATTCACGAGCTGGAGGAGCTAAGGCAGCAGGCCTATGAGAGCTCGATATTGTATAAAGAGCGCACAAAGAGACTGCACGACAGTCGCCTGAAAAGCCAGAAAGATTTTCAGGTAGGCGATTTAGTTTTGCTTTATAATTCTCGCCTGCGCCTTTTTCCTGGAAAGTTGAAATCCCGCTGGACAGGACCGTACACCATTAAGGAAATATATCCATACAGTGCTGTCTCGATCGCAAATTCTGAGGGTTTGACTTTCAAAGTCAACGGTCATCGCCTAAAAGTCTATATTGAAGGACCGGTTGACCAAACCGTAGAGGAAATCGATCTCTACGCCCCACACGCCTCATAAAGTGTGGGGAAGTGAGTCTAGCTAGCGAGTCGTTAATAAATATAGCACGGCGCGTATGGGCGTGCCAAATGGGGTAGTAGGTAATTAGTTAGTTTAAAATTTCTTAGCTTTAATGTCGTTTCGAGTTTTGTGCAGGTTCATACAGGTTTGATCGGAGCCGGAAGGGGCAATGAAGCGCATACAGTAACCAAACAGGTTAAACTTAGCTAAAATGATGTTTTCGGATGAATTGGAACCGCTGCGCACGAAACTGCAGTTGCGGCCTCAAAACTGCAAATCTGCAGGTCGTGCACGGTCAAGCGCACGCCCGTGCAGCTGACCGTGCATGACCCAGTGCACTGGGGTGCATGGACGGGTGCAAAAAGGGATGTGCACGGCCAGGAGCACGCCCGTGCACCTGACCGTGCGGGCCAAAAAAGCCCAGTCCATTCACATGGGTATAAATACCACCTTAACTCCAAAACCCATGGCAACGGCGCCAAAAACTTGACGTATGCGTAACTATACATATTTTACAATGGATTTTAACACACGTTTTTGCTTTAATATTTATAAAAATGGTTTCGACCTTCATATTAAAACACACACACTAGGGCAAGTGTACCCTGTCATATATGTAGTAAGTACAGATAAGAACCAAGTATCGATCCATGGACGCGCGCGGAGCAATGGTACTAAAACTCTATCCCCGATTCACCAGTAAGTAAAAGATAAGTTTGAGTTTTGTTTAAGACTAAATTAATTCTAAAACATGTAAATAACTTAACTACGACTCCAAATAGAAAATATAACTATATAAGCTATAATACGCCAATCCTAGCATGTCATCTATATAAGAAATAAAGGCGTGATCAACATTCTCATTTTCCGACAGTTAGTGTCCCTTTCGGGCATCCTAACATGACACTATATGGAAAGCTAACACGAATACACACGTTAACCACCTCAAGTCGTTTATTAGCGCGCAGCTGATATGATCTCATGAGAATCTTTAAAGATAGGTTAGTATCACCTTTCGGGAGTCCTCAACCGCACTAGTTAAGGAAAGCAATATCGAATACACAATACGACCACCTAGACTAGCATAAAGTAGAGCATTTCACAACCTATTCCATTTTACTAACTTTGAACACAAATCTACTAAGATCGCCATTTTCACTAAAATAACTAACAAAGATCATTAATCGTGTCAAAGATTAGTAACAACACCATTAAGCTTTTTAAACTCTTTTACGTGCCGGTAAACATCTATAATCATTATCCGAGTGACTTTAACCAAACCAATACCCGGTTACAGTTTCATGGTGTAAACTTTATTAACAAGTTAACTATTTTACTACCGGACGATTAAACGGACGGTTTCCTCAACAAGTAATCCGCCTAACACATTCGATAATCATCAAAGTCATCCGAACACAACTACAAATCTATCAACAATGAAACAAGGTTGCATTATGATCATCAAGATTCAAACATGAAAAACGCCAAATTCATACAAAACGTGATTTCATACAAACGATTGTTTTAACTACAAACGATTACTAGATATTATCCGTAGACTATAATGCAATACATAAACGACACAAACAAGCCAAAATATTCAGATTTGAACAAACTTAAAGTTTATAGATCAAACCATAAATCTTGAAAGTGAAGGATTGGATGATGTTAGATGAGTAGGATGAGATCCCGAGCTTGTCAAACGCCTGACCAGCAGCTTGGAATGTCCAGAAAATCGCCCAAATTCGCTCTCCAAAACCCAATGAATTGTAACAGAGGGCTGTGTTCTGTATTTAAGCAAATTTCGAAGGTGTGCACGGTCAGGTGCACGGCCGTGCTCCTGGCCGTGCACTTTTGCTTTGTTGAGTTGACGTGCAAGTGGTCGAGTGGGCAAGTGGCTGGGTGATTCCTGAAAATATCTTGATTTTGGCACGGGAGTGCCATCAGGGTGCACGGCCGTGCTGATCTTGGTGTTGCCGAGCACAAAGGAGTGCACTGCCTGGTGCGCCTGGCCGTGCACGCTTGTTCCCGAGCAGATGTGACCCGCACGGGAGTGCACAGATTTGGCACTCCCGTGCACAACTTCCAGACTTGGTCAATTTTGTAGAAGTTGTCCGTCTTGTCCGTTTTTAGCCCGGTTTCTTCGACTTTGTCTTCGAGGCGCCGTTTAAGACCTGAAATAAATATATGAAGCGGTTAAGTACCAATTTCGTGCAATTAGGGTCGAAAACGCGTATTTTGGGAGCTTAATCGGGGATTTAAATATGTATATTTTAACGTATATCCAAGCAGTGTGCATATACTGAAGAGGAAAAGAAGAAAATGGAAGGTGTTCCATATGCTTCTACGATTGGTTCCATCATGTATTCCATGTTATGTACTAGACCTGATGTCTCGTATGCTCTTAGCATGACGAGTAGATATCAACAGAATCCAGGAGAGAGTCACTGGGCTGCAGTGAAGAACATTCTTAAGTACTTGAGAAGGACTAAGGATATGTTCTTAATATATGGAGGACTGGATGAGGAGCTGTCAGTTAAGTGTTATACTGATGCAAGCTTCCAGACTGATCGTGATGACTCAAGATCACAAACGGGATATGTTTTCATTCTGAATGGTGGGGCTATTACTTGGAAGAGCTCGAAGCAAAGTGTGGTTGCTCAATCCACCTGTGAATCAGAATACATTGCTGCATCGGACGCTGCAAAGGAGGCTGCCTGGATGAAGAAGTTCATTACCGATCTCGATGTGGTGCCTAGCATAAAGAAACCAATCGAGATACTGTGTGACAACACTGGTGCCATTGCTCTTGCAAAGGAACCAAGGTCACATAAGACCGCAAGGCATATACTCAGAAGGTTCCACTATATTAGAGAAATAGTAGAACGTGGAGACGTCGTGATGAACAAAGTTCATACAGATCTAAATCTGGCTGACCCCTTTACTAAGCCTTTACCTCAAGCTAGACATGAGGAGCATGCTGGAAATATAGGGCTTAGAGTTGTTAGACAATGGGCATGATCTGTAATTAGTATTGATGTTTTATTTTAAACTATGACAGTTATGTTGAATGTTTATTTGATTTAATGGGTTAAATGCAAATTTAATATTTATTAATTGTGTTCATTTATTCGTATGTTTAAATCCTTGAATAAGAGTATTCTAAATGTCCGTAGTCGATCAAATTACATGGGAATGAATTTGAATGTAAGACTATTGTGAATTGGGATGGTTGTATTCATGAGATGAATAGCTCAAGGGTTTGAGGATCATAATTCACAGATATTATTAGGGAATAATATTGGATGTAACTCGCTTCAAAACGATCTCCATGGATCTATGTCATGAGATGTTTTGATATTGATATGTACAATCTGTCCTTTTTCCTAAGGCACATATTAAACTACATTGATCAAGGACTATCTTTGATGTTATCTTACACTATCCTGAAACATGGGTAGCTATAAGGGTAGCGTTGGGAGAGATTCAAGATTAAGTGAGAGTTGTATGACGCTGATGGAATTCTGTACTTCTATGGGATTAGAAGTCTAGACATTCTGGCGCCCTCGCAAAACTCAAACTGGTATAAACGCGTGGCCACGCTCGGACTAAGGTAGTTCGTTAGACCACTTTGAATTAGAGACGAGAATAGAGAATAGTTGATCACTATATAAAAATGAATGATCCATGTCTTATGATCAACGGATGTCTATACAGAAGGGACTTATTGATAGAATTATCAGTGCTATAGTATTTGGTTAAGTAAAGTGTTACTTGAACTTAAAGAACTAGTGGACGACTGTAAAGTGTCATACTGTGTTGGGTGCAATGCGATGCAGCTAGGCGTCCAACTCTGCGCACGTTGACTCATTTAATTAAAATCGTCCAAGTGGGAGATTGTTGGACATATGGTATGTCCGATGTAATTAAAAGTCGAGGTCAACGTAACCCGACCCGGTACGATCCGAAGAGTTACACGTTGGTACACAAATCAGAGAAGTTCACGCGTTGGTGAATTATTATTTATGAAATAATAATTGTTTTAGTCTTGAGGGACTTAATATTAATAAGATTAATATTAAGGAGTATTAAGATATTTAGCAAGGGGGTTTATTGCAAGTTGTTGTCTTATAAAAGGAGGGTTAAGGAGTAAACCCTAATCACACCTTTTATCAAAACAAAACACCTCTTGCCTCCTTCCCCAAGATTTGCGGCCGCCACCCCAAGAAAGAGGGCCGCCGCCGCCTTCTTCTTTTGTTCGGCCATCAACCACCACAAGCCACCACCTTTCTTCTTGCAAGTGTTGCTTCTCGGTTGGTTCGTGCACGGTGTGAACTTCCTACTAGCGAGGATTCGTTGTAACCCGCGTGTTACAATTCCGGTGTAGTCGTCAAAGGTTGATCACTAAACCCCCTATGGTTGTTTTATTATTTATTTGTTTATACGCGTTTAACTGAGATCCTGATTGGGAATATTTTATTAATCGGATTAATAAAATTAAATATATATTTATTCATATAAATCGGCTAATATTATATAATATACATAATCGATTTTTCTAATAAATATAAACCGCTTCCGCTGTGTATACGATACCATGATTCCCAACAACATACATTATTGTGCATAGCCATAAACGAGGTTGTGATATATTCTATTCAAAAGTCTTTATTATCGATATTACATTGCATAAACAAACGTATTAATCATTTAAATGATTTTATTATTGTTATAAAAAAATTTATAACATTTTTTGCGACTCTCTGGTGGTATTTGCTTCTTTGTTAATGTCGATGTGGTTTCCTGATTGTCCTTTTGTCCGTTCATTTTATGTGGTTTTCTAAAGGGGAAAACTGAATATGAGGTTCTTGCATATCTAACTTACATATGAAACCAATTAAAACTATGTAGTTTTGTTTAAGGGGAAAGTGAATATAGAGGTGTTACACTACACATTTAACTTACATATGAAACCAACCAAAATTACCTAGTTTTAGGGGAAAAAAATACAATTTTTGTCCTTTATAAACACCAAAACTATGAACTGGGTCCTTCAAAACTTTTAGTTTCAGTCTTTATCCTTTATATGAAAAGTTGCCACGATTTTTGTCATTTTCACTTAACCCAGTTAGTATAATCAGTTAAGTCACCCCACATGCAATGCATGTGAGGGTATAAACGTAATTTCACCCCCATTTTAATCCCTTATAAAATATGATTAGTTACTTTCATCTCCCCAAAATTTTACCCCCAAATAAATCAAAAACCCTAAAAAATAGATCCTTCCTACATCAATCAAAAACCCCAAAATCAATCAGCAAAACTCCAAAACAGATACCATTTGGATTTCCGGCTTCAATCTTGGAAATATGAAAGTGTAAAAATATCTGACTGCCACTTAAGCAACCTGCCACAAACTTGTATTGCTTTGTGACCTATACAAAGCTGCCGGTTACCAGGCACTACCGTGACCCGAAACCTGAATAAGTTTTGAACCATGTATCTTCTTAACCCTTTACTTCCTTCCAGTTGATGCAACACCACTTGATAATCCTTCGTGGAATATAGTATTTGTGTAAACTCATTTTAGGTTGATACTAAAATAGCCTTTTTGCCACTGCACCTTTGTTTCCTCGCAGTGAGATGAAATCACAACGAATACATGACTTCTCTTGCAATCTACAAGTAGATTTCCATCCAACCCGAGATCCCAGTCGAGTTAAATCAGACCTGCATTATTGCCCAATACCCCCACCCAATTAATCAAGCTACAGCCAATCTAAGATGGAATCAATTTTCCAAACAAAACTAGACTCCGTGTGAGCTGCACTTGGCATGACCGAAATTAGCTCATATTCAGCATGTTTGACTTTAATTACATAAACAACCCACCCTCCCCCCCCCCCCTAAATAATAATAATAAATTATTAGATTCCCACATCATGTGATGATTTTATTAATAACTGCAGAAGTAAAACATCAAAATTCAATCTTGAAAACAAATCTTGATTTGCATATTTCAAAACCCAAACCCAAAATTCAATCAGAAACCAACATAACATTAATATATTCATCAAGTGGTAGTAACCCACTACACAATTTAAACCCAATGATATACATTTAAAAAAAAAATAAAACAATACCAAGATGAAAAAAGAAGATTAAAAAGATACCAGTGCCATGATCTGTATCAATGATGATCTTGTGAGAGACCCCACAATTGCCTCCATTCAACATGATCGATTGTAATAAAATGGGAGAGGATCGATTGTTAAAACTAAAATGGGAGAGGGAGGATCGATTTTTTTTAGGGTTTTTGATTGATTTGGGGGTAAATTTTGGGGGAGATGGAAGTAATAAATTAGATTTTATAAGGGATTAAAATGGGGGGTGAAATTACGTTTATACCCTCACATGCATTGCATGTGGGGTGACTTAACTGATTATACTAACTGGGTTAAGTGTAAAGGACAAAAATCGTGGCAACTTTTCATATAAAAGATAAAGACTGAAACTAAAAGTTTTAAAGGACCCGGTCCATAGTTTTGGTGTTTATAAAGGACGAAAATTGTAATTTTCTCCTAGTTTTATTTAAAACCATCTAAAACCAAATTAATCTATTTATTTTGGTACTATCTTTTGGTCGATCTCCTTGTATTTTGCCATTTGCTCTTCATCTTTCCCCTAATCCATTTTCAATAATTTCTCTTCGCCTCATGGTGTTCAATGTTCATATTTCTCCAAACCCATGTGCAAACCACTTCAAATTGATGCCTCGTAAAATCAATTGTCGGGATTCAAGTATCGTTATGACTGGGTTAGAGATGTTTTATGGGATGTGCTTAAGCGTGCCGAAATATCAGCTAAAAAAGAAGCGCGTGTTAACTTTCTGATAGGTCCGCGAGAGGGGAGATCTACTCTGCGTCCTGCGAACGTCCTTGTTTTTGGCTGGACGGGGGTAAGCATGTGTGTGTCGACCTCACTGGGGTGTCCCCATTGGTGGGGCTGCGAGATAGTGGATTCGTTACGGGACATGCGGTTTTAAAGGCGGAAGCTAGGAAGATTGCTAAGCACGAGGCAACATGTTTAGAGAATCAACACGTGTTCATTTCGTTTGCGTTCGACACATTTGGATCCTTAACCCCTGAGGCGGTTCGCTTTTTGGAGCGGGTGTAGAAGGTGGTTCACAGTGACTCGCAGAGCCCGAGGAATCAATGGTTTGTATTTAGTATAATAAGTTTTGCGATTCAAAAGGGGATAGCGGCACAACTTGTTATTCGGTTACCCAATATCTAGATGTAACTTGGTTTTTAGTGCTTTTTTTAAATAAAATTAAAATTAATTGAAACATAGCACTATGTCTCCAAGCTTTCACCTATATAACTTGATATCATTCTAGGCCATCATTTTTTTTGTTCTCATTATTCTCTCCAACTTAATTACGGATAACTATTATTTAACTATGGATAGTTTTTATACTGATTAATCAAGTAAAGTATGAAATTATTTATGATTTTTTTAAATAGACTTATTTTCTTTTTAATTAAAAACTTCCATTCAAGTCTCCAACTATCACTAGATTCAAAATTTTGTCGTTAAAATATCATAAAAGAAAGAATAATAGTGATAATCAGGATACTTAAATGTCACTCAAAGTTCATTTTTAAAGAAATATATTGATGAATATATGTGTTAACAGTTTACATTATATTTTATTCAATCTGCAGAATACATCAGTTGATTCATCTCATGCAATACATAGTTTTTTTAAAGATTTTTTTTATTTCTAAATAAATAAAGTTATATTTATATAATCCGTTTAATGCAAATATAAAAAGTTGTATTGCATGGTAATACAAATTTTTTTTACATTAAGGACCTCAAGCATTTTCTAATAAAATTCTCGATCGGCGTGCTTTTGGTATAGAGTTTTTAAATTTTCTCAATAAAATGAGTTTTCTCATAATCTCTCCCCTATGATTATAATAATATATAAAGTTGATTATACCCCGGGAGCGTCCCGGAGTTGTGAAATCTAATATGACATATCAATAATAAATTACCTAAACATTTTGTGTGATAATAATCGATATAAACAAGTAAACAAATAAGAATTATCATAATTAAATAAAGAAAACATGAAGAAATAAAAAGGTAAAAGATCATAGAGAAGCTATTGGACATATATTGAGTGAGAAATAAGATGTATAAGAACACAACATAAGGCATTGTCGCGTATTTATGAAAGAAGCCAGAGAACAATGAATTGTGAACAGGAGACTACGAAAGAAGCCAATGAACACTTCACAATATAATACATTGATGTTTGACACAACTCTCCACAAGAAGCCAATATAGATCATGTGGTGCTATTGATGCTAACCCTTATTACATAAAATGTTATGGGACCTAGGAAATTATGGGCCTAAAATGGTGCTTTTTTTTGTATATATTGTTATCTATATTCATCGTCCGGACTTGTCTACAGTAAACATTGTTAATTTCAACCAGTGCCTGACTTGTACACATTTACTACTTGTATTAGCTCTCTCTAGTACTCTTCACCACTTACCCACTCATCTTAGAATACTTACTCGCGCAACTAATAACGTTCTCTTATTTCACGATATCCAGATTAGGAACTCAACGCTTGCAATAAATTATTGTTGCAATACCATATGTATAAAGGTTTTTGTGTAGCATTAGAGCTAGTAATATCTACACATAACATGACATCACAATATATGATAACTATTGTATTTAGAATCCACATGTTACATGTTACATGTTACATGTTAAGCCCTTCATATTAGTAGTAGCAACTGTAGGCAGTGGCGGATCTATAGGCAGTAGCAACTGTTAAGCCCTTCATGTTAAGCCCTCATTCTTAGTTGTATCCGCCCCTGACTGTAGGTTTTGTAGTATGTAGACGGGTTCATGGATACTCTGTGGCCATTAAAAAAATGACTTGATGACACTACAACAATAACAATAGATAGCAACCATAAAAACTTTTGGCTTCTTAACTACTTACATAAACACTAACTCGCTGAGTTAACTCGTAACCTACTAAGGAGTGAAGATCATTAAACTTGACTCATTATCAAATCACAAGTTTATATTTGACTGAAGAAAGCAAAATATTTGACTAAAGAAAGCAAACTCACTTTTAGCAACCACCATCATCAAAGTTCATTTAAAAAACAGCTATACATTTCACCACCTTTTTCAACCTCAGCCCCCCACTCATTTTAAACACATGGCCACTTCTTTGTGAGTCTATTTTGTAAAGCAAAATAGAGGCCACAAATCAACCACATTACATGCCAAAACCAACCTCCTACACTTGTGATCCATGTGGGCACTCACAATACAAAATGATCATAAATGTTCATAGGGGACATGCATTCATTACTATAATAGTGAAAACTGTAACCAACCCCACCAATTAGTTAGGATGATAGTTTCTTAAAACTTCCCTTTTTAAAGCCGAGAGTCTATCTGGAAGCAGTCTCTCTGTCCTCGAGGATACGAGCAAGGTTTGTCTATATCCCACTCTCCCCAGATCCTACAAATAACTTTGCTACTTGTAAGATTTACTGTGTACAGTTGTTTTCTTAAAACTTCCCAGTTGTTTAGCTCCAAAATAGCTATGCTTTCCCACAACTATAATGACCAAGTTGAGAGCAATATACAACTTCTAGGATCTGTTTGGTATAGGTGAGGGATTAGACGAGGAAATAGAATAGAAGAGGTAAAGTAGTAGGCAAACAAATAAGAGTCTCGTTATCAATCCATTGTGTTTGTTATCATTTGAGAATGAAATGAATTATCAACTTATGTTGTTTGGTATGTAGGGAAGAATTAATGAATACAATTGGTGGTGACCAATGGTGGTGGTTGTGGGGGTCATAGTGGAGGGTGATCGTCCCGTGGTGGGTAACAACGGCGAATGAAATGAATTAAGCGTGTTTTAGAGGGAACGGGGTTACTTGTGTAACACTCCCTTCGTCCCTATTTAAATGCCGTGGGCCCAAAAACATACATTTTAAGAAATCTTTTGTTTGTATGTGGTAAAATGACAATAATATACTCAAAAGTGGTGATTGTGTTTTGTCTTTTATGGGCAAAACTGGAAATTGCATTTTTAATATTGGAAATTGACATTTAATTTGGGACAACCAAAAATGAAAAGATTAACATTTAAATAGGGACAGAGGGAGTATGTGATCTCATTCCATTGACCAATCACTCTTTTGTTTCACCCTCTCGTAAAGGTCCATTACATTCCACCTTATATTCTTGCAAATCAAGCGCTACCCTAACGGCCTAACGCATGATTACTCTAGGAAAAGGTTGACAACTACAGCACTTGTACTCTACTGTTTAATGAGGATCATCTAGCATTCTAGTGTGACCAACATGAGGACAAGAACATGCCAGATGGTAAATATGTCCAAAGATCAAACCTTTTATGGAAATCCAACATAAACCCTACATCTGATAATGAAGGCTGTTCTATGAACAATAATCATAAAAAAAAAAAAAAAAAAAAAAAAAAAAAAAAAAAAAAAAAAAAAAAAAGTTTCATCCCATTAAATTAAAAGGTTTGTGCTTGTTTTACAGTACAACAAACAAAATATAATATAAAACTTAACTAATTAGAAGCTAATGAACACAGATTAACACATCACTAAAAGAGCATACCAACATTTCGTGAAAATTTTGACGAATTATCGCCTTGGAGTTGGATTTTTGGTGATTAGCGTGTGGACGTGGAGTTCGACCCAACCACCCAATATTGTTTGACTGCAACTAGAATTTTTTCGGGGATCAAGGGGCCGTCTTCATGATCCATTAATTTTGTGTCCCATCTCATTGCCCCGGCAATGCTTTTCACATTCATTAGCACGTCTACTTCATCACGCAGTATAACAGCACCTTCTGGGCGTAGTATGCGGTCCATCTCTAATAGAATGTCTTCAAAATCACATCTGCATTTATTTCATTTAATTAATGATTAATGGATGGGTGGATCATGATCTGGGTCAGGTTTTTGACCCATAAACAGTTTTTTTTTTTATATTTTTAATAAATAACTAATATGCTAATTATGATTTCAAGAACTAATAGTATCATAATATGAGGAAGGTTCTTATACAAATGGTTCTTATTATCCTACAAATAGCCTTTAACGTAAGAAGTGAAGGAGGGTATTTTTTTTTATTTTTTATTTTTTTTTATTTTATTTTTTTTGAAAATTCTTTTTTCATTATTGTTAAACATGTATTGTAGTACTGAAATCTAAAAAAAAGTTGGTGTAGAGTAATTACGTAATTACCACTGTTGTAAAAAGCGGCCTAGGCGGCCGCCTAGGCGCTAGGCGGAGACATTTAGTCTAACTTTGACCTAGGCGGCTTCCTAGGCGTTTTGGCCATTAGGCGGGCCTAGGCGGTGGTTTTTTTTTTTTTTTTTTTTTTTAAATTCTAGGTACTTCTAAGTCTTTCTTAGTATTATGTGTATATATCTAAGTATTTCTAAGTAGTATGTGTATATATCTTAACATATTTTCAAAAAACCCCTAAATTTGTGTAAATATATATATATATATATATAATACGTATAAAATACCAAAATGCCTAATTTCCGCCTAATTTCCGCCTAGTCCCGACTAGTCCCTAGGCTGGACCTCACCGCCCGCCTAGCGCCTTTTGCAACCTTGGTAATTACTGCTGTAGAGTAATTACTCTAGTGTAAACTACTATAATTACTCTAATGACGTAATTACACAAAATATTATTCATCTAGAAAGCATGTTTAAGCAGTTAGGAAAAAAAATTCCCCCTTCACTTCTCATGTTTAGTAGGTTAAGCTCATTTGTATTTGATCGTTGCTCATGATAATATAAATCTAAATATTTGCATAGAAAAAATTAAAAGGTTGTATGCATAAATATAGGCTTTAGTCAGTCATCACTTTTCAGTTTTCAGGCTGTTAACCAATTACCCTATAGCTAAATATTTTCGGAATCGACTAGTTGATAAGTAAATAGAATTTAAAAAAACTTATGCATTGAAGCAGACTAAAAATAAAACTTAATCAACTTTCTTAACCATTGTACTTCATTTTTCTGCTATATACCAATCATCCTTTTGAACAGATAAATATGACCATTTTATTTGCGCCAACAATGGTTAGGAAAGTTAATCAGCAAGAAGACATAACTAAAGTAATTCAGAAAACAAATTAATAGAATCTTGACTTTAATTTGTATGCAGAACTTAGAGCAATATATTGGTCAGTCATGATTTACTTACTTGTCCTTGTATAAAGTGAATAAACCATTAGCATGAATGAGATCGTATGTCCGCGGGTATGTTGAAAAAGCTTCACACCTGCACCCAATAGTCAAACATGGTGCATCAGACAAAATTTAGCACGGGTTGTTTCTCAAGACAACAAATTTTACACGCACGAACACTTGGTTTTAAATTACGTGAGGCGCGATGCGTGATGCGTCACGATGGGTGATGTGAGCGCATCACCAATTCTGCGCTCTTTATAAAAAAATATTGAAAAAATATTTATTCATAACTTAAAAAAATACTTTAACTAAAAGAACTGTCGAAATAAGAAGACAAGAGTTCTGCTTTTTAGTTCAGATCAAGCATACTAAAATGTTTCCAGAATCACAAAAAACTGTTTAGGAAAACATAATGCAAATCAAGCATACTAAGATATTAATTGTTGAAAAAACCCAACGCATTTCGTAAAATCTGAAAAAAGAAAAAACATATGAAACAATGTGATAGAACCCGAAAATTGATAGATTAAAATACGGAAATCAAATACAGGATAGTGCCCAAATTCGAGAATGGGAGGTCTCCAATTTAAAGGATTATAACCTTATTATGATAACATAAAACATAGACAATTCTCAAAACTAGAACAAGAAATATTAATAAGCATAATAGATGTTATTGCTCCTAAACTTTAGCCTGCTGACTTTGACTGGGTTTTGACTTTGACTGGGTTTTGACTTTGACTGGGTATGGGCTGCAAATGGGTTAAGGGTCCAGCTGAATTCTATCACAATGTTGCACGCATCAGAGCGCATTATGCGAAATTGGCGCAATATTTTTGCATAGTTGCATCACGTAAACACAACGCATCAGCTATTGTCAGCATAGTTGTCAATAGCGAATAGCGGATGATAGCGACAAGCTACCGATACGCTATGTAGGGATAGCGATGAAATAGAGCCCGCCATTTCATGTTTGGCGATACACTAGAAGAAAGTTTTAGAGATATTTTACACTAGATTATACCCCGGGAACTTCCCGGGGTTGAGAAATCTAATATGACATATTAATCTTACATATAAAATAGAATGATGCGCTTTACAGTTACATGCAGGAAAGCTTCGGGTAGCACCTAACCTAAAACAATTAAAAATGTATCACCAATGTTAACGCCTAACCTTAAACTATGTATAACTCTAATATTAATATCTAACCTAAAACAATGTATAACTCCAATGCTAACGCATGTTGAAAATATAATTCATATTTACCGAAACATAATTAGTGATTTGCCTATACATGATTAATGATTTACCTGAACACTTTGTGTTTTTTTTCCTGTATGAACAGAATCCTACAAAAAAAATAGTCGTTTTTTTCTCCGTTTTTTATATAACACTATGGTACTCGTTGGAAAGATAATAAAACGCTCGTTAATTTGGCGTAATTTTTTCTTTAAAAAATCTCGTATATAAAAGATATTAACGTTTAAAAATTATGGGAGGAAACATAAGAGATATGAGAGAAAAATCCAATTTTGTTTTTAAATTCTTTTTTTCATAAAATATCTCAATGCCACATGAGATGACACATGGCATACTCAAAGAAAAGAATGTCTCTTTGAATGCCATGTCATTAAAATGGCTTTGGTTTATTATATGTATAGATGTATATTTTAACAAAAAATAAAAAAAATACAAAAACCTCGCTATTTGTCGCTATCAAGCATATAGCGACACATGAGCGCTACACTACGCTATTCGCTATAGCAGGAGCTATGGTCGCTATTAACAACTATGCTGTTGTGATGCGCACCCATCGGCGCAACAGGCGCATCACGCATTATGTAAGCATTTGAAAACCATGCGCACTCATAGGATAAGTTAGGGTAAAAAAGTGTCAAATAGGCCAAAAAGTGGTTCCTAACTTAATGGTTATCATTTGAAGTTCCCTATATATACATAGATATTGGTAAGAACCATTAAGAATTGGCGAAAATCTTTAATTCAAATCTTATATGTCGACAAACTCACAATTATATAACTTCATTGAAAGTGTTTTGTAAAATTCTGAATTTGTCAGACTCCAATGCTTCAAAATTTTATTAATACTTTGATGGAGGTATAAAATAGTGAATTCGGAGGATATTTAGATTCATATTATTTGAACTCAATTTTTCGATTAGCTCTTATAGTTACAGTCATCAATAGCGAATAGCGTACGATAGCGACAAGCTACCTATACGCTACATAGCGATAGTGATGAAATAGCAAGCGATGTTTCAGGTTTAGCTTTACACTAGAAAAAAAAATTAAAAATATTTTATATTTTACCAAAAAAAAAAATTAGAAAAATCTCACTATTACCTCTGTTTGTCGCTACCAATTATATAGTGACACATGAACGCTACGCTATTCGCTGTAGCGGGCACTATGCTCGCTCTTAACACCTATGCTTACAGTTCTCCCTATATTTGAGTTTTTATTTGATCTTGATACTCTCTCTATCTATGTATGTATAGAATACGCACTACCACTACCACTAACAAAAAACACAACACTAAATATTTCAAGTAAAATCAAACCTAATCATACCAGTCATGATAGATGCCGATAAGTCCACGTTCATATATAACTCCAAGAGTGTTATCAGCCAAAGTCGGAACCACATTCATAACCCACAATTTGGGAGACTCAAGAGCAGCAGCAAAACCTCCAAAACCAGCATTCATATCCATGATGTTTCTATACCTTCCCGAATCTATAATCCTATTAATTTTTTTGTATGCATTTACATGTTTTTTCCATTGTCTATTATCTTCCATGTATTTATCTTCAGAAACTCCTGGAACTGACCCAGACGCAATGCGTGGCGGGATTGCATTGAGCCTTTCAGGAAATGGTTTATATTCCACGTCAGCGTTTGACGTTGCAGGCGTTACACATTTCTCCATTTTCTTGTACCTAAATCACCAAAAATGAAAAGTATTAAGAATTCACATTAAAGATCCATTTTTTTCAATTTTCTACCCGTCTGAACCGTTAGATATAAAACTTAACCCAAATTGACCCATTCACAGGCAAGTGGATCGAAGTTTCGAAACACCAACTCTAGATTTAAAACGCATGAATAAATCCAAAAACATGACACTAATAAAAGATTATAACATGAGTGCATCCATACCAAACATCATCTGGATCTTCGGAGCAATATGTAACTCGAGAAGCATCTTCTGAACCACGACATGACTCAGGATTTAAACTTTTTTGAAAAATAGCGGTTTCTCCATGTTCCGAGATTTTCTCCCAGCAAAGAAGCTTAGCAACATCCTCAATGTTCTTCTGTTCTCGCTCAAGATCTTCTTTTTCCCGTTGCCATGATTTGTAATTGTTTTTCCAATTAATTGGCGGACCCGAAAGCACCCAAAAACCACCGGGCCTTAGAACTCTATCAACTTCCATCAAGTATTTCCCATCTACACACCAAAATCCAGAAAGAACGTCAACAACGTTTTGATGGTTCAAAAAGTTTATTAATTTTTACAATATGGAAGGATTTTTTCTCACCGTTTGATCCCCATGGAATCAAACATCTAGAGCAATGGGCCATGTCAAAAGCTCTAGATGGATATGGTAGTTTTATTGATCCAAGAACGCCTACAATGGCGGGTACACCTCTTTCGAGAGCAAACTGAACTTGCGCCTCGTGATTATCTCTAGGAGCAAATGACATTGTTACTACGTTTCTTTTCCATAGGTATGCTCCCCAACTCGCAACCTACCAAAAAAAATGTTACGTAAATCACAAATTAAAATATTTCAAAACGAGTCATCTATTATCTCGATCACGCTACTTGGTTCACTGCAACAAACAATCTTTTTGTGTTGCAAAAAAATTTTTTTTTTTTTAGTTTGAACATTTTTGCAAGAAAAATGTTTTTTTTTTTTTTTTTTTTTTTTTTTTTTTGAGACAAGAAGTCAGATTACATAATTTCGACATACCCCGCAACCAGTATCCAAGGCAGTCCTTACGGTCCCATTATCAATCGGGATAACGGAAGCAAGTTGATCAATATAAGCGTCGGCTCCTTGAGGAAACTGGGTGCCGCCGCCTGGAAACCTAAACACATTGCCCTCATACTGAATCCAGTTTTGAATAGCCTTCTCAACCGTCAACGCCTTATAAGGTGCGTTAGCGAAGGGAACATAATCCCGACTTTTAGGCCATGAAAAAGGCGTCACGTAGCCTTTAGGGGCAGGAATCAGACACTTCAGCTTCTGTTCTTGAAGAGGACAATGTCTCTCTCTATAAATCATATCGGTTCTCGGAAATGTCATAGCTCGTTTCTGGTCATGGCAAGGAGTATGATCTGTGTATTTAGCACTGCATGGCTTGAACTCTTTGACTTTTGATTTTGACTGGTCAAACCGAGAATCACCTCCGTGATGGGTCTCAAAGTTTAGATTCGGAACAATGTTGCAATCTGCGCCGGTTTTGGTAACTTCAAAAGCTATGCTATCGCCTTTCCCGAAACCACTTCTCTGCCATGCCCCCAATAGATAGAAGAAACAGCATAAACCGACAACTATAAATATAGTAATGGAACTCCTTGTCCGATTGTCTCCTGGATTTCCCTTTGTTGCCATGATGCAGCCTGAGATATTTTGTCCCCAAATCAGTCAACAAGTAATACATGTATATGCACTATAACGTAAAAAAAGACAGATCCACGAGTTTGATCGATGTTATGTTGCTCAAGTGAATGCGTGTATGATGCAAAGTTTAAAAGACCGGAAACGAGCCTTGAGGCGTTTTCCCTTCGCCTCACGAGTCACGAGGCGGAATCAGAAAATAAATTTAAAAAATATATATCTTATAAAACATAAAATAATTGACCCAAATAAGTTTAAAACATTAAAAATAAAATAATTGACCCAAAAAGTCTAAAAGCATAAAAAAACACAAATAAAAACACCCTAAACTCCCTGAGGCACACTCGAGGCGCACCTGAGGCGCAGCCCTTAGAGACGTATGTACACACTGAACCACATGAGGGGCGCCTCAGACTCGTTTTTTTGGCGCCTCGCCCTGAGACGCGCCTTGAGGCGCATGCCTCAAACGTTTTTTTTAAACCAAGGTATGATGATTTTATAATCATTAAAGCCAAGGATCTTGTTTCCAATATACACACATCAAGAGCGCATAACCCACGATGCGGTAATGAGATCCCATTAACTACAACGATGTGAAGGGATTCCATGATGCGCATGTGATGCAACGCATCATGCAGTTTAATAAAATTTGAACAAATTAGACCATTAAGTAATTCAAATCTAATTGAACAAATCTGACGATGGGTTCGAGTATCAGAACAAATCCGACCATCGATTGAACAAATCTAACCAGAGACGATGAGAACATCCTATATTTATATTATAGTGTTTAAAAGTTAACAATGTAAGACATTATAATTTTTTAGTATAATGAATTTTCGCATTGCGCTTCGGCTTTTGGGATCAAAATGCAGCGGCTTTTAAAACAGGCTAAAGATGGCATATTTCCTCTATTCATGCCATGAATCCATGATCTACATAATTCTGCAAGCATAAACCCTATAAACACATATACACAATGCAAGATTCATACACTTAAATTCATAACATTAAACTAATCAAAATTAGCAAAACCCATAAACCCAAAGTGTAAATACAGGACAAAAAATTAATAAATAAATAAAAGATGAAAGATTTTCAGAAACCAATGATAATAATAATAATAATCATACCAATCGCATCAGGGGGCAAATAAAGAAGTGATCTTTAAGAGGTTAAGCTCAGGAAAAACAATCTTTGATGACTGATTGTCGCACAACACACAAGACTTGACTAGACTAGACCCTCTTTTAGGTTAATAAAATGAAGCTGGGTTCCGAAAAAGAAGATCAGATTAGCGCAGATCTCTCTCTCTCTCACATAGGATACGATTGAAAGGACTCAAGGAGTAGCTTAATTAAATTAAAGATGGGGATGTAAATCTGATATTATTATTATTATTAAAAAGAAAACAAAGGTAGTAGATTAGTGAGTCGGTGGGTGAGGGTGCTACCGAAGTGGGGTTTAAGTTGAACACTTTGATTGCTTCAACGAATAGGCTAAGCGTTCGTTTGACAAAGTTGTCAGAGTAGGGCCCACTTCAGAATATTATTTACGCGTTTGATCCCAAGTGTATCACCACTTTTCTTTTCTCTTTTTTTTTTTTAAATACAAAAATATGCACTTTTTTTTATATTTTTCGTTGGGTGATGTTTGGCAAGTTCTAAATAGGGAAGTGTTAAATCAGTAAAAAGTTTGAATCATTTAGACTTTTAGTATAATGTATATTCATTTAGAGAAAGAGTTAATTGCCAATTTAGTCTTTGACGTTTGTCAAAAATTGCTACTTTCATCCAAATTTTTTTTTTGTTAATTTTGTCCCTGTGGTTTCATTTTTTTGTCATTTTAGTCCCTATGGACTAACAAGATTTCGATGAAAGTGGCATTTTTTTTTGACAAACCTCAGGGACTAAAATGACAAAAAAATGAAACCACAGGAACTAAATTGACAAAAAAAAGATTTGGATTGCGTGTCAGCCGAAAGTTTGGATTGCGTGTCAACCGGTGTGTCACCATCCCTGGTCACCTGAATACCCAAAAAATAGGAGAGATAGGGGTGTTCAGAAAAACCGCAAACCAAATAAAAACCGAAAACCAAACCGTAACCATAACCGAAAAAACCAATCCGAACAACGAATTTGGTGTTTGGTTTGGTTTTAACCGAAACCGAATTGCTTATTCGGTGTTTGGTTTGGTTTTTGGTTCTACATTTTTTTTATTTGGTTTATTTGGATAACCGAATAAACCGGTAAAATAATTAATTATTAAATAAAAATAATAATATTTAATAACTCATATATAATATATAAGCCCAAAATATTAAACCCAACCCAAAATAAATAAAGCCCACCAATTTATAGATGTAATAATCTGAGTATAAACTAGTAAACTAGGGTTCATTTTACTATTTCTAATTTTTATGATGTTTCTGTTTGTGTGGTTTGATTTTTTTGGTTTATATTTATTGCAAACTTTCTTTTCGGATTTTGGAACATATAGGTATATAAATTAGAGAAAAAAAATTTCGTTTCAATTTGGTTTGTTTGGTTAAATTTGGTTTGTTTGGTTTTAAACCGAAGCCGAACCGAATTCAATTTGGGTGAATTTGGTTTGGTTTTCATATTCCTAATTTGGTTTGGTTTGGTTTTTGGTTTGAGGTACAAAATTTTGAAAATCGAATAAACCGAATCGAATAAACCAAATAAACCGTAAACCGAACCGATGAACACCCCTAAGGAGAGAGACCCCAAGTCCTTCATTGAGAATTCACTAGACAAATCGTGTCCTAAGAGTTTTGTTGGACGTGGTAAGAATGATATCGTCCATATATATAAGCAAGTAAGCAGTATCAGACCCATTATGATAGATAAATAAGGAATTGTCGGACTTGCTTTGACGAAACCCTTGTAATGTGACAAAATCTGTGAATCGTTGGTACCAAGCCTGTGGTGCCTGTTTCAACCCGTAAAGGGACTTTCGAAGTCGACATACATGATCTGGAAAGTCCCTGTGTCGAAATCCCATAGGTTGATGCATGTACACTGTTTCTTCCAAGTTTCCATGAAGAAAGGCATTAGTAACGTCCAATTGATGAATTGGCCAGGACTTCGATAGTGCAAAGGAAAGAACCAACCGTATGGTGGACGGTTTAACAACTGGGCTAAATGTTTCACCACAGTCGATTCCCGTCTGCTGTTTACGACCATCACACACCAGTCGTGCTTTATAACGCTCCAAAGTGCCATCCGACCTGAATTTATGTTTAAATAACCACAAGCTACGAATAATGTTCATGTCCGGGGTCCTGGGTACAAGCTCCCAGGTCTTGTTTTTAATAAGTGCACTAAATTCGTTGGACATGGCATTGTACCATTCTGGAGAGGACAAAGCAACCTGCGGGTTTTTAGGGACAGGGACGATAGTGGTGGTGTTTAGGTTGAATGGATGTTTGGGCTTCACAATACCACTCATGGATCTGGTGTGTGGGCGGGTAGTAGGAGGAGGGGGGGAGAGGGGAAGCATTTTGGGTTGGTGATGGGGAGGGTACATGGGCCGGTGTGGGACTAGGGATTTGGGCCGTGGATGAGTTAGGGACTTGGGCCGTGGAGGTGACAGTGGGTGGTGGGACGGTTGGAGAAGGGGAAGATTGGGCTGAAGGTTGGATGGGGCCGGGATGTGGGTCTTGAGTGTTATGGGTAGGAGTGTTTGTTGGGCCAGTGGGTTAGGAGAAGGAAATGGGCTGTTTGGTGGAACGAAGTGTGAAGATGAGGGAGAGCCGTGAGACAAGGGAGTGTCAGACGGTGGGGTGGTTGGTGGTTGGGAGTTGTGCGAGTATAGTAGGTGTTCCCAAACAAGGGGGTGGATGGTGGAATTGAGAAAGTCATAGGAGGGTGGTTTGGTGGGGGATTGTATAGTGTAGGGAAAAATTGTTTTTTTCAAAGTGGACGTGTCGAGAGATGATAAGTTGGTGTGTGGTGAGGTCAAGACACTTGTACCCACGATGACTTGCAGGATAGCCAAGGAAGACATAAGGGTGAGAACGGTAATTGAGTTTGTGAATGGTGGTGGAGGGGTGTAGAGGATAACAAAGGCACCCGAAGACACAAAGATGATCGTATTCGGGAATGCAATTGTAAAGGAGGGAAGTTGGGGATTTAAAGTTGTGAAGTTTACTACGTAGAATGTTTAGTAGGTGTGTGGCGGTCTCAAGGGCATGGTGCCACATGTTAGGGGGGTAAGGAGGCTTGAGCAAGAAGGGTTCGGATCATGTTATTGATGGTGCGGATTTTGCGTTCCGCTTTATCATTTTGGGAAGAGGTATAGGGACAAGAGAAATGAAATTGCATGCCGTTATGGTGACAAAAATTATAAAAATTTTGATTTGCATACTCTTTCCCATTATCACACTGAAATTGTTTGATTTTACATTGAAATTGGGTGTTAATTAGATCGTGAAGTGTGGTAAATGTGTGAAATACTTGTGACTTATTGGATAGTGGAAAGGTCTACAAAAAAATGGTGAAGTCATCAACAAACAAGATGTAATATTTATGACCACTTGTACCGGGGACATGAGAGGTCCATAAATCACTATGAATAATGTCAAAAGCTGAATGAGTAACATTGATAGAATCATAAAATGGCAATCTAACACTTTTACCAAAAATGCAAGGTTCACAATGTGTTTTATTAAATTTGCCATAATCAATAAAAGAGGATAATTTTAAAGACTATAATAAAGTAGCGCCAAGGTGACCCAATCTTTGATGCCAGCAATCTTGAGACACAACAACGAAGGTGGATGGTTGGGTGGACTTGAGTAGGAGAGGTTATGTCAAAGGGTAAAGATCGCCAGTGCTATTGCATCGTAGGATAGGAGCCCGAGTTTTGAGATCCTTCACAAGAAAGCCAAAAGGGTCAAATTCAATAGACACTAAATTATCAGAGGTAAGACGACAGACAGAAATAAGGTTTTTGATAATATTGGGGGCAAATAGGACATCGTTAAGTTTAAGGGGTGGGTAGGGTGGTGGAAGGACTTGGTTACCCTGGGCCAATACAGGGATGGTCATGCCATTACAAACTACAATGTATTTATTAGTGCATTTATTAAAAGTAGACGGAGAGTATATACCTTGGGCATTGGCGGAATGAGAAGAAGCACCGGTGTCCATCACACCATGATCCGGCGGGTTGAGAGCAAGTGAGTAAAGTGCTTGTTCAATGTCGGTCGGGGAGTAAGCAGCATAGTGGGCTTGATCAGGGCGTGGGCCAAGAATACCTTGAGTGTTACTATTGTTGGGCCTAGATGGGTAGGAACATGGGGTCTGGGTTTGGGCCGATATGGTTTGGTTTAAGGTTGTAGCCCACTGGGTGGCAGTCCAAGTGTTTGGAAATACTATGTAAGGATGCGATGGGTTAGTGGGCTGTGAAGGTGGGTTTCTGCTACAGTTGTTGTTGGGCCTGTCTTGCCGGCGGCCACGACCAGGCCTGGTTCGATTGTTGTTTTGGGTTTGGGATGGGTTTTGAGGTGTGGGTGAGGTGGTGGTATGTAGGGCCGTAGCAGCCGATTGTGATGCACGGGTCGCATGACGTTTCTTTTTAGTTTCTTCTTGGTTCAACCGAGAACGGACATCACGAAAATCGGGCAGTGGGTTTCAATGTAATTTATTGTATATATCACATGTTATTAAAAATTAACAAAAACAGTATAAAATATATTATGAGAGGATTGATAAACTAACATAAAACAAGTGTCGCATTGTAAATTATAATCAACGACGCATCACGCAACACTAACATTTTATTATTTGCTTCAATATATGTCGCCCCGCCGCATCGTGCGGGCATCCCACTAGTGTATCATTGTGTCTTACTGTCTTTTTCTTATTTTCGTCATTGTGTCATTTTTGCGATTCACAGTGTCTTTTTTCCTCAGTATTGTATTATATTTTTTAGCATTGTGTTATATTTTGTGACCTATTGTGTCATATTTCGTGATCTGTTGTGTTTCTTGTATCTTTCTCGCCTTTCTCTTTTATTTTACACTTGCGTAAGATAAACTTGACCTTAGTTTTATATTAGCTAAATATGATACTTTTATTAATATAAATATAACGAATCTGAGTGTACGTTGAGGTCTATTTGTATTTTTGTCGAGAGATCTCTTTTTAGTTTAGTTTGTAATCACCGTCACATGTATACTGTTGGTTTGTGTATGAAAATCAAATTTAAGTCAAGTATTATAAATTTTGGATCAAGGGAGATGTTGATAGATTTGGATTTGACATTTGATATTTTCTTCTTTTTTTAGCTTCGTTTTAGGATATTTTGAGGAATATCTTTAAATTATGTAGAACGATATATATTTAAAAGAGAAAAGTAATATGATGCAACTTTTAATGATATCTTGATATTAAATATGGGTTGAGTTATTCTACAAAGGCTACAAAAAATGAGAAGGGTGAGAAGGATACAAAAAACACAATAGATCATAAAATATGACACAATGAGCCACAAAATATAACACAGTGCCAAAAAATATAACACAATGCTGAAGAAAAATGACACAATGAATCGAAAAAATGACACAATGATGAAAATAAGAAAAAGACACAATGGTACATAAAAGACACAATGATATAACACATATTCTAAAAAATACAAGCTAAAACCCCCAAAAAAACGAAGACCTAAAAACTAACGTCGTAGGGTTCGATAAGACGATTCCAATGCCGCTTGAATGAATTCAATCGGAGTCCGTTTGATACCCTTCCTACGACTTCTTATTTTTCTTTCACTGTGTATTTGATCCTAACCCTATTAAATATATATATATATATATATATATATATATATATATATATATATATATATATACTTTGTGTCTAAATAAGTGGTTATTATTGTGTCTCCATGTGAGAATACAATGTTGGTCTAAAAGCTAGTCCAAAAAATAAGTAACATTAAATTTACAATAAAGATTTGTTTTCTATTAAATGTACTACCAATTAGCTCAAGAATTTCTCTCTTGTTGCAAAGAATCAAGGCTACACTCGTTATTTATCTTGTGAAACATCAAACCCTAATCTTTGGTGAAGTTTATTAGTGGAGAGACACACATTATAAATTAGGAAAAAGACGAAACCGGATTGCTAAATAACATAAGGGGTTCGGTGAGTGACGTTAAGTTAACAGTATGGCAGTGAACTTACTTACGTTTAAATTAAAAAATTAGCCATTAGACCAATGGTGGTGGTGGTGGTCATGTATGTCATTAAACTCATCAGTGATTAATTTATTAACGAAAAACACACCCTGGTAAATATTGGAGCGGTGTAGAGGCAGTAGGATCATGACCACCTGGTAACAAGTTTTAGATGGAAAAAAAAATAAAGGGGAAACCTACAACAACTTGATGATTCTTACACCACAAAATAAAAGTTTGCAATTAGGCTTATGGGTGTGGGTGACGTCCCCGGCTCGTGCAAATCCTCTAAAATTGGACGTTTGAGACTGGCCTTGGTATTTGCATGTTGTATATAATTATGTTATATATTAAGGGAGATGACTAGCCAAAGAGGACAATACCCACATCCCTGGCTAGTTCACTTGAGGATGGTCCTCCCTTGTGATGATGCGGCAGCTGATGTGAAGGCTAGTCCTCCCTTAGAGGCTAGTCTCCACACCTACCAGCCTTATCGATGCAATACATATACAAATAAGGTTCCAATACAACCTTAACCAATTATACTACTTGTGTTGGTAATGTCTTAAGCCTTAACTATCGGGTCTCAGTCACTCAACTTAACATATATTTTGTGTGAAAAAAATATATTAAGCGTCAACTTCAAGTCTTGCATTACTATACTATGTATAATTTAAAACCAAAGTTGAATAGTGATTCACGGCTGTTGACGGAGTCTGTTAATGTTAACGGTTTGGTAACGCTGAGCTGTTGTGCTCAGAGCCACGTGTTGAGTGGGTTGCATTCCAGGCCACGTGTTTTGAAGATGTAAATAGGCTTTTGAGTAAATTACTATTTGCGTCCCTGTGTTATATTGGTTTTAACTAGTTGAATCCAAAATGAAAATGTTTAACTACCTGAGCACCTCACTTTTCCAAATATAACCCTTTGAGTCCAAAAACGTAACGTTGGTTAGATTCTCAGTTAAGTCCCCCCCCCCCCCCACGTGCACCCCATGTGTGGGGCATATTTGTCCTTTTAACCCCTATTTAATCCCAACATTATAACCCATCACCCCTGTTATAACATCAGAACCCAAACCAAAGCCCTAACCCCTATTATTATTATCCTCCATTGATGAACAATCAAGCAATTAACATGGTGATTTGCCCCTGTGGAGCTGCAACAACGATTCGCGTGTCATGGACAACAACAAACCCTGGTCGTCGATTCCATCGCTGTGCTAGGTCTGTAAGTTTATTTTTTTTATTTTTTTTAATTAAATTATCTAAATTAGCCTAAGTTTGTAGCTGAAGATTTGGTTAAAAAATGTAGGGTGTGAACTGTGGATTTGTTAGTTGGGCTGATCCTCCAATGTGTGAACGAGCTACTCAAGTTATTCCTGGATTGATTCGATCTATCAACAATCACGAAGAAATGGAAAGGAAGAAAGATCAGAAGCCGAAAAGGATGAAAATGTTGTTATTTTTCAGTTGGGTTTTCTTTGTGATGTATTTTATAAGCAAGTGATATGTAATTGACTAGATGAATGGTCATGTAATTGACCTGTTTTGGTTGTCTTTTGTAATGGTCAAATGGTATGAAATATGATGTCTTTTGTAAGTTTGTTGCAAGTTTATTAATGTCAAGTTTGTGTTGATGCCAAAACCTTATAGAAAGTGTGCAATTGTATAATGTTACAATACTGCAAACAAAAAGTCAACCGACCATTAAAACAAGACTACAAACAAAAGTGCAAACAAACTGTGGACCATTAAAAAGTCACCTGACTAAAATGTCTTGACCACCAAATGTCAAATGGGTCAAACTGTATATCAGAAGAAAACTGCAAACATCAAGTATTCTTGACCACCAAATGTCAAATGGGTCAAACTGTATATAAAAAGAAGACTGCAAACATCAAGTATTGTTGACCACCAAATGTCAAATGGGATCTAGTTAAAAGGTTATTATTTATAGTTGAACAACAATATACTAGTTAAATACCAGTAAAATGAGATCTAGCCCAGCATGTAGGTGGAATCTTTTTTAACCACTCATACAGCTTCACATCTACCCTTCTAACAGATGCCATGTTTCTGTTGAATTGTGGCTTTGTAGTAGCACTAGCACATTCCCATAGCAGTTCCTTATATAGGTCTCCCCTCCCCTTGGCTGTCATGTTTTCGTGAATATGCCTCAAACAGTACCTGTGCTCAGCCATTGGAAAAACTTTTGCTAATGTAGGTATTAATCCCTACAACATGAAAGTGAATGAATTATAATAAAACCTAAAAGTTAAGGTATGCAATTGTGTCTAAATATAATTACCTTTTGCCTATCTGTGATAAATGTGAAGTCTGAATTGGTATCAAGATCCAAGTCATCTGCAAGGTTCTCCAAGAACCAAGTCCATGCACTAGTGTTCTCAGCTTCCACTATAGAGTATGCAACTGGATAGATCCCATTATTTCCATCAACCCCCACAGCTGTTAAAACTTGTTCAGGAAATTGACCCTTTATAAAACAACCATCTAAGCCTAAGATCTCCCTACCACACAACTTGAATCCTTCCTTTAATGCACCCAAACATATGTAAATTCTCTTAAACTAGTAGGATTGAACTCCCTTTCAACATCAATTTTAACTGTTGTACCTGGGTTAGATCTCACTAACTCCTCACAGTACTCCCTTAACATAGAATTGGGCTTTGAAATCTCCTTCCAACTTGTGCTCAGCCATCACCTTTGCCCTAAAAGTCTTTTGCAAGCTGATTTGAATCTGATGCTTTTTCTCTAATTGACTCTGAATGTATTTCAAAGTTAGATTAGGATTTGCCCTCTATAATCTGTTCAACCTCCCTTGCAACAGAACTTACTGTGTAAAGCCTAACCTCCCTAGTTTGCAGACAGTTGTGAACATCTTTGAATGTTTTCACATGCCAAGAATCAGATTCTCTAGATCTGGATATGTGCAATACCCATGGACAGGTGTGTTTAGGGAACCTTTTATTGGGAGTATTCAATGACTTTGGCCTACCACCTTTTGTTTTTTTCCCTTTTGAAGATTCCCCCTCTTTGGTGGGCCCACATATGGAATTAAAGTCCCAATTTTGCCCTTTACTACTTTGTAAATCAGGATTAACACCATGACGTACCACCCTAAATCTAAACTTATCATTTCTCCTAATAACAAGTTGTCTTCTAGATTCAAGTGCATGTTTTTTGACTAACAAAGTTATTTCTTCTTTGTTACTAAAAGTTTGTTTCACAGCAAATGGAACATTAATACCTTTAGTCCCTTTGTTCTTCCTCTTGGACTTCTTCAGGGCTCTTTTCATGGGAGTATCATCTTCATCATCAGGGCTGTCAAAATTATCCATATCTATCTCTATAGCAGCCTCATCTTGACTACCCTCATTATCTTCACAGTTATCATCCTCTGGTTCAAGATCTACTTCTGCAGCAGCCTTAAATGAACCCATGTCTACATAAACATCTTCAATCTCATTGTCTTTATCCTGAATATAGTCTGAATCTTCATCATCATTCTTCTGCTGCTTATGCTTCTTACCATTACCATCTTCACCTAGGTTATCTTCAAAATCATCATCATACTCATCATTGTCATCATCTTCCTTTTCCATTGTGCAATCTGAGTCTTCAGAGTCCTCATCCTCACTGTGTTGTTCAACATCTTCTGCATTAGAGTCTGCATTATCATCTAAATTACCTTGACCATCATCTACATTATCATCTAAATTTCTTTGACCATCATCTACATCATTCACATCACTATCTATCCACTTTATTGCAAGCAGTCTTCTACTAGCACTAGCTTTATCATGTCTTGGATCATGCTTAGCTTTACCAACAAATGGACCAACATCTTCAATCTCCTCAATAATAACACTTGAACTGCCTTTATGTGGTGACACAAAATATGTTTCCAACTTTGTGACCCAATGCTCAACATACACTTCTATAACCTTAATCCTAGCCACAAACTTACACATCTCTAAGACATCTTGATCAGACCCTAGAGCCCTAAGACCATCATCCAAATTTTCACCAGGAATCTTAAAGTGGTAATACATAACATCATCATCAGAATAACCTAACATCTTAAACATTGAGTTAAACTCCATCACTGAGAACTCATCAGCATCTATGTTGTCCAAATAGTTTATTTTACCTACATACCTTCTTCCTGGGTAACCTAAAAACTCCCCCTCATGAAAGACCTGGATGCTAAACATCGTAGGGCAACCATCTGTAAAAAAATGAAAAATTTAGGTTAAATTTCCATATTGTAAACATGTTAAATTTAAGCCAGATTATAAAAAAAAAAAAAAACACATACCATATTCTTCGTAAGGATCAAAATGCCCTAATGGCCCACGAACATTCCAGATTGAGAACTCTATCATCGTTGATTTTGAAGCAAAAGGCACGAATCAGATGATATGGAAGATCAGATGATTATTATTCGTTTAGGGTTTTAAAGGAAGAAAAGAAAGGGTTAAATGGGTTTTATAACAGGGGTGATGGGATTAAATAGGGGTTAAAAGGACAAATATGCCCCTCACGTGGGGTGGACGTTGGGGGGGGGGGGGACTTAACTGAGAATCTAACCAACGTTACGTTTTTGGACTAAAAGGGTTATATTTGGAAAAGTGAGGTGCTCAGGTAGTTAAACATTTTCATTTGGGATTCAACTAGTTAAAACCAATATAACACAGTGACGCAAATAGTAATTTACTCTAGGCTTTTAAACACCCTTCTCTCTATATCTCTCTCCCATTTGGTTATGTGCAAAGACAACCGTCACAACCCCATGTTTCTCTACAAACCCTAAATCCAGTCGATCCACCGCTTCATCCTTCTCCTCATTCCGAAATGGTTTATTTTATGGGTTTGTATTCCCTGGGATTTTGGTGTTTTAAGCTGTTTATACAGAAAAGGAGATTTGAGTGATTTGGTTATGTTGGTGATAACCTGGTTAACTATGTAAATCTCTAGAAAGAGAGGAGGGAGGTGTCGAAGAAGGTTGTAGTGGTTGTGAAAGGTCTACACATAGAGGTTTGGGCTTTCCCTTTAGGCTTTGTGGTAAAAAAAAGAATATGGATTTTTTTTTTTTTTTTTGTAAATAAACAAACAAATTTAGAAAAGTTTGCCTTTAGCCTTGTCGGTTGTCCTGGTTGATTATCACTAAAAGCACATAAAATTTTCCTTCATATACACATCAGGTACAACAATGTAACCAGCTAGCTTATGGTGTGCATTTGGGTGGTTGGGGATCAGTTTTGATCGAGCGGGTGAAGTCGGGTTGTATTGTAGGCTAGTCAATTGCCTTCTTAATGGTTTTTAACTCCATGGCAACGTTAGTTATTGTCAGCAACTTAGCATTAGGATTAAGCACAAACATTAATCCTAAGCTTTATCTTTATCATCACGATTAGGTACAAATAAAATGCCACATTACCGAACTTATTATTCTTTCAGGCAATTTATAAAATGTCAAACATGATTATAAAGCAATTTGTTTGGTAAAGTGTCAACACAATTATAACGCAAATTGTTTGGTGGACCTGTTATAATGTAACTAGATTATTATTTACTTTTATTCTTTAAAGTAGAGTACTTGTATAATCCGAAATGGTTACAATATTTACTTTTATAATCCGATTGATGCAATAAACGATATTCTTATTCATTTGGTTTGTTATTGTTTTGGTTGTATAGCAAGTACCAGTACTATAGTGAATCAAGCTGCTATCGACCAAATTCTCGTCGCGAAGCGTGAGGTGATCCACCTAGTTTGTTATTTAGTTCTTGATATGCCGACTTCTTTACAAAATATATGCCTATATTTATATTTTTTTAATATTTTTCTTTTCAATTTGGACGTCCACTCTTCTCCCATTTCACCCATTTCAAGATGTAATAATATAGTTTAGTAGCTATATACGTACCAAATTGGCCCTACGGTTTTTTTAAGGTTGTTTTAAAGTCAATGACTATATGGACGTGCGACATCCGTAATCGAACCTACCTCAAAATAAAAAGAAATTATGAAGAGAACAAAATTAGCAAATAAAATAATATCATGTTTTAATTTAATTATAATGTTCAACGTGCAGGCCATCCACTGATCCACAACTCCTTTTCCTTTAATTAAGTGAATGATATATTTTTGCTATGATAAAAAATGTATACTTATGAATATTATTTGACTAGTTGTTATAACAATGAGTATCTTCACTATACAAGAACTTGAAGATCAATTGCTTCAACTTTAGACGCACAAAGCATTGTTAGTCTAGCGTGGTGACCAGTCTAACGTGAGATTAAGTAGAGATTTTCTATAGCTAGAAAATTTTAAGCCATGGTGAGTTAGCTTGTTGGATTGCATAATCTGTGAGATCCCTCCTATGTATAACTAAAATGTTCTTTCCCATCTCTTTTAAGTTGGAAACCCTTGTTTAAAAATGCTTAAGGCGCTCCAAAGCATTTTGGTTCCAAAAGTTGAGGCGCAAGCTAAGAGCTTCACGTATGTGAGGCGTACAATATTTAAAAAAAAAAAATTGTAAACATTATTTGTACATGTGAATATGACATATTCTACTTGGTAATCAATAACACAAGAACCAAATTATAAGACATTCTTAATTTCAAACATAAAACAAAAGCATATTAGGAGTTTAAAACATTATAATCATATTTGTTTGGGCCAACCGTCAAATCAGGTCCATATTGGATTTATTTTAGGCCCAACATGCTTTAATTTGAGCGGTAAAAAGGAGCACTCATTTTTATGCATCCATTATAAACCCTAAAAAAGACAATTGCCTATGTACCTAAATTCTATATCGCTTATGTTTTCAGGTCGTTCAAGCATCGGTTTTTCATAAATGTATGTTCTAATCCTTTAATCGTTCTTTAGTCCATTAATCATATGCACCTATGGATAAATTGATCTTCAAAAACGTATTTTCTAGCCTTTCAATCGTTCTTCAAGCCAGATTTTACTGGAGCGCTTTTTGTAGCGCCGCTCAACGCCTCCAGCCTCAAGCGGTTCATGTATGCCAAGGCTTTTCTCCAAGAAAACTGTTTTTACAAATGACGCTAGAGCCTCATGCCCGAGGCATGCTTTTTTAAACCAATGGGAAACCCATGTATGATGCATCTAACTTGAACGTAATACAAATTGCGTAACCAAGACAAATCAAGCTGAGTTCGAGCTCAATTTTCACCTCATTTGAGTATTTCATGTCAAGCCGGCTTGTTTTATCTTTAAACTTAAGCCTCCTTCACCAATGACGAAACTTGAATTATTTTTTTAAGAGGTCATAGGACCCTTAAAAGAGAGAGACTCAATACATATAAAATTTTCAAACGAAAAATATAAATTAACACTACTGAGCAAAAAATGATTGGGGGGGGGGGGGGGGGTAGGCCCATGTCCTCGACTCTCTCTCTCTCTCTCCCGGTTAGGGGTGCAAACGAGCCGAGCCTGAGCTCGAGCTTGATTAACTTATATGAGCTCGAGCTCAGCTTGTTTGTAATTTCTCAAGTTGGCGCTCGGGCTCGACTCGTTTATTATTTATTAGTTAATATGCTAAATAAAAATAATATAAATAATAGTTTGTTTAGGCTCGTGAGCTTGATAATTGAAGCTCGAGCTCGGGGCACGTTTACTATACAACTTTAAATGAGTAGTAAATATTATTAAATATTAAAAAAATTAATATTATATTAGGCTCGATAAGGCTCGACGAGCCTAACGAGCTTCACATGCTAGGCTCGAGTTCGAGTTCGATAAATAAACAAACTTTGTTTTAGGCTCAAGCTTTTTGCCGAGCTGAGCTCGAGTAGCTCGCGAGCTACTCAGCTCGTTTGCACCCCGACGTCTCCCTCTTCCTCTCTCTTTGTCTCTCATTTAATAAACCGGTGGAAGTTTAGGGACTAAAAATAGCTACAAAGTCAAACCTCAAGGGCATAACAAAAACATATCCACACCACAACACAACACAACACTACCTTATCTCGAACAAACAACGGTCTCACAAACTTACCGGAAAACTCATCGACGATGGCAACTGCCGGCACATTATTATTCACCCTTCCACTTAAACCTCACTTATATAATTATTATTCATCCAAAAATTTAATTAAATCATCTAACCGAGACAACATCATTGCTTATACGACGTCGTCATCGCTGTTAAACCCATCTTCAAGATCTCATCATGTTAGTTACACACACACTGAACCTTTGAAGAGACGCCTGTCTTCTGTTTGCTTTTACAAGTCTAACGATTCCTCTAACAGCAAGGTAATTTAATTAGTTTTTTTTTTCTTTGAAATTGTTTGGTAGTTTACTGTAATGTTTGAATTGATATGAACTAAATCACTTAAAATTCATGCCAATAGCCAAATACCATAGCTTAATCCATTAATAAGTTACATTAGAGTGAATTGCAAACCCGATCCAACTGAAAACAAAGCTATAGTTCTTGGACGAATTGAGAGATTGCTGTGCACGGCCCGCTGCACTCTGTCCAGGAATCACTTAATAGTTACGGTCTATTCATATCCCTCCCCTTTTGGTGGAGTGGTACGTGGCCTGATGGTAGGTGACTTGAGGCCAAGTGGTTACAAGTTCGAGACATGAAGGATACCAGGTTTTATGGATTATTCATTGTCGTGCCTTCGGATGGGTGGGTGGTTGGGTTTTCCCTGGATTTGTAGGATCGTTTTCGGACAACCCGACTATCACGAGCAGGTTCGTCTAGTGTGCAGAATCCACTAGACGATGTTTGAATAACAAAAACGCCAACAAACACAAAAACGAGTTATCAAAGACACACACAAATATGTTTAAAGGTTGTATTCGTATTCGAAACAGAGCACGGATGTGTGAAATGACAGCTGAGGGTGATTAGGGCAATGATTGGTGCTATTTATACCTGCTGCTAGTCGGCCCTTGCCCTAGGGGCGACTAGCTTTCCACCACACGACTAGGTTGTGCGACTAGCAAGCTAGTCATCTTTAGGCCCACACGACTAGCTAAGCTAGTCGTGCCTTAGAGACCTAGTCGTGTGCAGGTTTCCAAACATCCCCTTTAACATACAAGACACATCCAAACACGTACAAAACAATAAACAAACACCTATACTAGGCTAGGGACATCTAAGATACATGTACTAACAGGATTGGTGGACCTGGAGGGCCAGCCGGCCAGGTGCCCTGTGGGTATCCTGAATTGTCATAAAGGGACTCTCACGGGAGCCCGTAACGACTTTGTTGGCATTTAAAAAAAAGTTCTTATATATTCGTGCATTGTGGCAATTTTGCAGCCAAAAGCGTTTTAATCTTGTTTGTTAGAAGATAATCACTTAATAAATAGGAGGGAGTAGGATTCAATACGAACCTTACTTTCTGTAAAAACCATGAGAACCAAAGTGTTGAAAACTAATAACTCGGTGTTATTATAACAGTAGCATGAAATAGGGGTGAGCATTTTTTTTCCCAAATACCTATGTCCGCACCCATAACGATTTTGGGTTTTCGGTATACGTCCGCACCCAGTTTTATTGATTTCGGTATTTGGTACTTTCGGTATTGGTACGGGTAAAAGTGGTACGAGTACTGAATTATATGTACTAATGAATTTGATATTATGCTTTACTTCGTGTAATGGTATTTATAGTATTCGTATCGATTTTACCTATTTGGTACCTGTGTCATATTGGTACTAGTACAATTTTACCAATTTGGTACCCATATAGTATTGATAACCGTAACGATTTACCTATTTGGCACCCGTATGAGTGCTCAAAAAATTAAAATAACAAAGTGGTACCAAAACGGGTACCATACCGAAATATCCGTACCATATCAATATATTCGGTACGACATTCGGTACCCACTTTTGCTCAAATTCGGTACGGGCACGGTACCGATCTCATCCCTAGCATGAAATAGCATTGGAGTTATTTGTCATCAACACTGAGTTATTTATAAATAGCACTTTGGTTTTCACAGTTTTTACAACAAAACATGGTTGGTACTGAAACCATTCCCTTAACAACACCTCTTGTTATTAACTATGTGAGATTTTGTTATTAAGTATGTGAAACCATGTTGGAATTCGTACACTCAGTTCTTCAATTTAGGGTTTTATGCATCACTTAGTTAGAATCAGATTTAAACACAGAATATATTTTATGTAATGCTGTTCATAGGAGTGGTAAGCTGCAATTTCACATTGAATAATTCGGATATATTCGGATGTTGTGCCAGTTTTGCAGCTACAAACGTTTTAATCTTGTTTCCCTTAGAGTTAATAATTACTTATTAAATGAGTACCTTTTGCTGTTAATTAGGGAAGTGAATTGGAGTGGCCAATCCTGCGACGATGGGATGTACCATGGGAGTGGTATACTGTTTCACTGACCTCACTTGCTTGTGGATTAAGGTGTTTTTCTAAGCTCATATGCATCATACTATCTTTGTTTGCATTAGCCCTAAACAGAAGTTCTTGCATGTGAT
Organism: Ambrosia trifida; assembly: GCA_028751855.1. Classification (NCBI taxonomy): domain Eukaryota; kingdom Viridiplantae; phylum Streptophyta; class Magnoliopsida; order Asterales; family Asteraceae; genus Ambrosia; species Ambrosia trifida. The sequence goes on along the minus strand of CM054123.1, from coordinate 37,087,503 downwards.
TCAAGAATGTTCTTTTAATAAGTAGACATTCAGTAACTTTATTGATTAGTGTTAGATGAAAGATATGTAATCTTAGGTGTTATTAGCAGGCATTAATCTCTTATAGAGGGCTATCTTTATCCTTTATTCAGTTTTGTTTTGACAGGGCTTATAGAGTCAGCAGCTCTACCGTATCTTGGCTTTCAAATCGGAGAATTAAGTCTGGATGAGAAGGCTCAAATACTGTTTTTTGACCAGGCGTATGGCTTCTTGCTTTATTTCGGACAATGAATATATCTTCATGCGCCTTTTCTTTTTTTATAGTATTCTTTTGAGTTCATATAATCTTTATTGACTAAAATGTTTTGTCTGATTCCTTGTTTATTTTCAGCTTTGCAACAGTTGTTGTACTTGCAACACTTTATAGTATAACCAACAGAAGCGAACAAAATCCTGACGACGTATATCGCTATGGTAACTATCAACGTTCTATAGCGGTTCTGCTATTATTTTTTTTGACAGTTTCTTCTTCTTTAATGAAACTTTGTCCCTTTGAAGTGTACTTTACCTTGTTATAACATGTTGGTGTTTTTTGTTCGGTACACGCATGTTAATTTTTCATTTGTTTATGTCCTAGATTGGAGGGATCCTTTCAGTCTTCAGAAAGGATGGCTGTTATGGGCTGTAATTGGTCTTATTGGAGCCTTGGTTACAATCTCACTCACAGGAGTTGCTATGTCCTTTCTCAATGGTGAACCGCCTCAAAGAGAGGTCAGCGCTTCAGTTATATAACTAAAAGTTGCAATATACATGTTTAACTGTTTAATGTGTAGAAAGAAATTTACTATGTTTCGTTTATTTGTTTCCAGACTGATGCTCTTGTTCGCTTACTTCCTCTGATTGGATCCTCAGGTGTCAGGTAGTACATGAATTTTCTTACAATCTTTCTCGGTTGAAATATACTATAGTTTTTTTTTATGATTAAACACTGAATAAGCTTTTGCGTGTGTATTTTTGTTTTAGCACTGCATACTTGGTAGGCATCACAGGTGTCCTAGCTCCGATTTTGGAAGAAAATGTGTTTCGTGGCTTTCTTATGGTGGCCCTTACTAAGTGGTATAGTCGTTATTCAGATTCTACCTATGTTTTTCTGTCCGTTTCTCCTAAAGCGGCTCATATAATTATGATAGCAATATTCTATTAAATATCTCTTTACACTTATATATGTTCGTCTTTACATTAATTAATACTGTGTCATGATCAACTGATCTTGCGTATTTGCAGGGTGCCCACACCGATTTCGATCCTTATAAGCGCTGCAGTATTTTCAGCCGCGCATCTCACTCCTGGGGAATTTCCACAGCTCTTTATACTCGGTATTACTTCTCTATAAAACCCAACTTACCCCATAATTAAAAAATATAATTCTAAAATTAATGTTGTCTTTTGAAAATAAGATTTTATTGCAAGTTTTTATTAAAAACATTTTTTTATTAAAAAATATAAAAAAAAAAGAATGTTAGATTCTGTTTTTATTAAAAAAAACAAAATTTTCCTTTGTTTTCTTCATCTGTTAAGTCCTATTTTAATTTCTCTTTATACCACATGAATGAGTTATATGAGAGCTACAGACTGAAGATTCAATTGAATTTTGTAATAATAATAATACAGGAAGTGCTTTGGGGTTATCATATGCACAAACTCGCAATCTTCTCACTCCCATAACAATACATGCTTTCTGGAACTCAGGTGTCATCTTGTTGCTCACCTTCCTTCAGGTAAATTGACAATAATAGGGTTGTCGTTCCATGGTTTGACACTTTGACTTAGAATTTCAACCATAAGGAAACGGGTCAATGTGGGTGGTATTTGATTAATGATGGCTCAAACACGTTAACTATGAAAAAGTTTAAACGGGTCAAATGGATTAGAAGTTAAAGAAAGTGGATCAAAATCGTATTCAGTACGTTAATTATTAATGAAGATGAGAAAATTGACCAAAATTTGTTTGTGGGTCGGACCAACCTGTTTTGACGTGGTACCCAACACATCCATTTCGATGTCTTGAATTGCTTCACATTGACTTTGTATATACTTCATCTGGTAGAATAGCACCTGACTTGACATATTTTAAAGAACCATCTTTGACGATTCGACAGTTGTGACTTTTGGTAAATAGTCTTCAACAAAATAAGTGCCATAATCTGATGTAATTGTCCTTTTTCATGTAGCTTCAAGGATATGATATCAAGGAACTATTGCAGGTGTCCTAATATGGGTAAGCATATAATCCAATGTTATCTTCCTTTGTTCATCTTGAGAAAACAGGTGTGTTTTTGTTGTATATGTTACAAAAAATTCTAAAGCATCTGTTAAGAAGTGTATAGATTCGAGCCTTCATGGGATTAAATTTAATCAGATGTAGTGGCGGAACTAGAATTTTTCAACTTGGGTGTCACGATAAAAGTTCTGTTTTTTACAACCAATTTAACTACTCTACCAACCACAATTTGTTGGTAGAAAGTTTTGCTGGCTGAATGGGCAACTAGCCTCTAGTTCCTCCCATAATTCGATGCCCTTATTGACTGTATTACAGTTTGTCCTACTGGTTAGGGGTGTAAACGAGCCGAGAGAGATAGATCCCTCGGCTCCTTTATTATTTATTAATTATTTTATTTATATACATATATAACTAATTTTTATTATATTTGTAATTATTCTTATGTATGACATATTTTCTTTTCTTTTTACAGTTACATATATATGATTATTTTTATTATGCTATACATTTTTGTTATTTTAAATAAAACTAGTTAAATGTTTTTAAATTTGAACGGTTTAGGCTTACCGCTTATGAGCCTAGCTGAGCTTGTTATAAGAAGCTCGGGCTTGAGGTTGTTTAAAAATCGGCTTAGTTTAATTTATAACGATTTGATTTCGAGTAGCCCACGAGCGACTTGGTTATATTTTCTCGTTGAATAATAGAACATGGTAGTTTTCTGGTAAGGCATGAGGTCAGGCGTAAGCTGAGGATAGTTGAAAGGGATGTGACATAACGTTTTTTTTTTAAACAACGAAGCTATTCACAAAATGTAAATCAAGACAATGAATTGGTATAGAGGCTTGATGAAGGGAGAACTGGGACCGAATAGTCACCGGTTCGATCCCAATGGCGCCAAGTATTACCGATTTATTCGATGTCGTGCTTTTGGGGAGTGGATAGTTGGGTTTCGCCGGAACTTATGAGATGGTGAACTAGGGGCACCCTTGCACTGTCTGGCTTTGCCAGGTGGAAGGCGTCCTAATTTTGCCGAGTAGGACTCCAAAGAGAGTTCTTGATGAATTTATTTACCGTTCAAAAATAAAGACAAAATGAATTTCTGTCTTAATATTTTTTGTTAAATCATTTGTCATTGATTCATTTGATCATTTAACTTAGAGAAAATTCTCAAATAGTCTATGTGGTTTGTTTAAATTTCATCTTTAGTCCCAAACTTTTCAAAATTACAGGTATAGTACCTAACTTTTCATATCATTTAACTCGGATAGTCCCTGCAGTGGATGGAGGTTAGATCATTCAGTTAGTTGGTGTGCAATTACTAAACTACCCTTATTATTAAAAAAATATATTTAAAAATTATGTGGGTACCACCCACTTCTTTCGCACTTCATCTTCCTCACCCATCACCTCCACAAACCACCACTACCAACACTTCATCTTCCACATATACTGTTTAAGACCACTTGCAATAGGGGTTTGGCCTCTCACACGAGTTGATGTAGGAGACGAACAATATTGAGTCGCATGGATGGTTTACCGTGGACCTTTGTCTGTAAGGGTTTTTGGAGGGTTGGATAATGGCAACAGATGCCTACAGATGGAGTGTGAATTCGGTTGGGGTCAACCCCATCCCCACCCCACTTCATCTGGAATGATCAAAGTGAAACCCGAGAAAAACAAATTTTATTAAGCTATTTAACCAAATGAAATAGATGCATGATTTTCATGGGATCATTATTATTGGAAGCTGGAGTTTGTGGAGAGCTAGGAATGGTTTAAACTCTCCAATAAGCCAGGGCGAATTGAAGACATTACTAGTGAAGCGAAGACTATTGGGTATCTTTGGTTAGAAGTAGACTTAAGATTAAGTCTATTTCATGGACGAATTGGTGTAAATTTATAATTATGTAAGGTGTTTGATGCGTGGCCGCATTGATTTGTGGGTTGGTTCGGTGGTTTAATGAAGTATACATAAAAGAAAATAGATGCATGAATATTACATGGAAAAAGATGTGATGAATGGTCGAATGTCATGAATTTGTAAAAAAAAAATGGATCCATTAGAAAATTAAGGTTGAACGTTTGGAGGCAAAACCTAGGTCAAGGAACAGACAATAAGGGTTTATAACGAGGGCTACTTTTTGGAGTTTTCACCATTCTTCAACTTCCCAATATATCATGTTTGACTCCAAGAAAGTCTTGTATTAACCATCATATATACAATAAGATTAGGTCCCAGGGATTGTTGATCACTTAGTTTATTTTAGTAGCAAACTTACACACTCCTAAACCTATTTCTAAATCTAAACTATTTTACTTATTACAGGACTTGAACCTCACCACTTAAGAGATTCAATTTCAACGCCTTGGTACCAATAGAGCTACATGCACTTTGGTGGATGTCCCATTAGTCAGGGGCGGATCTGCGTAGTAAGGAGCGGGTTCACGCAAACCCATTGAGTTTCGAATTTTTAGTAGAAAGTATATAGAAAAATAGTGAATGAACCCATAAGAAAATAATAAGTGAACCCATATCACATGTTGGTGTTTGGTTAGAGTGGTTAAAGTCATGCTTTTAATCCTTCAAGTCTCGAGATCGAGGCTGGTTGTATGCTTTTATTGGCAACTTTTTTTTTTTTTTTTTTTTTTTTTTTTTTTTCATTTTGAACTCTCTTTGTTTTAGTTTTCCAAATTAGGGTTCCCAGAACTCTTTCAAACCAAACTTGAACACATTGTTACAGCCCACACATCTAAGTTTATACAACCCTCGAATCCTACATCTCGACCTCTCCGGCTCCCCCCTCCGACTCCAGTTTGGGTTTTTTACTTGCCACTTAACTTCCTCTCCCGACTCCCCTTCGATTTCAGCCTTTCAAGCCCCTCAGAAGTCATAACAAGGATTTCAATTTTGAACACGGAACAAAACACGGATACTGGGAGGTAAACTCACGAAATTCTTTTATTCTTAAATATGTTTATGAACTATTAGTAGAGTTAGCGGCCAAGGATGATTATGTGAATTTGCATTAGACTATAGGGTGTGGAGAGGGGTGGCATCCTCATGATGGGTCTCCACCTCTGCTGCCACGTCAGCGTGGGGTAGGAGCATCAATAGGATGATGGTCCAAGGGTGTGGAGGAGGCCCATCATCACCATTTTTTTCTTTTTTTATTTGCTTTTTTTAATTAAATAATTTTAATTAAAAGTTAAAATTACATTAATAAACCTAAAATTACAAATAGAAAAAGACTTAAATAAAGAAAAAAAAAACGAACACTAAAAAAAACTAAAAATAAAACCTAACACTTCAATAAAAAAAAACTACGAATTATATTTTTTAGCGATATTCTCCTTCATGTTGAGCAACACGGGATGGTCTTCTTCGGGATAGTCGTTGATGTTCGATATCATTATTCGCCATTCTTCTACTTGCATAGATTCATTCTTTTGGCAAATGCGTTCCTCCACTTTCTTTTGCCTCAAGCGAAGTTTTTCTTCAACTTCGCGTTACTTCAATTTTATCTTCTCTGCTTGACTTTGACTGAAGGTATTTTTGAAGGATTCCAATTGAGCCACCAAACCGTCCATCTTTGACCCGCTCCCACTCCCCGACGCGGTTTGTTTTTTTGTAGCCGCTTGCTTTTTAGCTTTGTCCCTCCCTATGGGTCATGTCTCCTCTGGAATGTGATCTTCCTCAAACTCTGGGTCGTTGTTTATATTAATTTGACAACGACTGGTCGACCTGCCTCCCATGCTTAATTCGCCCGACTCTGAAGTTTTGGTTCGTTTGGCGCTTGCAATCTCGTTTGGAATCGGTGCCCATTTGGCACTTGTCTTCAAAACCATCCACGCACGAACGTGAGGGAAAAAGTGCCGATGCTTGTCTTCGTACTTTCGCATCGCCTCCTTGAAAATCATTTCCTCGTTCCACCCACTTGGAGGATTCACAAACAACGGATTATAATACTTGATGAACTTGCTGATTGTAGTATTCATTTTCCTCCACTTGGAACTTATGGACTCGAAGTTGCGATATGGAGCTTGTTCCATAATTTGGTGAAATTTATTGGCTACTTCGATATATAAATTATCTCCCGTTTGATTGTTCCCTACATTTTTAAATAAAACGTATATTAGACCACTAAAATTAAAAAAAAATTATAGCACGAAATAAAAAAATTGTAACACGTATTGTAAGATTTTTTTTACCAACTATGGGATCTTTTGAAGTAGAAATATACGCCTTAGCTAAGGCTTCTTCTTTTATTTTCGTCCATGCTCTTTTTGACGGGGGTATGACACTCTGTTTAGCCCGACTTTTCTTTTTTTCCCCTTCGAAGTATCAGGTTGCGTTTCGGGCACAAACTCTTCCACCTCATCTTCTTCTTCTTCACCCGGTTTGAAATAGGGTTGTCGTTGTGGTTGTTGTGATGTTTGCGCTTGTAGAGGCGGTTGCAATGGCGGAGTTTGCAAAAGTTGGGTGAAAGATTAAGGGTTATGGTGCATTTGCATATGGCTAAATTGGTTTAAAGTAGTGGGGCTTTGGTGCATTTGAGAGTATTGGGTGAAAGGGTTGGGACTTTGTTGGAACCCCGAAAATGTAGCCAAAGTTGGATCGATTGGAACGGTGTAACCCGGTGTCGTGAACGGGGTTTGATTCAGGATGTTTTGGTTACGGTGTGGGGTTTGATTCGGATTTGGGTTGTTTTGGTAAGGATCCATGATGATAAAAATTTGAAGATTGTATAAAAATATTAAAAGAAGATGATATAAAAGTTGTAGAAGAGATGGTGTAAAAATGAGGTGAATTGGTTAGGTATTTATAATAATTAAAAAAAACTTTTTTTTTTAAAACGGTCAAATAGCCGTTGTACAACGGCTCCATCTCGTCCCAACGTTCCATTTTTGGCTCGGCATGCCCGGCAATGGGCTGCCCCTCATGCCGTTGCCGCCCGGGAGGGGGGGGGGGGTGTTTGCCGTGGCTGCCGGACCATGCCGGTCCTCATGCCGGCACCACACCCTATGGTCTTAGTGATGTTGATTTTGAGAACATTAATTTTGTGAATTCTTCATGTATTTTTTTCTTACAGATGCTATACTTGACGAGGTCTCTCTTCACCTCCACACAAATGATACCAATGGTTATTGTACAAAAATTGTCAGATTATTAAGATTGGTGAGTTTGTAGTTATTGATTGATACCAATGGGTTTTTTTTTTTCTTACAGATGCCATCTGAATAGGCATTTTTTTAATAAAAGGGAAAGGTATGTTTTAGATGTTGTGTATATTAGGGCATGTGTAGTGGCCCATTTTTGGACGTTATGTTACCCTATAGCGCCGGGGTACACCGCCCCCCGGGCGCTATAGGGTGTTTTCGAAGGAAAGCGTTTTAGGCATAACAGGCGTTGTGTCTTGGTTGTTGTACATATGACCGTTGAACGGCCGATTGTTTATTTAAAAAAAAAATTCAATCTATATATATAGGGTTAGGATCGTGTGAGAACCCCATTGAGTTGTGAGAACTAGAGAACTCTATTGAACCAATAATAATGTGACACATATCTACTAATCCCATATTATATTAAAGGGTATTATAGGTAATCCATCTTTCTTATGTACAAATAATGATGCTTAGTGTAGATATTTAGTAGTAAACAATTATTAACATGTCAGTGATTTTTTTATTATCCCAATAAACACTGTGTAGTTTCTCCCGCCCATTATTATTATTATTGTGATCTTTTTATAGAAGCCACATGATCATCCTGTAAACTACATGCAACAACCCTCTCTAAGAAAAAAGTTCGATCACTTTTCACTTCAAAAAAGCAAAAACCCATGAAGAAATCGAAAGAGGCTTTCCAAGGTAATGAGTTTTTCTCGGATAAGGATCTAGAAGACGTTGCTACATTCATCAGTGAAAACCCTCAGTTTCACCCGGAGCTTGAGGATGGTTCGTCGACGGTGCATGTGACGGTTGATAAGGGGGAACGGGTGGCGGATGTTTACGACGAAACATCCGGTGTCTTGCAAACGTCTGTTGAAGGTGGTGTTTTCTCGTCTGATGTAGGGGGCTCTTCTGTTGATGCTACCCACATATCTCCGGTGAGCCAACCCGTGGGCGTGGAAGATGATGGTACGTCTTTAATTTTTTTGATCGTATGTTATTGTTAGTTTTTTTTTTTTTACTTTTTTTTTTATTCTGGTACTGTAAAGAGATGGTAAATTAGGCATTGTGAGAATGTATATAAAAGAGGAACTTTGTTTTTGTTTTGTTTTTTTTGTTTAACACTAGTGTAAAATGATGTGTGCAAATAAATGGCTGTTTTTGAGAATAAGGAAAAGTATGAAAAAAAGGATATTTTGAACAAATGGATTTTACTCATGGTGATGAAGGTATGTAAAAAAAAGGGGGGGACAACTAATATGTTGGTTCCACATAAAATTTGTTTTCCCCCCTTTTGAGACACCAGTGTAAAATTTGTTCTGAACGAGTAAATTCTGAAAATTTATCTTTTTTACCCCCCTGTGTTATTTGGGTGCAGGGTCTGGTTGTGATTACTGGTTTACCCCAAATGGCACCCGTTACTGGAAACCAATCGTTGGCGACTCTATTAAACCAAACATGAGGCTAAGTATAGAGAGTGGGGAGACGTGGTTGCAATGTATGAGTCGTATGCTAGGACCTGCAGGTTTTCAACTAGGTGTGGGACGGTAAAAAGGGTGCAAACGAACTTTCGACTCTTTAGACGAAACTTCTCTGAAGGTTAGGCAGTCGACGTTCCAGCGAACTGACTGCAAGGCCAGCATTAGAGCTAAGCTGTGCAACGTGACGCGAATGTGGGAGATATATCACTTCGAAGAAACACACAACCACATCTTGGTTCCGTCTTACAATCGAGACTTAACAAAAATAGGGAGAAAGTTGGATTTTGCAAGTATGGAGTTCATTCATCGTGCTAGCTTGAACAAGGTAGGGCCAACCGTAGCGCATAGAATGCAAGTTAGTCTAAAGGGCGGACACCATAATGTGAAGGGGACCCCGGTTGATTACAAGAATTTTGCCAGGAGCATCCGTATGTTTGTGGGCAACCGGGATTCACCAATGATCATTGAGAAACTAAATGATCGGGTGAAGCACTTGCCTAACGTTTCTTTCAAGTACAACTTGGTTAACGGCGAGCTTAGGCATGTTTTTTGGGCTGATGAGATATCGAAGATTAACTATCAACCTTTTGGCGAGGTGCTTGTGTTTGATGCGACGTACCAAACTAACAAGCTAGTGGCCAGGCCCTTTATCCCTGTAACAGTTTTTTTATATATATATATATTTTTTTTTCAGTTTACTAATTGTTTTCTGTTTTTTTTCTGTTTTTTTTTGGTTTGTTAAATAGGTACAACCTCATATTTGTCCCGTTCACTGGCGTCGACAACAATAAACGCCGCGTAACGTTTGGGGCCGGGCTGCTGTTTGATGAGACTATAGAGTCGTATTGTTGGCTGCTGAATTCGTTCCTGGGGGCGCATGGGAAGCAGCCTCGGTTTGTCTTGACGGACTAGGATCCCGCAATAAAACAAGCTGTGCCTGCCGTTTTTACTGAGGCCAGGCATCGCCTATGCATGTGGCACATTATGAAGAAGCTGCCCGCAAAGGTAACTGCTCGTTGTTTCCTGCAGTGGTTTTTTGAACAGCGTTGTTTGTTTTTTTACAGATTACTGATGTTTGGTTTTTAAAAACTGCGTTTTTTTGTTAAAACAGATTGCTGGAGTTAGTGTTGATAATTCAGAAGTGCGTACAGCCATTCATAAGTTGGTGTGGAACATTTATATAAAACCGGAGACCTTTGAAAGGCGATGGGGGAAGTTAATGGATAAGTATGGACTAACGGATAACGAGTGGCTTAGAGACATGTATAACATTGAGGAGCTTTGGGTGCCTGCTTATTTTCGCGATATTTTGATGTCTTGCCTGATGAAGACCACGTCTCGCTGTGAAAGTTCTAATGCATCGTTTAAGGTGAACTCCAGCTAGGCGAACACACTCGTGCAATTCCTGTTGTGCTTTGATACTACAATGGACACTCAAAGGTACCACCAGAGACTCGCGGAGCACCAAACTGAGACGAGGGCCCCCGAACTTAAAACTGGCCTAGCAATCGAAAAGCAGTGTGCGCTAGTGTATTCCCAAACCGTGTTCTACGAGGTCCGAAAGGAAATCCAAAAAGGGTACCTGCTCTGTTTCATTACAAACCAAGCAGAGGCCGCTGGCGTCAAGGTGTACACTGTTACGCACCTTGACAAACGATCGGATGTTGTGAATGATTATACGGTATTATTCTTTGTAGTTTTTTACTTTTTTACATTGGTGTAAAAATTTTTTTACCCTTATTTTTAACATGCAGGTTAAGGTGGATGCTGCTGCGGGGGACACCACGTGCTCGTGTAACTCTTGGACCCGAATTGGATACTTATGCCGCCATATTTTCTGTGTCTTTAGATATACCAAAGTCGAGGCGATCCCGGAGAAGTATATTATGGCTCGTTGGAGGCGCGATGTGCTTCCAAAGTCTGTGTACAGCCTTGATGCTCGTTACTGTAACACCCCAACCGATGGCGAAATCATCGAGGTATCTAAGTCCAAGGTCCTATGTGAAGCGTCACGCAGCTTATCCTGAAACATGCACGAAAATAATTTTGTCAACATATGATGTTGGTGAGTACTACTTAGTTTTGTACGTATAGTATAAGTTTGAAAAGTAGTACAATTCATGTGTCTAGCATCACCAAGGCATTATGTAAACACGCAAGTAACCAAACAAGACAAAGATCACATGTAAAGTTTGTACAATGAAGTTGATAATGAGCACCTCAACACGTGTGAGTCTAAAAGAGCACCATAACATAAGTTATGTCTAAATGAGCACCGTAACATAAGTTACGTCTGTATGTAAAGAGCACCATAACATAATTTATGTCTAAATGAGTACCGTAACATAAGTTACGTCTGTATGTAAAGAGCACCATAACATAAGTTATGTCTGTATGTATGATTTTGTATGTAAGCTACGTCCATGTTCAAGCATAAGCACAAAGTTAATCAAGACACGTATATGAATTGTAAATGAATAAAATGTATGTGTAAATGTATGTGCAAATTTTGTATACTTGTGCATAAATCACCCCAAAAGTGTAGAAACGAAAAAAAAGGGACAAGTAATACTCACATTAGCACGGTGGTAAGTCTTGTGTAATTGAATAAGTGAAATCCGACGTTTCCAAGTATCACCCTATGTATATGATAACAAATAAGTCTAAGTCTATCTAGTCTATAAGTACTTTCTAGGGCTTCGAATTGGGGATAAATATTCGTTTGATTAATAAATTAAACGTTTAATAAATAAAAGAAACTTGATAAATAAATAAACAAAAGTCTTTTTGTAATTTCAAATTAAATATGGTCACAATATAAAGTTTTAAGTGTGAAAATAATTTTTATAAAATTATTTTCTTAAAAATAGAATATTTAATCTATTTATCTCAAATTGTCAAAATGTAACTTTAATATTTAAAAATATTAAAATTAAATTATTTTTGAATTAAAAATTGTATTTCAGTTCCAAATGAATAGAAATAATTTATGTAAAATTTTGGTACAAAAATATTGAAAAATGAATTTATTATGATTTATTTATGATTAAAACTAACAAAAAATTGATTAAAAATATTAAATAAACGATTTTTCTGAAATAAAAATTATTTCAGAAAAGTTTAATATTATATAAACTCAGAATAATTTTTGTGGAAATTTATATAATCGTTTTGATATTTTTATAGAATTTTATAATTTTAAATGAATAAACTTGTAATATTTATAATATATATTAAATAAATTATTTTTGAAAAACTAAAAATTGGACAGAAAAGTTTATCGTTGGAATAACATAAAATAAATTTTGTAGAATTTATAAAATAGTTTTAGCATTTTAAAATGATTTTAAAAAGAATAAAGAAAATATAAGTATAAAAGAATAACAAAAAAATATGTTTATGGTGGGACTCGAACCTGTGTGATTTTGTTTAACAACAACAGACACAACCACTTGATCTAGATCAGTGGTTGTGTTGGATTCGTGTATGTTTAAAATAAATACCCAGTTTTTGCGAGTGTGTTCTTCCCCAAATCAAAGATTTCGAACCCTAGGATTTTAATAATACGATTCAACAATCAATAGCCCCTATAATGTTGGGGCTATTACTCGTATGTAGCCGATTAACAAAGCCCACAAAGAAAAACGAACTTACAAAAGCGAAATCGATGGTTTATGGGCGGTCAATCAAAAGTCAAACCACGAACAAGAAAGCTTCGTATGACGAATTAATACAGAAATTGAAGGTTGAGAGAGAGTTTTTGGCGAGTTGAGAAAGATTTGTGATGTCCAATTTATAGGGATAGGGTCGGGGTTGCATGATTGGAAGGTTTGACTCGGTTTTAAACTCACGCGTGAATGATTGATAAAATTTGGAAAGAATTGGTTGTTAAATACGTTAATTATGCACAAGATTGACGTGTAGTCATTAGTCGGTCAAAAGAAACATTAAAGGGTGATTATGGTGCCATGATTTCAGCTTGTTGACCCCTTTTTTTTGGTCCTCACCGTCGCAGCAGCAGCACAAGGAGAAAAGAAGAAGATGGATCAGCTTTTGGGTGGGTTTATATACATATTATGTTGAGACTAAATCAGAAAAGAGGTGTGGCTCAGATGGTCTCTGTGTGTGTGTGCTGTGCGGCCGGCTCCGGTTCGAGTCCGGGCAAAGGCAAAAGGTTTTCTTATTATTTTTTTTACATATAAGGGGGAGAAGGAATGGGCCGGACTAATGGGCTCTTGTGGTTACTGGGCCGAGCTTTGGGCTTCAGATTATAAAAGGGAGGTTGGGTTTGGGTTGTGTTTTAGGATAGTGGGTTTAGTGAGTTAAGATGAATGGGTTAAAATGTATGGTTTAGAGTTTTAGTGTTTATTATTATCATTATCATTATTATTATTATTATTATTATTATTATTATTATATAAAAAAATAAAATAAAAAGTGACGGATGTCACAGCATCCCCTACTTTTAGAAACTTCGTCCCGAAGTTATTAGAAACATAGGGTTAGGGATGTTTGGGTAAAAATTAAGATAACTGTGGTTTGGAAAATTTGAATGATTTTGGTAGAGGTTTGATAGGTGTGAGTTAAGGATTGGATTAGGTTCGTCTCGAAAAGGTAAAGAGAGTAAGAATCTAGTAACTCACTAAACTTCAAGTTTTATGAATCCTAAAATAAGTGCATGAGTTGATTGACTATAGAAAAACTAAATGAACTACCAAGCAACTAGAGTTTGTTCCTGGTCCGACTTCCAGTCTCACTTTCAATGCATCATTAGTGTTTGTATACAGGGTGTACCACAGCTAACCCACCACACCTTTGATACCTTGAAAACGTACTGGACGCCTACCAAAAACCCCAATAGAATTTCACACTACCCTAACGCACCTGTAAATTCATGATTACGTTCCGGACCGGAATCATCAATTTACCTTACATTAGGGTTTTATGTCCTTCTATGATCCTATTCTAACAACACATTAACGCAAGTAAATTTCACAAGAAGATGACACAACAAACACGTTAAGTTACAATGAGATGTTATCAATGAAATGAGGCCATGTAACAATGAGGTCAATTGCATGGGTTTGCAATGACTTGTAAGCATAATAGTATTTAAGTATGGGCTATCACTCGTCCGAGGAGCCCTTTAAATGAAATGTTCATCTGAGTTGCGTGGATAATACACACATGCAAGCAATTTTGTAAGTACTACAACCATTAAGTGTAAGTGTTATCTTAGTGGCCTATAGAAATAGTTTACAAGTATCATGAATAATTAAATGTTCAATGGATAGTCAAATTAAGGGAAAAATCAAGTTTCATATGACAAACAATGATGTTTTTAGAAAAGCTCTGTAGGATTAAATAAGTATTTTGATTTTCATGGAAATCAAGACCAAATGTTTCAATAAAATGTAAGGTAGAGTCTGAAACTTATACGATATAAAATAAACGTAACCGAATTTGATAAATTTCCAATCTGTGTTCGTACACAATAGTATGCAAGGAAATTTCTAGATGTTGTATGCTAATGAGTGCGACAAAATTGGGTACAAAATGATAATAGGATCAAGAAAATGAAAACACGAGTATTGGATTCTCGAGTCTTGGGAAGATTTCATCCATGGCTTAACCAGTGGGATTAACGTCATCCTGACCGTTTGCTTCGTTGATATTGATATCGAAAGCTCGTCCATGTGCCACCAGGTTTACATTATTCAATTTAGGGCATTGAGGTCGCATGTGGTTAGGGTCTCTACAATGATAACATGCCCGACCGTTTGTAATCGGTAGTGGTTCTTGGGCAGCTGTTTGATGATTATCTTGTGTCCTAACCGTTGCACGACAAGTAGTGACAAAGTGTCCAAACCTTCCACATCTAGTGCATTGACGACATGGAAGATTCGCAGGGTGATGATACTTGCAAGTGTTGCATTGAGGATGGATTCCCGTGTAGGCTTTCTTGATAGAAGGTTGAGTTACAGGATCCACAACAGCATGGTTCTGATTATCGCCCATTCGTTTCTTAGAGTTCGAAGCAGTAGTGGCGGCCTTTGCTAAAACAGTCTTAGATCGTTCAACAGCATTGGTGGTTTTCTCAGTAGACGTCTTGGTGCCCTTCCTAGCCAAATTTCCTTTCCTTACATGTTTGTCTGTTAAAGTGGCTGCAAGCTGGATGGCTTCTTCTACCGTAGTGGATTTGCCTCCAGTGACAACGTCTTGAATCAGATCAGGTAATCCCTCGATATATTTCTCGATTGCTCGAGAGACTGGGGTGACCATGTGTGGAACCAGTATGCTAAGTTCATGATATCGGGTATTATACGCAAGATTCTCACCACTGTCTTGTTTGAGCTCACGAAACTCGTCCTCCAGTTTCCTGATTTCGTTCCTAGGGCAGAATTTGGTGATCATGAGTTACTTAACCTCAGCCCAAGATAAAGATAAAGCAACATCAGCTCCCCGATTGCGCTTTTCGCCATTCCACCAGGTTAGCGCCCCCTTTTGAAGGACACTAGTAGCATAACGAACGCGGAGTTCATCAGGACATTCACTGTTCACAAAAGTACTCTCCATGCTTTCAAACCATTGGAGGAGGCCAGTAGCACCCTCCTCACCAGTGAATTTTGTGGGGTTGCAGGAGTTAAAGTGTTTGAAAGTGCACCGAAATTGAGTCGTACTCCATGTGTTGGCACTGTTACTATTCTGGGTTAACTCACTGACAAGGTTCGGGATCACTGCAGCAATTTGCTCAGCGACCAAAGATGCGAGGCGACGGTCAGAACGTTGTCTAGAAGCACGAACAGGACGTTGGCTGGCATCACGGAGCATGCGGCGAGCAGACATCTATGAGGTAGTCAATGAATAATCATGAGATTAGAAAATGTAAGTGTATAATCGTACTGATGATTATGAAGGTATGATCTTGTAAGCAATATATGCAAAATATTGTATATGAAACGAGAGAGTATTATTGAAAAACTTGTACAAAATGCTTGGAGTGCCCTTGTCTAGCTGTAAAGCCCAACAAGAAAGTTGACTTTTCAAAGGAATTGAACCCAATGGTGATCAAAGAAGACATGCTTTAGCCTATAAGTGGACACTCACTCCAGGAATCCCCAGGTAAGCATAACAGGTCCGTTATTGGATTTATGCGCTATGCTTGCCTATGCCAGAAAACCCAGTGTACAGGCATCCACCCTTCCAGATTGCACGTGTTCTATCACACTCATTAAAGCTCAACAACTTTGAAGGAGCAAAATAAGGGTAGGCATCATGCCTAAGAGTGTCTTCATGAAAGGTACTGCTCCGTTCCATGATGATGTAAACTTTCCACTTCCTGTAGGACACCATCTCTATGCACCATGATGAAAGATGAGAAGAGTGGAGGAGAAGGGAAAGATAGAAGAAGGAAAGTAGAGGGAAATGAGGGGTAGGGTAAGTTAGGAAATATTATGCATGAAAGTTGAAGTTCGGTTATAGTCTAGGCCATTTTATATAATAACCTAATTCCCTATAACCATGGCTCTGATACCAATCTGTAACACCCCAACCGATGGCGGAATCATCGAGGTGCCACGTAGTGACGATTGTTCAAAAGCTCATGGTACTAAAATGTAAATATTTGATTATTGAATATTGTTTTACAACATGTGAAATTCAATACAATACAACAAAATAAAGATAATTGATTGATTTAATCTAAGTCCAAGGTCCTATGTGAAGCGTCACGCAGCTTATCCTGAAACATGCACGAAAATAATTTTGTCAACATATGATGTTGGTGAGTACTACTTAGTTTTGTACGTATAGTATAAGTTTGAAAAGTAGTACAATTCATGTGTCTAGCATCACCAAGGCATTATGTAAACACGCAAGTAACCAAACAAGACAAAGATCACATGTAAAGTTTGTACAATGAAGTTGATAATGAGCACCTCAACACGTGTGAGTCTAAAAGAGCACCATAACATAAGTTATGTCTAAATGAGCACCGTAACATAAGTTACGTCTGTATGTAAAGAGCACCATAACATAAGTTATGTCTAAATGAGTACCGTAACATAAGTTACGTCTGTATGTAAAGAGCACCATAACATAAGTTATGTCTGTATGTATGATTTTGTATGTAAGCTACGTCCATGTTCAAGCATAAGCACAAAGTTAATCAAGACACATATATGAATTGTAAATGAATAAAATGTATGTGTAAATGTATGTGCAAATTTTGTATACTTGTGCATGAATCACCCCAAAAGTGTAGAAACGAAAAAAAAAGGGACAAGTAATACTCACATTAGCACGATGGTAAGTCTTGTGTAATTGAATAAGTGAAATCCGACGTTTCCAAGTATCACCCTATGTATATGATAACAAATAAGTCTAAGTCTATCTAGTCTATAAGTACTTTCTAGGGCTTCGAATTGGGGATAAGTATTCGTTTGATTAATAAATTAAACGTTTAATAAATAAAAGAAACTTGATAAATAAATAAACAAAAGTCTTTTTGTAATTTCAAATTAAATATGGTCACAATATAAAGTTTTAAGTGTGAAAATAATTTTTATAAAATTATTTTCTTAAAAATAGAATATTTAATCTATTTATTTCAAATTGTCAAAATGTAACTTTAATATTTAAAAATATTAAAATTAAAGTATTTTTGAATTAAAAATTGTATTTCAGTTCCAAATGAATAGAAATAATTTATGTAAAATTTTGGTACAAAATATTGAAAAATGAATTTATTATGATTTATTTATGATTAAAACTAACAAAAAAATGATTAAAAATATTAAATAAACGATTTTTCTGAAATAAAAATTATTTCAGAAAAGTTTAATATTATATAAACTCAGAATAATTTTTGTGGAAATTTACATAATCGTTTTGATATTTTTATAGAATTTTATAATTTTAAATGAATAAACTTGTAATATTTATAATATATATTAAATAAATTATTTTTGAAAAATTAAAAATTGGGCAGCAATGTTTATCATTGGAATAACATAAAATAAATTTTGTAGAATTTATAAAATAGTTTTAGCATTTTAAAATGATTTTAAAAAGAATAAAGAAAATATAAGTATAAAAGAATAACAAAAGAATATGTTTATGGTGGGACTCGAACCTGTGTGATTCTGTTTAACAACAACAGACACAACCACTTGATCTAGATCAGTGGTTGTGTTGGATTCGTGTATGTTTAAAATAAATACCCAGTTTTTGCGAGTGTGTTCTTCCCCAAATCAAAGAGATCGAACCCTAGGATTTTAATAATACGATTCAACAATCAATAGCCCCTGTAATGTTGGGGCTATTACTCGTATGTAGCCGATTAACAAAGCCCACAAAGAAAAACGAACTTACAAAAGCGAAATCGATGGTTTATGGGCGGTCAATCAAAAGTCAAACCACGAACAAGAAAGCTTCGTATGACGAATTAATACAGAAATTGAAGGTTGAGAGAGAGTTTTTGGTGAGTTGAGAAAGATTTGTGATGTCCAATTTATAGGGATAGGGTCGGGGTTGCATGATTGGAAGGTTTGACTCGGTTTTAAACTCACGCGTGAATGATTGATAAAATTTGGAAAGAATTGGTTGCTAAATACGTTAATTATGCACAAGATTGACGTGTAGTCATTAGTCGGTCAAAAGAAACATTAAAGGGTGATTATGGTGCCATAATTTCAGCTTGTTGACCCCTTTTTTTTTGGTCCTCACCGTCGCAGCAGCAACACAAGGAGAAAAGAAGAAGATGGATCAGCTTTTGGGTGGGTTTATATACATATTATGTTGAGACTAAATCAGAAAAGAGGTGTGGCTCAGATGGTCTCTGTGTGTGTGTGCTGTGCGGCCGGCTCCGGTTCGAGTCCGGGCAAAGGCAAAAGGTTTTCTTCTTATTATTTTTTTTTTACATATAAGGGGGAGAAGGAATGGGCCGGACTAATGGGCTCTTGTGGTTACTGGGCCGAGCTTTGGGCTTCAGATTATAAAAGGGAGGTTGGGTTTGGGTTGTGTTTTAGGATAGTGGGTTTAGTGAGTTAAGATGAATGGGTTAAAATGTATGGTTTACAATTTTAGTGTTTATTATTATTATTATTATTATTATTATTATTATTATTATTATTATTATTATTATTATTATTATTATATAAAAATAAAATAAAAAGTGACGGATGTCATAGTTACGGTGTGGATCAGAGTTCAACTGCTGTAATGCGTAATGGTTTGCTTGAGATGTTTAATCAGTGCGTGGATCGGCTAAGTGGATCGTCCGAGCTGTTATGTGCGTTTTCAGAACAATTCAAGGGCATGAAGGATGAAGTTATGGGGAAACGTGTCGAGGCTGACGAACATGACAGTGTGCATGATGCTGTAATCACAGATCTGCTGCGTGTGCCAGATGAAACTGAGGGTTCGTGCAGTAACCCGCAAGGCATCAGGAACAAATGGTGTGGGACAAATCGGCGATTGGTGGGCCCCGGCGAGAAGGCGGCAAACAGGAAGAAAAACCCACGACAATGCAAGACGTGTCTAGAATACGTGACTGACCACGACTCTAGGAACTGCCCCACGAAGAAAAAAGTTCCAGAACCTTAGAACATTGCAGCAGCCCCACAGCACATCGCCTAGGTCGCCCCTTTTTTGATTTTTAGTTTAATTTTATATAATCTATGTGCTGTAGTATAACACTTAAGTGTGACTGTGATCCGCAGTGGTGGTTACATGGTGTAAAATGTCCGTTCCCGCACGTTCGCCTATAGAATTTGCGGGGACAACCATTTTTTTTTGGCCATGTGTCTTTTGCTATGGGGGGGGGGGGGGTTAGTTTGGTGGGCATGTGCTTTTTTGTGCGTGGGGTTTATGAAAATAAATATATATTATGGTATTGTGTTTTTTTTCCTCTTAGTACTACTGTAATCGATGAAAATGCATTTCTGACACCACAAAAAAAAGCTTTTGCAAACTGGGAAACTGGAATACGAAAACGATAAACAAACAGCCACACAGTGGGAGAGAGGGCATTTACATCAGTCTAACAGACCACAAGAACAACCTAGACACTTGGACTTAGCCTATTAAAACATAAACCTACCAGAAACAAACAGAAACAGAGTTACACCTTATTTAGACACATTTGACCCATATATCTTCACTCCCATGTTCAGGCCCCCAAGATACCTAGTTTTTTTTTTCAGTAGCGCCCCTTTGGCGACATGACCGCATCCGAGTCTGTCTCATCTTCGGACGGCCAGTCAAAGCCTACAATGTCGTCCTCGTCCGATGGCCAGTACTCTTCATCAGCTCCCCCCTGTGATGCGCCCTCCTCTGCTACCGACGCTTTTGACGCGAGTGACGACAGGGGCTGGTTTGGGGGGTCTCGGTGCCCTTGACGCACTCACCATAGGGGCTGCTTTTGGTACCCAAGTTTGTGCCGCCTAGCCACCAGTCGTAGAACTACTATTCGACGCATCAAACCCCAGCGGTTTACCGTACCCCAGGTCCAGCATCTTAACCTCCGTCCCTTTCCTGCTGCCCCCGTGGGTTGGATACACCGGGTGCTGTCCATAGTTTGGGCCATGGGTTGGATACAACGGTGGCTGTCCATAGTTCGGTCGAGGGGTGTAGACACCCTGGTGCAAGGTTGATATGCCTGTCTGAAAGCCTTGGCACGCTGGGGTAAATGTAGAGTTCGGAGGTGGGGTGTAGACACCCTGATGCAAAGTTGATATGCCTGTTACACGTCCTTGACGCACTGGTGCAGCAGTGGGGGGCGTTGGATTGGGGGGCGGACTGATGGGGTTTTGTGTTATCCCCATCTGTGGACGATTCCAAAAGTTGCACCAATTTTCCCTTGCGCTCGTTACGTGGGAATTTGAAAGGCTTTTCTTCACCGCCACCCATCCTGTTAAAAAAAATGGAGAGTTAGAAAATATATATATATATATACACACACATCAGTGGTGTGGTTTATTATTGTATTTTTTTTACATCAGTGGTTTTTTATTTTTAATTTTACATCCGTGTTTTTTCACCAGTGTTTCCTAAAAAAACAGGGTGGTTTTCTTTGCACTTTGTTAGACGCCCCCCATGTTTTTTGGCTTCTTTAGCTACAAAAAGGGAAAAAAAAACCCATACCTTTCTTTTTAGGCTTGAATGGTGTTGTTTTGAAAGTGATAGAACCCCCTCCACTTCTTAAGCTATAAATAGCCAAAAAAGACACTGGTCTAAAAAAATGTTTCATGGGGGTAATCATGTTAGCAGTTGAAAAAAAACAAAAAGAAATACCCATACCACCCCCACGTGAATGATGTTAATTGGGGGATTTGCACTTTTTATTCCCTTTCTTTTGGGTACTAGTGTATATCTACTTTTTTCTTTTTTTTGATGAGGACGCGTACAGACAAAAAAATGTAAAAACAAAAACTTATATTTAAAAACTAACAGTTTTGTTACTTTTTACATTGGGGTAAACTGTAGGGGATGGGATAAAAGTGGGCCATCCAAAAGTTCAGTCATTGTCTTTCAACTATACCAATCATTTATAAAAACAAAAATTTCAGACTGGGGGATTTGCACGTTTTATTCCCTTTTTTGGGTACTAGTGTATACCTACTCTTTTTGATGAGGACGCGTACAGACAAAAAATGTAAAAAAAAAACTTATATTAAAAAACTAACAGTTTTGTTACTTTTTACATTGGGGTAAACTGTGGGGATGGGATAAAAGTGGGTCATCCAAAAGTTTAGTCATTGTCTTTCAACTATACCAATCATTTATAAAAACAAAAATTTCAGACTGGGGGATTTGTACTTTTTATTCCCTTTTTTTGGGTACTAGTGTATACCTACTTTTTTTGATGAGTACACGTGTAGACAAAAAATGTAAAAAAAAAACTTATATTAAAAAACTAACAGTTTTGTTACTTTTTACATTGGGTAAACTGTGGGGGTGGGATAAAAGTGGGCCATCCAAAAGTTCAGTCATTTTCTTTCAACTATACCAATCATTTATAAAACAAAAAATTCAGATTGGGATAAAAAAATGTCAGTAGTTTTTTTGTTTTTTTCTACAACACTGACAAAAAAAAAAATAATCATTACATTTTATTTTTTTACATGGGTGTGGGGTGGAGGGGGTTGTGTAAAGAAACATGAGTTTACATCGGTGTGCAATAGGAAACCTTGCGCATGTTTTGCATTTTATTTCTTGCTGCCTCCATTACATTGTATTTTGTGGTTTTTGTTATTTTTGTACATCGAGGCAAACTTGGGTGAGATGGGGGGTAAAAGTGGGTCTTCCAAGAGGTCAGTCATTGTCTACAAAAAAAAATAAACATTAGCTTTTATTTTTTTGCCCATGAGTTTACACCGGGGGTACAAAAAAAAGGATACTGGGGGCATGTTTACATGTATTTTTCTCATGTTTTACACCGGTGTAGAAAAAAATAGAAAAGATGGGGCCACTACCATACATACCTACGGAAAAAAAAACATGTGCTACAAAAAAAAAAATGCATACACCACAAAAAAAGTGTAAAACATTTCACTACACAACAAAAGGAACCAGCCATACACCACAAAAAAACACACAAAAACAAGTTTTAAGAAAACAGACAATCCAAAAAGAGTTTTAAGTTTTTGTTTTTAAGTACCATCATACCCCAGCCCAAAAAAACACACAAAACAAATTACGTCGCTAGTGACGACGCCAAACCCGCTCGCTGTAGATGTTTGTGGACGACAAAAGGATGCTCGATGCATACCGCTTTCTTAAAGTATCCAACTAGGCCTGTTTGCGCTTCCCATTCAGGCTAAACCCGCACTTGAAAGGGACGGACACCCCGCAGTAGTTTTCCATATGGCGCATAACGAAGACGCCACAGTCGTCTGTTCTTCGTGGTGGCCCAGGGCAGAGGTACCGGCCTAATACTGCATTCCCTTAGTGCTGCCGCCTTGGGTTGATTCACAAAGTCGAGGTAGTCATCAAAGATATGTTTCTGCATATAAGATATAACGTTAGACAGCTCATCAGGGGGGGGGGAGCTAATTAGTTGCATTCTGTTTTTTTTTGACCTACCACTTTGAACGGTGTGCTTTTAACATAATAGACATTACTGTCTGATAGCACCATGGGCGACTTCCTTGGCACGATGTTGTCAATAACGCAAACATCTACACGCTTCAAGTCAAAAACCAGCATGTAATAGTGTTCGTGTTCTATAACAGGCACAAAAACCATGTCCACGCCCCGCAAGTCAAGTGCTATCGCGTCGCCACAAAGAGCGCCCGAGAGTCCGTTCTTTAAACACGCCACCCGGCTGCCTCCTGGGTCGTCATCCAGGTGTAACATCCAGTCAACCTGCGTAAAAAAAAGAAAAAAAAACAAAAAAAAAAACGTATAAAAAATAGTAGACCAAAAAATAGCGGACCAAAAAAAAAAGAGGCTGATTTACTCACGACGGTGGTGGTGGCACAAAACAAATGACGGAGCCCCCCGAGCCCCTGGCACATTGGGTCACTGTTCAGGACACTCGTCCAGGCGTCAATGACTGAACCATACAACCTCTTGCCCACTGCCAGCGACTGCATCAGTGGGGCTTCAGAACACATCGCATAACGGTTTTCAAACAGCACATAACTGCCATTTTTTTTAGTTTGGGGTAAAAATATACAAACGTTAGCACAAAAAAAAGGCGTCGTGGTACCTTAAAAACATATACGCAACTAAAAGGGATAAAAAAACAAAACGGCAAAAGACTCACGGGAAAAACTCAATTGGGTCAATGTCGGCCAAATCTACAACCCCTCCACCAGCCTTCTGCCTACAAAAGAGCAAACAGAAAAGAAAAAAATTTAGAAAAACACATATACGTACGTACCTCCCGCCGTAAACACAAAGCCATTTGTATAAAAAAAATTACCGTCTTTTCGCCTCATCAGTCGCTAGTTCCATCAGCAGTGTCTTGTCAGCGGTCCTGAACAGGAAGTCCCACACCATCAACTCTTTCTTTGTGGCCTTTGTGGGTAGTTTATCACTACTATTCAACACAACAGACAACCTAGCCACCATACTCCTTGATGTCCCCCATGATATAGGTGGTACATTCAACGCAAGCGTAGATTCTGAGCCGGCTGTTTTAGTAACCTGGCCTATTACAGTCTCATTCGCATTTACTCTCTCCTTCTCCCCTGCGGCGTCGGGTGAGTACTCCTGGGTGAGGCCAAGGCTAAAAGTGGGCATGCTCAAGGTCACTTCTCCGGGTCCTGTTTCGGGTGGCGGACTGAGCAAGTTTTTGTCTGACGGTGGGGTCAACTGTGTCAAACCCAGGCTAAAGGTTGGCTGACTGGCCGAAGCGGTCGGCTTCCCCGGTGAGCCAGCTACAATTTGCGCACAAAAAAAAAAAACCACAGATTTACACAAAATGGGAAAAACCATATTTGTATTTTTTATTTACAAAGGTAAGAGGTAGTTATTTGCAAAAAGTTCTAGAAACGTACACTTGACTGGTGTGCGTATTGTTGGCAGCCCAAACCTCATCCTATGCGCATCCATTTGTTCGACTAGTTTCCTTCCTCCATTGCCACTGACCCCAACGTCACCCACCGCCTCGTTTCCGGTGTCGCCACATGCCCGTGTGTCCCCGGTCTCTGCCACGTCGCCGGCGTGTTGATATAATTGACTCCCTTTGCCTTCAACAAGTGGCGCGTCCTCCTGAACATCGCTCGGTGGTGGCGTAGCTTTGCTGCTCCCAGCCTCGCATCCCGTAAACAACCATCGCCCGTCACCTTCTGAGTCCGACGACTCTGGTCCGGATGCACCCGCTGCCCCTGAAAATTCAAATGTAAAAAAAAAAGGCTAAAAAAAAATGTAACCAAAAACAGTAACCTAAACATGCGGGGGTTAGCATCACTCGCCTTCAAAACTATGGGGTTCATCGACAGGCGACCCAGAGTTGTGCTCCTCGGCTAAGTTTGAAACAACATGCTTTATCATCTTTGTTGGCGTCTCAAGCTCTTTCCCCTTCTCAGTTACATGACACAGTTCCTTCTGGTACTCATCTTCCAAACGACGCACGCTGCTACTGAGCGGGTATCTTGAAGTTAAAGAACTAAAAATTGCACAAACCTGCATCTTTAACGACTTGAACTCCGATAACTTTTCGCGCGCCTCACGCAATTCCACCTTTGAAAACAACATATAAAAGATGTTACACAAAAAAGCATACAATCCAAAAACAGACGGGAAAAAAGGGTTCATGTGTTACCTCCACATCGCCATCTTTAGCCAGTATCACCTCCTTCAGTTTGCCAAGCCCAAAACCCCCATGTCGTAGTTCATGCTCCTGACGCCTTCTTAGCAACTCCAACGACCAATGATGTATTGCACGCACACCTTTTGGGGTGTTCATGCCATCAATGGCAAAACAATCAACATACAGTAGCTGCCCCCAATAAAAAACAGAAAAACGGATAAAAAAACAGGTAAAGTTCTACGAGAGAAAAAAGGTGTTAACTATAAATGCGCAAGGGTAACTGTTCGTACCGTTAAAAAGGTCAATGGACCAGCAAATGCGCATGCAGGGTCACTCCGCCTCCATTTTTGCTTACATGTCATAAGGGATTTTACCATGAAGTCGCACCAATTGATCTCCTCAAACCGTGTTTCCCTGGTAAAACATTTTGGAATTTCTTCTTTGCAAAGACCATTCCCATGAGAGATAATCATTGTTGTTACGAACAGCATTATGAAATCAACCTTGAATATGAACAGGTCTTCGTATTCGTTTGCGAGTATCTTGTTCACAATCAGATTTGTAGAAACGTAGGTGTTCGCCGGGTAGCGATCATGCTAGACCTTCAGCGCGGGGTCCCACTTCTCCGGCTCGGCAAAACTTGAAAACTTGATGCCTCCACATGGGACGCCAAACACCTTATGTACAAGTTGCGCATCTATACTCAGCTCCTGTTTACGAGACTACAGCCTCATCTTATCAGGTTGGAAGATATCAACTGCGTAGTGTGCGATTTTCACCGGGATACCATCTATGCGGAAATGCAGTAAATCCTCGAAGCCCATTTGCCGAACCACCTCTTGTTGACGACCACTGAGTTTTGATATTCCCAGGTAAAGTTGTCGGGGGGATGACCGGGTTTTAAACTACCCCATACCTGTTTTTTGGGAGACTTAGCGCCTTTCTTCGGAGAGATCGTATCAGACACATAGCCACCTTCCGTCCCTGTGTCGGCGTCACGTGTTGATCGTTTCTTCCTTTTAGATAGGGCCGCGGGCGCAACAGACGACCCGACATGTATGGGATGGTCTGGGTCATTCCCCACTGCACAAAAAACCCATCACGTGGCGAAGCTTAAAGTACCCCCAAAAAACGAAAAAAGTAGTGATTAGGAAATGGCCTAACCTCGTCCTCGGGGACTGACACGTATAACTGCGCTAACTGTCAAATCTTCCACACGGGGGCGTTTAGAACTTCTCGTACCAGCCACCATTTTATCTGAAACAAAAAAAAATCACATAAAAAAAAAGACATTCCATCCACTGGGGTTGTTTTTTTTACCCCATTGTCAAACCTCAAACAAACTCAAATATACTCACCGACCAAAAAGAAAAAAATCCGAACCCTATATTTTCTTATGTTATTTATTTCTTCATTACCCCTAACTCAAAAACCCCTACTCAACGTCTGTCTATCAAAAAGAAACGATCAAGCCCACCATTATCCCAACCAGAAAAAACACATAAACCAAAACACAAAAAAATCCATCATCGAATAGATGAAGAAAAATAAAAAAATCAAACATTATCAAGAAAGAACGGTCAAGCCCAAGATTACCCCCACCATTATCACCACCAGAAAAATCCACCCTATTAAATGAAAACCCCCTACGGTTTAACACCAACGACAACAATAAAAAAAATCCATATCAAAACAAAAGTAATCACGCATACCACAAACCCTAAAAAAATATACCGTCTCATAAAACCCTAAAATGCTTTGTAAGCAGGAATGAAAAAAAAAACCCTACGGTTTAACACCACTGAAAAAAAATGCACACAATTTTGCACAAAAAACATACCCTATATCGGAGTGTTGAAAGATTAGTGATTCTCGCGAAACGGGAGGGACAGTTTATTGTCTTCGATCAGATGGTTTATGCTTTGGGATGATGCAAATGGGGAGAGAGATACTTGAGAGAGTGTTTAAAATTTTGAAAACCACCTTTTTGCCAGTTATATATCAGGGTGGGAAACGAGGTGTCAGACTCCCAAACTTTCCTTTGCCCAAAATACCCTTAAAAGTAATTTTTTAATCTAAACTTAATAAAACTTATTTTAATCTTCACTAAAAACAAAAATCCTCCACAAATGTTTCTCAACCCTTGGATCACTAAGATCTATGGCCCCAAATGGTTCTATAGTTCTCACATCTCAATGAGGTTCTCATATGATCCGGATCCTATATATATATATATATATATATATATATATATCATACCACACATACAATACCACACCTACACTACACAAACATACACTACACATATACCTCCTTCAACCCTCAATACAATTTCAACACACAAATAAATCACCAAAATGTCGTCTCCTCCCTCCGAAGACTCGTTTGTCGATCTATATAATCAGTTTTTTCACAATGACGGCGCGGAAGAGGAAGAAGCCGTTACGAGTGCGGTTCAACTAGCGTCTAGCGCGATGCAACATATAAATAATTCCGCCCCACGGCCGATATTGTCTAGGCAATATATAAAGCAAGACCGTGTATCTGCCAATGAGCGTTTGATGAATGACTATTTCAATGCGAATCCGGTTTACGGCCCTGATATGTTTAGGCAAAGATTTCGGATGTGTAAAAACTTATTTTTGCGCATCACCGAAGATTTAGAGTCCGCCTATGACTACTTTAAGAAAAAACCCGACGCTAGAGGGTGTTTAGGATTCACCGCAATTCAAAAGGTCACTTCCGCAATACGTGTACTCGCCTACGGGAACACATACGATATCAATGACGAGTATTTGAAGATGGCGGAGAAAACCACACGCGATACCTTGGAGTATTTATGCTACGTTATTTACAAATATACATATATTTTTTTGATACATTAGTACTTACATTTTATATATATATTTGATTTTTTTAGGTATATGCCAATTATATGGAAAACGATATTTGAGAAACCCGACATGGAGCGACCTTCAACAACTATAGGAAGCGCATTTAGAAAGATATGGATTACCCGGTATGATTGGTAGTATAGATTGTCGTCAATGACGATGGTATAGTTGTCCAACCGCATGGCGAGGTCAACATACACGCGGTGACCAAAAGGGACAAACGTTGGTTTTACAAACAGTTGCCTCACAAGACCTGTGGGTTTGGTCGGCCTTCTTTGGTATCGCCGGGTGTATGAACGACAAAAATACTTTTCAGTTTTCGCCATTGCTAGAGTCTTACATTGGCGGAACAATACCGAAAGCTGGGTTTTATGCAAATAATAATTACTACGAGCATGGATACTACTTGGCGGATGGTATATATTCGGAGTATTCAATGCTCGTCAAAACGTTTAGTCAGACACAAGATCAAAAAAGGCAATATTTTAAAAGAGTTCACGAGTCTGCAAGAAAGGACGTCGAGAGGTGTTTTGGCGTTCTTCAACAATGATGACATTTTGTTAGAAATCCTTGTCGTATGTGGGAAAAAGAAAGGATTAGAATGGTGATGTATGCTTGTATCATAATGCATAATATGATACTTGAAGACGAAGGAAAGGTAATATGCCCAAACTATGTAGCAGAAGAAGATATTCAAGGGACGCAAGTGACACAGGAGGAGAGATTCCAAAACAGTTCCATGTTGCGTTCCAAGGATATACATAACGAGTTGAAGGCGGATTTGGTTGAGGAAGCATGGGCGATTCGCCCGATTCATCACAACCAAGAAGAAGAAGAAGAAGAAGGAGAAAATGAAGAAGAAGACGACTAGTTTTTTTAAATACTTGTAGTTTTTTTAAGTATTTGTAACTTTTTTTTTAAGTATTTGTAGTTTTTTTTGTATTTGTAATTTTTTTAGTATTTTTAATTTTTATATATTTAATGAAATATTTAAACTATTTAATATTATTATTTAAATAAGAAAAGAATAATTAACCAATGATTACCCAATCATTTATAAAGCCCCATAACCCCCATTCCCACTACACCATCTGTTTCCATAAAGCCTCATAACCCCCCTTCTATTACTTTTTAATATTTTAATACCCATAACCCCCCACCACTACACATGAACTTATATGCTTTTTTCTATTGTATCGTATTTTTAGTATATGACTAACACAACCCGCCCCGAACCGGTGACCTGATTCGAACCGGTGACCCACCCAGAAAATTTTGTGTCTAGTTTTATGAAATTTGAGTATCTAAAAATAGTGAACTCACTGGAAAAAATTTCTGAATCCGTCACTGCCATTAGTGACCCTCCAATTGCCCAATAAATATTTATTTATTACTTTTTTATAATTTGTTTTTGCTTAAAAACCTCCGAGTTCCGAATACACATACATAACAAGTCACTTGGAACCCTTTAAAAATGGCTTTATCAAAAGGAACTTACTAAAATGAACATTTGAGCAAACATATTTACCAAAATAGACAAAAATGCCTGGAAACAACTTAGCCAACAAATTTATGGGATAAACTGCCGGCTAAATGGACTTGGCTAGCTATTTGTTTATTTTGATAATTTCTTGGTAAAGAATGTTCATTTTAGTAATTATCCCTTGTAAAAAAAAAAACTATATTCAAAACACTTCTATTGACATAATTCTTTAGAAAGTATACTTTTAAATGTATGATTTTAATTTTCAAGTTTGAAGCTTTTATTCCAGCTCTAATGAAGATTTATCACTTCCTGTTACGGTTACTAAAAGAAAAGGTAAAATTACAGAAATCGTCCTTTATGTTTACATCGTTTTTCAGTAGATGCCCTTTAACTTCAAAATTGACGAGAATCGTCCTTTATGTTGTAAAAATTGCAGTTCTCGTCCTTTAGACCTAACTTAGTTAGTTTTTACGGTTAAGTTTGGTCATGTGCCTTGCACATAAGGGCATAATTGACATTTCACCTTCTATCTTTATTTCCCCTTTATTAAAACATGAAAACACTGATATCCCACCATAAGCCTCCACCATATCCCACCATAACCTTCCACCATATTCCCTCCAAGCATTTGCAACCTGCCACCATCCACCACTGTCACTAAGTTGCACCACCACCTTCACCATGACCACAACACCACCGCTACCACAAACCTACCACCACCACAACCTGACATGAACAACACCCCATAGTGCCACCACGAACCTACCACCAACCACAACACCACCGCTACCACCAGCCTACCACCAACCACCAACTGCCACCACGAAATCCCATATATCCAACAACCACAAAAACCCAACCAAATCTGACACCCCCACCATAATTAACAAACCCTAAATCTTAATTCTCCAACAAACCCTAACCCCCAATTCGATTAAGAGTTTTCCCCAAACCATCACCCACCACCACCACCACCCCCTCACCATCTGCCACTATCAAAGAGAGAAGTAGATTGTTTACACAATAAAGAGAGAGAGAGAGAGAGAGAGAGAGAGAGAGAGAGAGAGAGAGAGAGAGAGAGAGAGAGAGAGTATATGATTTTAATAGAGATAGAGAGATAGATCGAAGGTTAAGAACCTGAAGAGAGAGAATAAAGTCGGTCACCCCTCCGATTGTGGTGACCAACGAACATCGACCAGTTCAAGGACTATTCATCTTCATCGACCAGTTGAAGTCTTAGATGAATCCATTGGTGGTGATGATTTAAGTATCAGGGCGGTAGTGGTGTTATTTCCAAATAGCACAACCATGGTTATGGGAAGGATGAGGATTAGGCTGATGATGGTATGTGGTGGTGTGTTGATTGACCTTGGTGGTGGTGGTGAGTGGTGGTCGGATTTAATGGTGGTGGTGATGATGTTAGAAAGAAAGAAACAGAGAGACAGAAAGGAGAGGGAAGGGGTTATGTATTATTATATTGAATAAAATTACTAACCTACCCTCATGTGCAAGGCACATGACCAAACTTAACCAAAAAAACTAACTAGGTTATGTCTAAAGGACGAGAGCTGCAATATTTTACAACATAAAGGACGATTCTCGTCAATTTTGAAGTTAAAGGACATCTACTGAAAAACGCTGTAAACATAAAGGACGATTTCTTTAATTTTTCCAAAAGAAAAAGAAATAGATATACAAGGTGTGATTAAATTGAGTTAAACACTGAACATGTATTGGGTGGAAGAAAATGATGTTTGCCTATAAAAAAACACTGAACATGTAATCATCGGTAAACGAGCACTACAAGGGACGGGACCTTTAGCGGCGACGCCCGTCGTCGCTAAAGATATACTATTAGCGGCGACGGTCGCCACTAATAGTCTTGCCACCTTTTGTCTGTCGCTATTGCCCCTGTTGCCGCTAAAGGTGTCCCCGCTAAAACTATTTATCCACGTGGCATTATCTTTTATTTTATTTTTTTTGCCACGTGGCATGTCACATGGTAGATTCCTGTGCAATCTGGGCATGACTTTTAGCGGCGACGCGTCGCCGCTAAAGGTTTTTTTTGGTTGTTGTATTTAGGGGGCTTAAGTGCTTTGCCCTTTAATTTTCTCAGATAGGGACAATTAGCAATCAAGTGTCCAATCTCGTTACATTCATAGCATGACCTCCACTCTTCATAGTACTGAGGTACATACCGTGATTGTCTCGAGCTAACCTGAGAAAATCTAGGGTTACAGCTCCCTTATGAGCTTCTAAATCGAGAGGTACTCGGATATGAATCATTATCAGATGATCTTGGTGAAAAAATTCTTTGATGATTTTGAAGAGAATGTCTCACCTAATCAGTACCTTTTGATTTGATGGGCTTAAGTTCATTGATCTTGGGACCCTTTTGATTTTTACCAGACCGATTCTTTTGATTCACATGTTTGGTGGGTTTGTGTTCAACATGTTTCTTCTGATCAACTAGTTTTCTGATCTGAGCTTCAGCACTGGTATTTCCTAAAAAATATGCTTAATTAAGGATTGATCAACATTTTTAATAGGAAACTCTTTATCAGAAAACAATTTGTCAGATCCCACCAACATGTACAGCCCTTCCGTGCCTTCAGGAAACTGAAAATGCTTCTTTTCCGGCTCAAGCTCACACAAAATGTGATTTTTAATCGAGCTATGTTAAACTGATTGAGCCTTCTCAGTTTCCTGGGATTCTTTATTAGAATCCTCAAGGTCTGCCTCCGGTAAGGCCTTTGGTTTCAATTTCACTTTCCGTCTATTTGCAGAACGTTTATTGTAACCAAGTCCTTGATTTTCTTTTTGCCGAGACTGGTTTTTAAGATCGATATCATTTCTGCTTAGCACAAACTTTGCAAACTGAAAACCATCTAGTTTATGTTGGGCTCCATAATCAGATTTTGTTTGCGCTAATTCTTTCTTTATAACCTCAAGATTTTTAGAAAGCTCAGAATTTTCTTTCATTAAAATTTCATTTAAGTTTTTAAACTCCATTTCATTTGCTCTCAAAACTTCATTGATGGTTATGCAATTAGCAAGATCACAAGTAAGGGTCTGTAGTTTATCAGACAGCCTTTCAATCGTACTTTGGAGTTCGGCACAATTAGAACAGACAAACCTGGAAGATCCTTGTGCAATAGAGTCAGTTCCGTGCTTGAGTTGAACTCCAACTTCTTGATTTTGATCATCAACATCTTCCTCTTCTGATTCACTCTTTTCAGAAGTTGAATAATTTGCATCAGTTCTGTTGATATCTTCAGAGTTTCGTTCAGCGTCTTGTTCACTTGCTGATACTTCACTATCTGCATCTGTACTCTCTTCTGAGGTTTGAGCACTCTCTGACGCTTCTCTTGATTCCACAGTCTCTACTCGTTGAGCAAAACACGCAATTTCCCCACTATCACCTCCCATGAGTTGTGTCCTCTGGTCAGAACCTTTCTCAGCATGCATAGTAAGTACACTCGCATCTGACGTTGCAGGAGTAACCGAAACCACAACTTTTTCTTGATTGTTTTGAACATTGTTAAGTTGTATGGTTTGATTCGGTTGACATTGACTAGCATCTGACGTTGATTTCCTCTCCAGATGGGCCCACGGATTACATCCGGAACTCCCCTGTTGTTGTTGTCGTTGTTGGGCCGGTTGGGTGTTTATTGAAGACGCGAAAGACCATGGTTTGGTTGCATTTGCCATTATGAAAGCCTTGTGAAAAAGTCAACTCTTGGTCAACAAAAGTCAAACTTCGGTCAAAGACGGTTAACTCTCTCTTTTTTTTGAAAGTCAAACTTGGTTAACGAAAGTCAACTTTGGTCAACGCGAGTCAAACTTAGATCGATTTTAGGTTCAGCAAGTTATAGGTGATTTGGAATTGTAATTGCTAGTTTATACGTGATTAGGATCCTAATTGCTAGTTGTTACACGTGATTGGCGTAATTGATAGTGAACAGTTGAGCGATTACGAGTTTGAGGGTGATTAGGATTCAACACGTGATTAGGAGCTATGCCATAAGCAAGTGTAGGTGATTAGCTCCTATACGCTAGTAAGAACACGTGATTACAAGGCTAATCTCCTGATATAGCATGCAATTGGGGCTAATTGCTAGCAAAGGGAGGCGATTGAGGGCTAATTGTGTATAGGGGTAGGCAATTGGGGCCTAATTGCTAGTAAGGGTAGTGATTAGGCTATTCATGCAATAAGTTCATGTGATTAGGGATTCGTAATCGCCTGATCTGATCAACAACCTCACTTTTGCTCAAAAACTACCATTTTTGCCTCAAAAGCTTATCCAAAACAATGTGTTTAATCCCCAAATGATTAGAAAAGTTTCCAAAACAGTTTTAGAACAAAACCTAATAAAAAACACACGTTTTTATCCGTAAAAACACACTAAGATTTTGAAAATATGGGTTTTTTTTATGAAAAATTCAAAGTTTCAAAGTTCAAACAGGTGTTTTGGATAAAAATCACAACTTTCACACAAAAAACCAACCTGTTTTCACTTGTTCTTGTTATCAAAACGCTCGTGATAAGAGCCTTGGCTCTGATACCACCTGTAGGATCGACGAACGGGTCAACCGACAATCACGAGGTTTATATTCAGAGTGCGGAATCCTCTAAATATGTTCTAATAACAAAAAAACCAAGAAACAATGATATGCGAGTAATTAACACACACAAACGGGTCAAAAGATTAAAGATTTATCATTAAAACAGAGCTCGAGTGTTACAATGATCAAATCAGACTTCTCAGACCAGGGGAGGGTGTTTGGAGAGTGTGTGTGTGGCAAGAACTGATAATTAGGGTTATGATTGGGCCTATTTATACCTTCCGTACACGTACAGATCGTATCAGGCGATTAGGATCTTCCAGGCGATTACAACATGCAATTAGCCCTACTCACATCACTGTTCACATGCAATTAGCCCTACTCACGTCACTGTTCACATGCAATTAGCCCTACTCACGTCACTGTTCACATGAAATTGGGCCTAATCGTGTGAACAATACTAGTGATTACGTTGTAATCGCCTGTACAGTAGGCCTAATCGCCTGATGTGTCCAATCACACCCAAAACGCTTATAAACATCTCCAAACACCCCGAAACACGTCCAAACAACTTTTATACTAGCCTAGGGACATCATGTACTAACAAACTCCCCCTTGGACCAGGCCAGTATACGTACGAGCCATGAATCACTCGATTACCCTAGCCAACGACCTATAGAGACCTATCACTAGCTAGGGACATACAGATAATACACTTACAGACTCCCCCTTGGACCTAGCTAGTGATTTACAGACTCAACCTATCATCTAGCTTGGGACACACAAGAAGCGTATTTAACTCCTCATTGGACCTAGCTGGTGACACCGCAGTGTATGACCTCCTAAGACTTGAACATATCAACTAATTTGAGCTTTAGTCGTGGCTTCATAAGATCTCGTCTTGGTCATCGATTTGCTTCGATAACTTTGGAGGAAACAAGAAATCTCTGCTTTTAATGATTGACAATTCTTTGACTTAGACGAAGATCAATATCATCTTCACTTTCATTTCTTGACTTTCATCTTCTTCAGCTTCGATTTCTGGAGCTCTACCACGATCTGGTTTCTCCGAAGATGAAATATCGGGTTCTTGCTGTTCATGATGATTTTGTTGTTCAGGTTCGGGCCTTGTTCAGCTTCGAGCCTTGTCGTTTAAATCATGGTATGCACAGACGTTGTGTTGATCCTACAGGAAAAATTAATAAAGACTGCACACAAACTACAACTTGTATTAGATACGACAAATAATCCAGACTCAATCAAATTCTTGAACTTTATCATTTGATGAACTTTCAAGATTTGCCCATAGTGACCACCACTTTGAGAAACTAGTCATTCTCCCCCTGAACATTTAGATCTTTTCAAATTTCACCATGAACTCTCACGATTGACAATTTGTAACCCTGAAAGTGATATTTGACCCTTAATTTTTGTAAAATTTAGATTTTATTTGTGTTTCGGCTTCGGATCTAAGATTCCAATTGAAGAATACTTGTATACCAATATTGATCAATCAAAAATAAAGACAAAATAAAAATCTTTTTTGGGTTTTTCAAGAGAATCAAACAGAAATTAAACGAAAACAGGAAATCAACTAACTATACACTATCATATTTTTGCGAGTTTCATCAGTTTGGGAATCATATCAGTGTACGGACTATGCTAGAACCCTTATATGTTCAGTTTTTAGATTAAATTACCAATAAGCATCCTACAACAACTGTTAGTATTGTTGTCCACCTAAACTCAAAATCAAGTTTTATCGCTAGGCACTTTAGATACGTTAAGGTAATATTAAGACTGATTAAAGGTGTTCCCCGCACACGCGACATATTCCCGCGTTAAGGCATGCACAAAGCTTCCTTATAACTGGTGAATAAGCTGTTGTCATCCGTATTTACAAGGAATGGACTCAATGGTGATCAGGTCTGCAAGAACGCTGCAGCAGAGAGACCAGTGAGATCCAGACTAGGGTTCAAGTCAAATACCGTATTTTTGATTTTTCACGGTACGATTCTTTAGGTAATTGATTTGCTACCTTAGAGCGATTCTCATTGAGAATAGGGTTTTGGCATTCATGATCTTTTTGCTCTTTTAAGGATTCCTAGACGTCTCCTTGTCAGAATTTATTCTATTTTTTTTTGTTTTTCTTTTCTTTTTCTTTAGGAATGGCAAAGAGGTGTCTCAGTTGTAGGCTGCGAACCCAACGTACGTCACTTATGCCATCCCATTTTATTCTGAGAGACGTCTAGTTCACCCCGGATGTACCAACCTCTTAAAGACCAGAAACCTCGGATTTTGGCATTCTATCAACGAGATTTAGGTTTTTAGACCATATGCCAACGCGACGTTAATCCACACAATGCTCAGTTGATTTAGGTTTATATCACTGTGCCGAGCTTGGAAATGATTTCGAGCCTACTAACACATTATTGTAGAGGCTACTTATCAGTTCCAGTTCTTTTAAAGTGATAAGAGTCCAGACAGTCCGACTGATGGGTTGATATCATCTTCCCTTTTTCACCAAATAAAAACTCGATTTTTGGCTTTTCTCATTTTTTTTTGAAATTTTTGATTTTTGCGTTTTCTGATGTTTTTGTATTTTTCTGAATCCCCCCCCTAAAAATCTAAAAATTTGCGAAAAGACAATATTTTTTGATTTTTCTGTTTTTTGAAGAAAAACATTAAAAAAAATGGTTTTCCGATGTGGTTTACTCAGATTTTCCCAAAATGCCTTTTACCTTTCAAAGATAGTCAAATTTCAATTTGTCAAGTGATTTGGTAAAAATTTTGGCAATTCGGTAGTCAGTGTGGACATAAATGATCACTGGATCCTTAGTGATTGTTATGGAAGTTGCACTATTAATAAGAAGATGGAGGTGATAAGAAAATGCAAACCGTAGTCAAGCATGTGTGTTGAAGTATCCAAAGACAAACCTGGAAACAGCAGCTCAATGCAGCTACCTGATTCGGCTTCGCAGGTTGCAGGAAACACATGTGACGACCTTCCAAGAACTGATATCCACCCGTTGCGGATTCAGCTTCAATATTGTAACCACCATTGATAAATTCACTAAAGTCAACGAGATCCAGCTTATTGCCATTAGGGTACCATAGACCTTTGGTCGGTAACCCTTTAGATAATGAAGGAATCGTTCTGCAACAATCTCCCAGTCCACTCTTATTCATTACTGACATCTGTTGTTAAGTCGAAACGCTGGGTCTTGAATTATTCTCATCGAGCATTTTCTCTTCTTTCTTCATCTTCGATAACAAATCCCCTCCTTGATTGGCTAAGGTTACATATCCTCCAAAGATATTCTGATCAATTTACTGGAGCGATATGACACCTATTTTGTGCTAAGATGCCCCACTATCAACAATCAAATGACTACTGATAGTTCCTCCTGGAACACCCTGCACACTCGTTCAAAGATTAGTTCTCGAGGGGGACCCAGGCCTTGACCATCTCTAGTCGGCCTAGGTCATCAATCATAGGCAGCTCCATCCATCTACCACGAAGGGTAGGTGTTTTCTCATCAACATCAGTTGATGTAGATGGTGCTAATGAAGCAGATAAACTCACAGATGGTGCTTCAGCTGCTTTTGGCTTCCAAATCTGGTCATGCTTAGCCTTTACAGGTCTTTGCTTGACAGATTTGGGTGGTACCTAAGACTTCACCTTTGGGTCAGCCGATGGCTTTGCCCTTTGGTTAGTCTTTGGACCTGCTTTTGGGCCTCCCGTGGGTTTTGCAACCTTAGATGGAGCCTTTGAGCTTGATGCCTGATCAGCTTTAGGCTTTGCACCATCAACAACAACCCTTTGTTTCTTTTTCACATTCTTTGGTGTCACCTGAACGTGTTGTTCAGGTGTCTTGTATCTTTGGTTGTTGTATTTAGGGGGCATAAGTGCTTTGCCCTTTAATTTTCTCAGATAGGGACAATTAGCAATCAAGTGTCCAACCTCGTTACATTCATAGCATGACCTCCTGATGTGTGTAAATGTATATATATAAATAACACAAGTTCTAATTAAAACGACTCACCTAAAAACTACACACGCACGGCAAGTGTACCGGTCGCAAAGCAGTAAACAGATAAGACCGAGTATCGAACCCAAAGACGCGAATGCAACTCTAGATCACAACCTATACCGAATACTAGCCTAAATAAATATATACTTATGTGGGGGGTTAAACTAATGATTAAAAACTTAGAAGAAACTAAAATATAAACAAAATAACCTCAACTGCTTATAGGAACTTGGAGAAATCAGATAGGAAGAAGGCTGGTTACTTAGGTAAAATCCCTAGACACTAGCAATAAATCCTGAATCTGGTAATTAACTTAAGACCCTATTCTTACCTAATAAACCTCCTGTCAAGGATGGCTCACTAGACTTAAGGCGGGACAAGTGTAGAAATGCTAAGATGGATCCGGATCGCCCTAGCGTACCAAAATCCCACAGAAATCAGATTAAAACCTCTCCTGGATTAAAACCCTCAAACTATGAAGCAGACTTAAACTCTACTGAAGAAAACCTAGGAAAACTCTAAACACGGACAAGTAGCGACTCCCGCCCTAGCGCTTGCCAAGTACCGAACAATGCCTAGTTAGTTACCTAGCAAACTCGAGTTAGATTTCTCACCCTCAAGAATGGACTGCACGTCTTAGTTAATTTATTATATTAGTTTGTTATACTTGTGTCGTACTCCAACTCCAAATACTAGCACGCTAACCTAAGCTGACGAACTAGATTGATTTCTAGACCTAGGGGGTATCTCTACATGCCTAGCTCCACAAAACCAATAAACAAACTTCAAATAAAATTAACACCAACACACATATATCAAATCCAACAGTAAACTTAAAATCATGTAATTCTACACATCAAATTAAAAACCAAAAACATTAAATACTGCAAATAACGTGTCTAGTTCATAAACCTAAGCAACCATGGAAATATTTAGTTCATAATTAAAATTAGAAACATAGTCATAGAGTCTCGAAAAACAATAATAAACATGTCTCTAAATAAATAAACGAAGTAAACAAACCCCCGGGTCTTCAAATAATTAATCTTTAGCACACCCGGTACCTTCTCCCCTTCAAAGACCTCCTCTCTAATTTTTTTGTTTTGAAGCTGTCGAATGAATGAATATCGCCTCTGTTGTATGTCGACTCAATGATATATCCCCTCCATGTTGCCGTCAATTTCCTCATACATATATCCATTCACATGTCAACCTACTTTTACTTTTGGGCCGTAGCCCATGACTTTCAAAGTCATGTATTATTATTTTTTTATTTAAATATTATTATTATTATTATAGTATTATAGTATTATGACTCGAGTGTTGTTGACTCGACCAAAGTTGCTCGTTTCCATTCCAACGTTCATGAACACCTACAAAAATATAAAATAAATACATAAGTAATAAAAATGACACAAAACTAATAAAAATATATAAAAACCTATACTAAATAAAATAGACCAGTACACGTCTAAAACTAATAAAAACACTATCTAAACGACTCGAAAACTATACAAACTTTAGACATGAAATAGATGTATTTTACAATACATCACCTCCACTCTTCATAGTACTGAGGTTCATACCGTGACTGTCTCGAGCTAACCTGAGAAAATCTAGGGTTACAGCTCCCTTGTGAGCTTCTAAATCGAGAGGTACTCGGATATGAATCATAATCAGATGATCTTGGCGAAAAATTTCTTTGATGATTTTGAAGAGAATGTCTCATCTGATCAGTACCTTTCGATTTGATGGACTTAAGTTCATTGATCTTGGGACCCTTTTGATTTTTACCAGACCGATTCTTTTGATTCACATGTTTGGTGGGTTTGTGTTCAACATGTTTCTTCTGATCAACTAGTTTTCTGATCTGAGCATCAGCACTAGTTTTTCCTCAAAAATATGCTTAATTAAGGATTGATCAACATTTTTAATAGGAAACTCTTTATCAGAAAACAATTTGTCAGATCCCACCAACATGTACAGCCCTTCCTTGCCTTCAGGAAACTAAAAATGCTTCTTTTCCGGCTCAAGCTCACACAAAATGTGATTTTTAATCGAGCTATGTGAACCTGATTGAGCCTTCTCAGTTTCCTGGGATTCTTTATTAGAATCCTCAAGGTCTGCCTCCGGTAAGGCCTTTGGTTTCAATTTCACTTTCCGTCTATTTGCATTTGCCATTATGAAAGCCTTGTGAAAAAGTCAACTCTTGGTCAACAAAAGTCAAACTTCGGTCAAAGACGGTTAACTCTTTTTTTTTTTTTGAAAGTCAAACTTGGTCAACGAAAGTCAACTTTGGTCAACGAGAGTCAAACTTAGGTCAATTTTAGGTTCAGCAAGTTATAGGTGATTGGGAATTGTAATTGCTAGTTTATACGTGATTAGGATCCTAATTGCTAGTTGTTACACGTGATTGGCGTAATTGCTAGTGAACAGTTGAGCGATTACGAGTTTGAGGGTGATTAGGATTCAACACGTGATTAGGAGCTATGCCATAAGCAAGTGTAGGTGATTAGCTCCTAATCGCTAGTAAGAACACGTGATTACAAGGCTAATCGCCTGATATATCATGCAATTGGGGCTAATTGCTAGCAAAGGGAGGCGATTGGGGGCTAATTGTGTATAAGGGTAGGCAATTGGGGCCTAATTGCTAGTAAGGGTAGTGATTAGGCTATTCATGCAATAAGTTTATGTGATTAGGGATTCGTAATCGCCTGATCTGATCAGCAACCTCACTTTTGCTCAAAAACTACCATTTTTGCCTCAAAAGCTTATCCAAAACAATGTGTTGAATCCCCAAATGATTAGAAAAGTTTCCAAAACAGTTTTAGAACAAAACCTAATAAAAAAACACATGTTTTTATCCATAAAAACACACTAAGATTTTGAAAATATGGGTTTTTTTATGAAAAACTCAAAGTTTCAAAGTTCAAACACGTGTTTTGGATAAAAATCACAACTTTCACACAAAAAAACCAACCTGTTTTCACTCGTTCTTGTTATCAAAACGCTCGTGATAAGAGCCTTGGCTCTGATACCACCTCTAGGATCGACGAACGGGTCAACCGACAATCACAAGGTTTATATTCAGAGTGCGGAATCCTATAAATATGTTCTAATAACAAAAACAACCAAGAAACAATGATATGCGAGTAATTAACACACACAAACGGGTCAAAAGATTAAAGATTTATCATTAAAACAGAGCTCGAGTGTTACAATGATCAAATCAGACTTCTCAGACTAGGGGAGGGTGTTTGGAGAGTGTGTGTGGCAAGAACTGATAATTAGGGTTATGATTGGGCCTATTTATACCTTCCGTACACGTACAGATTGTATCTGGCGATTAGGATCTTCCAGGCGATTACAACATGCAATTAGCCCTACTCACGTCACTGTTCACATGCAATTAGCCCTACTCATGTCACTGTTCACATGCAATTAGCCCTACTCACGTCACTGTTCACATGCAATTGGG
The DNA here is from genome assembly GCA_028751855.1 of Ambrosia trifida. Taxonomy (NCBI): domain Eukaryota; kingdom Viridiplantae; phylum Streptophyta; class Magnoliopsida; order Asterales; family Asteraceae; genus Ambrosia; species Ambrosia trifida. The sequence goes on along the minus strand of CM054123.1, from coordinate 37,045,874 downwards.
CCTAATCGTGTGAAGAGTACTAGTGATTACGTTGTAATCGCCTGTACTGTAGCCCTAATCGCCTGATGTGTCCAATCACACCCAAAACGCTTATAAACATATCCAAACACCCCGAAATGCGCCCAAACAACTTATATACTAGCCTAGGGACATCATGTACTAACAAACTCCCCCTTGGACCAGGCTAGTATACGTACGAGCCATGAATCACTCGATTACCCTAGCCAACGACCTATAGAGACCTATCACTAGCTAGGGACATACAGATAATACACTTACAACTGCCTAAAAGTCTTCGTCTTGGTCTTCGTCTTCATCGTCGTGATCGTGATCGTCACTATTACCACTTCCGCCTTGATTTCCAAGCCTTTGTTGGACCAATTGATTAGCCATTTGGAGCAATTGCATTTGGAATTGAGGAGTCGCTATGATATCATTAAGTTGCTCCTACAAATATATTTATACCAAATGGGTCAAATTAATATCTTATTTACTAAACATTTATACTAAACGGGTCAAATATTAACATTTAGCAAACATCCTATTTACTAAACATTTATACTAAATATTTCAACTATCAACAAATAACTACAAATATATACCAAATGGGTCAAATATCCTATTTACTAAACATATTTATACCAAATGGTTCAACTATTAACAAATAACTACAAATATATACCAAATGGGTCAACTATCAACAAATAACTACAAATATATACCAAATGAGTCAACTATCAATATTTAAACTACAAATATATACAAAATGGGTCAACTATCAACATTTAAACTACAAATATACCAAATGGGTCAAATATCCTATTTACTAAACATATTTATACCAAATTGGTCAACTAGTAACAAATAACTACAAATATATACCAAATGGGTCAAATATCCTATTTACTAAACATATTTATACCAAATGGGTCAACTATGAACAAATAACTACAAATATATACCAAATGGGTCAAATATCCTATTTACTAAACATATTTATACCAAACGGGTCAAATACTAACATTTAAACTACAAAGAGATACCCGTGTAAACATCGTTTGCGTAGGCGTAACTTGAGGAAGGCTTTCTTTCGGAAAAGGCATATGCCCAATCTCGATAGCATGTCTGCGACGACTACCCAACACCTCTTCATATATAACAACCTTCAAACACCCAAATAACATTAGTTTTAACCTACTTTAAACCCAACAAACAATCTCAAAACCATGAAAACTAAACATGCACATAAACATATATATACCACCCTGATTCACCTGTTGGGAGCTGCCTCCTTCTCCTCCTTCTTCTTCGGCGATCCGTTGACGTTCAGACTCAACCCGTGACTTTAACTTGTGCTGTATTTTACAAAAGTGATTTAATAGATTATAAATATATATAAAAATCAGGAAAAAATAAAAAAAAATATAAAAAACAAAATGCATACCAAAATACACACATGTATACATACATATATACCTACTTAAATATATATATATATATATATATATATATACACACACAAACCTAATTAAAGCATAAAAAAAAAAAACAATTAGCGGCGACAAAGTTCACGTTTTTCCCGTAGATCCGTCATTTCCTACAAACATAAACATATTATCAAAAAATAAAAAAAAAACTTAACCAAAAAACTGAAAAAAAAGAAAAAAAACTGACAAAAAATAAAATAAAAAAATAGAAAATAAAATAAAAAAAAGAAAAAATAGAAAATAAACATCAAACAGAAAAAAAAAAGCTGAAAAATAAAATAAAAAACAGAAATAAATTGAAAAAAGAAAAAAAACTGAAAAAAATAAAAATTCAGAAGACTTACGAGAGAGAGAGAGAGAGAGAGAGAGAGAGGGGGGGGGGAGGGAGAGAGACTCGGTGGTGGTTTGCTCCGGTGGTTGTTAAGAAGAAGGAGAAGAAGGGTGGCGGGTGAAAAAGAAAGAGGGAAAGAAAGAAGCTGCAGAATTGGGAAAGAAAGAGTGCGAGAGAGAGGGAGAGTGCGAGAGAGACTAAGAGTGAGAGAGGGAGATGCGAGAGAGACTAACACTGTGTTCTCGAGTTAACTTAGAGAGGGAAAAAAAAAGGAAAGGAAACGAAGGAAAAGTAAGGAAAAGAAAAGAAAGGATAAATATTTTTTCCGTCCAAATCGGAAGGAAAACTAAACTAAAGAAATTTGCCTACTTTTCCTTCCATTTCCTTTCTTTTCTTTTCATAAATGAAACTCGGGAACACACAATGTTTTGTTTTCCTTTCTTTTCCTTCTTTAAATGAAACTCGGAAACACACTCAAATTTTTTTTTCCTTTCCTTTATCTCGTTAAGTTAACTCGGGAACAAAGCGTAAGAGTGAGAGAGGGAGATGCGAGAGAAGCTGCAGAATTGGGGAATTTTTGGTTTAATTTTTGGTGAAAAAGAAAGAGGGAAAGAGTGGCGGGTAGGTATAATTTTTGGTGACTTTTAGCGGCGACGGGGTCGCCGCTAATAACATTAGTAGGATTAAATCTTGGCCCTCCATCACACTTTGATCAACGGTTTATAACTTTTTGACCTTTAGCGGCGACACTTTGGTGGGTCGCCGCTAAAAACCAAAATTCTTATAGTGGAGTAAAAAAAGTTATGAATCTGATCAAGCATGAGTTTGTCTTTTTATCTATCTTGAGAGAGCTTGAGTTCGTCTTGCTTTAAACCATATGCTAGAAGAATGAGCCCAATTCGCTTATTTTCTTAGCTTATGTGCTTATTAATTTATTGAATATGTTTAAGTGTGGAGAGTAGGTACACACGTTATCAATAGGGTTATATAGGTAAGGGTTCGTCTAGAATGAACATTTTAAGAAGACATAGAAAGTGCCATGTAGACATCACACTTTTGACTTTAGATATGATATTTTTGAATTGTTTTTACATGATATTATATAGAAAAACACTAACCATAACAATTAAAAACACAATAATATGTATTCCGGGTTTAAAACTTAAAACATCATGCTAAGACAATTAAGTGTTAAACAATGTGTTTTAAATTTCATGCGTATAATACATTGTATTGTATTTAAGTTGTTATGTTTGTTGTTTTCCTATATAGGGTTAGGATCAAATACACAGTGAAATAAAAATAAGAAGTCGTAAAAATGGTATCAAACGGACTCCGATTGAACTCATTCAAGTGGCATTGAAACCGTCTCATCGAACCCCACGATCTTAGGTGTTAGTGTTAGTGCAGTTTATGTTTGTCCCCAGCTAGTGATTAGTGTTTTTATGCCGTTTGGCTAGTGCAGATAAGTTTATTGTACCTAGTGGCAAAATTATAATTTATATGTTAGGGAGACTAAGCCCCAGTCTCCCTAGGCTAAGAAACTAAGACAATAGGGAGACTAAGACATAGTATAAATAGCTTAGCCTCCCCTTTGATCAAAAGCAGCTCCCTCACAACATTCCATGGGTGTGTCCTTTAGTGTATGTTTTTCTTAGGTGTGTCCTAGGATAGAGAGTTTTCTTTGTGAATCCTTGCTTTGTGTAAGCTTTATAAAATCTGTGTGATTTTGATAGTTGCGTGTTTTTTATTCTTGTTCTTCTTCATCTACATAATCATCAAAGCTCAAGTCTTTGTTTCCGCCATCAACTCGGGTAAAACCAAGTGAATCGCATTTCTTGTTCGATAAGAGACACGATCCAACATTTAAGTTTTCGCTTTTTTTTTTTAATTTTTAGCTTGTAGTTTTTATAATTTAGGTTATATCATTGTGTCTTTTATATAGCACTGTGTATTTTTCTTATTTTCATCATTGTGTCATTTTTACGATTCATTATGTCTTTTTTCTTCAGCATTGTGTTATATTTTTTTAGTATCGTGTTATATTTTGTGGCTCATTGTGTCATATTTCATGATCTATTGTATTTTTTGTATCCTTCTCATCCTTCTCATTTTTGTTACACTGTGTAGGATAACTTGACCCTTCCTATATAATACCATGTTAAAACAACCCAAAACATTATTTCTAAGTCCAAAACATGATGCTTAATTACATAGAATTATCGCATTCTTTGGAAAATTGTCCTTTGTAGCCTTCTTAGTATTTTTATCTTTTGTAGACGAACCCTTACACACACACACACACACACACACATATATATATATAAACAAAGTATGTACTCTTTAACATTTCACTCATTGAATGATAAAAACAAGCAGTCATGCCGTTCAATGACTCATTCCTGATACCATTCATAGCTTTAACTGCATTCACGGTTTCATTATCACTGATTAGCAAACATTGAACAACTCTCCTCCTCCGAATGAAATCCAATGGGATTGACTTTGGTTTGCAACTAGTTTCCTATAGATTCGTTCCAGAAATTATCCGTTATTGAACTTGTTGTTTTCTAATTGGATTTGTTTGTTGACTTGTAAGAACCTAAGGATTAGTTCTCGAGACTACCTGTTGTTGTTGTTGAACTTTCTCTGTCTCTTGTTGATTAGCATACACCCACAAGTTTGTTGGCACGTTAACTGATGGTTGTTGTTTCAGAGGCAAACGATTAAGATAATCGCAGATATTGTATTGATCAGCCATTTTAAGATTTAACTGAAAAGTCAACTCAGGTAAAATAAGTCAAAGTTAGTCAACACTGGTTTTCAGACTTTAGAAAAATTTCACAACTTTTGGGAGAATGAAAGTTCTGGGCGAATGAAGGGTTTTCAGGAGAATGAATGTCTATTCACCTAACACTGTAGCCTTTTCTTTTCTAAAGGTATTCTTATGTAAAAACATCGACCAACTTGCAAAACGGGGCGGCCACGAAAACAACCACAACTACATAATTACACCAATTCGACCAATCCAAAGGCTTAAGATTTGCTATGTGTCTGGCCCAAAGGAACCCAACCAACTTGACCTCCCCTATAATGTCTTCCATTCTCACCGTCTTATTCTCGAATCTAAGCCTATTCCTAGCTCTCAAAATAATCCAACAACCAATAATAATGATGCCATGAGGAATCTCCTTTTGCTTGCCCCTTAAACCAGAGAAATTATGGAATTCCTAAAGATCTCTAAAAGAAAAGACAAACAAGTTACTAACCCGACATGAAGAGCTAACATGTTGCCAAAGAACTAAAGCCTGGGGCGAATGAGGGTATTTGTCTAATAGGTTTCTATTCCTCTGGAACTGTAGCACGAATGAAATTCTATTCGCCTGAACATTTTGCACAGAGGTCTATTTGCTTGAACAGTGTACATGAATGGGAGGCTCATTTGCGTGAACAGTATGCACAAATATTTCATTCGCCCTGCGAATTAGGGTTTTCAAAACTTTTTCAACAAGTTTTTCGAAATAATGGTGTTTTTGATGAAGTTTTGCTTGGGTTTTATTATAAAACACCTTTTGAACATGATTATGCCATAGAAAAACATCATCAAAACACTATATCTAATCTAAAAAACCCAAAACTTGATAAATAATGTTCAAAAATATTTTCAATATAAAACCCTCAATCTCAATCCAATCCAGATCTGAATCAATCCAAAAAACTATCAAACAACCCGTGAATCGAGCCGAAAGCTCTGATACCATTTGTAGGACCGTTTTCTCTCGGATGTTGGATCCTATACAAGAAATATTTCGGGTTTCACTCGTACAATGGTGGAAAAAAATAACACGTTTGGGTTAGAAACACTTAGTAATTAATAAACAACACACAAGGATTCTAACACAAATTTAGCATGGATTAAAATTACAAGTGTTTTCAAATCGGGAGAATGAGGTTGGTATTTATAGTGAACCCATTCACCTCAATAGGGTTGAGTGAATGGGTCCTATTCGCATGAGGTTCCACGCGAATAGATTCAACCTGTCAAATGAACAAAATGCGCTTAGGCTTAAAATGTACAAAATAAACCACAAACGACTAATCTAACCTATTATCTAGCTAGGGACTTTCATATTATGCATTTAGAGTTAGTGGCTATCCCTTACTCGTTAACCAATTCACTTTCCTAAAGGAAAATTTACGGAAACTCTAAAGACAATTTGCGAAACTTAAATTAATTAACCAAGTCACTTTCCTAAAGGTAATATACATGTTTATTTGTAATGGCAACTACCTTATAGATTGTTAAATTATATAAAAGTTGACATTGTCCTAATACACTTTTATTGTATAGGATGTAGATAATTATTGTGTTGCTGAGAAGAGCTGATGGGCTATTGGACTGATAGAGTAATGAAGCTGTAGCTGTTGGGCTAATCTGGAGCTGATGGAGATAAGAGAAGTGGGCTTTGGTGAAGCACCAGCCCAGTCCGAGTTATTGGTTAATAAGGGCCCAGTACACGTCAGCAATCCGTGTGTTGATCTATGGAAGCATCCTGATCGTTTATCAAAGAAACACAAACAAATCTAAACCGTTAGATTTGTGTTTCTTTGCAAGTTGTTACAACTATCTATAAAAGAGTTGTTATCTCGAACACTTCCCAGTTTTAGGTCTCTGAGTTTTTTTTTTATCTTTTCTCTCTAAAGTCATCTTCCTGATATTGTTTAGATCTAGGGTTTCAATCATTATTCTTTGATTTGAGTAGCCTGTTAATTAGGTCTTTTGTTTGTTATATCAAGATCATCGTGTTGATGATCTAGAAGATTGAGTAAGAGGGTTGTAGTGAGGTAATTGTGTAATCGTTGATTGTTTCTGTGTCTAAATAAGATCTTGAGTATTTTTAGTTGTTTGGGTTGATCGTATCACAAAATCTGACATGGTATCAGAGCTTAGGTTAAGCTCTGTTCTTGGTCTTTGAGTCTGCTGTTTGAAGGATACTCTTCTTGTTCGTGGATCTGGACAACTGGAAGCTATTTTTCTCTTTATGCTCTCTGATGAACAACCCTAAGTGAAGGTTGTTCATTACGAGTTTGGAGAAACCGTAACTTGGGTTATATTTGGTGAGATCTTTCCATTCTTCTTGTTTACTGTTTTTCTAGAGTCTGTCCTAAGGAGTCTGTTGCTCAGAGCTTGAGTCTCTGATTAGCTTTAAGGTTGGGATTAGGTCGTTAGGGGCTCCCTCGTGAGGACCTGCGTCGACACCTATTGAGTGACGAATCGACGATCTGGATCACCCACGGGGCTTCCCCAGTTGTTGATTGAAACCTTGTTTGTTTCTTTTTTATTCGTGTGTGTTCTTGACTGGTGTGTTTTTATTGTTTAGATCTGTGAGATTAATTGTCTTTTGTGCTATCTGATTCTGTTTTTAAAATGGCTGATGATGATAATGTGAATGTTGATGACAATATTAATGATGATCTGAATAATAATAATAATAATCTGTTTGTTAGAACTCAGATAAATAAACTTGATGCAAGTGATCCGTTGTACTTACATGCTAGTGATTCTGCTAATCTTACTATAGTGAATATAAAACTAAAAGGGACTGAGAATTACAATGTGTGGTCTAATGCTATGTTGCTTGCATTACAAGTTAAAAATAAACTAGGGTTTATAAATGGTGAATGTGTTAAACCTAGTGATGATCCTGTACTTGCTAGACAATGGGACAGATGTAATTCAGTAGTGTTAACTTGGATACTTAATTCTGTTTCTGAAGAATTATACTTAGGACAAGTCTATTCTAAATTAGCTTTAGAAGTTTGGAAGGACTTAAAAGAAACATATAATAAAATCGATGGGTCAGTTGTTTTTGAATTGTATCAAAAGATAAATTCTTTTTCACAAAATGGATCTACTGTTTCAGAATACTATCACAAACTAAATATAATGTGGAAACAATTGGATCAAATTTTACAATTACCTGCATGTGTCTGTGATGCTTCTAAACAGTTTAATGACTTTAATCATTTAATAAAGCTTATGCAATTCTTAATGGGTCTTGATGAAGTGTATCAGTCTGTTAGGACAAACTTATTGATTAGAGAACCATTACCATCTGTTAAAGAGGCTTTTTCCATTGTGTCAAGAGAGGAGTCTCATAGGAGTTCTAATTTGTCTAGTGGAACTAAAGATACTAGTCAAACTATGGGATTTTTCTCTAAGTCAAATCAGTCTTTTGATAATAAGAAAAGAAATAACAAACTGGCTGCTCAAAACTTGAAATGTACTCACTGCAACAAGGTTGGTCACACTGTTGAAAAATGTTTTGAAATAGTAGGTTATCCATCTTGGATGAAGTTTAGACCTGGACAAAATAAAAAACCTGCTAGTAGTAACAGTGTGAGTAGTTCAAATGTTGAGACTAATGGTTCTTCAAGTGTGTTTACTTCTGAACAGATATCACAATTGTTGAATCTGTTAAATAAGAAGTCTGAAGAATCTACTTCTGCCTGCAATTCTGCAGGTATGAATGTACATTGCCTTTCTGCTACTAGTGGTAGTTATAGGCCTGTATTTGCATTTTCTAGTATTAGTGAGGGATATAAATTGCTTGGGTGGATTTGTGATTCAGGAGCAAACCAACACATGGTCATGAGTGATGAAAATATGATTAACCTAATAGATGTTTTAGAATACAATATAACTGTTAAATATCCAAATGGGACTAGTGCAAGAGTCACTAAAATTGGTGATATCAAATTAAGTGATAAAGTCACTCTATATGATGTGTTTGTTGTTCCTGACTATGCTGTTAATCTACTTTCTGTGCATAAACTTGCCAAGGATAGTAAATTGGTTGTGTTGTTTGATGAAAACAATTGTTATATCCAGGATTCTTTAACAAAGAAAACCCTGGTGACTGGTAATCAACTTGATGGTCTATACTTCTGTGGTGAGTCCTCTGTGTTTACTAGTATATGTTGTAATAGTGTAGAAGTGTCTAAATTGTGGCACTCTAGATTTGGTCACCCTTCTGAAATTGTGTTAAAAGTTTTAAAAGATGAACTTAACCTTAAAACCTTTGATAGTCATATGCCTTGTGAAACTTGTCATAAAGCTAAACAACATAGAGAACCTTTTTCCTTTAAGTGAACATAAAACTCTTAACTTAGGAGAAATTGTTCACCTTGATGTTTGGGGTCCATATAAAATTAAAAGTAGAGAAGGTTTTAGATTCTTTTTGACCATTGTAGATGATTATACAAGGTGTGTATGGGTTTACTTAATGAAACATAAGACTGAAGTGTTTGAAAATATTCAACACTTCACAAATTGTTTAAAAAATCAGTTTGAAAGAAATGTTAAAGTGTTCAGATCTGATAATGGATCAGAATTTGTAAATCAAACTTTTAAACAATTTTGTAGAACTAAATGGATAACCCATCAAACTACTTGTGTGTACACACCTCAACAAAATGGGATTGTTGAGAGAAAACATAGGCATTTATTGAATGTAGCAAGGTCTTTATTGTTTCAAGCAAATTTGCCTTTGAGTTTTTGGTCTGAATGTGTTCTAACTGCTACTTATCTAATAAACAGGACTCCATCATCTGTGTTAAAAGGTAGAACCCCCTATGAACTCTTGTTTGGATTTAAACCTTTAATAGATCACCTAAGAGTGTTTGGATGTTTGTGTTTTAGTACAGTTTTGAATAATCCTGATAAATTTGAGAGTCATGCTGATAAGTGTGTTATGATTGGATATTCTTTTGAAAAAAAGGGATACAAACTCTGGAACTTAGAAACTAGACAGGTTCTATTTTCCAGAGATGTTAGGTTTTATGAAACTGTGTTTCCTTTTAAAGAGTCTAAAAATTTAACAAACTATGATTCTGAATTTAATAAGGAAATTAACAATATAAATTTCTTTGATTATTTTGAAACTGTTGAAGACAAACATTCAAATGGTCTAGGTGTTCCCAATGATGAATTAAGGGATAAATCATTAGATGATTATGATGGTCATGGGTCTCAGCAACCAGTTGTCAGCCCAAGTCCTGCTACTGGTAAGGCTGAGATTCAGCAACCTAGTAGGACTAAGTCTGGAACAGGTAGGGTTGAGTGTGATAGTCATATTGATGAAACATTTGTGTCTGAGGGAAATGAAACACTTGTGTCTGAGGGAAACAAGACACCTGAACCAAATTTGAGTGTTAGAAAATCCTCTAGACAGACTGTTTTGCCTAAAAAATTAAGTGAGTATGTCATAGAAGGGAAGGTTAAATATGGTTTAGAAAGTGTAGTGAATTACACTAATCTTAGTCCTGAAAACTTGTGTTTTGTATCAATGTTAAATAAAACTGTTGAACCCAAATTTTATCATCAAGCTTGTGATGATCCTAATTGGATAAGTGCAATGAATGATGAAATTGAAGCACTAAATAGGAATAAAACTTGGGAATTGGTTGAATTACCTAGTGATAGAAAACCTATTGGGTGTAAATGGGTGTATAAGGTCAAATACAAGTCTACAGGAGAAATAGATAGGTTTAAGGCTAGATTAGTGGCTAAGGGTTATAGTCAAAGGGAAGGTATTGATTATGATGAGACATTTTCACCAGTTGTGAAAATGATAACTATTAGATGTGTGTTAGCTGTTGCCATTCAACATAATTGGTCTTTATACCAACTTGATGTGAATAATGCTTTTCTCTATGGAGATTTATGTGAAGATGTTTATATGATGTTACCTGAAGGTTATTTTGAAAAAGATGATACTAGGGTATGTAAACTCAAAAAAATCTTTGTATGGGCTTAAACAAGCCCCTAGAATGTGGAATGAAAAGCTTGTTGGTGTGTTAGTTGAAAATGGTTTTGAACAAAGTAAGTGTGATCACTCTTTGTTCATTAAAAATAGCAATTCTGTGTTCATTGTTTTACTTGTTTATGTGGATGATATTATAGTCACTGGAAATAATGAGGTTGAAATAGGACTTGTAAAAGAGTTTTTAAAAACCAAGTTTATGATTAAGGATTTAGGAAGTCTAAAATATTTTCTAGGAATTGAGGTTGTAGACACTAGTGATGGTGTTTGTCTAACCCAAAGAAAATATTGTATGGAACTCTTGGCAGAGTATGGCATGAGTGGGTGCAAACCTGCCAACAGTCCCATTGATCCTAACTATTTAGTGACTTCCTTAATTACTAAAGAGTCTGCAAATCTTGTAAATATTACTGGATACCAAAGACTTGTAGGGAAGCTCATTTGTTTGTCTCATACGAGACCTGATATTTCATACTCTGTGTATATATTAAGCCAGTATATGCATAAGCCAACTAGATCACATTTTCAGTTGGCTATGAGAGTCTTGAGATATCTGAAAGGAGCTCCTGGAAAAGGAATATCTCTTGTTAGATGTCCTGAGTCTGAGTTTAATCTATCAGCATATGCTGATTCAGATTGGGCTAAGTGTATGGTAACCAGAAAATCAGTTACAGGATATTGCATATTTTTAGGAAAATCCTTAATTTCTTAGAAATGTAAAAAGCAGTCCACAATCTCTCGATCCACAGCCGAAGCTGAGTATCGATCTATGTGTACTGCGATATGTGAAATGCTTTGGTTGATAAACTTGTTAAGTGAATTGCAAATACAGGTCAGTCTTCATGTTACTCTTTATTGTGATAATTCTGCTGCGATATCTATTTCAAACAATCCTGTGTTTTACGACAAAACGAAACATTTTGAAATAGATTTATATTTCTTAAGAGAAAAAGTTTTAAAGGGAAGTATAAAGCCTATGTATATAAGGTCAGAAGAACAAATTGCTGACATTTTTACCAAGGGGTTGGCTGTAAGTCAACATGAGATCATTTGCAATTGGTTAAATATGAATGATCTTTTTGGCAATAAAAGTGGGGGGGGGGGGGGGGTGTTAAATTATATAAAAGTTGACATTGTCCTAATACACTTTTATTGTATAGGATGTAGATAATTATTGTGTTGCTGAGAAGAGCTGATGGGCTATTGGACTGATAGAGTAATGAAGCTGTAGCTGTTGGGCTAATCTGGAGCTGATGGAGATAAGAGAAGTGGGCTTTGGTGAAGCACCAGCCCAGTCCGAGTGATTGGTTAATAAGGGCCCAGTACACGTCAGCAATCCGTGTGTTGATCTATGGAAGCATCCTGATCGTTTATCGAAGAAACACAAACAAATCTAAACCGTTAGATTTGTGTTTCTTTGCAAGTTGTTACAACTATCTATAAAAGAGTTGTTATCTCGAACACTTCCCAGTTTTAGGTCTCTGAGTTTTTTTATCTTTTCTCTCTAAAGTCATCTTCCTGATATTGTTTAGATCTAGGGTTTCAATCATTATTCTTTGATTCGAGTAGCCTGTTAATTAGGTCTTTTGTTTGTTATATCAAGATCATCGTGTTGATGATCTAGAAGATTGAGTAAGAGGGTTGTAGTGAGGTAATTGTGTAATCGTTGATTGTTTCTGTGTCTAAATAAGATCTTGAGTATTTCTGGTTGTTTGGGTTGATCGTATCACAAAATCTGACATGGTATCAGAGCTTAGGTTAAGCTCTGTTCTTGGTCTTTGAGTCTGCTGTTTGAAGGATACTCTTCTTGTTCGTGGATCTGGACAACTGGAAGCTATTTTTCTCTTTATGCTCTCTGATGAACAACCCTAAGTGAAGGTTGTTCATTACGAGTTTGGAGAAACCGTAACTTGGGTTATATTTGGTGAGATCTTTCCATTCTTCTTGTTTACTGTTTTTCTAGAGTCTGTCCTAAGGAGTCTGTTGCTCAGAGCTTGAGTCTCTGATTAGCTTTAAGGTTGGGATTAGGTCGTTAGGGGCTCCCTCGTGAGGACCTGCGTCGACACCTATTGAGTGACGAATCGACGATCTGGATCACCCACGGGGCTTCCCCAGTTGTTGATTGAAACCTTGTTTGTTTCTTTTTTATCTGTGTGTGTTCTTGACTGGTGTGTTTTTATTGTTTAGATCTGTGAGATTAATTGTCTTTTGTGCTATCTGATTCTGTTTTTAAAATGGCTGATGATGATAATGTGAATGTTGATGACAATATTAATGATGATCTGAATAATAATAATAATAATCTGGTTGTTAGAACTCAGATAAATAAACTTGATGCAAGTGATCCGTTGTACTTACATGCTAGTGATTCTGCTAATCTTACTATAGTGAATATAAAACTAAAAGGGAATGAGAATTACAATGTGTGGTCTAATGCTATGTTGCTTGCATTACAAGTTAAAAATAAACTAGGGTTTATAAATGGTGAATGTGTTAAACCTAGTGATGATCCTGTACTTGCTAGACAATGGGACAGATGTAATTCAGTAGTGTTAACTTGGATACTTAATTCTGTTTCTGAAGAATTATACTTAGGACAAGTCTATTCTAAATTAGCTTTAGAAGTTTGGAAGGACTTAAAAGAAACATATAATAAAATCGATGGGTCAGTTGTTTTTGAATTGTATCAAAAGATAAATTCTTTTTCACAAAATGGATCTACTGTTTCAGAATACTATCACAAACTAAATATAATGTGGAAACAATTGGATCAAATTTTACAATTACCTGCATGTGTCTGTGATGCTTCTAAACAGTTTAATGACTTTAATCATTTAATAAAGCTTATGCAATTCTTAATGGGTCTTGATGAAGTGTATCAGTCTGTTAGGACAAACTTATTGATTAGAGAACCATTACCATCTGTTAAAGAGGCTTTTTCCATTGTGTCAAGAGAGGAGTCTCATAGGAGTTCTAATTTGTCTAGTGGAACTAAAGATACTAGTCAAACTATGGGATTTTTCTCTAAGTCAAATCAGTCTTTTGATAATAAGAAAAGAAATAACAAACTGGCTGCTCAAAACTTGAAATGTACTCACTGCAACAAGGTTGGTCACACTGTTGAAAAATGTTTTGAAATAGTAGGTTATCCATCTTGGATGAAGTTTAGACCTGGACAAAATAAAAAACCTGCTAGTAGTAACAGTGTGAGTAGTTCAAATGTTGAGACTAATGGTTCTTCAAGTGTGTTTACTTCTGAACAGATATCACAATTGTTGAATCTGTTAAATAAGAAGTCTGAAGAATCTACTTCTGCCTGCAATTCTGCAGGTATGAATGTACATTGCCTTTCTGCTACTAGTGGTAGTTATAGGCCTGTATTTGCATTTTCTAGTATTAGTGAGGGATATAAATTGCTTGGGTGGATTTGTGATTCAGGAGCAAACCAACACATGGTCATGAGTGATGAAAATATGATTAACCTAATAGATGTTTTAGAATACAATATAACTGTTAAATATCCAAATGGGACTAGTGCAAGAGTCACTAAAATTGGTGATATCAAATTAAGTGATAAAGTCACTCTATATGATGTGTTTGTTGTTCCTGACTATGCTGTTAATCTACTTTCTGTGCATAAACTTGCCAAGGATAGTAAATTGGTTGTGTTGTTTGATGAAAACAATTGTTATATCCAGGATTCTTTAACAAAGAAAACCCTGGTGACTGGTAATCAACTTGATGGTCTATACTTCTGTGGTGAGTCCTCTGTGTTTACTAGTATATGTTGTAATAGTGTAGAAGTGTCTAAATTGTGGCACTCTAGATTTGGTCACCCTTCTGAAATTGTGTTAAAAGTTTTAAAAGATGAACTTAACCTTAAAACCTTTGATAGTCATATGCCTTGTGAAACTTGTCATAAAGCTAAACAACATAGAGAACCTTTTTCCTTTAAGTGAACATAAAACTCTTAACTTAGGAGAAATTGTTCACCTTGATGTTTGGGGTCCATATAAAATTAAAAGTAGAGAAGGTTTTAGATTCTTTTTGACCATTGTAGATGATTATACAAGGTGTGTATGGGTTTACTTAATGAAACATAAGACTGAAGTGTTTGAAAATATTCAACACTTCACAAATTGTTTAAAAAATCAGTTTGAAAGAAATGTTAAAGTGTTCAGATCTGATAATGGATCAGAATTTGTAAATCAAACTTTTAAACAATTTTGTAGAACTAAATGGATAACCCATCAAACTACTTGTGTGTACACACCTCAACAAAATGGGATTGTTGAGAGAAAACATAGGCATTTATTGAATGTAGCAAGGTCTTTATTGTTTCAAGCAAATTTGCCTTTGAGTTTTTGGTCTGAATGTGTTCTAACTGCTACTTATCTAATAAACAGGACTCCATCATCTGTGTTAAAAGGTAGAACCCCCTATGAACTCTTGTTTGGATTTAAACCTTTAATAGATCACCTAAGAGTGTTTGGATGTTTGTGTTTTAGTACAGTTTTGAATAATCCTGATAAATTTGAGAGTCATGCTGATAAGTGTGTTATGATTGGATATTCTTTTGAAAAAAAGGGATACAAACTCTGGAACTTAGAAACTAGACAGGTTCTATTTTCCAGAGATGTTAGGTTTTATGAAACTGTGTTTCCTTTTAAAGAGTCTAAAAATTTAACAAACTATGATTCTGAATTTAATAAGGAAATTAACAATATAAATTTCTTTGATTATTTTGAAACTGTTGAGGACAAACATTCAAATGGTCTAGGTGTTCCCAATGATGAATTAAGGGATAAATCATTAGATGATTATGATGGTCATGGGTCTCAGCAACCATTTGTCAGCCCAAGTCCTGCTACTGGTAAGGCTGAGATTCAGCAACCTAGTAGGACTAAGTCTGGAACAGGTAGGGTTGAGTGTGATAGTCATATTGATGAAACATTTGTGTCTGAGGGAAATGAAACACTTGTGTCTGAGGGAAACAAGACACCTGAACCAAATTTGAGTGTTAGAAAATCCTCTAGACAGTCTGTTTTGCCTAAAAAATTAAGTGAGTATGTCATAGAAGGGAAGGTTAAATATGGTTTAGAAAGTGTAGTGAATTACACTAATCTTAGTCCTGAAAACTTGTGTTTTGTATCAATGTTAAATAAAACTGTTGAACCCAAATTTTATCATCAAGCTTGTGATGATCCTAATTGGATAAGTGCAATGAATGATGAAATTGAAGCACTAAATAGGAATAAAACTTGGGAATTGGTTGAATTACCTAGTGATAGAAAACCTATTGGGTGTAAATGGGTGTATAAGGTCAAATACAAGTCTACAGGAGAAATAGATAAGTTTAAGGCTAGATTAGTGGCTAAGGGTTATAGTCAAAGGGAAGGTATTGATTATGATGAGACATTTTCACCAGTTGTGAAAATGATAACTATTAGATGTGTGTTAGCTGTTGCCATTCAACATAATTGGTCTTTATACCAACTTGGTGTGAATAATGCTTTTCTCTATGGAGATTTATGTGAAGATGTTTATATGATGTTACCTGAAGGTTATTTTGAAAAAGATGATACTAGGGTATGTAAACTCAAAAAATCTTTGTATGGGCTTAAACAAGCCCCTAGAATGTGGAATGAAAAGCTTGTTGGTGTGTTAGTTGAAAATGGTTTTGAACAAAGTAAGTGTGATCACTCTTTGTTCATTAAAAATAGCAATTCTGTGTTCATTGTTTTACTTGTTTATGTGGATGATATTATAGTCACTGGAAATAATGAGGTTGAAATAGGACTTGTAAAAGAGTTTTTCACTACTAGAAAACTGGGCAATTGTCACCAGAATTTGCCACCAAAAAATACCATAGCAAATATAGCAACCAATTTGCCACCGCAATGGGAATTAAGAGTATTTGTTATGACATGGTAGCTAATTGGTCAAAGATTTTGCTACCTATTATATTCGGTTGTAAATTGGTGAGAAAAATTATAAATATATAAAATAGCATCACGGTGTGGTTGATTTGCTACCATATTAGCAACCATGAAATGTAAGCGGGCTAATTTTTATTTTAGCGCGTCCTAAATATCCTTATCAACCACCTTCTCTACAAATTAGGGTTTTTTTACTCTATAAACTTAGAAACTCATTCAGCCCCATTACAACTCCCATTACAACTCCCAATTCAAGAACACAACCCACTCTGATCGACTGATTCGAAGGTATGATTAATTTCTTATTATTTTATTATTCCTAAAATTTTCCTTGAAATAACAAAAAAGAAACGTGTTGCGATTCTTAAAACCAATAATATAGGGTTTTAATAGAATATTAAGATTCTGCATTGGGACTATGCATCTGACACTATGAAGGTTTTTCAAGGAAAATTGTTCTGAGTGAGCATAGCATAATATTATATATATATATATATACAATTTGTAACTTTGGATGTGAGAGGATGATACTTTTTTTGTACAATCAATTTATGCGTTGACTTTGCTTTTGTACAACCCCTGTTTGCATGTTCTTCACCGGTCACGCCGATTGCCGGTTTCGTGTGCCTTTTCATCATTCACCGGTCACGCCGGTTGCCGGTTTCGTGTGCCTTTTCATCATAAGCAATGGTTTTCCCTTCTCTCTAAAATCAGAGCTTGGGAGAGACCCGAGAGTCGTAGATCGGTGATCCGGTGCAGGTCTGTGGATGTTGTTCTGTTTTCGATGATCGCTGGCCGTCGTTTTTTGTCGTCGGGTTTTATTGTCAAACCCTAGGCATCGAAGGATGTTATCGTCTTCGGTTTCTACGGCAAAGAAGGATGGCCACTTGGTTTCGTGCGGACGCACGAAAATTGAAGAACAGAGGTTTGGATCTAGAATGGTGGTGTAGACACAGTGTATGACGGTGGTTGCAGGTGGCTGTCACGGGGTGTGCATGGAACGGTGGTCGTCTCCTTTACTTGGTGCTGGCGATGGAGAGAGAGAGAAGCAAGGTGGGTGGGTGTGGTTGGTGGCTGCAAGGTGGTTGTGTTTTGGGGCCAGCGGGGATGCGTTAGTGGTGGTGGAGGGGAGACTGTGCTGGTGGATGTTTTGGAGCTGTGGGTGTTCGGTGGTAGAGTTGACCCAGTGTTGGTGTAAGTTTTTGGCGGTGGTTGATGTTCAGTGGTGGAGCTATGACGGTGGTGGGTGTTTGACGGTTGTGGGCAGATGCTGGTAATGGGTGTTCGGTGGTGGAGTGAAGGGGTGATGGTGGTTTATGGCGAGGTTATGTGGTGGTGGTGAGTGGTGGGGTGGGTGGCAAAGGTGAAAGTAACTGGTGGTGATTGTGCGTGGATTGTAGAGAGAGGAGAGAAGAACAATAGGTGTGTACCCATATGTGAATGGTAGTGGCAACCTACTGAGATGATTTTTTTCATAGTAGGCTCTACAAATAAATTACATCTGTTCAGTTTTCTAACCTCTTGCTTCATAGAAATATATATATATATATATATATATATATATATATATATATATCAAACCTAACTTATAAAAATACGTATAAAATTGCTTTTGGCATTCTTCACTTCTCTAATTTCTTGACGTTGATATATTTGTAGATAAAGAATTATCAATCTATTTAAACTTCATGCTTGGGAATAGTGTTTCCCGTAAAAAGTAAAAAAAAAGTTACTGGTCAGGCAGTAAAGGTAACACTATTGTTAAACTTCTTTCCCACGCGCCTAGCCATCCACCTTTTCTTCCTGAAGCTCCACGTCTTTTCTCCAAATACTCCCACATGTTTTCAACAGGATGACACCTTTGCTGAGTCCATTTGCCGAGCCAATTGTTGATGGTTTTTGATGGATGAAGACGGTGCCGGAAACGCTTTGAAGAGAAACAGAGAGAAAAAAAAAAGAGTTTCAACAGAGAGTATGACGGTTAGGTGGTGGTGCTGTGGTGGCGGCGGTTAGATGGTGTAGCAGAACGTATTAAACCTTAACCGAATAAAGCTTCATTTCCTCTTATAATATAGAAATTCTTTATGTATATAAAAATGTAACTAATATACTTTTGCATTCATTACTTTTCATTTTATAGATTTAGTAATCAAGGGGATGCTACCCGAGTTATTTCATCTAACTTAAAGGCTTTGTGGTCCGGTCCATGGGAAAGCTGGAAAGATGTTTCTAATGACGACAGGAAACGGTTATTTGAGCGATTCCAGGTGTGTGATATAAGTGAAATTTTATTTAACTTGTTGGATCATTTTATATGTGTATTTAAAGTTTTTTTATTTTCATAGATGCATTATCAGTGGGAAAAGAAACACAATGCACAAATTTATAGGTACTGGGAGAAGTGCATTGCTGGTAAATTCCCCAATATGTTGCGAACAGTACGAGATGAGGCTAAAGCTATCGCGAAAGAAAAAAATGTAGAGGTTGGAGACGATATGTCTGTTCTTATTGACTTTAAACCGCCATGGATAAAATCTGAGATATGGGAACAAATGGTTAACCATTGGAACACACCTGAGTGGAAAGCAAAGTCTTTAAGAAATAAAGCTATTAGGCGTAAGGCAACTGGGGGAAAACATACATTAGGATCTCAAACCTATGTGACAGCGAAAAGAAAAGCGGTAAAAATTGTTAATTACCCTCTTTTAGTGTATATATATATATATCATGCCAATATATTATCATTTTATTAACTATAACTTCAACATTTGTAGGCTAAGATACTTGGGCGTGAACTGTCAGCTCATGAGATGTGGAAGCAGTCACACTGCAAGAAAGGAAGCAGACCATTGGATAAAGATCCTAGTTGTAGCAGTTCGATACTTTTGGACGTTGATTCAGAAGGGGACGTTCAAGCAGAAAATCTGGTCTGGGTTGACGATAGGGCAGAGGAGACTTGGGTAAGTTGACAGATTAGTAAATCCTAAAAATATATTTCCAAAGAAAAAGGTTATTACAATGAAATTTGAATAATATAGTTATATGTTCATCCCAATAGGTTAAATATGATGGGCTTCTTGTGGAGAAGTATGGGAAAGAACGTAGCAAACATCCAAAATTTGATGAAGACTTGTGGTCACGAGCTGTGGGCAAGAATAAAGGAAAAGTGTACGGGTTAGGCAGTGTTAGTGACCCGTGTGTACATGACAGAGAAGACCCTGAGGTATGTTTATTCCTTTTTAGACCTTAATTTTTTAAATTTAAAAAGTTACTAATCTCTAATATAAGTGAAATCACATATACTAGTAACTTTTGTGCATTTGTATCATTTCCCAATATTATTGTGTTTGTTTGGTTTGTGATGTCTAGTTTTTATTGATAGGTTTGATGCTTTCAATGTAGTGAGAATGTGTAGGAATTTCTTATTAAGTTGATTACACTTTCTTTGTAGGTTGTTTCGTACCAAATTTGTTTTTGACATTAGGTAGAATTTCATTCTTGGTATGTAAACATACTGCATGCTAGTTGGCCTTATATCACTTAAATTGTAACTTAGAATTGGATTTTGTTTTTCTACAACTAGCTTGACCCATTATCAGTTTCTTTAATTCTGACTTCTTGATTCTATTCTTATGTGGTTTTGTAGATTGAAAAGTTGAACTTAGTTATCACGGAGCTCATTAAGGAAAAAAATGAAGAAAAAGAAAGGTTAAATGGAATTATTGCGGAATTGTTGGCTGAAAAAGAAAAAGATAAGGTGGAAAAGGATGCTATGAATAATAGGATGTCACAAATTGAAACTATGTTAACGGCTACCGTTCGAAAATAGGCTACAAACACTTGGTTTTGAATGTTTCGATTGTTATCATGTTAGGATGGTTTCTGTTATTTGACATTTCAGTTGGTATTTTTATTTTACTGAAACAAAGATGTTTTATATAAATTTGGGATTTCCGAATTTTGTTGGAATGGTTTATGCAATTTTGTAATTTTATTGAAATGTAATTTTAATTGATGCTGTGACTAAATGGTGGAAAATTTTATTGACTAAATTGTTATTTTCAATGAAAATGGTGGCTAAATGGTGAAAAATATAGGTGAGCAAATGTTTATATTCAATAAAAATGGTGGCTAAATGGTGATAGATTTCCGTGACTAAATGGTTTTAATGGTATGAAAACGGTAGCAAAAAAACATGAAATGATGAGCAATTTCGGTGGCTAAATGGTGGCAAAAAACCAGTCACAACTTGGTAGCAAACAAGGTGACTAAATGATGAGGAATATGGGTGGCAAAATGGTGACAAAAAACCCGTCACAACTCGGTAGCAAACAAGGTGACTAAATGGTGAGGAATATGGGTGGCTAAATGGTGGCAAAAGACCCGTCACAACTCGGTAGCAAAACACTGGACCGTGGAAAACAAAGAGCGGTCGCAAATTTTTTGACCTTTTTTGTGGTGGCAAAAATTTAGTAGCAAAATATTAAAATGGTCGCTATTTGGTGGCATTAGGGCAATTCACACGGGGGCTTTTGCCACCACCATTTCGGTGGTAAAATGGTGGCAACACAGCAATTGCTATCATTTAGCGACCGAAAATTTGGTGACAAAAGCCCAGTTTTCTAGTAGTGTTTAAAAACCAAGTTTATGATTAAGGATTTAGGAAGTCTAAAATATTTTCTAGGAATTGAGGTTGTAGACACTAGTGATGGTGTTTGTCTAACCCAAAGAAAATATTGTATGGAACTCTTGGCAGAGTATGGCATGAGTGGGTGCAAACCTGCCAACAGTCCCATTGATCCTAACTATTTAGTGACTTCCTTAATTACTAAAGAGTCTGCAAATCTTGTAAATATTACTGGATACCAAAGACTTGTAGGGAAGCTCATTTACTTGTCTCATACGAGACCTGATATTTCATACTCAGTGCATATATTAAGCCAGTATATGCATAAGCCAACTAGATCACATTTTCAGTTAGCTATGAGAGTCTTGAGATATCTGAAAGGAGCTCCTGGAAAAGGAATATCTCTTGTTAGATGTCCTGAGTCTGAGTTTAATCTATCAGCATATGCTGATTCAGATTGGGCTAAGTGTATGGTAACCAGAAAATCAGTTACAGGATATTGCATATTTATAGGAAAATCCTTAATTTCTTAGAAAAGTAAAAAGCAGTCCACAATCACTCGATCCACAGCCGAAGCTGAGTATCGATCTATGTGTACTGCGACATGTGAAGTGCTTTGGTTGATAAACTTGTTAAGTGAATTGCAAATACAGGTCAGTCTTCCTGTTACTCTTTATTGTGATAATTCTGCTGCGATATCTATTTCAAACAATCCTGTGTTTTACGACAAAACGAAACATTTTGAAATAGATTTATATTTCTTAAGAGAAAAAGTTTTAAAGGGAAGTATAAAGCCTATGTATATAAGGTCAGAAGAACAAATTGCTGACATTTTTACCAAGGGGTTGGCTGTAAGTCAACATGAGATCATTTGCAATTGGTTAAATATGAATGATCTTTTTGGCAATAAAAGTGGGGGGGGGGGGGGGTGTTAAATTATATAAAAGTTGACATTGTCCTAATACACTTTTATTGTATAGGATGTAGATAATTATTGTGTTGCTGAGAAGAGCTGATGGGCTATTGGACTGATAGAGTAATGAAGCTGTAGCTGTTGGGCTAATCTGGAGCTGATGGAGATAAGAGAAGTGGGCTTTGGTGAAGCACCAGCCCAGTCCGAGTTATTGGTTAATAAGGGCCCAGTACACGTCAGCAATCCGTGTGTTGATCTATGGAAGCATCCTGATCGTTTATCAAAGAAACACAAACAAATCTAAACCGTTAGATTTGTGTTTCTTTGCAAGTTGTTACAACTATCTATAAAAGAGTTGTTATCTCGAACACTTCCCAGTTTTAGGTCTCTGAGTTTTTTTTATCTTTTCTCTCTAAAGTCATCTTCCTGATATTGTTTAGATCTAGGGTTTCAATCATTATTCTTTGATTCGAGTAGCCTGTTAATTAGGTCTTTTGTTTGTTATATCAAGATCATCGTGTTGATGATCTAGAAGATTGAGTAAGAGGGTTGTAGTGAGGTAATTGTGTAATCGTTGATTGTTTCTGTGTCTAAATAAGATCTTGAGTATTGCTGGTTGTTTGGGTTGATCGTATCACAAAATCTGACATAGATAGGTTGTCCTTATTGTACATCTACTATCTTGTATATTGCAAACCCTAACCCTAGACCCTTTTAAGAAAAAAGTTGAAGAAAGAAAGGGTCAAATGGTAATTCACCATATATATTCATGATATTCTTTTTCTTGCAAGTCGTTTAGATAAGCCCATTGAATGAATCATTAAATAAGTCGAGGGCAGTGTGATATAGCGTATGACAGTGGGGCGAATCTTCACCGGTTCATATGGCCCTTAAAATATTCATATAATCCTGACAATTCAGTGGAATAGAAGCTTTGAAGGAATGGAATAGAAACTGCATGATTCGATGTTTGAATTCTTAAATCATTAAAAAAATGATTCTTAAACATTAATTAAATAATTACAAGATTAGACTTTGTGTATGCATAGAATTTAGCAAGTAATTATATATAATTTTGAGCTTTTGCGGGTTTCCAAAGTCCACATTTACACATAACTCAAAAACCACAAATGAAAGCTCATTAAACAATGTATTAAACATCACTTTTTGGAATTTGGCTTTGTCTTTATTTGACCATGATTATATTTGAATGAATATAAGTTTATTAAAATTATGTACACATATTGAGTGAATGAGCTACCGAAGTATGTTGAGACGTACGATATTTCTGAAGAAGACCGATTAAGACTTTATAGGTAGAGGCTGTTTGGTAGCCATTTAATCAGCCTTTTAATCATTCAGGTCTGAATCATTCAATATTTAGACTGTTTGTTTCAGCATCTGAATGGAATGATTAAGTGCTGAACCATTAAGCTAATAAGGGATGCTGAATTATTCAGCTCTTAACCATTCATAGTCTCTTAACCATTCAGACCATCTTAATGATTCAGCACTTAGTCTTCCTACACTAATATGGTGCATTTGACAAGCACGAAATGTAAAGTGCTAAATAGCATAGAAGTGTTCTCAAACAAGATCGTGGAAGAGATTATAATCCTATCATTTTGGTGATTTAAAAACAATGTTCTTAATTCAAAAACTTTGTAAATTGTAACCGTGTATTTCATATGACGGGTCTAGCAATTGCTAGTCCTGATTTGGTATAATATTAACACCTTTGTTCAAAAAGAATTGAGGGAAAAAAAAAAAAGATAAGCATTTATTGACATATAGTTAAAGTTAATTAATTAATAACCAAGATGATCATCCCAACAAACGAAACTAATCCCTTGAGATTCATCATTTTGGACTTCGAAACATAACTCCAAAAAAGGATTGCACGGATACATGCATTAAAGTTAGAAATACAGTTTTTTTACTCCCAATAAAACTAAAAAAACTAGGTGTATTAATACGCGCGTTGCGCGTTTTTCACATGACGCGTTAATGCGGATTTTCTAAACTCAATATTTAAACAAACTTACTCAATGGCTAACATGTTATCATTCAATTCCGCAACAAATATGTTAATTCAAAATTCAACCAATATGATGAAAATCCACAATCATTCGACTTAACCTCACCCAGAAGCCATGTATTTAGTCATCATTAATGGGTACACAACAACCCACACAGAAGCGAATCGGAGGTCAAATGGTGAATAAACCTCACCCAGAAGCCATGTATTTAGTCATCATTAATTGGTACACAACAACTCACACAGAAACGAACCGAAGGTCAAATGGTAAATAAAATAATATGAATAAAATAATAAAGTTTTTGAATAAAATAATATAAATAAAATAATATGAATAAAATAATAATATAGTTTATTATATTTATAAAATAATAATATAGTTAATATAAATAAAAGAATATTATTTTTACTATTCATTTGTATTTACTGTTTATTAGGTTTTGCAAATTAATAGTATGTAATTTATAAATATTATATATCATGGCCATCAAAAAATAGTTTCTTTATTTTCTTGACATTCAAAGTTATCTTTATAAAAACATATAAAGTGATGTAGTTAAACGTTTCTATATATCATATATATATGTGGATAAAGAATAGAGCTAGATTCAACTTGAACAATTGGAATATATGTGGTGTATTTTTTATATATTTGCCTGTAATTTTTGGAGACCATTAATTCTCTAGCTACTTGCTAGTTTTGATTTTTCGCATGTAATTTTTGTGATGTTTTTTTTTTCCCATATTTTCAGTCTCTTTTTGATGTTATATATCTTCGTCTCCCTCTCCCTTTATATGTATTATTTAGCACTTGGGTTTTACGGCCAATGCTAGCCCATTTTTTCTATAATAACATAAAGCTTTTGCCATTAAAGGTGGATGGTGTGGTCTGTAATGGCCACTCCGTGATGACCGTAACCATCACGACCACCGCCCCCACCAAACCATCATGGGCGCGAGACTAGAATTTCGTGACAGCCATCACGGTAGTGAGAGAAGGAATAAATTGGGTTGTTCGTTTGAGGATGAAATGTGATACACCACCCCACGTATTTAATAATGGCTGTGATGAAATTATAAAATTTGAGGCGACACAATCTAATTGAGTGTGATAAAATCCATCGTGATGGTCATCACGGACCACCCCGCTCACCCTAAAAAATAAATTATCTAGTAAGTTATAAAAATTAACATTAAGAGTATCTATATATGGATAAAAGTTTCAGTTCCCCTTTGATGTTTGGTTTCAAAATCTTGTTCTTGAAGGAAGTTATTTTTTTGGTAAAAACACATGAGAAAGTATTGGGTACAAAGTCTCTTAACCTACAAAGTGTAGGAAGCCACAATAATATACCACGTGTAAGATGTCTTTTAAAACAAAAAAAACTGATTTTCAATTATGAGAGGGGTATTATAGACATTTGCATCGATCAATTAATCACATTCATAATTATGATTTTCACAATCCCTGTTTTATCGTTCAATCGAAATTCAAATTTTTATGACTGATTTCACGATCTACATCGTCAATTCTTACCTTATTAAAAAATTCTCATCACCTTGAATCTGTCGATCAAAAGTTTACAAGAATCATACTCAATTGCAGAGTTCATCATCATGTTCGGTAGGTTACTCTGTTTTTTAATTTCACATAATCGTAATCTTATTTTGATTTTTAATTGTTTATCAGACCTAAACAACAAACCTGAAATCTTAATCGGAGAAGAAGATGATTTTGTCGATGCTCATAATCTAAATTTTTGAAGGTTAGTTTATACTGTTTTGATTTATATTAGCAGATCACAAAAAACAGAGATGAACAGAGTGTTGAGGTAACTGCTTGGTTTAACATGCGTTTTATTATGTTTAACATGCGTTTTGAGGTAATTGCTTGGTTTATAGAAATGATTTTTATTCAAATGCGTTTTATTATGTTTAACATGCGTTTTGAGGTAAATGCTTGGTTTTATAGAAATGATTTTTATTCAAATGCGTTTTATTATGGTTAACATGCGTTTTGAGGTAACTGCTTGGTTTTATAGAATTGATTTTTATTCAAATGCGTTTTATGCTGTTTTAACATGCGTTTTGAGATTTATTAGATAAATCCTTACATCCTTACATGTGCATGTGAATGCTTACTATTATGTGTCTTTTTATAGTATTAACATGTCATTTTGTCATTAAAATTAGATTTTATAGTTGCATGTTTTGTGTTTTATGACAAATCTTTCTAAGAAAGATGTTCCCATTGATGATCAAACTCCAATATACAAACCTGCTGTTGCATCTTCATTGAAACCAGAAGATGCAATGAAGATGAAAACGAGATGAAAAATACATTGTTACAAGATGAAAACGAAGAAGTTGAAAATGTTGAAGACCATGGAAATGAACACCAGGCAGATGAAAAAACAAGTTGTTGATGAGTGATTTTATTTTTCAGTAAATGCGTTTTATGTTTTATGCATGCGTTTTGGTATATATTGAATAGTTTGCACATTTTCTTTCTGTTTTCTAAAGTGCGTTTTATGTTTCCTTGAATGCGTTTTACTATAACTGAACATTTGAAACTCTGTTTCTTACGAATGCGTTTTATGATCATATCGAATGCGTTTTACTAATACATCATGATTCAGTTTGCTTCTCTTTCTCTTCCTTCATCTGTTATGTTTATTTTAGGTTTTATCAAATGATTTTCGTTATACGATCATAATGACAATCATAATATGAACATAAACTTACTTGATTTGCGTTTTGGAGCCATGATACTTCCTTGATCGGATGTTATTTTTTCGTCTTCTACAACTGCTCTGTTTTTTTTTTGTTTCAGAGATTTTGATTTTGGTTGATTTTGTTTTGTGAATTCGACAACTATATGTTTTGATTAAGTAACTGTCATTAAATGATATTGAATTGTACGCTATTATTAAAAAATTCAAATTATTAGATTGGTAATTTGTCCAATTTACCCTTCCCCTTGTTAACTGATCCTTAAAACACTCATGGGTTATTAAATGACGATCATCTTGATTAAAACACAATGGATGGTCAGGATGGCTTCTTACACTTTGTATTTTAAGGAGACTTTGTACAATAGCCTCTCTCAAAACACATTATTTGTGTTTCTTGGTAATTGTTCTTTTCTTTTAAAACAATAATTTGAATCATCTTTTTTCCATATTAACGTACTACTTTTGGATTAATACAGCCAGATCCTTGTAAAAACCATTTCCTTTAAGTCACCTGAAAAAACGGCTGATCATTCGGAGCCATAACCCTATTGAGGAAGCATATCTTCTTCTTCATATTAACTAAGCTTCCCTTTCACTTTCAACTCCTTGTCTTCATGCTTTCTTTATTACTTAACCCTAAAACAAGAAAACCCTAGTTTTCACTTCATCCTTTTACAAGTTTTGTTTTGTTTTGTTTCATCAACCTTTTGTTTTAGGCTTTCAACTTTCAAGATCTAAGTAAAGAGCTAGCTTTTGTGTTTGTTCTTTCTGTTTTATTTATTTATTTATTAATTATTTAGTAACTTAAAGAGCTAAAAAGGTTAGATATATAATGGAGGAGAGAAATGAGAATGGTGAGAAAATAGAGGACATCATGTTACCAGGGTTTAGATTTCATCCTACAGATGAGGAGCTTGTTGGGTTTTATCTTAAAAGAAAGATCCAACAAACACCACTCTCTATTGAACTCATCAAGCAACTAGATATCTACAAACATGATCCATGGGATCTTCCAAGTATGCTTCACTTTCTTGTTTTTATGTATCTCATGATTTCAAGATTCTTTTTGTATACATCTTTCTTCATGAAATATATTAAAATTAATGGTCAACTTTCTTGTTTTTATCTCATGATTCTTTTTGTGTTTTCCATGATTTGTATATATTAATCTTTCTTCATGAGATATGTGATTTTTATACAGTGGTTGGCAAGATTGTAATTTTTTTATTTCTTTATCAAATATAGAGTTGGCTATGACTGGAGAAAAGGAATGGTACTTTTACTGTCCAAGAGACCGTAAATACCGAAACAGCGCACGGCCTAACCGTGTGACAGGAGCCGGATTTTGGAAAGCCACAGGTACCGACAGGCCGATCTATGCATCCGAGGGTTCGAAATGCATAGGCTTGAAGAAATCACTTGTGTTCTACAAAGGGAGAGCTGCAAAGGGTGTCAAAACTGATTGGATGATGCATGAGTTTAGGTTGCCTTCTCTCACAGATCACACAACTCCTAGCAAACGTTTTCTTGAGAAAACCATTCCTGCCAATGTAATTAGTTCTTTCAACTCATTTTATTTTTTCTTGTTTTCATTTACATCAAGTAGATCACATATATATTATTACTTTTAAAATGACATAAAGAAAATATTTGATAGTATATATGCACATGAATACTTATCCTTGCAAATATGTGACACACTGGCGAAGCTTACTAGGGGCCGGCGGGGGCGGCCGACCCCCCCGAATTTTCGCGTAGAAGTGCCAATTATATAGTATTCGTATAGAAAATTTTGGAAATATAGGGTTTCGACCCCTCGAAACTGGTTTTCGACTCCCGAAACTAGTGACTTCCGACCCCCCGGTGACTTCCGACCCCCCGAACCTTCGGGTCAAGCTTCGCCACTGATGTGACACTATTTATTTGTTATTGAGCTAAACTTTTGTTTCAAAAATTGTGTAGGACTCATGGGCAATTTGTAGAATATTCAAGAAAGCAAGCACAACTGCTCAAAGAACCTTATCTCATTCATGGGTATCTCCAATCTTACAAGAAACACCTTCTTCTATTCACAACAACCTTACTCAACATGGCATGTATAGCAATGACTTGCAACATTCATCCATCACTAGCTTCTCGGGTAATACGGATCATACTAGTACCAACATCTCTCTTTACAAATCTTTTAATATTGACCCAACAACCCCTACACTTACTTCAATTAACAACAAACCTCCTCAGAGTTCTATTTCTAGTAGTGAAGAGCTTAATTATTCTACAAACTATCCCTCCAATTTGTTCCAAGAACCAAGCTACGGTTCTGGTTCCAAATCGTCGACGGTGGATGTGCCATCTTTGCTAGTTAACATGCCTAATTCCATGTTTGGATCTTTTGATAAGTCAGAGGGTTTGGATTACATTACAAATGGAATACACCATGATCATCAACAATGTTACAATGGTTGCTGCTTCTCAACCACTAATTTACCTATGGAAATGCAAGAAAACTGTGTGAATGGTGTTCAAGAACGTGAAGGGTCAGCTGGCATGACAACGGTGAAGGGTCCCAATGACGGTGTTGGCACGCATTTTGAGGAACAATGGGGGAGACCATCTAGTGGTGGTGGTTACCCGTTCATGAGTTTGCCATTGGGTTTGCAAGATGCATGGAAATCTAGTTTTCTTTGTGATTCCTCTAGTGAGATTTCAAGTGGCTTTTCTACTACTAACAAGTGCTATATATAACTAATTAGCTAGTTGTTAGTTGATCAAGGGTTTTAACATAGAATAGAAGCACTCTTTTAGCTTTGTTTTGGTTCTGCTTGTAGTTCGGACTTCTTGTTTTTTTTCTTTCAGTTAGCTATTAGTTTCATGTATTGTAGGTACTTTTTGAAGTTTAGGCAAAATATAAAGTAGTGTTAGTGCACATCATCAAGTACGATGTGCTACATGACTAAGCTATTATAACATTTTCAATGTGCATGCTTTCTCACCCTCAAATTCTTGTCTTGTTTTCTCTAACCCCTTTTCAATTACCGGCTTTAGGTCGGTCGTCGAGATGGTAAACATTGTAATATGACCTGAAACACAAGACGGTAGTACGTAATCATGTATTGGGATTGGTCATGTTGTGAGCTGATCTTTCTATTAACAAGTCATGTTCAAGTTAATATATAGAAGCGGGTTAACCCTTTTAAAATTTAAATTACAGAAAATGAAAAATATACAATATATGTGTTTTGGGTGGACGCGTCAAACATAAACAATTGTTTATGACCCCTTGAAGACCTATACAACTTTATTATAACCCTCTTATGACCCATCAAGCCATTTACGACACATCCTTATTGCACTCAGTTTGACTTCTTTACATAAACAGATAAAATGATTCATGTTTGGGTCATATAAATAATGTTGCAGTTGATATCTTTGACACACATGTCATCCCACTTAAAACTTTTAGATTTGACGAGGTAAGTATAAAATTATAATAAGTTAAAACTATAAAATTAAGTTTCCCCAACTTAAGTTATCAAATTATTGCATTAATTAATCACACACTAACATATACACATGTACATACACACAAGGTAGGGTTAGTTTACAAATGACGTTATTAACAAGTGTGGGAAGTCTATGTAAGTGATCGATGTTGTTTGGTCGGTTAAAAATAATGAAAATATGTAGTAAGTGGAAATTAAGGTTGTCTCTATGTGGAATTGGTGGAAAGTTACAATTTTTATCTAAAGTAACTAATGCCTAATTAATTGCTTTGTTTGATTAGTTTAATTTTACAAAGAAAATGATTTTGAATGTGATTTGTAAACAATTATGGAAAAGAAGTAATCCCCTCCGGACCTTCGGTTCAATGATTCACCCAAACTTATTTCAATTAGCCAAATACCACATAGACATGCCCTTGTTTGAGATTTAATTAAGTGAAAAGACAAGTTTTCAATAAAAAAACCTATGCAATCTACTTACCAAACCATATGTGTCAAAGACCCACTCAATGATCAAACTCTTAACAATGCAAGAAAACTGAAATTGAATGATAAAAGATAAGTAATTGCAACACACACCACTTATTTAACTTAATTAAATCACAAGCATTCTTCAACACATGAAAAATAATCCATAAATACTAAAAAGAATCAAGTTTGAGTTTCACATAAACGAAATGTCTACCTGGTGGTGATTACAAAAGGAATTAGCCGCTCATCGCCATGATAAGATCTTCCATTGATATTTTTTATGATACTTGCATAAAAAAATTGATTTGATTGAGGTTTGGGATGATAAAATTCGTCCTTGGGAGCTCCAAAACGGCTAAGGTTTCAAAGATATTCGTTCTTGTGTTGGTTTATCCTAAATATGGCGATAATCCACAAAATTTGCACATAGTTAGTAAATGACGCCAGGTGGTACCCTTTCCCCCAATTTTGGCGCCCTTTTTGGGCTTAAGGTGGCGTTGAAACTCAATATGGGGTGCCATCTTCTTTTTCTTGCCCAATCTTCATGTTTTCATCCCCCGTTATGCATGGTCACCTCCATAGTATCTTCCAAAAACCGTCCAGTATGCTCTAATAAATTAAATCAAACTCAAAGTAACCATGTTTTATGATATACTAGTGGGGTGCCCGCGCGTTGCGGCGAGAACACAAAATTACTAAAAACGAAGCAAAAACAAAAATAAATATGTGATGATAAATGCAAACACGGGTAGGGCATGTGTCATATTGTCTTGTTGCCTCTTATATAAGACAAAGAAGGACATCATAGACTCATCATGAAAGGCTTGGCACGATGACCAAGCGTCGATATGCGAGTAAGTTTTGATTAACATATAATAGTATAAGGTTGGATAAGGAGAAGTTTTGTCATCTCCTATTATTGTATTTAAATTTTGTGGGTAACCTTCCTAAATACTTTATAATATAGTGTGTGTGTGTGTGTGTGTATATATATATATATATATATATATAGATAAAAGCATTTTAGAAGTTCTCTATGTCTAACTCATATAGTCATGTATGTACAAATATTGTCTACGTCGGTTGAGGGAGAAATTTTAACCATTGTATCTTCTACAAGAAGAAAATTTAAATTATTGTACATTCCACATCTTTAGTTACTACTAAAGATTTACTGTCTTTATTGATTTGAATGATATAGTTTTATTGTTTAAAATTAAAATTATTTAACTTAAACTATCGGCTCGATTATTATGAATTTATTTTTGACCTATTCTTTGCATTTTTTTATTTTAACTCTCATGTTTATAAAAAATAAACATAGTTCATTCATTGTTTTACTCTACAAATATGCAGTAAGCTTCCATCATTCCATGCTATGTTTATGTCTCAATTTATAGACATTGTTTAGGTTCAGAATTATTTAACTTAAACTACCGGCTCGATTGTTACGAATTTATTTTCATTCTATGTTTTACATTTTTTATTTTAACTCTCATGTTTACAAAACATAAACATAGTTCATTTATTGTTTTACTCTTCAAGTACGTGGTAAGCTTCCCTCATTCTATGCCATGTTTATTTCTTATTTTATTATAATAAATCAAATAGCATCACTGGTTTAAATAATTAAAAATATATGACATTGATTAATCGATCCACATTCAAGTTGTTGTCCACAATATGTGACATGTAATAAATGAGTGACTTTTGTCAACCAACAACCAGTTGTGTATACCACTATATAATCGTAAGATGTTATATATTGTATTCAGATCATATGGATATTTTGTGGTTTTTAATTGCAAAAGCTTTTTTTATGACAACTCTTAAGATTTTTCTATACATTAACCCATGAGTAAATTTATAATATGGTCATGTTTCACATGCATGTCAAACCCAAACATACAAAAACATCTCACTCTACCTCATCTATCAATTTTTGTACCTTACCTATCAAGTTTATGAGCGACTACGATAGTTTCATGCATCAATATATTATTCGATTTCTTTTCTAAGAACTTCCTAAATATAAAAATACAACCTTAGATATTAACTGTATAAAAGATTATAAAAACAACAAAGTATTAATTGGTTGGGGCGTAAACACATAATGTTTGCAAGAATATTGTTTTAATGGTGAACAAAAGGTTACCTTAAGATCAGTACCCTCTATTTCACAAAATTTTGAATGATCAAATACAACATAATGGTTATCCATAATATTCTTGTACACAAAATCCCTTATGAATCTGCAAAAAACAAAAGAAAATGGTTCATTAATTGTTTTCATGGTAGAATGAAGCCATAAGATATCAGTAAGAATAAGGCCTTATAAAGGTATAAATTGAAGAAAAGAAGCCGGTGACAATGCCTACTAACAAACAAAAGATTATAAAGAAAATAAGGAATGAGAGAGTTGTTTCATTGAGATGTATATAATACCAACACAATGGCCACTATTTATAACTTTAATAGAAGGTATAGACATAAATGAGATAAAGAAGTTAGGAACATGGATAGTCACTGCTAATTTATAAAGGAGTTAGAAACATGGATAGTCACGAATAACTTTATTATTTCATAATCAACTTAATTTTTAATGTAAAAAGACAACTTCACCCCTTTACTACCTTCATTAAGTTATTGTACCATATGCATTATATGTTGTAATTACTTAAAATTGGTTGGAATGCTTCCCTCATGCTTTATAATATAGTATAGATAAATAACTAAAAAACACATAATTAACTACATCTTAACAAGGTAAACTACTCTCTTATCAGTAAGCGTCATGTTTTGTAGGTTGTTTTGGCATCGTATTATATAGAAATACACCGAACCTAACATTTTTTTAAACATAATCTAATGTATTATAAGCATGAGATTTAAAACGCGCCTAAAACACACTACTTGACACTTAAGACAGATTACGGCTAAAGCATCATGTTTTAGACTTAAAAATGATGTTTTGGTATACAATCCAATGTATTATATATAGGCATGGAATTTAAAACGCAGCTAAATATACAACTTAATTTTTTAGCAAGTTGTTTTAAGTTTTATGCATAGGATACATTACATTGTGTTTTTAATTATTATGCTTGATACTTTTTTATATAATACCATGTCAAAAATAATCCAAACATCATGCCGAATTTCAAAATATGTTGCCTGCATGCTAATTCTTATGCCTTCTTAAGATTTTCATCCTTTGTAGGCGAACCTTTACCTATACACGCAGACACATATTATAAGTGTTATGATCATACACAAATAGGTTTTCTCGTACTAAGCGTAAAAATAACTAAAATAATTTTCATTTAAACTAGAGTAATTTTATTACTCCTGTTGTAGTGTTTAAATAGGTTTTATCGTATTAAACGTACAAATAACTAGAACAATTTTCATTTGAACTAGATTAATGTTATTACTTTACTTAGTTTACATATAGTGTTTTAAACTAGGGAAAAAAATAATTATTGTAGTTCAAATGAAAATTACTTTAGTTATTTATGTGTTTCGTAGGTTAATTTGTGAATGTGAGGAGTGTTGTTAGACACTTTAGAAGCGTGTGTGTATATGAGGAAGAGATTGCAAGTTTGTAAGATGATTATGAGGTACACCTACTTATCTCTATAAACAAACAATATTCATTATTAAATTCATGTAATCAACGAGGCTATAACTTAGTGTAATATAAACGTGGCAAATGGATTTTAATACTTCCACTTTTTTTGATTCGCCAATAATAATCTCAACTAAGAACATTCATAAACCCCATCCATCTTTGAACTATTTTCTCTCAATTCACCTCGTTAAAAAATTTTAATCCAGTTAAGTTCTTACTTACGTGGATGATGATGTAGATATAGAAGTGGCAATTTTTTTTTTGCTTACATGGACTTAAATTATATTTTTGCCACATCATATGGATGCCCACGTTAGCAAAAACTTAACTGGACTAAAAGAATTCACATCCCCTCCACCAAATCCCATCTATTAAATTACACTAAAAATTACTACTTCACCCCTAAATCTTCTCTCTCCTAATTAAAATAATAATACTTTTTCATACTTTTATCATTACATTTTCTCTCTCTTCACTTACAACTACTTACAAAAATATTAAAATGTATATAGGGCAAAACAGTAGTTTTTCATATTTAGGGTGAAACAGTGCTTCCATCAAATATTTTCTCTCTCCTTCACTCACAACCACTTACACTCACCCTATATAATTTGGTGGACACACTCACATACATTTGGTGAATTGGATGTGAGTGCTCTAAGTCTTTTTAAATGGGGGTGCATTGAGAGAAAATAGTACCAAATATTGGACTAGTGGCAGAAATATTTCAGTAGAAATTATTATCGGCTAACCGTAAAAAAATAAGATTATTATAATCCAACTTTTCTCATAAATAATTACATGTTTGCAATATGGACCTATTAGTGGTTGTTTGTAGTACACATATTTATTATTTATAATTACATGTTTATAACATGAACATTTATGTAGTTGTTTATATTAAACATAAACATATTTAATATTTGTAAATGTTTATTTTCATATATGTAACAATAAACATTTAAATAGGTGGGGAGTGGGATTAGATGAATTTTCACTATTAGAAAAATACTCCTATTTTGACGCGCATTGCGCGTTATAAAAGGTTGTTTATGACACACAAAAATGTGTCAAGGAAGAACATGTCATTAAATTTTTATGACATGCAAGCGCGTGTCATCTTTTAATGACACACGTTAATGACACTCTTTTATGACACGCTTTTTTGACACGCTTTCATGACACTCTTTAATGACATACATTCTTGAGACACCTTTATGACACTCATTTTGCGTGTCATGGTTTTTTTACCTAAAAAACATTTTTTCTACAAAATGACTAATATCCTTGAATTTATATTTATATTTATAATTACAAAATCAATAAATCTGATAATAAAACTGCATATATTATATATATACTACAAAAAAGCCCATTACAATCATTTGTCGAATCCTACCACAAAGATTAACGGTTACAAAAACATTGTGTCAATACATTACGTTAGTCGATCTAGACCTAAACATACAGATCACTTGAAAATGAAGGTTGCGGCATAACTTGACCATTCTTCATGGATAAAATCAATATCCGCATCCGTGTAAACATCCACTCCTCCCCCAACCTGAGACACAATTAAATTAATAAGATTAAAGGTTAAGGTTCGCGCACTTTGTGTATCACACATCAGAATTCATGTTCTACAAGCAGCCTAAATAAATCATCGTATAGTTCAATCTGTGTTTAAATAGTTAGGATAATTAAGTGCTCACCTTGGTGTTGACCCATTTCAGTTTATCATCCTACCAACAATCCTTATAGGCGAGTTCGACGTCTGGTCAACCGGTTCAGTCGTATCAATGAACATGCTGTGATCGATCACTGCTGTTCACCAATTCTTTTCGAGTTATTAGTAATATCTCATAAGACAAACACGCTTAATCAACCCGAAACTTACAGAAAGAACACAAAGAACTTGGCGTCGTGTCGACCAGGAGAAAACTCCATTGTCTAAGAATCATACCCACAAATAATTTGCTACAAAAACCACAAAGTTCAGTTAAGTTTAGGACCTTAGTATGAAAAAAAGATATTAGTTCTTCATGGGCTAACCTTGTGAACCTCCAAGTTGCTGCAGGGCATTGACAAAACCGTCTATGAAACTCAGTAGACCAACATCTTCTTTGACAAATGCTATTTGGCGAAGACGGAACCAATTTGCCATCCAGACTAGTTTTGGTAAGTAAAACGTTTCCGCTCATCGAATTCATAATTCCAGGGGTCACAAGAGAGAGCCCATGACGTCCCTTAAACGGGATAAAATCCCTATCGCGGTTTCTAAACTATTCGATATTAAACATGTAAATTAATAAACATTTGCTTGATTCATTCTAAAACAGTGTATACTACAACTCTATAAGATCATGTACACCTTTTTACCTTTTTGGTTGTTTTGTCCATTAAACTTGCTTCTTGATTCGGGTTTTTTCACTGTTTAAATCGTCATCATTCGCACTCCAAAGCTATGTAGAAATCAACTAACTCTTCTTATCTCCATTACCCTTTTCATCCCTCATCATCTCCACTTCAACACCTTTATCACAACTCTTCATGATTTGTATAAACTCTTCAAGCACATGCTCATCATTTGATGACTTCTTCAACCTCATCAACTCCTCTTTCAATTTAACAATAGCTGCAAAAACAAACCGTTACACATATAATTAATAAAAAAGAAGCATCAACACATATTACAACTAATTATTCAAAAGAACACTCACCACTTTGTCCTATTTTTGGCTTCCTAGTGACTTCAAAGCAAGCCTTTTTTAGTATTTTTCATTTTTCTTAATTGTAGCTTTTGGACCATAAACAACACCTTTTTGTCACCTAATACCATAAAAAACGACATGTGAATCAGCTAGAAGCCGATTATATTGTTAAGATACCTATGTGCTGATATTGTAGCCTGATGTATTGCAAAATACATCGGTTATTTGTACATATTTTGCGTCGTTATCGAGTCAGTGTGTGTCATTTATATATATTTTTCGGTTTCTATTTAGTATTTTATGTGTCACAGGAATCCGGATGGCAAAAGAGGCAAATTTATGCATAAACGGTGCTTTACGAGGTCCCGGATGAGCCACAAGTGAAAAGAGAAGATAAAAATAAATAAAATTGAAAAAATCACCCCATCGTGTCACGCAACCGAAGTCCTTGCACCCCGTCGCGTGACGCGGAGCCTTCCAAATTCAGCAAAAAGTCCATTCTACCCCTGCCAAGTTGAGATAATTACCCTTGCATGCCCCCGTCAGTTTTAAGTGCATCGTGTCACACGACCACTTACCCAGAACCCCGTCGCGTGACGCGATGGCCATCAGGAAGCCCAAATTAGTGTTTTTTCAAGCCCAAGCGAATTTAAGAACCCTAAATCGTGATTTTATGAGTCATTCTTGACTTTTGGACGAAAATAGAGCTGCTCAAGGTGATTTCAAAGCAAGAAAAGGGCAAGGTTCGAGATTTGAAGCTAGAGTTTCGACTTCCTCGGGTGTTCATCATTCGGTTTAGTTGTTTCTTAGTTTTCTTTCATTCAAACTCATGTTGATTGATATTATGAACCTTTTGATTTATGTTTTGATGATGTTTTGTGGCTAAACTCTTATAGCTACCTAGACTAAGACAAATACTATGTTTTGATTTGCGTTTTCTATGGTTTTTTGGAACTTGTTTGGATTTATAATTCAGTAAAGATTTTGATTTCTCTAGATCTAGTGTATGTGCGTATTTATTATTTTCTTATTGTCACTTATTCACTCCACTTGCACTTTTGTGAATGTCTTTCATGTATGAGTGCTAGTTAGGTTGCAGACTTTGTGTAGTAACTAGTTTATGGTCAATAGTCGCGAGTTTACCATAGGAGTGATATTTGGTGGTTAGAAGATTTTAGGTATTCTTCCAAGTTCAATAGCTGTGAGGTGAGGACTTGTTGGTATGTCTAGGTTGTTAAATTGCTAGGTTAGAGGCTTTGTAAGAAGATCTGCCTAGTTTCCCTTTCAACTCTTGCATATCAAGTTAGATCTAGGCTTCAATAATTACCCCTTGCACCTAGTGTACTGAGGCTTTCGCGCTGTGAGGTAGATTGTCTAGCGGGTACTCGATCATAAGAGTTACATAACCTGTGAGGGTTTGTACTCCAACCGGTAGTTTAACAGCACAACAATATTCTAGGGTTTCCCCTTGAGAAGGGTCGAGGGTGTCTAGTTTATTCTTGATGTCTAGTATTTTAAGATCCTGGTTCCAAATCAGTTCCATAACCATAGAAGCTTATCAGGCATAGTTAGGAGTCTGGTCCAGGTAGTGTCTTGTCATCATCTGAATTCAGCTCAGCCAAGTTCGTGTTTTTAGTTCACTTTAGCTCGTCTTAGTTAATCTTTATTTTATTGCAATTTAGTTTTTAGTAAACCCCCCCCCCCCCTTTAAAATAATAAATTAATTAAAATCAGTATTTAGGATAAGTAATCGAGTCTAGTTTTCGTTTTCCATAAGAGTCTCATGGGTTCGATATCCGGACTTACTTTAGCTTTACTAGAGTCGATAGGTTCACTTGCCTGTCAGTAGTTTAGTTTTAGAGAGTCTAGAGTATTACTAGGTGTCTAGTTTTAGGTTTAATTTAGTTATTTTTATTAAACTACTTTTAGCACATCACAGCCCTAACCTGCGAATCAAAGGAAAACACAAGAAACCTTATTAAAAAGGCCATGCCTATAAAGTGCAACACAAGAACAGTTTGTAGTGAATGACACAAGAAACCTTATTAAGAAGGTCATGTCTATAAAGTGCAACACAAGAAACCTTATTAAAAAGGCCATGCCTACCGGAGAAATTGACAGACCCCGGGATTTTTACAATCCCGTGTATGTTTGGTAGTGACACTCAAAACCACGCGTTGGAAGACTTAGGTGCTAGTATCAACCTGATGCCTTACTCTCTTTATGAGAAACTAGACCTAGGTGACCTGACCCCAACGCGCATGACTTTATCCCTTGCTGACCGATCAGTCAAATATCCACGGGGCATTGTGGAAAACTTGTTAGTGAAAGTTGATAAATTTGTTTTCCCCGTGGATTTCGTTATTCTTGACATGGAGGTAGACGACAAAGTACCTCTAATTCTAGGTCGTCCGTTTCTGCGTACCGCCAAGGCACTCATTGATGTCTTTGACGGGAAGATCACTCTACGCGTAGGAGATGAGACGGCCACCTTTGAGATCGTCAAATCCATGAGATACCCTGGTAGTCAAGACGATTTTAGCGGTCCCAATGACTCTGCTTACTTCATAAATTCTTTTATCTCTCGTGTGGACCGATGTCTTGATTACATCTATGGGGTGATTTGGTAGTTGATACCCATGATGAGGAGTTAGAGTTAGTTGGGGAGGAAGCCCCTTTGTTTCCCGAGGCATTAGAGATTAGTGAGGTTCGTGAGGAGAGTAGTAAACCTTCGTTAGAGATACCACCGCCTTTAGAACTTAAGGTTTTACCCTCTCACTTAGAGTATGCCTACTTAGGGGATAATGTTAGTTTTCCCGTCATTATTTGTGACATCCGTCACTTTTCATTGTATTTTTTCTTATAATTATATGTACGTTATACCACAATTAATAAGACGTGACATTTCCCTTATTCTCGAACGTTTAAAAAATATTCTGTGATACATTCGGGTTCGTTTAATCATAATATAAGATAATAATAATATTATAGATGAAACTTTGTAAAAACAATAAATGCTTGGGACGGGATTCGAACCCGCGTCCCAAGCCGAGTCATTACATACACACACACATCAAACCAATTGGGCTATACAATGATATCTGTGTAGAAGCTTATCTTTATAATTATATACCAAATTCAAAAACTGAACAGTTGACTTCAAAAAGTCAACTATCGCGCGAGTTCATCATCAATCAAGCACCTAAACGCGTTAATTGATTAAATTATGGAAAGGTATTGATTGTTATTGACCAGACGCGTCAACTTACAGCTATAATCATCGCCAATCATACCTATTTTACATCGATCCGCGTCAAAACATTCAAGCCGAGTCAAAGCTTACCAAATCTTCAATCGGACCTTTACCCTATAAATTGGACGTGCCTAGACCATCTCAGAGCGCTGATAACCATTCCCCTACATTCAATTTCTGTTTTAAAACTATTATTGAAGCTGTTTTTAATCGTTTTTGGGCGTTTTCTTTGTCGAACTCGCAAACCCGATCATCGCGAATATTTGTAAGTTTTTCTTTGTGGGTTCCATCATTCGGCACCTTGTGATCATTAGCCCCAAAGATTCAGGGGCTAATGATCACCAATTATAATGATTTGAAGATTAGGGCTCGAAATGTTAAGATTGGGGAAGAACACTTGAATCTGATATTGTATATAATTATTTTCAATCCATAAACATACAACCAGCTGGTATAGACCAGCTGGTATATACGCGTGTGAAGATAGGAAACGAACCGGCCTCGTGGCCAGGTTCGAATCCCACATACCCCCTTTTATTTTTCTGCCTTTAAATCAATTATCTCATTTAACCTATATAATTAATTCCAATCCAATATATTTCGTTCTCAGGGTGTGGCTCAGTTGGTGGCCACGCTTGTGATAAAACCCGAACCGGCCAGAGGCCCGGGTTCGATTCCCATAACCAACATATATTTTTTTGCCATTTTATATATATATATATATATACTTAACATATTTAATCTTTTAAAATCAGTTTTAAATACTAAAAGTGCTTTATAAATTCTACAAAAATTATCATATGATCTTCAAATGATAAAGTTCATCATCCAATTTTTAGTTTTTCAAAAATAAATTATTTAATATATATTATTAATAATACAAGTTTATTCATTTATATTTATTAAATTCTATAAAAATATCTAAACGATTTTATTAAATCTCACAAAAATTATCCTAAAATTTTATATTCTTAAACATTCCAGAAAATATTTTTATTTCAGAAAAACCGTTTATTTTATATTTTTAATTAATTTTTGTTAGTTTTAATCATAAATAAATCATAATAAATTCATTTTTCAATATTTTTGCACCAAAATTTTATATAAATTATTTCTAACTATCTAGAACTGAAATACAATTTTTAATTCAGAAATTCTTTAATTTTAATATTTTTAGATATTAAAGTCATATTTTGACAATTGAAATAATTAAAGTAAATATTCTATTTTCAAGAAAATAATTTTATAAAAATTATTTTCATAATCAAAATCTTATGTTGTGACTATATTTAACTTAAAATTTTACAAAAAGACTTTTATTTATTTATTTATTAAATTTCTTATATTTTAATAAACAATTTGTTTATTAATCAAATAAACATTTATCTCAATTCGAAACCCTAGAATTTCATGTATCCTAGAGTTATTCCTTACACATTATCAAATTCTTTAGGTTGATTCTTTGGAATATTTCCAACGCATGTTTCGTTGTCCAGTTCAATTTCAAGCTATTACGTAAACAATGAGTATTCCTACCCCTTTTTGCTTTTATACATTTTTGGGGTGTTACATGTACACTATTACAATTTCAAATACAAGTTTACATTTTTACAATACAATTCTAGTACTATGTGCATTGCTTACAACGTGCTTTATGCTTAGACATTACATGTGGATTACATTTGTACTTAGTGAAATCATTAACATGGTACAAGCCGACCTTAACATTGGATAGCGCTATTTGGATTGACAACCCGCCTAGATTGATTCTTCCCCTTTTTCATCGGAGAATCCGTGGCCATTGTTAAGTTATCACCCATTTATTGGATGAGTACATCACCGTTCATACAGTACATTATACAGTCACAGGGTTGATTTCGCTCATTTGTATGATACATAGTTTACATATTTGCACTGTAGCATGCACTTGAATTGTATATCTTTTTAACTTACTATATATATCAAAACTAGGAATGCTCACCAACATTTCTTATGTTGACCAAACCTATTTTTGTACATGTTTCAGGTGCAGTTTGATCTAATGCTTTAGCAAGAGACATTTAATGCTTTATTTAAATTCTGTTATTTCAATATTTACATTTCATTTAGACAATGTATTTCCATTTCCATGTAAGACAATTCTGGTTTATTCAATAATATTTACATTTTAGTACCATGTGCTTTTGAACAATCGTCACTACGTGGCACCTCGATGATTCCGCCATCGGTTGGGGTGTTACAGATTGGTATCAGAGCCATGGTTATAGGGAATTAGGTTATTAGAATGCCTTTTAGCATGGACTATTACCGAATTTCAACTTTCAGGTACAACATTTCCTAATTTATCATTCCCCTCATTACCCTCCACTTTCCTTCCTCAATCTTTCCCCTTCTTCTCCATTTCTCCTCATCTTTCTCATGGTGTATAGCGATGGTGTCCTACAAGGAGTGGAAAGACTACATCATCATGGAGCGGGAGTAGTACCTTTCATGAAGACACTCTTAGGCATAATGCCTACTCTTATTTTTGCTCCTTCAAAGTTGTTGAACTTTAGTGAGTGTGAAAAAGGAAACGTGCAATCTGGAAGGGTGGATGCCTGTACACTGGGTTTTCTGGCATAGGCAAGCATAGCGCATAAATCCATTTACGGACCTGTTATGCTTACCTGGGGATTCCTGGAGTGAGTGTCCACTTATAGGCTAAAGCATGTCTTCTTTGATCACCATTGGGCTCAATTTCTTTGAAAAGTCAACGTTCTTGTTGGGCTTTATAGCTAGACAAGGGCAATCCAAACATGTTATGCAAATATTTCAAATGATATACTCCTATTTCACATACAATATCTTGTGTTCATAATCCAAACATGTTGCTCTATCCTTGTCTTGGACTGAGGTCAAGGAACTCATGATCGCTAAGTTCTGCCCTAGGAACGAAATGAGGAAGCTAGAGGAAGAGTTCCATGGGTTAAAGCAAGACAGTGGTGAAAATCTTGCATACAACACTCGATATCATGAGCTCAGTATTTTGGTTCCACACATGGTTACCCCGGTCTCTCGAGCAATCGAGAAATATATTGAGGGTTTGCCTGATCTAATTCAAGATGTAGTCACTGGAAGCAGACCCACTACGGTGGAAGAAGCCATCCAGCTTGCAGCCTCCTTGACTGACAAGCACGTCAAAAAGGGAAATTTGGTTAGGAAAGGAACCAAGAAACCAGCTGAGAAGACCCCCACCCCTACTACTGAATCATCAAGAGTTACTGTAGACAATACCGGTTCCAACACTAGGAAGCGGAAGTCCAGGGGTAGAAACTATGCTGTTGTGGCCCCAGTAACTCAGGCTCCAATAGCCCAGGCTCCAATGGCTCAGGCTCCTCCTGTTAAGAAGGTTTATAGTGGAAACTTACCCAAGTGTGCCACCTGTCAGTACCATCACCCCACAAATTTTCCTTGTCGCCACT
The DNA here is from genome assembly GCA_028751855.1 of Ambrosia trifida. NCBI lineage: Eukaryota > Viridiplantae > Streptophyta > Magnoliopsida > Asterales > Asteraceae > Ambrosia > Ambrosia trifida. The sequence goes on along the minus strand of CM054123.1, from coordinate 37,001,949 downwards.
GTACCACCTGTGGTAGGTACGGTCATGTAGCTGCCACATGTCGATCAGTGTTTCGACCTCAACCAATTAATGCTCAACCTGTTAACCCTCAACCAGCCAACCCTCAACCAGCTCGCCAAAACCCACAACCTATAGCATATGGTCGAGCTTGCTTCAATTGTGGTGATCCAAACCACCTTAGAAACCAATGTCCAGCACTTGTTCCAGCAAACCGTGCAGCAAATCCAGTGGCTCGTGGTAGGGCTTTCAACATTAATGCAGCAGAAGCCCAGGAAGCAAATGATGTGGTGAATGGTACGTTTTTACTTGATGGTCGTTATGCTTCAATTTTATTTGATACTGGTGCGGATAAAAGTTTTGTGTCGTTAGCATTCGAACCTCTATTATCTCACACTCGCTCTAGATTAGAGCGCCTTTCACTGTCGAGGTCGCGGATGGTAAACCCATCTCAATCGATTCTATCATCCAGGGTTGTACTCTTAGCCTTAACGAACATGACTTCACCATTGATCTTATACCCATGAAATTGGGAAGCTTTGATGTTATCGTGGGTATGGATTGGCTTTCTAAACATCATGCCGAAGTTGTCTGCTTTGAGAAATTTATTCGGTTTCCTCTCGCATCGGGGGACTTTTTACGGGTTTATGGTGAGAAACCATCCAGTGGTCTTAAACTCATGTCTTGCACTCAAGCACAGAAATATCTACGCAAGAAATACGTAGCTTTCTTGGCCCATATTGTGGAAAAGAAAGGTAAAGACAAGAGTATTCAAGATGTTCCTGTTGTTCGTGAATTTCCAGAAGTCTTTCCTGATGACTTACCTGGACTACCACCGGTGCGTCCTGTTGAATTTCGTATTGATCTTGTACCTGGTGCTACGCCCGTTGCTAAATCTCCATACCGCCTTGCACCTTCCGAGATGCAAGAACTTGCGAGTCAACTTCAAGAGTTGGCAGACAAGGGTTTCATTCGTCCCAGTTCATCGCCTTGGGGAGCTCCAGTCTTATTTGTAAAGAAGAAGGATGGATCTTTCCGTATGTGTATTGATTATCGGGAGCTGAATAAACTCACCATTAAAAACCGGTACCCTTTACCCCGCATTGATGACCTCTTTGATCAACTTCAAGGTTCGACTTGCTTCTCAAAGATCGATCTTCGTTCGGGATATCATCAACTACGAGTCCATGAAGACGATATTCCAAAGACAGCTTTCCGTACACGCTATGGGCATTACGAGTTCATGGTTATGCCTTTTGGACTAACGAATGCACCCGCTGTCTTCATGGATCTCATGAATCGCGTGTGCAAACCTTTCTTGGATAAGTTCGTAATCGTTTTCATCGATGACATTCTCATTTACTCTAAAACCAAATCAGCCCACGAGCAACACCTTAGACAAATTTTGAGTCTTTTGAAGAATGAACAACTGTATGCCAAATTCTCCAAGTGTGAATTCTGGCTTAAGGAAGTTCAATTTTTGGGACACATTATTAGCGATAAGGGTATACATGTGGATCCAGCTAAGATTGAGGCTGTTAAGAATTGGATCACACCCAAGTCTCCCACGGAAATTCGCTCTTTTCTTGGCTTAGCGGGTTACTATCGTCGATTTATTCTCAACTTCTCCAAGATTGCCTTACCTCTCACTTCCTTGACCCATAAGGATAAACCTTATGTATGGGGACCCAGTCATGAAGAAGCATTCCAGACTTTGAAGCAGAAACTGTGTGATGCTCCAATCCTCACTTTACCTGACGGCAATGAGGATTTCGTGGTTTACTGTGATGCCTCTAACCAAGGCCTTGGTTGTGTTCTCATGCAACGAGGCAAGGTTATAGCATATGCATCACGACAACTGAACAACCATGAGAAAAATTACACTACCCATGATCTTGAGCTCGGAGCGGTCGTTTTCGCACTTAAGATTTGGCGGCACTATTTATATGGTACAAAATGTGTGATCTTCACTGACCACAAGAGTCTTCAACACATTTTCAACCAGAAAGATCTGAATATACGACAACGACGATGGGTTGAGTTGTTGAACGACTACGACTGCGAGATTCGCTACCATCCTGGCAAGGCGAATGTTGTAGCCGATGCTCTTAGTCGTAAAGGTCATGCCCAGCTTTATTGTGCCCAGGTCCAGTCTGATATCAAACTCCGCATCATTGAAGCCCAACATGTCTCAGTTACTGAGGGCAACATGTACGAAGAAATGTCGTGTGGAGCCGAAAATCAGTTGGAAACCAAAAAATGGTTTACTTTATTTCATGAACCGTCTTTGGATCCCTGATCGTGACAACCTGCGTACCTTCCTCATGGACGAGTCCCATAAGTCTCGTTACTCCATTCACCCTGGTGCAGATAAGATGTATCAGGATCTGCGTACTTTGTATTGGTGGCCTGGTATGAAGAAGGACATAGCTCTTTATGTGGCTAAATGCCTTACTTGTTCCAAGGTCAAAGCTGAGCACCAACGTCCATCTGGTTTACTTGTGCAACCAGAAATTCCAGTGTGGAAGTGGGAGAACATTGCTATGGACTTCATCACGAAACTTCCACGCACCACTCGTGGACATGACAGTATCTGGGTTATTGTCGATCGATTGACCAAATCTGCTCACTTCCTACCTATTCGTGAGACCTACACAGCTGAGAAATTGGCTAAGATCTACATCAGTGAGATTGTCAGCCGTCATGGTATTCCTCTAGACATTATTTCCGATCGCGATAGCTGGTTTACTTCTCGTTTCTGGCAGACATTTCAGTCCGCACTTGGTACACAACTGAATCTTAGCACGGCTTATCACCCACAGACGGATGGTCAAACTGAACGAACCATCCAAACATTGGAGGATATGCTTCGAGCGTGCATCATCGACTTTGGTGGTAATTGGGACACACACTTACCCTTGGTTGAGTTCTCATATAATAACAGCTACCATTCCAGTATTAACATGGCACCGTTTGAGGCACTTTATGGTCGCAAATGTCGTTCCCCTGTGTGTTGGAGCGAGGTTGGTGAAACACAAATCACCGGTCCCGAACTGATACAAGAAACGACAGACAAAATTCATCGCATTCGTGAGAACTTACAAGTTGCTCGAAGCAGACAGAAGAGCTATGCCGATCAAAGGCGCAAGCCTCTAGAATTTCAAGTCGGAGACATGGTACTTCTCAAGGTTTCACCTTGGAAGGGTGTATTTCGGTTTGGAAAGAAAAGGAAACTTGCACTACGGTTTGTAGGCCCTTTTAAGATCCTTGAGCGAGTTGGGAAGGTGGCTTACAAGCTCGATTTACCACCAGAGCTCAATAATGTTCATCCAACGTTTCATGTTTCTAACCTTAAGAAGTGTTTGGCTGAAGATAACCTCCATGTTCCTTTAGAGGATATCCAGATTGACGAATCGATGCGCTTCATAGAGAAACCTGTGGAGATTATGGATCGAGATGTCAAGACGCTTAAGCGAAGCCGAATTCCTATTTTCAAAGTTCGTTGGGAATCCAAACGAGGCCCAGAGTTTACTTGGGAGCGTGAGGACCAAATGATGTCAAAGTATCCTCATCTTTTTCCAGAGACTACCACTTGAAGGAATTTCGGGACGAAATTTCTAAAAGTAGGGGATGTTGTGACATCCGTCACTTTTCATTGTATTTTTTCTTATAATTATATGTACGTTATACCACAATTAATAAGACGTGACATTTCCCTTATTCTCGAACGTTTAAAAAATATTTTGTGATACATTCGGGTTCGTTTAATCATAATATAAGATAATAATAATATTATAGATGAAACATTGTAAAAAAAATAAATGCTTGGGACGGGATTCGAACCCGCGTCCCAAGCCGAGTCATTACATACACACACACATCAAACCAATTGGGCTATACAATGAAATCTGTGTAGAAGCTTATCTTTATAATTATATACCAAATTCAAAAACTGAACAGTTGACTTCAAAAAGTCAACTGTCGCGCGAGTTCATCATCAATCAAGCACCTAAACGCGTTAATTGATCAAATTATGGAAAGGTATTGATTGTTATTGACCAGACGCGTCAACTTACAGCTATAATCATCGCCAATCATACCTATTTTACATCGATCCGCGTCAAATCATTCAAGCCGAGTCAAAGCTTACCAAATCTTCAATCGGACCTTTACCCTATAAATTGGACGTGCCTAGACCATCTCAGAGCGCCGATAACCATTCCCCTACATTCAATTTCTGTTTTAAAACAATTATTGAAGCCGTTTTTAATCGTTTTTGGGCGTTTTCTTTGTCGAACTCGCAGACCCGATCATCGCGAATATTTGTAAGTTTTTCTTTGTGGGTTCCATCATTCGGCACCTTGTGATCATTAGCCCCAAAGATTCAGGGGCTAATGATCACCAATTATAATGATTTGAAGATTAGGGCTCGAAATGTTAAGATTGGGGAAGAACACTTGAATCTGATATTGTATTTAATTATTTTCAATCCATAAACATACAACCAGCTGGTATAGACCAGCTGGTATATACGCGTGTGAAGATAGGAAACGAACCGGCCTCGTGGCCAGGTTCGAATCCCACATATCCCCTTTTATTTTTCTGCCTTTAAATCAATTATCTCATTTAACCTATATAATTAATTCCAATCCAATATATTTTGTTCTCAGGGTGTGACTCAGTTGGTGGCCACGCTTGTGATAAAACCCGAACCGGCCAGAGGCCCGGGTTCGATTCCCTTAACCAACATATATTTTTTTGCCATTTTATATATATATATATATATATATATATATATATATATACTTAACATATTTAACCTTTTAAAATCAGTTTTAAATACTAAAAGTGCTTTATAAATTCTACAAAAATTATCATATGATCTTCAAATGATAAAGTTCATCATCCAATTTTTAGTTTTTCAAAAATAAATTATTTAATATATATTATTAATAATACAAGTTTATTCATTTATATTTATTAAATTCTATAAAAATATCTAAACGATTTTATTAAATCTCACAAAAATTATCCTAAAATTTTATATTCTTAAACATTCCAGAAAATATTTTTATTTCAGAAAAACCGTTTATTTTATATTTTTAATTAATTTTTGTTATTTTTAATCATAAATAAATCATAATAAATTCATTTTTCAATATTTTTGCACCAAAATTTTATATAAATTATTTCTAACTATCTAGAACTGAAATACAATTTTTAATTCAGAAATTCTTTAATTTTAATATTTTTAGATATTAAAGTCATATTTTGACAATTGAAATAATTAAAGTAAATATTCTATTTTCAAGAAAATAATTTTATAAAAATTATTTTTATAATCAAAATCTTATGTTGTGACTATATTTAACTTAAAATTTTACAAAAAGACTTTTATTTATTTATTTATTAAATTTCTTATATTTTAATAAACAATTTGTTTATTAATCAAATAAACGTTTATCCCAATTCGAAACCCTAGAATTTCATGTATCCTAGAGTTATTCCTTACACATTATCAAATTCTTTAGGTTGATTCTTTGGAATATTTCCAACGCATATTTCGTTGTCCAGTTCAATTTCAAGCTATTACGTAAACAGTGAGTATTCCTACCCCTTTTTGCTTTTATACATTTTTGGGGTGTTACATGTACACTATTACAATTTCAAATACAAGTTTACATTTTTACAATACAATTCTAGTACTATGTGCATTGCTTACAACGTGCTTTATGCTTAGACATTACATGTGGATTACATTTGTACTTAGTGAAATCATTAACATGGTACAAGCCGACCTTAACATTGGATAGCGCTATTTGGATTGACAACCCGCCTAGATTGATTCTCCCCCTTTTTCATCGGAGAATCCGTGGCCATTGTTAAGTTATCACCCATTTATTGGATGAGTACATCACCGTTCATACAGTACATTATACAGTCACAGGTTTGATTTCGCTCATTTGTATGATACATAGTTTACATATTTGCACTGTAGCATGCACTTGAATTGTATATCTTTTTAACTTACTATATATATCAAAACTAGGAATGCTCACCAACATTTCTTATGTTGACCAAACCTATTTTTGTACATGTTTCAGGTGTAGTTTGATCTAATGCTTTAGCAAGAGACATTTAATGCTTTATTTAAATTCTGTTATTTCAATATTTACATTTCATTTAGACAATGTATTTCCATTTCCATGTAAGACAATTCTGGTTTATTCAATAATATTTACATTTTAGTACCATGTGCTTTTGAACAATCGTCACTACGTGGCACCTCGATGATTCCGCCATCGGTTGGGGTGTTACATTATTTCATCTAAACTGACGGAGGAGGAGAAGAGTCGGTTGCTTGATGTGTTGAAAGCACATAAGCAAGCCATTGCATGGAGGCTCTCTGACATCAAGGGTATCAGCCCTACTTACTGCACCCACAGGATACTCATAGAGGATAATTATAAGCCTGTGGTGCAACCTCAGAGACGCCTAAATCCGAACATGCAGGAAGTAGTTAGGAATGAGGTTCTTAAGCTCATGGATGCTGGTCTGATCTATCCCATATCTGATTCCCCGTGGGTGAGCCCAACTCAGGTTGTCCCTAAGAAGGGAGGGATGACTTTGGTCACTAATGAGAAGAATGAGCTCATTCCCACTCGTACTGTCACTGGTTGGCGTGTCTGTATTGATTATAGGAGACTGAATGACGCCACCAGGAAAGACCATTTTCCTCTCTCCTTCATTGACCAGATGTTGGAGCGTCTAGCAGGGCAGCAGTTTTACTGTTTCCTTGACGGATTTTCAGGTTATTTCCAGATCCCCATTGCACCGGAGGACCAGGAGAAGACCACCTTTACATGCCCCTATGGCACTTATGCGTATCGCCGCATGCCGTTTGGGTTATGTAACGCTCCAGCCACTTTTCAGCGTTGCATGATAGCTATCTTTCAGGATATGATTGAGACATCTATGGCGGTTTTCATGGATGATTTTTCGGTTTATGGTAGCTCTTTTTGTAACACCCCAACCGATGGCGGAAACATCGGGATGTCACGTATTGATGATTGTTCAGTAGCTCATGGTAAATAATAAATTTCATTATATGATTTAAATAAATTACATACAATTGTTCTACAAGAATTCGTACATCAAATTGAATAAAACTATGCACACATCTTCAAGCATTAATTCAAATCTTCAAGCAAGTAGAACCTGAAACATGTTAAGTTGAAAGTATTTTGGGTCAACAAAAGTTGGTGAGAATTACATAGGTTTTGATAATCGAATAAAAACGTTGTGCAATTCATGTGTCATGGCAAGTCTAGTCCATATGTGAAAACATACTAGAAGTAAATCGAGTGCATAATCAACCCTTGTGACTGTTATAATGTGGTACATCCCATACGCTCATGATTCACTCGAATATGTTATGCGATAACAAACACCCACGCTACCTTTGTAGGAGCCACGTATCCGGGTGGGATTGTCAGTCCAATAGATCTATCAATGTATACCGTCGGCTGATCAATGTTAATGATTGCTTACCCTAGTCATGTTCAAGACATAATGCAACATAGAAAAACACATAGACACATTGATGATTGAATTGCATATATGATGTTGTAACATGTTTCACCCCAAAAATGGTGATAAATAGAAAAGGGGCTATGTAAAACTCACCTTAGCAAAGTGTTATACTTCTTGAAAAATTGAATAATGGTGTTGCCCAAATATGCCAAGTATCACCCTATAATAAGGTAATAAATATGTCTAAGTCTATCTAGTCTACAAATGTATATGTTCTAGGGCTTCGAATTGGGGATAAATGCTCGTTTGATTAATAATTAAAATGTTTGATAATTGAGAGAAATTTAGTAAATAAATAAACAAAAATCTTTTTATAATCTATTTATTACAAATTATCAAAATTTAACTTTAATATTTAAAAATACTAAAATTAAAGAATTTTTAGATTAAAAATTACATTTTTGTTCCAAATAATCAGAAATAATTTATATAAAATTTTGGTGCAAAAATATTAAAAATTGAATTTATTATGATTTAATTATGATTAAAACTAACAAAAATTGATTAAAAATATTAAATAAATTATTTTTTATAAAAATCCAATTTTTCAATTGCAAAATTATCAGCCAATTACAAGTGATACGTAGGTAAACGGGCCACAAGTTGCGCCGCTACCCCTTTTTGTTATAAATGATTTTTCAGAAATAAAAATCATTTCAGAAAAGTTTATTGTTATAAAAACTCAGAATAATTTTTGTGGAAATTTATAAAATTGTTTTGATATTTTAATAGAATTTTATAAATATAATAGAATAAACTTGATTTATTTATTATATATATTAAATAAATAAATTTTTGAAAACTAAAAATTGTATGTTAAACTTTTTCATTAGATTAACACAAAATAATTTTTGTAAAATTTTTAAAAGAGTTTTAATATTTTAAAATGAATTTATAAAATATGAGAGATATATATATATATATATATTTAAACTTGATTGTTTTTAATTAAAACAAAACAAAAAGAAAAAAAGGTGTGGCTGCTGTGGGTCGAACCCGCGTCAGCCGGTTCACAGCCACCAGGCACAACCACTTGATCCAGACCAGTGGTTGTGTTTGGTTTCAGTTGATATAAAATTAATAGCATATGTGAAATCGTGTTCTTCCCCAAATCAAACATACGTGCCCTAGTTTCTGCAATTGATCAAATCACACAACATAAACCCAATTAACCTTAGGGTTAATGTTGTGTATATGCCGAATAATAAAACCCATCAAAGAAATCAGACTTACAAAGATGATTCGAACACGAACGACCAGTCAAGGCTCGAAGTCAAACTCGAACAAAAATTTCAAGAACAGCTGATTAATAAGAGGAATTGGGGATTGAGAAAGAACGATTGGCGAGTTGTGATGGTCTAGAGGTGTCCAATTTATAGAGTGGTGGTTCGAATCATCGAATTGGCAAGGTTGACTTCGTCTTTAATGGTTGACGCGTACACGAGCTAATTTGGTAAGAATTGAATGATAATTGAACGTGTAATGATTCATAACAGGCCGGTAATCACGATGACATATCAATCCGTGATCAATTACGAGTTAATTGCTTGATTTTGGTAAGTCATTGGTCACAGTTGACTTTCCAAGTCAACTGGGAGGATTTGAATTCGTGTTATAATAATAAAGTGGTGGGTTTAGAACAAGAAACATGGGCAGATAGGGTGGTAAGTATGTGTGTGTATATGGGACGGCTTGGGCGCGAGTTCGAGTCCCGGCCCAAGCTTTTATTATTTTGACATTTTTTTCTCTAATATTATATATATAATTAATATAGTATTAGGGTTTCAATTGCGCCACAAAAATAATTAAATGCAAACAATAATAATGGAACTCGACGTTTTATTCGTAACGTACAATTATTAAATGCGAAATGTTACAGTCTCCCCTACTTTTAGGAACTTCGTCCCGAAGTTAAGAAAAATACCAGGTTTACAATTGGTCAACTACCGAAAACCTTGATAAAATTTCACACTACCTTAACGTACCTGTAAATTTATGATTACGTTCCGGACCGCAATCACCAATTTACCTTACATTAGGGTTTTGTGTCCTTCTATGACTCTACCAATTGTTGAGCAGGTTCGATAGCCTCCACCAGTCGTTGAGCAGGTTGTAGGGCCTCTCCCGACTGTTGGAAAGACATGATGACCTCTACCAATCGTTGAGTAGGTTGTTTGGTAGTCAACTAACTGTTGTACAAGTAAGCAAGTATGATTTAAATATAGATATAGCAATTAGTTCACATTCAAACAAGCATGCATCCAGGTGTTTATGATAATACTAGAATTTATTACTTGAATTAAAACGTCAATACATAGAATTTAAAAAGCAGACATCATTCAAATGGTGGAGTTTGCTGTTAAGTAGCTGGAGGGTCTTGATCTCGGTTTAGTTTAGGGCATTGGTTACGGAAGTGATTTGGGTTTCCATATTCATAGCATTGACCATAGTTGTATTTACCAGGACGATTAGGATTATCAACCTGAGCAGGGTTGGTTGGTTGGTATTAGGGTTTGGGGTCTCGCGACATGTGTTGACTAGATGACCATACCTACCACAATTGGTGCACAAGCGACACGCTGAAACAGTGGGATGATGTCGATTGCATGTGTTACACAGTGGAAAGTTTCTTGTATAAGGTTTCTTGTTAGAAGCTTGTGTAGTGAGGTTTACATCAGGATCCCTGGTCTTACGCTTCTGGTTCTCGGTAGTTACTGCGGCCACAATACTTGTTTTCTCGCCTTTCCAAACTAAGGTCCCGTTCTTTATGTGATTTCCATCGCCATTTCCATTTCCATTTCCATTGTCGTTCCCATTCATTTGGATGACTTGAGCCAACAAGTTAGAAACCAGAGTTGTGATTTGTCGCGCCATATGTTGGGAAATAATCGCAACTAGTTGGGCATCACCTCCATTGTTGTGGTTAGTGTTGTGGTCGTGGTTGTGATTGCTGTTCCCTTCCTCATGATTCTCACCACTGTTAATGCGAGTGCTGCGACGTGGAGACATGATCTGTAAGGGACACAATGAAGGTTCAATGAGGCATGAATTGAATGAGGTAATATAAGGAATGTAATCATTTATTCATTAATTAAAACGAATAAACGAAAACGTTGACTTATCAAAGATTCCAGATCCTAATAACATAGTGAAGACATGCTTTAGCCTATAAGTGAACACTCATCCCGAGAATTCCCAAGTAGGCATCCGGGTCCCTCGTCTGATTGGGATATATGCGCAATGCCAGCCTAGACAGAAGACTCAGAATACAGGCGTTCACCCTTCCAGATTGCACGTGTTCGTTATTAAAATCTAGAACTTCGACGAGATCTCAAGGTGATTCAGGTTAAACCTGAGGATTTTGTCTTATCAGTCTAAGAGTAGATCCAGTGATGGAGAGCGATCTTCTTGTAAGGATGAAAGTAGGGATAAGAAGTAGGAGTGAGATAGAGAATAGCAAGTAACGGAGCAAATACTGGTTATATTCCTATGGTTATAGACTAGATTATTTTTCTAATAACCTAATTCCCTATAACCATGGCTCTGATACCAATCTGTAACACCCCAACTGATGGCGGAAACATCGGGATGTCACGTATTGATGATTGTTCAGTAGCTCATGGTAAATAATAAATTTCATTATATGATTTAAATAAATTACATAAAATTGTTCTACAAGAATTCGTACATCAAATTGAATAAAACTATGCACACATCTTCAAGCATTAATTCAAATCTTCAAGCAAGTAGAACCTGAAACATGTTAAGTTGAAAGTATTTTGGGTCAACAAAAGTTAGTGAGAATTACATAGGTTTTGATAATCGAATAAAAACGTTGTGCAATTCATGTGTCATGGCAAGTCTAGTCCATATGTGAAAACATACTAGAAGTAAATCGAGTGCATAATCAACCCTTGTGACTGTTATAATGTGGTACATCCCATACGCTCATGGTTCACTCGAATATGTTATGCGATAACAAACACCCACGCTACCTTTGTAGGAGGCACGTATCCGGGTGGGATTGTCAGTCCAATAGATCTATCAATGTATACCGTCGGCTGATCAATGTTAATGATTATGCTAGAATTGTGCTTACCCTAGTCATGTTCAAGACATAATGCAACATAGAAAAACACATAGACACATTGATGATTGAATTGCATATATGATGTTGTAACATGTTTCATCCCAAAAATGGTGATAAATAGAAAAGGGGCTATGTAAAACTCACCTTAGCAAAGTGTTATACTTCTTGAAAAATTGAATAGTGGTGTTGCCCAAATATGCCAAGTATCACCCTATAATAAGGTAATAAATAGAGAAAATTACCCAGTTAGTCCCTGTGGTTTACCTCTAGTTTCACCTTCAGGTATTAAGGTTTAAAAGTTTCATGTTAAGGGTTTAAGTTTAGTTTTTGTAACATAATAGGGTATTAGCACTAACGGAGGTTAATATTTAACTGAGTTTACCCTCACGTGACAAATGCTAAACCATAAGGACCAAATGTGAAATTTAAGTGGGGCCCACCTAATAATCTAAAATAAAAATGTTGATGTTTGTAGTGGGGGTCGAACCCGGGTACCCAGCCGGTTCAACCCTAACAACAAAAATCATCAACCACTACACCACTTGTGTGTTTGTGGTAATAATGGAAACCGATTATACTTAATCTATTCTGTTTTCCCTTGGTCAAATTCTGATGAGTCAAAACCCAAGTCAAACAACGTAGAACCTTCGAATTGGCGCGTCATCGATCTGAATTTGGAAGCAATTTTGATTGATTTCGGCCGACGAATCATTTTTCGTGCTATACACGCTCAATTACAGCCAATACATTCCAAATTTAAGCATTCTAGACGCGTCCATAGTTAATGTTTGGTCAAATTTTTGAATTCGACATTCGGACTTGTTATACTATAATTTGAGCCATCTAATGCAACCTAAAGGTACCGAAAAACATTCTATCACTCTCAATTCTCTTTTTATTTCATTCTTGATTCGTGATTTTGGGTTGTTTGACTTTCTGGTTGACTCGTCTGTTGGAAGGCTTTACGAACTGTAAGTCTCGATCGAACCTATCTTTAAGTTTGTTATTCTATCCCGACCCATAACCCCATAATCAGTTTGTCTATAATCGTGTTTGTAGTTCGATTGAAAAGCTAGGGTTCTTAGTTTACATTTGGGGAAGATGATACTAGTTAACGTCAGTTTAAATCTATTCAGAAACAAACATGTAACAATCATCTGTTCTAGATCAGATGGTTGTGTCGTGTGATGTTAAAGAAGACGGTCTTGGGTTCGATACTTAGCCCCAACGTTTTTTATATATATATTTAATCGTATTATCATTTGAACACACTATATAAGCTTTTGAATCTGATTAAAACATGTTCTCAGGGTCAGCACAGTTGGTGCTGGCTTGTGATTTAAAACAACTAAACCGGGTCAAACCCGGGTTCGATCCTCCCTGACAAACATCATTTTTTTTATTTTAGATTATTAGGTGGGCCCCACTTAAGTTTCACAATTGGTCCTTGTGGTTTAGCATTTGTCACATGAGAGTAAACTCAGTTAAATATTAACCTCCGTTAGTGCTAATACCCTATTATGTTACAAAAACTAAACTTAAACCCTTAACATGAAACTTTTAAACCTTAATACCTGAAGGTGAAACTAGAGGTAAACCACAGGGACTAACTGGGTAATTTTCTCTAATAAATATGTCTAAGTCTATCTAGTCTACAAATGTATATGTTCTAGGGCTTCGAATTGGGGATAAATGCTCGTTTGATTAATAATTAAAATGTTTGATAATTGAGAGAAATTTAGTAAATAAATAAACAAAAATCTTTTTATAATCTATTTATTACAAATTATCAAAATTTAACTTTAATATTTAAAAATACTAAAATTAAAGAATTTTTAGATTAAAAATTAAATTTTTGTTCCAAATAATCAGAAATAATTTATATAAAATTTTGGTGCAAAAATATTAAAAATTGAATTTATTATGATTTAATTATGATTAAAACTAACAAAAATTGATTAAAAATATTAAATAAATGATTTTTCAGAAATAAAAATCATTTCAGAAAAGTTTATTGTTATAAAAACTCAGAATAATTTTTGTGGAAATTTATAAAATTGTTTTGATATTTTAATAGAATTTTATAAATATAATAGAATAAACTTGATTTATTTATTATATATATTAAATAAATAAATTTTTGAAAACTAAAAATTGTATGTTAAACTTTTTCATTAGATTAACACAAAATAAGTTTTGTAGAATTTTAAAAAGAGTTTTAATATTTTAAAATGAATTTATAAAATATGAGAGATATATATTTAAACTTGATTGTTTTTAATTAAAGCAAAACAAAAAGAAAAAAAGGGTGTGGCTGCTGTGGGTCGAACCCGCGTCAGCCGGTTCACAGTCACCAGGCACAACCACTTGGTCCAGACCAGTGGTTGTGTTTGGTTTCAGTTCGTATAAAATAAATAGCATATGTGAAATCGTGTTCTTCCCCAAATCAAACATACGTGCCCTAGTTTCTGCAATTGATCAAATCACACAACATTAACCCAATTAACCTTAGGGTTAATGTTGTGTATATGCCGAATAATAAAACCCATCAAAGAAATCAGACTTACAAAGATGATTCGAACACGAATGACCAGTCAAGGCTCGAAGTCAAACTCGAACAAAAATTTCAAGAACAGATGATTAATAAGAGGAATTGGGGATTGAGAACGAACGATTGGCGAGTTGTGATGGTCCAGAGGTGTCCAATTTATAGAGTGGTGGTTCGAATCATCGAATTGGCAAGGTTGACTTCGTCTTTAATGGTTGACGCGTACACGAGCTAATTTGGTAAGAATTGAATGATAATTGAACGTGTAATGATTCATAACAGGCCGATAATCACGATGACATGTCAATCCGTGATCAATTACGAGTTAATTGCTTGATTTTGGTAAGTCGTTGGTCACAGTTGACTTTCCAAGTCAACTGGGAGGATTTGAATTTGTGTTATAATAATAAAGTGGTGGGTTTAGAACAAGAAACATGGGCAGATCGGGTGGTAAGTATGTGTGTGTGTATGGGACGGCTTGGGCGCGGGTTCAAGTCCCGGCCCAAGCTTTTATTATTTTGACATTTTTTTCTCTAATATATATATATATATATATATATATATATATATAATTAATATAGTATTAGGGTTTCAATTGCGCCACAAAAATAATTAAATACAAACAATAATAATGGAACTCGACGTTTTATTCGTAACGTACAATTATTAAATGCGAAATGTTACACTTTTGATGTTTGCTTGGTTAACTTAGAGAGAATGCTAGAGAGATGTGTAGAATCTAAGTTAATGTTGAATTGGGAGAAGTGTCACTTTATGGTGACTGAGGGGATAGTTCTAGGACATAAGATTTCTAGGGATGGTATAGAGGTTGATAGGGCTAAGATTGACACCATTAGTAGGCTTCCACCTCCGACCAATGTCAAGTCCATCCGTAGTTTTCTTGGTCATGCGGGCTTCTATCGTAGGTTCATTAAGGATTTTTCCAAAATTACTTGCCCCATGACCCGTCTTCTTGAGAAAGATGTTCCTTTTGTCTTTGATGAGGAGTGTCTTAAGGCTTTTGAGTTTTTGAAGGAGCGGTTGGTAACTGCTCCTATCTTAGTTTCACCCGACTGGAGCTTGCCTTTTAAGCTCATGTGTGATGCGAGTGACTACGCAGTCGGGGCAGTCTTAGGGCAAAGGCGTGACAAACACTTTCATCCTATCTATTACGCCATTAAGACCCTTAATGATGCTCAGGAGAACTACACAACCACCGAGAAAGAGCTCTTGGCGGTTGTGTTTGCTTTTGATAAATTCCGTTCTTATCTCGTGCTTTCCAAAACCACCGTCTTTACTGATCACTCGGCTTTGCGGTTTCTTTTCGCAAAGAAGGACGCCAAACCTCGTTTAATTCGGTGGATTCTTTTGCTTTCTAAGTTTGACATTGAGATCAAGGATAAACGGGGAGCAGAGAACGTGGCTGCAGATCAACTCTCCCGTTTAGAGGATCCGAGTAGGGAGGAGATTCGTGAGGAGGCGATTGGAGATAAATTCCCTCACGAGTCCATAGATTTTGTTGAGGCTAAGAAGCAAGGTATGCCATGGTTCACTGATTTGGCAAATTACCTTGCTCATGGGATGTTAGTATAGGGTATGAATACCCAACAGCGTAAGAAGTTTCTTAGAGATGCTACTAAGTACGTGTGGGATGATTCTTTTCTGTTTAGGATAGGAAGTGATAGAATTTTGAGGAGATGTGTTTGTAGAAAGGAGGGCCAAGAGATTATTAGGCATTGTCATGAGAGTCTCTATGGAGGGCACCATGCTCATCACACCACTGCACAAAAGGTCTTTGATAGTGGTTTTTATTGGCCTACTGTGGTGAAAGATGCACTCGATTTCGTGAAGCAGTGCGACGCTTGTCAACGCACCGGCAACATTTCATCCAAGGATGAGATGCCTCAGAACCCCATTCAGGTTCTTGAAGTTTTTGATGTCTAGGGCATTGATTTCATGGGACTGTTCCCCATTTCTGGAGGGAACCGGTACATCCTCGTGGCCATTGATTATGTTTCCAAGTGGGTGGAAGCGCAAGCTCTACCTACTAATGACGCCCGAGTGGTGGTGAAATTTTTGAAGAAGTTGTTCACTCGGTTTGGTACTCCCAAGGCACTTATTAGTGACTGTGGTACGCATTTCTGTAACACCATGATGGAAAAGGTGTTAGCGCGCTACGGGGTCACTCACCGTTTATCGACCGCTTACCATCCCCAAACAAGCGGTCAAGTGGATAATGCAAACCGAGGAGTGAAAAGAATTCTGGAGAGAACCGTTGGGAAAAGTCGGAAGGATTGGTCCGACAAGTTAGATGATGCGCTTTGGGCGTTTAGGACCGCTTATAAAATGTCGTTAGGTACTACACCTTTTATGATTGTTTATGGTAAAGCGTGTCACCTACCCGTTGAGCTAGAACATCGAGCTCTTTGGGCCCTTAAAGCGGTTAATCTTGATCTTACCAAGGCCGCTAGGAGACGATATTTCCAGCTTCATGAGTTGGAGGAGCTTCGGGATGCAGCATATGCACGGTCGTTGAGCATTAAAGAGAAAACTAAGGAGTTGCATGATAAAAGGATCAAGAAGGTGAAGGAGTTTAAAAAGGGAGATAAAGTGCTTTTATATAATTTACGGTTGAAGTTGTTCGCAGGTAAGCTTAAGTCCAAATGGGCAGGTCCATATACAGTTAATGAGGTTTTCCCATATGGCACAGTCGAACTACTAAATGATGCAGATGGAAGCACTTGGAATGTTAACGGTCATAGGCTTAAGTTTTATATCGGAGGACCGTTATACCCGACAGAGAAGGAGGAAACTCCTCTCGAGGCCCCTTAGGATGAGAGTTGGATGAACCTTGGGAAAGGTCCCAAGTGTAGAGTTTGTAGAGGTTTATTTTCCGTTAATTGTTTCTGTTAATTATGTGTTTTTGTTTTTCGGTTTTGTGTTTGTGTGTTGAAGTCATGTTGCAGGAATTCAGAGCTACGTTGGAAAGAAAAACATGAGCAATATAGGGACTCAAGGTAAGTTAGTCAAATTTTAATCAATTTTGGGTCTTGGAAGAGGCAAGTGAAAAACTCAAAAAATTTTCTAAGGCATGGAAGCAAAAATTTTACAAACTTTCTGACCAAAATGCTTCATCGTGCTACGCGATGACACCCCCTCCCCTTGGTCGCGTGACGCGGCGTGTCTCTTTAAAAAAAAAAACCCACGAGAGATCTACTTCTTCTTCTTCTTCTTCTTCCATTCAAACCAAACCCTAACCTCTAACTCCACTTCCACCTCCACCCGCCACCACCCTCCCTCCACCATCAAACCACCACCGCCCTCCGCCCCTGCAACCCCTCCGCCTGCACTCCACCACCCCCTCTGACTACCCCTCGTAAACCCTCACCACCACCTGAAACCCCTCCAGCCAACTTCAATCGCCACCCTCCACCTCCCCTCCACCGTATGAAACCCTCCTCCCGAACACACCCTCCGCCGCCCTAAAAACTACCCACCCGCCTGGAACCCTCTTTCGTAACCTTCCACCTCCGACCGATAACCACACCCGCTGCAACCACAAACCTCCGCCGCCCTCAAAACCAACCACCACCTGCAACTGTAACACCCCAACCGATGGCGGAAACATCGGGATGTCACGTATAGATGATTGTTCAGTAGCTCATGGTGAATAATAAATTCCATTAAATAATTTAAATGAATTACATACAATTGTTCTAGAATTTGTACATCAAATTGAATAAAACTATACACATATCTTCAAGCATCAATTCAAATCTTCAAGCAAATAGAACCTGAAACATGTTAAGTTGAAAATGTTTTGGGTCAACAAAAGTTGGTGAGAATTACATAGGTTTTTGATAATTGAATAAAAATGATGTGCAATTCATGTGTCATGTCAATCTAGTCCATATGTGAGAACATACTAGAAATAAATCGAGTGCATAATCAACCCTGATGACTGTTATAATATGATACATACCATACGCTCATGGTCCAAATGAATATGTTATACGATAACAAACACCCACGCTACCTTTGTAGGAGGCACGTATCCGGGTGGGATTGTCAATCCAATAGATCTATCAATGTATACCGCCGGCTTGTACGGAGTTAATGATTATGCTAGAATGGTGCTTACTCTAATCATGCTCAAGACATAATGCAACATAGAAAACACATAGACACATTGATGATTGAATTGCATAAAATGATGTTGTAACATGTTTCACCCCAAAAATGGTGATAAATAGAAAAGGGGCTATGTAAAACTCACCTTAATGGTAATGATGAATGTGTAAAGAATTAACGTAATCCACTAATCATGCGTCGCGAATTCCTAAAATATTATGACAACTTTAATTTAATTTAATTCAAGTTTCCCCCAATTTCTTAAACTAGTGTTGATTGGCATCTTTGTATTCATTTCGCAAATATATATATATATATATATATAATTGACGACAATTGTTTACCAAAAATAAAACAACACCATTTACCTTTTTAAGAAATAAATACAATAGTCATTTTAGTCAAGGTTTTTGCTTCATACGTAGGATTTTGTAAACAAAAATAATAACAATAATTAATAATAATAACTAAATTTTCAAACTCATTTGGACCACAATATTCATTATGGAATTTATGATGTAGATTTATATCTACGAAACAAGTAAATAAAATAATTAGTACAAAAACCAAGCGAAAATACCAAACAAATAATAGTAATGTAAGTGTTTGAAAATAACCTGTAAAAAAAACGTGTACCCATTATTAATACACTTATTCTAAGAAAATATGTATGCTAAACAATGAGTTCATGTATAGAAAGGTTAGAGGTTGATATATGAAGAATAAAACTCAAATAATAATAACACTTTCTTTGTCGTTTTTGAACCTTTTGCCATTTTATTGTTATTTTCTAATTTTACTTCCCAAAAATCCATTATTTTATGTATGAAATTTTATGAACACAAATAAAACCAATCAACATTATATTGTTTGTATCCCCATCTCTTACACTCAAGAACGCAAACAAAAAAAAAAAAAGAAAAAAAATTAGAGGTTTTAATTATTACCTCAGAATATGTGAAGATTGATGCTCAGTGACGGGACAGTTCGAAGTGAAACGATACGGTGCAGACCGAGGTTGACCAGGACAGCCAGGGAGTTGGAGGTCGGTGGCGATGGCTGTTGTGGAGGTGTCTGGTGCGGTGGTGGCTGGTCGGATGTGTGTTTGATGCCTCGACGGGTAAGAAAACATGTGAGTTTTAAAGAAAAAAGGCTGGTCGGAGTTGCAGGTTCCGATGGGTCGAATCTCGGTTTATGTTGGTCGTATTCGTGGTATGTAGATGCAGTGGGAGTTCCGAAGTGGGTGTGTTTTGCGGCTCGATCATATCGAGTAGAATGTCGTCTATATATATTGGATTATTAGGTGGGTTCGCGACTTAGAGGTTCGAGAGATATGCAATGGTGACGGTTGTAGGAAGCTAGTAAGTGTGTCGCTATAAATAGATTTGAGGCGCCAGTTCGGATTTAAGGAAATCCCCAAGATTTTCGGTGTTTCGGTTGCGAAGAAGGAAAGAATCACAGATCAAGGCCCGAGATTTTGGGTCTCTTGACTTTTCGGTCTTGATTAATTAAGGTTTAAATAGGAAGGTTTGTGGTTGGTTTGGTCTGATTTGGGATTCATCGGAAAAATTGGTGGTTTCCTTTTCTGCGTTGTTCCGGTCAACAGGTTCAAGGGGGTGGGCGAGAGTTTGAAATGAGTTTGGTTTATAAATTTGTGGTGTACTTGTATCAACATTTTTAATAAGAAATTCAATCTTTGTGAATGAGTCTTTGAATCATGATAAGTTTTTTTTTTTTTATTATAGTATTATCTTATATAACACTTTTATATATATAAGATGTTAAGAAATCTATAATATCTTGAGTGACTAAAATACGTAAAAGATTTAAATATCATAAATATTTATGGAAGGATAAATGATTAAAAGAACGGTTTAAGTAAAAGAAAACAAAAATCTCTAAGGTGTTTTGTGGATTGAAAGATAAATACGAGATTATATTAAGAAATAATAAATGGTTAGGGAAACGTTGAATGTTACAGTCTCCCCTACTTTTAGGAACTTCGTCCCGAAGTTAAAGAAAGACACCAGGTTTACAATTGGTCGACTACTGAAAAACCTTGATAAAATTCCACACTACCTTAATGTACCTGTAAATTCATGATTACGTTCCGGACCGTAATTACCAATTTACCTTACATTAGGGTTTTGCGTCCTTTTATGACTTTACCGATTGTTGAGCAGGTCTGATAGTCTCCACCAGTCGTTGAGCAGGTGGTAGGGCCTCTCCCGACTGTTGGAAAGACATGATGACCTCTACCAATCGTTAAGCTGGTTGTCTGGTAGTTAACTAATTGTTGTACAAGCAAGTATGATTATAGATATAGCAATTAGTTCATATTCAGACAAACATGCACACAGATGTTATGATAATACTTTGAATTTTATTATTTGAATCAAAAGGTGTTGATACATAGAATTAAAAGCAAACAACATTCAAATGGTGGGACTTGCTGTTATGTGGCGGGAGGGTCTTGATCTCGGTTTAATTTAGGGCATCGGTTACGGAAGTGATTTGGGTCCCCACATTCATAGCATTGACCATAGTTGTATTGATTAGGGTTAGCAGCTTGAGCAGGGTTGGTGGGTTGATTGGCATTAGGGTTTGGGGTCTCGCGACATGTGTTGGCCAGATGGCCATACCTACCACAATTGATGCACACACGACATGCTGAAACGGTGGGATGATGTCGATTGCATGTTTTACACAATGGAAAGTTTCTTGTATAAGGCTTCTTGTTAGAGGCTTGTGTAGTGAGGTTTACATTGGGATTCCTGGTCTTACGCTTCTCGTTCTTGGTAGTTACTGCGGTCACAATACTTGTTTTCTCGCTTTTCCAAACTAAGGTTCTGTTCTTTATGTGATTTCCATCGCCATTTCCATTTCCATTGCCGTTCCCATTCATTGGGATGACTTGAGCCAACAAGTTAGAAACCAGAGTTGTGATTTGTTGTGCCAATTGTTGAGAGATAATTGTAGCTAGTTGGGCGTTACCTCCATTGTTGTGGTTAGTGTTGTGGTCGTGGTTGTGGTTGCTGCTTTCTTCTTCATGATTGTCACTACTGATAATGCGAGTGCTGTGGCGTGGAGACATGATCTGTAAGGGACACAATGAAGTCTCAATGAGGCATGAAATGAATGAGGTAATATAAGGAATGTAATCATTTATTCATTAATTAAAACGAATAAACGAAAACGTTGACTTATCAAAGATTCCAGATTCTAATAACATATGAAGACATGCTTTAGCCTATAAGTGAACACTCATCCCGAGAATTCCCAGGTAGGCATCCGGGTCCCTCGTCTGATTGGGATATATGCGCAATGCCAGCCTAGACAGAAGACTCAGAATACAGGCGTTCACCCTTCCAGATTGCACGTGTTCGTTATTAAAATCTAGAACTTTGACGAGATCTCAAGGGGGTTCAGGTTAAACCTGAGGATTTTGCCTTATTAGTCTAAGAGTGGAACCAGTGATGGAGAGCAACCTTCTTGTAGGGATGAAAGTAGAGATAAGAAGTAGGAGACAGAGAATAGCAAGCAAAAGAAGCAAGTACTTGTTAAATCCTATGGTTATAGACTAGATTATTTTTCTAATAACCTAATTCCCTATAACCATGGCTCTGATACCATTCTGTAACACCCCAACCGATGGCGGAAACATCGGGATGTCACGTATAGATGATTGTTCAGTAGCTCATGGTGAATAATAAATTCCATTAAATAATTTAAATGAATTACATACAATTGTTCTAGAATTTGTACATCAAATTGAATAAAACTATACACATATCTTCAAGCATCAATTCAAATCTTCAAGCAAATAGAACCTGAAACATGTTAAGTTGAAAATGTTTTGGGTCAACAAAAGTTGGTGAGAATTACATAGGTTTTTGATAATTGAATAAAAATGATGTGCAATTCATGTGTCATGTCAATCTAGTCCATATGTGAGAACATACTAGAAATAAATCGAGTGCATAATCAACCCTGATGACTGTTATAATATGATACATACCATACGCTCATGGTCCAAATGAATATGTTATACGATAACAAACACCCACGCTACCTTTGTAGGAGGCACGTATCCGGGTGGGATTGTCAGTCCAATAGATCTATCAATGTATACCGCCGGCTTGTAAGGAGTTATTGATTATGCTAGAATGGTGCTTAGTCTAATCATGCTCAAGACATAATGCAACATAGAAAACACATAGACACATTGATGATTGAATTGCATAAAATGATGTTGTAACATGTTTCACCCCAAAAATGGTGATAAATAGAAAAGGGGCTATGTAAAACTCACCTTAATGGTAATGATGAATGTGTAAAGAATTAACGTAATCCACTAATCATGCGTCGCGAATTCCTAAAATATTATGACAACTTTAATTTAATTTAA
The DNA here is from genome assembly GCA_028751855.1 of Ambrosia trifida. NCBI lineage: Eukaryota > Viridiplantae > Streptophyta > Magnoliopsida > Asterales > Asteraceae > Ambrosia > Ambrosia trifida. Next base: position 36,979,182 of record CM054123.1, on the reverse strand, counting down.
TTCAAGTTTCCCCCAATTTCTTAAACTAGTGTTGATTGGCATCTTTGTATTCATTTCGCAAATATATATATATATATATATATATATATATATATATATATATAATTGACGACAATTGTTTACCAAAAATAAAACAACACCATTTACCTTCTTAAGAAATAAATACAATAGTCATTTTAGTCAAGGTTTTTGCTTCATACGTAGGATTTTGTAAACAAAAATAATAACAATAATTAATAATAATAACTAAATTTTCAAACTCATTTGGACCACAATATTCATTATGGAATTTATGATGTAGATTTATATCTACGAAACAAGTAAATAAAATAATTAGTACAAAAACCAAGCGAAAATACCAAACAAATAATAGTAATGTAAGTGTTTGAAAATAACCGGTAAAAAAAACGTGTACCCATTATTAATACACTTATTCTAAGAAAATATGTATGCTAAACAATGAGTTCATGTATAGAAAGGTTAGAGGTTGATATATGAAGAATAAAACTCAAATAATAATAACACTTTCTTTGTCGTTTTTGAACCTTTTGCCATTTTACTGTTATTTTCTAATTTTACTTCCCAAAAATCCATTATTTTATGTATGAAATTTTATGAACACAAATAAAACCAATCAACATTATATTGTTTGTATCCCCATCTCTTACAGTCAAGAACGCAAACAAAAAAAAAAAAGAAAAAAAATTAGAGGTTTTAATTATTACCTCAGAATATGTGAAGATTGATGCTCAGTGACGGGACAGTTCGAAGTGAAACGATACGGTGCAGACCGAGGTTGACCGGGACAGCCAGGGAGTTGGAGGTCGGTGGCGATGGCTGTTGTGGAGGTGTCTGGTGCGGTGGTGGCTGGTCGGATGTGTGTTTGATGCCTCGACGGGTAAGAAAACATGTGAGTTTTAAAGAAAAAAGGCTGGTCGGAGTTGCAGGTTCCGATGGGTCGAATCTCGGTTTATGTTGGTCGTATTCGTGGTATGTAGATGCAGTGGGAGTTCCGAAGTGGGTGTGTTTTGCGGCTCGATCATATCGAGTAGAATGTCGTCTATATATATTGGATTATTAGGTGGGTTCGCGACTTAGAGGTTCGAGAGATATGCAATGGTGACGGTTGTAGGAAGCGAGTAAGTGTGTCGCTATAAATAGATTTGAGGCGCCAGTTCGGATTTAAGGAAATCCCCAAGATTTTCGGTGTTTCGGTTGCGAAGAAGGAAAGAATCACAGATCAAGGCCCGAGATTTTGGGTCTCTTGACTTTTCGGTCTTGATTAATTAAGGTTTAAATAGGAAGGTTTGTGGTTGGTTTGGTCTGATTTGGGATTCATCGGAAAAATTGGTGGTTTCCTTTTCTGCGTTGTTCCGGTCAACAGGTTCAAGGGGGTGGGCGAGAGTTTGAAATGAGTTTGGTTTATAAATTTGTGGTGTACTTGTATCAACATTTTTAATAAGAAATTCAATCTTTGTGAATGAGTCTTTGAATCATGATAAGTTTTTTTTTTTTATTATAGTATTATCTTATATAACACTTTTATATATATAAGATGTTAAGAAATCTATAATATCTTGAGTGACTAAAATACGTAAAAGATTTAAATATCATAAATATTTATGGAAGGATAAATGATTAAAAGAACGGTTTAAGTAAAAGAAAACAAAAATCTCTAAGGTGTTTTGTGGATTGAAAGATAAATACGAGATTATATTAAGAAATAATAAATGGTTAGGGAAACGTTGAATGTTACAGCAACCCCTCCGGCCCACAACCACCTTCCAAACCCTCTCTGCCCCCTCCGTCTGACACCCTTCGCAGCCCCTCACCCACCACCCTCCGACCCACTAGCCCTCGTCAGCCACCATCACAGCACCCCTGCCGCATCACAACAACCCACCCACCACGTCCTCACCACCTGTGTTTTCTTTCTGACCTTAATCGGCTCGACAGGTATGGGTTCTTGCATTCGACTACTGTTTACTAATTGTTTTCTGTCATGTTTTGTTTTTGTGTATTTTCGTATTGTCATAGCTTGTGGGTCATGTGTGTTGGTCATGTTTTGATGGTACTGCTTAGTTTATGTCAGTCATGTCGCGGTCATAGTGTCGTGTTATTATTGTGTTTTGTGTGGGATTGTTTTTGGTCAGATTTGGTTGAGATTCTATCGTTTATGTCGCGTTTTTAGTGTCGTATTGTTATTGCGTCTTGTTTGGGTATGTTTCATAATGTCGTTGTTTTGGTCATTGATAAGGTCCTTTGGTCGAGTCATAATATCATTTAGTTGAGTTCTATTTAGGTATCTAGTCCATTAGGGTCGCGTCTTTTGTGTCGATTATGGTCTTGAGTGTTATGTGTTGGAATTATGTCATATTGTTATTGTCGTTTTATTAGGTACAAAATGGCAAAACCTCCCCCGTCTAAGGGGAGTTTTTCAACCCGAATTAAATTTTCCCAAAACTAATCGTTTTCTCAATTATGCTTTCCGGGTCGCCATTTTGCATCATTTAGGCACTTGTACTTAATTGCGGACAATTAAAGTGCCGGAATGGGGTATGTGTATTTTTGAGTTAGTTTTTACTTGTTCTTGAGTCGTGGGTGTAAATTGAGTCTAAGTTTTTATTTTTGTCTTGAGTCGAGTCGCTGGGGTTTTCATTAGCTTATAGGAACGAGCTGCACCACCCGTACTCAATCTCCATTCGCGTGATTCCGGAGCTGTTATTATTTATCAAGGCAAGCGCAGAGTTTACCATTATGTCAGAGCCGATCGCGAATGAAATGCTATACGATCGAGCTGGATTGGACTAGAGTTTTTGGAGCTTACGTGTTATTTTACCAGCTAAGTCCTTTCCAATTTGCCCTTATTTTTATAATTTTTGTATTCGGAATTTATTCTTTTGTTTTGAGTCATTTTCTATTCCTACATTGAGGGCAATGTAGAGTTTAAGTGTGGGGATGGGAAACTGTCGTTTGGTTTGTATATAGAGTCGTTTTGAGTCTAAAAAATTAAAAAAAATAAATAAATAAATAAAAAGAGAAAAAAAAAAGTCCCTGATTTTGAAGTTTGCATTATATAAAATATGGAAGATGATAGGTAAAGTTAGGTGTCCGGTTTTCAAATAGTATGTATAATAAGAGATTAAAATTGATTGAAAACGTGTCTGATTTGGGATATGTTGGTAGGCTCAACCGGTAGGAAGGTTTCCTTTGAAAAGTAATAAATTAATTATGTTAGTCTATTTTGTGGGTTCTCATCTAGGAGAAACGAGGAGACCGAAACCGCCAAAAATAGTATAAGAAGCACCGTTATAAGTTTAAAGCCGTTAGAATTTCTAATCACTTTGAAAAAAAAATTATTAGAAATCAAAGCAAAAATGCTGAAGCTTAAGGTGCCTGGCCACTGGGATAACGACTTGGATTGGTCACACCCTCTGAGTTAAGTATGCTGAGATGAAAAAAAATGCTGAAGCTTAAGGTGCCTGGCCACTGGGATAACGACTTGGATTGGTCACACCCTCTGAGTTAAGTATGCTGAGAAAAAAAAAACAAAAAAAAAAAAGAAATAAGTGGTTTTAAATTCTCTTGGCTTTCTACATAAGACGGTTGGGAAATTGTCAATTGGTCGTTCCTTTAACTTCATAAGCTTGAGGCGGGATTAGGAGGAATTGTGGCTTCCTTTGAGTGAGATCCTAGATAGACTAATCAACATGAACTTAACATAAATAAAAAGGGGCTTGAAGACCGGTTTGGGTTTAAGAGGATCAGCATACCTGCAATCGTAATCAACATGTTAGTAGATTATTGATTATGTAACATATGTTTTGAAACTGGATGTAAACCTAACTGTGATTCCATAGCATAATTCTTTTTCAGGGACGAAAAAACATAAGTGTGGGGATGTTTGATGTATTGCAAAATACATCGGTTATTTGTACATATTTTGCGTCGTTATAGAGTCAGTGTGTGTCGTTTATATATATTTTTCGGTTTCTATTTAGTATTTTATGTGTTACAGGAATCCGGATGGCAAAAGAGGCAAATTTATGCATAAACGATGCTTTACGAGGTCCCGGATGAGTCACAAGTGAAAAGAGAAGATAAAAATAAATAAAATTGAAAAAATCACCCCATCGTGTCACGCGACCGAAGTCCTTGCACCCCGTCGCGTGACGCGGAGCCTTCCAGATTCAGCAAAAAGTCCATTCCACCCCTGCCAAGTTGAGATAATTACCCTTGCATGCCCCCGTCAGTTTTAAGTGCATCGTGTCACACGACCACTTACCCAGAACCCCGTCGCGTGACGCGATGGCCATCAGGATGCCCAAATTAGTGTTTTTTCAAGCCCAAGCGAATTTAAGAACCCTAAATCGTGATTTTATGAGTCATTCTTGACTTTTGGAGGAAAATAGAGCTGCTCAAGGTGATTCCAAGGCAAGAAAAGGGCAAGGTTCGAGATTTGAAGCTAGAGTTTCGACTTCCTCGGGTGTTCATCATTCGGTTTAGTTGTTTCTTAGTTTTCTTTCATTCAAACTCATGTTGATTGATATTATGAACCTTTTGATTTATGTTTTGATGATGTTTTGTGGCTAAACTCTTATAGCTACCTAGACTAAGACAAATACTATGTTTTGATTTGCGTTTTCTATGGTTTTTTGGAACTTGTTTGGATTTATAATTCAGTAAAGATTTTGATTTCTCTAGATCTAGTGTATGTGCGTATTTATTATTTTCTTATTGTCACTTATTCACTCCACTTGCACTTTTGTGAATGTCTTTCATGTATGAGTGCTAGTTAGGTTGCAGACTTTGTGTAGCAACTAGTTTATGGTCAATAGTCGCGACTTTACCATAGGAGTGATATTTGGTGGTTAGAAGATTTTAGGTATTCTTCCAAGTTCAATAGCTGTGAGGTGAGGACTTGTTGGTATGTCTAGGTTGTTAAATTGCTAGGTTAGAGGCTTTGTGAGAAGATCTGCCTAGTTTCCCTTTCAACTCTTGCATATCAAGTTAGATCTAGGCTTCAATAATTACCCCTTGCACCTAGTGTACTGAGGCTTTCGCGCTGTGAGGTAGATTGTCTAGCGGGTACTCGATCATAAGAGTTACATAACCTGTGAGGGTTTGTACTCCAACCGGTAGTTTAACAGCACAACAATATTCTAGGGTTTCCCCTTGAGAAAGGGTCGAGGGTGTCTAGTTTATTCTTGATGTTTAGTATTTTAAGATCCCGGTTCCAAATCAGTTCCATAACCATAGAAGCTTATCAGGCATAGTTAGGAGTCTGGTCTAGGTAGTGTCTTGTCATCATCTGAATTCAGCTCAGCCAAGTTCGTGTTTTTAGTTCACTTTAGCTCGTCTTAGTTAATCTTTATTTTATTGCAATTTAGTTTTTAGTAACCCCCCCCCCCCCCCCTTAAAATAATAAATTAATTAAAATCAGTATTTAGGATAAGTAATCGAGTCTAGTTTTCGTTTTCCATTAGAGTCTCGTGGGTTCGATATCCGGACTTACTTTAGCTTTACTAGAGTCGATAGGTTCACTTGCCTGTCAGTAGTTTAGTTTTAGAGAGTCTAGAGTATTACTAGGTGTCTAGTTTTAGGTTTAATTTAGTTATTTTTATTAAACTACTTTTAGCACATCACAGCCCTAACCTGTGAATCAAAGGAAAACACAAGAAACCTTATTAAAAAGGCCATGCCTATAAAGTGCAACACAAGAACACTTTGTACTGAATGAAAAATAAGAAAAAAAAATTTGTCAATTAACTTACTTCTGGATAGAACCCAATAGAATCTGTCAAAGATGTTGCTTCAAGAGGAACTATGTTGTAGGGTTCTTCAAGAGGCCATGCCTATAAACCAATCTTAAACTAAAGGGTTAACACAGCCGCCAAACTCCGCACCATACTACGACCCTAACAACTAGGGTTTCGTTTAGAGGGTTAACACAACCACCAACACCTAACCACCCCTCGGCCAACCTCCGCCACCATCACCCCTACTGCGACAGCCATTTACAGAAAACACCTACCACTACAAAACAGAGGAGAATGGAAGAGAGAAAGATGGAGAATTTTGGTCGGTCAAAACAGAGAGAGAATGGAGTGGAGAGAATGGAATACAGAGAGGATGAAGTGTTTAATAATTTCAGTGTTCTAAATGAGTTCAAATATTTAATAACTTGCTGCATCTGAAGAAAACACTACATTTGGGATAAGATCTAGATCTGGGGAAGAAGGGTTTTGGAGAAGAGGTGTAGGTGGGTTTTGGGGAAAAGATCTAGATTTTGGGAGGTTATCGAGAGAGGGAGGGCGGGAGAGTTACTGGGAGGGAAATTGAATTTTGGGGACAGAAAAATATGACACGCAATGTTTGATACTGTCTTAATTTTTACTTTTTGACACAAAATTCTTGACAAATAAAAATTTGTGTCATTAATTTATCAGATTTTATAAAATATGACATTCTTTTTATGACACACGGTTTTAAATGTCAAGAAAGAGGTGTGTGTCAAAAAAAAATGTGTCAATAAAGACCTATTTTGTAGTAGTGTTTTTATAGTATTATCCTTTGGAAGGATGTGCCTTAAACATGAGACAAGTATAATCGGATTATTAACCAATGTTCATAATTGGACTAGACCCTTATCCAATTTATGAGAAACACATTTACTATGCTCTTCAGTCTTCACTAATATGCTAGGCTACAAGCCCTTTAATATAAATACATGCAAATTCATACATACACATAGTAGTACACATATACATGCATATGTTATATGTACGTTTGTACCTTTTGTATACATATGTATATACACGTGTGACATATAAACAAGATATATAAAATCTCAAAGATTTAATTATTGTGTTAAGGAATTAATTAGTGCTGTTGAAAAATGGGAATTATGGGGGAATGCATTATGCATGTACACAATTTGACTCTTGGCATTGGTGGCTTTGACCATATTGTATTAAAGTGAGGACAAGTTGGATTACTTACGTTTTCGAGACCAAGTTAAGTTCATTTAGGTGACGGTATTAATGAAGACAAAAAGAAAGTCAGCACTTATTATTTGTAAAATGTCAATACATCCTCTACAAACTTCAAACTAGGAAAATAAAGTAAATTGTGGTTACATTATGGGATGGTCTAAAGGTTCGGGTTCAAGAGATTTAACCATTTTCAGATCTGATCCGATCCGCCTGTTACATGTTTTGGTGGTGACAAATTCTTTTTTTTTGAATGGCCAATCTTACATACTCTTTTAAACTACACAAAATAAATCCTGATTTACCCTATTGCTTGGGATTGAACCCAAAATCTCCCATTAAGAGGCAAGAGCTTCTACCAAGTGAGCTAATGGATAAAGATAATGGGATGTTTCCCTTTAGAGTAGAGGGAGTGGGGCTTGAAGTAGGGGCGGGAAGTGGCTTCCAGGGCGGGAACACCACTCCCTAGGGGCGTGGAAGGCTGGGCGGTGGTGACTGGCGGGGAGAAAGAGCAGGGCGTGGGGGGAGGAGGAAGGCATGTGGAGGGTTTTTATTGGTTGGATTTTTTTTATTTTTTATTTATAACTTTAACACAATATAATATTATTTTCTTCCCCCCCCCCCCCCCTTCCACTCCCTACAATTTTCACCTTTCACACGTAGGCCCCACACGTGTCACATGGCGCTTCACCCTCTCGTCCCCCCTTCCACTCCCTATAGTCTTACACACACACGTTGGACCAATGAGACGCTAATACGTGGACAAATGGTAGCCGGCACTATTCATGCCAACCACATGGTTTAATATATAGTATAACATTGTTGACAATGTTTACAATGAAACTTAACATTAACAAAGATATGTATTAGTTTTCAAACTTTATCTTGTGCACAAATACCACACAATATCCACGTAAATTGCTATTGGATTTGTAGACTTTAATGGGGTTGGAGCTTTGAACCAAATTCATGTTATGATACAAAATTCACTAGAATTGGGTATACCAAAGATGGCTTGTGTAATAAACTCGTTGATTTCGGACAAGATAAGAGGACATTCAAATAAAAAACAATACATTTTTTTGTATTTGAACCGTAGGGCTCTTTACAGGGCTATACGGACTCGAACCGTAGATCTTCACGGTAAAACAGATCATATATAATATCAGTAAAAAAGAATGAAATAGGCATGTTTAAAAAGTTTTAAGTATAATTTTACAGGATCACCAAAAAGCGTATATATCAAAGATAAAAACCTAAGGCCCCCAAAACAGCTTTTATGGGCCTATTAGGCCCATCACATTCTTGAGAATCAATGTTTTTTTTATAAAATGTGATTCATTCAACTGTATGGTGTATGCCATTCAAAGTAATGCGATTATAGTAAGTGGAAATTATGGTTGATGTCGGGTGATAGGGAAAGTGAGATTAAGAAAGTGATTTGGAGCTAATATATTATTGAATATAAAATTATCGTTTAAAAAATCAAAACCTATACTAAATTTGGGAATGGTTAAATTGGATTAGCTTTCAAGGTATATATTAAACCCACAATCGTTATCGAAGTTCTTTTCCCATGTCGGTTTATCTTGGTAGCGGTAAGAAAGTCGTTTATTGAACCTATAGAACCGTATGTGTTTCTTAATGGTGGTAGTGGTGACAGTAATGATATTGTCGAGTATAGTCCAAAGAACTATTGAACTAAATACGGTGTTTCAAGATGTTGAACTAAAGCATCAGAAGTGATAGAAAAAAGTTCATACGTAGGCTACTTAACCGCACTATTTATAAATAGTAAATAGGGACCGATAGTTAGTTTCAATTGAACTATAATCGTACGCCATTACAATATTTTCAAGTTGCTCTCTAAAAAGGCTTACATAAATTAAAGATAAAAATGAAGAGATCACTAAAAAAGAATTTTGTAGAAAAAAAAATCAGAATCTACTCGAGCGGCAAACACATGAGAGTTGAGACCCTTAGTAGCTAGTAACTTGGGCCTAAATCGAATCCATAATAAATAAACATAAAATTTTGAAACATTGGTATAATATCGTCATATTAATCTGAAAAAAAGATGTCACACCTACGTGAGAGTGAGAATATATCTGGGTTAAGTCACAACCACATCATACACCTCGTGACATCACATTTTTGGGGGTGTGACATCACATTTTGGGTTATGTGTGTTGGAGATGTTGCCTTCAGCCCAGTCGTTTGAAGCCCAGTATGATTAACTTGTTGAGCAAGATTAGCATAGGGTTTTAACCCTAATTTAGGCCTATAAATAATCTCTTGTACTTGTAGCTTTTCGTATCACTCAATAATAAGAATACCCTAGTTGCCCCCGTGGACGTAGGTCAGTTTAGACCGAACCACGTAAATACTCGTGTTCGTGTGCGTGTGTGTGTTCTCCGATCCTAACAACTGGTATCAGAGCTCAGGCTCTTGATCAGAAAGAACACATACCTGCAACCCACAACCGCCTACCCCACCTCCGTCGACCAGAACCTCCTACCGCCGCCGCCACCTGCTAGGGTTTCTCCGCTGCAACAGCATCCTTCAGCACCGCCGCCACTCCTAATCAGCCGATCAGGGTTTCAGCCGTTATTGTTCTTGTCGTGATCTGCTTCAAAGGAAAAGATAAGTCAACTTTAATATATAATGTTGGTTATATTTGTTTTGGAGTGTTGTCCTTTATTTGACTTGGTTGATCAAAGGAAAGAAGTGTTTATTATTTTTTGACTAGTTTCCTAGATATTTAGACAGAGATAATGTCTGAAGAAGGAAAAGTCAAAGTTGAGAAGTTTGATGGGAAGAATTTTGGATGGTGGAAGATGCAAATCAAGGATTTGCTTATACAGAAGGAGTTAGATGCTGCACTAGACCCTCCCCCTGAGACCATAACGAAAGAATGGACGAATCTTGACAAGAAAGCACAGTCAACGATTCGGCTTACTCTCTCCATGAATGTAGCTTACAACATTCTGGAACAAACCACAGCGCGTGGGATTATGGAAGCTTTGTCAGACATGTACGAGAAGCCGTCTCCTGCTAACAAAGTGTTTCTGATTCGAGAGTTAGTCAATATTCGTATGAAAGAGGGAAGTTCTGTTACTGAGCATATTAATTTATTTAAATCACATTTGACACGTTTGTCTTCTGTGAATTTTAAGATAGATGATGAATTGCAGGCTTGTCTATTGTTATCCTCATTACCTGACAGTTGGTCAGGCACAATCACAGCAGTCACAGGGTCAGTTGAGACTCTCAGTTTTGGAAGAGTTCGTGATTTGTTACTGAATGAGGATTCCAGAGGGGGAAGTAGTAACAGAGGAGGAAATAAGGGTAGGTCAAAGTCAAAACGCAGGAGCAAGTCAAGACCTGGAAAGCCAAGGAAAGACGTACAGTGTTGGAACTGTAAGGAGTTTGGTCATTTCAGAAGTCAGTGTTCTGAACCTGCGAGAAAGAAAAAGGAGGTGAATGCTACTACATCCTCAGACTCAGAGGATGCTTTTATTTGCTGTATCGAGAGTTCTGTTGAAGACTGGATTATGGATTCGGGAGCGTCTTTCCATGCTACTTTTAGCACGAAGAAGATGAAGAATCTGCGAACAGGTAACTTTGGTAAAGTTCGTTTGGCTAATAATCAGAGTCTTGACATTACAGGAATTGGAGACATAGACCTTAAAACTCCATTGTGAACCATTTGGACCTTGAAGAATGTTCGGGTCATTCCTGGTTTGAAGAGGATGCTTATATCCATCGGTCAGCTTGATGATCAGGGATATGATGTTCACTTTGGTAGTGGACAATGGAGAGTTGTTAAGGGCAGTATGGTAGTTGCTAGAGGCAAGAAGAGAGGTAGTTTGTACATGGTTGAAGCATCAGCTGATGCAGTGAACGCAGTATCGAGTGACCAGAGTCAGACAAAGTTATGGCATCAAAGACTCGGGCACATGAGTGAAAAGGGGATGAAAATGCTTTTTGCCAGGGGAAAACTTCCAGAGTTGAAGAAGGTCGAGTCAGAATTTTGTGAACCGTGCATCCTAGGCAAGAAAAAGAAGGTGACTTTTGTGAAGACTGAGAGAGCACCGAAAGCTCAGAAATTGGAGCTTATTCACTCCAATGTATACGGACCGACATCAGTTGCTTCACTTGGAGGTTCTCGTTATTTTGTGACCTTCATAGATGATTCAACACGCAAGGTATGGGTTTACTTTCTTAAACATAAATATGAAGTTTTCGATACTTTTAAGAAATGGAAATCTGCTGTTGAACTTGAAACTGATTTGAAGGTGAAATGCTTGAAGTCGGATAACGGTGGTGAATATATCAGCAAGGAGTTCACAGATTATTGTGCTGATAGAGGGATCAAGATGATAAATACAGTTCCAGGAACTCCGCAACAGAATGGAGTTGCAGAGAGGATGAACAGAACATTATGTGAAAGAGCCAGGAGCATGAGATTGAATGCATGGCTCCCAAAGATGTTCTGGGCTGATGCAGTCAACACAGCAGCACATCTTATCAACCGTGGACCCTCAGTACCGTTAGGATTCAAGCTTCCTCAAGAAGAATGGAAGGGTAAAGCAGTTGAGTATGATCACCTGAGAATCTTCGGGTGCAGTGCTTATGATATTAACCCTGAAGGTGACAAGTTGGATGCAAAAGCAAAGAAGTATATCTTCATTGGATATGGGGGTGATCAAATGGGCTACAGGCTTTGGGATTTTGAAAGCAGAAAGGTAGTCAGAAGCAAGCATGCTGAGTTCAATGAAGAAGAATTGTACAAAGACAGAAACTTGGATAAGTCAAAGGTTCAGAAAGAAACAATTGAGTTTAGTGTTAAGAATCAGAAGAAAGAATCTGTCACAGGGCCCGTAACAGAATCTGAAGATGACACAGAACCTGAGACTGAAGATGGTGAGAATGAAGAGTCAGTGGGAGTTTCTGACAGTGGGAGTTCAGAGTCTGAAGACGAACAGTCTCCACAGCAGCCTGACCAGCCTGATACTTCGGTCAGGAGATCCACCAGAGTTTCTAAAGCGCCGGACAGGTACAGTCCCAGTCGTACCGGCCCCTCAGTTAATTATATTCTCTTGACAGAAAATGGTGAACCAGAGAGCTACTCTGAAGCAGTCAAGATAAAGGACTCGTTCCAGTGGGAGCGAGCAATGAAAGAAGAAATGAGTTCACTAGACAAGAACAAGACTTGGGTTCTTGTAAAGCTTCCGCAAGACAAGAAAGCTCTTCAGAATAAATGGGTTTTCTGGGTCAAAGATGAGCATGATGGTTCTAAACGGTATAAAGCCCGTTTAGTGGTCAAGGGATTTCAGCAGAAGAAGGGAGTTGATTATGATGAGATCTTCTCTCCAGTGGTGAAGATGACCACCATCAGGTTAGTTCTGAGTATTGTAGCAACAGAGAATTTGCATCTAGAGCAGCTAGATGTGAAAACAACATTTCTACATGGTGACCTTGATGAAGATATTTATATGGCACGGCCTGAGGGATTCCAGGTTATTGGAAAGGAAAATTGGGTGTGCAAGTTGAAGAAGAGCTTGTATGGTCTGAAACAAGCGCCAAGGCAGTGGTACTTGAAATTTGATAATTTCATGGTGAAGACCGGTTACAAGAGATGTGAAGCCGATCACTGTTGTTATCTGAAGAAGTTCAAGAGTTCGTATATCATTCTACTTCTGTATGTAGATGATATGTTGATTGCAGGATCAGATATGAATGAGATCAGCAAGTTGAAGAAACAAATGTCCAAAGAATTCGAGATGAAGGATTTGGGTGCAGCTAAACAGATACTCGGGATGAGTATCACCAGGAGCAAGAAAGATGGATCTTTGACACTATCCCAGGAAAAGTACATCGGGAAAGTGTTAGAGAAATTCAGTAATAACAGTGAGAAGACCAAGCCTAGAAACACGCCCTTGGGGAGTCACCTCAAGCTCACCAAAGATCAGTGTCCTAGAACTGAAGAAGAAAAAGCTGATATGGCTAGAGTTCCGTATGCATCTGCGGTAGGTAGTTTGATGTACGCTATGGTGTGTACAAGACCTGACATAGCACACGCAGTCGGAGTTGTCAGTCGGTTTATGTCAAATCCGGGAAGAGAACATTGGGAAGCAGTTAAGTGGGTGCTTCGTTATTTGAAGGGAACGTCAAAGATGGGGTTATGTTTCAAAGGGAAGGATTCAGTTCTCAGAGGTTATACAGATGCTGACCTGGGTGGCTGCAAAGATACATTTAAAAGCACCACAGGTTTCGTTTTCACAATGGAAGGAACTGCAGTTAGTTGGATGTCCAGACTTCAGAAAAGCGTGGCTTTGTCCACAACAGAGGCAGAATACATGGCTATAGCTGAGGCCAGTAAGGAGCTAGTATGGTTGAAAGCTTTTCTAGAAGAGTTAGGGAAGAAGCAGACTGAGCACTTGTTGCACTGTGATAATGAAAGTGCAATAAAACTTGCTAAGAATCCTGTGTATCACAAGAAGACGAAGCACATCGGGATAAGGTATCACTTCGTGAGAAGATTGGTTGCTGATGGCACAATCAACTTGAAGAATATCTCAGGTGCTAAGAATCCAGCAGACATGTTTACCAAATGTGTAACGTTGGATAAGCTGAAGCTGTGCAGAGCTTCAGCTGGTCTCCAGGAATAATGTTGAGGAGATCGGGGTAACTGGATGTGCATTGAAGATCAAGGGGAGATCTTATCTACAGAAGTACAGAAGAGATGGTGCAGTTCGTGGTCCGAAGACACCAAGTGGGAGATTGTTGGAGATGTTGCCTTCAGCCCACTTATAGGCCCAGTCGTTTGAAGCCCAGTATGATTAACTTGTTGAGCAAGATTAGCATAGGGTTTTAACCCTAATTTAGGCCTATAAATAATCTCTTGTACTTGTAGCTTTTCGTATCACTCAATAATAAGAATACCCCAGTTGCCCCCGTGGACGTAGGTCAGTTTAGACCGAACCACGTAAATACTCGTGTTCGTGTGCGTGTGTGTGTTCTCCGATCCTAACAATGTGATAATCTTCTATTGGTATGTGATATAGGTGAGGATGTATGAATCCTAATAAAAAAGTGTATGATTCCTAAATAACCATCTAATTCTTCTAGTCCTACCAAAAGAATCTAATCATCTTAAAATGCAAAAACACAAGAAAACATCTTTAAGTGGTACCTACAAAATGCTATCTATATGTAAACACTATGATAGTACCCCAAAAAAAAAAAAGCACTAATTCAGTTGTTTTGTTCATACACGTGTCTGGCCCAGATAAAAGCCCAAGAACTCGACCCCAAGTCCCCAACTGACCGTTACCAGTTTATGCCAATGGCAAGTTGCTCAAAATAGCCCATAAAAAGGTTCAATAAAAAACCCTTTGAAATTTTTTTTAAAACCTATACAAACTTTGGGAATAGGTCAAATAGGTTGGTTTAGCTTTCAAGCTATATATCGAACACACAATCATTCTCTAATTTCATTTCCCATGTAGGTTTATCTCGGTAGCGGTACGAAAGGAGCCCTATTGAACATTATGTATTTCTTTACGATTGTTGTGGTGGTGATAATAATGCTTCTTGTGTTCTGGGTCGTATTGATGGTGGCATGAGCAGTGTTTCACATGCTATTTAAAATTAGTAAATAGGAATTGATATTTAGTTTCAAGTGAACTATAATTGTACTAGATATTTTCAAATCAACTGTTTAAAAAGCCGTATATAACTTAAAGATAAAAAACGAAGAGATCCTTGAAAAAGAATAAAGTTGAAAAAAGTTATAATCCACGAACAACAAACACATGAGACACTTAGTAGTACTTTGGCCTAAATCAAATACATTAAAAATATAAAATATTGATGTAATATGGATGGTCATATGTACATGTAATATGTTGATATTAATCCAAAATAAAAATGTCACTCCTAGGTGAGAATATGTCCGGGTTGGTTCAGAAACATCTAATTCTTCTAAGCCTACCAAAAGAATCTAATCTTAAAATGCACAATGCACAACACACGAAAGTGTCTTTGTGTGGAAACTACAATGTTATCCATATGTAAACACATGATAGTCCAAAAAAAAAAACAGCACTAAAATACTTGTTTTGATCATACACGTGGCTAGCCCAGATAAAAACCCAATAACAATTCAAACCTGAGGTAATGACATTTTCATGAAATCTATACTACATTATCTATAATACATTATAAAGGAGGAGTGATGGCTAACATGGTCATTTTCACTTCCGTACAACTTAAGAAGCAACATGCACAAGTAATTTATGCTTATATAATGAGGGTATAATTGGAACTTTGTGGAACATTAAGACACATAGAAGGGTATATTAGTAAATTTGTATTCACATTTTAGTTAAAAGTAAAAAATTGTTTCCATTGATGCCCCTTGATCCACACTCTGCTCCTAAATCATACAATCATTCAACTTCTTAACCCCCAATCAATTTAATGCGTTAATGAATCATCAGAGAACTTCCAATCAATTCATAACCCCTTGAATCTCCCCCTTTTAATCAGAGAACTTCCGTTACTATCCCTCATGTTACCGACTATTGGTATTTAATGGTTAATTCAATCATGTTATCGTGTAACATGAATACAACACAATTTCTGGTGTGCAGGATTTGGGAGGAAAGGTACAATTTTGATTTTGTCTTCTTTTTTTTTGCTAAATTTTGTGATACCAACTGATTTGATGTAGTTTAGTATCTCTAACATCTAGGTTTTTTAACAACTTTTTGCGTTCTTTGTGTGGTGGTGTAGTATTTTGATAGTGAAACCCCTGTTTCTATTAAGAACATGTTAAGAAGTCAGAAGAGACATCTGCTTCTTGTGCTTTGCAATGGCTTTCTACAGTTCGGGTGAGGAGTGTTGGGTCCTCAAGGTTTATCTAATAACCCTACTTTCTTATTTAATTAGGCAATTTTATTTGGGTTTCTGATGCAAACTATTCATCAACATGGGTTACGATCGGGTTTGGTTAGTTTTTTTCTCTTATTGTATGAATCTATAGAATGGGATCCCTTGGCTAAACAACATTCAAGATGGATCTAAAGCAATAGATTGTTAAAAGTTATGTTATAATCGTATTATTGATGATGGATGCTCCTGTAACTATATTAGCAAAGTAGTATACGTGGATTCTTAAAGCAATAGATTTTTGGCTTGCTTTCATAGTAACATGGAGAATTTGCCACCTCTTAGAATAGCTCGTTAAGTATCTGATTAAAGTGAATAGAATGCAGCTTAGTTATAACTATCAATAATTAAGTATTATTCAAACAAAGAGTCACACCATAGGAATTGAACCTACGAATTCTCCACTTATGAGTTGGGCGCGTTAACTATTTAACTATATTTCCCGGGTTTTGCATCAGTATAACTACGTGAAAGTGTAATTAAGATTACCGGGATTCAACTAACGCCTCAACCTTCGCTTTACGCAAGGAATGTGATTAACCAAGCTACATGATTAATTACTTCTAAAGTTTTTGTATTGTTTTACTTTAAAAGTTTCTGAATGTTCTATCACATTGGACCTTATAAAATCATTAGGTTTATCATTTGAGAACGTGAATTAAATTTGCTTTCCAGGTGTGTGTAGTGAAGAGAAAGACAGTTTTTTTGTGCTTTTTTTAATGGATTTAAAGACTATTGAGTACATCTATATGGATTTTTTTTCAAAGATTTGAATTACATGGTCATGTGTGTTACACCGGAATCTTGACTTGAAGTATGTAGCTACATTTGACATTTAGTCCAGGAACTATGTATGTATCAATTTGGTTTTTGTATGTTTTCAGTTGTTAAAGTTAAAGTATGAAAAAAGAATGATAAGTGTAACACCCACTCTCAATTCTACATGTCTTCTGGTCAATCTCTATATTCTATTTTACTAATTGCATTTTCTATTTCATATTCATATCTTAAATTGTTTATCAACTCAACAGGTCCAACTTTGTTTTCCTACATTGCTTGCTTTTGATGTTGCAAGCCATTGGTATGCCGCGCAGAAGCATTGGTTGGCCAACAACATATTGGGTTTTTCATTTTGCATTCAGGTTTGTTCTCCAAAGTTCCAAAAAGAAATTATTAATTCTAAACATATGTTTACAAATAAGCTTTAAATATTTTGCAGGGGATTGATGATTAGAGGCGGATAAATGGGTAATATGATTTGATTTTGGTTGAGTAACGGTTGTAATGATTCCTGTGAAAACAGGTTAATCTTTTGATACGGGTTGATTTGGAACTATTTAGGTCCAAATTTCTTACATTTTTAAAGATACTTGGTCTGTTAAACATGACCGAGAAAAGTTGTATTTTCACTAATATATCATTTTTTTTCTCAAAAAAAAAAAAAAAAAATTGCTGGTCATTGTTGCCTGGTTTGGACTTTCGTGAAACAGTGTGAAATACTAATCGAAGTACATGTTGACCAGGTTGTTGAAGAACCTCAAGATGATTTAAAGTATGATGCTCATGTGGAATAACGGAATAAATTTCATATTGAAAACCAAATATCACTATTAGCAAGCTGGTTTGAAGAATGATGGTCCTGAAGCATACCTTAAGTCAAGGCTGACGCATGGTAACCTCGGTTAGAAACTAAATTTCCAGGATTTGTTTTTGTCAACCCGACCCGTATTCTACACTACAGTAACTTGTTGGAGTTTTGACTAGCAAATGAATACACAAAGTAGCAACACCATCATTCTTTTTCATATGAGAATCTAGCATTTGTATCCTTACGCTAAGCTTGTCCAGTTTATTTCTACATGTAGAGCCTTAAATGGAATTGGTTGTAGAGATGGATGCCTATGTCTACCCCGGATATCTTGTAGTCATACACACCAAAACATGTTCAAGACAAACTGACAAAGTAGTAATATTTCTAACCCTTTTTAGCAACTTTTTTTTCTTATGAAGAATATGTAATGACCATTTTTATGGTTTTGTTAATTACCAGTAAAGTAGTTTAGTGGTTCATTAAAACACACACATACACCCATTATATTTTGATGGATAGTTTTAATATTTTTGTATATTATGATACAGTTTGTAGGAGCGTTTGGTCATGTTATTGGATGGGTAGTTCTTGAGGAGTTTATAAATGGATTGCAACATGCTTTTTTAATTTTCATAACAATCCATACTTTTTGAAAAAAAGGATTTGAAAGGCTGTATGCATTAATTGAAAAATAGCTTATTCAAAAAGTTGTAAAACCTGCAGCCTAGCCTAATTGGGATCCACAAGTCGTGGCTGCTGATATACCTTTGTTGCCATTACTGGGTAACAAGTCTACATGACTGAACCTAGAGGTGGCAAAATGGGCAGGTCGTGTGGGTTGGTAATGTGTCAAAACGAGCTTGGTTTGAAAAGTATGACTCAATAAAATGGGCCGACTTGGCTTGACCCACAATGTTATTACAAATACTTTCGTCGCATTTCCTTTTTTTGTTCTTTTTTGGTGGTTTGACTCATTTAAAAATTTTAAAATCTTAAAAACCCGAAATGGGTTGTGGCTCGTAATAGAAATAGAAATCCTAATTGAATCTAATGTCAGTCGGGACACCCGCTGCAACGCGCGGGCATTCCTACTAGTTATAAAATAAAAAAAGAGGCATGGGCAAAATATATCTAAATTGTCCAAAATTAAGATAGTATACCAAAGGTCCTTTACAAGTCTCTAGTTTTTTTTTCTTCCTTTTATGCTTTCCTGTACAACCTTTAATACTAATTGTATATATCTCTTATGCACTCTTTGTATCCACATATCTATATCTATATCTATATCTATATCTATATCTATATCTATATCTATATCTATATCTATACTATCTTATAAAGCATTTGACAAGAACTTCTTAAATTTTAAGAGGTACAAATTTAATTGTTTATCTTACAACACCTAATGCATATAATAACTACCTTTTGGAGGCAATTTTGTTTTTGAAACACTATATTGAATTAAAATGAAGTCAAGAGTTAAGTGATGTTTATAAGAGCACATGACATTTAATTATACAATTACTTTAACACATTAAATAGAAAACATATAAAAGATAATTCATAATACTACATGTTTTGTTATAATATTTTATATACTTTATAAAAGTTAAAGTTTTATAAACTTGATAATAATATAAGAAATCAATAATGATGAGGTAACGATTTGCATTTTGAAATCATTATCTATATCTATACTATATTATAAAGCATTTCCTAAGGACTTCTTAAAAATTAAGAAGTACAACTATATTTGCTTATCATACAAATCATTATCTATATCTATATCTATACTATATTATAAAGCATTTCCTAAGGACTTTTTAAAAATTAAGAAGTACAAGTATATTTGCTTATCATACAACTACTTTTTAGGGGCATATTTGTCTTTTTAGGGGCATATTTGTCTTTTGAACTTGTACTTCTTAATTTTTAAAAAGTCCTTAGGAAATGCTTTATAATATAGTATAGATATAGATATAGATAATGATTTGTATGATAAGCAAATATAGTTGTACTTCTTAATTTTTAAGAAGTCCTTAGGAAATGTTTTATAATATAACTAGTATGGTGCCCGCGCGTTGCGGCGGAGACCACAACACTCTAATTGATGATTTTAAGGGTGTGTATAAGCTGTTGTTCGGTTCACTTCGGTTTTGAGCCATAACCAAAACCAAAACTTGCGATTAAGATATTTCAAAAACCGATTGTTTCAATTATTCATTTGTTCCCGTTTGGCTAATCGGTTATGAACATCGGTCCGAATGGTTCTCAATAATCTTTAGATCAGATTAGCCATATGTAGTAATTTTAGAATTCAAATCGTTATCTCATGATTAAAAAACACGACTTTCATTATTGATTTTTCTCGATTTCTATATAGTATTATCATGTTTATAAAAACTTTAATTTTTATAAAGTACCTAATTATATGTAAAAGATTATAATAAAACATGTAGTATTATAAATTAGTTTTTATATGTGTTCTATCTAATGTGTTTAAAATAATTGTTGAATTGAATGTCATGAGGTCTCATAAACATCTCATGACTCTTGATTACCTTTTGATTAAATATAGTGTTTAAAAGACAATTTTACCCTCAAAATGTAGTTATTATATGCATTGTGTATTGTATCATAAGGAATCAATCTTGTACCTCTTAAATTTTAAGAAGTCCTTGGGAAATGCTTTATAATATAGTATAGATATAGATATAGATTACACCACATTATAGTTAACGAACCAAAGTAATATCAAAGACTTTTCATTAGTCATGTACAATGAATCCATTAGTAATATTAAATGTTTGTACAAGATAATATTAATATTTTTTATAAGTAAAATACTATTTAAATTTAGTATTATCTTATTTTAATTTTTTGGTATACTTTCTAAATATACTAATAATAATAGCAGTAGTAGTGGTCGTGGTAGTCGTGGTCGTGGTCGGTCATAGTAGTGGTAACGATAATAATATAAGAAATCAATAATGATGAGGTAACGATTTGCATTTCAGAATCATTATCTATATCTATACTATATTATAAAGCATTTCCTAAAGACTTCTTAAAAATTAAGAAGTACAAGTATATTTGCTTATCATACAAATCATTATCTATATCTATATCTATACTATATTATAAAGCATTTCCTAAGGACTTCTTAAAAATTAAGAAGTACTATACTATATTAGAAAGCATTTCCTAAGGACTTCTTTAAAATTAAGAAGTACAAGTATATTTGCTTATCATACAATACCTAATGCACATCTTAACTACTTTTTAGGGGCATATTTGTCTTTTGAACTTGTTTTTAATTACACCACATTATAGTTAATGAACCAAAGTAATATCAAAGACTTTTCATTAGTCATGTACAATGAATCCATTAGTAATATTAAATGTTTGTACAAGATAATATTAATATTTTTTATAAGTAAAATACTATTTAAATTTAGTATTATCTTATTTTTATTTTTTAGGTATACTTTATAAATATACTAATAATAATAATAGCAGTAGTAGTGGTCGTGGTTGTCGTGGTCGTGGTCGGTCATAGTAGTGGTAGTAAAAGTGGTGGTACCCAATTAAAATTGGTGTTTAAGACAGATTGGGTTAGAAAACACTTTCTAAAAGAGATTTGGTGACACCCGCCGCATCGCGCGGGCTAACCTACTAGTATATCTCTTATGAACTCTTTGTACCCACATGAAGATATAACCCCTTCATAAACACCATAAATACCCAATTGAATGTTGTAATCCTTAAAACCACACAATGCTCTTCACCTTCACTATGTTATTTTTTTTTCTTCTAAAAGTGGTTAAAAATATAATATATGAATATTTGGTAAAATGATGGCTTTTTGTGCTAATGCATATCATCAAAAAAGAAGAATACATTAAGTATTCATGATTTGACTTGAATACTTTTTTTATTATTTTGTTGTTGGAATAGCCTAACAATTTTTTATATATATATTTTTAGTTCAAGTTGTAACAAAGTTGCTTGTTACATTATTTATGTTCAGAAGTAATGAAGCATTGATCTATGTGTTATATAACATCCCTAATTTGCATTATGTATTGGTTGGTTTCATTTAAATTTACAAATTTAAATTAGTGGATTTTGTGTGACTACCAGTTTAAATTACTAGATTTGTGTGATTGTCACCCATCACCAACACCTACCCATTGCCACCGACACGACCATGAGCTCACCACCTACACGTCGTTGTTGCAACTAGCCAATGTCGCAGGAGAACACCATTTTGAAACATCTTTGTCATTCGTAAAATTGACCACTTTGTAAAAATTGTACATCTAGATATATCATGACCACTTTACAAATAATGTTTTCAAATATAGCAATTAATGACTATCATGGTTCGAATATTAGAATAATTATAATGTTTTTTTACATGTAATATAGGACAACAAAAGAACAAAGTACAACCGATAGAAAATTTTGATGGGCAAAAGGAAGTACTAATAATTGAAGTGCTCGCACTTTTGCTTGATTAACCGAAGAGAAAACAAGAATTTTGGATTAAATGTATTGATTGGTGAAGGTTCTATTGGAAGGGTTTGCCAATAATAGTGAAGAAAAGTGGTGTTTACCTAAAAAGACGTCTATGAAATTTTATTCCACCAAATGTACTTGTAAGATGGTTTTTTTCCCCTCTATTGTTTTTCTTGACATAAATTTTATAATTTCATACTACTAGGCTTGCTAGCTGTATTCATTTAAGTGAATTAAGGTATTGGCTTATTTTCATGTCACATGCTTTCACCTATTATGATCCATTCATGGTAACCGGTAGTCTACATGGTTTGAGACTTTGAGATAATGGTACGGATTTGGCAATTTCAATGTTCGGTCAACAGTTTATAACCTGGATCGGGGTTGTGTAAAGTGTAAGCGCCCGTTTATTTTTTATACATATTCTTTTTGGAATGTGGTTCTGTTTAGATTTTAGAATTCACCCACAAAGCCAACACATGTGCCACAAACCCCAACAACTAGAAGTTGACAAAACAGACGCACCCGCTGCAACGCGCGAGAATTCACACTAGTCATCATCATTCATACTCAGTTAATCCCACCTATAGCAAAGCTAAGGTAGAGTCTGAAAAGGGTAAGATGTAGACAGCCTTACCTCTACCAATATTGAAATCAGGACAGTAGTTAACTTACAAAATTGACGTTAACAAAACGTGAACTTACTAAATTAACTTCATAACATAAAATACTAACATGTCTCATCTTTTTTATGGAGTTAATCTTAATTGGTCGAGGTCTCAAAACTTTTTTTTTAACGACTAACAAATTAAACCTGAGCACTCGGGGCACTCTTTCGATAAATTTAAGCACTCCGAGCGTATCCGATTGTAAAACACCAATTTCGGGAAAAACCCGGTAACCCATCCGTCCGTATGCACGACAATAAAATGACCGGTAAAACCTGTCTGGCCCAAAAATCAAACCCAAGATTCCAAGGTCTTCTATTATTACACACCAATGTCTCTACCACTATACTATAATAGTATTGACGGCCGAGGTCTCAAAACTACTATTGAAAAATTATAAGATATCCATAAGCTACTACAGCATCAACAAAAGTTGTATCCGGTCTCAAAAGTCATGGTAAAAATCGAATTTTACATTAAGGATCAATAACTAAGAACATGTTCGACTTTATCTTCAATTATTAGTTGGAGAACTCGATTCTTATAACAGAATCCTAATATTAAAATTAAAAGATTAAAATATAAGAAAAATAAATTCGGCCCGAATAGTAAATTAAGTTATTATACATCTATAAATATAAGGAAAGTAAGAAAAAAAGCCCTAAAATCCGATCATCTTTTACCAAGAATGGCTAGGCACATATATTTTAGTGAAGGCTACTCGAACCACAATGATCATCAAGGTGGTTATGCTTATGGGCCAGCATCACATGCCAATTGGTATGTGGTTGAGACCACAACGGTCGAGCGTGTTAGTGTCCCGGCTACTGGTAACACCAAGTTTGGTGGTGCGCCTTCAAGACACGAGAGTCTCAAGGAATACATGCCCCAACATGCACTTAACGGCCATCACCAAGGCTACGAGCTAAAGTATGGGTCAAATTATGAGAACTCAAGCTTGCCCCGTTACCAAGACGTGGACGAAAATTTTGTGGCTAACTTTCTCGACAAAATCCAGATAGAAGCAAGTCGGCCAACAAATATGTACAGGCCTACAAGCCCGAACAAGTATCGGCATACTAGGCCGAACCAGTATTTTTGGCCTACACGCCCGAATAAGTACCGACATACAAGACCTGATGAGTATCGACATACAAGCCCCGACAAGTATGAACATACAAGCCCAGAAAAATACCGACATACAAGCCCGAACAAATATCGACCTACAAGCCCAAACAAGCACCAACATGCAAGCCCGGACAAGTACCGACGTACAAGCCCAAACAAATATCAAGTAACAAGCCCGAATAGGTACCGATATACAAGCCCAAACAGGTATTACCCTACAAGCCCTAACAAACACCGACATACAAGCCCAACACACAATTATCCTTCAAAAGATTCCCACGGATTTTGGGCCCAAAAATTATCAACCCCGAACAGCTATCAATCTACAAGCCCAACTAGCTACAGGTCTACAAGCCCTACACATATTTATCCCTCAAAAGAAGACCACCTAAGTAGGGCCCAAAACTTTCAAGGTCTAAATAAGTATCGACCAACAAGCCCGACCCATAGTTTTCCATCAAGAGAAGGTCACCCGGTTAGGACCCAAGGGTTATCAAGCCCGAACAAGCACCGCACTTCAGGCCCAACCACAGAAGGAGGCCAACATATTAGGATGGGAAAGCATTCCGACCTAGATAACCATTGGCAGAGTGCAAGCATACCTACAACTCGTCACCCTCTTACGCCTCCAACCAACAATATAAATGAAGCATTAAGCTTTCTAGTAGAATCGATGAATTATTCAGGAATCGACAATTTTTCCTTTCATGGACAATCTATTGAACACGAAAGGCGGTACACGACTCGTGCATATGGGGGTGGAACCATCCAACCTTATGTGACACGATTGATAGTCAAGAAACCATAAACTGAAATTGGCATCTTATGTGACATAAGTAGTTCGAAAACACTAAGTGTGTCCTATATCTAAGTTTTTTAAGTTTTAACGTTTTCTTATATGTTTCTCACTAGTTTATACCCCGGGAGCGTCCCGGGTTGAGAAATCTAAGTAAAGTGAATAAAATTAGAAGTATCTAAACTATGAAAATGACATCTGCCAATATATGATTATTATTATTATTATTATTATTATTATTATTATTATTATTATTATTATTAAACAAATCTCTGCCATAAGTTATCATATTCTAATATAAAAAAAGGGTAATTGGGTCGGGTATCACCTAATCCCAGGCCCGAACCAAACCCACAATTTTTTTTAAACTAATTCCAAACCTGACACAATACCTGTCCGGTTACAAAAAAAATAGTCGTTTTTTTCTCCGTTTTTTATATAGCACTATGGTACCCGTTGGAAAGATAATAAAACGCACGTTAATTTGGTGTAATTTTTTTTCTTTAAAAAATCTCGTATATAAAAGATATTAACGTTTAAAAGTTATGGGAGAAAACATTAGAGATAAAAATCTAATTTTGTTTTTAAATTTTAAATTATTATTTTCCTAAAATAAAGGTCTTGCCACATAGGATGACACATGGCACACTCAATGAAGAGAATACCCTCTTTAAATGACATGTCATTAAAATGTCTTTGGTTTATTATAGGTATAGATATGTTGGAAATTTTCTATTGTTTTTTTATATCTAAGTTTTTTAAGTTTTAACTTTTTCTTATATGTTGGAAATTTTCTATTGTTTTTTTTTTCTTTTTTGTATGGGCAAACTTATGGGGCTGGTATTTGGTATTTTTGCTTATAAATAATCTTGGTTAATGTATTCTTACTTACAAATAATCTTAGTTTATTATTACAGGTTTTAGGGGTTCACCTTCGATTTATATATGACGTCACAAAGTGATCATTTTTATAATTTATACTAGACATATGACATAGGGTAACGTATGTCACTAGAACTATTTTTTTAAAGGTTAATTTCATTAAAACAACGCCAACCCACAAAACGGGCGGCACACAACAAAAGAGAAAACTATACAATCATAAATTTACACCATTCAACCCACGTCAAAGACTCTAACTTCGCTCTTGTTTTCGCCCATAAAAAACCGGTAGCTTTAACCTCGCCAATGATGTCTTCCATCCTAATCTTCTTATTATCAAACCTAAGCCCATTTCTAACCCTCCAAATACACCAGCAGCCAATAATAATAATACCGTAGAATAGCTCTTTCGCACTCCCAGATAACCCAACATAATTGTGAGTTTCCAAGAGGTCATTAAACAAAAAAGCATAAATGGGCTTAGCTTTTCTCGAAAGCATAAATGTCACTAAAACTATACTATGGATCTTAGACTGTTTGGTGTGCTTTCGGGGAAGTGATTGGGGATGATGACATGTCCAATTCCTCCAAGGGGAACACCGCCCCCCCCCCCCCCCTAAAAAAATTCGGTGAGTTGGGGAAATTTTCCCCTTTCTCCCCTTGCATCCTGATTGGTTCTTTTATTTATTTTATTTTTTTTATTAAACTTTATATAATAAAAAAATGAAGGGGGAGTGAGGGAATTTAAAAAAATGAAGGGGGAGTGAGGGAATTAGGGGAATACCATTTCCAAACTTTGAGGGAGAAAATGGGGGAAATGATGTGGCGCTGATGTGGCACTTGGGGGAGTTGGGGGAAAAGGGAGTCACACCATATAGTCTTATGATTTTATGAAGGGCCCGATTAGCTTTTCTCGAAAGCATAAAACCAATGGAGGATTCGGGGCTTTTTATTGTTAGCAAACAAAGTTGGTTGAGTGTTTTCTAGATGTGGAATATCATTTGTAGCAAAATTAGTGGGGTTTCTCGCGTTATGCGACGGAATTCGCGTTGATTTTGTTTCGGCTCGTTACGGTATATGAATTCACTATATCAATCGAAAGAGAAAACATAAAAAAATTATGTTATATTTGAGGCAACTTAGTTCCACACTGTGCGTTTGGTAATTTGGTTTGGTGTGTTTTGGCTTATTACGTAACTGACGCTCGTTATTGTAATCGGAAAAGAAAAACCAATATAAATAAATATATTATATTTGACCCGATTTAGTTTCAAATAAACGATGGTGCTTGATATTTGATTTTCATAATGTAGGTTATCCCTGACTTGGATGGAGGTAAAGTTTTTTTTTTTTTGTTAATTCCATGTGAGATTATATATTTACCTTTGCTTTAAAACATAATAATAACTATAAAAATGTAAGGCCCACATATCCTTAGTCTTCAACAAAACAATTAGTCACCAACTCACCATCACAATGTTCACCTATCTCTTCCTTTAACCAGAAACCACCACAGACCACCGCCGTTACCATTCACCACCTGAACCACCATAGCCCTTTGCCGGAACCACCATCATCACCCTTATTATTTAACAAGACCGTTGACGTCAACTTTAGTGTTACGCTAAACCGTCGTCATCACCTTCTATTTTGTCACCATAATAAGGAGGATAGATATTGGAGGGTGGATATTGATAAGTGGCAAAGTTGTAATATGTGTTATAATTTTGATTAGTTAGTTTGACTGGATAGGGGTGTAATAGTAATGTGGCGTGTTTCTAAATTTAAAACCTCACATGCAAGGCACATGTAACTTACCCCATTCTTTTTTAAATGCCAATAACTTTTTTATATGTAATTATTTTTTTTTAAAATACCCCTTATTAACGAGTATTTTTATATTTAATATGAGTAGCATATGCTATATATACACATATTAAAATTAAGTTTAATTATTTTTTTCTAAATTTTATTATTTCAATATTAAAATAGATTATATTATTATTATTATTACCACCACCACCACCACCACCACCACCCTTAAACATATTTATCGAATTTTAACTTTAAATAATTTTCATTTTTTAAATCTGCTGATAATGTCTGAACACCATCGGTATCATAGAGTATCAATTCAATTTGTTTTTTACATTTACAAAATGGTGTCGGTTACCATTTTCGTTTTATTGTTAATATAACTAGTTGTATAAAATCACACGCGTTGCGTGTTTTACAATCGAGATTTAGATGAGGTGTTAATCAATCAATGAATTATACAATCGAGATTCCATTTTGGTTGTAAACGTTAAAAAAAAAGAAATCTACACATAAGGTAACACATGAAATTTGTAACGAAATTAGATAATATTATGTTATTTATATATTAATAGTATATAATATAATAAAGTTTTTGAATAAAATAATATAAATAAAATATTATATAGTAAAATAATAATATAGTTAATTGAATAAAATATTATTATAATTACTATTCATTTGAGATCACTATTCATTTAAGTTTATCTATTAATATATTGTAATGTAGTGTTTTATAAAATTTTGAATATACCACTGTCATGTGAATATTATTATGTATGTTTATTTGAAGGTCATTTATAATTGAATTTTTTATCGTCACAAACCGTTATTATAGTTTTAGCGAGGTGGCAACATAAAATTCATCGAACACAAAGTTATATTCGCAATAAAGTATTGTTTGGCATCGTAAGCCATATCGAATGTTTGTACGATACCGGTACTGTAACGAACCGAACTAATACCAGAGAAACAACAATGGTACTGGTACGAGTATTTGTTTTTATGGTTTTCATTAATCGATGTAAAACCCATCCCGGTTGCTATGCCGAGTGCTAGTATTATACTGGTACTATAATGAATCAAACTAATAATGACCGAAAGCCCACGGTAAAACACACAAGTATCCCATTAGTATTATTTGTTTTTATGGTTTTTGTACACCGGATATGATTTCTGCTAAGTGGAGGGATATACGTGTGAAGTGCAAGGAATACAATGCCATTTACCAACGCATGAAGAACAATTGGAAGAGCGGGCAAGATGACGCTCAAATCCAACAACTTGCTTTAGTTGTATATACATCAACATTTCGGATCTTCTTAGAAATAGCTCGAAGTGGCATCTTGTCCCGATAGTGATACCAAAGCCTAAACGGGCATCCAAGAGGTCAAAAACATCATCGTCTGTTGAACCCACAGGTCAGTCTTCCGATTCTCGAATTATTATTGACTTGAACGAGACCGAGGATGAATACGAGGAAGAAGAAGCACATGGATTTCAAGATTTGCCATGACCACCCGGTAGGAGGAGTGGGGGAAAGGGGGGCAACAAAAAGGGAATGGGGTCGTCATCGTCCGGTGTCGATTACGATGAAATGTTTCTTGAAATGAATAAAAGACTAGAAACAATAACCGAAATTGGACAAAGGCGTTTAGAGCTAAAGCAAAAACAAGAAGCGGAAAAGAAAGAACGTCTTGAACTAAAAAAAGATCGACAAATGGCTATTGATCTTGAAATTTTGTCAAAACCCATCTCCGAAATTCCAGGCTTGAAACGTGAGCTCGCCTTGAAATTGCAAGAACGAATCAAAAACAAATATGGCCTCGATGGTGACGAATGAAATGGTTTTTATTTGTTTGGTTATGTACTTTTTTTAAAATTCTGATGAAATGTTCTATGTTTTAAGTTTGTACTTTCTTCAAGTTTTAATGAAATATTTTATGTTTTTTATTTTGTATCATTTTTATTTAAAAAATAATTGAATAAAAAGATTGTAAAAATACTTAATAATTTGGTAATGATTGAAGAGGCAAGAAAGGGGGCTTGAACCACTACACCATTTTTTGGTTAAAAAAATTCCTTGCTGACATGGCGTCCACATAGCAGAAAATGCCCTTAAAGGGCTTGAACCATCACACATAGTCTAATTACAATATTAAGTTTTAATTAAATGAGAAAAAAAAACGTATGTATTACCATGAACTAAATTTGCAAATCTTTATACCATATCAGTAATATGGCAGCCAATGACCTCCAGCCCAGTTGGGGAGAGATGAGAGGGTTTACCTCTTTGGAGGGTTCTCGCCCGGGCTTGGTCCTGAGTTCGAATCCTGCACACCACGAAAAAATTCCCTGTAACGGTTTGAGATAACTTCAAAGTGGACACCGGTGCGTGGGTAGTGATTCAAACTCGGGTTGAGGGGTTGTCTGTCGATTGGTTTCACCGCTGAAGTACACCTTCCAAAAAAAATATCAGTAATATGGCAGATGTTAATTCATAATCTAAAGTAGTTGGTCAAAACGTGTGCTACGGTAGGGTGTTACAATTCGTAAGCTCCGTTTCTACTACTTATATACATTAGTAACCAGTCCATAAAAAAACTCACATTGAAACACTAATAAAAAAAGTCAAAAAAAGTACACAATTTACATTAAAACAAAAAAGAAAAAAATTATAGATAAACAAAACTTTGATGCAGTTTTGAAAAGCGTTTTATGCGGTTCTTTCGACAACTGTTTGGAGCATATGGCGGGTACGGAATGAC
The DNA here is from genome assembly GCA_028751855.1 of Ambrosia trifida. Lineage (NCBI taxonomy): Eukaryota > Viridiplantae > Streptophyta > Magnoliopsida > Asterales > Asteraceae > Ambrosia > Ambrosia trifida. The sequence continues at coordinate 36,949,063 of CM054123.1, read as the reverse complement.
CTGTTCTTTAATCAAAAACAAGTTTCGGTTCGGAAGATGATGGATGAGATCAAGATGATGAGCTTCTTGTGGATAACTAATCGCACAAAAATGTCGGATATGTCGTGGGATGCTTTGGGAAGATTTGATGCGAGTAGAATGGGATAGTTTTTGAACGGCTATGTTATTTTATTTCGGATATTTGTTTCTTTCGTTGGATTGTATCCCGGATTGTTTTTTGCTAGTTTCTTGCTAGCTCGTTTATAAATATAGCTAGGTTAGAGTCCCGTGGGGACCCACGGTTCACCCCAAAGCAAAATGAAAAAAAAAAGTAGGAAAATAAGAATTGTATTATGCAATTTGTTTTGGTTACTAAATGTTTGATATTGCAATATGTATGAATTTTGATGTTAAATGCAAAATGTCATCTAACAGTTTAATGTAACGAAATGATGGATATATAGAGTAAGTAAAGTTTAATTTGACGACTGCAAACTACATAGCATACTATCACAATATCACACATTACATTATTTGGTTAATATCTATATTCTAATCATAACTAAGATTAAGCATAGAACACTTATCATTTAGTTGGGGCTTAACGAACTTCAACCAATATCACACATTACATCATTTGGATAATATCTATATTCTAATCATAACTAAAATTAAGCATAGAACACTTATCATTTAGGTGGGGCTTAACGAACTTCAACCAATGGTCCATTTTCATTACTTCAATCAAAATCTTCCAAGTCTTGGGTCAACAATATTAAAATTAAGGTCGTAATATTAGTAATAGCATTGAAAATTATCTTGAATACATTATATATTTTAAAAAATACATTAATTGTAACATACTAAAAATACATTAAAAATGTAACATACTAAAAATACATTAAAAATGATTAAATCTTATTAAACATAAATTCGAAAAAAAGTAATATAAATAAATTCGAAAAAAGTAATATAAATAAATGAGATTAAAAATTTTAATAAATAACATTGAATTCGGTCAATTATTATTAATGCCAATAAATAATATTAATTGTAACATACTAAAAATACATTAAAAATGATTAAATCTTATTAAACATAAATTCGAAAAAAGTAATAAAAATAAATGAGATTAAAAATTTTAATAAATAACATTGAATGTGGTCAATTTTTTATTAATGTCAATAAATAATATTAAACATCTTAATAAATAACATAAAAAATAATAAATCTTATTAATTGCAATCAAGACTAATCATAATTCGTAAACATAGTAATATAAATAAATGAGATTATAAATCTTATTAAATAATCTCAAAATCGTAGTCAATAATTCAAATAAATTAAATTACAAACATAAAAAATCGTAATTTAAATTTGAAAATCAATGACTTTTTGTGGTGGAACCTTAGTAACAAACAGCCTGTGCTGAATTGAAAACCATTTAAAGAAACAATATTCGCCAATGGAAATATCTTCTGATCGAAGTAAACTAAAATCATAATATTAGTATTAGTAATTATTAGTAATTACTAATATATTCGTAAAAATAGTAATAGAAAATTTTAATTCGCTCAATAATATTCGTAATTTAATTTGGTCAATACGAAATACATGAAATTAAAATTAAAATTAAAATTAAAATTCATAATATTAGTATTAATATTAAAAATCGTAATATATAACATTAAATTTGGTCAATTATTATTAATGTCATTAAACTCATAATAAATATCATTAAAAATGAATAAATCCTATTAATTGCAGGCAAAACTAATAATATTTCGAACGAATAATAATATAAATAATATTAAACATAATTACATAAAGATAGATTAAACACAATTTCGTAGTAATATTAATATAATAAATGAGATTAAAGAAATGTAATCAATAACATTTAATTCGGTCAATTATTATTAATGTCAATAAATAACATTAATTGTAACATACTAAAAATACATTAAAAATGATTAAATCTTATTAAACATAAATTCGAAAAAAGTAATATAAATAAATGAGATTAAAAATTTTAATAAATAACATTGAATTTGGTCAATTATTATTAATGTCAATAAATAATACTAACTGTAACATACTAAAAATAACTTAAAAATGATTAAATCTTATTAAACATAAATTCGAAAAAAGTAATATAAATAAATGAGATTAAAAATTTTAATAAATAACATTGAATGTGGTCAATTATTATTAATGTCAATAAATAATATTAAACATCTTAATAAATAACATAAAAAATAATAAATCTTATTAATTGCAATCAACACTAATCATAATTCGTAAACATAGTAATATAAATAAATGAGATTATAAATCTTAATAAATAACCTCAAAATCGTAATCAATAATTCAAATAAATTAAATTACAAACATAAAAAATCGTAGTAATATTAATAAAGATAGATTAAACATAAGTTCGTAGTAATATTAATATAAATAATTGAGATTAAAAAATCGTAATAAATAACATTTAATTCAGTCAATTATTATTAATCTCAATTAGTATTAATAATATATTCGGTCAACAATACTATTTTTACGAATAGTAAAACTAAAATCGTAATATTAGTATTAGTATTAGTATTAGTTAGTATTAGTAATTATTAATAATTAATATTATATTTGTAAAAATAGTAATAGAAAATGTTAATTCGGTCAATAAGATATAAATGGGATTAAAATTAAAAATCGTAATTTTAGTTTTAGTATTCGTAATTTGATACGGTCAATAAAAAATAAATGAGATTAAAATTAAAAATCATAATATTAGTATTAGTCTTAATAATATATTCGTAAATTAATTCGGTTAATTATTATTAATGTCATTAAAACTCATAATAAATATCATTAAAAAATGAATAAATCCTATTAATTGCAGGCAATACCAATAATAGCTAACTTTCCCTCAATCCCATCAAATCTTCGATATTTCAACCCACCATAAATGCATTCAAATGTAATTACTAACTTTCCATAAAAATTAGGAGATAATTGAGGAAAGTCAATAAAAAATTTCAAAATCAATCTTGAAAATAATTCCATCCGGTCCTATCCCCGGATCCAAACCATAACCCGATTGAATAATTATGGATCAAACACCAACATCTTTTCATCCCCATAATGAAGATCCAAAATACGCTTGATCCTTAAGAACATGCGAAGAACCCTATGATGAATATTCTTGAACACATCAAAGGAACTCAAATTAGGACCTGATAAAACTTTCATTTAACAATAATCCTTATGAGCATCTATCATCCCTCAAGAACATTCATATAATCTAACATCAACATAACCCCATTCAATAACGAACCGACAAACATAACCCGGCTCTTCATGAATAACCGATTCATACTTGATCAACACCAAACATCAAGAACACCTTCCAACATCTTAATCCAAAACAGTCATCCATTACGGACTAAACTCGGTAATATTCCATAAACCGAAAACAAACATCCAAAGACCAAAAGTAATCACGATTCCATAAAAATAAATCTACGCACCTTAGTAACTGTCGGCAATGTCTGGATTAACACATTAAAAACAACATTAACATAAGTAATAATCAGTTTTGTAAAGTAAACAAAGATCCATATCAAGATGAAAATAAGATTAATACCAAAACTCTTGCCGAAGGGTCATGCATGACCTTGAAGAATTGCTCACCCTTGTGATAAGCCATAATCGAATCTTTGTCTTCGGATGGTATTCTAGTATTCAAATGAAAAAACATCCAAATATTCAAATCTGAAATGGTTCCAGATTATAAATAACTTTTATAAACCACGATTTATAAACTGAATATTGAATCGAATTTATCATATGGATGTATTTTATTGATTAGCGATAACATAAAAGTTTCACTCAAATCGGAACATATGATATGGCTATTTTAAAAGTTTATGAATCGGAACATATTATAATGGATGCAGTTCCGTCGATCTCAGTGAAGAAGATACATACCTAGAAGCAAGAATGCATAAAAAGAAGAGTGATGAATGTTGGTTGAAAGAATAGATTTATTTGGCCGTTAAAAAAAAGCAGTTAAAAAAAGCAGTTTTGAAGTTTTGTACCACTGCCATTAATTCGATGATTTGTACATCATTGTGACAACTAGTTTTTAAATAAAATTTACATTAAAACAAAAATAAAAATAAACATATTGTAATGGTACACTTAAAATTTCATAAAACTTCATATTTTAGAACTTATAAGAGGGAAAAAAACAATACAATATTTGTATGCCAAGTTTCATAACATGGTTAGGCAAAATAATGAAAAGAAAAAGAGAGAATCACATGGTTGGTCCCTGTGCTTTCCAGATATTGCATTCTTGAACCTAGTGGTTCACTAATTACACCATTGGTCCCGAGGGTTGTAAACTTATTACTGACATGATCCAAATGTATTAATTTCGTTACTCTATTGGTCCTTGCCCCTAACAGGGGTTAAAATTCTCTGTTAAATAAATATGAAATGTCTAGTTTGCCCTTATAAAAAACAAACAAACCAAATAAATAATTATAAAATACAAATATATTTATTAATAAATGTGGGCCCCATCCCTCCTGAACCCTTCTTCTTCCTTATCCCACCAAACCCTTTTTCAGATTTCAACCCAACCATAACCACCTCTGCCACAGCCACCATCGGCCAAACCCGTCACCACAGCCACCATCGGCCACCATAACCCCCAAACCCGTCACCACAGCCACCATCGGCCAAACCCGTCACCACAGCCACTATCGGCCACCATAACCCCCAAACCCGTCACCACAGCCACCATTAACCACCATCGGCCACCATAACCCCCAAACCTGTCACCACAGCCACCATCGGCCACCATAGCCCCCAAACCCGTCACCACAGCCACCATAACCCAACCAACATGACCATCACCAGTCCTCCATTCATGAATCGACCACCATCGGCCACCTAATCCCCGACTGAAACAACCACAGCCAACATCCACCCTCCACCGACCACTGTAACCACCCAAATCGGCTCCCATCTGACGACGCCCAACAAGTCAGTAGCATTTGATTGAAATTTAGTTAGGGTTAGGGTTCATAGTAGGATTTGGGGAAGAAGATGAATTGTGATTGTGACTTTGGTAGTGGTTTGTGCAGGTGGAGGTGAAGATGAATTGTGATTGTGACTTTTGTGACACCCCAGGAAAATCCCACATCGGCCGTGGCCAGGAGAGATCCTTGGTTCATAAGTAATGTCTTGCCTCTTAAATCACCAACGCGTTTTGGGGCTTAATGTTAGTGGATGAGAGGAGAACTCCACAGTTAAGCGTGCTCAGGTGGGAGAAATTTCAGGATGGGTGACCTCCTGGGAAGTCTCTACTTGGGCAACCGAAAACAAATCTGTGAGCTCTAGATGGGCAAAGCGGACAATATTGGTGATGAGAGGGGCGGGGTGTTACAGATGGTATCAGAGCCACTCCTGTGCCGTTCGGGATGGTGGGTGCACACCTCATCAGGGACGATGAGACTCTAACAGGGGGTGAATGTGACACCCCAGTAACACACCTCATCAGGGACGATGAGACTCTAACAGGGGGTGAATGTGACACCCCAGGAAAATCCCACATCGGCCGTGGCCAGGAGAGATCCTTGGTTCATAAGTAATGTCTTGCCTCTTAAATCACCAACGTGTTTTGGGGCTTAATGTTAGTGGATGAGAGGAGAACTCCACAGTTAAGCGTGCTCAGGTGGGAGAAATTTCAGGATGGGTGACCTCCTGGGAAGTCTCTACTTGGGCAACCGAAAACAAATCCGTGAGCTCTAGATGGGCAAAGCGGACAATATTGGTGATGAGAGGGGCGGGGTGTTACAACTTTGGTAGTGGTTTGTGTAGGTGGGTGATGGAAGAAGAAAGGGTATTTATTTATTATAAATAAAAAAGGATTTAGGGTGATGGGGTAACACGAAAAGACCATAATACCCCCATGTGGGAAGCTTGTGGTTGGACTTAACCAGAAAAGATAACAGTCGTTAGTCATGGGGATCACACGAGTGCACTTTTGACAAACCTAGGGAGCAACTCTGTAATTAGTGAACCACTAGGACCAAGAATGCAATATCTAGAAAGCACAGGGACCAACCATACAATTCTCTCAAAGAAAAATACAAAGGAGAACATATATAGTTTAACAGTATGTATAACAAAAGTTGAGAGGCCATATTGTAATTTCATTTCTATATAATTTAGATTAAAAAAATTCAGGCCTAACAGCATTCACACTAGCTCTCCCACACCTCCTTTCATTTTTTTCAATTTAAGGTAAACATTAAAAATTATTATTATTCTTTTAATTTATACCATCCGTAATTTTGTGCGCTTCACAAGAACAACAACAACAATTATACCGGAGATCCAGTTGTCGGAACCTTAGCTCTACTAGAGAAGAAGACGACTACTACTACGACCATGAACAGAAATAGAAGAAAGTCAAGCTCATTGTTCATTTACCTTAATTGGATTAACAACAACATTCATCCTCTGATTTGATTAGATCTTGTTCAGTTGATTCTGCTTCTTGTGGCTTCGATTCAAATGCATATGTCATTAATTGGAAAATTAAATTAGGATCTAGTGGTGTTGTTGATATTAAGGTATGGCATGCGTGATTTTGAAGGTGCGTAATCACCAATTTGTATGCATGTGTGATTTTTGTTTTTTCATATGGATGCATATTACCAATTTTATTCGTGTGTAATTTCAATCTTATGCTTGCGTAATTTGAAGTTGTTCATTCGTACGATAAGAGCCCTTTATACGTTATCTCGCCCACAGTTAACAAGCTTAGTAAATAGTTACGATAGTTTTGTTAGAAAATGAGATTCTTTGGGATTAGTTTTTGAAATCATTTCCTGTTTAAAGTTCCCTCTAGTTCAACCATTAAGACCCATTGGTCTTTCAATCAAGGAGAGCCAGCCTGTTTTTTATTCTTGTTTCCTTGTATGGTTAAAAATAAACCATCTATTTATTCTCTCTTCTTCTGTATTGTAAAACACACAAAAAACATTCAAGTAATAACAAATTCTATATTCAGTCTCTTTGATTCCATTTTTTTGATATGGTATCAGAGCAGTGTCGATCCTAGGATTAACCTGCTCATCATCTACCGATTCAAACCTTTCACCCACAAAGAAAAATGGCCGACGACGCCAGGAATGATGATCTTGCATTGCAGATCACAAACCTTCTCAAAAATAGTATAAACAACCAAAATCAATCCAAAAAAACAGAACCTTTATAATGACGATCTTGCATTGCAGATCATAAACCTTCTCAAAAACAGTATTAACAACCAAAATCCATCCCAAAAACAGAACCTTTCCGATGGTTCTTCATCCCGTGTTGATAAGACAAAGCTAAAATGCGATCACTGTGGTATGACTAGACATACCAAGGACCAGTATTTTCGACTCGTCGGCTATTCAGAATGGTGGACCGACGGCCACAAAAAGGGGAGCAACGAAGGGGGTAAAGCCGCTGCAACCATCGAAAAGTCAGAAAAGAACAACCGCGGAGGCGACGGACAGAAGGGTATCGCCGGCGGCTTCGGAGGACTTACCTTCCCCGGCAGCGATGCAGAAATAAACGAAGGAGGTACAAGGTTTGAGAGCATATTCTCAGACCCCTTTTCTTCCCTTGACTTTAGTTTGTTTGAGTATGATATTTGCAAAGTGATGATAAAATCCCTTTCTGCTTCAACAAAACAAGAAAATAATTTGATAAAACCTACTACACACTCCTCTTGTTTAAGTAAAGAGGACAATGATTTAAGTAAAAAAAAAAACCTTTGGAACCATTTCCTAGAAAAAATAATAATAAACCTACTGCCCATGCACATGGGATAAATAAACATACTCCATCCGTCCCTATTTAAATGCCCATCTTTCCATTTTTTGTTGTCCCAAATTAAATGTCCATTTTCAAAAATAGAAATGCAATTTCTAGTTTTGCCCATAAAAGACAAATTATAATCAACACTTCTGAGGATATTATTTTCATTTTACTCTTTCCGTCCTTATTTACATGTCATGGGCCCAAAAACACACATTTTAAGAAATCTTTTGTTTGTATGTGGTAAAATGACAATAATATCCTCAAAAGTGGTGATTGTGTTTTGTCTTTTATGGGCAAAACTGGAAATTGCATTTCTCTTTTTGAAAATTGACATTTAATTTGGGACAACCAAAAATAGAAAAAGATGGACATTTAAATAGGGACGGAGGGAGTATCACATACAAACAAAATATTTCTTAAAATGTGTGTTTTTGGGCCCACAACATTTAAATAGGGAAAGAGAGAGTAATTTTTTAAAAGAGAAAATTACCCAGTTAGTCCCTGTGGTTTACCTCTAGTTTCATCTTCAGGTATTAAGGTTTAAAAGTTTCATGTTAAGGGTTTAAGTTGAGTTTTTGTAACATAATAGGGTATTAGCACTAACGGAGGTTAATATTTAACTGAGTTTACCCTCATGTGACAAATGCTAAACCATAAGGACCAAATGTGAAATTTAAGTGGGGCCCACCTAATAATCTAAAATAAAAATATTGATGTTTGTAGTGGGGGTCGAACCCGGGTACCCAGCCGGTTCAACCCTAACAACAAAAATCATCAACCACTACACCACTTGTGTGTTTGTTGTAATAATGGAAACCGATTATACTTAATCTATTCTGTTTTCCCTTGGTCAAATTCTGATGACTCAAAACCCAAGTCAAACAACGTAGAACCTTCGAATTGGCGCGTCATCGATCTGAATTTGGAAGCAATTTTGATTGATTTCGGCCGACGAATCATTTTTCGTGCTATACACGCTCAATTACAGCCAATACATTCCAAATTTAAGCATTCTAGACGCGTCCATAGTTAATGTTTGGTCAAATTTTCGAATTCGACATTCGGACTTGTTATACTATAATTTGAGCCATCTAATGCAACCTAAAGGTACCGAAAAACATTCTATCACTCTCAATTCTCTTTTTATTTCATTCTTGATTCGTGATTTTGGGTTGTTTGACTTTCTGGTTGACTCGTCTGTTGGAGGGCTTTACGAACTGTAAGTATCGATCGAACCCATCTTTAAGTTTCTTATTCTATCCCGACCCATAACCCCATAATCAGTTTGTCTATAATCGTGTTTGTAGTTCGATTGAAAAACTAGGGTTCTTAGTTTACATTTGGGGAAGATGATACTAGTTAACGTCAGTTTAAATCTATTCAGAAACAAACATGTAACAATCATCTATTCTAGATCAGATGGTTGTGTCGTGTGATGTTAAAGAAGACGGTCTTGGGTTCAATACTTAGCCCCAACGTTTTTTTTATATATTTAATCGTATTATCATTTGAACACACTATATAAGCTTTTGAATCTGATTAAAACATGTTCTCAGGGTCAGCACAGTTGGTGCTGGCTTGTGATTTAAAACAACCAAACCGGGTCAGACCTGGGTTCGATCCTCCCTGACAAACATCATTTTTTTTATTTTAGATTATTAGGTGGGCCCCACTTAAGTTTCACATTTGGTCCTTGTGGTTTAGCATTTGTCACATGAGAGTAAACTCAGTTAAATATTAACCTCCGTTAGTGCTAATACCCTATTATGTTAGAAAAACTAAACTTAAACCCTTAACATGAAACTTTTAAACCTTAATACCTGAAGGTGAAACTAGAGGTAAACCACAGGGACTAACTGGGTAATTTTCTCTTTTTAAAAAGGGAAAAAGTTCTTCAATTTTTTTGAAAATGACAAAAGTTAAGGGTTGTTTTTCAAAAGTGCTCGTTGGTTTTCATGGGCCAAATAAATTTAATATTTTGAGAAAAAAAAACATATTTTAAAAGTGCTTCCTAAAATTAATACAAAAAAGGAAAAAGGGTGACAAACCGTGGGGTAGTTTTTTTTTGTAAAGTAAACTTCATTAACCAAAAACGCCAACGGTCGGTCCTCAAAGCTAGGATCGCCGGGCAACCAACGAAATTACATCAAGTCTAACGGATAGTTACACCAATCAATCCAATTACAATTTTTTATTCTAGCTCTATGTCTGACCCAAAAAAACGAAGACGATTTTATGCTCGCCACTACCTCCAAAGGACATCTAGTCTTATCCTTAAAAATCGGGGAATTCCGCTCATTCCAAATCATCCAAAAAGTAGTGAAAAAAATTCCTCTAAGAATATATTTTTTATGCTTCGACATACTTTGAGTCTCTACCATATTTAGAATATCTTTAACATCAAATGCAAAGAAAGGAGGAAGCCTGCACCAAACACTGATTCTGGACCAGACTTCGTCTGAAAATATACAGCCAGAGAAAAGATGAAGCGCCGTTTCTTGACCCGTTTGACATAAAACACACATATCGGACTGTGTGAGCGTTGGATTTTATCTAAAACAGGATTATATGATCATACAAGTCACAAATCTAGGTGCGGAAACCCTAGATCTGAACAAATTGATAAAACACAAATCACGACACAATCAAGATCATTTTCAATATCATTTTCATAGATTAACTTTCAATCAATAAGCATTTACAACTGTTTATGTTAATCTAGAATCACACAGATAATCTCTCAAAAACACTCCTAAACCTGATCTGAACCTGGACACAAATAACAACTCTCTTACATAATCAAAAACTCAAAATCTATATATAGGCACTGCACATTCGCCCCTTACAGATGGTCGAATGTGAGCTTTTTCCACATTCGCCCACTGCAAGTGGTCGAATGTGTCTTCAATTCAGGTCCTGTCTTCCTTCGTCCAGTTCAAGTCTACCTTCGCCCCTTTCTATTCTTCCTTCGCCCATCCATATCTACATTCGCCCATTCTGAATCACCTTCGGCTATCTACTAACACATGTTAATTATAGTATATCCAATCCTTAGTCGCAAAACGCATCAACAAACTCCCCCTCGACTATTGATTGGATAGTTTTCTCTGATAGTCCATCGTCTTGTTCATCAACTTTATTCTGAGCTGCTTCTTCTGCTCAGAAGTCATTGGCGGCTCGAATGTTTTCTTCACAGGCTTTGACACATTAGCAATCTTCACAGTCTTGCCAAGTTTGCCTTCCAAGTTGCTTCCAGCATTTATATCATAAGCAAAACAAACTCCCACAACTTGAGTATACTTTCTCGCTTGAGCAAAGTCGTTAGGTTCATAGTAGATCGGATTATAGAACAACATGATGATGTCTTCGAAAGTGCAATTGATCAGCCACATAGGATCAAATACATGTACATGCTTGTATTTATCCTTTCCATCCCTCAACACAATCACTGCTTCTGCCTTCCTCCAATCGTAATACCAGAATATGAAATCAGCACTAAAATGCTGTGGCATTGGCATCAATGGTATCTTTCTCATCACATTTTGTGCTTTATATATCAACGTCACACGCTTCATATTGGTTTGAGGATCAATATCCCTATGAACTTTTCTACGGGGATATTGAGGCTTGAACCTGTTCCATTTCGTGCGACTTTCCCAAACCAATTTGTCTGCGCACCAACCGACATGCGATCCATTTACCTCGGCACCTGACATTGGGAATCTGCATAAGTCTCTCACCGCCCAGTACGGTAGAGTAAGCAAGTCACAGAATCTGTTGAAATACAGAATTCCGGTTTCCCATTTCGCAGCAATACACTTCAGTCTGCCTAGATAAGTCCACCCGAGAGCTCTGCCTTTGAATTTGGCATTATGAAATCGATAGAAATTACCTTGAGCTTCAGGCTTAAGTCGGTTCTCATCCATCTCCTTCAACTTCTTCAGATAATTCTTCAACTCATCAGACTGGTTAGAAGAATCTTTCTTTTCATTACCAAACACCTTCTCAACAAACTCTTCGCTTCTTTTCTTTGCTTTCTGTTTCGCTGACTTATTTGGTATCTCTGTGAAGTCAAGAAATACTTCATTCTCATCTTCTTTTCTGAAATACTGGGGAAACTCTTCATGAGTAATATCTTCTATTTCAACTTCATTGTTCTCTGGAGTATGCACATCATCTGAATGACTTCCCATATCCTTTTCAGGAATATCAGGAATTGATTCATCCATCATAAACTCCTCAAACGTCTTTCCTACCCTCTGTGCGAGACCATCTAGTATTTCTTTCGCCACAGATGCAGGTAGTTCCCCTTCTTCAAGATCTGGATCTTCATATTCCAGCTCATATCTCAAATCATCAGTCTGGAATATTTCAGCGAAGCATCCTGTGAACTCAATGGTCCACTCTCTCTTTTCCAACATATTCTTGTATATCTGTTTAGCATCATCAGACAGAGATCTCACCTTTTCGTTCCAGAAGATACTTTCATCCAAATCAACATTCCCACCTTTCTTCTTGGAACTTGATTCTCCAGTATCTTTCTTCTTCTGCGGTGTTCTCTTCTCATAACTATATTTAGAAGTATCATCTCCTCCATCATGATCACTTCCACTGCTAAACTCATCACCTTTCTTTTTCCCTGTACCTTCAGCATCATCATCATCATCATCATTATTGTTGTCATCATCATCATCATCATCATTGTCATCATCACTTTTATCCGATCCATCATCATCCTCATCATCATCATCTTCTTTCTCAGAATCAGAATACTCATAATCAACTTTCTGTTCATCTTCTTCTTCATCTTCTTCACCCTCTTTCAACCGGGGTGCTCTGCTATACAGCTCTTCAATCAAACCACAAAGGCGTTTGTTTTCCTTCTTCAATTCTTTGTTATCAGCCTTGATCAGTTTGATCTTGTTCTTGTTTCTATCACATCTTCTTTCAAGCTTCTCATTCTTAGCTTCCAACATCTGAATCTTTTCATTAATCTCATCCTGATTCGATTTCGAAGCAACTACAATTTGGAGCATCTTCTCCTCATTCTGCTTAAATTTAGTAATCTCAGCTTGTTGAGCAATCAACATCTTCATCATGTCCTCCATCTTCTTATTAACCTGTTTCATAACATCATCATCTACAGTCACTTTCTTTGACTTTGATCTGGAGGGCTCAACTTCAACGACTTTCTCCTTTTGAGGCTTCCTAAACATATCGAGCACTTTATCCATATCGATATTGAACTGATCGATTGGTAAAGTCTCTGCCTCTTTCGCTTTCTTCTGCTTCTTGGCAACTGGTGAAGATAGCTTAGAAGGTGTTCCAGCATCAGGTAATCTCTTTCCCTTCAACAACTGAGCTAATTCTTTCTCTCTCAGTTCTTTCACACTAGACTTCTTTGCCATAGTCTTTTGTTTCTTTGTTTTCTTAGGCAAATTCACAACTACAGTTTCTCCAACACTCAACTCAGCTAGGTCAACACCTAAACCTTCATCTTCAACTGATTTCTTTCTTCTCTCAGCTTCTTCAATCGACTGATTCAAGGATTCAGACTCACCAACCATAGTGGCCTTACGTTTGGTGGTCCTCACATTCTCGTCATCAGAATCCCACTGTTCATCAACCTCAGTCTCTTCCGAATCTACAGACTCTTCATCCACCAAACCCGATCCTTTCTTCGCCGTCGATTTCTTTCTAGCAACCTGTTGCTTGGTGCTTCCCTGATCAATAGCCTTTCCCTTGCCCTTCCCTTTGGCTCCAGGATTGACTACTTGACGTTTCCGCTTAGTGCTTGAATCAACATACACTAAGGGATCATCGTTATCTGAGTCACTATCATCATGTCTTGCTTTGTTCTTGCCAGGATCAATGTAATCCGGACGAGCCAAAGCCCCAAATAACCTCCTGTTAGGTGGCTTCTCACTGTCAGCTACACCCTTATAACCTTTCATCCTCATCAAGGTTCTAATATTCATGTGATCTTGGCCTAGAATCATTGTCGGATCCTTCTTCAGCATTGGATACTTATAGTCAAAGATCATCATTAGAAACCTCGGATACAACATAAACTTCTTAAACTTTATACCCTTCAGCATCTCCAGCATGTGGTCAAGAATCATCCCAGACACATTAAATGGTTTGTTGAGTGTCAACGCAACCATTAATGAGCTCAAACTCCTTCTCATTACGTCATAACCACCACTCACGCAACCAAAGACATGAATCAGAACATGTGCAAAGTACTTGTACTGCACTCCCAGCTTCCCTTTATACATTGATCCGTCAGTGATTGGACCTTTGTATTTCATCCTTAAGAAGCACGCCTTCTGTTCTGTCCAAGATAACTCCCTGGGATCCTCACTATCTTCGAACTTAATCTGTAAAGCCTCCCGAATGTCAGCTTCAGTCAAGAACATCTCCATCTCCTGAATCTTGCTCTTGATGATCGTCTGATTCTCCCAGTAGTCATACTTAGCGTTCTGGTAAAAATCTTCAATTATGTCTTTATAAATGATGGTTGGTGTGGCTAGAGCATGTACAATCCTGCTCCTCTTCAGAAATTCAATAATCCCTGTAAACTCCGTGTTCTTCTCAACGTCTCCTAGATACGCGCAACAGTTGTGCGATCGTTCGAAAGGCCAACTGCTCGGAGTAGATGTTTCAGCTACGGGGACTGGATCTTGAACTGTGATCTCTGCTGGAGTCTCAACATTCACTGCTGGTGATTCAATATTCTCGGGTTGTTCAGCCATCTGCACATGAAAATCAGTAAAACACGTCAAAACACAAAAACGACAAAAATATAAAATTCTGGTCAAAAACTATTCTGCACATTCGCCCGTTTAGAAGTGGCCGAATGTGAGATTTGGTGGTCGAAAGTGAAAGTATATGGACGAAAGTGAATATGATTTTGATAAAAAGTCACATTCGTCCGTTTTGTTATACATTCGTCCAAACCATTCCACTTTCGCCCGTTTTAAAAACAACCGAAAGTGAAAAATTTACCCCCAAAATTTGAAATTTTGCCATTGTTTGTTTTAACTTGCAATTTTGATCCTAAAACGTACTAACATGTCCGACTAACATTCGTCTATTACCAATTTTATCAATTAATCATTTTACATAGGTTTTCAAGTGGAATTAGGGTTCTATGTGTTCAATCGATCAAAACTATCATTTAAACATGTTTTAATCCTAATTCATTCAATAATCTCCCCCTAAAACCTATGTTAAATGATCGGCTATCAAAAACAAACAAGAAACAACATCAAAAATCCCTAGAACAGAAACCCTAGGTCCCGTTCTTTTAACAGTCAATTCTGATCTGTTTTGTTGTCCATTACCTGCAATATTGGTGTTAAAATGATGAGCAATGATCAGGGAACAAATCAAGGAAACATAAATTTCACGAGCAACAAGGTCTGGTTAGGATGCAATTTTTGAAAAAAATTGTGAATGAACGGTTCGAAGGTGAATGACATATATAAAGAAGTCCACGTTCGACCGGTTCAGATGGACGAATGTGGGTTAAAATCACATTCGCCCCAATTTAATGGCACGAATGTGAAACATTCCACCTTCGCCCCTATTGAAAGACCCGAAGGTAGAATATGTACCCGGAGGTGGAAAATACACCCGGAAGTGAAAAATAACCACCTTCGTCCAATAATAAAACGGTCGAACTTGAAGATTTTTCCACATTCGACCCATTTAAGGGGCGAATGTGAAATGGAAAAATCTGAAAATTTCGCCAAATCACGAATTCGAATCCCGTTCAACATTTTTCAATCCGTTAAACTTTCAAAACTCAAATTTTCACATTTTGAATGTTACAAAGACCAGATGGTGTTATCAAATCTCAGAAATTGACCATCAAGCATCCCCGGATATCAAAAATAAAGCAGAAATGCAAATCTTTTGGATTTTCTGAAATTTTTATCAAAACACACCTAAAATCTTTTTGGATTTTGTAACTTTTTGACAATAAAAGTAAAATGCGACAAAGTAAAATGCATCAAAGTAAATGAAAACAGTAAACATTTTGTGATTTCCGGTAAGAGGATCATATCAGTTTTCTGAGAAATCTGAACACAGCGTTGATCTGGTTCAATATTATCATTAGAAACAATATGTGACACTGCAATTGCTGATATTGTTGTCCACATAAGCTCACATGCAGACAATTACGCAATGCTTTAAAATGATACGAATTAGATGTATTAGACTAACACATTGTGGTTCCCACACACACGACATACTCCCGTATCAAGAAGTAATCTGCACAAAGACTCATTGTAAAGCGTGATTATGCTTTCGTCGTCTGTAATTGTACAAGATATAATGCATAGAGGTATACAGGTCAGCAAATTAATGCAGCAAAGTAACATATGCATCATACCAGGTTGAGGACTGATATTAATCATGATTTGCATCAATGATCAATACGATATTATAGATAATCTTTGATCATCATATAACATGGAAAGTTCCTCAATTCGGTAACTTTAGGTTTTGGCATAAAGCTCTTTTATAAAGACACCCTGTCTGACCTAGGTCCGTAATGACTTACAGCAGAAGATCAGATAGGCTATCCCCAGACAACTAATAACATAACGACCCTAAACCTCCGAGTTTTGTACAAACACCCTATCAAACGAAATTACGGTACTAAGACCATATGCCTATGAGGTGTTCATCCACAAACGCGTAGTTTGTTATGTTTGTATCACTAATGCACGCAATATATAGTCTACGAAGCCTATCAGCATATCACACGTAATCAACATACGTCTCATTAAAAACTATACAATTCTTTAGCCTGTGTCAGATCCCCACTGATGTACTATCATTTCCTCTTTTTCTCCAGGAAATCATTTTGGGTTTTTCTAATTTTTAGGTATTTTGAAAATTTTTCAATGTTTTTGGTTTTTCTGATAAAATGACTCCCCCTAAAATAAAGAACATATTTTTGGGTTTTTTAATTTTTCTGAAAAACAAAACAAAAATTTGAAAGAAACAATCCACTTGAAAGCATCAACTTCTTTGAGGATTAAACAACCCCCTCGAAAGCATCAACTTCTTTGAGGATTATGATAGTAAAGAGAAATTCCCAATTAGCAAAGAGAAATTCCCAATTAGCAAAAATTTAAAACTAAAACTAAAAACTAAAAAATGATAAACCGAGGAGCCGATTAGTCCTGTTTTTCCTTTATATTGTTTACTTTCAAAAGATATTCAAAGCGGGATCTGTCAAAAGCTTTAGTAAACAAATCTGCACGTTGGTAGTCAGTATGGATTTTGACCATGTCAATCAATTCCTTAGCGTAACAATCACGGATAAAATGATATTTAATCCGGATATGTTTAGCTTTAGAATGATTTTCAGTATTTTTAGTTAATGCAATTGCGGCTTCGTTGTCACAGTGTATAGGGGTTTTAAGAAACTGCAAACCGTAATCGACCATCTGTTGTTGAATCCAGAGCACTTGCGAACAGCAACTCGAGGCTGAAATGTACTCGGCTTCACATGTAGACAGTGCGACGGAAGTCTGTTTCTTGCATTGCCAGGTAATTAACCTGCTCCCTAAAAACTGGCAACCGGCTGTTGTTGATTTGCTGTCTTTGTCACAGCCGCCCCAATCTGCATCACTAAAAGCAATAAAATCAAAATCATCATCATTAGGGTACCAAAGTCCTTTTGATGGACAACCCTTCAGATATCGAAGGATACGCTTGACCGCCGTCAGATGACTTTGTTTCGGCTTCGATTGGTAACGCGCACAGAGACACGTTGCATACATAATATCTGGTCGAGACGCTGTCAAATACATCAGAGATCCGATGATTGCTCTGTATGTAAATGGGTCTGTCAGCTCCCCCTTAGCGTCCACTCCAATCCCGTGATTGAGTTGAATCGGGGTATCCATCGGCTTAGAGTCCTCCATCTGGAATCGGCTCAAGATGTCGGCTACGTATTTCGTCTGATGAATGAAGATCCCGTTTGGTCTTTGATCCACCTGTAAGCCGAGGAAAAACTGCATTTCTCCCATAGCGCTCATTTCGAACTTCTCCTGCATAACAGTTTCAAATTCCCTGCACAAGAGTTCGTTAGTTGAACCAAATATAATATCATCAACGTAAATCTGTACTAGAAGCAAGTCATCTCCCGTCTTCTTCGTAAAGAGGGTACAATCGACGAGGCCGCGCTTGAATCCTTTGGAGATGAGGTATGTACTTAGCTCCTCGTACCACTGTCTTGGAGCCTGGTGCAAACCATATAAAGCTTTGTTCAGCACGTAGACCTTGTCCCGGTGGATTGGGTCCTCAAAGCCTGGTGGCTGCCCGACATACACCTCCTCCTTGACTTTACCGTACAAAAATGCGCTCTTGACGTCCATTTGATAGACTTTAAATTTCTTATACGAAGCAAACGCTAGGAACATCCGAATAGCTTCCATTCGTGCTACTGGTGCATAGATTTCGTTGTAATCAATTCCTTCAATCTGATGAAAACCCTGCACAACCAATCTGGCTTTGTTCCTTACAATAACTCCACGATCATCCTTTTTGCACTTAAACACCCACTTAGTGCCAATCTTCTTTCTTCCCGGCGGTAAATCTGTGAGCGTCCAGACTCCCAATTTCTGGAATTGCAATAACTCCTCCTGCATTGCCTCAACCCAGGCATCTTCTTGCAAAGCGTCTTTGTATGTCCTTGGCTCTACCTGCGACACATAACATGCAAACGACCAATCATTTTGACTACCAGATTTCTGAATTTTGGCATACAATGCTAAAGCACCAAAACTCTCTGGCGAATTCACGCTTTTAAGCTGCCCTCTAGTCATCACTCCACTACCAGGATCACCGATAACTTGCTCCAGCGGATGAATACGATGAATCCGAGATTCCGGATTAACAGGTACAATCACTCCCGTCTGAGCAGTCAAGTTCTCTACAGCATCCTGATCATGACCCGTGTTAGACGATGAAGCAACGTCTGGATTTGGAGTTGGGTTCACAGTTTGCTCTTCTAAGTCTTCTGCATTTTCAAGAACAGCTTCTTCAAATTGTTCATCTTCAGATTCTGAAGTGTCTAATGAAGTTGAAGCTTCTTGAAACGACTCTTCTTCTTGTGTAGGAGCACTGGTATCACTAGAAGCTGGTGGGGGGTTTACGGTGATTGGACGCATCAATGGTGAAGTTGCCGCGTTTTCACACTCGTAAAGTAATCTAATCACAGCTTCTTCAACCAGGCTATCTAGGTTGAATGATTCAAAGAAATCTTTGTAATCAAACATCCAATCAGGGCCCGTGCCTTGCAAATTTTGAGTGTAACGTTGAACTTCCACGTTTGCCCAATCCTCCACTTGACGAGTTCTCTTGTTGAATACCCGTTTGAGCGGGGTTGCATATCCAACAAAATATCCCTCCTCAGCTTTAGGACTAAACTTCTCGCTTGGATTCAACATCGTGCATGGCGCCCCAAATGGTTCTAGATACTCTAAATTGGGCTTTCGTCGGTGTAACAGCTCATAAGATGTTTTTCCAAACTTCTTCACTGTCAAAACCCGATTTAATGTATAGTTAGCTGCATAGATCGCCTCGTTCCAGAACATTACTGGAAGATTTGAATCAGCGAGCATTGTTCTTGCAGCCTCAATCAGAGTCCTATTCTTTCTTTCAGCAACACCGTTCTGTTGCGGGGTATACGGAGCTGAATATTCATGATGTATCCCTTTGCTTTCACAAAGTTCATCCATCTTTGCATTTTTAAACTCCGTCCCGTTGTCACTCCTGATCCTTTTTATCTTCAAATTGTAAATATTCTCCAGCCGAGTGAACAGAACTTGTAAGTTGGTAAAGGTGTCGCTTTTGTTTTTCAAACACATCACCCATGAAAATCGTGAATAGTCATCAGTGACGACTAAACAATAAAGCTCTCCAAGATGACTTTTGCGCTTGACCGGTCCAAAAAGGTCCATGTGCAATCGCTCAAGCGGCATCTCAACAGAGTTAACTTTCTTCACTTTATGGGATTGTCTGTGTTGTTTTCCTTTCATGCAGCTCACACACTTGTCGTTTAGATGGAAATGTTTCACGTTAACTCCATCGACAAGTCCATTTCTCACTAACTGATTCATTTTCCTCAGATGAATGTGCCCCATCCTGCGGTGCCACATTATCGATTCTTTTTCGGTCGCCTTGGATAGAAAGCATGTTATCTGTCCTTGTGGTGTCATTGCCTTGGACATATCAAGAATGTAAAGATTGTTGACTCGAGGTGCCATCAACATAACCCACTCCTTTGGAATCTTGAAGCCCGGTTTGAGGATGTAGCAGGATTTGTCATCAAAATGCACAGAAAATTGTTTATCGCATATTTGACTGACGCTCAACAGATTATAGTCTATCTGTTTGACATAAGAAATCCGCTCGAAAGTCACAATCCCGTTACTCACGCTTCCTTCCATCGTGATATAACCTCCTTTATTTCCCGCGAACGCAACATATCCTCCATTAATATTCTTCACATCGAACAGCAACGCCAAATCCCCCGTCATGTGGCCTGAAGCTCCACTATCAACAATCCAGAGACTGCTAATAGGGCCAACTGAAGCTCCCTGCACACAAAAAGTAGACAATTAGTTCTTTCGGGGGACCCAAGCCTGAGTCTTGGGCCTTTGAACTTTGGCTTTCAAAGAATCATTCTCAATGACTTTTTCAACAACTTTTTGTTTTGAATCAACCGTTTTTTTAATTTTCAAAACAGTTTCACTTTTCTCACTCACCTTTGACGTAGAGGCTCCTGGAGAACCATTAGGTGTCCAAGATTGTTCAGACCTTTTGAGAATACGAATTTGAGATTTTGGTTTCTCAATAGGTTTCTGAACATTGTTACTGAAAGTAACTTTCTTAGCAACCTTATCTGAATTAACAGACTTAGGTCCAACATTTGACTTAACAATTGGTTTTTGTGGAACCTTTTGTCTATCAGCTGTTGTGTTCACCACTGGTTTTCTCCAAGATTGTTCCATTGCAATCCTATTCCTTTGATCATAATGAAATGGACGGTTGTTCCTCATTTGAAAATTGTTTTGATTATGAAAATGTTGTTGTTGAGGAACAGTCCGTCTATGCGGTGGGACATAATGATCGATCGGCTTTTTCATGGAATTCTTAACTTCAACCTCATGTCTTTTGTGCCTTACATATGGACACTGAGCAAGTAAATGCCCGCGTTCTCCACATTTAAAGCATTTTCTATATTCCTCAAACACATAATGAGCATTTGGTGAAGCAAATGATCTTACAGGAAATTGATCATTATATTGTTGATTTCTTAAACTCTCAGGAAGTGGTCCTTTCGAGTAAGAAGGTTCATGAAAACCATTTGCTTTATCATCTGGTCGAATGAACTCAGTGACATGAATTTTTGGCTCTTGAGGAACTTCTGAAAACAGTTTCTTTAAGATTTCTGGTGGAATTTCATTGGTTCTTTCATGTTTTGGAAACCATATTGTACTTTCTTGCCAGATTTTATCAAGTTTAGAATAGTTAACGTTTTTAATCGGAAATTCCTCATCAGCAATGATTTTATCGGATCCTTCCATCCGATAAAACACTTTAACCGGTTTGTCACTTGGTTCATTCAGCTCATTCTTTTTGACCTCATTCTTAACAACATTATCTTTCTTAACATCAACTTTTTCAGACTTTTTATCACGATTAGCATTTGCCATCGGATGAACATGATCAGATGGTGACACTGGTTCAGTAGTAATGATGTGATTTTCTTTTGGAATCTCACATTCATTAACAGATTTATCACTACCAGTATCATCATTTTCTGAGTCTGAACTATCACTCTCAGCATAAACACCCTCATTGTTCAAGCCCAAAATCGGTCTCACATCGGAATATGGATCACCAATACTCGAGGTATTAGATTCCATCTCTGATGATGAGTCTGATTTCACCGAACTCTCCGGTATCACTTGGTGATAGTTATGATTTTCAAAAAGAACAGGAGATGGTACAGACTTGTAGTTGGTGGTGTTATCATCAATGATATGATCCACAACATAAGCAACATTCTTATAACTTTCCAGTTTCTTGTTAACTTTTTCAGCAAAGCATTTAATGGCAGCCATTTCCAACTTGGTGTTTTCAATTTCATTGATATAGTTATTTATGGCCAATTGTTTCAATGACAAAGTGTTTTTCAAGTCGGAAATGTCCTTTTTATAGCCATCTAACACTTTGTTAAAAGCATTTAACTCTTTGCGAGTAGATTGACAGTTTTGAATAGCACTATCACGTGAAATTCGGAGTTGTTTATTCTCCTCTGTCAATCTATCACAAGTCCCACAGTATTTATCACTCATGACATCAGTGCTAGATTCAGAACTTACAGGTTTTGGCGGTTCGGTCATGGCCATCAAAGCAAAATGAGCTTCCTTTCCAGTGAAAAACTTTGAGTAGTCGATCTTGGTGAAAGCATCATCAGCTATGCACGACTTCCTCGTCATCAAAAAGTCAGCTTCTGCCAGCAACTGGTCAATATCATCATCCAAAGAATCAACACTTCCCTCTGTGTCTGATTCGCTCTCAAAGTCTGAATAAACTGATTTACATTCTTCGGGAAGATCAGAAACTGAATCAATTACCATCCCAGAACTCTTCTCTTCAGCCTTAACCTCAACAGGTTCACTCTCCACTTCCATCTCAGTCTCAGAATCATCACTTTCACTCTCCTCAGTTTCTTTCTTCTCATCAACTTCCACCAACTCTTCCAAATCAACCTGATAAGCAACACAAGCCACATTCCCACCAGTAGTCACTTCCTCAACTCCTATTTGCATACCCGACCAGTCAAACCTCTCATCCTGTTGAGTCACCAAAGCTTGGTTCTGACTCGCATTCTGTTGAGTCTCAGTAGGTGTAGTGATAGGTACAACTGTTCGGTTTGGGTGATTAGGAGATTGGTTTTGAATCTGGTGTTGAGTGTTTGGTTGTCTGTTTTGGTTGTTAAAGTTTCGGTTCTGGTAGTTGTTGTTATTTTGATAAGAAACTTGGTTTTGTTGACGGTTCTGGTAATTTGCATTGAAAGGGTTTCGGTTACCTTGTTTAGGTGGCTGAGTGCATTCCCTTTTGAAGTGTCCTTTCTCTCCACAATTAAAACATGTAACCTTCTCCTTATTGAAACCATAGGTTGTGTTGGGAGAAGTTGCCAAATCAGTTCTTCCAGTTTTCTCTATGAATTCTGTTGCTCTCCTCATTATACTCGCAAATGCCCATTGAATGTCAATGAGTTCCATCTCTTCCTTGTCTATTTGTGCGTAGTCTTCGTTGGTTAAGTTGTTGTTTCCAATCTGACTAGCAACCAAGCCATTGTAGGATGAAACCATAGCAGAGACTAATGCAATGTGTTGCTGAGCAACCTCCACAGTCACATTTCCCAAGTTGGATGTGTCCAAAACCACTGGTTGTTTTTGTTGAGTAACTTGGTTTGATGATTGTTGTGTTTGGTTAGCAGTGTAAAAACTTGCTTGTTGCATTGGAGAGATTGGTGAAATGTAGGAACTATATTGTGGTGGTGTATATGATGGTTGTGAGTAGGAATTGTATTGTGGTGGTGTGTAGTTGGTGGTTGGTTTTGATGAATCCATGACATTAGAAATACATGCAACATGTGGTGCAACGCTTCCAGAGCTCGAGTTTCCAGCTGAAACTGAAGTTCCTCCAAAATACAGACTTGGATTCTGAGGAATCTGTGACCTCCTAGCTTTCCTCCTGTCCTCCAACTCTTTGTTCTCTAGCTTTTCAATAAACTCTGAAATGGTCCAAAATTGATAAGCATCCTTCTCTCTAAGTACCTCCACATGCTGATCCCACTGTGGTGGCAAAGCATCTGCAAACTTATCCACCTGCTTAGTCATTGGAATCTGTACACCATAGCTAGACAATTCAGACAATAAATGCATATATCTCGGAGTTAGTTCTTTCAAAGTTTCATTATTAATAAAAGAAAAATTATCAAACTCTTTGACTAATTCCTCCATTCTCAGACTCCTGGTCTTCTCGTTACCATCATGCTTCCTCTTCAGCTTATCCCAAAGCTGTTTTGACGTAGTACATGTCCCAAACTGATGCAACAGATCACTTGTGATCGCCTGTGTCAGTTGAGAGAACGCCTTCTTCTCCACCACATACTTTTTCTTTTCATCCTCAGTCAAGCTCTCCAGAGGAATCAACTCACCGGTATTCTCCAGAATCGGTGTTGTGTATCCTTTCACAATCATGCTCCATGCCTCAGCTCCTTCAACTCCCATGCCTTCCAGATGGATCTTGAACATGGTGTGCCACTGGTTATACTCTTGCATATCCATGAGCTTCGGTGGCCGAGTTCCACTACCTGTAGACAAATCCTTAATCAAGGTAGAAATAGCATTAGTGGTTTGAGTATTTACCGCCGCTGCAGCTACTCCCCAGTAATCTGATTGTAGTGCCGGATGTGCTACATTCTGAGGCATCGTGCTCGTTGTTGTCATGTAGTTAAGTGGTTGTGAGGACTGCGTGTTCGTCTTTTGCGCTGCCACTGTCCATGGGTCCATTGTCTGCTGTTGTGGTTGTGTTGTCGCTGATCCCTGAGTAGTCTGAAAACGCCACATGATCACAATCTGAAAATCTCAACACTTAGAAAAATTTTCAGCAAAAATCCTTAGGTTCGCCCAAAAATAGTACTTTCGTCCAAACAATCTCAGATTCGTCCAAACTGTCACACTTTCGTCCCTTTGAATTCTACTTTCGTCCAAATAGTAACAACCGAAGGTGAAAATGACCAGAATGTAAATCAAATCAACACACTTTCCACTTTCGCCCGAAATGAAACGGTCGAATGTGGAATTTTATACCCGAATGTGAAAAATTCTAAACAAGTTTTCAGGTTCGTCCACTCAAACATTCAGGTTCGCCCACTTTTTGTCAGGTTCGCCCACAACACTCAGTCCAGGTTCCAGGTTCGCCCAAAATCAGCAGATCTCATTTTTGAAAAACGGTTATTGTTTGAAAAACGGTTATTTTGATCTCAGATTTTCAAAAGTTCATGGATTTGAATGATCTCAATCAGGTTATGTTTCGAAATTGATTTGGAACAACTTTAAGTCTTGGAAAACTTGAATTCGACCACAAATTCACCTTTAAATCGATCAAAAACTATGTTTTTAAGAGTTTTTGTAAAAACAGATGATTTTATCAGCTCTGATATTTTATCTAATTTGTTGTTGTATGAACCTCTATGCTCTGATACCACTTTGTGAGCGTTGGATTTTATCTAAAACAGGATTATATGATCATACAAGTCACAAATCTAGGTGCGGAAACCCTAGATCTGAACAAATTGATAAAACACAAATCACGACACAATCAAGATCATTTTCAATATCATTTTCATAGATTAACTTTCAATCAATAAGCATTTACAACTGTTTATGTTAATCTAGAATCACACAGATAATCTCTCAAAAACACTCCTAAACCTGATCTGAACCTGGACACAAATAACAACTCTCTTACATAATCAAAAACTCAAAATCTATATATAGGCACTGCACATTCGCCCCTTACAGATGGTCGAATGTGAGCTTTTTCCACATTCGCCCACTGCAAGTGGTCGAATGTGTCTTCAATTCAGGTCCTGTCTTCCTTCGTCCAGTTCAAGTCTACCTTCGCCCCTTTCTATTCTTCCTTCGCCCATCCATATCTACATTCGCCCATTCTGAATCACCTTCGGCTATCTACTAACACATGTTAATTATAGTATATCCAATCCTTAGTCGCAAAACGCATCAACAGACTGCAGAAAAACCCCTCTTTTGGCCAGCTCGACACATGTAGGAAGACGATCTATAACAGTTCTCCACACCAAAATCTTGCACTTTAAAGGAACCCAACCCTTCCACTTAATTCTGTCCGCTGTAGCACCCGACCGAGGCGGAGAAGCAAGCATTTTCTTAGCTGACGAAACAGAAAAAACTCCGCTCGCATCAGCCTTCCATTGCCATTCGTCTCTACCTCCCCTCCATTGAAAGTCATAAATGTCGTTTAGAAGTTGGAAAAACTCACTAACTGCATCTGTTGTAGAAGGCGTTGTCCGCCAATCCCAACTCAGAATCAGAGAACCACTCTCGCGCTTCAGACGATTGCAAACAAGAACCCATTTATGTTTTTCCAGCGCAAAAAGGTTCGGGTAAATGAACCTTAAAGGCTAATCCCTTAACCACGAGTCTCCCCAAAAAGAAATCGCCTCCCCATTTTCGAAAATACCTACAAAAATACTGTTAACATAATCACCGCTTGGCAGCCTTTTACCACCTGTTGGATATTATTGTCATTTTTTTCAATTTAAGGTAAACATCTAAATATTATTATTATTCTTTTAATTTATACCTTCCGTAATTTTGTGCGCTTCACAAGAACAACAACAATTATACCGGAGATCCAGTTGCCGGAACCTTAGCTCTACTAGAGAAGACGACGACTACTACTACGACCATGAACAGAAATAAAAGAAAGTCAAGCTCATTGTTCATTTACCTTAATTGGATTAACAACAACATTCATCCTCTGATTTGATTAGATCTTGTTTAGTTGATTCTGCTTCTTGTGGCTTCAATTCAAATGCATATGTCATTAATTGGAAAATTAAATTAGGATCTGGTGGTGTTGTTGATATTAAGGTATGGCATGCGTGATTTTGAAGGTGCGTAATCACCAATTTGTATGCATATGTTATTTTTGTTTTTTCATATGGGTGCATATTACCAATTTTATTCGTGTGTAATTTCAATATTATGCTTGTGTAATCTGAAATTGTTCATTCGTATGATAAGAGCTCTTTATACGTTATCTCGCCCACAATTAACAAGCTTAGTAAATAGTTACGATAATTTGAGCACCTTAGCAAGCTTAGTTATTTTTTTAAGGCCATTGGGTGTACTCTTAGGCCATGGGGTATACTCTAACATATGTTGTGTTAAAGGTGATATGGCATGTTAACTTGCATTGTATACCACTCCCTCCTTGTGTTAAAGGGTGTTAAAAAGGTTATGTGTTAGCATGTTAACATGGTGTTAAAAGTCTACGTTAATTTTTTTCCTTTTATGAACCTAAAACCACTAAAATATATGATTAGGTGAAATTAATGAGATTAAGCCATTTCCTTAGGGTGAAGTGGAGTCAAATGAGAAAAAATGGATGATGTGACATCTAAGTGGAGTTAAGAAGGGTTAAAGTATACTCTAAGGCCTTACATTTGGGTTGTTAACAGTGACATGGCGTGTTAACTGATGTTATACACTACTCCCTCCTTGTGTTAAGTGGAGTTAAAGAGGTTATATGTTAATATGTTAACAAGGTGTTAAGAGATTTAATTATTTTTGTTTCCTTTTTAAACCAAAAAAGCACTAAAGGAATAATGTTAGATGAAGTTAAAAGAATTAAACCATTTCTTGAGGTGAGGTGAAGTGAAATAGGAAAAAGTGAGTAATGTGTAGCCTATGTGGAGTTAAGGAGGGTTAAAGTATACCCCAAGGCGGCAAGGCCTAAGTTGAAACTATATATTGTGGGCACCTTAACAATAAGTTATTTATGAAGTGCCCCTTGCTTGATTCTTGAAACTAATTATTAAAATTAGTTACTTTAAATATCACTAATAATGCTAGTTTGATATGTTCTTGTTTTGTACCTAACATAATTCTACTAAATGGAGAACCTGATACATCGTTAAACTTTCCTACTTATCGCATAGGATAGATATGTTTGTATATTCTTCAAAATTTTAGAGATATGTACATACATATTCTGTAATCAAGAAATATGGAATGCATATCTATAATAGAGAAACACGTTAGCTGTTGAGTGATTCTCATCTTTTGGGTTCTTTTCATATTTTAGTGAAATCTTAATAAGAAAAGAATATTTGTTATTATAATTATTACCCAAATTAGATTATGTATAATAATCTAAAGTTTGATACATTCGTCGATAATAATCCACACTCGATGTACCTAATGAAATTCTTAATTTTCCGTTATGAAAGACAATCCCCGTCTAACAAAAGAGTATCTTTGTTTCCCTCTAACTTTCATTTATGTCGTTTAAAAACAATCACATCATTTCAAAGTTACTTCTTTGGTAAACTAGGATTGCTTGATCACAAAAGTGAAAGTTAGAAGTGTTAATGATCACATTGTGAATATGGATAACGAGCCTTAATTTGGATTAAAAAAACCCTAATTTGCCTGATTGTTATTATTAACGGCAGAGGATTTTCGAAGCTCCGGACTCATGACACTTGCTAACGAAACCTTTTACATGCCGCGGACTATCCAACCCGAAAAACTTATAACTAGTCCAACCCAACCTGACCAGACATTAAGAATCATTAGGCTAATAAGAGTTCAAACGCATAATAACTTACTTAACGTACACGGCAATATCTTAATAGTAATAGAATATATAATCACTGTAACTAGCCAGTAAGTAGGAATATATTCAACTTGTATGATCAAAAGATGTACCATTAAAATTAGATTCTTCAAACCGTCCAAAAGAATCTTAATCATGCAACGGTGGAAGTGTGTAACACATGAAAATATCTTCCTAGCTAGTATTATATAAGAGACCACAATCATTGTTTCACAAACACACAAATACTTGAATCAAAACAAAAATGGCAGGTAAGACTTATGTGACCAAAGGCTACTCGACCTACACTAATATTCCGGCTCAACGTGGTGGTTATGATCACGAGCCTAAACCCCCGTTCAATCCATACGCGGTTGAGACAACGACCATTGCTAGGGTTCGTGCCCCGGCTGCTGGCTACACCAACTTAGTTGGTTCGCCTACAAAAGGCGAGCTCTTGAAGGAATACGTTCATTCCCCATCCGCCTCGGTTAGCCCCAAATATACACCTAAGAACCATTATGAAGATTATGAGCCCAAATATGGAACAAACTATGAGAACTCAAGCCAACCCA
This sequence comes from Ambrosia trifida, assembly GCA_028751855.1. NCBI lineage: Eukaryota > Viridiplantae > Streptophyta > Magnoliopsida > Asterales > Asteraceae > Ambrosia > Ambrosia trifida. The sequence continues at coordinate 36,920,150 of CM054123.1, read as the reverse complement.
TCAACCCAAATAAGCATCTTTTTTCAAGCCCAAACCGTGGTTACTTTTCAGATGAATCCAACCGGATTGGCTCAGGACCGGGCCTGACAGGTCTCAGGAATGTTAAGACTGGAATCAATTACGGTCTTAACAAATCCTGGCAAACTACAGGCCCGCCAGCTACACATAATCCACTCACCACCTCAACTAATAATGTCAAAGAAGCTTTGGGCTTATTGGAAGATTCTGTGTATTATTCACCGCGTGCTGATCCAAGGCGAAGAGGGGTGCTTGACGAGTTGTCCAACCGTGCACAACCGCTTGAACCGCATAGGCGATATGCACGACCTGCGTTTGTGGCTAAGCCGAATGACACTCGTTACCAATACCGTGATCAGAGGTATTGATAGTGATACGGGAGCGCTCTCGTACCTTATAAGGCTTGACACATGTTTATATTGGGTACTAGCTAAGTGACCTATTCCTATCTATCTAGGTACTTTTATGATCTAATTATAAGGTGTGGTTTTCACTTTTCTTCTTTTTCATGGGATTTCCATCCCAGGGTTTGATAATGATGCATGTACTATATATATAAGAATATAACACAAAGTTGCATGGCGTACGCATTGAAGCAAGGATCATATGGATCTTCATATATGTGTGGCTTTAATAATACAACTATATATATAAGTTATAACTACAAACTTGCTATAAAAGTGTCTAATGAGATGACATAACGAATTGAAGCAAGGATCATATGGATCTTCATATGCCTACTCATGGTCGGTATACCTTTTTAAGAATAGCACAATTGATCCTTGCTTATATATGTACGACAAGTCTCGGAAAATATTACATTTTTATGAGTAATTGCGGCTTATCATGTACCCTATTATATATAGTACTAGAGCATCTGTAGTGATGTATAAAAACCTATAAGCGTTTTCAAACATATCTAGTCATTTAACACACCATCAACACCCACATACTTTTTCCATGTAATGATTTTATCCGGATCATTGCCAAATGTACATAATAATAAAAGCCAAGCCACCCCAATCCGTCCGTAGCCATCCTTCAACAACGAAGATGACAACAACAACGACAACAAATACATCCCATGCACGAGGCCAAGCAATGCATCATCCGTGCTTCACCGTTACACGAGCCATTGGCGAACTTATATTAAACCGAAGGGGGCGGGCACCCACCTTAAAATAAAAAAAATAGTGTTATATACCCGCGTTACCTGCAACCCGTGAAATTTTTCAGTCGCACCCCTTGGACTTTTAAAACTGACCCCAAGAAAAAAAAATATAATTATACGTTAAGAGTTAACCCATTTTATTAGTTAGTAACCCAATTTCAAAAATGAGCCTAAGCCCAAAGTTTATAATAAGCCCACATATGTTTTAATATTGATTAAAATGGAAAAAAAAACTAAAGCAGAAGAGCGCTAAACAAAGAAGAGGAAACTGTTTGTAAACCGAGTTACTTGTTTGTATTCATAGCTTGAGTCCTTGTGATAATTTTGGTGCGTTTGATGTTACAAAACTACTACAATTAGCCGAGATGTATCCTCATGATTTTGATGCATTTGATGATTTTGAAAAAAGAAGAATTTCGGTTGCACTTGAGAGCTACATTGATAATGTAAAAGCGGATGCAAGATTTGCCAAATTGAATGGTGTATCAAGTCTTGTACAATTGATGGTTGAAACAAAGAAGCACCTTAACTTTATATTGGTGTATCGTTTAATATTGAAGCTAGCTCTCTCATTACCCGTCGCAACCGCAACCGTTGAAAGAAGCTTTTCGGTAATGAAGCTTGTGAAGAACGATTTCCGTAATAGGATTGGTGATGAGAGTTTAAATGATAGTTGTATTGCTTTTATTGAAAAAAGAGTTGATTAGAAATGTTGGGATTGGAAATATATAGATAGATTTCAAAAAATGAAGGCTCGAAGAGAACAACTTTAGATTTATAATTTTGTTATGCATATGTAATGACGTTTAAATTACTTTTGGGCTTTTGGTTTCCTTTAGTTGATTATGTAATTTTAGTATTATTACATTTGGTATACGAGTCAACCCGACCCGACCCGACCATGGTCACCTGATGGATAAACAACCTATATAAGGTCTATGATTCCGCACCTATAAAAAAATTTCTTGGGTCCGCCACCACTACAACAAAAATGGGTTTTTAGTACGCACAAAAGTGTCCTAAAATGTTATTTTATAGGACCTTTTATTTAATAGGACCAACGGTAAAAGCGTTTCATGTAAGGGGGTCGTAATAAGTCACGAAACTTAAAAAGCGTCCTAATATCTCAAATGAGATTATGAAACCAATTTTATGGTCGCATAATATGTCCCAAAAAAAACTCCTAATAAAACATATTAGGACACTTTTACAAGGTTTTAACATGTGCTTACCTAGTTTTAATCTTTTAATACACATACAAGAGTCCTAAAAAATTAAGTATTAGGACCCTTATGATGTAACATTATAGAAGCATTAGTACCAAAAAAAGGGTCCTAATATCTCAAATAAGATTATGAAACCAGTTTTATGGTCGCATAAGATGTCAATGAACAAACAATATAGCGTCCTAAGAAAAGCATATTCGTACACTTTAATAGGACCAAATTTGAAAGTCCTAACAAGTCATGATACAACGGTTTTTTAAACATATACACACACAATTTTTTGATATACTGTATATAACATCAACTAACGAAAGAAATAAAACTTTATTATATTTCAAATAAACATATTCATAACAAAAACACTAAACATGAATAAGTTATAGCATCATCCAACATAAAGTTTTGTAACATTTAACAAAGAAACTAAAAGCAACGAAAGAGATAAGCAGCATAGAATCCTGAGTCATCATGTGTCCTCAATCCTCACGGACTACCTACAAATAAACCATCCGTGTATAAGCATTAAGTTCCAAATTATTAAAATTATTCGTATCACAAAATTAATAATTACATACCGAGATGAAAGGACAAGGCCATGCAATGGAGGCACCAATACAATCTTGAATTGTGGAAAATAACCCATATGGTCTCACCAACTTTTCATCTATTTTTATTGCTACTTGAACGTTTACCTCACACCATTCTTGTCCAATCTCTGTACCACCAACTAGCTCATTTGGGTCCAAGCTCTTCACCCATCCTCTTGCTACAATCTCGGCAGAGTTTAGAATGCTTTTGAGGACAACTTCATCTCCGACCTAGATTTTAGTTTTCAACAAACATATCAAACTCCAGTCACAATAGTACAAGTAACGTTTCACAAAAAAAAAATAAAGATTTATATAGAAAAATACCCGTAAACGTGGAGGTCCATTGGTTGCAATGGGAAAATGTGGTGATGTAAGAGGTGGAACACTAGGACCATCCGTACTCCCTTTAATCTCCGATACTTGGGCTTGTAACCGAGCCACAGTACTAGTAAGTTCTTCACATTTAGACTTCAATTGGATGTTTTCTCTACGACATGTTGAACGACTTGATGTTACACCCCAAACATCAGAAGCACGAACACCCAGACCATACATGACTGCATCACCATTTCGATCTTTCCCCATTACTTTAGAAAAAACATCATCTGGTCCAGGCTTATCGATCGAACCATCAGGAAGATTAGAACTAAGTTGTTGCATCTGTGCCTGTATTAGATATAGTAACAAAAATAAGATATGTATTTTTAACAACATCAAGAACATAAAGAAAAGATATGTATATGAATATATAAGAAATTACTTACAATTGCATTTGCATCTTCCACATTTTTTGTAGTTCCATGTTTGGAGAAACATGCACGAAACATTTCCAATCGACTTGGGTCTTGTCCCACAGATGCCTGTTTGAATAAAAAGAAAATAAGTAGTAACAACGGATATCGACATGCTACATTAAGAATTGCACTATTTCATACAATCACCTTTAACTCTTCACGGACTCAAGCATAACTTTTTTTACCCGTAACTTGCACCATCTTCTTTTTTGACCGATTCACCTTGTTTTTTTCACTTACCATCTTCAATAGAAAATAAAATATCATAATGAGAAATAAACTAATTGTAACATCCCAAATTTTGAGGATTTATATTTGAAGTGTAAGGTTATTTCATACCTTAGACTTTGTTTTATTCCAATACTTCACAAGTCTCCTCCATTGTTTTTTTTGAACTTGTTTTGGCCTAAAATTTATTTGTTCCTGAAGTGACAAAGACGGATCATAGTAGCTTTCCAAAGATCCACCTCCTTCAACTTCTAAAGATCCACTACTTTCCAAAGCTTGTGCTTCCCTTATCTGCTCATCTATATATAAATTTAGAATCTAATCTTGTTTCGGTTACCATGTCGCTAATTTGCAATCCATGTGATGGCAATTCATTGAGAACTGAAACAAAGTCAATTGCTTTGACCGTTTTCGATTCTTTATTGAGACTAATTCAACCTTAATGGCTTCTTTGTAGAACCTCTTCTTCCGTAAAGACCTCTCTAGTAATGATCTGCATATCATTTTGCAGTATACACATTTAAAAAAAATGAATGAAAAATAAGAATACCAGCAAATTCCACATTTGACACTTTTTTGTTGATGTTCATACCTACATGTTTTTGACACGGATGCTTTAGCACGTTTCATAGAGAAACCAAGTAAGCATGCTAGATTTACAACATCGTACGGTCCTCTAAATTCAGTTACAGACGCAACAGCACTTGAAAATATTACATTTTTTCCTCTAGTCCAATCCACCAAAAGCTGCAAAAGTGCAAATAGCATTTCTTGAGACATACATGCAAATATATACATGTGTATGACAAACTAGAAGATAACTAATACTTGTATCTAAGTAAAGTGTGAATACAATGAGACTGCATTTGCTTTAAGCTGATGCAACTATCATCTAAGACTGTTCATAGGTGACTGTAAGGTTGGGAACATCTACGCGTTCGACTTTCAGGATATATTAAAGCTGCACTTGTATGCGGGCAGGTCAAAGGGTCAAAATAAGGTGTTCCAAGCTATATGTCACACAACCGTTTGGTGTTTGTGGAAGAGGCGAAATGAGTCTGTTTTCCAGTAGCAGCAGTGTTCTACTCGGATGTTAATTAGTGATATAAAATCGCTTAGTTTCTTATGGGTTAAAGCAAGAGCAAAATCGCAGCAGTTAGATTGGCAAAATCGCAGCAGTTAGATTGGGAAAGCTGGAGCAGTTTCAATGTGTCTACATAAACAAAATTCATTAAAACTTTATCCATACAAATTGAAAATAAGAATCCATATTATAACATGGAATAACCTTAATAGACCTCTGTATGGTAAGCAATAGCTAGAGCCACTTCTGTTACTCATGTAACCTTAATAACTTCAAATTCAGGGATCTCGTGTAAAGCACCCTAGTAATTTCTTGTCTCCACCACAATTCTTTGTTGCTTGCATTTACAATCTTCTTTTTGGTGATAGTTATTTAATTTAGTGACCTTATGCCTAAGCCTGTATGTATTCTTCACTATAGCTAAAATGGATAGTTGCATGGATTGAAATTAACAAACGTCAATTTGATAAGTTTGTACATTTCTCATTTTCTATTTGTTGCAATACTTTCTTTTTCTAATCTATTCATGGGTCTCATGTTGTATAAATTTGTTATGTTGAGTGAAGTGCATGTATGTCTTTTAGATGCCTTCGTTCTGCACATATTTATAAGACACTAATTAAGAGTAAGATGCAAAAGTTTTAAATCGGTTCGGTCATATCGGTTAATTAAAACTTCATAACCATAAGCATAACCGATTGGTTGGTTATCCAAAGTTTCATAACCATACCGTTGGTTAAGTCGGTCATCGGTTAAAATCTGTTTGGTTATGTTGGTTATGGTTTTTTTTCGTAATCTTTTATTTGTATTTGTCGGTCGGTTATCGGTTATGACGGTTATTTTGATAACCCTTACCTAAAAGGATATAGACAAGTTTCTATACTGTGTAGTCAATGAATCATTTACTAAGTCTTAATCGACCAAATAGAATCACCAATTCAAACATATCAAACATAAGCTCAAACATATGTATTAAAAGCAAAAGTAATATACAGAACTTGAAAAAAAAAATTAGGAACTTTTAACAGTTTCATTTGGCCATTCTCTAAAAATCAAAATATTCTAATGTACTGTAAATCATCTTACAAAATTAACATTTCAGTGTCCAGTTGCAAGATAAGAAGTAATTAAAATTTGTCAATCAATAGAAATAAAAAGCAACAGATAAAAAATCACTACTCGAAACAAACAATCATTAACGATCAATAGAAAGTTACAACCTTTATCTCTAACAATCAAAATTTTTAATAGATCTTGAAGCCCCAATTTCCTAACAAAAATTGCAAACGAATATAGAAGACCCACTTGATAATCTATGCTACAAATCTCAACTTCAACGTACAGACTATTAACTACCAAATAAAGAAATACCTGGAAAAGGAAAATTCTGAACGCAGACACCACGAGGCCTTTGACAAAGCCGAGAAGATCTTCCATTACACCGAAGGTTTCAAGTTCCCACACTGACTGCGATTCACGAGAAGACGATGTACAAATAGCTACAGAATTTGACCGGTGCTCCCAAATCTTCTAACTTTACAAAAACGAATGAAGATGAAGTGGTGAAAATGTGGACCGGCGGAGGGTTCTGAGAAGGTAATAATGAGAGATGGAGACATGGAGTTATAATGTGGAGGGTTTTGTGGAACAGAGGGGGCAATGAAAATATATAGGCGGGAGTGTTCAAATTTTTAGTAAATTTTATTATGACATTAGAAGATGACCCACAATTTTTTATAGTGTCATGTTTTCTATTTTTTGACACTAAATTCTTGACACACTAAAATGTGTGTCATTAATTAACCAAAATTTACAAACTATGACAAATTTTTTATGACATACGCTTTTAAGTGTTATAAATGAGTGCGTGTCATAAGGTGCGTGTCAAGATAGGGGTATTTTTCTAGTAGTGAATATAAATCAAATAATTAATCAAGCCAGTAACTTAACAACGCATAACATCCGACTACACACTAAGCCAAGACGGCCAAAACCATTTTCAGCAAGATTTAACTAAATATTCGACGCACAGTATAACGGAAAAACTGTTAATTTCATGTTGATTATGTAATTTTAGTATTATTACATTTGGTATACGAGTCGACCCGACCCGACCCGACCATGGTCACCTGATGGATAAACAACCTATATAAGGTCTATGATTCCGCACCTATAAAAAAATTTCTTGGGTCTGCCACTGACATTAGCCATCTGGCTTCGCACACAAACACCCATTGTGGGTGGTCTTAGCTTTAATTGCTAACATATCCATATATTGAAAATGTTTAATTAACCTAAGATGTTTATTAGTATCTTTCCTAGTGTAGCAAATCTTACAATACCAGTTTTAAACGAACCATTTTGATATATAATTATTTTTTATTTATTTACTCATATATGCTTACAATCAACCCCAATAACTACCAAAGAGTGTCGTCACATCACTTCCCAATAGACATTAGAGCAATAACTAAACACCTAATAAGTAGGCGTAGTGGAATAACTAAAAAAACAAAAATAAAGAAAAAATGAAAAGAAAAAATATGTGATTGCCGGTTGTTGCAATAGTTCCCACCTTCCGTATCTTCATGCACGCCATTGGAATAACAAGGTACCCTTGACGCCCACAGTTGGCAACTCAGGCCGGTGTTTAGTGCCCAAAAAGAGTGATATGATCACTGGTGATTAACGGCCACAATGGATAGCCTAATCAAAACTCACACCTTACTTAACGCATATGGAAAAAATCTTATTTAGTGGAAAAGGAACATATAATTAAAAAGGTAGTATTCCATCTCCAATTATTACAGTTAAAAAAGAATTTCACCAGTAAACCCAATTATAAGTTGGATAAAGTTCAACTTATATCAAAAGATCATCTATGTGACACCCGGCATGTTTGGGTCAACATTTTATAAGCACATAAGTCTACCTTAGCGAGAAACGTTTATTAAACATACTTGACGGGGTCAGTAGAGTCGGAACACAGTCCGTATTGTCCAGGGTTCAATGATTTGGAGGATCATTGGGTTAGTCACACACACACACACACACACGTTACGAGTCCCGTTGTTAGTGAATTACATAAACTAAATTAGGTGTTATGCATAGATTGATTCTTATATGGTGGATTATATGCAAATATGTGTTTAAACGATATGTAGATAATTATCCATGCTTATATATGTTAAACATAGATTAAGATTGCATGTTCATGTGTTAGGATGCGTTAAAATGCGTTAAGCACGACAAACTGGAAAAACTAGAAAAGACAAGTCCAGGTTCGACCCATAGCGTGGGGGCGAACCGGGTAAATGATCTTGGTTCGACCCTTAATGAAGGGGCGAACCTGGAATATGAAACAATAAAAGTTCATTCGACCAGTAAAGGTACATTCGACCCTGAGCAAGGGGCGAATGTGGGTACATTCGACCATGCGAAAGGGGCGAATGTGGACTAGTATAAATACCACACTTTGTCATTTTTCACCATTTCACAAACCCTAAACGCCTCTAAACACTCTCTAGAAACTATAATCACTGAGGAAGGAGTTTTTCCTCTTGTTTTCCATAATCTAACCTACAAACATCTTCTAAACAAAGATCTAAGGTGTGTTCTTCATTCTAAATCATTTTTAAAGCATTTCAATTCGTTTTCATTAAACCCCAAGAGTCCAGATCTGATTCAAACATGTTTTCATGGATAAAAACCTTCCTAATATCTTTCTAAACAAAACCTATTCATAAACAATGAGTTTTCATACAAACTAACATGTGTTAATGGTGTCTTATGTGGTGTTATGTATTGTTTGATGATTAATTGTTGTATAGATATTATAACAATGATCTAGGACTGTTATTGATGATGATTTATGATTGAGATAGGTTACAATTGATTGTTGATGATGTTTTGTTCATTTTGGGGATTTTAGGTTAGATCTAGGGCTTGTTCATGATGATAGTGATAAGGATATGATTGGGGGTTTCTTGTTCATGTTAATCTGAGTATATTAAGTTGATTATTGATTGATTTCAGAAAGTTTCCTAATTGGGTAAAGATTGTATGCGCTTGATGTGACATCTCCATAATTTGCCATTTCGGGTAACTTGTAAAACGGACGGATTTCGGGGTAAAATTGATAGGGTTTTGTAGAAATATGTTAATGATAGTTGACTGCTGTGATTGGTGATATTTCATGATGTTTTCGGACCGTTTAGATGCGTTTTGGTGCGTTTTATGAAGTTCAGCAGCAAACGGTCGAACGTGGAACTCATTCGACCTTTCATGGGGTCGAACGTGGCTCAAAAGGGTCAAATGTGGGTCAAAAGGGTCGAACGTGACTCAAAAGGGTCGAACGTGGCTCAAAAGGGTCGAACGTGGCTCAAAAGAGTCGAAGGTGGCTCAAATGGGTCGAATGTAGCACCATAGGGACGAATGTGGGTGTCTGGGGGTCGTATGTGGGTGCCTGGGGACGAATCTGGCTGCCCGGGGGCGAATTAAGACGTGTTAGGGTCGAATTAACATACGTTAAGGTCAAATAAACATATGTTAGGGTCAAATAAACATGTGTTAGGTCAAATGAACTTGTGAATAGGTTAAATGAACATCATGAGGGTTGAACCAAGGGTCCATGGGTCGAACCAGAAGCCCTTGGGAGCGAACCAAACACAGGAAACTCCCGATTCGACCTTACGACTTCGTATATGCGATTTTTGATGCAAACTAAGTGTTTTATGCTTGAAACTTATGTGTTAACCTTATGTGCATGACTAATTGATGTAATGGGTCACCAACGGGATGTCGGGTCTGTCTGGTATGTCCGGTTAATGTTTAAACGCACTTTTTAACACACGTAGTCAAGATCTGGACAATCGGGGACTAGTTAGCCTTCGGGTTAGTAGTCATCACACTTATGTAAACTCATTGATAGGTTGTCATTAGTTGGGATTATCATACATGTGTTGGGTTTCTGTTGGATCAGTATATTGCTCTTTTAGTTGAACTTGCTAGTTGACACTTAAGTGTTTAGCAAGTTCTTGATGAGTGATAGCACAGCGGAATGTTTATAAGTTTAAAGCTACACTTATCAACAGGAGTTATTACTCCCCCTGGATTCAAGAACTAATAAATGAAAAGTGTTTATTGAGAATCTAAGTATTGAATGAGAATGAAACACTTTGATAGATTCTCAGTAAACACGAAATGGAAATAACAATAATAAGTGTTGAAGGATTTCTTGTATTAAAATCAATGTCTAAAACAGAGGGATGAACCCTTCTATTTATAGACTTTACAAATACATGAACCTTGACAAAAGCAAGTTCAGAAACAAGTTGCAACAAGTTGCAGTCTTGGAACTTGTACATAAAGCAAAAAGAAACATTAAAGTAATAAACTACTGATACAAAAAGGCGGTGGAAAAGATCTTCTGTAAGTACTGATGAATGACAAACTACTGATGAGTAGTTTGTCTTCAATAGTTCTTCAGTAGAAGTGTCTGGTTTGAACTTCAGAACTTCTGATGACTTTTCTTCTTCAGCACTTCTGAATCTCTTCTTCAGCAGTTTGATCCTTTGTCTTCAGCAGTTCTATACTTAGAGTATTTTGACAGAAGTGAATTAGACTAAGGTTTGCAAAAGTGGTTTCACCAATCCTTTTTGTCCTAACAATCTCCCCCTGGATTGATGAAGCCAAAACCTTACTAATTCCTTATTGTTCTTTTCTGTCCTTAATTTTCCATATTCCTTTGAACATGGAATTCTTGAGCTGGTTCAGTTGATCATCAGTAAGAGACCCTTTCTGTGGTTCTAAGTGTTGGATTGTAAGCAGGTCTTTGGTTGATAGTTTCTTCAGTTCATTCATCGACCTATATTCCCTGCTTGTTTGATCTCTTCTTGTCACAAGTACTGAGTTGTTATCAGTAAAGGACCATCTGATGATTGGTACTTTAGACTTGTCAAAGTCTGCAGTGTAGGGAACCATGGTGGTACCCTGGGTTTCTCTTGAGTGTTGAATGTTTTCTACTTCAGTGACTCTCAGGTGGGATTCACTTCCCTGCTGTTGTTCCATCACATTAGGTATCTGAAATGTTGGCAAATGATGTTCAGTTACTACCTTGGTGTGCAGTTTGTCTGTGATGGTCCTCTGGATTTGATATGCAAAGGTGGAAGGATCCCTGAATTGTGTGAGCAGAGGCTTTTCTTCTATATCAAAATCAGAATGGACTACTGTACTACCTTCTAGTAGTACCATTCTGAAATCAGTCTTTACTTTCTCCTCTGATTTCTTTCTTTGTGTAGCTGGTCTTCTTTGAACACCAGAAGTTCTAACTACTGAAGTTGAAGCTTCAGCAGTTTGAAACTTCTCTGGATTCGCAGCCCTTGCAGCCTTGTATTTTCTATATGTGTCCACCAATCTTTCTTCTTTCCATTTGGACACTGAGGCTTTTGAACCATAACCATTAGCTACCAGTTCTTCTATCATCTGAGCTCTCTTGGCCTTTGTGTCTTTACTTGTTGCAAGTTTATCTGCAATAAGTTGAGCTCTTCTTGTCAGCTCTTCCACAGAGAGTCTCTTCAATGTGTGGGCTTTGATTTTGCTGTTCTTTGTAATGTAAGACATCAGTTGATGTCTTTTATCTTGTTCAGCAATTTCATCTAGGCTAGCCTGCCTTTGGAGTTCAGCTTCATAAGCCTGAAGTTTTTCTTCATGGCTTAGATCTAAGTCATCCCTTTCTTCCAGTGTTTTCCAGATCTGATCTTCTCTGGCCTTCTTTTGGGCTGCCACTAAACTCTTCTCAAGTAATTCTGCTGATTGAGAGATTGGAGAAGGGTTTAGCACAGTCATTGTGGTAACTATTGTAGTAGGCCTAGTAGGAGCAGAAGTTGGTTGAATGGAAGCAGTTGTTCTGGAAGGGTCAGTAGTTTAGTTTTGGAAGTGTTGACCTTTGATGGGTTGACAACAGCTGAAGGTTTGTCAACTACTGAAGGATTTTCTTCAGTACTTTCTGTCAGCTCTTCATCAGAAGTTTGGCCATCAGAGGTTTCTTCATTGTGCCCTTGGGATTCATCAGACTTTTCAGTATCTTCTATTTCTTGAATAGAGACACCAAATTGTTGAGCCAGTTTCTCTTTTCTGGCTAGATCTTTTTGATCTCTTGCTAGGATAGCCACTCTTGCCTTTCTTCTGGCTTCAAGTGTATCCATAGGTACCTTGATTTTCTCCCCCTTTTTGGCTTCATCAGCCTTTGAAGTTGAAGCTTGGGAGAAATGACCTTGAAGATGAGTAATCTGTTTGCTGTTGTGATCAATCTTGTTGGACAGATCATTCATCTTCGTCTGTATCACTCCAAATTGGTTCTTCATGGACAGCTCCAAGTTAGCTGTGTATGTTTGGATGTGATTCTTGATGAGGGTGCTCATCATGTGATACAAGGGACCATCTGGGCTACATAGCTGGTTCAGGTCTATGCTTGTTTGCCCAGGGAATTGGGTAGGCATTTATAGTGAGGGGTGTGTTTTTGGTTGATCTTCTTGTTGTACAGAAGATGCCACTCTATGGGAATCATGGATTGAGTGGGCTTTAACCTGAGATGGTGTGACTAGCTTCTTGAGCTTAGAGACACCAGGTGCAGGACCTTCACTTGTAGCCGTCAATTCAGTAGTTTGGTGTTTTGAAACATCATCCAAATCAATGGAATCATCTGAATCCCTGATTACATCCTCAATGAGGACTGTATCAGTTACATCATGAGCTGAGCCCAACTCAGTTGTCTCATGTACCTCTTGTTCTTGGTTCAGAGGATTTCCTACCTCAGGCATTAAGCCTTCATCAGTAGTTGCCACAGTTGAGGTCTTAGCTATGTTACTTCTGTCCTCAAGTCCACCACTGGGTGGTAAATGAGTAGTAGCAGCCTCAAAAGTACCAAAAGTTTCTAAGTTAGGGCTTAGAGACTCTGGTTCATCCTCATCTCTTTGGTTAGGGCTTTGAGTGTCCACATCCATGTCAATTTCTGAGGCTATGTCCCCTGTTTTATGTGGTTGATGGGGACTGACATGTGTAGATGGGACTTTCTCTTTTAGCCCAGAGAGAAGTTTGGCTATTTCAATGTCTGGTTCAGAAATTTGGGGTGCTGGTTCAGTAGTTTGGGCAGTGGGTTCAGCAGTTTCAAAAGAGGAATCTATTGGAATATTTTTCTTAAGTCTTTTTCTTTTGAAAAGGATTGTTATTGGTGCTCTTGGTGGGGTTTGAGATGGATGAGACTGAGAGGATGTTTCAGTCACATCTTTGACAAGTGCCGATTGCACAACAGGTTGTTCAGGCATCTCAACCTCCTGAACAGCTTTTCTTTTAGGTTTGGTGGGTTTTTATTTTGTTATCTTGGGTTTCTTGGCATTTGGTGGAGTAGGTTTGGAAGATGAGGGTTCCATGGGGACTGGTTCTGGTTCCCCTTGGTCATCTTCTGGCCAGCCAGCCTGTTTGTTGTGCCTTGAGTATGCTTGTGAGGTTAAGGGTTTTAAAATTTCAGTTTTACCCACAAGCACCTCATTACCCAGTTCAGATATTATGCATTGCATAATGAACCTTGGATATAACAAAAACTTTTTCTTAGTGTTATTGTGATGTAACACCAACTCATTAAAGAAAAGTTTTGATGCCCTGAAATTTGTTTCATTCACAATAGAATGAAAGATTGGTTGAAAGGTTGAGGGCATCTGGTCATAAGACCCAGTTTTAGGACTCAAGCACATAATGATATAATGAAACAGTGTTTGTGTTGCAGGTTCAGGGGTTTGAGAGCTTTCTTGAGAGAGAAGGAGGGAATTTTTGTGTTTGAATGGATAAGTGTTGAAAAAAGATATTTATCAGAAGTTTTTAACCGCTTGGATCTTCTTTATTAGAAGTTTTTAAACCGCCTAGGTTAAAAATCTCTTTATCAGAAGTTTTAAACCGACTAGGTCAAACTTCTGATGATGGGAAAAGTCAGATTTGCCCTTTTTGATTAAACTGCTGATGAAGAATTATCTTCATCAGTAGTTCCCATTTTCTCTTCAGCAGTTTTGAACAGCTGATGAGGAATACTTTATAAATACTTTATTCATAACTTCTGAAGGTTGTTTTATCAGAAGTTAATCACTTTTCAGAAAATATCCCCATACTGATGTTTTGTTCATCAGTAGTTTCTCTCTTTTCAGAAGTTTTTCAAGTTTTTGAAAACAGATGTAAGTGAGAGAAAAAAATAACAAATTTGTGCAAAAAAATAAAGAGAAACACTTACAAATTTAGCATCCCTAGCATGGATACTAACTTCTGAAATGTTGATGTGTCAAGGGGTTTAGTGAAAATGTCACCTATTTGATTAGCTGTTGCTACATGTTTCACTTCAATCTTGCCTTTTTCATTGCAATCTCTTATGAAATGATACCTGATTTCAATGTGTTTAGTCTTTGAAAACTGAACAGGATTTTGAATGATGCTAATGGCAGATTTGCTGTCTACAAGCAATGGTGTCTTGGTTTCTTTGATTCCATAATCAAGAAGTTGATATTGGAGCCATTGTATCTGTGATGTACAACTTTTAGCTGCAATGTATTCAACTTCAGCAGTTGAAGTTGCAACAGATGTTTGTTTATTTGATTGCCAGGACACTAGACAGTTTCCCAAGAATTGACAACCACCAGATGTTGATTTTCTTGACATTTTACACCCTGCATAGTCACTATCTGAAAAAGCTGATAACTTGGTATTGCTTGAAGCAGGATACCAAATTCCAAGTGTGGGAGTTCCTTTCAGATATCTGAAAATTCTTTTGACTGCAATAAGGTGTGATTCCCTAGGAGCTGATTGATATCTAGCACAGACACATGTTGAAAACATAATATCTGGTCTAGAAGCAGTTAGATATAAAAGGGAACCTATCATACATCTATACATGGTTTCATCAACCTGTTTTCCTTGATCATCTGGTTCAACTTGTGTGGTTGGTGTCATGGGAGTGGAACATGATTTACAGTCTTGTAAAGAAAATTTGTTTAATAATTCTTTAACATATTTTGATTGATGTATAAAAGTTCCATTTGTTTGTTGTTTAATCTGCAGTCCCAAAAAGTACTGCAGTTCTCCCATTGTACTCATCTCAAATTTTGATTGCATGAGTTTCTTAAATTCATCACACAATTTTGTGTTTGTTGAACCAAAAATGATATCATCAACATATATTTGAACAAGTAAGACATGATTTCCAACATGTTTTATGAAAAGAGTTTTATCAATGGCACCTCTTGTGAAGTTATTTTTGAGTAAAAAGGTTGAAAGTGTATCATATCAGGCTCTTGGAGCCTGTTTGAGCCCATAAAGAGCTTTGTCTAGTTTGTACACCCACTCAGGATGAGAAGGATCCTCAAACCCAGGTGGCTGACATACATACACTTCCTCTTTTATTTTTCCATACAAAAATGCACTCTTGACATCCATTTGATAAACTTTTATTTTGTTGGAAATGGCATAGGCCAGAAATAACCTGATGGCTTCAAGCCTTGCAACTGGAGCAAAGGTTTCATCATAATCAATTCCTTCTTCTTGAGAGTAACCTTGTACTACCAGTCTTGCCTTGTTCTTTATTATAATACCAGCTTCATCTTGTTTGTTCCTGAAAACCCATCTTGTGTCAATTGGTTGCTTGTTTGGTGGTAAGGGACAGATTTCCCAAACCTGTTGCTTGTTGAATTGAAACAATTCATCTTACATTGCCTGCACCCAATTTTTGTCTTTGAGGGCTTCCTGGTACTTCTTTGGTTCCAACTGTGAAATAAATGCTGAGAATAGACAGAAGTTGGAAAGCTGGTTTCTTGTAAGAACACCTGATGCAATATCACCTATGATTTGATCAAGTGGATGGTCTTTGTGTTCGATCAGTTGTTGTAAACCACTGACAGGTGTTGGTGGCTCATGTTCTTCAAACAAACTACTGAGGTCTATTATATCTGGTTCAGCAGTTTCAGTGTCTTCAGTAGTTGCAGGTGCTGAAGCAGATGTTTGAGTTTGGCCTTCAGTATTTGTTGAATCAGAAGTTTGTGAAACTTCTGATGGTTTTGAAGTTGACTTAATGACTGTTTGAGGAGTCCATGGTGCTGGATCCTCATCATCAAACCTTTGATCACCATAATAAGTAGGTTTGGATGAAGTGACAGTCTTTTCAGGTTCAAAATGGAAGTTGTCAAGGCCAAAGAGTTCAGCAGGATGTGCTGGAATGAGAGTGTGTTTTGACTCATTGAACTTGACATTCAGTGTTTCTTCTACTATCCTGGTTCTTGAGTTAAAAACCTTGTAGGCTTTTCTAGTTGAGGAATAACCAAGAAAGTAACCTGAGTTAACTTTGGCAGCAAACTTTGAAATAGATTCCTTGATGTTCAAGATGAAACATTGACACCCAAAAGCCCTGAAAAAGGAGATAAGGGGCTTCATGCCATGAAGAACTTCATAGGCAGTCTTTGAATGTCTCTTGACAACAAGAACTCTATTTTGAACATAACATGATGTGTTAACTGCTTCTGCCCAGAAGCATAAAGGTAGGCCAGAATCAGCTAACATTGTTCTTGCTCCTTCTATTAAAATTCTGTTCTTCCTTTCTACCACACCATTTTGTTCAGGAGTTCTGGAAACACTGAATTGTCTAATAATCCCTTTAGACAAACAGAAGTCATTTAGAGTTTTGTTCCTGAACTCTGTCCCATTATCACTTCTAATGGTTTTGACAGGTAGAGAGTATTGCTTCTCTACTTGTAGAATGAAGAACTTGATGATTTCAGCAGCCTCATCCTTGGAAAATAAGAAGAATATCCATGTAAATCTTGAGTAGTCATCAATGATGACTAAGCAGTACTTCTTTTTACCAAGGCTCATGATCTTTACAGGCCCAAATAAGTCCATATGGAGTAGTTGAAGACATACAGTTGTTTTTGATTCTTCAATAGACTTATAGGATGACTTATGCTGTTTACCCTTTAAACAGGATACACAGTGTTCTTGACACTGGTATACATTTAAGGGTAGACCTCTGACCAAGCCCATTTTTGTGACTTTATTTATGGTTTTAAAGTTCACATGGCCAAGTCTCCTGTGCCAGAAATCAGTTTCTGAAGTTGATGCCCTTGAGAAGAAACAGGCAGTGTTGTTCAGTACTTTGTCTTTTTCAATGTCAACTGCATAGACATTGCCACATCTTTTGGCAATTAACAAAGTATGATCTTCAATGATCTTCTCTATCAACTTCTGGCCTTCTGGTGATATGATCTTGCATGCTGTCTTCGTGAAAAAGGAAGAATATCCTTTATCACACATTTGTGACACACTTAGCAAGTTGTACTCAAGGTTTTCAACCATATTGACCTTGTCAAACTGTATTTTTCTAGAGGAGACATTGCCATGTCCTAGCACATATCCCTTAGCATTGTTCCCAAAGGACACAGATCCATCTCTTTGACTGATAAAATTGTTTATCAGGTATCTGCATCCTGTCATGTGCATTGAGCCTCCACTGTCTACATACCAAATGCTATTTAAGTATCTGGAAACTCTCTGCACAAGATAGCAAATTAGTTAGATTTAGGAACCCAAGCCAGTTTGGCTTTGGGTTTGCTCTTGAGAACATTTACAGTTTGTTCTTGACCAAGTTTAGAAATCCATGTCTTTTTGGCAATGGATTTTGCATTAAGTACAATGGTGGTATCCTTTTGAGGACCACCATCAACTTTGGTCATCAGTAGTTGTACCATGTTCATAAGATCTTTAATCTCAGCAGTTTGTGAAACTGCTGGAGATTTAGGTCTAACTACTGAAAAAGAATTTTGAGAAAAAGACTTTTGTTGAGATTTTGTCTTTTTCTGAGAAAGGGTTTTTGCTGGTTGTTGTTACTTGCTAAGTGTGTCACAAATGTGTGATAAAGGATATTCTTCCTTTTTCACAAAGACAGCATGCAAGATCATATCACCAGAAGGCCAGAAGTTGATAGAGAAGATCATTGAAGATCATACTTTGTTAATTGCCAAAAGATGTGGCAATGTCTATGCAGTGGACATTGAAAAAGACAAAGTACTGAACAACACTGCCTGTTTCTTCTCAAGGGCATCAACTTCAGAAACTGATCTCTGGCACATGAGACTTGGCCATGTGAACTTTAAAACCATAAATAAAGTCACAAAAATGGGCTTGGTCAGAGGTCTACCCTTAAAAATATACCAGTGTCAAGAACACTGTGTATCCTGTTTAAAGGGTAAACAGCATAAGTCCCCCTATAAGTCTATTGAAGAATCAAAAACAACTGCATGTCTTCAACTACTCCATATGGACTTATTTGGGCCTGTAAAGATCATGAGCCTTGGTAAAAAGAAGTACTGCTTAGTCATCATTGATGACTACTCAAGATTTACATGGGTATTCTTCTTATTTTCCAAGGATGAGGCTGCTGAAATCATCAAGTTCTTCATTCTACAAGTAGAGAAGCAATACTCTCTACCTGTCAAAACCATTAGAGGTGATAATGGGACAGAGTTCAGGAACAAAACTCTGAATGACTTCTGTTTGTCTAAAGGGATTATTAGACAATTCAGTGTTGCCAGAACTCCTAAACAAAATGGTGTGGTAGAAAGGAAGAACAGAACTTTAATAGAAGGAGCAAGAACAATGTTAGCTGATTCTGGCCTACTTTTATACTTCTGGGCAGAAGCAGTTAACACATCATGTTATGTTCAAAATAGAGTTCTTGTTGTCAAGAGACATTCAAAGACTGCCTATGAAGTTCTTCATGGCATGAAGCCCCTTATCTCCTTTTTCAGGGCTTTTGGGTGTCAATATTTCATCTTGAACATCAAGGAATCTATTTCAAAGTTTGCTGCCAAAGTTGACTCAGGTTACTTTCTTGGTTATTCCTCAACTAGAAAAGCCTACAAGGTTTTTAACTCAAGAACCAGGATAGTAGAAGAAACACTGAATGTCAAGTTCAATGAGTCAAAACACACTCTCATTCCAGCACATCCTGCTGAACTCTTTGACCTTGACAACTTCCATTTTGAACCTGAAAAGATTGTCACTTCATCCAAACCTACTTATTATGGTGATCAAAGGTTTGATGATGAGGATCCAGCACCATGGACTCCTCAAACAGTCATTAAGTCAACTTCAAAACCATCAGAAGTTTCACAAACTTCTGATTCAACAAATACTGAAGGCCAAACTCAAACATCTGCTTCAGCACCTGCAACTACTGAAAACACTGAAACTGCTGAACCAGATATAATAGACCTCAGTAGTTTGTTTGAAGAACATGAGCCACCAACACCTGTCAGTGGTTTACAACAACTGATCGAACACAAAGACCATCCACTTGATCAAATCATGGGTGATATTGCATCAGGTGTTCTTACAAGAAACCAACTTTCCAACTTCTGTCTATTCTCAGCATTTATTTCACAGTTGGAACCAAAGAAGTACCAGGAAGCCCTCAAAGACAACAATTGGGTGCAGGCAATGCAAGATGAATTGCTTCAATTCAACAAGCAACAGGTTTGGGAAATCTGTCCCTTACCACCAAACAAGCAACCAATTGGCACAAGATGGGTTTTCAGGAACAAGCAAGATGAAGCTGGTATTATAATAAAGAACAAGGCAAGACTGGTAGTACAAGGTTACTCTCAAGAAGAATGAATTGATTATGATGAAACCTTTGCTCCAGTTGCAAGGCTTGAAGCCATCAGGTTATTTCTGGCCTATGCCATTTCCAACAAAATAAAAGTTTATCAAATGGATGTCAAGAGTGCATTTTTGTATGGAAAAATAAAAGAGGAAGTGTATGTTTGTCAGCCACCTGGGTTTGAGGATCCTTCTCATCCTGAGTGGGTGTACAACCTAGACAAAGCTCTTTATGGGCTCAAACAGACTCCAAGAGCCTGGTATGATACACTTTCAACCTTTTTACTCAAAAATAACTTCACAAGAGGTGCCATTTATAAAACTCTTTTCATAAAACATGTTGGAAATCATGTCTTACTTGTTCAAATATATGTTGATGATATCATTTATGGTTCAACAAACACAAAATTGTGTGATGAATTTAAGAAACTCATGCAATCAAAATTTGAGATGAGTACAATGGGAGAACTGCAGTACTTTTTGGGACTGCAGATTAAACAACAAACAAATGGAACTTTTATACATCAATCAAAGTATGTTAAAGAATTATTAAACAAATTTTCTTTACAAGACTGTAAATCATGTTCCACTCCCATGACACCAACCACACAAGTTGAACCAGATGATCAAGGAAAACAGGTTGATCAAACCATGTATAGATGTATGATAGGTTCCCTTTTATATCTAACTGCTTCTAGACCAGATATTATGTTTTCAACATGTGTCTGTGCTAGATATCAATCAGCTCCTAGGGAATCACACCTTATTGTAGTCAAAAGAATTTTCAGATATCTGAAAGGAACTCCCACACTTGGAATTTGGTATCCTGCTTCAAGCAATACCAAGTTATCAGCTTTTTCAGATAGTGACTATGCAGGGTGTAAAATGTCAAGAAAATCAACATCTGGTGGTTGTCAATTCTTGGGAAACTATCTAGTGTCCTGGCAATCAAAGAAACAAACATCTGTTGCAACTTCAACTGCTGAAGCTGAATACATTGCAGCTGCAAGTTGTACATCACAGATACAATGGCTCCAATATCAACTTCTTGATTATGGAATCAAAGAAACCAAGACACCATTGCTTGTAGACAGCAAATCTGCCATTAGCATCATTCAAAATCCTGTTCAGTTTTCAAAGACTAAACACATTGAAATCAGGTATCATTTCATAAGAGATTGCTATGAAAAAGGCAAGATTGAAGTGAAACATGTAGCGACAGCTAATCAAATAGCTGACATTTTCACTAAACCCCTTGACACATCAACATTTCAGAAGTTAGTATCCATGCTAGGGATGCTAAATTTGTAAGTGTTTCTCTTTATTTTTTTTGCACAAATTTGTTATTTTTTTTTCTCTCACTTACATCTGTTTTCAAAAACTTGAAAAACTTCTAAAAAGAGAGAAACTACTGATGAACAAAACATCAGTATGGGGATATTTTCTGAAAAGTGATTAACTTCTGATAAAACAACCTTCAGAAGTTATGAATAAAGTATTTATAAATTATTCCTCATCAGCTGTTCAAAACTGCTGAAGAGAAAATGGGAACTACTGATGAAGATAATTCTTCATCAGCAGTTTAATCAAAAAGGGCAAATCTGACTTTTCCCATCATCAGAAGTTTGACCTAGTCGGTTTAAAACTTCTGATAAAGAGATTTTTAACCTAGGCGGTTTAAAAACTTCTAATAAAGAAGATCCAAGCGGTTAAAAACTTCTGATAAATATCTTTTTTCAACACTTATCCATTCAAACACAAAAATTCCCTCCTTCTCTCTCAAGAAAGCTCTCAAACCCCTGAACCTGCAACACAAACACTGTTCGATTCATCAACACACACAAAAAACCACATGGCTTTAGTTCTTAAACAGGGACACAATCTCAGAGCCTACTTAGAAAAACAAGAAGGCTGGTCCCAATACGATGAGATCATTGATTTGACATCCGTCACATTTTCTTTTCATTTTATTTCTAAATAATAATAATAATAATAATAATAATAATAATAATAATAATAATAATAATAATAATAATAATAATAAGTCTAGCCCAACCACTCTTAAACCCAACACCATACAAACCATCCACTTTAACACACTAACCCAACCCAACTAAACCCACCTTTTCCTTGGTCCATTCCAGAAACGAGCCCAACAGCAAGTCTGGCCCATTAGCCCCCTTCCCCCTTATGTTTTAAAAAAATATATATGTTGTCAACCGGGTTCGAACCGGTGACCACATACACAACAACCTCACGTCCAAACCAACTGGGCTAAGGCTCCTATCTGATTCCATTCCAGTTCCCTTTATATTTAAACCTATCTAAGCCAGACCCACCTTCTTCTTCTTCCCTTGTTGCTGCTGTTCGAACTCATCATCATGAAGCTGGTTGATTTTTTTTGTTGAGCTGAACATGGCATTTAACCATTTGATTGACTAGCATAATGAAATCAACTGCATATTACGCATATTAAACACATTTAACGCGGTCAAAACATACCAAAGATTAGCTTAATTCGCGTCATTATATTCATTAGGGTCAATACTTACCAAATCAACATCCGGACCTTTACCCTATAAATTAGACATCACACAACAATCACAACTCGCCGAAATCAAAATCCCTTTCCTCAATTTCTTATAAAACTCCTTCTAATCTGCAAACCGTTCGCGTGTTTGACCGTTGGTTGACTAAGCATTCGCCATCAAATCTGAATTTGTAAGTCACGATAATTGATGTGTTTTCGATCTTCATTGTAACCCGATCAATAACCCTATGAATCCAAGGGTTATTGATTGTTGAATAAACTGATTAGGAAAACTAGGGCTCGAACCATATTTGGGGAAGATGACTAGAGTTTCTACTCGTTTAAAAGTATTTCGAAATCAAATAAAACATCAACAAACGTGCAGTCCAGATGGTTGTGGTGGCTGATTCCAGACGAAGGGTCAGGGGTTCGATCCCAGGCATTGTTTTTTCTTATTTTTGTGACTTATAATAAACCTTAACTAATCTTTATAATTAATTGAAACCAAATAACAACGTTCTCAGGGTCTAGCCCAGCTGGTGGCTAGGCTTGTGATTAAGCTCGAACCGGTCCCAGACCCGGGTTCGGATCCCAGCATCAACAATTTTTATTTTTACATTTAAACTTACATATATTTACTTGCAATCTTTTTAAATTAGTTTTAAAATAGTAAAAGTGCTTTATAAATTCTATAAAAATTATTTTATTTCATGCTAATGATAAAGTTTATCATACAACTTTTAGTTTTTCAGAAATAATTTATTTATTATATATAATTAATATTACAAGTTTATTCTATTATAATTATAAAATTCTATAAAAATATCAAAACGATTTTATAAAATTCCACAAAAATTATCCTAAACTTGTACAACAATAAAAATTTCAGAAATAATTTTTATTTCTGAAAAACCATTTGTTTAATATTTTTAATCAATTTTTGTTAGTTTTAATCATAAATAATTCATAATAAATTCATTTTTCAACATTTTTGTACCAAACTTTTACATAAATTATTTCTATTCATTTGGAACAGAAATACAATTTTTAATTCAAAAATTCTTTAAATTTCAATATTTGTAGATATTAAAGTTACATTTTGACAATTTGAAATAAATAGATTAAATATTCTATTTTCAAGAAAATAATTTTATAAAAATTATTTTCACACTTAAAACTTTATATTGTGACCATCTTTAGTTTAAAATTTATAAAAAGACTTTTGTTTATTTATTTATCAAATTTCTCTTATTTATTAAACGTTTAATTATTAATCAAATAAATACTTATCCCTAATTCGAAGCCCTAGAAAATACTTATAGACTAGATAGACTTAGACTTATTTGTTACATTATACATAGGGTGATACTTGGCAACGTTGGATTACACTTATTCAATTACACAAGACTTACCACCTTGCTAAGGTGAGTATTACTTATCCCCTTTTTCGTTTTCACACTTTTGGGGTGATTCATGCACAAGTATACAAAACTTGCAAATTCATTTACACATACATTTTATTCATTTACAATTCATATACGTGTCTTGTTTATCTTTGTGCTTATGTTTGAACATGAACGTAGCTTACATACAAAATCATACATTTAGACATAACTTATGTTATGGTGCTCTTTACACTCAGACGTAACTTATGTTACGGTGCTCATTTAGACGTAACTTATGTTACGGTGCTCATTTAGACGTAACTTATGTTATGGTGCTCTTTTAGACTCACACGTGTTGAGGTGCTCATTATCAATTTCATTGTACAACTTTACATGTGATCTTTGTCTTGTTTGGTTACTTGCGTGTTTACATAATACCTTGGTGATGCTAGACACATGAATTGTACTACTTTTCAAAACTTATACTATATGTACAAAACTAAGTAGTACTCACCAACATTATATGTTGACAAAATTATTTTCGTGCATGTTTCAGGATAAGCTGCTTGACGCTTCACATAGGACTTTGGACTTAGATTAAATCAATCAATTATCTTTATCTTTGTTGTCTTGTATTTAATTTCACATGTTGTAAAACAATATTCAATAATCATATATTTACATTTTAGTACCATGAGCTTTTGAACAATCGTCATTACGTGGCACCTCGATGATTCCGCCATCGGTTGGGGTGTTACAATTGATCTCGTCGTCAAATCCCAATATTTCACCGCTCTCACCATAGACCCACCAATACATCCTGAAACTCTCAATGAGTTCTGGGCTAATGCTGAGACAATGATGGTGGATGATGAAGTTATCTCCCTCAACTCAACAATTAAAGGGAGACAAATGGCCATAACACCGGCCATACTCTCAAACAGACTGGGTTGAATGATGTGAATGCCCCTGAGAAGTTTGACAACTCTGCAATCCACCTAACCATGACTGAGTGTGGTTATCAAGGTACTCTCTCACAAGCTACTATCTTTAAAAAGTATTTTGAACCAAAATATAAACTTTTGTTTCATTATATCATTATGTGCTTGAGTCCTAAAACTGGGTCTTATGACCAGATGCCCTCAACCTTTCAACCAATCTTTCATTCTATTGTGAATGAAACAAATTTCAGGGCATCAAAACTTTTCTTTAATGAGTTGGTGTTACATCACAATAACACTAAGAAAAAGTTTTTGTTATATCCAAGGTTCATTATGCAATGCATAATATCTGAACTGGGTAATGAGGTGCTTGTGGGTAAAACTGAAATTTTAAAACCCTTAACCTCACAAGCATACTCAAGGCACAACAAACAGGTTGCCTGGCCAGAAGATGACCAAGGGGAACCAGAACCAGTCCCCATGGAACCCTCATCTTCCAAACCTACTCCACCAAAGGCCAAGAAACCCAAGATAACAAAACAAAAACCCACCAAACCTAAAAGAAAAGCTGTTCAGGAGGTTGAGATGCCTGAACAACCTGTTGTGCAATCTGCACTTGTCAAAGATGTGACTGAAACATCCTCTCAGTCTCATCCATCTCAAACCCCACCAAGAGCACCAATAACAATCCTTTTCAAAAGAAAAAGACTTAAGAAAAATATTCCAATAGATTCCTCTTTTGAAACTGCTGAACCCACTGCCCAAACTACTGAACCAGCACCCCAAATTTCTGAACCAGACATTGAAATAGCCAAACTTCTCTCTGGGCTAAAAGAGAAAGTCCCATCTACACATGTCAGTCCCTATCAACCACATAAAACAGGGGACATAGCCTCAGAAATTGACATGGATGTGGACACTCAAAGCCCTAACCAAAGAGATGAGGATGAACCAGAGTCTCTAAGCCCTAACTTAGAAACTTTTGGTACTTTTGAGGCTGCTACTACTCATTTACCACCCAGTGGTGGACCTGAGGACCGAAGTAACATAGCTAAGACCTCAACTGTGGCAACTACTGATGAAGGCTTAATGTCTGAGGTAGGAAATCCTCTGAACCAAGAACAAGAGGTACATGAGACAACTGAGTTGGGCTCAGCTCATGATGTAACTGATACAGTCCTCATTGAGGATGTAATCAGGGATTCAGATGATTCCATTGATTTGGATGATGTTTCAAAACACCAAACTACTGAATTGACGGCTACAAGTGAAGGTCCTGCACCTGGTGTTTCTAAGCTCAAGAAGCTAGTCACACCATCTCAGGTTAAAGCCCACTCAATCCATGATTCCCATAGAGTGGCATCTTCTGTACACCAAGAAGATCAACCAAAAACACACCCCTCACTACAAATGCCTACCCAATTCCCTGGGCAAACAAGCATAGACCTAAACCAGCTATGCAGCCCAGATGGTCCCTTGTATCACATGATGAGCACCCTCATCAAGAATCACATCCAAACATACACAACTAACTTGGAGCTGTCCATGAAGAACCAATTTGGAGTGATACAGACGAAGATGAATGATTTGTCCAACAAGATTGATCACAACAGCAAACAGATTACTCATCTTCAAGGTCATTTCTCCCAAGCTTCAACTTCAAAGGCTGATGAAGCCAAAAAGGGGGAGAAAATCAAGGTACCTATGGATACACTAGAAGCCAGAAGAAAGGCAAGAGTGGCTATCCTAGCAAGAGATCAAAAAGATCTAGCCAGAAAAGAGAAACTGGCTCAACAATTTGGTGTCTCTATTCAAGAAATAGAAGATACTGAAAAGTCTGATGAATCCCAAGGTCACAATGAAGAAACCTCTGATGGCCAAACTTCTGATGAAGAGCTGACAGAAAGTACTGAAGAAAATACTTCAGTAGTTGACAAACCTTCAGCTGTTGTCAACCCATCAAAGGTCAACACTTCCAAAACTAAACTACTGACCCTTCCAGAACAACTGCTTCCATTCAACCAACTTCTGCTCCTACTAGGCCTACTACAACAGTTACCACAATGACTGTGCTAAACCCTTCTCCAATCTCTCAATCAGCAGAATTACTTGAGAAGAGTTTAGTGGCAGCCCAAAAGAAGGCCAGAGAAGATCAGATCTGGAAAACACTGGAAGAAAGGGATGACTTAGATCTAAGCCATGAAGAAAAACTTCAGGCTTATGAAGCTAAACTCCAAAGGCAGGCTAGCCTAGATGAAATTGCTGAACAAGATAAAAGACATCAACTGATGTCTTACATTACAAAGAACAGCAAAATCAAAGCCCACACATTGAAGAGACTTTCTGTGGAAGAGCTGACAAGAAGAGCTCAACTTATTGCAGATAAACTTGCAACAAGTAAAGACACAAAGGCCAAGAGAGCTCAGATGATAGAAGAACTGGTAGCTAATGGTTATGGTTCAAAAGCCTCAGTGTCCAAATGGAAAGAAGAAAGATTGGTGGACACATATAGAAAATACAAGGCTGCAAGGGCTGCTAATCCAGAGAAGTTTCAAACTGCTGAAGCTTCAACTTCAGTAGTTAGAACTTCTGGTGTTCAAAGAAGACCAGCTACACAAAGAAAGAAATCAGAGGAGAAAGTAAAGACTGATTTCAGAATGGTACTACTAGAAGGTAGTACAGTAGTCCATTCTGATTTTGATATAGAAGAAAAGCCTCTGCTCACACAATTCAGGGATCCTTCCACCTTTGCATATCAAATCCAGAGGACCATCACAGAAAAACTGCACACCAAGGTAGTAACTGAACATCATTTGCCAACATTTCAGATACCTAATGTGATGGAACAACAGCAGGGAAGTGAATCCCACCTGAGAGTCACTGAAGTAGAAAACATTCAACACTCAGGAGAAACCCAGGGTACCACCATGGTTCCCTACACTACAGACTTTGACAAGTCTAAAGTACCAATCATCAGATGGTCCTTTACTGATAACAACTCAGTACTTGTGACAAGAAGAGATCAAACAAGCAGGGAATATAGGTCGATGAATGAACTGAAGAAACTATCAACCAAAGACCTGCTTACAATCCAACACTTAGAACCACAGAAAGGGTCTCTTACTGATGATCAACTGAACCAGCTCAAGAATTCCATGTTCAAAGGAATATGGAAAATTGTGAAGGACAGAAAAGAACAATAAGGAATTAGTAAGGTTTTGGCTTCATCAATCCAGGGGGAGATTGTTAGGACAAAAAGGATTGGTGAAACCACTTTTGCAAACCTTAGTCTAATTCACTTCTGTCAAAATACTCTAAGTATAGAACTGCTGAAGACAAAGGATCAAACTGCTGAAGAAGAGATTCAGAAGTGCTGAAGAAGAAAAGTCATCAGAAGTTCTGAAGTTCAAACCAGACACTTCTACTGAAGAACTATTGAAGACAAACTACTCATCAGTAGTTTGTCATTCATCAGTACTTACAGAAGATCTTTTCCACCGCCTTTTTGTATCAGTAGTTTATTACTTTAATGTTTCTTTTTGCTTTATGTACAAGTTCCAAGACTGCAACTTGTTGCAACTTGTTTCTGAACTTGCTTTTGTCAAGGTTCATGTATTTGTAAAGTCTATAAATAGAAGGGTTCATCCCTCTGTTTTAGACATTGATTTTAATACAAGAAATCCTTCAACACTTATTATTGTTATTTCCATTTCGTGTTTACTGAGAATCTATCAAAGTGTTTCATTCTCATTCAATACTTAGATTCTCAATAAACACTTTTCATTTATTAGTTCTTGAATCCAGGGGGAGTAATAACTCCTGTTGATAAGTGTAGCTTTAAACTTATAAACATTCCGCTCTGCTATCACTCATCAAGAACTTGCTAAACACTTAAGTGTCAACTAGCAAGTTCAACTAAAAGAGCAATATACTGATCCAACAGAAACCCAACACATGTATGATAATCCCAACTAATGACAACCTATCAATGAGTTTACATAAGTGTGATGACTACTAACCCGAAGGCTAACTAGTCCCCGATTGTCCAGATCTTGACTACGTGTGTTAAAAAGTGCGTTTAAACATTAACCGGACATACCAGACAGACCCGACATCCCGTTGGTGACCCATTACATCAATTAGTCATGCACATAAGGTTAACACATAAGTTTCATGCATAAAACACTTAGTTTGCATCAAAAAATCGCATATACGAAGTCGTAAGGTCGAATCGGGAGTTTCCTGTGTTTGGTTCGCTCCCAAGGGCTTCTGGTTCGACCCATGGACCCTTGGTTCAACCCTCATGATGTTCATTTAACCTATTCACAAGTTCATTTGACCTAACACATGTTTATTTGACCCTAACATATGTTAATTTGACCTTAACATATGTTAATTCGACCCTAACACGTCTTAATTCGCCCCCGGGCAGCCAGATTCGTCCCCAGGCACCCACATACGACCCCCAGACACCCACATTCGTCCCTATGGTGCTACATTCGACCCATTTGAGCCACCTTCGACCCTTTTGAGCCACGTTCGACCCTTTTGAGCCACGTTCGACCCTTTTGAGTCACATTCGACCCTTTTGACACACATTTGAGCCACGTTTGACCCCATGAAAGGGTCGAATGAGTTCCACGTTCGACCGTTTGCTGCTGAACTTCATAAAACGCACCAAAACGCAACTAAACGGTCCGAAAACATCACGAAATATCACCAATCACAGCAGTCAACTATCATTAACATATTCCTACAAAACCCTATCAATTTTACCCCGAAATCCGTCCGTTTTACAAGTTACCCGAAATGGCAAATTATGGAGATGTCACATCAAACGCATACAATCTTTACCCAATTAGGAAACTTTCTGAAATCAATCAATAATCAACTTAATATACTCAGATTATCACGAACAAGAAACCCCCAATCATATCCTTATCACTATCATCATGAACAAGCCCTAGATCTAACCTAAAATCCCCAAAATGAACAAAACAGCATCAACAATCAATTGTAACCTATCTCAATCATAAATCATCATCAATAACAGTCCTAGATCATTGTTATAATATCTATACAACAATTAATCATCAAACAATACATAACACCACATAAGACACCATTAACACATGTTAGTTTGTATGAAAACTCATTGTTTATGAATAGGTTTTGTTTAGAAAGATATTAGGAAGGTTTTTATCCATGAAAACATGTTTGAATCAGATCTGGACTCTTGGGGTTTAATGAAAACGAATTGAAATGCTTTAAAAATGATTTAGAATGAAGAACACACATTAGATCTTTGTTTAGAAGATGTTTGTAGGTTAGATTATGGAAAACAAGAGGAAAAACTCCTTCCTCAGTGATTAAAGTTTCTAGAGAGTGTTTAGAGGCGTTTAGGGTTTGTGAAATGGTGAAAAATGACAAAGTGTGGTATTTATACTAGTCCACATTCGCCCCTTTCGCATGGTCGAATGTACCCACATTCGCCCCTTGCTCAGGGTCGAATGTACCTTTACTGGTCGAATGAACTTTTATTGTTTTCATATTCCAGGTTCGCCCCTTCATTAAGGGTCGAACCAAGATCATTTCCCAGGTTCGCCCCCACGCTATGGGTCGAACCTGGACTTGTCTTTTCTAGTTTTTCCAGTTTGTCGTGCTTAGCGCATTTTAACGCATCCTAACACATGAACATGCAATCTTAATCTATGTTTAACATATATAAGCATGGATAATTATCTACATATCGTTTAAACACATATTTGCATATAATCCACCATATAAGAATCAATCTATGCATAACACCTAATTTAGTTTATGTAATCCACTAACAACGGGACTCGTAACGTGTGTGTGTGTGTGTGTGTGTGTGTGTGTGACTAACCCAATGATCCTCCAAATCATTGAACCCTGGACAATACGGACTGTGTTCCGACTCTACTGACCCCGTCAAGTATGTTTAATAAACGTTTCTCGCTAAGGTAGACTTATGTGCTTATAAAATGTTGACCCAAACATGCCGGGTGTCACATAGATGATCTTTTGATATAAGTTGAACTTTATCCAACTTATCATTGGGTTTACTGGTGAAATTCTTTTTTAACTTCAATAATTGGAGATGGAATACTACCTTTTTAATTATATGTTCCTTTTCCACTAAATAAGATTTTTTCCATATGCGTTAAGTAAGGTGTGAGTTTTGATTAGGCTATCCATTGTGGCCGTTAATCACCAGTGATCATATCAATCTTTTTGGGCACTAAACACCGGCCTGAGTTGCCAACTGTGGGCGTCAAGGGTACCTTGTTATTCCAATGACGTGCATGAAGATACGGAAGGTGGGAACTATTGCAACAACCGGCAATCACATATTTTTTCTTTTCATTTTCTCTTTATTTTTGTTTTTTTAGTTATTCCACTACGCCTACTTATTAGTTGTTTAGTTATTGCTCTAATGTCTATTGGGAAGTGATGTGACGACACTCTTTGGTAGTTATTGGGGTTGATTGTAAGCATATATGAGTAAATAAATAAAAAATAATTATATATCAAAATGGTTCGTTTAAAACTGGTATTGTAAGATTTGCTACACTAGCAAAGATACTAATAAACATCTTAGGTTAATTAAACATTTTCAATATATGGATATGTTAGCAATTAAAGCTAAGACCACCCACAATGGGTGTTTGTGTGCGAAGCCAGATGGCTAATGTCAGTGGCAGACCCAAGAAATTTTTTTATAGGTGCGGAATTATAGACCTTATATAGGTTGTTTATCCATCAGGTGACCATGGTCGGGTCGGGTCGGGTCGGGTCGACTCGTATACCAAATGTAATAATACTAAAATTACATAATCAACTAAAGGAAACCAAAAGCCCAAAAGTAATTTAAACGTCATTACATATGCATAACAAAATTATAAATCTAAAGTTGTTCTCTTCGAGCCTTCATTTTTTGAAATCTATCTATATATTTCCAATCCCAACATTTCTAATCAACTCTTTTTTCAATAAAAGCAATACAACTATCATTTAAACTCTCATCACCAATCCTATTACGGAAATCGTTCTTCACAAGCTTCATTACCGAAAAGCTTCTTTCAACGGTTGCGGTTGCGACGGGTAATGAGAGAGCTAGCTTCAATATTAAACGATACACGAATATAAAGTTAAGGTGCTTCTTTGTTTCAACCATCAATTGTACATGACTTGATACACCATTCAATTTGGCAAATCTTGCATCCGCTTTTACATTATCAATGTAGCTCTCAAGTTCAACCGAAATTCTTCTTTTTTCAAAATCATCAAATGCATCAAAATCATGAGGATACATCTCGGCTAATTGTAGTAGTTTTGTAACATCAAACGCACCAAAATTATCACAAGGACTCAAGCTATGAATACAAACAAGTAACTCGGTTTACAAACAGTTTCCTCTTCTTTGTTTAGCGCTCTTCTGCTTTAGTTTTTTTTGCATTTTAATCAATATTAAAACATATGTGGGCTTATTATAAACTTTGGGCTTAGGCTCATTTTTGAAATTGGGTTACTAACTAATAAAATGGGTTAACTCTTAACGTATGATTATATATTTTTTTTTCTTGGGGTCAGTTTTAAAAGTCCAAGGGGTGCGACTGAAAAATTTCACGGGTTGCAGGTAACGCGCGTATATAACACTAATTTTTTTTTATTTTAAGGTGGGTGCCCGCCCCCTTCGGTTTAATATAAGTTCGCCAATGGCTCATGTAATGGTGAAGCACGGATGATGCATTGCTTAGCCTCGTGCATGGGATGTATTTGTTGTCGTTGTTGTTGTCATCTTCGTTGTTGAAGGATGGCTACGGACGGATTGGGGTGGCTTGGCTTTTATTATTATGTACATTTGGCAATGATCCGGATAAAATCATTACATGGAAAAAGTATGTGGGTGTTGATGGTGTGTTAAATGACTAGATATGTTTGAAAACGCTTATAGGTTTTTATCCATCACTATAGGTTTTTAAAGCATTTCAATTCGTTTTCATTAAACCCCAAGAGTCCAGATCTGATTTAAACATGTTTTCATGGATAAAAACCTTCCTAATATCTTTCTAAACAAAACCTATTCATAAACAATGAGTTTTCATACAAACTAACATGTGTTAATGGTGTCTTATGTGGTGTTATGTATTGTTTGATGATTAATTGTTGTATAAATATTATAACAATGATCTAGGACTGTTATTGATGATGATTTATGATTGAGATAGGTTACAATTGATTGTTGATGATGTTTTGTTCATTTTGGGGATTTTAGGTTAGATCTAGGGCTTGTTCATGATGATAGTGATAACGATATGATTGGGGGTTTCTTGTTCATGATAATCTGAGTATATTAAGTTGATTATTGATTGATTTCAGAAAGTTTCCTAATTGGGTAAAGATTGTATGCGTTTGATGTGACATCTCCATAATTTGCCATTTCGGGTAACTTGTAAAACGGACGGATTTCGGGGTAAAATTGATAGGGTTTTGTAGGAATATGTTAATGATAGTTGACTGCTGTGATTGGTGATATTTCATGATGTTTTCGGACCGTTTATATGCGTTTTGGTGCGTTTTATGAAGTTCAGCAGCAAACGGTCGAACGTGGAACTCATTCGACCCTTTCATGGGGTCGAACGTGGCTCAAAAGGGTCGAATGTGGGCCAAAAGGGTCGAACGAGACTCAAAAGGGTCGAACGTGGCTCAAAAGGGTCGAACGTGGCTCAAAAGGGTCGAACGTGGCTCAAATGGGTTGAATGTAGCACCATAGGGACGAATGTGGATGTCTGGGGGTCGTATGTGGGTGCCTGGGGACGAATCTGGCTGCCCGGGGGCGAATTAAGACGTGTTAGGGTCGAATTAACATACGTTAAGGTCAAATAAACATATGTTAGGGTCAAATAAACATGTGTTAGGTCAAATGAACTTGTGAATAGGTTAAATGAACATCATGAGGGTTGAACCAAGGGTCCATGGGTCGAACCAGAAGCCCTTGGGAGCGAACCAAACACAGGAAACTCCCAATTCGACCTTACGACTTCGTATATGCGATTTTTTGATGCAAACTAAGTGTTTTATGCATGAAACTTATGTGTTAACCTTATGTGCATGACTAATTGATGTAATGGGTCACCAACGGGATGTCGGGTCTGTCTGGTATGTCCGGTTAATGTTTAAACGCACTTTTTAACACACGTAGTCAAGATCTGGACAATCGGGGACTAGTTAGCCTTCGGGTTAGTAGTCATCACACTTATGTAAACTCATTGATAGGTTATCATTAGTTGGGATTATCATACATGTGTTGGGTTTCTGTTGGATCAGTATATTGCTCTTTTAGTTGAACTTGCTAGTTGACACTTAAGTGTTTAGCAAGTTCTTAATGAGTGATAGCACAGCGGAATGTTTATAAGTTTAAAGCTACACTTATCAACAGGAGTTATTACTCCCCCTGGATTCAAGAACTAATAAATGAAAAGTGTTTATTGAGAATCTAAGTATTGAATGAGAATGAAACACTTTGATAGATTCTCAGTAAACACGAAATGGAAATAACAATAATAAGTGTTGAAGGATTTCTTGTATTAAAATCAATGTCTAAAACAGAGGG
Source organism: Ambrosia trifida (assembly GCA_028751855.1). Classification (NCBI taxonomy): domain Eukaryota; kingdom Viridiplantae; phylum Streptophyta; class Magnoliopsida; order Asterales; family Asteraceae; genus Ambrosia; species Ambrosia trifida. The sequence continues at coordinate 36,885,861 of CM054123.1, read as the reverse complement.
ATGAACCCTTCTATTTATAGACTTTACAAATACATGAACCTTGCCAAAAGCAAGTTCAGAAACAAGTTGCAGTCTTGGAACTTGTACATAAAGCAAAAAGAAACATTAAAGTAATAAACTACTGATACAAAAAGGCGGTGGAAAAGATCTTCTGTAAGTACTGATGAATGACAAACTACTGATGAGTAGTTTGTCTTCAGTAGTTCTTCAGTAGAAGTGTCTGGTTTGAACTTCAGAACTTCTGATGACTTTTCTTCTTCAGCACTTCTGAATCTCTTCTTCAGCAGTTTGATCCTTTGTCTTCAGTAGTTCTATACTTAGAGTATTTTGACAGAAGTGAATTAGACTAAGGTTTGCAAAAGTGGTTTCACCGATCCTTTTTGTCCTAACAGTTTCTAATTATCAGAAGACGCACTCTAAGGTGAATTTCACGGCCCCACTCTTTTACTGGTTTTACATTTTCAGGGGAGAAAACATGTTGTGTTCTTTAAACGTGTGTCACTATGTTTTCATAAAAGGCGTGTCAACTATGTTTTCATGAAAGGTGTGTCAACTATGTTTTGGTATTCATGAATTCATTGGGTTTTGGAGTATTCATTATGTTTTCAAGTATTCATTATGTTTTGGAGTATTCATTATATTACTATGCGATCTTTGGAAGTCTCGGGGAGAATCATGAATGTGCGGGGATGCACAACGGGGGAAATGTGAATAGATCTATTTGGGCTTGACCCGCCCCACTCGTCGACTGGAGGTCGAACGGGTGCATGTTGTCTCTTAGGTATTCAGTATTCAGTATTCAGTATGCGGAATTCAGTATTCAGTATTCATTCGGGCACGTATTCAGTATTCACAGTATTCGAGTCCAGTAATGGTTTTCCAATCGCAGAAGTAACAGGTATTCATATGTTTTGCATGCATGTGGTCTGGATTGACCATGGGTATTCATTTGGGAGTCAGTATTCATTGGAGTTGGTATTCATTAAAGACCTGTGAACTCACCGGCATTATTTGCTAACGTTTTTAGAATGTTTGTCTCAGGTCGCTAAGGTAGCAGCTGTCGATAGGCGCACGGAGTCTCACTGCGTCTAGGAATCATAAGCATGTTTTGTTAAACATTTCAGACTTTGAGTTTTACTTTTGAGTTGTAATAATACATTCTGCTTTCGCTGTGTTAGAACGGTTTTGAAACTCAATGGCAGTTTACGTTGTTTTCATATCATATACTGTCGTTTATTGTGACCGTTGACTTGGATCCTGGTTTGTCACGCGCCTCGCGGTAAAACTCCGCAAGTGAAAATTTGAGGGTGTGACAATCTACTTTTGGTTTCGGTTGTTCAAAACTCCAAAAAAATCTTAACCCTTTAAAGAATTGTAATATAAAGAGACCGCAACAAATTTCATCATGTTAAGAATGGTAGGTAAGAAGTATACTCAAGTACTCAACCTACATCAATGTTTGGATTCGATAAGGCGGCTATGACAACTATAAGATAAACCGTATGATGATGCATATGTGGTTGGGAACAAGACAATATATCAAGTGAATATACTCAAGTACTCAACCTACATCAATGTTTGGATTCGATAAAGCGACTATGACAACTATGAGAGAAACTGACGTGTGCGCTAGTACGCATAAATTAGCGATGAAATAACACACGTTTCTGCTTTAATATTTATAAAAATGGTTTAGACCTTAATATTAAAACACACACAATAGGGCAAGTGTACCCTGTCATATATGTAGTAATGCACAGATAAGAACCAGATATCGATCCATGGACGCGCGGAGCAATGGTACTAAAACTCTATCCCCGATTAACTAGTAGAAAAAGATAGTTTGAAGTTTGTTTATAACTAAATTAATTCTAAAACATATAAATAACACAAGTAACACTCCAAATAGAAAATATAACTATATAAACTATAATATGCCAATCCTAGCATGTCATCTACATATAATAAGTAATACAGGCGTGTGATCAACATTCCCATTTTCCGACAGTTAGTGTCCCTTTCGGGCATCCTAACATGACAACTATACAGAAAGCTAACACGAATACACACGTTAACCACTTCAAGTCGTTTATTAGCGAGCAGCTGATATGATCTCATGCAGATCTTCTAAAGATAAGTTAGTCATTTGTTAAGAGCATTCTAACCTCACTAATTCAGGAAAGCGATACCGAATACACAATACAGCCACCTAAACTAGCATAAAGTAGAGCATTTCACAACCTATTCCATTTTACCAACTTTGAACACAGATCTACTAAGATCGCTATTTTTACCAAAATAACTACCAAAGATCATTAACCGTGTCGAAGATCAGTAACGGCACCATTAAGCTTTTAAAACCCTTTTACGTGCCGGTAAGCATTTTTAACTGTTATTCGGCTGACTTTAACCAAACCAATACCCGGTTACAGTTTCATGGCGTAAACTTATTAACAAGTTAACTAGTCTACTACCGGACGATTAAACGGACGGTTTTTCAACATTTATCCGCCTAACACATTCGACAATCGCCAAAGTCATTCAAATACAACTACAAACCCAACAACAATGAAACAAGGTTGCGCTATGATCATCAAGATCTAAACATGAAAAACGCCAAATTTATACAAAACATGATTACATACAAACGTTTGTTTTTACTACTAACGATTACTAAACATGATCCATAGACTATAATGTAATACATAAACAACACAAACAAGCCAAAATAATCAGATTTGAATCAACTTAAATTTTAATAGATCAAACCATAAATCTTGAATGTGATGGATTGGATGATGCTAGATGATCTGGCTTGAATCCCGAGCTTGTTAGACGGCCTTCCGGCTGCTTGTTTGGTCCAGAAATTGCCCCAAATCGCCCAGAGAAAACCCAATACTTGATCAATATGGTCTGCTCTATTTTTATAGAAACTTTGATTTTGTGCATGGCCGTGCACTTTATCTTGACGAAGTGACGTGCAAGTGGGCAAGTGGATGGCTGGTTCCTGGAAATATCTTGGAATCCCGCATGGTCGTGCACCTAGGGTGCACAGGGACCGTGCGGGTCTGGTGGTAGCCGGGTGCCAGGGCTGCACTGCCTGGTGCACTGGCGGTGCAGCCGAGAACTTGGGTCGCACGGTCAGGGGCACGGGAGTGCTGATCAGGGTGCCCGAGAACACCGTGTGCACTCCTGGTCGCACTGGTAGTGCACCTCGTCTGTTTCCGAGCCAAGTGAGCCCGCACGGGCGTGCACCTGGGGTGCACGACCGTGCACATTCTCCAGATTTAGCTGATTTTTGCAGCAACTTCCATTTGGTCCAGATTTCGCTCGGTTTCTTCGTCTTTGTTCGTGGGACGTCGTTTAAGACCTGCAACAAACATATGAAGCGGTTAAGTACCGAATTCGTGAAATTATGGTCGAAAACGCGTAATTTGGGAGTTTAATAGGGGATTTAAATATGTATATTTTAACGTATATCAGAAACCGTATGACGATTCATATGTGATTGGGAACAAGACAATATATCAAGTGAATCTACTCAAGTACTCAACCTACATCAATGTTTGGATTCGATAAGGCGCTTTGACAATGTTGCGTCAAAGAGGATTGACAAGCCAGTATAAACCTTAGTCTGAATCACTCTCTGCATATTTTGCTAAGTATAGAATCTACTGAAGAAGAAGAAGAAGAAGACAAAGTACTGAAGAAGCTGATACAAGTGCTAAAGAACAAAGTGTTGAAAGGTGAACTAGACAGAACACCTGAAGAACAACTTTGTCATCATAAGTTATTTGATCTTCAGCAGTTGCAATAGAAGCTTCCCACCTCCCTTAACTTTAGTAGTTTTAGTATTATATTAGTTTTTGTTACTTTATGTACAAGTTCCAATACTACAACCTGTTGTAGTATTATTATATTGTTTCAATATTTCCAATGTACGTATTGTTCAGTCTATAAATAGATGGGTTCACACCATCTATTTTAGACATCTTTTGCAGTAAAACATTTCTAATATATGAGAATCATTTGAAGCACTTATTACTGTTTTATTCATTAACTGTTTGATTCTCATATTAACTGCTTTAGTTCTACAATTGAGGGGGAGCATTTACTCTTGTTAAAAGTGATACTTTAACTTAGAACACTTAATACTATTCCGCTGTGCATTTACTTTGATATATCTTACAAGTGTTCAAAAGAAGAAACTGTGATAAACTGTTACAACTGATCCAACAGACAACTATGAGAGTAACCGTATGACGATGCATATGTGGTTGGGAACAAGCCAATATATCAAGTGAATATACTCAAGTACTCAACCTACATCAATGTTTGGATTCGATAAGGCGGCTATGACAACTATGAGAGAAACCGTATAACAATGCATATGTGGTTGGGAACAAGACAATATATCAAGTGAATATGGTTTTATGTTTATGCCCAAAGAAGAAGACAATATGCCAAGCTATGGTCTCAATTAGACATTTATGAGAAACCAACAATGACGAAACTTGAACAACGAAAGTGTGAGTGTAAGTATGTATGGATGGGGCGGGGGATATTACACATAAATACAGAAAACAATCAGTTATTACACATAATTAAACGAGAAAGTATGTTGAATGATGAATGTCATAGACGTACTGTATATTTGTATCCTGATGAATTGATGATATGTTCTATTAGAATGCGATGATTCCGTATGACGTAACCTTTTAGTCTTGTAAAACAAAATTTATTTTTAGGATATTTGATAGTGATAGGAGCCCAACTACAAACAAATCACGTTATCGATCTAAACGAAATGGACTGAACCTTGAACTTTTGAAGTTCAAATTTTATAATCCTCCATAATTTTATTTATATATTACTTAGGGGTTGTTTGGCAACCTCTGCATCTCTAAGTGTTGAGCCATCAAAAGACATGATTGGGTAAGAGAATTTGAATCAGTAAGAGACCTAACTTGGCTTGGCCTGACTAGTTGAAGGAAGAGGAGGTGGAGGTGGTGGTGGGTCTACGAGGTAGCGCGTGAGTGACCGGCTAAGGGTTATGAACCTATATTAAGTTGTTATTTCTGCATGGAACTAAAGGCGACTTGTGGGGGACAAATTTTCACATGTCAAAGAGACAAAGGTGAGGATTTCTTCCGCAGTTTCTCTCTTACGATGAGTGAGTTGACGGCATAGCGTAACAAGCTTGAAGACACCACGAATGATGCTATTGGTTTGAAGATGGTGAAAGAGAAGGTTGCTCAGAATGTGCCACTATCTCCTTTCGATCATCGCATTAGGGTAAAATACATATGTGTTCCCCCTGAAACTGGAATATTAAAGGCTGATTACACAAATTTTGTGCATCCTCTGAAAGGTCAATAGTAGCGAAGCTTGAGAATTCGGACCGGGGGTCGGAAATCACCAGTCACGGGACGGGACCTAATTTTTTTTTCTAGAGCTATCTTTTGGATTATATGTTTGGGTCGAGTCAAACATTAAATGCATTTATATCAAAGTTCTAAACATTGTTTAAAAACAATTGAACAAAGACACTAAAACATTTAAATGGAGACAAAGGGTGGGTACCTGGATAAAGAATTATAGTTCAACCCGTCGACCTTTAAGATTTTTGAATTCTTCAATTATGGACTTCGGATGAAAGTTCTCATCAATTTCTTTTTCTATGTAAATCACCATACTATTTACTAGATACTCATCTGACATTTTATTGCAAAGGCGATTCTTGAATATTTTCATTGCCGAAAATCTTCGAGAAAATCTTCTCTCTCTTGTTGCAGTCGAAACTGGAAGTGTTAATATTAGCTGAGACACTCGTTCCACCAATTCGTAAAAGTTATTTTTCTCACTTTCTACAACAGTTTTGAAAAGATCCTAAATAGTTGATAACTCAATTAACTTGGCCTTATTTATCCTTTCAACATGAAAAGTCTCCAATTGATTCCCCTCGTGGTCTGTAAAATCTTTGGGATAATATTTCTCAACCAAAAGAACAATCTGATCAACATTAATCTCTTTTGAACATAAAGTTGCACTACGAGATAACAACTCCATTGCTTGCTAATGGAATCTACTATCCAGCTCATGTAGTTGTTTGTCTAATGTCTCTGTAAACAAATCTACTCGGTATTAATGTTCAAATGTAACATGAAGATCTATTTTACGAGGCCGATACCGAGTAGAAGTATACGGAGCACTCCGATCGGGCAGGTATATGTCAAGTCTTTCACAAAAAAAGTGACTCTTTCAAGTAAGGAATCCCTATTTAGACTAACATTTGTTGCTGAAACTAAGTCCATTGCATTAAGGATGCCTTGAGATTTCTTTTGTAATGCTTGACAAGGTGTATTAGTTCTTCCCATTGCTTTTTTCATCAAGTGAAGAACAAGCACAAACTCAAATGATTGCAAGTAACTGAAAGCTAATTTAGCATCTCCACGTTGAGAGCCAGTAGCATGATCCTTGTCTTCAATTATTCCCTTGAGAACAACACGCGGGTGACATCAAACATGTTAACCAAACTAAAAATTGATTTAAAATGGGACCCCAACATGTATTACCAGCCCTTCTTAATGTCCCAACTTGGTTTAGTCTTTTTTCCAATTTGATTTCTCCATTTTCTAGTAACTTTTTAATCTCAACTGCCTTCGCCTTTTGCAACTCATCATGGTGCTTACTAGAAGAACAAACCACATTAATTATAAAAACTAAGTATTTAAAGAATTGGAGTACCGGAGCAACATCCGTTGAGACACAAACCAAGGCCAGTTGCAACCTGTGAGCAAAAAAATAAAAATGTAATAAGTACCCAAAAAGTATTTTAGTCAAACCGAAGAAAGAAAAATACAAAAATAACAAATTAACTTGTGAGCAAAGTGGTGAATGTAATATGTGTAAGGATTGTATTTCCTAACAAGTGCCTATAGTCTGTTCCATTCCCCTCTCATATTGCTAGCACCATCATAACCTTGACCACTGAACTAAATTCAATTTCTTGTTGAATATCGGAAGATGTATATTTGGAATTATAAGGAACATTTTCCAAAATAACCTTTGCAACATTTTCACTATAATAAGCTAAAAGTTTTAGCAATTCACGAAAGTTACATTGATTCTTAGATTTGGAAGATTCGTCATGTCCTCATAAAGCACAAGCTTGGTATGTCAACCAACGAACTACATCAATTGTGGTTTTTAATCTAAAACGTTTTTTCCTTATTTAATCTTCACTTTGCTTTTCTATGAAATTTTCAAGATGTGCTTCTTGGTTCAACAAGTTTTTATATAATAGAAAAGCCTTTTTATGTTTTTTAAAGTCAATGTGTCTCTACAATGAACAATTTTTCGCATCATTAACTTTTTTTCAATTGTCAAAACCTTCACTAGTAAGTGCACTGTAACCATGCTGCTCATTTGGATTTTCATTACATAAATAACACATAAAACAAAAAGCCTTGTGTTCAGTTGGAGAATACTCTAACCAATAAGGGAACATACCAAACAAAGCATATTTAAATCTATGAAGATTGTTTTTTAGACATCTAGGCTTATACTCTTCAAACTTTATTTGATACCCTCCTAAGGAGATATAAACTCGTCTTACTTTCTCCCTTATATTAACCAGATAATTCCACATTTCAAGTCGTTTAGGGGATCTCTTTCTAAACTACTAACATCCACTTCATTCATGTTTGGTTGTGGATTTTGAGAAATAGCATGCCCTTGTTGATTGTTTCGATCTGCTTCATTAACCGGTTCATTAATCGTTTTGCTTGTTGAAGCTTTTTGACGTTTACTCAAATTTTCATTATCAATCCCCTCTACTTGTTCTTTCATTTTTTTTCTTTTGAAAACAAATGTTATGGTTTTATTTTCCCCATAGTATAATCTAATAACATAAACATTAAATCAAGTTATTAAATTAAACAAGTTTAGGGGAAAAAATCAGCTCTAAATAAACCCCTAATTTCTACCTAAAGTCATAATTATTTTCAACCCCATTTCTCAAGCAATGTGATAACTTGACACAAAACACACACTGTAAAGATTGAATAATAAAAAAAAACCACCGTCCAAAGTAATATCAACGTCCAACAGATTAAGGATTCATTTCATTATTTAATTATTGCAAAAAATATATAATTAATAAATTAGTAGTACATGTACCTTGATTCCTTAAATGAAGAATTGAAAAATGAAAGTATGAAACTATGTGCAAGGGGTGAGATCGAGAGACTATTTGGGTTTAGAGTTCTATTTAAATTTAGGGTTTTAATTGGGCTTTCCTTAAACAAAAAAAATGGGAAAAATAAAAAAAATTGGGTTGCACCTTTCAAAATAGGCCCAAAAGAAAAAAACAATGAAAAACGATCAACTCGGTAAAACAACCGATATTTCGGAACCTTGTATCTGCCGATATATCGTTAGTTTTGGTTTATATAACGAGTTAATATTAACCCGCGCGTTGCTGCGGGTTGTTTTTCTAATTTCTCATTTGCTAACCTGAAACCAATTAGCCTCCCATGCGTTACAAAGGAAATGTTTATACACGTAAACTTATACCTCACGATGATAATGTTTATAAAACGTAAAGTTATTGAACCATTGGTTTCATTTAAATACAGGGAAAGATACAACATTCAAAAAAAGGAAAAATGAAGTTAAAAAGAAAAGTGGATGACAAATTATATTACGCTAATATCTTCGAGAGTTCTTTTTTTTTTTTTTGAACGACCAACGAAACGATCTTCGAGCCCCCGGGTGAAATCCGTTCAAACTCTTCATTGCGATGTCCATCAACCAATTGAGCTAAGTAGTCAGGACAATATCTTCGAGAGTTCAAGTGTTAAAGTAGGAACTCAAAATCCCCAAATAAAAAAAAAAAAAAAAAAAACTAAATTTCAAAACATTAGTCGATTATCAACAACAATACCTTCCCGCCCAAATTTCCCCACTAATATATGCCTTCTTCTTTCTTTATCTCTCTTAAGAACAAATAATATTTTTCTCCTTGCAAAGGCGCAATGAGACCGCTCCCTAATATGTACATAAATACTCTTTGTTTTCTCTTTTTATCTATGTTATAAGCAGTGCCGAAACTTAAACATTTAAATTGAGAAGAGTATTTTTTTTTCACCAAATAGTGACCAGAAATTAAAAAAAAAATCAGTTTTTACACATAAACAACAAAGAAAAAAGAATCACAAATTAGCCCAAAGATATTTAAGGTTTTTAAATTCATCCATTATTGAATTAAGGAACCTACTATTATACCCGAACAAAGGTTACAAACAAAACTTTTAAAACATGATCAGTCATCAAGTCAATCGTTCCACTGGTTACAGGTCGGATCGATTTGATTAGCCCAACCTTTTTTTATAAATGGAATTATATCATTATTAGGCCTGTAAACGAACCGAACGTTCATGAACTGTTCAGCGGGAAGTTCGTTTATGTTCGTTTAATTAAACGAACAAACATGAACACATGTTTTGTTCATTCATTTATTTTCATGAACGTTCATTTATGTTCGTTCAATTATGTTCGTTTATGTTCGTTTGTTTATTTTTGTTCGTTTATGTTCGTTTAATTAAACCTAACTTTATTTTTATCATTTATTTCCTTTTGTTAAGTATCTTAATTCATATGTTCTAAAAACTTAACTCTAAGCCTAACATTTTAGCCATATCACTTATCATATGTTATCCACATTTCACAGCGCCATCTTCCTTCTTATCCACACTCCACAACCCTACCTTCTTATACTTTCGGTCGACCACCTTCACCGTCGGCCCGTCATTTGGTGTTGGTTGTATTGTGGTGTATTAGACTTGGTTGAATTGTGATGAATCATTATTAACTTGTTTTTGTTTGTGTTCGTTTATGTTCATGAACTGTTCGTTTAGGTTTTATATAAATGAATATAAACGAACACGAACACAACAAATTTATTAATGAACGAACACAAAAATGTGTTCGATTATGTGTTCGTGTTCAGTTAAAGTTAAATGAACAAATACGAACACGCCTGTGTTCATGTTCTTTCGGTTCATTTACAGGCCTAATCATTGTCGGATAAAAATTTAGAAACTATAAAGAATTCAATATAGTTTTTTTTTTTTTTTTTTTGAACGGCCAACGGTACCACCCATAACGAAGCCCCGCACCCTTCAGGTCCGGTCCCCGGCCCCCCCCCTAAGGTCCAGCCCCTCATTTCAGAATAACCCTACTCTGAGTGGGATTCGAACCTGTGACCTCCCAGGGCAGGAACCCCATAAAATGGGTAAACCTTCCCACCTCCATTGCAACCACTAGACTACAACAACCACTAGGAACCCCACAAAGAATTCAATATAGTTAATTTAAGTTTCCTCCTTTGAATTAAAATAATAAAAAAAAACCAAACATAAATGAGATAATAATAACGGTGATTGTGTTTGTTTATATTTCATTTCCAAATCTTCAATTTTTAAAAAGCAAATGCAAGACCATTTTCAATTTTCAGTTTCTTATACGGTGACTCTCTCTCTCTCTCATCTCTGTATTTCTACATTTTTGCTCTTCACCGTTCATATTTAGATAGGTCAAACCAACACTATTATGTTAAAAAAAAGTCCAATGTTGAAGATGCGAGAGTTCGTAACGATAGATGAGAACGGCGACGAAGAGGCGACGGTTACAAATCTCCGAAGATGAAGAGGCGACGGTTACAAATCTCCGGAGATGAAGAGGTGACAGTTACAACTCGCCGGAGACAAAGAGACGACGATTACGAAACGCCGGAAGGGTTTGCACAACAATAATTCGCTTTTCCAAACGTAAATGGGATAAAAGGTTGTTTCTTACTATGGTTACCATGCCGGTTGACGGTTACTCGCATCGCTGGTTGACGACGATTCACAATGATGTCTTTGTTGCGGATCTCATTTAGAGCCTGTATCATTTGATGTTGATGTGTTCGGAATTTCTAGACAACAGAAGAAAGGAAGTCGGGAAGTTTGGGTAGGTTTTGGTTTTATGGTTGCCGATGTTTTCAAAGAAGGTAGAATACACTTTAACGCCGTTAAAAGGAAGTTAAGTTACTTTTTGTATTATATATATAATATACATGTTTAAAGAAACGGGGAGTCGAAACCGTATATACCAAAAAATTCAATACGGATACTATATAATTGGAACTTCTGGCCCGCCTGTATGAAATTGCGCCACTGCTGGTCAATGGAAATCATTGAAGTTTTTTTGCTCAGCATAAAGCACTCACGACATTAAAGCATTGTATGAGTCTCTTGCTATAACAGCATACAATTGTGATGCATTTGAAGTGGTGCTAGATGGAGATGGTAAGAAGAGCGCACTGATCAATGGTGTGTTGAGGGAATATCAATCGATTCAAAGATTGATGTAACAAAAATAAGGGCACACGTGTTAATTAACAATTAAGAAGGCTACTGCTTCAAGTTTTGGTGATGATGATGATCGGGAGGATCAATTTTTCGATGCACGTTGAGATTACAACAATGATGATGATGATCAAAGTGTTCCAACACGTCCACCTAATACGTTTCAACAATTTGTAGCCAAGTGATGTGTTCTCTACTCAACTTCCGAATCTTCGATCCATGAGAAATTTCACACACCACTACACGTATCAGGTGATAAACCTCTAAAAAATATGTTTGAATTTACACTAGCAAGAACCCGCGCATTGCAACGAAGTTGCACGTTGTTTAGCTATTTCGTTTGGTTAAGCGCCTCGCTATTGTTTTCTGTTTGATTTGAAGCACCGTCAAAATGGTGAGGAAAGTAAAGTGACAACCTATGCCGGTTGGTTGCAGTACCTAACTAATAATATGTTACGTGCAAGCCCCTACGTATGTGTCTGGTACAAAATTTGTTTATGCGAGCGAGATATTATACTGTGAACCCGTGCATTGCAGCGGAATCGACAATTTTACAGTGGTGGGAGTCATCAACGCTCGAGCGTAATATAACCTGACAAGCCTTAAACGCCTAATACATTTGTGCATTACGAAAGTTGTAAGAACAAAAAACATCTCAATTATGTAGACATAAACGCATTTCTTACTTGTTAAACAACCAAAATCATGAATATCAAAGCTTCATCATGGAAGTTATTTTTTGCTACACATTTGACATTGTTAATCTGTGAAAACCTTAAGTCACTATTACTAAACATGAAAGATTGGATCTATCACTGGGATTTTTGGAAGATAATCCTTTTCTATTTTAACCTTTCCGGTAAAAACATCGTAGTACCAACTTCTAAAATTTTGTAGGCATGGAGAGGGTTATCTGAGAATCTTAATCCTTCTCACAACTTTTGCCGGTAGTTGTACTACGAATCGGAACAGAGGTGGTCATGGTTTTGTTGCTGGACTTCGGTCTGTAGGAACGTGGTCAGAAACCGAGAGGCTCAAAGGAAAGAAGTTTGGGTCATGGGTTTTTGGGTCTTTAAACAAATGTGAATTGATCGGTTTCAATTTAATTACTTTGATGATGATGATTGAATCACATAGAATGGATTAAATTGAGTGGTTAGTTACAAGTTAACAGTTGGCCAACAATTTCTCTTTTCCATGTCGGTTCTCTTTTCTATGACAATGTGCAGATATATGGGGGAAAGATAAATGACATGTTTCTTTTCTTGTCTTATTCACATTTTATATTTCTATTATTATTTGTTTATTCATTTGGATGTGTAAAATATCATAGAATTCTCTTCTTCTTTTTTTGTGCATTTAATCAATAGAATAGTTATTTAATTGTTGTATTAAATTTGTCTTGCAATTTAATAAAATTATAATTTTACCCATATAGATAAATATGAAATGGCTATTTTACCCGTCCAGCACTGACCTTTGGAAATTTTGTTTACCAAGGGGTTGGAGTGCAGCCATGAATCTACTAAACTTGTTGTAGTTTTTTCTACTAGTTGTTTTATTATGTGTTATTGTTAGGAGTCAAGGTAGTGGTTCACAATACTTATTGTAAGTCTTTCAGATTATGAATGAAAAATTAGAGAATTATCTCAAGTCATCTTTCTAGTTTCTTTGGAGCTCAACGGGTTATATATAAATTCTACTGGTACAAATCATAATCCTTCATCAGTTGTTCATAGTTTGAATGCATATCTTTAAGGAAGCTCATTCTTCATGTATGGAAAACATTCTCGAAGAACTTTTGAGTCGAAAACTTGGTAAATATAATGTGCAAAAGATGTAATGGGAGGTTTTGGAGGCTAAAATAAGAAATTGGATTCATTTCATACGAATGGCTGTAGAATTTGCTATTTGTTGCATAACGACGAATGTCTAATTAAGTTTCTGAAGGTATGGAGTCATTTATAGATCATTGCTTTACAGAAGCAATTGCAACAATGAAGTGTGATTATATTTTCATTTTAATTGAACCTTCAATCTTTTTTATAGAACAAATAACATAATCATAGTGATAGAATTTATTTAATACATCATTACAATGAAGCATCACTAATAGAAAAGTTTAAAATCCATAAATAACATACATGCATCTTTAATTGTCCAAAATAAATTTAAAAAATTTCTACTTTCTACTAATATGTGCTACTGGATCCACTCCTTCTCCGTCTTCCTTCAGAAAAAAACCATGGATTAAAGATGAAGAAGCGGGATTATGGCAGATTCTACTCATTACTTGAACAAAATTTATATTTTTCAACATGGGAAAATCAGAAACAGACTGTCTTCCACTTGAACTTTTCGATCGATAAAGATAATGTTGTTTAACTTACTATGACACCAAAGCAGTTGATCTCTAGTCAATCTTGGCAAGTTCAAAACTCTTGAAATTAACCTTAATTCAACTTGTGAAACAAACATGTGCTGATCCAAGATCGTTTCTTGTTGTTTCTGAAACTTTTTCACTATGCAGTTACCTGTTCTTAGCATGTCTTTAAGCTTCTTTTCCTTCTGTAAAACACACACAAAAGTTTTAGAATATTCAAGTGTAACGGCATAGGTTACAACTGTACAAGCAATGCAAAGATCAAACCTTTTGATAAATTGTTTTGACTTGCATAAAGAGGTCAGCGTCTGTAAGGTCTTGGAGATTAGCTTTACTGCCTTGAAGGATTATGGTTAAGAACAGATTGGTAGTATCTTTATCTGTGTGAAGAAAATCCCAGAAAACTGTCATGGATTCTTTGATTATTTTGGCCATTGCTGATATTGAAACCGCGTCTCCTTCTTCTTGTTTCCTTGCCTTCTTTTCTTTTAAATTGTCATCTATAATTAGAAACAAGAAACAAACTTTTTAAAAAAATTCATATTTGATGTCACTTGTTAACTGTTTTAAAGACTATATTTGACTAGAGGTGGAAATTTTAAACTGTTTACCAAAAATGGGTCAATTTCGTTATGTTACGTTTATACCAACCCAAACAAGCATTTAAAAAAATTTAACTTATAAGAAAAACAGATCAAATGGGTCGATGGTTGCACAAAGTGCATTTTCAATGTGCAAAACTTATCATTTTCTCCAAACTAGAAAAAAAAGTTATAGCTGTTTAGGGTTGATGTCCGTAAAAACCAACCTATCTTTACTTACCTTTGATAGCTGGAACTTGAATAAAACCACGAAGGGCGCATCGTTGCTTGGTGTAATTCTGAACCCTTGGGCCTTGAAACAGTTCATCTTCAGTGAACCTTTTAAGCAGTACATGAAACTGTTGAAATTCAATGGCAACTTGGTTATAAGTTCGGTACCCTTGAGGATCATAAAGCTGTAGTTCTTTCGCTTTTTTGTATTGCCAATGAAGAATCTCCCATGAAAGACAAGCTTGTCCAACATATACAATCTCTAAATCTTTATGCAATTCAGTGATGGACTTAAGAGTTGGGTCTGCATATATTCTTCTTAACTTGCACGGCCATAAACTTGGGAAAACAACAGATTTAATCGCTGAAAGTGACGCATTTTCACCTGTGTTTAACTGCTCTGGGTGCTTCATCCTCATAAAATCTATAAAAACAAATAAAGTAATTAAGTTATTTTTTTGCATTTTAATTAAACTTAAGCTTCTAAAATAAGACTCGTGTAACATTAAGCTTTTGATGTTTATGTGATAAAGACACTTTTACATATGGGCTATGACCATGTAACATCTTTTATTAATAAAAATGTTGCAGGTATAATAGTCCTTTTCTCATCTTCAATCATGGTATGAAGAAAGAGATCGCCCAACATACACATGCCAACAAATAATTTTATTACGGTCAAGGGTGCGTTCAATACAGAACCATTTTAAGTTGAAAACTATGAGAACAACATAAACACATTTACATAGTGTTGACTCTATAGTGGGAGGGAGAAAGAGATGCAGTTACATAATCGTCTTACGTATCACAGTTAAAGCAATATGTATAAGTGTTCATATAGTTATGGACTTCTGGTAGTGTTGTATATATAATTAGTTATGTATTAAGTGACGCTCTATACCAGTAATCTACATCTACACTATATAATAAAAGAAAACACGTGAGAGACACATGGCACTCCCTCATGAATTCTCTCATTTTATTATTTAATCTACATCTACATCTACATCTTCTATAATAAAAGAAAACACATGAGGGACACATGGCACTCCCTCATGAATTCTGTCATTTTATTATTTAATTAATACAATACATTCAAATTTAATTATAATAATTGATTAATAATCATAGTTGTAACTTATCTACATCTACATCTAAATCTACATCTACATCTACATCTACTTCTACGCTATATAATAAAAGAAAACACATGAGGGACACATGGCACTCCCTCATAAATTGTCTCATTTTATTATTTAATCTACATTTATATCTACATCTCTATATAATAAAAGAAAACATATGAGGGACACATGGCACTCCCTCATGAATTCTCTCATTTTATTATTTATTTAATAATACAATAAATTCAAATTTAATTATAATAATAGATTAATAATCATAGTTGTAACTTATCTACATCTACATCTACATCTACACTATATAATAAAAGAAAACACATGAGGGACACATGACACTCCCTCATGAATTCTCTCGTTTTATTATTTAATTAATACAATAAATTCAAATTTAATTATAATAATTGATTAATAATCATAGTTGTAACTTATCTACACTCTACAATATATAATAAAAGAAAACACATGAGGGACACATGACACTCCCTCATGAATTCTCTCATTTTATTATTTAATACAATAAATTCAAATTTAAATATAATAATTGATTTGCAAAAGCATATTATTAATTTATTAAATTGAATTTTATTAATTAAATTAATAATCATAGTTGTAACTGAAATCATTAATAAAAGAAAACACATGATTCTTTTTACAATATTTGATCTGTTATTCTAAGTTTAAAATTGATTTTGTTACAATATTTGACAAATGATTATTAAGTTTTTTTATTTTGGTCATTGTTTTAGAAGTTAAACTATGCCTAACAAATACATATTAATTTTAATACTTAAAATTCAAAAGTCAAATAAACAAATTAAGACTAACACAATGCAATTAGTCAAGTTTTTTTGTGAGACTTTCATGTTGTTCAAAACAAATAAATAAAATAAATCAATCAACATTAATCGATTTCTATCTATAGTAATAAAAGACAGCACATGGAGTACATAGAACTCCATCACAAAGCCTCCCATTTTATTATTTTAAACAATACATTTATTTTAATTTGTTTCTTTATTTAATAATTATTACTTATTCAGGTTTTATTTGTTACATCTATAATTATTAGTATAATTACTAGATTCAGTTTAATATATATATATTTAATGTTTTTTATAAATCAATTAATATAATACAAAATTAGAAATAAATTATTAGATATAATTTGAAAATGTTTATGAACTAACAAAAGTAATTTTTATTAAAAATTCCAAATGAACAATACTCGATTGAGATGGTTTAACGGATGAGGAGATACTTTTAAATTAATTTCATTTTTTATATCCTAGCCTAAACAAATTTACCTTTATTACTTTTTTGATTTTTTTTTTGTTTTGTTGTACATGCAGTCTTATAAGGTAATAGCCACGGTATGGAAGATACATTTTGGAATGTTTGAAAAAAGTTTTATGTGAATAAAAATGTTTTTCACAATAAATCATTTTGGGACTGATGAATATTTATTATTTTTTCGGTTGTAAAGGCAACTTTTTTTATTTTAAATAAAATATTAATCTAATTTTTCTTAATTATATTTATAATATATATAATTTAAATTGTTCAACCCGTGTATCACACGGGTACATAACCTAGTATCAATTTCATTTAAACTATTCACTCAACCGATGCTATAAAAACCAACAAAACATCGATCTACAACAAAAGTGACCATTTTGAGAAAGAGGTTAAATAAAGTGGGGAGAGGTTGGGAGTTCAAGCCTCATAAGAGACAAAAAAAATGGCGTATTTAAAGGGAAAGAAATTAGCCGTTAAAAAAAAAATAAAAAGCATATATTGATTGTAAATTTGCAATTGACATGAAGATAATTGTACACCATACCATGAGGCTATATGGTAAGAATAATCATGAGAGGATTTGTAATATGCAACATACATAGAATAAGGATCTTGGTGTCAATTATTAGTGGTGTAAAAAATATGGTGACCCACTCATCAATTATTTTCAAACAAAAAGATCCTCCACAGTAACACTTTGTACAAACTAAAATCAATCAAAATATAGCAAAATTAATTAAAAAAAAAACCCAATACACGTGTTTTCTTTTGTGTTACCAAAAGTTTGGTTTTAGTCAAGTTTTAGACCTGAAAATGTGAACTTTGACATACCCAAACACTTTCATATTGGAAATGTAATCAAATATTCCAACTGCATACCAAGTTATTAAATTAATAACATGACGAGGTTTGACCCGGTTCGCCTCATTTAAACCGGTCAACATCTATTAAAACCCGGTTGGACCATATCATTAACCAAAATGAAAATACGAGTATAGAACTTACTAATGGCCTGCAACGTTTGGTAATTTAAGACGTCTAATTTTCGCATTTTCTCAGCGTAGCTTTTGTAGAACTTCTGAATTTCCGCCATTTGATCTCTATGCTCCAACTTTTCATTGATTTTCAACGGTTTATAATCTTCTTTCATTCTAGGGGTTTCAACCTCTTCAAGAATGGTAGGAAGACCTCCGGTTCGCGTGTTCTTTAGGTCGGTTTTCATTTGACCGATCAGTTCTTGATGCTCTAACCAAAAATCAACATCTTCTTCTTCGTCCGAATCATAATCCCATGATTGTACATAACTTTCTTCCTCAAATTCTGTCCCTTTCATCGGTTCATTTTCTGGTTCCAATGCGTTCTCAAAACACGAATCTGATCCATTCTCGTCGTCTGATTCATAATTATGTTGTTCATTTTCATGATTCGATTCAAGTTCAACGCGCTCTTGAACATCATTAATCTCCTCTTGAACAACTGGTGAACAACTTTCTGACTCTTGTTCAATAACCGAATCAACCTCTTGAAGACTAACTAATAACGATTCATCAGATTCATCAGATTCGAGCTCTTGATCATGAGATTGAGAATCGAATTCATAACCGAAACTATCATTTCTCATGAAAAACTCTCCCAACCAATTATTAACTTGTTCACTCTTCAATAATCCATTTTTACCCAAAATTAACTCACTTTTCGCCGCTAAATCTTGGACTTCTTCACAACGCGAAGCGCCTACAACAGATTCATCGGTATTTTCTTCAAAAATAACTGAATCTTTAGCTGAAAGATCAACCCTTTGCAGGACTTGATCTAAACAAACCTCTGATCCCATCAAACCATTCAATTCTTTTTGTTCTTCTATAATATTATCTTGTAATGATACCATTTTATCATCAACAACTTCTACTGCCTCTAAATCTTGAATTATTCCATTCTTTTTACTATTTTCAATGACCAAATCATCTTCAACTAAAGGAGGCTCCACAAACATTTCATGAACCGTAAAGCTAGCCGATTCGGGCTCTACAACGAACCCACCGACATCTTGAACCGACGCGAATTGGTACTTACTTGCATTCATAAACACATCTTCTGTCTTCTCTAACTTTGCCTCATGGTTACCTCTATATCCTATCAAATCTTCCTCTTTTATCTGATCAGACCGAAACCCGAATGCAAATTCGGGTTTCTGATTCTCCTCCTCATCAAACTGATCAAATTTCGAATAATTCGACTCGCTTGAAGGTCTAATAATTCTCTCTTCTTGATCGTTATTAATCTCTACATTAGTACCCAATATTTCCACATGATCATTAACCATAATCCATCTTCTACAATTTAAACAAACAAAAACACACAAATTATTTACAAATTTAACAAAACATATAACAAAAACATCAAAAGATTCAAAAAAATAGAACTTTGTCTTACCCCATTAAGAGTTTAATTAAATGTTTGAATGAGTTGACAACCAAAAGCCATATAAAGCTGAAAAGTTTCATCATCATTTGATGAAACGAATCAGTTGGGAACATCTGGAAGATGAAAGTAAAGTGGGATTTGAAGGTAAGTAACATGTTAATATGTTTGACAGAAATTTTATAGTGTAGTGTTTCTCATGCTTGAAGTAAAGGGTAAAGGGGTGATAAAAAGAGTGTTAAATCAGGTAGAAATTGTATTGAGAGTGAGGAATAATAATAATGTGAAGAAGAAGAGTTGAGTTGGGTGTAATTGTGAAAATGTTGGCGGGGATTGTGGGGTGATCAAGAATTCCATGATGGAAAATTCTGAGATATAATAATCAAACATTTTGAATTTTAATATTATTATATTATTTAAAAAATTTCATAACCGTTTAGTAAGGGGACGGGGTGTCACCAGAATTGGTCACGGGTACCCCACTATCAATACGGTAACACCGCCGCCACCCATACTGATAGTGGTCTTGTGAATCATTTTTTGGTTCTATCTAACAGGAACCTTCACTGGAGAGACGAAAAAGAGTGGCAGTGCAATTATTATTAAGAGAGAGAGAGAGAGAGAGAGAGAGAGAGAGAGAGAGAGAGAGAGAGAGAGAGAGAGAGAGAGAGAGAGAGAGAGAGAGAGAGTGGGAAAGGGTAATATATTATTATTATTATTATTATTATTATTATTATTATTATTATTATTATTATGTGTGAAAATAATTAATTATTGGGTAAAGAATCAGTGAAGTGTTGCCTCTAAAAAACTGTTTTAGTAAAGTGAATCAGTGAAGTGATATGGCAGTGCAGGATTGGTAGAAATCCGTGAAGTTGAAAAACCACACAGTAAGCGCCAAATCAAACCACCCAACCGCTAGACCAGACCATAACCATCGCCAGATCAAACTACCGACAACCACCAGACCAGATCACCATCACCGAGCCTCGCACCACTGTCATCATCGCTACTACTAAGGTTCGAACATATATTGAAACCACATGCCAACCAAAAAATCTGCAACAAAAACCGACTCAAATAACTATTGAAATCCCCAATACAATCACCAATTTGGTGGGTATTAGGGGTTTCAGAGGTTTTAATCGACTGTCTAGGGTTAGGGTCATGGAAGACGATGATGGGATGATGGTTCGGCCGACAAGTGTCAGATTTTAAATCAATTAAAGGGTTATGGTGCATTGGTAGTAGTGTAGGGGAAAGATTGTGTGGTTGTGGAGATGTTGATGGTGGTGAGGCAGTGGATGGTGGTGGAAAGGCGTGATGGGGTGGCCGTGTGTGTGCAGGTGGGGGGGGGTGAGTGCGCGCTTTGTGTGTATGATATATAATATTTATTTATATATATTATTAAAACATTTATGCATTAACGACTTGTTTTATATATTATGCATTAAAGAGTTGTACCTAAAGGTAAAATGACTGAAATACTCTTATACTTAGCTGACTTTGTTAACGACGTTAGAAAATTGGACCCAAATGGTTATAGAATTATTAACTAGGTACTCAGAATGTTAAAAATGAAAATGTTGTACTCATTGATTTATTATTTAAGGTTTAGGAATTATAATCAACCAGTTTATGTTTGAGTGAAGCGTTGCAGTTTTCCGAACCGTTGTTATCGACGTAAGTTATTTGCCGTTAAGTTATTATTGCTATTAAGTTATTTGCTAAGCGTTGCAGTTTTCCGAACCGTTGTTATCGACGTAAGTTATTTGCCGTTAAGTTATTATTGCTATTAAGTTATTTGCCGTTAGTATCCGTTATGTTAGTATTTGTATATAGATATAATATAACACAGAGACTCAAAAAGAAGTTCACTCATTGATTTATTATTTAAGGTTTAGGAATTATAAAATGGTATTTTGATGTCTGGTATGATTGAAATAATGTATAAGTATTTTAAGAAGATAAAAAAAATATTAAGACATAGACACAAGTTGGTGAAATAAGATAAGCGGTGAAAATAATTATGATGCTACATATAGATGTTATAGCAATTGAACAATAAAACATGAACTTGTTTTAAAGTTAGAAGAAGTTTTCCAATAATGATTTAAGGTAATAGTGGATGAAAGTATGAAACTTGGTCATGTTATACTTTCTTCCTTTTTTTTATTTTTAGTAATAGTAATTCCGTGAAAAACATTTTTGGGAAATTGTATAAAGATGATTGCGACCCAATTGTAAAAGGTTCTGTTTTTAAAATGTTAACAATTGTAGCATCTATGAGTCAATGTTAATTTTTAAGGATTCTAAAAAATAATTCACCTTTATATGGAAAATGGTAGATCACTATATAATTGTGACACAAAATACATTATTACTTTATGACTAGTAGACGTTAATCTGTGTGGTGTTGATATTACGGGAAATTTGTATTTTGTAAGGCTTGGTGTTGATTATAAGAATAAAAACATTGCAATGGTATAGTTGGTTTTGAATAAAATTACATCGAAGTATTAAAAAAATAAGCACGTCGCATTGAATAAAATTTACATTCAGGAAAAACTTATAAAATCAACCTTGAGTCCTTGACGCAGTTTTGACCTGTTTATGTGCTTTGATGGCTGACACCGATCATGATAGTAATTAAGGGTTGTTTGGAATTGATTATTCAAAACAGATTATGCGTTTTAGAAAAGCAGGGGTGGAGCTGCTTATAGATTATTGCGTTTTGGTAGCCTAAAAACCTGACTATCTGTGTTTTCAAAACGCATTCTCAAACACTAAAAACTGATTATCTGTGTTTTCAAAACACAATAATCTGAAAATCAAATTTAAAACGCAATCCCAAACACCCTCTAAAAAAATACCTTGAAACTCAAACATAGAAAGTATCAAAACATTTTTTTCTGGATACATTTTTGTTATATACACAACATTTTCCATATAGAATATACGCGTGAGTTTTTTTTTTTTTTTTTTTTTAAGGAAAATTTCATTCAACCAAGCAAAAAAAACGTCACAAGCATCCCTAAATTAGGGACCCTTGAACAAGCGTGGCGTGAGTTAATATATTTAATGAAATACAAAAATATATTTGAAAAAGGTGATTTAGATTTAATGAAGCATAATATGTTTTTTTTTCCTTGATTTTTTAGTCAGAAATAATAATCTATCTATACATATAATAAACCAAAGCCATTTTTATGACATGGCACTCAAAGAGACATTCTCTTTTTTTAATGTGCCATGTGTCATCCCATGTGGCATTGAGATATTTTAGGAAAAAAATAATTTAAAAACAAAATTAGATTTTCCACCTTCATGTTTCCTCCCATAATTTTTAAACGTTAATAACTTTAATATACGAGATTTTTTAAAGAAAAAAATTACACCAAATTAACGGGCGTTTTATTATCTTTCCAACGAGTACCATAGTGCTATATAAAAAAACAGAGAAATTTTTTTGTGGGGCTTTGTTCCTATAGGAAAAAAACACAAAGTGTTCAGGTAAATCATTAATCATGTATAGACAAGTCACTAATTATGTTTAAATCAGTAAATATGAATTTTTTTTCAACCAGAGCCGAATAGGTTAATAGAGTTATACGTTGTATTAAGTTAGGTATCAATATTAGTATGTTAGAGTTGTACATTTGTTTAGTCTTTAGGATAGGTGTTAATATTAGAGTTACATTAAAGTTCTACGTTCTTTTAGGTTAGGTGTTAACATTGGAGTTGTACATTTTAATTTGTTTTATGTTAGATATTAATATTAGAGTTATACATCAGTCTATTTCATATGTAAAATTGATGTATCATACTAAATTTCTCAACCCAGGACGCTCCCGGAGTATAATCTAGTAAAAAATAAAGTACAATAATTTGTTTGTATTCTCAACTTACAGAGAAACAAACAAAAGGATTCCGAGAGTTTTTCTTGTTTTTAAGTTAAAATCCATGGAAACAAAAATTTATAGTTTTATAATTATCTCTTTTATATAAAAAAACAATTTATAATTTGAAATTTTAAATCAACGTCGCTAGTATCTTATAAAAAAATTCTTTTAGTTTCTATGTAAAAGGGAAGAGTATATTCTAAAGACAACATCTATCTATATATATAAAAGAAAACGTATATGCTGATGTGACGTGTAATGGAGGCCTCAATTAAATTGAGTTATTTTAGGAAAAAAAAATTTCTATGTAGTGTTTTTGAACTATTTCCTTTTTTAATTAAAAAAAAGATAAACATAAAACACTAAATTAAATTGAGTTATTTTAGGAAAAAAAAATTTAAAAATAAATTTAAAATTTTCTCTCTCATGTTTCCTCCCATAATTTTTAAACGTTTATATATTTATATACGGGATTTTTAAAGAAAAAAATTACACCAAATTAACGAGCGTTTTATTATCTTTCCAACGAGTACCATAGTCCTATATAAAAAACGGAGAAAAATCGACTATTTTTTGTGGGATTTCGTTCATACAGGAAAAAAACACACAAAGTGTTCATGTTATTCATTAATCATGTTTTTTCTTTTAAAGCAGGTTCTTATCTACGATGTTGAAAATCAGCCCAATCGCCATGTTAGCCTCAACCATCTCTTGATTATACCACGTGGCATAATGAGATGCAATGATTACAACTTCCAACTTAAGTGTTTGTTTAGTTGATTAGGTTAGGAATTATAAGAGCCATTAGAATGTGAGAAATTAGAGAGATGTGATGAGTTTTTTAATAGTTGCAGCTTACATAAGTGATTATTTAGATAATTACTGATTATGTTTTAGATTAGGGAATATGAGTTATTACTGATTAGAATACTATGAACATGCAATGATTGAAAGATTTTGTGGTTAGTTAACTTGAGCCATTTGCAATAGGTTATCACGTAAAATTAGATTTTCAACCCCGGGACCCTCCCGGGGTAATCAGCTAGTCTATACATATAATAAACCAAAGCCATTTTAATGACATGGCACTCAAAGAAGCATTCTCTTCCTTGAGTGTGCCATGTGTCATCCCATGTGACATTAAGATATTTTAGGAAAAAAATAATTTAAAAACAAAATTGGATTTTTCACCCTCATCTTTCCTCCCATAATTTTTAAACGTTAATATCTTTAATATACGAGATTTTTTAAAGAAAAAAATTACACCAAATTAACGAGCGTATTATTATCTTTCCAACGAGTACCATAGTGCTATATAAAAAACATAGAATTTTTTTTGTGTGGTTTTGTTTATACAGGAAAAAAAACACAAAGAGTTCAGGTAAATCATTAATCATGTATAGACAAGTCACTAATTATGTTTAAATCAATAAATATGATTTTTTTTTCAACCAGAGACGAATAGGTTAATAGAGTTTTACGTTGTTTTAAGTTAGGTATCAATATTAGTATGTTAGAGTTGTACATTTGTTTAGTCTTTAGGATAGTGTTAATATTAGAGTTACAATAAAGTTCTACATTATTTTAGGTTAGGTGTTAGCATTGGAGTTGTACATTGTTAATTTGTTTTAGGTTAGATATTAATATTAGAGTTATACATCAGTCTATTTCATATGTAAAATTGATATATCATATTAAATTTCTCAACTCGGGACGCTCCCGAGGTATAATCTAGTAAATAATATCTAGCTAGACTTTTTTCTTAAAAAAAAAAGACATTACAAACGGGTATAATTGAATACAGATGGCCCTGTCGTGCTTGGCTTAATTGGATTAAAAACAAAGAGAAAGTAGGAGAAGTAATTTCCGAGTAAAGGTTTGTTGGTTGGGTCGGTGAGTGGGCTCTTTGAGTCTTTATAATTGAATACATTGTATTGTATTTAATTTTCCTACAGAACCGAAAACGATTTATCATTTTATAAAGTAACTTTTTCATGTTAATTTACTCTTCTATATAATTACTAAATACATATAAACAAATTACATATCTATTTCATCTTCGTGTTTCATGTATCAATAAAATTATTTTATAAAAATATCAGCTACGTTTATTATTATTTTTTTTTTATAAAATATGTAAAAATAAATCGCCGAGAAGGGTGCCTCGACCTCCAAGATCATTGAAAGCAAGATGAAGAGATATGTACCCGCGCATGCGCACGACCCCACATCCCTATACACGTCAACGCACTACGCTGACGTGGACTTCTAGAAGCCTACGCATGTAACCTCGTACGTGACAGCTGCCATCTGACAATGAAAGGGACACACAGCCAATCACAGGCGATTATTCCCTGCTTCATGATCAACTTCAGCTACGAGGTACAGAAAAGGACAGAAAGGACAATCACAGAACATGTGGACCAATCGTAGAGCGACAGCGCCAACGGTGACAACGGTCGGCGATCGTACAGCCAGCTGTCATTCCATCCTCAGCCAATCACAGGCCACCTCAGAGCCATATAAATACCCTTCTTCATTCTATGAGAAGGGTATTCAACCTTTGGCAGAGAAATTCCTAGAGAGCTCGTCTTATAGTTGAGAATGATAGATTATAGTCGAAACGTTGTAACGATCTTGTATTTGAGTCTTGTATTGTCCAACCATGATTAATAAGAATCATATCTCTATTTGTGCTCATATATATCGATTGTTATATTGGTGTTTCTTCATTGGCGCCATCCGTGGGACTCAAACCCACGACCACGTGGTTAAAAGCCACGCAGTGCATAGTTAAAATGCACTGCGCACACTAAACGTTACACAGTTAAAGTGAAACACTTAAACTAAAATTGCATGGTTAAGATGCAATTCCTAAAGCGTGTAGTGCATGGTTAAAATGCACTGCGCACACTAAACGTTGCACAGTTAAAGTGCAACACTTAAACTAAAATTGCATGGTTAAGATGCAATTCCTAAACCGCGCAGTGCATAGTTAAAATGCAACACTTAAACTAAAATTGCATGGTTAAGATGCAATTCCTAATCCGTGCAGTGCATAGATAAAATGCACTGTGCACACTAAACGATTGCATAGCTAGCATGCAACAATCAAACTAAATTACATAACCCATATGCAACCCTTAAACTTGCACGGTAAGCAACCTAAATGTACTATGCAAAACTGAACAATGCTTAGTCGATGTATGCAAAGCCGAATTGAAACCCTTGTTCAAACATATATCACACACCATGTCAATAAATGCAGCAAATGCAAGAAGTGCATACGAATAATAAAGTTGAACGATAAAACATTTAACATCAATTTTTCTACAAACAAAATTTGAAACATGACATCAGTTCAGAGGGTTAACATTGTTTGAAACAGGTTACAGACATAAGCAAATAAAGCAAAATGGGTCACTAGGTTTTGAAATCCGATGAGGCGTCGCTGAAATCATCCTCGTCCGAAACAGACAGCTCAAGCTTCTCGCTGCCTTCAAGATTATCAGCATCCGCCTCAACGTCTGGCTGCGCCTTCTTCATATCGTACTTGCGCCTTGTATGCACTAAACATTGTTTTTCAAAGGATTGTCCCAGCTCATAGCAAGAAGGGCGATCCTTGTGGCTAACGACGAAATCAACCAACTCCACATTCAAGCGATCGTACTCTACAGCCTTCTTCGCAAGGACGGCGTCAAGGTCTTTATCATGTAACGCAAATTCTTCCAGCGCCTTGCCATCCTTTGCATGCTGGAACCCCTCCAAGAACCCTGCTTTGCGGCCATCAATCTTCGCAGCAGCGTTGACTGCCACAACAGCCTTGCACACCTCATCGCAGTTCCTAACATAATGAGCAACCTGCAAACACAAAAGTCAAACGTTTATTATGGTACAAAAGTGAGAATTATAGAGGAACTAAAGGGGAAGATGTCACACCCTCAAAATCCACTTGCGGGGTTTTACCACGAGGCGCATGACAAACCAGGATCCAAACCAACGATCACAATAAACAAGTCTAAATGAATATAAATGCAATTTCAAAACATTGTTTAAAATCCCCGTTTACAGCGGAAGCTTATTCAAAACAATTATTCAATATTAATCCAATGTTCAACGTTTGTAAAACCATGCAACTCTAACTAGACGCCGTGCAGACGCGTGCGCCCTAGTTCCATTGTGCTACCTTAGCGACCTGAGAAAACATGTAAAAGTTTACGTCAGCACAAAAATGCTGGTGAGTTTACAGGTTTTGTATCCAAGTACCAAGTCCACCTGTCCATACTATAACAAATAGAAAACCAGTATACGCTAGCTAGGCGTACGTTTTGTTACTACCACGATTGGAAAACCATTACTAACGCGAATACCAAAAGTATGCCCGATGTATGTTCCTGTTGTTCCTGTTGTTCCTGTTTGAGACAATATGCACCCGCCGACCCTCCAAGTCGACGAGCGGGGTTGGTCACTCCCAATAGCGCTATTCACATTTCCCCGTTGTGCAAACCCGCACATTCATGGTTCCCCCCGGGACTTCCAAAGATCGTGTAGTACACAATAGAAACCCATAGTATGACAGTAGTTACCAAATAATCGTTTTAACACATGTTTTCTCCCCCGAAATATGAAACCAGTTTAAAAGAGGGGCCGTAAACTCACCTTAACGTGCAAGCAAAGAATCCGAACAGCAAGCAATATATGCTACCGACACCCTAATAACAGTGTCGCTCAGTGAGTATAGGCGTAATATCATTACCCATATAACTCGTTTGTCCAAGGCGTTTTAAATGTTCAAAAGTGTGTATGCGACGCCTAGTGATTCTACATGCAATAGTAAACCCTACGGACCCGTTGGTGAATACGTTGGTTACAATTAGTTTCTACATTCCGTATGTGTCTCAGACAAGTGTACTTCAGTTACATGTCAATTCCATACCACCTAAGACCTCAATTAATCACAGAAGCACATAATACACAATCTGTGTTTTCAGGACAGATTGTGCGCCATCAAAACGAATTTATTTAAAATAGTAAACCAGTGAGTTAACCTCCCAAATTTTTACTGAATTTACTTTGGGATTCACTCTACAATACCTATTTTTGTTTTGTCTCAATTCCAAACACAAAAATTATGAAAATTCATGCAACACAGCTATGTCCAGAAAATCTCCTCAACAGGTCAGTTTAGTAGGAAAATTCTTAAAAATTGTGTGTTCATCCAAACGAGATGAATCCACTTGGAAAAGCTCTATTTTTCCAGTATTGACCTACTGTAAAAATTTCATAATCTAATTCCTTGTAAATCTCATGTTATGACCCTTTAAAGTTAACCCAATTTACAAATCCGAAAATCTGATATGACCCCTAATCAATTAAAATTCCAAAAATGACTCAAACGATGTCCAAATTCGATGGTTTTGCCCATTATGAAAAGCTAAGACCTTGTACGTTACAATCATGCAAAGAATCGATCAAACCAATTATTTTCAAGCCATGAAACAGACCCTACAAGTCGACATTCAGAATCTGTCCAGATTCTGATCGTACAATATTATCAATTATATCAAACCCTAGTTGCATATTATCAATCAATAATACCTAATAATTATCATACAACTTTCCTAATACCTATTCCCATCAGATCCTATTATCAAACATGTCAAGATCAAAGCTTTTAGGATCAAAACACCAATAACTTGCGCAACAAGCATCCTATGATGTTACTACGCGTTTATTAATAGGTTTAATCCGTTTAATCTTCAAAAAGACTCATGTTTTAATGTTTATTAAACCCATTCAGACCTGGACAAACTTGTTATATGATTTTTACAATAAAACATAAAGTAAAAAGCGTAAGAAATCATGAGTTATACCCTTAGCTCTTCAAATCAATCAATCGCGCGCCTTGGAGCCTCCCAATTGATGATCTTGAGCCTTAGCAGGAGTTTTTGGAGTGAAATATTCGTGTGGGGCAGTAAGGGGGCGATTAGGGTTGAGTATGAGGGCTGCATGGGAGTTAAGGATGTTTAAATATGAGTTTGAGGCGGTTTAAACCCGTCAGGTAGCATCGAGCGGCCGCTCGGAGCCTGTGAGCGGCCGCTCACAGGTCCGGGGCGCGCGTTTTTGCTTCGTTTAGCCTCCCGACGCGTTACCCATCGACGTTTTCGTTGTTTCGAACCGTAACAAGTGTAACCCCATGCGTTAAGACCCTAATCAACCTCATACTCCACTTTTAATAATTTTTATTAACGTGTTCGGTCTAGGTTCACATAATCACGTATGGTTTTCACATAAGTTGTCAGATATCACCGAGACACTTAAGTTTATTATTCACCAACGTCCGAGGTTCACTAATCATGCAATCACACGTTAACTCACACAAGGAGTCAAAACCCGACCCACACAAGGAGTCAAAGCATCTCATAACCCGAGATGTGAAAGTAGTCCCAAACCGGACTAGAAAACGTTTTGTAAGTTGTCTCAAACCCGAGACAATGCACGTATGTCCTTTCTAGCTATCTAGCTAACCCTCATTACGTATAATATACGCGTGACTCGCTAAGGTAGACTTTCATCTAGACAATGTTGTTAACCAGAATTTGCCGGGTGTCACATCATCCCCACGTTAAAAGAATTTTCGTCCCGAAAATTGCACAAGTACCAAAAAGGAATAACGAAGGAAACAACAAAAGATAGAAACCAAAAATAGAAATCAAAAAGAGATTTACCCGAGTTGTCACATCATCCCCACGTTAAAAGGAATCTCGCCTCGAGATTCATTCAGCTGCAGAAGAGACATATCTCGACTCGAACGCTTCCTTAGGAAAAAGATGAGGATACTTAGACTTCATCTGATCCTCCCGTTCCCACGTATACTCTGGTCCCCGGTTCGAGTTCCACCGAACCTTAACGATACGAATCTTGCTGTGACGTAGGCTACGAATCTTGTAATCCAGAATCTCCACAGGTTCTTCCACAATCCGAAGACGATCATCAACCTTGATCTCTTCCAGTGGAACGATGAGAGACTCGTCAGCCAGACACTTCTTCAAGTTTGACACGTGGAAGACGTTATGTACGTTACCGAGCTCCGTCGGTAAATCAAGACGATATGCCACCGGTCCAATCCGTTCCAGGATCGTAAATGGTCCGACATACCGTGGGTTGAGTTTGCCACGCTTCCCAAAGCGTATGACGCCCTTCCACGGTGAGACTTTTAGAAGTACTTTGTCATTAACTTGGAATTCCAATGGTTTGCGACGCTGATCGGCATAACTCTTTTGCCGGTCCCGTGCCGCCGCCAATCGGTTACGAATCTGTACGATCTTTTCCGAAGTTTCGTACACTAGTTCAGGCCCAGTGAGTTGACTCTCACCCACTTCAGCCCAACAAAGAGGAGAACGGCATTTCCGTCCGTACAGTGCCTCGAACGGAGCCGCCTTGATGCTCGTGTGATAACTATTGTTGTACGAAAATTCTACTAACGGGAGATGAGCTTCCCAACCCTTGCCAAAATCGATCACACATGCCCGCAACATGTCTTCTAAAGTTTAAATCGTGCGCTCACTTTGACCGTCAGTCTGTGGATGGTAAGCTGTACTCATGTCTAGTTGGGTACCCAAAGCCTTGTGCAAAGACTTCCAGAAGTGAGAAGTAAAATGGGAGTCACGATCCGAGATAATAGAAACTGGTACCCCGTGCTTAGAAACAACTTCTTTCAAGTAAAGACGAGCCAAACGATCCATGGTGTCGGTCTCCTTAATAGCAAGAAAATGAGCTGATTTCGTCAACCGATCGACAATCACCCATATCTTGTCGTTCCCGCTTGGTGACTTAGGAAGTTGTGTGACAAAATCCATAGTAATCCGTTCCCATTTCCATTCCGGAATTTCAGGTTGTTGCAAGAGACCCGACGGTTTCTGGTATTCCACCTTGACCTTAGCACAGGTCAAGCACTTACTCACGTATGAGGCTATATCCGACCTCATGTTTGGCCACCAGTACAGCACCTTCAGATCTTGGTACATCTTATCCGAACCAGGATGAATAGAATACCGGGACTTATGAGCCTCATCTAAGACAAGCTCCCGAAGTCCCCCGAATAAAGGAACCCATATGCGTTCTGCGAAGTAGTGCAGGCCATCAGGCCTTTGTTCGAGGTGCTTGTCGGCACCGTGCATAGTCTCAGCTTTAAGGTTTTCCTCCTTCAAAGCTTCTAACTGGGCAGAACGGAGTTGATCAGGTAGGGATGAATGAATGGTGAGCTGCAACGCTCGAACGCGACGAGGTTTAGTTGATTCCTTCCTGCTCAAGGCGTCTGCTACAACATTCGCCTTGCCAGGATGGTACTTAATGGCACAATCATAGTCGTTCAGAAGTTCAATCCAACGACGCTGCCGTATGTTCAGATGTTGTTGGTCGAAAATGTGTTGGAGACTCTTGTGATCGGTGTAGATGGTGCATTTGGTACCGTACAAGTAATGTCTCCAAATTTTCAACGCGAAAACCACTGCACCCAACTCCAAGTCATGGGTGGTGTAGTTCTTCTCGTGCACCTTGAGTTGACGAGAAGCATACGCGATCACTTTCTCGCGTTGCATCAACACGCAACCGAGACCATGAATAGAAGCATCACAGTAAACAACGAAATCATCAGGGCCTTCAGGCAAAGACAAAATAGGAGCAGAACACAGTTTAGACTTCAGTTCTTGAAATGCCGACTCTTGTGGTTCACCCCAGTCGAATTTTCTATCCTTCTGAGTAAGAGTGGTGAGGGGTTGAGCGATCTTCGAGAACCCCTGAATGAAACGACGATAGTAGCCCGCAAGGCCTAGGAATTGCCGCACCTCAGTTGGCGTCTTTGGTGCTCCCCAGTCCTTGATCGCTTCGATCTTAGCTGGATCGACATGAATCCCTAGTTCATTGACCACATGTCCTAGGAATTGAACTTCGCGTAACCAAAAGTCACACTTTGAGAACTTGGCGTAAAGTTGTTCCCGTCGCAAGAGTTCCAAAACTAACCGCAGATGTTCCCCGTGTTCGGTCTCGTTCTTCGAGTAGATCAGAATGTCATCAATAAATACAATGACGAATTTATCCAGATATGGTTTACAGACGCGGTTCATCAAGTCCATGAAAACCGCTGGTGCGTTCGTGAGACCGAAAGGCATGACCAAGAATTCGAAATGGCCATAACGTGTACGAAAGGCAGTCTTTGCAACGTCAGCTTCCCTTACGCGCAACTGGTGGTAACCGGACCTCAAGTCAATCTTGGAATAATAACTAGAACCCTGGAGCTGGTCGAATAGATCATCAATACGTGGAAGAGGATAACGGTTCTTAACGGTCAATTTGTTCAGTTCTCTGTAGTCCACACACAATCGGAAACTTCCATCCTTCTTCTTAACAAATAGAATCGGGGCTCCCCAAGGGGAAGAACTTGGCCTGATGAAACCCTTGTCCAAGAGTTCCTGTAACTGACTAGACAATTCCTGCATCTCGGGAGGTGCAAGACGATAGGGGGCCCGAGCAATAGGAGCAGCCCCTGGTACAAGATCAATACCGAACTCGACTTGACGATGAGGAGGAAGACCAGATAAATCATCGGGAAAGACATCAGGAAACTCGCGTACCACCGGGATGTCGTCAATCTTCTTCTCATCACCAGAGGTAACAGATAAAAGTGCCAAAACGGCTGGATACCCCTTTCGAAGACACTTAAGGGCTTTCATGCTAGAGATGATATTCAGCGGAACACCACCTTTGATACCGTAAACAGAAAGGAATTCTCCATCAGGGAGAGGAATCCGAATAATCTTATCGTAACAAACAATCTCCGCGCGGTACAATGATAACCAATCCATGCCTACCACTACGTCAAAACTACCCAATGGTACCGGCATAAGGTCGATGGGGAACGATAAACCCGACAACTCTAATTGGCACTCCCGAAGGATACTAGTAGCTTCGATCGTTTTACCGTC
Organism: Ambrosia trifida; assembly: GCA_028751855.1. Classification (NCBI taxonomy): domain Eukaryota; kingdom Viridiplantae; phylum Streptophyta; class Magnoliopsida; order Asterales; family Asteraceae; genus Ambrosia; species Ambrosia trifida. The sequence goes on along the minus strand of CM054123.1, from coordinate 36,852,508 downwards.
AGCCAACTCAATAATATACTTGGTCTCTAATGGTACGGGTACTACATCTAGCAGTCGACTAACATCCATGGATACAAAACTCTTGTTGGCACCAGAATCAAATAACACGCTAACAGGACGATTATTGAGAAGAAACGTACCGGTGACTGTGTCAGGGTCCTGTCTAGCCTCAGCGGCTCCAATGACGAAGGCACGTGCATTTCTGCCGCCGCCCCCGTTGTTCCCATTACTGTTGTTTCCACCCTGCTTCAGTTTTGGGAAATCCTTCTTGTAATGCCCAGTGTCACCACAGTTGTAGCATCCTTGTTTTCCCGTATTCCCCTGAGTAGTCGGAGCTGAGTTAGTAGTCGGGGCCTGGGTCGATGGAAGTGTAGCCCGACAATCTTTAGCGTAGTGCCCTGTTCGCTGGCAGCGGTGACAACGGTTACTGTCGCAGTTCCCTTGATGATGGCGTCCACACTTGTTGCATTTGGGCAGTTTTCCCGCATAACCACCCTGCTTGTTACCCGAAGAAGAAGAACCCCCATTATCAAACCTTTTACCCTGCTGTGCAGACCCAGATCCTTTCCCGTCATTTTCCCACTTGCGCTTGTTGCTTTCTGGGGCCTTAACAGTCGAACCCTTCGCAGGCAAAATCCCCTCATTCACTTTTAAGTTGGTCATCCTATGGGCCGATCGAACTACCTCTGCATACGTAGGATGATTTCCCGCAGCCACTAACCCTGCAATTTCCGGTACTAACCCTGAGACATAGTGTTCAATCCTACGATATTCTGGCACGTGCAGATCGGGACACAGCACTGCCAACTCATTCCGCCTCACAGTATACTTCTCAATTTCCGACCCAGTCATCTTGAGGTTCCACACCTCATGCTCCAGCTTCTGTACCTCTTCCCTCGGACAATACTCACGCTTCAGCAACTGCACAAAATTCTCCCATGGCATAGCATATGCCTCTCCAATACCCATATTCTGGGTGATGCCATTCCACCAAGTCAATGCTACATCTTGGAATAATGCAGCAGCATACTTTACCCGATCTTCTGGGAGGCAGTTACACATCAAAAATACTGACTCCACTTTCTCCAGCCACCTAAGCAAGCTCACCGCACCCTCAGTGCCAGAGAATTCCTGGGGCTTACAGTCCCGAAACATCTTGTAGGTACACATGGGTGGGGGTGGGTTAACAGGACCACCACCACCGTTGTGCCCTAACTGAAAGGCAGCTTGGAGTAAGTTGTTCAGATCATCCTGCGATAGGTTAACACCTCCACGACCACCAGCACCACCGCGACCACCACCACGTCCACCATTGCGACCACCTCCACGTCCTCCTCGTACTCCAGACATGATTCTGGCAGAAAGAGCGAGAAAATTTAGTTTCGCAGATAAGGATAACCACTAATGTTCACAAGATCAAAGCTAGATCCAATCCAGGACTATCCCTTCAAACCCAGAGCTCACCAGGGCTTCCATGCATTTCGGTTTATGATTTTGTGTGCACCCAAAATGATAAACCGCTCTACATGGTCCTCCAAGTGTTCTCCTAGTTCAAAGTTCAAATCACCGAACATAGACTCTTAGCTACACACCGTAATGCCACGGTAGTTTATGACAAGTGTTTCTATTGGAGTGCGAAAGGGAGATGTCCGAGCCTTGGACAAATCTCAAGAACACACGAGTTACCCCAATAGACCACACTGCCTAGAAAACAAGTAACCCAACCTAAGATAGAACGGATGATGTAACGTAGAAAGACCAATGATTTAGAGACACCCCGACAAGACCATACGTAAACCACTATAACGTTTAGTACCATGTGATCGTCTAGTGTGTGCGACTCGGCTATAGACTAGACCCTACATGCAGTCCTAGTTCACTATAACCATTGGCTCTGATACCAATCTGCCACACCCTCAAAATCCACTTGCGGGGTTTTACCACGAGGCGCATGACAAACCAGGATCCAAACCAACGATCACAATAAACAAGTCTAAATGAATATAAATGCAATTTCAAAACATTGTTTAAAATCCCCGTTTACAGCGGAAGCTTATTCAAAACAATTATTCAATATTAATCCAATGTTCAACGTTTGTAAAACCATGCAACTCTAACTAGACGCCGTGCAGACGCGTGCGCCCTAGTTCCATTGTGCTACCTTAGCGACCTGAGAAAACATGTAAAAGTTTACGTCAGCACAAAAATGCTGGTGAGTTTACAGGTTTTGTATCCAAGTACCAAGTCCACCTGTCCATACTATAACAAATAGAAAACCAGTATACGCTAGCTAGGCGTACGTTTTGTTACTACCACGATTGGAAAACCATTACTAACGCGAATACCAAAAGTATGCCCGATGTATGTTCCTGTTGTTCCTGTTGTTCCTGTTTGAGACAATATGCACCCGCCGACCCTCCAAGTCGACGAGCGGGGTTGGTCACTCCCAATAGCGCTATTCACATTTCCCCGTTGTGCAAACCCGCACATTCATGGTTCCCCCCGGGACTTCCAAAGATCGTGTAGTACACAATAGAAACCCATAGTATGACAGTAGTTACCAAATAATCGTTTTAACACATGTTTTCTCCCCCGAAATATGAAACCAGTTTAAAAGAGGGGCCGTAAACTCACCTTAACGTGCAAGCAAAGAATCCGAACAGCAAGCAATATATGCTACCGACACCCTAATAACAGTGTCGCTCAGTGAGTATAGGCGTAATATCATTACCCATATAACTCGTTTGTCCAAGGCGTTTTAAATGTTCAAAAGTGTGTATGCGACGCCTAGTGATTCTACATGCAATAGTAAACCCTACGGACCCGTTGGTGAATACGTTGGTTACAATTAGTTTCTACATTCCGTATGTGTCTCAGACAAGTGTACTTCAGTTACATGTCAATTCCATACCACCTAAGACCTCAATTAATCACAGAAGCACATAATACACAATCTGTGTTTTCAGGACAGATTGTGCGCCATCAAAACGAATTTATTTAAAATAGTAAACCAGTGAGTTAACCTCCCAAATTTTTACTGAATTTACTTTGGGATTCACTCTACAATACCTATTTTTGTTTTGTCTCAATTCCAAACACAAAAATTATGAAAATTCGTGCAACACAGCTATGTCCAGAAAATCTCCTCAACAGGTCAGTTTAGTAGGAAAATTCTTAAAAACTGTGTGTTCATCCAAACGAGATGAATCCACTTGGAAAAGCTCTATTTTTCCAGTATTGACCTACTGTAAAAATTTCATAATCTAATTCCTTGTAAATCTCATGTTATGACCCTTTAAAGTTAACCCAATTTACAAATCCGAAAATCTGATATGACCCCTAATCAATTAAAATTCCAAAAACGACTCAAACGATGTCCAAATTCGATGGTTTTGCCCATTATGAAAATCTAAGACCTTGTACGTTACAATCATGCAAAGAATCGATCAAACCAATTATTTTCAAGCCATGAAACAGACCCTACAAGTCGACATTCAGAATCTGTCCAGATTCTGATCGTACAATATTATCAATTATATCAAACCCTAGTTGCATATTATCAATCAATAATACCTAATAATTATCATACAACTTTCCTAATACCTATTCCCATCAGATCCTATTATCAAACATGTCAAGATCAAAGCTTTTAGGATCAAAACACCAATAACTTGCGCAACAAGCATCCTATGATGTTACTACGCGTTTATTAATAGGTTTAATCCGTTTAATCTTCAAAAAGACTCATGTTTTAATGTTTATTAAACCCATTCAGACCTGGACAAACTTGTTATATGATTTTTACAATAAAACATAAAGTAAAAAGCGTAAGAAATCATGAGTTATACCCTTAGCTCTTCAAATCAATCAATCGCGCGCCTTGGAGCCTCCCAATTGATGATCTTGAGCCTTAGCAGGAGTTTTTGGAGTGAAATATTCGTGTGGGGCAGTAAGGGGGCGATTAGGGTTGAGTATGAGGGCTGCATGGGAGTTAAGGATGTTTAAATATGAGTTTGAGGCGGTTTAAACCCGTCAGGTAGCATCGAGCGGCCGCTCGGAGCCTGTGAGCGGCCGCTCACAGGTCCGGGGCGCGCGTTTTTGCTTCGTTTAGCCTCCCGACGCGTTACCCATCGACGTTTTCGTTGTTTCGAACCGTAACAAGTGTAACCCCATGCGTTAAGACCCTAATCAACCTCATACTCCACTTTTAATAATTTTTATTAACGTGTTCGGTCTAGGTTCACATAATCACGTATGGTTTTCACATAAGTTGTCAGATATCACCGAGACACTTAAGTTTATTATTCACCAACGTCCGAGGTTCACTAATCATGCAATCACACGTTAACTCACACAAGGAGTCAAAACCCGACCCACACAAGGAGTCAAAGCATCTCATAACCCGAGATGTGAAAGTAGTCCCAAACCGGACTAGAAAACGTTTTGTAAGTTGTCTCAAACCCGAGACAATGCACGTATGTCCTTTCTAGCTATCTAGCTAACCCTCGTTACGTATAATATACGCGTGACTCGCTAAGGTAGACTTTCATCTAGACAATGTTGTTAACCAGAATTTGCCGGGTGTCACAGAAGATCAGAGCAAACCTCGGGGACACAGCTGGTGAGCAGCCATTCACGATCCTCGTTCGCCAAGCGCGCCTCTTCACGAGTATCTAGAAGCTCCCCATCAAGATCAGCATTCTTCTGTTGCAACACCAAGTTATGATCCTCCAGCTCCACCTTCTCCTTCTCCAACTTAACCAACTCCCCATCCTTCCCTCTTAGCCTTTCCCGGGTGTCAATCAAAGCATCGTTGCATTGCGTCAAAATATCATTCAAGCGCAAAATCTCTTTAGATGCCTCACTGTACTTTTGCTTCGCCTCCTCCCTTCGCTTCGCGGCAGCCTCTAATTTTGTATTAGTTTTAGCACAAGCAACAGCCCACTGCTGCTCCCTCTCTGAAATGTGATATTTCAGCTTATCCTGCTGCTCACGGAAGGTGACAGCATCCCACTTTGCCCACTTCAACTCCTGATTCAATCTATCCCGCTCCTCAGTGACACGCTTCATCTCTTTGTCATACCTATGTTGCTCATGGGCCATAGACCCCCATTGGTGAACAATCTCAGCAGAAGTGGATAGCATATTCGCCACACTCATAACGTGATCATCAAGTAGATCAGTGCGTGGATGAGTAGCTTGATGCTCGCGCTCCGCTGGGGGACAAGTTTAGCCAAAAGCTGACGACAATTCTCAACATCTAGAAACCGGGTATCAGGAGTCAATGTCCAATCAGAAACAAAAACTCCACCGGCATTAACCCCACCATCAAACGGGGAAGCACCAGAGAAACTGACATCAGGCTCAAGGGTCACCCTCTTCTCATCAGGGTCATCTTCAACAAATTCTATCCCTCGCCCATCACCCTCACTTATATCCGGAGGGGACACCCGACCAACACTCACCTCCATCTCCACACCTTGTGGCTCCTTCGAGTCAGTTAAACGGATAGCTGATGGAGATACTTGTGGTGAGGGTTGGCGGGCAGGCGATGACACCAACGGTGTACCCGCGCATGCGCACGGCCCCACGTCTCTATACACGTCAACGCACTATGCTGACGTGGACTTCTAGAAGCCTGCGCATGTAACCTCGTATGTGACAGCTGCCATCTGAAACGAAAGGGACACATAGCCAATCAGAGGCGATTATTCCCTGCTCCGTGATCACCTGCAGGTTCGAGGTACAGAAAATGACAGAAAAGGACAATCACAGGACACGTGGACCAATCGCAGAGCGACAGTGCCAACGGTGACAACGGTCTGCGATCGTACAGCCAGCTGTCATTCCTTCCTCAGCCAATCACAGGCCACCTCAGAGGCCTATAAATACCCTTCTTCATTCTATGAGAAGGGTATCAACCTTTGACAGAGAAATTCTTAGAGAGCTCGTCTTATAGTTGAGAAGGATAGATTATAGTAGAAACGCTGTAACGATCTTGTATTTGAGTCTTGTATTGTCCAACCATCATTAATAAGAATCATTTCTCTATTTGTGCTCATATATATTGATTGTTATATTGGTGTTTGTTCACAAGATTTGTATAAGATAGTAGGTTACTAGGTGCTGGCTCATGCCGGCCTTGGTCGTGTGATAGTTTTTGGTTCTATGTAGCAATGTTAAAAGGGGAATGAAAACCCATGACCACTTGGTCTAGTGGTATGGTGTCTCCCCTTACAAATGTGAGGTTGTGGGTTCAAATCCTTGAAAATACAAGGTTAGGTGGAAATAAGGTGGTATAAAATTTGCCGTTCAAAAAAAAAAAAAAAAGGGAATGAAAACAACAAATGCTTGTTAATTTGACTTGGTTGAATCCGAAGATGCTCATTTAATCGAGTTAATTGAATTGTTAATGAAGTCGAAGCAGATATTGAAATTACATGACCATATTTGACCTTAAATTTCTTAACATTAAATAAAGGGAAAATGACCAATATAGCCTGTTGACCGGGCATTTTGCACAACTAGCCCTCTCCACCGTCTTTGGAGAGACGGGACACGGCTCCCAACCAGCCTGAACCGTCTCCGAGACCATTTGGTTTTATAGCCAATTGCAAGCCAACACGTGGCGTCTCTGATCCCGAGGCTGTACCGTCTCTCTCCAGACGGGTCAGAGATCTCTCCCAGACGGTTCACGTTTCCCAATGCCGGCTGCCTTTCGGTTCAACCGTCTCAAAAGACGGGTCACATTTCCCAAGACGGCTGGCCCTTCGGTTCAACCGTCTCTCAAGACGGTACACATCTACCAACGCCGGTGAGTCCCGATGACCGGGCGACGCTTCGGTTGTCCAGCTCAGCCCTATAAATACCCGTCTCCCGTCCCATTCCCGTCATCCAACCCCGTCTAAACACTATCCACCACCGTGCAACTCCGTCTAAACACTATCTACAACCCGACGACCACCGTCCAACACCGTCTAAACAATATCTACCACCCCACCACCACCGTCCAACACCGTCCAACATCGTCTAAACAATATCTACCACCCCACCACCATCGTCCAACACCGTCCAACACCGTCCAAATCATACAAAAATGGCACCTCAAAGATGGACGGAAGAACAAGAGATTGCCTTGATTGCAGCATGGCTTCATGTTGAAGAAAGCACACACCTTAACAACAAATGGTTCCGGATACTGAATGAATACAACCGGCTCGTTGGAGGGTCAGAACGTACCACCGAGTCCCTAAGCCGCAAGTTGAGCAATTTGACGACAAAGTGTCAAATCTTCAACGGGCACCACAACCGGACTCTTTACGACGTACCCTCTAACTTTCCCGAAGACGTGGCAATTAGACACAGTCTAAGACAGTATAAAAACAGGGAGCGTAAAGAGTTTAAACATGTGTCCGTTTGGCAAATGATAAGACATCGTCTTAATTAATTTGTAATTTATTAACTTTTTATTTAATGCAATTAATGGTTATATTTTTATTAATATTAATGCAATTTTGTTTTTTTGTTTTTATATTAAGGTAAATATCTCATTAAACGTACTATACTATTACAATCACAAATAAACAATAAATACTATTACAACAACAATTAAAAAACTACACTATTACAACAAACTTCCCAAATTTACTTCCAGAACTAAGAAGCAACAAGTAAAAAACTACACTATTACAACAAACTTCCCAAATTTACTTCCAGAACTAAGAACTTTGTTTGAAGTAATAGTAATGTCTAACCAACTATTGAGGACTACATCTTAGTGTTAGATGTTTTGTCCTCCACAGCGACGGTAGTAGCAGTGGTCTACATAGACGTTGTTTCGAATGGTGTATGTGCTCTACACAGACAAGTCCGAAACGTTTCCTCGTTTTATGTAACAATAGTTCTCAGTGAGCACACGTCGAACATCGAGACATAAATTCGGAAAGCGAACGAACTTGCCTAAAATGTAGACCACCACATCATCGATCCATTACACGGGTTGCAAACCACGCGCAGATGGAACAACAATCCAAGTAGCCGTACGCAGATGAAACAACAATCCAAGTAACCGGGACATATTTTCGTAAGCCGGTAGGCTTCGGCTGGGAAAGTAAAAAAACGTCATTGGATTGGAAGATGAAAGCTTAGAGGAGAGGGGTGGGTGCAAATTTCGTTAAGTGAATTGGGGTATTTATATACACTCGTGAGACGGTTCAGACGGTTCAGACGGTATCACAAAACGGCTTAAGACGACTTGGGAAATGTGACCCGTCTGGGAGACGGTTGAACCGAAGGCAGCCGGCATTGGTAGACGTGAACCGTCTGGGAGACGGTTGAACCGAAGGCAGCCGGCATTGGGAAACGTGAACCGTCTGGGAGAGATCTCTGACCCGTCTGGAGAGAGACGGTACAGCCTCGGGATCAGAGACGCCACGTGTTGGCTGGCAATTGGCTATAAAACCAAACGGTCTCGGAGACGGTTCAGGCTGGTTAGGAGCCCTGTCCCGTCTCTCCAAAGACGGTGGAGAGGGCTAGTTGTGCAAAATGCCCGGTCAACGGGCTATATTGGTCATTTTCCCTTAAATAAACTTACTTTGGACTAATATTTTATTGTTTTTGTCGGTATAACATCTTTTTATTCGATTGTAAGTTTATTATATGCGATTCTTATTTTTTTTTTCGATTGCTTTGACATTTTTTTTTTTTTTTTTTGAAATTGTTTTTCAATTGCTTTGACATTATTGCCTCCACGTTTTCTGTACTACGATGGTACGTTTACTTATTAAATATTTAAATTTAAATAAACACGTTTATGTATCTACGTGGATTTCCGTATTTCTATATGAAATAATCAAAAGAGATATTTGGAATTTTGGATTCTCTTTGACTCTTTTACTTTTGAAATTCAAAAAATATATCATTTTTTTTTAATTTCAGTTAATCGAGTAAAACCAATTTTATAAAGATTTGAAAACCTCTAATTTGTATATGAATCCAAGGATCACGTAGAATTTATTTCTCAACTAGAAGGAGTCTACAAGTCAGTTTAGTTATTGGATATCCTAATTCCCCTTCGAAGAGTTATGAACCGCGAACTTTTTTTAACACCAAACCTTAAATGATCTAATAATAGATTTCAAGGACTTTTAGTTTCAATGATTTTACGAAAACATTTAAAACAATGGTGATCTTATTGAGCCACCCTAAATTATTGTTGTGACACCCGCTTCCTCTCTATCTCTCTCAATAGATATAGACGGACATAGAGAAAGATAGAAGACGTGTAACAATATTAACACCCTTAAATAAATATAATGGGTTACAAAATACTCTTTTTAATATAGATGTACGAGAGTCCTGCGAGTGGTCCACAGCAACTTATCGACTCCCTAGGGGCGAGGATTTGTTTTCTCTAGATTAGGGTTCTCTGTTCAGAAGGGAGTGGCGGCGCAACTTGTTGTCCGTCTACCTGCTATTCTTATGTAATTTGCCCCTTTTTGTTGAAATGAAAATTTATTATCGTAAAAAAATAATAATAATAACACACAAAGGTAAATGTTTTGTCATTTTGAAGTGAACTTTTGTGAATCGTGTAGTTGGTGCTAACTCCATTAGTATTAATATTAATATTAATATTAATATTAACACACGAAGGTAAATGTATTGTCTTTTTGAAGTGAACTTTTGTAAATCGTGTATTTGGTGCTAACTCCATTAACTACAAGAATAGACTTCCATTGACTCTACAAATCATATGCTTCGTCAAAGGTGAATTGGTCATTTGGTAGTACCAACTTCACGTTTCTTGTCACATGCCTGTGTAACTTTATAGTACAGTAAACATCATAAATTCACATGAGTCATGTACAGTTGTTTAGTCGTTTTATGGTTACTAATTCGATAACTACAGCATTTCCTTCGTCATTGCTTCTAGATCTATGCACTCAAGAGTCAAGCCCAAGAGATCGATTTTTTTACAATAAATCAAATAAGTCAGAAAACTATAGAAAGAAACTAACAAGAGTGATGATTTAATTAGCACGATGGAATGTGACCGCTGGCGAATGTAACTATCGATGCACTACGAGTGAAGTGGTCCTTTTGATAGAAAAATAAGCCTTTATGTTTCAACTTCTTTCGTCCATATGATATGATTATTAGTGAAAGGAAAATGAAAAACCAACACTACGTACCATCAAAGATTGTCGAGGCTAATAGTCTAAACACTACATGTTGTATCTACAATAAATTGACAACGACGACAAACTTTGTAACACGATTAAATTTATGTTATTTTTATAAGTTTAAAATACATTAAACAACACGGAAGACATGCTCATTCTAATTTGTTTCATCCTATGTCAAACTAAAAGTCTAAAAATATGAGGTATCATGTTATTTACACAAGAACAAAAATTAGGTTTGCACAACCCTCTACAGGCCGTAGAGGGTGTCAGTGTAATAAATGAGGACACCCTCTACGGGCCGTAGAGGTGAGTTGGTGGAGTGCATTTAAACCCTAGACGGCCCGTAGAGGGCTATACGGCCCGTAGGGAATACAAGGTACGAGGACATTCAATGAACAGACTGACTTTCAGTGTGTCAGTCTAAAAAAGCACTTCTTCTACGGGTCATATAGGCCTCTACGGCCCGTAGAAAACCTGGTTGTTGGAGCATTAAACCCTCTACGGGCCGTAGAGGTCCAGATATATTCTTCTTTCTTGTCCTTTTTCTTCAGTATACGAAACATTTCAAAAAAAAAAAAAAAAAAAAAAAAAAAAAAAAAAAAACAGGTGCACGTTTAGTTTTATCTTTTTGTTTATATAAACGCTTGTGTTAACGTTTTACACGCTTATCGAGACGGCATTAAAAAGCACTTCTTCTACGTTTAGTTTTATCAGTGTGTTAGTCTGAAAAAGCACTTCTTCTACGGACCGTATTGGCCTCTACGGCCGTAGAAGTTGTCTAATACTTGCATATGTTTTATTTATTTTTTTCAATATAGAAATCAGCGAACTGGTAGCCCAGATGGTCCCCATATTTGAAATAAGACTTGTGTGTGTGTTTGTGTGATAATCTGCCCAAGATCGAATCTCGTCCCAAACGTTTTTTGCGTTACTAATTGCTTGAGTTTTTTGTTAGAAAACTTACATTGTAAACACCGCAACGCCTCTTGTACATGAAGCTCACATGTTACCGAGTCCTTGTACTTGCTTCAATGAACTGTAACAGAAAACGAAATCATAGAAGTGAAAAAGAACCGGGCTTGTGTTTGACACAATTCCCTTAAACAGATTCGTCGTCTGTTCCCAGGGTACACCGGTTCAACAGTGCGGCGCGGTGCACTGCGGACTATCCTACTTGCCTGAAAAGAAACTAGAACATGGTTGCTACTCTTGAGTGTATGTGTGTTGCAAAAGTTTGGTGTATTTTTTCATGTATCTCTTTTCTACACTACAAATGAGGCATAAAGCCTTCCATTATATAAGAACATGGATGTATGAAAAGTCTTCTTAATTAGAGACTTAATTTGAGACATAAAGACTCTAATTAAGTGACATAAACTCTCTAATTAAAAGACATAAAAACCTTTAATGAAAGACATAAAACTCAAGAGTTTTAGTCTTTAATTCACCACATTAAGGTCTTATTAATAATTATAATTTATCAAATTATAATTTCAATATCATCCATTCACCATATTTCCAACAATCCCCCACATGAATGGAGATTGATCAAAACACACATATTTCGAACACCCCCACATGAATAGGAGTAATTCTGAGAAGCAACCTCATTCCGATTAAATTTCAATAGTTGAGTTTTGCATACGATAGGTAGGTGTGACCCTTTGAACCTTCGCTTATGAAACTCACTTAGCCCACTAGCTCTGAGTAGAACGCGATGTCTTTGAACTCGTCTGCCGTTTGTGTGGACGACAATACGCTTCACACAAGACTCTCCTTAACAACGTCAAGTCCTCATTGTTGTGTCCGTTGTGGTCATGGACACGTGCCTGGTTCTGCGAGAGCTATTAAGTATTGTGCCCCAACAATACCCTTCGAAGCGACCCCACTTCTCTCTCACATAGGTGATCTACTGGGACTGGTTACCTCAGTCAGATCATTAAAAACCATAAGCTTAACCTCAACCTTGTCACTTTTTAGGAATGGACTAGGAAGCTTATTAAATCTTATAGTAAACTCCCTTTTTAATATGTGGGGTTTCCACCAACCCTCCCCCACAGTGACCTTCGCCAGTTCATACAATTAGGTTGTCCTATTGAACTCAGATCTTGGGATCTCCAATCAGCTGAGTTAGGTTTCCTTCGCATAAACCTAGCCTTTAATGGGCTTTAGCCCCATTCCCATTAACGACTTCTGAACTAACTCTCTGCTTAAGCCTTTTGTTTAGCGGATCCGCGATGTTATCCTTTGACTTCACATAGTCAATAGTGATAACTCTTATAGAGATTAGTTGTCGTACCGTATTATGCCTACGTCTTATATACCTGTTCTTACTGATACACATTGTGATATGAGCTCTGTCAATTACCGATTGACTATCACAGCGTATGCATTAGGCCAATGCCAGCTTCGGCCACCTAGGTATATCTTTAACAAATTGACGTAGTCATTTTTTCTATTCATCCTCTTTATCTAAAGCGATGAATTATGATTCCATCGTGGATCTAGCAATAAACAGTTGCTTAGGTAATTTCCACATTATCACAACACCTCCAAGTGTGAATAAATACCCACTCGTTGCCTTGGAATCATTCGTGTCAGATATCCAATTCGCATCACATTAACCTTCAATAACTGTTGGATATCTTTATATTGTAGCCCGTAGTCTCGTATGTATCCTAATTACCAAAGCACCCGTGTCACGTAATTCCAATGAATTGAACGTAGGTTGCTCATGTATCTACTTAGCTTGCTTGCTAAGTCTGGTCTGATACAACTCATCAGATACATCAGGCTACCAATAATTCTTGAGTACTCTAATTGGTTAACAGGCTCACCTCGATTCTTAGCTAGACGTTGACTCATGTCAATGAAAGTTCTAGCCACATTAGAGTCATTTCCATTGAACTTCTCAAGAATTATGTCCACATAATAGGACTGACTTATAACAAGTCTGTTTTAGGTTCGTGTGATTTGTACTTCCCAAAATCACATTCGTTCATATCAAACCTTCTATTTTCAAATGCAAGTCACCTCCACACTTAAGTGTTATTAGATAACTACCAAATGGGGTGATGAAAGTTTATTCCTTTCATATGTAGCTTGAAAACTTCTCAAGTACCATTTTTACATCCCTACGGATTGTTTCTTAAATGGCTCTTCCCCCCACATTGCTTGCACTTTGATTAAGTTTGAGTAATATCACTCTTGATGACATTAAACACCCGTGATAAGATAGAGACTATCTATATCTTTGTGTTATAGAGGTCACCCATTGTATTACTCAACCCATATTTCTCACACGAACCGTTTTCTAAGCTATATGAGTTCTCCTCATATTCAGCTAAATAGTATCATTACCAATGAACTATTTATTCGGTCCTTTCGAGTCATCCTTTTTAATGAATTATATATTTTCTTTTACAAAATTCATTCTTTTGTCGTCACATATGTTTGAATGTTCAAAATTAATTTATTCTCCGTGGAGCATCTAAATTAACAAGTATTAGTCTAGCATGCTTTAGACTACGAATACTTAGCATGTGAACAGAAGATGCCTCATTCTGATTCTTCACAGCCTTAAGAGATAACTCACTATCTCTCCCTAACATTCACGTCTTAGTTTAGACACAAAATGAGATTTTGTTTATCATTCCAAAACATTGGTTTAAAGAATGCTTCAAAACCATAATTAATTCTATCCATTAGGATCAAGACTCGTTTGCCTTTAATCTCCAAGGCTTCACCATTGACTCTTTAGGACTTAAACATAAGTCTTAACATAAGTCACTTTGATGAACATATTCATCATCAACAAGTCAATTAGATTGACACTCAACGACATGACATTCACATATGCCTAAGTGATATGTATATATTTTGTTGAAACTATTTATTGGGTGACTCTCCCAAAATATATCACGAATCCTCCATATAATTCAACCAACATTGATGGTTTGTAGAGACTCTACACATCCATAACTATTCTAAGTCTTTTATAATAAATCTCGCAATATTTATTAAAGACTTATGAATAATAACATATATTTCTATCATATGTTATAGTCATCAAAACTACATTTGTGCATTTCTACATAAATGCTCTCAACATTAGATGACATATCTCGTTTTCGTGTATTTAACTTCAATACACTTGCCACATTGATCATGATTATCTTAATGGGAATATATGAAGACTTTTTCTTCTTAGTCACTTAATTAGAGACTTAATTTTATAAATAAAGCCTCTAATAAATTGACATAAAAGCTCTAATAAAGTAACATAAAAACTTTATTAGAAAACATGAAACTCTCTCCAAGAGTTTACTCTTTATCCACCACATTAAGATTCCAAATTATAATTTCAATATAATCCAAAATATATATAACATATTACATATATATTTAAACGGATTCATATAAAGATATATAAACATCAAATCTCAAAGTGTTATTCTCTTCAACACTTTACCGTTCGACGAAATAATAGCAATTATATCGTCTCGTGGCATGTTTCGAGGTACCCCCTCAATACACTATTTAAAACAACACAGTTGTTTATACTTAACTACTCACAAGTAGTTGAACAAGTAAATATGTCCAAAACAACATCAAGTTGTTTTACACTAAATAGTCTCTCTAGACTATTATATGGTTCAAGTTATCATCCTTCTCATACAAGTATCAAACCATATATAATTTGTAAAAGACATGTTTTACTCATACAACACATTTCTACTTTTACAAGTATTTTCCATAAACTATACATATTTATCTTTTGATTACAAATCAAAACCATAAACTCTAATATAGTTTTATTATTTAAACCATTCATAACTCACTTGTTAGAGTATATGGTTTTCATTATTAACCATTTCTAATTTGTTCATTAGAAACTATACGTGTACCATATAAACATATACGGTTTCAAAATTAACCATTTCTAACATACTTGTTAGAATACAAACGATTACACGTTTTATCATATGGACCTTTTTCTAACACACTCGTTTAGAAATAAATGATTACCAAAATCCTTTTAAAGGTCATTGGTTTATATTCTCAACTGTTTCTAACCTGCTTGTTAGAAATACACGATTATGACAATCGTTTTAGACCTTGTTGGTTTAAACAAAATAAACCGTTTCTAACACTCTCGTTAGAAAATTAAACCATTTACATAAATGGTATTAACTTTGGATTTTCCAAAATATACCCGTTTCAAACTCGCTCGTTCAAAACTGTCAAATTTTAACCAAACCGGTTAAATGTTGAAAAGGTTGAAACACCCAATTCTCCATAAACCCATGAGTTGAAACACCCCATTAAAACCTTTAAGAATATTTAACCCAACTTAATGGTATTCTTATTATTTTTAAGTTTCAACTTTGGAGTTTTAATTAGTATTCTTACTATCATGTCCAACACGTTTGTGTATTTTGTACAATAATCTTTTCTAACACACTTGTTAGAAAATATAAAAATCTTATTTTGTCTTTACAAAATCATCAATTTCTAACACGCATGTTAGAAAAATCAATATATAAGTTTAAAGATTAAACTTTTGATTTTGTAAACAATTATTTCTAATACGCTTATTAGAAATGTTTCATGACACGTTATTCTTTCAACATCGTCGATTCTAACACGCTTGTTAGAAATACATGTTTCAAAACCTTCTATTTTGAAACCTTTTAATTTTCCAATACTCTTATTAGAAAATGTAAACATTTCAAATACTTTGAAATTATCTTTCTAATAGGCTTACTAGAAAGAAAACATTATCAAATGTTTTTCATGGGTTTACAAATATTATGATTTTTCTAATACTCTCATTAGAATTTTAGTATTTCAAAAACATCTAAATATATGTTAATAATCCGGTTTATCTAAACATGACATAAAACCCATGAACCCGAAAAACCATGAATATTCAGATTAAAGATTTCACTCCAATCACAAATTTAATCCGATTCGATGTACCTCAACATATTTCAAAAGAAAAATATCTACAAACTTTCGTGAACCAAAAAGTCCTTAAGGAGAAGGTTTAAAGATTGGTTCCCAATCTACACGAAAGTCTGTTTTACTAATCTGTTTAAGTTTGTTAGAAAACTTACATTGTAAACACCGCAACGCCTCTTGTACATGAAGCTCACATGTTACCGAGTCCTTGTACTTGCTTCAATGAACTGTAACAGAAAACGAAATCATAGAAGTGAAAAAGAACCGGGCTTGTGTTTGACACAATTCCCTTAAACAGATTCGTCGTCTGTTCCCAGGGTACACCGGTTCAACAGTGCGGCGCGGTGCACTGCGGACTATCCTACTTGCCTGAAAAGAAACTAGAACATGGTTGCTACTCTTGAGTGTATGTGTGTTGCAAAAGTTTGGTGTATTTTTTCATGTATCTCTTTTCTACACTACAAATGAGGCATAAAGCCTTCCATTATATAAGAACATGGATGTATGAAAAGTCTTCTTAATTAGAGACTTAATTTGAGACATAAAGACTCTAATTAAGTGACATAAACTCTCTAATTAAAAGACATAAAAACCTTTAATGAAAGACATAAAACTCAAGAGTTTTAGTCTTTAATTCACCACATTAAGGTCTTATTAATAATTATAATTTATCAAATTATAATTTCAATATCATCCATTCACCATATTTCCAACATTTTTATCACATAAGGGTTGCACTAGTCGAGACCACGTACAGCATAGTTGAAAAGATACTTCCCATTTATCTATACTAGTAAGGAACCCATGCTACGCAGCATGATAACAGTCATGTAATCATTTTAATTATTATACATGTAATATTTTTTTTAGTTACGATCAAGTTAGGATGATTAAAATGATGGTTATAAAATCATGCCTTTACTCTTGACTTTCCTTTTCTTCTTCTCCGCCCTACTCTTCTCCCATCTCCGAGCACCCCTACCTATTTATCTTGATGCTTAATAACCAAATGAAACTACTAATGGTCTTATCTATGTCATTAGACATTTGGTTAGATATAATCTAATGATATCAAATTCTAGATTTCATTGGGTCATTTGAAAATAAACATATGTTTGACGATTTGGGTAATTATGATCGTACACTTAGTTTAGCAATTGTGTGCATAGTCTAAAACTAATATGATTATAACAAGCCCCTGATCCAAAAAAATACCATGTTTATTTCTTTTTTGTCCAAGCATCTTGTAATGCAGTTCATATATTTAATCCATATCTATATATAGACAAAATTACAAATATCAACCTTTATGTTTGGTCAAAATTGCAGGTTCCAACATTTGTGACTAACTCAGTTAATTTTCTTGGTTAGGTGTCCTCACATGCAAGTCATGTAAGGGCAATTTGGTCTTTTCACCTCCATTATTATTATTATTATTATTATTATTATTATTATTATTATTATATATTATGTCAAAGCTGTAGAGAGAGAGAGAGACACAGAGGAAGAGAGAGAACGAGAGAGTGAAGAAAGAAGGAAACCGGAGGATCTCCGGCGACACCACCCCAACAACACAACCACAACCCACATTACCTATTATAAAAGATATAGAGAGAGGGGGGAAGAGGAGAGAGAAAGAGAGAGAGACGAAAGGAGCGTGGTCAGGAGAACACAGGTAAAATCCCAACCCACCTTCTTCCTTTATTAGTAAAATAAGGTGGGTGACGGTGATTGTTGGAGAAGATGATGGGTTACCGAAGCTTAGTGACAGAAACGGTGGTGGTTGGGTCTGGATTCCAGGGATTAATGACGACGACGAGGCGGGTTCTGATCGGCCAGGTATGTTCTCAGTTGTACATAGGAGGCGCTGATAATAGGTTAAGATTGAGATGATGAGTTCACAATGGTGGTTCCGGTGATTACCAGCGATTATGGTTGGTTGAAGGTGGAGTTGTTGAAGATGAAATAGAGGAGGAAGAAGAAGATTAAGAGGATGGAGATTGGGATTAGGTGGTTGGATCTGTTGGGGGTTGTGGGGTTTTTCCTGGATCTATTTGTTCTTGACTTGAAAGCTTCCGTCTTGTTCAAACCCATTGGAAATGGCGACCGAGAACCTCTTCAGCAGGTCAACAACATGCATTAGTATATTGTACACCCAGAAAACGAAGCTTTAAAGACTTGTACTATTTGTAATAGTCCAAGTATACTCACAAAGTCAATTTGGTAATTATATAGCTAATAATGTGATGTAGAAGATGGGTTTTGAGAGGTTGAAGAATATGGGTTTTGAGAGGTTGAAGAAAGAGATGAAATGACGAATATACCCTCACATGACTTGCATGCGTGGGGACTTAACTAAGAAAATTAATTGAGTTAGTCATAAAGGTTGGAACCTGTAGGAAAATCAATAGGTAAAGGTTGATTTGAGTGCAAATGGAACATAAAGGTTGGAACCTGCAATTTTGACCAAACATAAAGGTTGATTTTTGTAATTTTGTCCTATATATATAAGAAATTACTAAAATTGACATGACGCTCAATGAGGTCATCCTTCCATCTTGAATGTGCTACATAGTATCATCTCCCTTATTTCTCTCCAAAAGTCTTTTTCACTCTCATGCCCCCCCCTTACAATTTTTAAACATTAATAACTATTATATACGAGATTTTTTAAAGAAAAAAAATTACACAAAAAAAAACGAGTGTTTATTATCTTTCTAATGAGTGCCATAGTTCTATATAAAAAAACGAAGAAAAAAAAGAATTTTTTTGTGGGGTTTGTTTATACAGAAAAAAAAAACACAATGTGTTCATGTAATTCATTAATCATGTATAGGAAAGTTACTAATCATATTCAAACCAGTAAATATGAGTTATATTTTCATCCATAGCAGAATAGGTTAAAACAACTCATTTAAAAAAAAGTCACATCTTCAAGACCACCGTCTCAATCACACCCTGCAATGGTTGCTTCTAGCTCTCACTACTAGAAAAAATGCCTACAATGACATGCATTTTATGACACTAAAAAGTGTGTGTCATAAAAAAATTGTGATGGTTTGTAAAATTTTTGTGTGTCAAGAATTTAATGTCAAAAAACGTTATACAATATTGTGTGTCATATTTTAGTGTTCATCATATATTTTTAAAATTTTAATTTCCCTCCCATATCTCCCTTACTTGAATGAGTTAATTAGGGCTTTAATCTTCTTTTAGTTGATGCCGAAGATAAGTTGTTAGGGTCAAACATCGTAGTAATTGTTGTTGATTTGGCTTTAATCTTTTTTTATATTGTTTCTTAGTGTTAATCTTACTTTTTATGTGATTTTTGGTTTCGAATGAGTTTGGGATTTAATTTTACTTACTTAATTCTGTAGTAAAGTTGTTAGGGTCAGGCATGGTAGTAATTGTTGTCAATTTGAGCTTGAATGAATTGAAAGGAGTGTATTCTTTCTTAGTGTAAATCTTACTTTTTTATGTTTTTTTGTTTTGTTTTGAGTGAGTTAGTTAGGGCTTTAATTCACTTTGTTTAATGTTGTCGTTGTTTGTTAGGATCATACATGGAAGTAATTGGCATCAATATGAATGTAACTAGTGTTTAACATCCAAATTCTTAGTGTGTTTTAGAATGTGTGCTAAGCTTGAATGAATTGGAAAAGATATGTTATTCCTTAGGGACTTAGGGTTAATCTTACTCTTTCTTTCTTTTTTTAAGCTTTAGAATGAGTTTTGTTTGTGTTCTTATCTATTTTTCTTTCCTTCAATTTTTAGTGTTTTTGTTTCTTAGTATATGGAGTTGACAATTTTTGAAACAGGCACGAAAACGGAGTCATCTCCCAAATGTGTGGAGATGGAACAGAAGAATGTTAGAGTAGTCATTTTGTTTTTTATCAACAGATCTGAATTTGGTCTGCACCTACAATTTACTACATTTTTTTTGCATATATGATTTCCTAATTGTCTAATTATGTTTAGGTTGTTTGTTCCTCCATTCACATCAATCAGTATGATGTTTCTTAAATAAGAGTATTGCCTAATTGTCAAATGATCTGGGCTGCAGGAAGTAGAGGTGAGCATTGAGCAGAACATGGTTGGAATCGTGAGAACCATGGAGCCGAACAGTGAGTACCACAAAGACCAACCAATTTGATAATTAAGGCTTGGCTATGGGTTTTGTGTTTTACATTCAAACGGTTACCGGGTCAATTTCGGGTATGAAGGGACCCCTAGGTTAGAACCCCGAGACCCGAATATCGAATATGCCTCGGGTCATTTGTTACGGTTTTATATCCACGACAACATGTGTCGACGATGGGGGTACAAGATCGTGAAGAGGGCTACTTTAGGCCTTACCATCATCGATTGTTCTCAGTTTGGTTTTTTTTTATATTTTATTAATCTAGGGACATTTAGTTGTAGCTATGTGGGTTACTCTGCAGCTTTTGAGAAGGCATCGGCTGCTAGTGGATGCGGGTTTAATCAACTTCTTGGCATAAAATGGGCTAAGCAAGAAACTGTAAGTTTTATTTTCATTTCATCTAGAAATGGAAAAAAAAAAACTCCAGGAATAAGACCTAATGAAGTTATGTTGTATGCAACTATGCATGCCACATAATAATTACTTCCCAATTTGAAATTATGTGTTTAGCAATTAGGGCACTTCAAAAATACTTGTGGCTTGTGCGAAAAATCAAAATCGACTTGTTTGTAAGCGAGCCCGGATCAATGTAAGCTTAGAAGTTGGCTTTTAAATGAATCGAGCCCGGATCAATGTAAGCTTAGCAGTTGGCTTGTTTGCTAGTTTAAACACTAAAGCCCAAATGTTAATATATTTTTTAAAATTATAAATTCTGTAGTTTATATATTCTGCATTTGGTGAACAAACGGTGAGGTGGTTTTGACTATATATATAACTTACCGTGGGTAGAAGCTTTTGTTGGAATTACCCGGAAGAGTTGAACAATTCAATTTCTACACAACATCTCACATATTACTAACTGCAGAACCTAGTATTGTTGAGAAAATTATGGAAATTGATGAACACATTGGTTGTGCCATGAGTGGATTAATTGCAGATGCCCAAACACTAGTTCAGCATGCACGAGTCGAGACTCAGGTGACCTTAGCGCCAGTAACTTTTTTGTTTTCTAGGTACAAGTTCTGCATTGATAGTGATGTTTATTACTTTTGTTTCAGAATCATAGGTTTTCCTATGGTGAGCCGATGACTGTTGAGTCTACCACCCAAGCTTTGTGTGATTTAGCAGTATGATTTGGTGAAGGAGACGAAGAATCAATGGTTGGCGATTCAACTTATCACCATTTTTACTACCCATTCGGTGAAGTTCAACGAAGTTATGCAGCAACCTTCATTTTCAAGTGAATCGTATTTTTAGGTCTCGACCAATATAATGACATAATATTTTTGTAACCTTTAAATATTTGTGGTAGAATTTGACAAATGATTATATTGCAATGGGTTTTTGGTATACATATGCATTTTATTATGAAATTTATTGATTTTGTTATTATATATATATATATATATATATATATATATATATATAAGGGTTAATTAGTAATTTTGCATAAAAAATTTTTAGGTAAAAAAAGCACGACACGCAAAATAAGTGTCATAAATACTTGTCATAAATGTGTGTTATGAATGCGTGTCATTAAAAGATGACACACACTTTCCTGTCATATTAATTTTATGACTATGCCTATAACGACTTTCTTGTCGTTTAAGCGTATGGTACAATGCGCGTCAATAAAGGTGTTTTTTCTAGTAGTGTCTGCTACTCATCCAAACATATATTTTATTTTAATATACATTTCTTTCTTATTCAAATGATTAAAATTGTTGTTTTCTCATATTGTAGTACATTAATTTATATGTTACATCATAACACATATTTTAAAACTTTATATTAGATTTGACTATCACGGAAAGATTCCAGGATATAATATAGTTATAGGATATAACTTAAAAGAAATACCATATGTAAATTAGTAAAATGCCTATTTCATTGCACTACAACTAGGGCTGCAAACGAACCGAACGAACACGAACAAGGCACTGTTCGTGTTCGTTTGTTAAGAAAATTATGTGTTCACGAACAGTTCATAAACACTTACCGAACGGGATTTCCTGTTTGTGTTTGTTTGTTAAGAAAACACTCATGTTCGTGTTCGTTTGTTACTTTTGTTCATGAACGCAAACGAACACAAACGAACATTAATGAACACAAACAATTGTTCATGAACGGAAACAAACACAAACGAACATATATTACTTTTGAATAACATCGAATTCACATACATTAAGACATTAATTAGATTCACCCAAAATTAAGATGAAAAGAGTTTATATTGTCCAAACATACTTGGTACTGGAAAAGTTTGTTGGAGTGGAGGACATCAACACTGGAATGTGGAAACATATATTGGATACAAAAAGCAAGTTTATTGATCTCATATAATCATATATTTACCTCATATATATTATTTATTTGGTAAAATAAATAAAAATAAAAGAATATAAAAAACGTGTAAAAAATAAAAACCTTAATAAACTATCGAACAGAAATGAACACGTCACCGAACGTTCACGAACATAAACGAACGAACGCGACCTTTGTTCATGTTCGTTAGTTTAACTAAACGAACGAATTTTTTTGTTCGTGTTCATTCATTTATTAAATAAACGAACACAAACGAACTTCCCGCCAAACAGTTCATGAACTGTTCGCTGAAAGTTCAATTCGTTTGCAGCCCTAACTACAACATTAGTCTAGTAACTGATCATATTTAGAAGAATAGTTTATTTTCATGATTGTTTAAATTCTCTTTTTTAAATATTAAGAACCTATTCATTTCTTTAGACTATAAGGAGTGGATGGTGGGGGGAGCGGAGTATGAAGCGCCATGTGACACTTGTGGGGCCCATGTGTGAAGGGTGAAAATTGTGGGAAGTGAGGGGGGGGGGGTTGCCACGTGGAAATTTTTTATAAAGTATAATTGGAAAATAAATTTAGTAAATAACAAATATATAAATATTTACTGAAAAAATTATTTCAATATTAAAAAAAATTATTTAAATAATTAATAAAAATTATTATTTAAACAGATACTTTTCCAACAACTACTTTTTTAAGCCTATAAATAGAAGACAGAATATTATAGTCAGTCACAATTTGATCTCACAATTCAATCTACACACACAAAGATATGGGTGGTGATTATCATAACGATTCAGCCGGTCCTTCAAACCTTAGGTGATACTCTCGCCGACGACGACGTTCACAACCAATGTCCTCTCCTCCCCCCAACCTCAACCACTGTCATATCCTCCTACAGTGTACATTCCTCCCCATACAGTGTACACTCCTCCTCAACCTCAACCACTGTCATCTCGTTGAGTAACAACAATTTCTCCTTTACCAGGTTACACTGCTACCCATCCTGATGCTCCTCTTACATATGAGGAATATATCTGGGCTCTTGACTACACAATGGCTGTCATAGGATTGGGGCAACTACAACTGGTGGAGACCCAACCCAACCTCACCCCAAACCCTCCTGCTCCGGAGCCAAATGAGGAAGGGTACGAAGCAGATATTGGTAGGGAGGACATGAGTATGGATGATGAACCATACTATATTCCAAGTCTTGACTATGGCTGCATCCGCTCGGATGCTAGGTCGGGCGGTCGTGATATCGATCGTTCTGTGTCCTCGCCGGAGTATACACTGGAGGATTAGGATAACTATTCTCCATAGAATAAATTTAGGTTTAATTATGTAATGTTTTAATAAGTAATTTAGGATTATGTAATGTTTTTATGTAATGTTTTAATTTAAGGATACTGTAATGTTTTATTTTAAGTTTTATTTTAATTTTTTTTGTTCAAATGGTCATATTTTATTTTGTTTTATTTTTTTTGTTTAAACGGTCATATTACATAGGTTTTAGGATTTTTTTTAATGGTCCCAAGGTTCACCTCACAAAGGTCCGACCCAAATCCATTCCTCCAATCATAATACAACACCTCATTTCTACATCTCCCCCCACGCCGGTGGGACCCCCTCCCCCTTGGGCTAATACCCGAAAAATGCCCGAAAGGGGGCGGTGTTCAGGGGCTTCAAGCCCTTCCATGCCTGCTCCCCCCTACTCCATGCACTCTTATAAACAACAATATATATGCATGAGCCTTACAACATTCCAAGTTTCTATAAATGATTTTTGAGTTGGTTTTAACGATAGACATGAAAATAGGAATTGTTACCTTAAATAGATACTCTAATTAAAATCAATACATGGACTGTTGGCGTTGCTGTGGAACGTTCCAAGTGCGTGGCAGTGGAGGCGTCTGGTCATGATGGTTGCAAACGGTTTTACGATGACAACATGCTAGCTGTGTACAATAGAGATTCTTGTTATAGTGAACAGTCCGATTGGTGGCAATTCCATAGACAGAGTCCGGGTTCAGGAGATGGAATTTTATGGGCTATCTTGATCATATATTTAGGCATATCAATAATGTATTATAATGCATAGGGGATGTGTATATCACACCCCGACATGCACAGCGGAAGACTTGTTGTAAGACCCTAACCCGTAAACCCGTGATTACCATTTAAACTTTTGAGTTTAGGCCTTAATTAAAATCACTCCCGATTAAAACTTTGGTAAATTATTAAAACCCAACTTAATGAATCCCATACACAGTTGGTTCCAATAAATTTTACATCTTTAACTACAAAAAAACATGTATTAACGTTTGTGTTTTAAATGGGAAATTCTATTGCGGAAGCTTTTGAGTGTTCGGGTGTGTTCGGTTCTCTTCACGACTTTATCCTTGCTACGGGACTTTCAACGAATGCGTACCTGACACCATTACACAAATAATGGTTAGTGGAATTACTAACAATGCATTTACTATAGAAGAGGTGTCATTACACATCAATACGAAACGATCCAGACCAAACGGCCAAAAATAAAATTTTTACCAAATTGACTCAGAAGGCCTGAACGTCTGTTCACCCAGAATGAACGGTCGTTCAGTTCAATAGGCCATTAGTATTATCCGGCTGTTCAGCCTACCTGAACGGCCGTTCACCTTCAAACGGTCATTCACTGCTTCTGGACCTTATTTGATGATTCTAAAGCATAGGAATCATGTCGCAAACGCATTTGACCATTCTCAAAGCATAAAAATAGTATTTTCAACTAGATTGACATTTGTTTGACTAAAAACATCGTCCGGTCCATGTGACTACGACCCGGTTCTTAGTTTTGAATGTTTATGTCGATTTTACCCAAATCGACCCATTAAGGCCTTGGATTATACAAAGCACTATTTAACCACACAAAATGCATAAAGATTATGTTGTCAAGTCATTAGACATTTGTTTAACTAAAGCGTCGTCCAATTTGTTTTGTTATGATTCAATACTTAGATTTAATCTTTAGTAAAACTTTAAATTCCTAAAATGCCCCTTATAGGCAAATCTTTCAACCTAGTCATCCGTGGCGACACTACCCGATTTCAAACCATTGTTTTTGACTCAGTGACTTGTTTAGAAACCTTTAAGTCCCTACGGACTTATGGTTTCACCATTCTTAAGATTTCTCTAATTTAGACACATTCTAAGCGCATTAGCGCACATTAGACATAGTTATGGAACTACTTACCTAATTGGCACACATACTTCATGTGGGTAGTTTTAGTACCCATGCTAATTCGCCTGAAGGCGCTTATTTAACTATGGACTTACCAGGTGGCTTTGACCCATATTCATACCTTGTGCTCATCCTCAATGATTTTTGGCATCAAGTGTCCATTCTCAAATGCATTTACATGTACATTTTCTAAATTGACAAACATTAATTTCTCGAAACCCAAATGGTAATACTTCGCCATTTGATCCATTTAGCCTCATGAATCTTAATGCTTGGAATACAAACATCAAGTGTTGGACTCAAATGATGAGGACATCACCATTTGAGCCGTTTAGACTCATAGTTCATGATTTCATCGATTCATTTGAATTAAAACATCATTTCCCACATATCATTATTAATTGATCCATTTGATGAATTTCACAATTCGGTCACAACTCATTGTTTTCAATTAATGTCATAAACCTTGTTTTGTTATGAGTTCACATAAAGCGACCCACTTAATGGATTTCACCTATTGGGGTATACCTTTATTACATATTCGAGATTAAAACTAATGTATACAACACTTAAGACATGTTATAGTCTAATGGTGTAAGTAAAACTCACCTTGTATTTCACCTTCACTTCCTTGCACTTAAGGCTTGTATTCGCTTGACACGTTTGCTTGTTGATCCATAATTTCCAAGCTTGCACCTAGCTTGACAAGATCAACCTTCACTATACTCATAAGATTGATCAAGTTACTCATCATGTCCAATAACTAACAATCTCATGAATTATACACACCATTTCATCTAAGTTTGAGAATTTTGTACTATAAATATTATTATTTGTATTAATATAGTATTTTAATATTCTTAAAAGATTTTATAAGATTTGGACAAAAATACCATGATGTAAAAGTACTTTTATTAGGAAATTTATCAAAATAAACATTCGAACGGTAAAATAAACATTGACTATTCAGTTACATTAATAAAATTGATGAATGGATCACTAATAAAACGACAAGATGATACCTTTGGTCACCGAGTGCCCCATATGCGAGCCACGTGGACAACCTAAAATCGTGCCACGTTATCATGTTCTTGGCGCATCACCTAAAGATTCTAAGGGGCTGTTTGGTAGCCTCTTAATTAGCCTCTTAACCATTCAAGTCTGAATCATTCATCATTCAGACTGTTTGTTTCAGCATCTGAATGGAATGATTAAGTGCTGAACCTTTAAGCTAATAAGGGATGCTGAATGATTCAGCTCTTAACCATTCAGAGCATCTTAACCATTCAGAGCATCTTAATGATTCAGCACTTAATCAACCAAACAGCCCCTAAGTGACATGGTTTCAAGTTGTCTATGTAGCCGCTATATGGTGCTGCATTTGGCTTCGTATTAAGATCTGGATGACATTAATAAATGGGTCATTTAGTCAAAATTCATTAGTAAAAAATCAAAATTCAACTTATTTTAGTTACTTTTTAAAAAATTTATTTTGATGAAATTCCCTTTTTACTACATAATCGTAATATGTTCACGCTGTGATAGCCATTCCCAAATTTATGTCATTTTCTGATTTTACTCTGGGCCAGATTGGTGATGATCACGAGTCCTTGACTCCTTGTAGCACTTTGGATGCTCTATTATAATATTTACTTTTATATTCTTTATACTATCTTTTTCATCCCAAATAACCCTCTTTTACTCACGTTGGTGGATGTTAATTTTGGTCCGAAACCGTTTAGATGGTTTAATTCATGGTTGAATAGGGATGATTGTGAAGGAGTTGTTTTGAAAGCTCTCGAAGAGGGTTCTTTTTCGGGTAAGCCGGATGAAATTTTGTTGGCTAAATTTAAGCACGTGAAACATTGTCTAAAGATGTGGTGGAAAGAGACCTTGAAAAAAGAAGGTGAAGACTTAAAAAATCTTAAAGAAGAGTTGGAAGCTTTGGAATTAACTATGGAAGATAGACAGTTAGAGGAAGGGGAGATGTGGGCTTTGGAGGAATGTAAAAATGGGATTGATTTTTTGAATATTTGCGCTAACAGGGATTTGAAACAAAAATCTCGGGTGCAATGGGCTATTGATGGGGATGAGAATTCAGTTTTTTTTCATGGTGTTATCAATGGTAGAAAGGCGTCTAATATGATTCCGGGGTTACAAGTTGCTGGTTCTTGGGTGTCCAAACCTTCCCTGGTCAAAAGGGAGGTTTTTAGGCACTTTAGAGACCACTTTGCGGAAAAGACTCATAGGAGGCCGAAGGTGGTGTGTGATAATTTTAAACGTATTTCTGTTGATTGTGCAGGCTCTTTGATTCGGCGATTTTCTAAAGAAGAGATCAGAGATGCGGTGTTCGACTGTGGTTCGGATAAAGCTCCTGGCCCAGAAGGTTTCAATTTTCGGTTTATTAAACATTTCTGGCGCCTTCTGGAAGATGACTTTGGTAAAGTGTTTGAGCATTTTTTTGAGTATGGTATTATTAGTAAAGGGTGCAGCTCCTCCTTTATTACTTTGATTCCTAAATCTAAAGTTTCGGTGGGTCTAAATGATTATCGGCCAATTAACTTGGTTGGAGTTATTAGTAAGGTGATTTCTAAGGTTTTGGCTGAGAGGATTAAAGCCGCGTTGGAGTTTATCATCTCGGATTCTCAGTCGGCGTTTCTTAAAGGTAGGTTTATATTGGATGGTCCCCTGATAATCAATGAATCGCTGGGGTGGTTAAAGAAGAACAGAAAGCGTGCCTTTTTATTGAAATTGGATTTTGCGAAGGCTTATGATAACGTCAACTGGAGCTTCCTCTTGTCTACTTTGGAATCTATGGGTTTCCCGGATAGATGGTGCAGATGGGTGAAAGGGATTTTAGAATCGGCTCGTTCTGCGGTGTTGGTTAATGGGTCCCCCACTTTTGAATTTCAATGTGAAAAGGGGGTTAGACAGGGGGACCCATTATCTCCATTTCTGTTCCTTGTGGTGATGGAAGTTTTGCATTGTCTCTTGGGTAAAGCGATTGACTTGAAGGTGATTAAGGGGATTGATTTTGGTGGTGACGCTAAGGTGTTATCTCATTTGTTTTATGCCGATGACGCCTTGGTAGTTGGGGAATGGTCTGAAGATAATCTGTTGAATGTCGCTAGAGTTCTTAGAGTTTTTCATGTGTGCTCGGGTCTCCGTATAAATTACCAGAAGTCATTTTTATATGGGATTGGGGTGGATGATTCGGAGGTGAAATCTTTAGCGAACATGTTTGGATGTAAAGTGGGTGTTATGCCCTTTGATTACTTGGGGATTCGGGTAGGTGCAAATATGAACCGGGTTATACATTGGGCTCCGGTGATTGATGTGGTTAAAAACCGGCTTTCCTCGTGGAAAGCTAAAACTTTGTCAATGGGTGGGAGGTTAACTTTAATTAAATCCGTCTTATCAAGCCTTCCTATATATTATTTATCTCTCTATAAAGCGCCATCTTCTATTTTGGAGCAAATTGAGAGGATGATGAGGAATTTTCTATGGTCGGGAAATGAGGATGTTCAAAAAATACATTGGGTGGCATGGGAGATCATTACGACGCCTATTAAGGAAGGGGGGTTGGGTATTTCGAAGTTAACTACAACAAACGTAGCTTTACTTGCGAAATGGGCTTGGAGATTTGTGACGGAAGATGGATCGTTATGGAGAAATACTATAGACGCTATTCACGGGGGGAGAGGTAGGTGGAATTTTTTGCCGATCAAAAGAGCTTTATCGGGTTGTTGGAAAGTTATTGTCAATATTGTGGATTCTGTTCGACTACGTGATAATCCATTGCACATGTTTATTAGAGGTTCGGTTGGGGTTGGGGCTAGTATCCGGTTTTGGTATGACCATTGGCTGGGGGAAACGGTTTTGAAAGAAAGATGGCCTAGGCTATATAGTCTGGACAAAAACAAAGGCTGCAAGGTTAAGGACAGAATTATTTTCAGTGATTCGCAGGTGACTTTTAAAGGGACATGGAGAAGATATCCTGATACAGTGGAAGAGTTATCAGAAATGGAAGATCTGTCGAGGCTCCTTACAGGATTGCAGCGTAACGAAGGCCCGGATACTTGGAAGTGGGATGGCAGCAACACCGGTGTTTTCACTGTTAAAGACGTCAAGAAGTTGCTGACTAACAGGAATCCGACTGTAACGCAGCAGGCTACGAAGATTAAATGGGAGGCTTGGGTTCCATTGAAGGTGAATTTGGTCTCTTGGAGGGCTGCTAAAGGTAGGCTGTCAACGCGAGTAGCCTTGAGATATAGAAATGTTAATATTCCTAGTGTTGCTTGCCCTTTCTGCGAATTACATGATGAAGATGGTACTCATCTGCTGGTGTGATGTGCTTTCTCATATGAGGTTTGGAGCTTGATTTGTAGGTGGTGTAAACTTACCCCTTTCTTTGCTTATGATTTTGAGGACTTAATGGGTTTATACAAGAACGTCCACGCCGGGAAATGGAGGAAAAAGATTGTGAGGGGTATCATTTTGATTACGGTATGGAATATTTGGTCAGCAAGGAATTTGAAGATATTTCAAGATAAAGATCGTAAGGCGAAGGAGGTAGTGGCGGAGATCAAGTCAAAGGCTTTTTTATGGTTAAAATATAGGTCGAAATATAGAGATATTGTTTGGAAACATTGGTCTGATTATCCGTTGTATATGTGCCTTTGATTTGGCGGTTCTCGTTTTGAGAGCTTGCCGTTGTTTATGAAAGTAAATGTTCAAAAAAAATTTCTTTTGTTAACTTTACCCAACAATTATGAATTTAGTCCAATTATTATTGTCATTACTAAAGTAACACCACCAATATCATTAAAAGTTTTTTAGATCTATTTGTTTAAAATTATTTATAAACATTTACTTTATGTTTTTATTATCACAAGAAAGCTAAAGGAAAAAAAGAAGACTATCCGGTGTGGGGACGTCCTAAGGCTGTCTTGGTCTGTTAAGGATGAAGCACACCGCCCCCTTGGTCTGTCTTCGTCTTAAATGTCATGCAGAGAACGTTTGGGACGTACCACTTTTATTGTTTTTTAAATATACGAACTAATTGAAAGGGGTGTTTTGTGCTGTATTGGTCTGTTAAGTATGGAGCATACCGTTTCCTTGGATTGTCCTAAAAAAGGAAGACAATCCCCTTTACTTACGTGGTAGCTTATGTGGCATGGAGGACGATCCATTTAGGCTTTCCCCATACCCAAGAACCTCATAAAAAAAGTATTCATGATTCCCTTATTTTTGGTCATTTTCCTAATTTCATCATTTGCATTTGATGAACACACCACTTTTTTAAAGTTGAATTGTCCTTACCTAACTTAGTCAACACGTGTATTTGGCTCGGTCAACGGCTGAATATTTCGTTGGAAATAGCGACCTCATTGACGCACCGTAACTCGTACGGTTCAAAATAACAAAGTGGTTCGAGAAACATCATTTTTGTTTTTGGTTTGTTTAAAACATAAATTGGTTTCTTTTATAGTTTTATATTCACAAAAGAATTATTTAAAGGTTAAAAATCATAATATATACTTATGAAAATGATAAAATGATTTTACTACCTTATTTTACCTAACCCACTCTATAATTTGTCTTTTAGTCTCAACAAGTTGCTAGGTATGTCATCTCATTATTAAGAGTAAATTACGATTTACACTGGTCGTTCCTCAATTTATGTTAGAATTGTAGATGTCATCTTAAATATGAGAAATAAGATTATGTGAGTACCTGACACGCTAGAACAGTAAAATTGTATAATGGGTGTTACTTGCATGTACTGGACAACCGTAATTTTTTAGAACATTAGGATTGTATGCTGGGTGTTACTTGCATATCATCGGCTTATCAAACATAAACAAACCTAATTTGCTAAATGGGTCACTAACGGTTCGCCAGGAGAGATCCTTGGTTCATAAGTAATCCAAAGTCTCATAAATCACCAACGCGTTTTGGGCTTAATGCTAGTGGATGAGAGGAGAACTCCACAGTTAAGCGTGCTCAGGTGGAAGTAGTATCAAGATGGGTGACCTCCTGGGAAGTCTCCACCGGGACGACCAAAAACAAATCCGTGAGCTCTGGATGGGCAACCCATCAGGGCAAAGCGGACAATATTGGTGGTGAGAGGGGCCGGATGTTGCATATTGGGTTTGACAAGCCCAACTTGTCTTGACTGGATGTCGGGGTGAATAATTGTCCTAAACACTTTGTCATTGTTGTGATGAACGAAGGCGATAGGCACTGCAAACATCAAACAGTCAGCTTCGGTTTAATGACGCTTAGTAACTTGTACATATTGTATATCTAACAATCGATATAAATAGTAAACTTTGTGAGTCTAACAAATAAACAGTTTTACGTTATGAAAACATGATAACTCACCAACTTAATTATTGACACATTTTAGCATGTTTTTTCAGATCGTTAAGGTACAACTGGTTAGGATGCACGTGGAACCGCACATGAATTATTTATACGTTATTGTATTTGGATTTTCAAACATTCGGTTATTTTATTTTTAGTTTGTTTTGGGGGTTCGCGTTTGTTTTGCGAAACATTTACTTTTGGTTAACATTTGATTCTGCTAACTATTTACAAACTTAAAAACCACTTTCTCATGTTTAATGAGATACGTATTTTCAAGCATATAGAGGCGTTCAATGTGACCATTGACTGGATCCTAGTGTGTCAGATGCCTTATGGTAAAACCCCCACGGGTGAAAATTTGAGGATGTGACAATAAGGATTATTTCCCGATGTGTGTTGATTCGGTTCAAACCATAAATCAGATTCTTACTTCCCATTTTGTATCCACTGTTATATGGCAGAAGGTCAACACCTAGTGTAGAAGCCTGCCTATCTTTGCATTTACCACCAGAGACTTAATGGAGATTCACCACATGGCTACTCTCAATGATACCTTGAGATAGATAAATCCAACCGGTTATTCTTTTTTCTTGTTGGAGTATTTACCACTAGAGACTTAATGGAGATTCACCACATGGCTTGTGTCAATGATACGTTAAGATAGATAAATCCAATCGGTTATTCTTTTAACTTGTTGGAGTATTTGGAAAGCTCGTAATGGGCTATCTTCTCGAATAAAGGAGTTTCCACAACCAGGTTGTTTAAAAGTATAAAGGCACGTAAACACTCAAGTTTTAAGTCTTCATATTGGATTAATCAGTTTAATTTTGATTTTTTGAGCATGTAACATGTTGTTCTTTAGGGGTGTTTTCTCTTGGCTAAGTCTTCATTTTTTCTAAATAATATTGTTTTCTTCGAAAGTAGAATTGCACAAACTCTCTTTCTTGGATGGCTTCTTTGACCGTGCCAAATCGTTCTCATGCCTAACTTCATTAAAAATCGTCAACGCCCTTTGCAAACACTTTTCAAAGTTGTTATGGCAACTAACCAACTATTCCTTCCTTTAAGAGTGTCCACAACACTACTTCATGAACCTCCATCGTGCACACCACGTCATATTTCAAACCTTCTTAAAAACATTTTTTTAACAACACCAAACCTTTACAATCCATTAAAAATGTTGAAATAACACACACACCAACATACTTACATTTATGTGAGAGAGAAATGAGGGGGGGGGGGGGGGGTTATGTGATGTCCGGACTAGGTTCATGCCTATGGACTAAACCCTTCGACCGTCGTCCAGACACTACCCTCGTACCGGACCATGCCACACAGTCCGCATTGTGCAAAAAGATTTGAAACTATTTTATATATTTTCAATTATATATAACTGAATATATAATCTTTAAGCATGTCATATAAACATTTAATTTATCATCATTATCTATGCTATATATAATGCATTGCTGCATATTATGACTATGAGATATGGCAGATGGATGTCAAAACCGCGTTCCTTAATGGACACTTACTGGAAGATGTCTATATGGTTCAACCTGAAGGTTTTGTCGATCCGAAGAATCCTAAAAAGGTGTGCAAACTGAATAAATCCATCTATGGATTAAAGCAAGCATCTCGCAGCTGGAATCTCCGTTTTGCTCAGAAAATCAAAGAGTTTGGTTTTATCAAGAACGAAGATGAACCGTGTGTTTACAAGAAGTCTAGTGGGAGCTATATTACTTTTCTTATACTGTATGTAGATGACATACTAATCATTGGAAACAATATCCCTATGCTTAAAGATGTTAAGACCTGGTTGGGTAAATGTTTCGCAATGAAAGATCTTGGTGAAGCTGCTTATATTCTGGGAATAAAGATTTATAGAGATAGATCAAAGAGGTTATTGGGTTTGAGTCAAAGTACATATATTGATAAGGTCTTACGACGCTTTTCAATGCAAGACTCAAAACGGGGGATCTTGCCCATGGCACATGGAACCATTCTTGATAACAAGCAGTGTGCAAATACTGTAGAGGAAAAGAAGAAAATGGAAGGTGTTCCATATGCTTCTGCGATTGGTTCCATCATGTATGCCATGTTATGTACTAGACCTGATGTCTTGTATGCTCTTAGCATGACGAGTAGATATCAACAGAATCCAGGAGAGAGTCACTGGGCTGCAGTGAAGAACATTCTTAAGTACTTGAGAAGGACTAAGGACATGTTCTTAATATATGGAGGACTGGATGAGGAGCTGTCAGTTAAGTGTTATACTGATGCAAGCTTCCAGACTGATCGTGATGACTCAAGATCACAAACGGGATATGTTTTCATTCTGAATGGTGGGGCTGTTACTTGGAAGAGCTCTAAGCAAAGTGTGGTTGCTCAATCCACCTGTGAATCAGAATACATTGCTGCATCAGATGCTGCAAAGGAGGCTGTCTGGATGAAGAAGTTCATTACTGATCTCGATGTTGTGCCTAGTATAAAGAAACCAATCGAGATACTGTGTGACAACACTGGTGCCATTGCTCTTGCAAAGGAACCAAGGTCACATCAGACCGCAAGGCATATACTCAGAAAGTTCCACTACATTAGAGAAATAGTGTAGCGTGGAGACGTCATGATGAACAAAGTTCATACAAATCTAAATCTGGCTGACCCCTTTACTAAGCCTTTACCTCAAGCTAGACATGAGGAGCATGCTGGAAATATAGGGCTTAGAGTTGTTAGACAATGGGCATGATCTGTAATTAGTATTGATGTTTTATTTTGAACTATAACAGTTACATTGAATATTTATTTGATTTAATGGGTTAAATGCAAATTTAAATATTTTGTGACCGTGTTCATTATTTGTATGTTTAAATTCTTGAATAAGAGTATTCTAAATATCCGTAGTCGATCAAATTACATGGGAATGAATTTGAATGTAAGACTATTGTGAATTGAGATGATTGTATTCATGAGATGAATAACTCAATGGTTTGAGAATCATAATTCACAGATATCATTAGGGAATGATATTGGATGTAACTCGCTTCAAAACGATCTCCATGGATCTATGTCATGAGATGTTTTGATATTGATATGTTCAATCTGTCCTTTTTCCTAAGGCACATATTAAACTACATTGATCAAGGACTATCTTTGATGTTATCTTA
Organism: Ambrosia trifida; assembly: GCA_028751855.1. NCBI lineage: Eukaryota > Viridiplantae > Streptophyta > Magnoliopsida > Asterales > Asteraceae > Ambrosia > Ambrosia trifida. Next base: position 36,817,135 of record CM054123.1, on the reverse strand, counting down.
CACTATCCTGAAACATGGGTAGCTATAAGGGTAGCGTTGGGAGAAATTCGAGATTAAGTGGGAGTTGTATGACGCTGATGGAATTCTGTACTTCTATGGGATTAGAAGCCTAGACATTCTGGCGCCCTCGTAAAACTCAAACTGGTATAAACACGTGGCCACGCTCGGACTAAGGTAGTTCGTTAGACCACTTTGAATTAGAGACGAGAATAGAGAATAGTTGATCACTATATAAGAATGAATGATCCATGTCTTATGATCAACGGATGTCTATACAGAAGGGACTTATTGATATAATTATCAGGGCTATAGTATTTGGTTAAGTAAAGCGTTACTTGAACTCAAAGAACTAGTTGACGACTGTAATGTGTCATACTGGTTTGGGTGCAATGCGATGCAGCTAGGCGTCCAACTCTGCGCACGTTGACTCATTTAATTAAAATCGTCCAAGTGGGAGATTGTTGGATATATAGGATGTCCGATGTAATTAAAAGTCGAGATCAACGTAACCCGAACCGGTACGATCCGAAGAGTTACACCTTGGTACACGAATCAGATAAGTTCACGCGTTGGTGGATTATTATTTATGAAATAATAATTGTTGAGTCTTGAGGGATTTAATATTAATAAGATTAATATTAAGGAGTATCTTGAGGGACTTAATGTTAATAAGATTAATATTAAGGAGTATTAAGATATTTAGCAAGGGGGTTTATTGCAAGTTGTTGTCTTATAAAAGGAGGGTTAAGGAGTAAACCCTAATGCACACTTTTGATAAAACAACAAACCCTTGCCTCCTCTTCTTGGCTTTTTGCGGCCGCCACCAAAGAAAAGAAGGCCGCCACCTTCTTCTTTTTTGGTTCGGCCATCAACCACCACAAGCCACCACCTTCCTCTTGCAAGTGTTGTTTCCCGGTTGGTTCGTGCTCGATTGTGAACATCCTACTAGCGAGGATTCGTTGTAACCCGCGTGTTACAATTCCGGTGTAGTCGTCAAAGGTTGATTACTAAACCCCCTATGGTTGTTTATTATTTATTTGTTTATACGCGTTTTGTGACATCCGTCACTTTTCTTTTTATAATAATAATCATAATAATAATAATAATCATAATAATAATAATAATAATAATAAAAATAAAATTTAGATATTATTATATATATACATTTTTTTTCTATTATTTATTTACCATTTCTAAACCAACCCAACACCATACAAATCCAAACCCAACCTTTCCCTTTAAAGATTCTCGGCCCAATGCTTTTAGTTGAAGCCCAACAGACCAAGCCCAAGCCACTCTCCCTTTTAACAAAAAAAAAAACAGGAATGCTCCTGCCGGGACTCGAACCCGGGCAGGTAGCACCACACACACACGCGTCCACCATTAGGCCAAGCAGTGTTTGTTGATTCTATTTGGACGATTAAAATCTTATACATAAATAGTGAACCAAGCTGGTCCCTCTTTCTTCCCTGCTGAGCGATCGCTGCACATCAAATTGGGTTGACTTTTCTTTTCTTAAACATGGAAACAAAGCAACAGCCTTGACTCGCGAAATTTCGGTCTATTACTAGTAAAAAACGTGCATAATTATCATTAATTCACATCCATTTTTCCCTATTCATGCGAAACCCAATTAATACATAGTCAAAACCTTCCAACTACAATCCGAGCCTTCCACTATAAATTGAACGTGCCCACACCATCCCTACTCGCCGAAAATCTCTTATCCATCTCCAATTTCTGTAAACAACTTGTTATTGAAGCCTTTTAATCGTTTTCTTTGCGTCTTCTTTGTCGAACTCGCAGACCCGCTTACGGGCTTGGTAAGCTTCTTTTTTTTTTTGTGGGTTCTAATAATCGGCACAGTGTGATCATTAGCCCCAAAGATTCAGGGGCTAATGATCACCAATTATGATGATTTGGAAATTAGGGCTCGATTGAATTGGATTGGGGAAGAACACACCATCAGACAATATATTTCATTATTTCAAATCGTAAAGCACACAACCAACTGGTATAGACCAGCTGGTTACACCCTGAGACAAAGGGAACGAACCGGCCTCTTGGCCAGGTTCGAATCCCACACACACACAAATCTTTTTTTCTTTCATTTAATCAATAACCTATTAAACCTATATAATTAATTTAAATCCAATATATTTCGTTCTCAGGGTGTGGCTCAGTTGGTGGCCACGCTTGTGATAAAACCCGAACCGGCCAGAGGCCCGGGTTCGATTCCCATAACCAACAAGTATTTTTTTTTTTTGCCATTTTTATATATATATTCAATACATTAAATCTTTTTAAATCAGTTTTAAATACCAAAAGTGGTTTATAAATTCCACAAAAATTATCATATGATCTTCAAATGATAAAGTTCATCACCCAAACTTTAGTTTTTCAAAAATAATTTATTTAATATATATTATTAATAATACAAATTTATTCATTTATATTTATTAAATTCTATAAAAATATCTAAACGATTTTATTAAATCTCACAAAAATTATCCTAAACTTGTTTATTCTTAAACATTCCAGAAAACATTTTTATTTCAGAAAAACCGTTTATTTTATATTTTTAATTAATTTTTCTTAGTTTTAATCATAAATAAATCATAATAAATTCATTTTTCAATATTTTTGCACCAAAATTTTATATAAATTATTTATAACTATCTAGAACTGAAATACAATTTTTAATTCAGAAATTCTTTAATTTTAATATTTATAGATATTAAAGTCATATTTTGACAATTTGAAATAATTAAATTAGATATTCTATTTTCAAGAAAATAATTTTATAAAAATTATTTTCATAATCAAAATCTTATGTTGTGACTATATTTAACTTAAAATTTTACAAAAAGACTTTTATTTATTTATTTATTAAATTTCTTATACTTTAATAAACAATTTGTTTAATAATCAAATAAACGTTTATCCCCAATTCGAAACCCTAGAAATTCATGTATCCTAGAGTTATTCCTTACATATTATCAAATTCTTTAGGTTGATTCTTTGGAATAATTCCAACGCATATTTCGTTGTCCAGTTCAATTTCAAGCTATTACGTAGACAGTGAGTACTTCCTATCCCCTTTTTGCTTTTATACATTTTCGGGGTGTTACATGTACACTATTACAATTTCAAATACAAGTTTACATTTTTACAATACAATTCTAGTACTATGTGCATTGCTTACAACGTGCTTTATGCTTAGACAATACATGTGGATTACATTTGTACCTAGTGAAATCATTAACATGGTACAAGCCGACCTTAACAGTGGATAGCGCTATTTGGATTGATAACCCGCCTAGATTGATTCTCCCCCTTTTTCATCGGAGAATCCGTGGCCATTGTTAAGTTATCACCCATTTATTGGATGAGTACACCACCGTTCATACAGTACATTATACAGTCACAGGGTTGATTTCGCTCATTTGTATGATACATAGTTTACATATTTGCACTGTAGCATGCACTTGAACTGTATATCTTTTTAACTTACTATATATATCAAAACTAGGAATGCTCACCAACATTTCTTATGTTGACCAAACCTATTTTTGTACATGTTTCAGGTGCAGTTTGATCTAATGCTTTAGCAAGAGACATTTAGTGCTTTATTTTAATTCAGTTATTTCAATATTTACATTTCATTTAGACAATGTATTTTCCATTTCCATGTAAGACAATTCTGGTTTATTCAATAATATTTACATTTTGGTACCATGTGCTTTTGAACAATCGTCACTACGTGGCACCTCGATGATTCCGCCATCGGTTGGGGTGTTACAGATTGGTATCAGAGCCATGGTTATAGGGAACTAGGTTATTAGATAAAATGGCCTAGACTATAACCGAACTTCAACTTGCATGCATAACATTTCCTAAATTACCTTACCCTCATTTCCCTCTACTTTCCTTCCTCTATCTTTCCCTTCTTCTCCATTTCCCCTCATCTTTCATCCTGGTACATAGAGATGGTGTCCTACAAGGAGTGGAAAGCCTACATCATCATGGAACGGGAGCAGTACCATTCATGAAGACACTCTTAGGCATAATGCCTACTCTTATTTTTGCTCCTTCAAAGTTGTTGAACTTTAATGAGTGTGATAAGGACACGTGCAATCTGGAAGGGTGGAGGCCTGTACACTGGGTTTTCTGGCATAGGCAAGCATAGCGCATAAATCCATTTACGGACCTGTTATGCTTACCTGGGGATTCCTGGAGTGAGTGTCCACTTATAGGCTAAAGCATGTCTTCTTTGATCACCATTGGGTTCAATTCCTTTGAAAAGTCAACGTTCTTGCTGGGCTTTTCAGCTAGACAAGGGCACTCCAAGCATCTTATGCAAGCTATCAATAATACCCTCTCGTTTCATATATAATATTTTGTATTTCATGATCTTCATATATTGCTTACAAGTTCATACTACATAATCATCTGTACGGTTATACATTTACATTTTCTAATCTCATGATTATTCATTAACTACCTCATAGATGTCTGCTCGCCGCATGCTCCGTGATGCCAGCCAACGCCCTGTTCGTGCTTCTGGACGACGTTCTGATCGTCGCCTCGCATCTTTAGTCGCCGAGCAAATTGCTGCAGTGATCCCAAACCTTGTCAGTGAGATAACCCAGAATAGTAACAGTGCCAACATAGGGAGTACAACTCAATTTCAGTGCACTTTCAAACACTTTAACTCCTGCAACCCCACAAAATTCACTGGTGAGGAGGGTGCTATTGGCCTCCTCCAATGGTTTGAAAGCATGGAGAGCACCTTTGTGAACAGTGAATGTCCTGATGAACTCCGCGTTCGCTATGCTACTAGTGTCCTTCAAAAGGGGGCGCTAACCTGGTGGAATGGCGAAAAACGCAATCGAGGAGCTGATGTTGCTTTATCTTTATCTTGGGCTGATGTTAAGGAACTCATGATCGCCAAATTCTGCCCTAGGAACGAAATCAGGAAACTGGAGGAAGAGTTCCATGGATTGAAACAAGACAGTGGTGAGAATCTTGCGTATAATACTCGATATCACGAACTTAGCATACTGGTTCCACACATGGTCACCCCAGTCTCTCGAGCAATCGAAAAATATATCGAGGGATTACCTGACCTGATTCAAGACGTTGTCACTGGAGGCAAAGCCACTACGGTAGAAGAAGCCATCCAGCTTGCAGCCACTTTAACAGACAAACACGTAAGGAAAGGAAACTTGGTTAGAAAGGGCACCAAGACGTCTACTGAGAAAACCACCAATACTGTTGAACAATCTAAGACTGTTTTAGCAAAGGCCGCCACTACTGCTTTGAACTCTAAGAAACGAATGGGCGATAATCTGAACCATACTGTTGTGGATCCTTTGACTCAACCTCCTATCAAGAAAGCCTACACGGGAACCCATCCTCAATGCAGCACTTGCAAGTATCATCACCCTGCAAATCTTCCATGCCGTCAATGCACTAGATGTGGAAGGTTTGGACACTTTGTCACTACTTGTCGTGTAACAGATTGGACGCAAGATAATCATCAAACAGCTGCCCAGGAACCACTACAGATTACTAACGGTCGGGCATGTTATCATTGTAGAGACCCTAACCACATGCTACCTCAATGTCCCAAATTGAACAATGTAAACCTGGTGGCACATGGACAAGCTTTCGATATCGATATCAACGAAGCAGACGATCAGGACGACGTTAATCCCACTGGTTAAGCCATGGATGAAATCTTCCCAAGACTCGAGAATCCAATACTCGTGTTTTTATTTTCTTGATTCTATTATCATTTTGTACCCAATTTTGTCGCACTCATTAGCATACAACATCCTTGCATACTATTGTGTACGAACACAGATTGGAAATTTATCAAATTCGATTACGTTTATTTTATATCGTATAAGTTTCAGACTCTACCTTACATTTTATTGAAACATTTGGTCTTGACTTCCATGGAAATCAAAATACTTATTTAATCCTACAAAGCTTTTCTAAAAACATCATTGTTTGTCACATGAAACTTGATTTTTCCCTTAATTTGATTATTCATTGAACATCTAATTATTCATGATACTCGTAAACAATTAATTATTCATGATAACACTTGCACTTAATGGTTGTAGTACTTACAAACTTGCTTGCATGTGTGTATTATCCACACAACTCAGATAAACATTTCATTTAAAGGGCTCCTCGGACGAGTGGTAGCCCATACTTAAAAACTGTTATGCTTACAAGTCATTGCAAACCAATGCAATTGACCTCGTTATTACATAGCCTCATTTCATTGATAAACGTGTGTTGTGTTATCTTCTTGTGAAACTTATTTGCTTTAATGTGTGTTAGATTAGGATCATAGAAGGACATAAAACCCTAATGTAAGGTAAATTGATGATTCCGGTCCAGAACGTAATCATGAATTTACAGGTACGTTAGGGTAGTGTGAAATTCTATTAGAGTTTTTGGTAGGCGTCCAGTACGTTTTCAAGGTATCAAAGGTGTGGTGGGTTAGCTGCGGTACACCCTGTATACAAACACTAATGATGCATTGAAAGTGAGACGGGAAGTCGGACCAGGAACAAACTCTGTTTACTTGGTAGTTCATTTAGTCTTTCTGTAGTCAATCAACCCGTACATTTATCATAGGATGCCTAAAACTTGAAACTTAATGATTCACTAGATTCCTATTCTCCTTATTATTCGAGACAAACTTAATCCAATCCTTAACTCACACCTATCAAACCTCTTACCCAAATCATTCGAATTTTCCAAGCCACAGCCATCTTAATTTTTACCCAAACATCCATAACCCTATGTTTCTAATAACTTCGGGACGGAGTTTCTAAAAGTAGGGGATGCTGTGACATCCGTCACTTTTCTTTTTATAATAATAATAATAATAATAATAATAATAATAATAATAATAATAATAAAAATAAAATTTAGATATTATTATATATATACATTTTTTTCTATTATTAATTTACCATCTCTAAACCAACCCAACACCATACAAATCCAAACCCAACCTTTCCCTTTAAAGATTCTCGGCCCAATGCTTTTAGTTGAAGCCCAACAGACCAAGCCCAAGCCACTCTCCCTTTTAACAAAAAAAAAAACAGGAATGCTCCTGCCGGGACTCGAACCCGGGCAGGTAGCACCACACACACACGCGTCCACCATTAGGCCAAGCAGTGTTTGTTGATTCTATTTGGACGATTAAAATCTTATACATAAATAGTGAACCAAGCTGGTCCCTCTTTCTTCCCTGCTGAGCGATCGCTGCACATCAAATTGGGTTGACTTTTCTTTTCTTAAACATGGAAACAAAGCAACAGCCTTGACTCGCGAAATTTCGGTCTATTACTAGTAAAAAACGTGCATAATTATCATTAATTCACATCCATTTTTCCCTATTCATGCGAAACCCAATTAATACATAGTCAAAACCTTCCAACTACAATCCGAGCCTTCCACTATAAATTGAACGTGCCCACACCATCCCTACTCGCCGAAAATCTCTTATCCATCTCCAATTTCTGTAAACAACTTGTTATTGAAGCCTTTTAATCGTTTTCTTTGCGTCTTCTTTGTCGAACTCGCAGACCCGCTTACGGGCTTGGTAAGCTTCTTTTTTTTTTGTGGGTTCTAATAATCGGCACAGTGTGATCATTAGCCCCAAAGATTCAGGGGCTAATGATCACCAATTATGATGATTTGGAAATTAGGGCTCGATTGAATTGGATTGGGGAAGAACACACTATCAGACAATATATTTAATTATTTCAAATCGTTAAGCACACAACCAACTGGTATAGACCAGCTGGTTACACCCTGAGACAAAGGGAACGAACCGGCCTCTTGGCCAGGTTCGAATCCCACACACACACAAATCTTTTTTTTCTTTCATTTAATCAATAACCTATTAAACCTATATAATTAATTTAAATCCAATATATTTCGTTCTCAGGGTGTGGCTCAGTTGGTGGCCACGCTTGTGATAAAACCCGAACCGGCCAGAGGCCCGGGTTCGATTCCCATAACCAACAAGTATTTTTTTTTGCCATTTTTATATATATATTCAATACATTAAATCTTTTTAAATCAGTTTTAAATACCAAAAGTGGTTTATAAATTCCACAAAAATTATCATATGATCTTCAAATGATAAAGTTCATCACCCAAATTTTAGTTTTTCAAAAATAATTTATTTAATATATATTATTAATAATACAAATTTATTCATTTATATTTATTAAATTCTATAAAAATATCTAAACAATTTTATTAAATCTCACAAAAATTATCCTAAACTTGTTTATTCTTAAACATTCCAGAAAATATTTTTATTTCAGAAAAACCGTTTATTTTATATTTTTAATTAATTTTTCTTAGTTTTAATCATAAATAAATCATAATAAATTCATTTTTCAATATTTTTGCACCAAAATTTTATATAAATTATTTATAACTATCTAGAACTGAAATACAATTTTTAATTCAGAAATGCTTTAATTTTAATATTTATAGATATTAAAGTCATATTTTGACAATTTGAAATAATTAAATTAGATATTCTATTTTCAAGAAAATAATTTTATAAAAATTATTTTCATAATCAAAATCTTATGTTGTGACTATATTTAACTTAAAATTTTATAAAAAGACTTTTATTTATTTATTTATTAAATTTCTTATACTTTAATAAACAATTTGTTTAATAATCAAATAAACGTTTATCCCCAATTCGAAACCCTAGAAATTCATGTATCCTAGAGTTATTCCTTACATATTATCAAATTCTTTAGGTTGATTCTTTGGAATAATTCCAACGCATATTTCGTTGTCCAGTTCAATTTCAAGCTATTACGTAGACAGTGAGTACTTCCTATCCCCTTTTTGCTTTTATACATTTTCGGGGTGTTACATGTACACTATTACAATTTCAAATACAAGTTTACATTTTTACAATACAATTCTAGTACTATGTGCATTGCTTACAACGTGCTTTATGCTTAGACAATACATGTGGATTACATTTGTACCTAGTGAAATCATTAACATGGTACAAGCCGACCTTAACAGTGGATAGCGCTATTTGGATTGATAACCCGCCTAGATTGATTCTCCCCCTTTTTCATCGGAGAATCCGTGGCCATTGTTAAGTTATCACCCATTTATTGGATGAGTACACCACCGTTCATACAGTACATTATACAGTCACAGGGTTGATTTCGCTCATTTGTATGATACATAGTTTACATATTTGCACTGTAGCATGCACTTGAACTGTATATCTTTTTAACTTACTATATATATCAAAACTAGGAATGCTCACCAACATTTCTTATGTTGACCAAACCTATTTTTGTACATGTTTCAGGTGCAGTTTGATCTAATGCTTTAGCAAGAGACATTTAGTGCTTTATTTTAATTCAGTTATTTCAATATTTACATTTCATTTAGACAATGTATTTTCCATTTCCATGTAAGACAATTCTGGTTTATTCAATAATATTTACATTTTGGTACCATGTGCTTTTGAACAATCGTCACTACGTGGCACCTCGATGATTCCGCCATCGGTTGGGGTGTTACACGTTTAACTGAGATCCTGATTGGGAATATTTTATTAATCGGATTAATAAAATTAATAACAATTTATATATAAAATCGGCTATTATATATATTGTATATATAATCCGTTTTTGTTAAATATATAAACCGCTTCCGCTGTGTATTCGATACCATGATTCCCATCAGTGGTATCAGAGCCACGGTTACGCGCGTATAGATGGTAAAGTTATAATTTTGATCTATGTTTTATTTGTCAAAAATTGTTTATTTTGACAAAAGATCAAAAGCTTTTAGTTGTTCATGGATTGTGATGTGAATCGAGCCCTAGGTATTTGACCCATGTCATGGTTGTGTTTGTGATGGTTTTATTTCTTTATTGATTTGTATTTTTTTATTACGGATATTGGATCCGGTGTAATAGATAGGAATAGAATAGATTTGATTTTATTGTATTTTCAAATTTATTGTTGTAATCCTACAAGTACAAGATCAAGACGAAGATATAAAGGACGAACAGGTTTCATGAAGATAGAGATCTCGGGTCAAGTGGGAGCTATATCAAAATAGTTTTGAAACCCTTTTGACTAGTTCGTTTCGTTTCTGGCTAAAACGAAACGGGCGACCTATTAGGGGCTCGATTCGTTTAATTTTATTGTTATATTTTGTGGTTGTGGTTTATTTATTGTAAATAATTTAGATAACCCAAAATAAATAAAATTTTCACAATCATGGCAACGGTTTTATTAAAACAAGTTTTATAAAACCGAAAAGCATATTTAATATAAGGAGTTTTATTAATATTAAAACAAGTGCATTCGCGATAATACGACCAATGTAGTTTAAATAGGGTATTTAAAACTATACCGTGTCGAGTGTTGAAAGGAGTTTCAATTATCACGAATAATATAAAATTGGATTTTATAAACTGTTGTGTGACTCACATCATGCTAACGAGTCATTCAATATATTTATGGTAAATATTAAAATTAAATCCCAATTTTAAATTGATGTTTCATGCCACCCTTAACGAGTTAACACTTCATTCTATATCGAACCCAAATGTTAGTGCTGACCCTACATCTGGGCGTTGATCATGAGTGAAGGTAATCATCGCGGTTCCTGTGTAACATAGGACGGTGTTACAGTTAACAGTAAAGGACCAAACATCGCTTGTTTGACAAGTGGGCATAGTTGGGGTTAAACATACATCGCTTTTAGCGATAACCCCAAAAAAAGGAGAGTTGTGTAGTGGACACAATTAACAATCGTTGTTTACCTACCTAATCATGCCAGTGGACAGTGCTAAGCCAGTTCATTGTGTATTGATGAATCGGGATCTCATCCTAATTAATTTTTCTTTTTGGGTCATAAAATAATTAGGATACTTAAAACATGAAATACTAATACATTAGATTTTGAACTTTGTAGTTGTCAACTGAAAACAATTCCGCCTCTCAATTCTCTCTCAAGTCCATCTTAGAGAAGGACAAACTTAACTACTCCAACTTCATGGACTGGCACCGCAACTTGAAAATTGTTGTCAAGGCGGAGAACAAGTTGTATGTTCTAGAAACGTCAGTTAGCACTCGTGTGCTAAAAATGAAGGCATATCTTGATCACTTGGCACGTTTGGAATACCCCTTGAGTTATGAGTTAGCTGGGGATATTATCCTAAACTCATTGCCCAAGTCATATGACCAGTTCATTATGAACTACAATATGAACGGGATGGAAAAGACACTTGAAGAATTGCATCAGATGCTCAAAACTGCTAAGGTGAACATACCTAGCAAGACTGCACCAGTGCTAGTGATCAAGGAGGGACAAGTTAAGAAACCTAACACCAAGAAAATGGGCAATCAGGGCAAAGGGAAGGGCAAAGGCAAATCTGTTGCCAATAAGAAACCTCGGAAAGATGCCAAGTGTTTTCATTGTGATGAAACTGGGCACTGGAAGAGGAACTGTGCTAAGTATTTAGCTGAGCTGAAGCAAGCTAAGGCTTCAGGAGGAGAGTCCTCAAGTATATATGTTATTGAAATCTTTGCTTTTCCTAGCAAAACATGGGTGTCTGACACAGGATGTGGTTTCCACATTTGTAATGTTTTGCAAGGACTAAGAAAGATTAGAAAGCTGAAACAAGGCGACTTGGAGGTCCATGTTGGCAATGGACAAAGAGTTGCTGTGAAGGCTATAGGAGAATGTGTTCTCTTGCTTCCTTCTGGTTTAGAACTTGTTTTGAACAATGTTTATTACATTCCTAGTGTGACTAGAAATATTGTTTCAGTTTCGGCTTTGCGAGGACAAGGTTTTAATTATCGTTTCAATGGGGAATTTATTTCTGCTTATTTAACGATGTATTTTACTTTGATGCAAAACCCAACAATGGGATCTATGAGATAGAAATCCAAAACAATAACATATTATGCAATATCTCCCATAAACGTAATAAGTTGGACTTTAATGATACGTATATGTGGCATTGTAGGCTTGGTCACATAAGTGAGAATCGTGTTAAACAACTCAAAACCGCAGGAATCCTGGATTCCAAGGGTTCAGAGTCGTTTGGAAAATGCGAATCATGCTTAAGTGGAAAGTTAACGAAAGCACCTTTTTCAAATGTTGGAGAAAGAGCTAATGATCTGTTAGGACTTGTACATACAGATGTATGTGATCCATTCAGAACAATGTCAAGACATGGAGAAAGATACTTTGTTACATTTACTGATGATTTCAGTAGATATGCTTATGTTTATCTTATGAAGCATAAACATGAAACTCTTGAAAAGTTCAAGGAGTACCAAAACGAAGTAGAAAATCAGCTAAATAGAACTATTAAAATGCTTCGATCAGATCGAGGCGGTGAATATCTTAGTCAGGAATTCATCGACCATCTAAAGGATTGTGGAATAGTTTCACAACTCACTCCACCTGGAACACCGCAACATAATGGTGTGTCTGAGCGGAGAAATCGAACTCTATTAGATATGATTCGATCAATGATGTGTCGAACAAACCTTCCAAAATCCTTTTGGAGTTATGCTTGGAGACCGCCGCAAGACTTGTGAATATAGCTCCAACGAAAAGGGTTACTAAAACGCCTTATGAGATATGGCATGGAAAGAAACCTCAATTATCCTACCTTAAAGTCTGGGGATGTAATACTTATGTCACTCTAGAATCTTCAGATAAACTAGATCCCATAGGCGAAAAGGTGGTTTTCGTTGGATACGGTAAGAAGATCGGTTACCTGTTCTACCACCCCACTGAAAATAAGATTTTCACCAAACGCAGAGGCACTTTCTTAGAGGAAGAGCTTCTGGCACGAGGGATTGGAGATAACCATGTGGATCTTGAAGAAATTCGAGAATCACAAGTGACTGAACCAGCTGTTCAGACAGAACCAGATGTAACTGATCCAGTTGTTGAAGTTGAGCCTGAGAGGACTCAAGAAACAACAAAAACACCAAGTGTTCGGAAAAGTATTAGGGATCGTCGTGCACCGGTAAGGTATGACGATATCTTCATGATTGATGAAGCTGAGCCTACTACTTACAAATCTGCAATCTTGGATTCAGAATCCAAGAAATGGCAAGAAGCTATGAATGCAGAGATGCAATCCATGTATGATAACCAAGTCTGGGAATTGGTTGATCTTCCTACCGAATGTCGGACTGTGGGAAACAAATGGATCTTCAAGAAGAAGACTGACATGGATGGGAATGTGCAAACCTACAAAGCAAGGCTTGTAGCGAAAGGTTTTACTCAGACTCAAGGAATTGACTATGAGGAAACTTTCTCGCCGGTGGCCATGCTTAAGTCTATTAGAATTCTACTTGCCATTGCTGCATATTATGACTATGAGATATGGCAGATGGATGTCAAAACCGCGTTCCTTAATGGACACTTACTGGAAGATGTCTATATGGTTCAACCTGAAGGTTTTGTCGATCCGAAGAATCCTAATAAGGTGTGCAAGCTGAATAAATCCATCTATGGATTAAAGCAAGCATCTCGTAGCTGGAATCTCCGTTTTGATCAGAAAATCAAAGAGTTTGGTTTTATCAAGAACGAAGATGAACCGTGTGTTTACAAGAAGTCTAGTGGGAGCTATATTACTTTTCTTATACTGTATGTAGATGACATACTAATCATTGGAAACAATATCCCTATGCTTAAAGATGTTAAGACCTGGTTGGGTAAATGTTTCGCAATGAAAGATCTTGGTGAAGCTGCTTATATTCTGGGAATAAAGATTTATAGAGATAGATCAAAATGGTTATTGGGTTTGAGTCAAAGTACATATATTGATAAGGTCTTACGACGCTTCTCAATGCAAGACTCAAAAAGGGGGGCTCTTGCCCATGGCACATGGAACCATTCTTAATAACAAGCAGTGTGCAAACACTGAAGAGGAAAGAAGAAAATGGAAGGTGTTCCATACGCTTCTGCGATTGGTTCTATCATGTATGCCATGTTATGTACTAGACCTGATGTCTCGTATGTTCTTAGCATGACGAGTAGATATCCACAGAACCTAGGAGAGAGTCACTGGGCTGCAGTGAAGAACATTCTTAAGTACTTGAGAAGGACTAAAGACTTGTTCTTAATATATGGAGGACTGGACGAGGAGCTGTCGGTTAAGTGTTATACTGATGTAAGCTTCCAGACTGATCGTGATGATTCAAGGTCACAGACGGGATATGTTTTCATTCTGAATGGTGGGGCTGTTACTTGGAACAGCTCTAAGCAAAGTGTGGTTGCTTAATCCACCTGTGAATCAGAATACAATGCTGCATCGGATGCTGCAAAAGAGGCTGCCTGGATGAAGAAGTTCATTGGTGATCTCGATGTTATGCCTAGCATAAAGAAACCAAACGAGATACTGTGTGACAACACTGGTGCCATTGCTCTTGCAAAGGAACCAAGGTCACATCAGACCACAAGGCATATACTCAAGAAAATCCACTATATTAGAGAGATAATAGGACGTGGAGACATTGTATTAAACAAAGTTCATACAGATCTGAATCTGGCTGACCCCTTTACTAAGCCATTACCTCAAGTTAAACATGAGGAGCATGCTGGAAAGATAGGGCTTAGAGTTGCTAGACAGTGGGCATGATCTGTAGTTAGTATTGATGTTTTATTTTGAACTATAACGGTTACATTGAATATTTATTTGATTTAATGGGTTAAATGCAAATTTAAATATTTTGTGACCGTGTTCATTATTTGTATGTTTAAATCCTTGAATAAGAGTATTCTAAATATCCGTAGTCGATCAAATTACATGGGAATGAATTTGAATGTCAGACTATTGTGAATTGAGATGATTGTATTCATGAGATGAATAACTCAATGGTTTGAGAATCATAATTCACAGATATCATTAGGGAATGATATTGGATGTAACTCGCTTCAAAACGATCTCCATGGATCTATGTCATGAGATGTTTTGATATTGATATGTTCAATCTGTCCTTTTTCCTAAGGCACATATTAAACTGCATTGATCAAGGACTATCTTTGATGCTATCTTACACTATCCTGAAACATGGGTAGCTATAAGGGTAGCGTTGGGAGAAATTCGAGATTAAGTGGAGTTGTATGACGCTGACGGAATTCTGTACTTCTATGGGATTAGAAGCCTAGACATTCTGGCGCCCTCGTAAAACTCAAACTGGTATAAACGCGTGGCCACGCTCGGACTAAGGTAGATCGTTAGACCACTTTGAATTAGAGACGAGAATAGAGAATGTTGATCACTATATAAGAATGAATGATCCATGTCTTATGATCAACGGATGTCTATACAGAAGGGACTTATTGATATAATTATCAGGGCTATAGTATTTGGTTAAGTAAAGCGTTACTTGAACTCAAAGAACTAGTTGACGACTGTAAAGTGTCATACTGGTTTGGGTGCAATGCGATGCAGCTAGGCGTCCAACTCTGCGCATGTTGACTCATTTAATTAAAATCGTCCAAGTGGGAGATTGTTGGATATATAGGATGTCCGATGTAATTAAAAGTCGAGATCAACGTAACCCGACCCGGTACGATCCGAAGAGTTACACGTTGGTACACGAATCAGATAAGTTCACGTGTTGGTGGATTATTATTTATGAAATAATAATTGTTTTAGTCTTGAGGGATTTAATATTAATAAGATTAATATTAAGGAGTATCTTGAGGGACTTAATATTAATAAGATTAATATTAAGGAGTATTAAGATATTTAGCAAGGGGGTTTATTGCAAGTTGTTGCCTTATAAAAGGAGGGTTAAGGAGTAAACCCTAATGCACACTTTTGATAAAACAACAAACCCTTGCCTCCTCTTCTTGGCTTCTTGCGGCCGCCACCAAAGAAAAGAAGGCTGCCGCCTTTTGTTTTGGTTCGGCCGGCCAAGAACCACCATCAACCGCCGCCTTCCTCTTGCAAGTGTTGTTTCCCGGTTGGTTCGTGCTCGGTGTGAACTTCCTACTAGCGAGGATTCGTTGTAACCCACGTGTTACAATTCCGGTGTAGTCGTCAAAGGTTGATTATTAAACCCACTATGGTTGTTTTATTATTTATTTGTTTATACGCGTTTAACTGAGATCCTGATTGGGAATATTTTATTAA
This sequence comes from Ambrosia trifida, assembly GCA_028751855.1. Classification (NCBI taxonomy): domain Eukaryota; kingdom Viridiplantae; phylum Streptophyta; class Magnoliopsida; order Asterales; family Asteraceae; genus Ambrosia; species Ambrosia trifida. The sequence goes on along the minus strand of CM054123.1, from coordinate 36,800,922 downwards.
TCGGATTAATAAAATTAAATATATATTTATACATATTAATCGGCCATTATATATATATAGTATATATAATCCGTTTTTGATAAATATATAAACCGCTTCCGCTGCGTATACAATACCATGATTCCCAACAGTGGTATCAGAGCCACGGTTACGCGCGTATAGATGGTAAAGTTATAATTTTGATCTATGTTTTATTTGTCAAAAATTGTTTATTTTGACAAAAGATCAAAAGCTTTTAGTTGTTCATGGATTGTGATGTGAATCGAGCCCTAGGTATTTGACCCTTGTCATGGTTGTGTTTGTGATGGTTTTATTTATTTATTGATTTGTATTTTTTATTACGGATATTGGATCCGGTGTAATAGATAGGATTAGAATAGATTTGATTTTATTGTATTTTCAAATTTATTGTTGTAATCCTTCAAGTACAAGATCAAGACGAAGAAAAAAAAAGGCGAACAGGTTCCATGAAGATAGAGATCTCGGGTCAAGTGGGAGCTACATCAAAATTGTTTTGAAACCCTTTTGACTAGTTCGTTTCGTTTCTGGCTAAAACGAAACAGGCGACCTATTAGGGGCTCGATTCGTTTAATTTTATTATTATGTTTTGTGGTTGTGGTTTATTTATTGTAAATAATTTAGATAACCCAAAATAAATAAAATTTTCACAATCATGGCAACGGTTTTATTAAAACAAGTTTTATAAAAACCGAAAAGCATATTTAATAAAAAGAGTTTTATTAATATTAAAACAAGTCTATTCGCGATAATACGACCAACGTAGTTAAATAGGGTATTTAAAACTATCCCGTGTCGAGTGTTGAAAGGAGTTTCAATTATCACGAATAATATAAAATTGGATTTTATAAACTGTTGTGTGACTCACATCATGCTAACGCGTCATTCAATATATTTATGGTAAATATTAAAATTAAATCCCAATTTTAAATTGATGTTTCATGCCATCCTTAACGAGTTAACACTCCATTCTATATCGAACCCAAATGTTAGTGCTGACCCTGCATCTGGGCGTTGATCATGAGTGAAGGTAATCATCGCGGTTCCTGTGTAACATAGGCCGGTGTTACAGTTAGCAGTAAAGGACCAAACATCGCTTGTTTGACAAGTGGGCATAGTTGGGGTTAAACATACATCGCTTTTAGCGATAACCCCAAAAGGAGAATTGTGTAGTGGACACAATTAACAATCGTTGTTTACCTACCTAATCATGCCAGTGGACAGTGCTAAGCCAGTTCATTGTGTATTGATGAATTGGGATCTCATCCTAATTAATTTTGTTTTTTGGGTCATAAACTAATTAGGACACTTAAACATGAAATACTAATACATTAATTTTGAACTTTGTAGATGTCAACTGAAAACAATTCCACCTCTCAATTCACAAGATCAAAGCTAGATCCAACCCAGGATTATCCATTCAAACCCAGAGCTCACTAGGGCTTTCATGCATTTCGGTTTATGATTTTGTGTGCACCCAAAATGATAAACCGCTCTACATGGTCCTCCAAGTGTTCTCCTAGTTCAAAGTTCAAATCACCGGACATAGACTCTTAGCTATACACCGTAATGCTACGGTAGTTTATGGCAAGTGTTTCTATTGGAGTATGAAAGGGAGATGTCCGAGCCTTGGACAAATCTTAAGAGTACACTATTTACTCCAAGATACCACACTGCCTAGAAAGTAAGTAACCCGACATAAGATAGAACGGATGATGTAACATAGGAAGGTCAGATGATTTAGAGACACCCCGACAAGGCCATACGTAATCCATCATAATGTTTAGTACTATGTGATCGTCTAGTGTATGCGACTCGGCTATAGACTAGACTCTACATGCAGTCCTAGTTCACTATAACCTGGCTCTGATACCAATCTGTCACACCCTCAAAATCCACTTGCGGAGTTTTACCGCGAGGCGCATGACAAACCAGGATCCAAGTCAACGATCACAATAAACAAATCTAAATGAACATATGCAATTTCAAAAACATAGTTTAAAACCCCCAAATACAGCGGAAGCTTATTCTCAAAACATAATCCAAAAGTAAACCAAAATATTCAATGTTCGAAAACCATGCAACCCTAACTAGACGCCGTGCAGACGCGTGCGCCCTAGTTCCGTAGTGCTACCTTAGCGACCTGAGAAAACATGTAAGAGTTACGTCAGCACAAAAATGCTGGTGAGTTCACAGGTTTGTAGTTAAAGTACCAAGTTCAACCTGTGCATACTATATAAATTTGTAAACCAAAGTACGCTAGCTAGGCGTCTGTTTTGTTACTACAACGATTGGAAAACCATTACTAACTCGCAACCCAGATGTTGTGCCCAAATAGTAAACCTGTTCCTGTTTGAGACAATATGCACTCGCCCGGCCCTCCAAGCCGACGAGCGGGGTTGGTTACTCCCAATAGATCTATTCACATTTCCCCGTTGTGCTAACCCGCACATTCATGGTTTCCCCCGGGACTTCCAAAGATCGTATAGTAAACCATAGAAACCCATAGTATGACAGTTGTTACCAAAACATAAGTTTAACACATGTTTTCTCCCCCAAAAAGTGAAACCAGTTAAAAGAGGGGCCGTAAACTCACCTTAGGTTGCGTTACTTCGTAATACGAATAAAAATCAGCAAGCTATGTTAGCCCCGTAAAGCGGCGACCTAACATATGACAGTTACAAGTAATTAGACTAATAACCCGTAGGTTAGTTAGTCCCTAGATGTCCAGACCATAACCAAGTTCGTTTGAAAACACTGTGACTGTTAAATTAACCCAATGTACAAGACTCGACATCCCATTGGTGACCCGAGACTCCCCGTGTTATACTTGCACTCTCAAACATACAATCATGCAATCACACTTAACATACGTTAAAGTCCAACAAGTTGTAGCACGTAGTTCAAGTATCACATAAATAAGTCCGAGCACATGTTACCAAGTTACTAGGTATGTTACGGGGTTCCTAGCATGTTCCTAGGTGTCCAATCGGGTCCCGAAATGCTAAATTACACTTACAGCAGCAGTACAGGCGATTAGGAAAAGTCAACTAGTGATTATGTGGGTCAACAGGCATTTAGGAAGGCTAATCGCCTATACTATAGGCGATTAGGGTCATATGGTATGCAAATCAGGAGTTTATAGGCGATTACGTCGTAAGGCATGCAATTCAGGGCTTAACTAGCAATTAGGATCGTAATCGCATGAAGTAAAGGCATTTAGGCCCCTATTCGCCTATACTATAGGCGATTAGGGTTTCCTATCAGGAGAATAGCCTCCTAATCGCCTATAGTATAGGCGATTAGGATTGCTAATCGTCTATAGCCCAGCTGTTCCGGTTTTTCGCGCGTTTAACACTCCAAATCAAATCCAGAACGTGTGTAAACATCAAATATCAATCAAACAACCATATCAAACATATTTCAATCAAAATCCTTCGTTTAACCTCGTTCTATCAGCCCTGCATGCAACCATGTATCCCAAAAACAATACACATAGCATGAAACATCACATTAACATGCATAACCGTAACCCTAATGAACAATTACTCAGATTTCATCAACATGCTATCATCAATCTGTAACTACCTTAATATCATGTTAACAATCCTTCTTGAATCACAAAAACCCTATCTTTTAAATTATAAACACACATACAGCATGCATAATAGCTAGAATTCAATTAACAATGATTATTAACGAATTTCAGAAGACACATACGTTTATAAACAGGTCTGGACCATTAGGGATTTAATAAAAACATTATTAAAGGTTGCATGAATGAAAACCACACCTTAGGTTTATGATAGATTGATGTAATAGGCTTGAAATCTTGTATTTTGATCCAAAATCGTGTTCCAGAGGTTGTGTGTGTGTTGGGACGAGTTGTGCGACGACTAGGGTTGTTAATATGAAGTTTAGGAGGTCAAGTATTGTATTTATAGTCGTTTTTAGTCGTCCAGCACGTTATAGGCGATTATGCAGCAGCATCAGGCGAATAGGGTTGCTAATCGCCCTCCCTATAGGCGATTAGCCTGCTATTCGCCCCAAGACATGTCCCAGTCGCCTCCCTTAGGCGATTAGCCCTCCCTAATCGCCTATAGGGGTTGGTTCTGCGTATTTTGCGCGTTAAACCCCGTTTTAACATATGTTAACACACTTTCACACACCGACAAGTCACATAATGATTGTAAACACATAATACTTGCAAACAAACACATTCACACTCGTTCACCAATTCCCGGGACTCGAGACTTGTATGTTCCCTATGCTCTGACGATTCTACGAATTGTCACCCCTTGTACACTTGGTTAAGGACTGACATCTAATGAGCCTCTAGACTAACATCTAATGATCCTCTATACTAAACTAACAGTTCCCGAACCGTAACACGACTCGACTAACCCAGTTAAGTATAATCTACGCGTGACTCGCTAAGGTAGACTTTCATCTAGACAGCGTTGTTAACCAGAATTTTCCGGGTGTCACATCATCCCCACATTAAAAGAATTTTCGTCCCGAAAATTGCACAAGTACCAAAAGGAATAACAAAAGAAACAGACAAAAGTTAGAAACCAAGAGAGATTTACCCGAGTTGTCACATCATCCCCACGTTAAAAAGGAATCTCGCCCCGAGATTCATTCAGCTACAGTGGTAACATATCTCGATTCGAACGCTTCCTTAGGAAAGAGATGAGGATACTTAGACTTCATCTGATCCTCCCGTTCCCAAGTGTACTCTGGTCCGCGGTTCGAGTTCCAGCGAACCTTAACAATGCGAATCTTGCTATGACGTAGGCTACGAATCTTGTAATCAAAAATCTCAACAGGTTCCTCCACAATCCGAAGACGATCATCAACCTTGATCTCTTCCAGTGGAACAATAAGAGACTCGTCAGCCAGACACTTCTTTAAGTTGGATACATGGAAGACGTTATGTACGTTGCCGAGCTCCGTCGGTAAATCAAGACGATATGCCACCGGTCCAATCCGTTCCAGAATTGTAAATGGGCCGACATACCGAGGGTTGAGTTTGCCACGCTTCCCAAAGCGTATGACGCCCTTCCACGGTGAAACTTTCAGAAGTACTTTGTCATCAACTTGGAATTCCAATGGCTTGCGACGCTGATCGGCATAACTCTTTTGCCGGTCCCGTGCTGCTGCCAACCGGTTACGAATCTGTACGATCTTTTCCGAAGTTTCGTACACTAGCTCAGGCCCAGTGAGTTGACTCTCACCCACCTCAGCCCAACAAAGAGGAGACCGGCATTTCCGCCCGTACAGTGCCTCGAACGGAGCTGCCTTGATGCTCGTGTGGTAACTGTTGTTGTAAGAGAATTCTACTAACGGTAGGTGAGCTTCCCAACTTTTGCCAAAATCGATCGCACATGCCCGCAGCATGTCTTCTAAGGTTTGAATCGTGCGTTCACTCTGACCGTCAGTCTGTGGGTGATAAGCTGTACTCATGTCCAGCTGAGTACCCAAAGCCTTGTGCAGAAACTTCCAGAAGTGAGAAGTAAAGTGGGAGTCACGATCCGAAATAATAGAAACCGGCACCCCGTGCTTAGAAACAACTTCCTTCAGATAAAGACGAGCCAAACGATCCATGGTGTCGGTCTCCTTAATAGCGAGAAAATGGGCTGATTTCGTCAACCGATCAACAATCACCCATATCTTATCATTCCCGCTCGGTGACTTAGGTAGTTGCGTGACAAAATCCATTGTAATCCGTTCCCATTTCCACTCCGGAATTTCAGGTTGTTGCAAGAGACCCGACGGTTTCTGGTATTCCACCTTGACCTTAGCACAGGTCAAGCATTTGCTCACGTATAAGGCTATATCCGACCTCATGTTTGGCCACCAGTAAAGCACCTTTAGATCTTGGTACATCTTATCCGAACCAGGATGAATAGAATACCGGGACTTGTGAGCCTCATCTAAGACAAGCTCCCGAAGTCCCCCGAATAAAGGAACCCATATGCGTTCTGCGAAGTAGTGCAGGCCATCAGGCCTTTGCTCGAGGTGCTTGTCGGCACCGTGCATTGTCTCAGCTTTAAGGTTTTCCTCCTTCAAAGCTTCTAACTGAGCAGAACGGAGTTGGTCAGGTAGAGAGGAATGAATAGTGAGCTGCAACGCCCGAACGCGATGAGGATTAATTGATTCCTTCCTGCTCAAGGCGTCTGCTACTACATTCGCCTTGCCAGGATGGTACTTAATGGCGCAATCATAGTCGTTCAGGAGTTCAATCCAACGACGCTGTCGTATGTTCAAATGTTGTTGGTCGAAAATATGTTGAAGACTCTTGTGATCGGTGTAGATGGTGCATTTGGTACCGTACAAGTAATGTCTCCGAATTTTCAACGCGAAAACCACTGCACCCAACTCCATGTCATGGGTGGTGTAGTTCTTCTCGTGCACCTTGAGTTGACGAGAAGCATACGCAATCACTTTCTCGCGTTGCATCAACACGCAACCGAGACCATGAATAGAAGCATCACAGTAAACAACGAAGTCATTAGGGCCTTCAGGCAAGGACAAAATAGGAGCAGAACAAAGTTTAGACTTCAGTTTTTGAAATGCTGACTCTTGTGGTTCACCCCAGGCGAATTTTCTATCCTTCTGAGTAAGAGTGGTGAGGGGTTGAGCGATCTTCGAGAACCCCTTAATGAAACGACGATAATAGCCCGCAAGGCCTAGGAATTGCCGCACCTCAGTTGGCGTCTTTGGTGCTTCCCAGTCCTTGATCGCTTCGATCTTAGCTGGATCGACATGAATTCCCAGTTCATTAACCACATGTCCTAGGAACTGAACTTCGCGTAACCAAAAGTCACACTTTGAGAACTTAGCGTAAAGTTGTTCCCGTCGCAAAAGTTCCAAAACCAAACGCAGGTGTTCCTCGTGTTCGGTCTTGTTCTTGGAGTAAATCAGGATGTCATCAATAAACACGATGACGGACTTGTCAAGATACGGTTTGTAAACGCGGTTCATCAAATCCATGAAAACCGCCGGTGCATTTGTGAGACCGAAAGGCATGACCAAGAATTCAAAATGGCCATAACGTGTACGAAAGGCAGTCTTTGCAACGTCAGCTTCCCTTACGCGTAACTGGTGATAACCGGACCTCAAATCAATCTTAGAGTAGTAGCTAGAACCCTGGAGTTGGTCGAATAGATCATCAATACGTGGAAGAGGATAACGGTTCTTGATGGTCACTTTGTTCAATTCTCTGTAATCCACACACAACCGAAAACTTCCATCCTTCTTCTTAACGAACAGAATCGGGGCTCCCCAAGGGGAAGAACTTGGTCTGATGAAACCCTTGTCCAAGAGTTCCTGTAACTGACTGGACAATTCCTGCATCTCGGGAGGTGCAAGGCGGTAGGGGGCCCGAGCAATAGGAGCAGCTCCCGGCACAAGATCAATACTGAACTCAACCTGACGATGGGGAGGAAGACCAGATAAGTCATCGGGAAATACATCAGGAAACTCGCGTACAACAGGAATATCGTCGATCTTCTTCTCATCGGTAGAGGAAACAGATAAAAGTGCCAAAACGGCCGAATAACCCTTTCGAAGATACTTAAGGGCTTTCATGCTGGAGATGAGATTTAGCGGAGCACCGCCCTTGATACCGTACACAGAAAGGAATTCTCCATCAGGGAGGGGAATCCGAATAATCTTGTCGTAACAAATGATCTCAGCGCTATACAAAGACAACCAATCCATGCCTACCACAACATCAAAACTACCCAAAGGTACTGGTATAAGGTCGATGGGGAATGACAAACCCGACATCTCTAGTTGACACTCCCGAAGGATACAAGTAGCTTCAATCTTTTTACCGTCAGCCAACTCAATTACATACTTAGCCTCTAATGGTACGGGTACTACATCTAGCAGTCGACTAACTTCCATAGATATAAAACTTTTATCGGCACCGGAATCAAATAAAACACTAACAGAGCGATTATTGAGAAGGAACGTACCGGTAACTGTGTCAGGATCCTGCCTAGCCTCTGCGGCTCCAATGACGAAGGCACGTGCATTCCTGCCACCGCCCCCGTTGTTCTCGTTACCGTTTCTATCCCTCACATCCCCGCCCTGCCTCAGTTTCGGGCACTCCTTCTTGTAATGCCCAGTCTCCCCACAGTTGTAACAACCCTGTTTTCCCGTAGTTCCTTGAGCAGTAGGAGCCGGGGTAGTACTTGGGGCCTGGGTCAATGGAAGTGTCGCCCGACAATCTTTAGCAAAATGCCTAAGTCGCTGGCAGCGATGGCAACAATTACGGTCGCAGTCCCCCTGATGATGACGTCCACATTTGTTGCACTTAGGTAATTTCCCCGCATAACCACCCAGTTTGGTACCAGAAGAAGAAGAACCCCGCTATCGAATCTCTTACCCTGTTGTGCTGGTGCTGGCACAGATCCTTTCCCCTCATTATCCCATTTACGCTTGTTATTCTCCGGGGCCTTGATAGTCGAACCCTTAGCAGGCAAGATACCCTCATTCACCTTCAAGTTTGTCATCCTGTGAGCCGATCGGACCACCTCTGAGTATGTAGGAAGATTCCCCGCAGCCACCAACCCTGCGATCTCTGGTACTAGCCCCGAGATATAGTGTTCAATCCTCCTGTATTCTGGCACATGCAGATCAGGACACAGCACTGCCAACTCATTACGCCTTACCGTATACTTTTCAATCTCTGACCCGATCATCTTGAGGTTCCACACCTCATGCTCTAGCTTCTGAATTTCTTCCCTTGGACAGTACTCTCGCTTCAGTAGTTGAACAAAATTTTCCCAAGGCATAGCATAAGCCTCCCCTATACCCATATTCTGGGTGATATTGTTCCACCAGGTCAAAGCAACATCCTGGAATAATGCAGCAGCATACTTGACTCGATCCTCTGGGAGACAGTTGCACATCAGAAACACTGACTCCACCTTTTCCAGCCACCTGAGCAAACTCACCGCACCCTCCGTGCCAGAGAATTCCCGGGGCTTACAGTCCCAAAACATCTTGTAGGTACACATAGGTGGGGGTGGGTTAACAGGACCACCTGAAATGAAACGCATGAGAAACCACGAAGGATGTAAACAAGGTTCACTAATGAGGCAACAGTGGATAAATCAACTTACCACCACCATTGTGCCCTAACTGAAAGGCAGCTTGCAGTAAGTTGTTCAGATCTTCTTGTGTTAGGTTTACACCTCCACGACCACCACCACCACGTCCACCAGCGCGACCACCTCCACGTCCTCCTCGTACTCCAGACATGATTCTGACAGAAAGGACGAGAAAATTTTAGTTTCGCAGCTAATGGTAACCACTAGCGTTCACAAGATCAAAGCTAGATCCAACCCAGGACTATCCATTCAAACCCAGAGCTCACTAGGGCTTTCATGCATTTCGGTTTATGATTTTGTGTGCACCCAAAATGATAAACCGCTCTACATGGTCCTCCAAGTGTTCTCCTAGTTCAAAGTTCAAATCACCGGACATAGACTCTTAGCTATACACCGTAATGCTACGGTAGTTTATGGCAAGTGTTTCTATTGGAGTATGAAAGGGAAATGTCCGAGCCTTGGACAAATCTCAAGAGTACACTATTTACACCAAGATACCACACTGCCTAGAAAGTAAGTAACCCAGCATAAGATAGAACGGATGATGTAACATAGGAAGGTCAGATGATTTAGAGACACCCCGACAAGGCCATACGTAATCCATCATAATGTTTAGTACTATGTGATCGTCTAGTGTGTGCGACTCGGCTATAGACTAGACTCTACATGCAGTCCTAGTTCACTATAACCTGGCTCTAATACCAATCTGTCACACCCTCAAAATCCACTTACGGAGTTTTACCGCGAGGCGCATGACAAACCAGGATCCAAGTCAACGATCACAATAAACAAATCTAAATGAACATATGCAATTTCAAAAACATAGTTTAAAATCCCCAAATACAGCGGAAGCTTATTCTCAAAACATAATCCAAAAGTAAACCAAAATATTCAATGTTCGAAAACCATGCAACCCTAACTAGACGCCGTGCAGACGCGTGCGCCCTAGTTCCGTAGTGCTACCTTAGCGACCTGAGAAAACATGTAAGAGTTACGTCAGCACAAAAATGCTGGTGAGTTCACAGGTTTGTAGTTAAAGTACCAAGTTCAACCTGTGCATACTATATAAATTTGTAAACCAAAGTACGCTAGCTAGGCGTCTGTTTTGTTACTACAACGATTGGAAAACCATTACTAACTCGCAACCCAGATGTTGTGCCCGAATAGTAAACCTGTTCCTGTTTGAGACAATATGCACTCGCCCGGCCCTCCAAGCCGACGAGCGGGGTTGGTTACTCCCAATAGATCTATTCACATTTCCCCGTTGTGCTAACCCGCACATTCATGGTTTCCCCCGGGACTTCCAAAGATCGTATAGTAAACCATAGAAACCCATAGTATGACAGTTGTTACCAAAACATAAGTTTGACACATGTTTTCTCCCCCAAAAAGTGAAACCAGTTAAAAGAGGGGCCGTAAACTCACCTTAGGTTGCGTTACTTCGTAATACGAATAAAAATCAGCAAGCTATGTTAGCCCCGTAAAGCGGCGACCTAACATATGACAGTTACAAGTAATTAGACTAATAACCCGTAGGTTAGTTAGTCCCTAGATGTCCAGACCATAACCAAGTTCGTTTGAAAACACTGTAACTGTTAAATTAACCCAATGTACAAGACTCGACATCCCATTGGTGACCCGAGACTCCCCGTGTTATACTTGCACTCTCAAACATACAATCATGCAATCACACTTAACATACGTTAAAGTCCAACAAGTTGTAGCACGTAGTTCAAGTATCACATAAATAAGTCCGAGCACATGTTACCAAGTTACTAGGTATGTTACGGGGTTCCTAGCATGTTCCTAGGTGTCCAATCGGGTCCCGAAATGCTAAATTACACTTACAGCAGCAGTACAGGCGATTAGGAAAAGTCAACTAGTGATTATGTGGGTCAACAGGCATTTAGGAAGGCTAATCGCCTATACAATAGGCGATTAGGGTCATATGGTATGCAAATCAGGAGTTTATAGGCGATTACGTCGTAAGGCATGCAATTCAGGGCTTAACTAGCAATTAGGATCGTAATCGCATGAAGTAAAGGCATTTAGGCCCCTATTCGCCTATACTATAGGCGATTAGGGTTTCCTATCAGGCGAATAGCCTCCTAATCGCCTATAGTATAGGCGATTAGGATTGCTAATCGCCTATAGCCCAGCTGTTCCGGTTTTTCGCGCGTTTAACACTCCAAATCAAATCCAGAACGTGTGTAAACATCAAATATCAATCAAACAACCATATCAAACATATTTCAATCAAAATCCTTCGTTTAACCTCGTTCTATCAGCCCTGCATGCAACCATGTATCCCAAAAACAATACACATAGCATGAAACATCACATTAACATGCATAACCGTAACCCTAATGAACAATTACTCAGATTTCATCAACATGCTATCATCATCAATCTGTAACTACCTTAATATCATGTTAACAATCCTTCTTGAATCACAAAAACCCTATCTTTTAAATTATAAACACACATACAGCATGCATAATAGCTAGAATTCAATTAACAATGATTATTAACGAATTTCAGAAGACACATACGTTTATAAACAGGTCTGGACCATTAGGGATTTAATAAAAACATTATTAAAGGTTGCATGAATGAAAACCACACCTTAGGTTTATGATAGATTGATGTAATAGGCTTGAAATCATGTATTTTGATCCAAAATCGTGTTCCAGAGGTTGTGTGTGTGTTGGGACGAGTTGTGGGATGACTAGGGTTGTTAATATGAAGTTTAGGAGGTCAAGTATTGTATTTATAGTCGTTTTTAGTCGTCCAGCACGTTATAGGCGATTATGCAGCAGCATCAGGCGAATAGGGTTGCTAATCACCCTCCCTATAGGCGATTAGCCTGCTATTCGCCCCAAGACATGTCCCAGTCGCCTCCCTATAGGCGATTAGCCCTCCCTAATCGCCTATAGGGGTTGGTTCTGCGTATTTTGCGCGTTAAACCCCGTTTTAACATATGTTAACACACTTTCACACACCGACAAGTCACATAATGATTGTAAACACATAATACTTGCAAACAAACACATTCACACTCGTTCACCAATTCCCGGGACTCGAGACTTGTATGTTCCCTATGCTCTGACGATTCTACGAATCGTCACCCCTTGTACACTTGGTTAAGGACTGACATCTAATGAGCCTCTAGACTAACATCTAATGATCCTCTATACTAAACTAACAGTTCCCGAACCGTAACACGACTCGACTAACCCAGTTAAGTATAATCTACGCGTGACTCGCTAAGGTAGACTTTCATCTACACAGCGTTGTTAACCAGAATTTGCCAGGTGTCACATCTGGAATACCCCTTGAGTTATGAGTTAGCTGGGGATTTTATCCTAAACTCATTGCCGAAGTCATATGACCAGTTCATTATGAACTACAATATGAACGGGATGGAAAAGACACATGCAGAATTGCATCAGATGCTCAAAACTGCTGAGGTGAACATACCTAGCAAGACTGCACCAGTGCTAGTGATCAAGGAGGGACAAGTTAAGAAACCTAACACCAAGAAAATGGGCAATCAGGGCAAAGGGAAGGGCAAAGGCAAATCTGTTGCCAATAAGAAACCTCGGAAAGATGCCAAGTGTTTTCATTGTGATAAAACTGGGCACTGGAAGAGGAACTGTGCTAAGTATTTAGCTGAGCTGAAGCAAGCTAAGGCTTCAGGAGGAGAGTCCTCAAGTATATATGTTATTGAAATCTTTTCTTTTCCTAGCAAAACATGGGTGTTTGACACAGGATGTGGTTTCCACATTTGTAATGTTTTGCAAGGACTAAGAAAGATTAGAAAGCTGAAACAAGGCGACTTGGAGGTCCATGTTGGCAATGGACAAAGAGTTGCTGTGAAGGCTATAGGAGAATGTGTTCTCTTGCTTCCTTCTGGTTTAGAAATTGTTTTGAACAATGTTTATTACATTCCTAGTGTGACTAGAAATATTGTTTCAGTTTCGGCTTTGCGAGGACAAGGTTTTAATTATCGTTTCAATGGGGAATTTATTTCTGCTTATTTTAACGATGTATTTTACTTTGATGCAAAACCCAACAATGGGATCTATGAGATAGAAATCCAAAACAATAACACATTATGCAATATCTCCCATAAACGTAATAAGTTGGACTTTAATGATACGTATATGTGGCATTGTAGACTTGGTCACATAAGTGAGAATCATGTTAAACAACTCAAAACCGCAGGAATCCTGGATTCCAAGGGTTCAGAGTCGTTTGGAAAATGCGAATCATGCTTAAGTGGAAAGTTAACGAAAGCACCTTTTTCAAATGTTGGAGAAAGAGCTAATGATCTGTTAGGACTTGTAGATATAGATGTATGTGGTCCTTTTAGAACAATGTCAAGACATGGAGAAAGATACTTTGTTACATTTACTGATGATTTCAGTAGATATGGTTATGTTTATCTTATGAAGCATAAACATGAAACTCTTGAAAAGTTCAAGGGGTACCAAAACGAAGAAGAAAATCAGCTAAATAGAACTATTAAAATGCTTCGATCAGATCGAGGCGGTGAATATCTTAGTCAGGAATTCATCGACCATCTAAAGGATTGTGGAATAGTTTCACAACTCACTCCACCTAGAACACCGCAACATAATGGTGTGTCTGAGCGGAGAAATCGAACTCTATTAGATATGATTAGATCAATGATGTGTCGAACAAACCTTCCAAAATCCTTTTGGAGTTATGCTTTAGAAACTGCCGCAAGACTTGTGAATATAGCTCCAACGCAAAAGGTTAATAAAACGCCTTATGAGATATGGCATGGAAAGAAACCTCATGTATCCTACCTTAAAGTCTGGGGATGTAATGCTTATGTCACTCTAGAATCTTTGGATAAACTAGATCCCAGAGGTGAAAAAGTGGTTTTCGTTGGATACGGTAAGAAGATCGGTTACCTATTCTACCACCCCACTGAAAATAGGATTTTCACTAAACGCAGAGGCACTTTCTTAGAGGAAGAGCTTCTGGCGCGAGGGATTGGAGATAATCATGTGGATCTTGAAGAAATTCGAGAATCACAAGTGACTGAACCAGTTATTCAGACAGAAACAGAAGTAACTGATCTAGTTGTTGAAGTTGAGCCTGAAAGGACTCAAGAAACAACGGAAACACCAAGTGTTCGGAAAAGTATTAGGGATCGTCGTGCACCGGTAAGGTATGACGATATCTTCATGATTGATGAAGCTGAGCCTACTACTTACAACGGTTTTATTAAAACAAGTTTTATAAAAACCGAAAAGCATATTTAATAAAAGGAGTTTTATTAATATTAAAACAAGTCCATTCGCGATAATACGACCAACGTAGTTTAAATAGGGTATTTAAAACTATACCGTGTCGAGTGTTGAAAGAAGTTTCAATTATCACGAACAATATAAAATTGGATTTTATAAACTGTTGTGTGACTCACATCATGCTAACGAGTCATTCAATATATTTATGGTAAATATTAAAATTAAATCCCAATTTTAAATTGATGTTTCATGCCACCCTTAACGAGTTAACACTTTATTCTATATCGAACCCAAATGTTAGTGCTGACCCTGCATCTGGGCGTTGATCATGAGTGAAGGTAATCATCGCGGTTACTGTGTAACATAGGCCGGTGTTACAGTTAATAGTAAAGGACCAAACATCGCTTGTTTGACAAGTGGGCATAGTTGGGGTTAAACATACATCGCTTTTAGCGATAACCCCAAAAGGAGAGTTGTGTAGTGGACACAATTAACAATCGTTGTTTACCTACCTAATCATACCAGTGGACAGTGCTAAGCCAGTTCATTGTGTATTGATGAATCGGGATCTCATCCTAATTAATTTTGCTTTTTGGGTCATAAAATAATTAGGATACTTAAAACATGAAATACTAATACATTAGATTTTGAACTTTGTAGATGTCAACTGAAAACAATTCCGCCTCTCAATTCTCTCTCAAGTCCATCTTAGAGAAGGACAAACTTAACCACTCCAACTTCATGGACTGGCACCGCAACTTGAAAATTGTTCTCAAGGCGGAGAACAAGTTGTATGTTCTAGAAACGCCAGTTAGCACTCGTGTGCTAAAAATGAAGGCATATCTTGATCACTTGGCTTGTCTGGAATACCCCTTGAGCGATGAGTTAGCTGGGGATATTATCCTAAGCTCATTGCCCAAGTCATATGACTAGTTCATTATGAACTACAATATGAACGGGATGGAAAAGACACTTGCAGAACTGCATCAGATGCTCAAATCTGCGAGGTGAACATACCTAGCAAGACTGCACCAGTGCTAGTGATCAAGGAGGGACAAGTTAAGAAACCTAACACCAAGAAAATGGGCAATCAGGGCAAAGGGAAGGGCAAAGGCAAATCTGTTGCCAATAAGAAACCTCGGAAAGATGCCAAGTGTTTTCATAGTGATGATACTAGGCACTGGAAGAGGAACTGTGCTAAGTATTTAGCTGAGCTGAAGCAAGCTAAGGCTTCAGGAGGAGAGTCCTCAAGTATATATGTTATTGAAATCTTTGCTTTTCCTAGCAAAACATGGGTGTCTGACACAGGATGTGGTTTCCACATTTGTAATGTTTTGCAAGGACTAAGAAAGATTAGAAAGCTGAAACAAGGCGACTTGGAGGTCCATGTTGGCAATGGACAAAGAGTTGCTGTGAAGGCTATAGGAGAATGTGTTCTCTTGCTTCCTTCTGGTTTAGAACTTGTTTTGAACAATGTTTATTACATTCCTAGTGTGACTAGAAATATTGTTTCAGTTTCGGCTTTGCGAGGACAAGGTTTTAATTATCGTTTCAATGGGGAATTTATTTCTGCTTATTTAACGATGTATTTTACTTTGATGCAAAACCCAACAATGGGATCTATGAGATAGAAATCCAAAACAATAACATATTATGCAATATCTCCCATAAACGTAATAAGTTGGACTTTAATGATACGTATATGTGGCATTGTAGGCTTGGTCACATAAGTGAGAATCGTGTTAAACAACTCAAAACCGCAGGAATCCTGGATTCCAAGGGTTCAGAGTCGTTTGGAAAATGCGAATCATGCTTAAGTGGAAAGTTAACGAAAGCACCTTTTTCAAATGTTGGAGAAAGAGCTAATGATCTGTTAGGACTTGTACATACAGATGTATGTGGTCCATTCAGAACAATGTCAAGACATGGAGAAAGATACTTTGTTACATTTACTGATGATTTCAGTAGATATGGTTATGTTTATCTTATGAAGCATAAACATGAAACTCTTGAAAATTCAAGGAGTACCAAAACGAAGTAGAAAATCAGCTAAATAGAACTATTAAAATGCTTCGATCAGATCGAGGCGGTGAATATCTTAGTCAGGAATTCATCGACCATCTAAAGGATTATGGAATAGTTTCACAACTCACTCCACCTGGAACACCGCAACATAATGGTGTGTCTGAGCGGAGAAATCGAACTCTATTAGATATGATTCGATCAATGATGTGTCGAACAAACCTTCCAAAATCCTTTTGGAGTTACGCTTGGAGACCGCCGCAAGACTTGTGAATATAGCTCCAACGAAAAGGGTTACTAAAACGCCTTATGAGATATGGCATGGAAAGAAACCTCATTTATCCTACCTTAAAGTCTGGGGATATAATTCTTATGTCACTCTAGAATCTTCGGATAAACTAGATCCCAGAGGCGAAAAGGTGGTTTTCGTTGGATACGGTAAGAAGATTTTCACCAAACGCAGAGGCACTTTCTTAGAGGAAGAGCTTCTGGCACGAGGGATTGGAGATAACCATGTGGATCTTGAAGAAATTCGAGAATCACAAGTGACTGAACCAGCTGTTCAGACAGAACTAGATGTAACTGATCCAGTTGTTGAAGTTGAGCCTGAGAGGACTCAAGAAACAACAAAAACACCAAGTGTTCGGAAAAGTATTAGGGATCGTCGTGCACCGGTAAGGTATGACGATATCTTCATGATTGATGAAGCTGAGCCTATTACTTACAAATCTGCAATCTTGGATTCAGAATCCAAGAAATGGCAAGAAGCCATGAATGCATAGATGCAATCCATGTATGATAACCAAGTCTGGGAATTGGTTGATCTTCCTACCGAATGTCGGACTGTGGGAAACAAATGGATCTTCAAGAAGAAGACTGACATGGATGGGAATGTGCAAACCTACAAAGCAAGGCTTGTAGCGAAAGGTTTTACTCAGACTCAAGGAATTGACTATGAGGAAACTTTCTCGCCGGTGGCCATGCTTAAGTCTATTAGAATTCTACTTGCGATTGCTGCATATTATGACTATGAGATATGGCAGATGGATGTCAAAACCGCGTTCCTTAATGGACACTTACTGGAAGATGTCTATATGGTTCAACCTGAAGATTTTGTCGATCCGAAGAATCCTAATAAGGTGTGCAAGCTGAATAAATCCATCTATGGATTAAAGCAAGCATCTCGTAGCTGGAATCTCCGTTTTGATCAGAAAATCAAAGAGTTTGGTTTTATCAAGAACGAAGATGAACCGTGTGTTTACAAGAAGTCTAGTGGGAGCTATATTACTTTTCTTATACTGTATGTAGATGACATACTAATCATTGGAAACAATATCCCTATGCTTAAAGATGTTAAGACCTGGTTGGGTAAATGTTTCGCAATGAAAGATCTTGGTGAAGCTGCTTATATTCTGGGAATAAAGATTTATAGAGATAGATCAAAATGGTTATTGGGTTTGAGTCAAAGTACATATATTGATAAGGTCTTACGACGCTTCTCAATGCAAGACTCAAAAAGGGGGGCTCTTGCCCATGGCACATGGAACCATTCTTAATAACAAGCAGTGTGCAAACACTGAAGAGGAAAGAAGAAAATGGAAGGTGTTCCATACGCTTCTGCGATTGGTTCTATCATGTATGCCATGTTATGTACTAGACCTGATGTCTCGTATGCTCTTAGCATGACGAGTAGATATCCACAGAACCTAGGAGAGAGTCACTGGGCTGCAGTGAAGAACATTCTTAAGTACTTGAGAAGGACTAAAGACTTGTTCTTAATATATGGAGGACTGGACGAGGAGCTGTCGGTTAAGTGTTATACTGATGTAAGCTTCCAGACTGATCGTGATGATTCAAGGTCACAGACGGGATATGTTTTCATTCTGAATGGTGGGGCTGTTACTTGGAACAGCTCTAAGCAAAGTGTGGTTGCTTAATCCACCTGTGAATCAGAATACAATGCTGCATCGGATGCTGCAAAAGAGGCTGCCTGGATGAAGAAGTTCATTGGTGATCTCGATGTTATGCCTAGCATAAAGAAACCAAACGAGATACTGTGTGACAACACTGGTGCCATTGCTCTTGCAAAGGAACCAAGGTCACATCAGACCACAAGGCATATACTCAAGAAAATCCACTATATTAGAGAGATAATAGGACGTGGAGACATTGTATTAAACAAAGTTCATACAGATCTGAATCTGGCTGACCCTTTACTAAGCCATTACCTCAAGTTAAACATGAGGAGCATGCTGGAAAGATAGGGCTTAGAGTTGCTAGACAGTGGGCATGATCTGTAGTTAGTATTGATGTTTTATTTTGAACTATAACGGTTACATTGAATATTTATTTGATTTAATGGGTTAAATGCAAATTTAAATATTTTGTGACCGTGTTCATTATTTGTATGTTTAAATCCTTGAATAAGAGTATTCTAAATATCCGTAGTCGATCAAATTACATGGGAATGAATTTGAATGTCAGACTATTGTGAATTGAGATGATTGTATTCATGAGATGAATAACTCAATGGTTTGAGAATCATAATTCACAGATATCATTAGGGAATGATATTGGATGTAACTCGCTTCAAAACGATCTCCATGGATCTATGTCATGAGATGTTTTGATATTGATATGTTCAATCTGTCCTTTTTCCTAAGGCACATATTAAACTGCATTGATCAAGGACTATCTTTGATGCTATCTTACACTATCCTGAAACATGGGTAGCTATAAGGGTAGCGTTGGGAGAAATTCGAGATTAAGTGGAGTTGTATGATGCTGACGGAATTCTGTACTTCTATGGGATTAGAAGCCTAGACATTCTGGCGCCCTCGTAAAACTCAAACTGGTATAAACGCGTGGCCACGCTCGGACTAAGGTAGATCGTTAGACCACTTTGAATTAGAGACGAGAATAGAGAATGTTGATCACTATATAAGAATGAATGATCCATGTCTTATGATCAACGGATGTCTATACAGAAGGGACTTATTGATATAATTATCAGGGCTATAGTATTTGGTTAAGTAAAGCGTTACTTGAACTCAAAGAACTAGTTGACGACTGTAAAGTGTCATACTGGTTTGGGTGCAATGCGATGCAGCTAGGCGTCCAACTCTGCGCATGTTGACTCATTTAATTAAAATCGTCCAAGTGGGAGATTGTTGGATATATAGGATGTCCGATGTAATTAAAAGTCGAGATCAACGTAACCCGACCCGGTACGATCCGAAGAGTTACACGTTGGTACACGAATCAGATAAGTTCACGTGTTGGTGGATTATTATTTATGAAATAATAATTGTTTTAGTCTTGAGGGATTTAATATTAATAAGATTAATATTAAGGAGTATCTTGAGGGACTTAATATTAATAAGATTAATATTAAGGAGTATTAAGATATTTAGCAAGGGGGTTTATTGCAAGTTGTTGCCTTATAAAAGGAGGGTTAAGGAGTAAACCCTAATGCACACTTTTGATAAAACAACAAACCCTTGCCTCCTCTTCTTGGCTTCTTGCGGCCGCCACCAAAGAAAAGAAGGCTGCCGCCTTTTGTTTTGGTTCGGCCGGCCAAGAACCACCATCAACCGCCGCCTTCCTCTTGCAAGTGTTGTTTCCCGGTTGGTTCGTGCTCGGTGTGAACTTCCTACTAGCGAGGATTCGTTGTAACCCACGTGTTACAATTCCGGTGTAGTCGTCAAAGGTTGATTACTAAACCCACTATGGTTGTTTTATTATTTATTTGTTTATACGCGTTTAACTGAGATCCTGATTGGGAATATTTTATTAATCGGATTAATAAAATTAAATATATATTTATACATATTAATCGGCCATTATATATATAGTATATATAATCCGTTTTTGATAAATATATAAACCGCTTCCGCTGCGTATACAATACCATGATTCCCAATAAGAGACTCGTCAGCCAGACACTTCTTTAAGTTGGATACATGGAAGACGTTATGTACGTTGCCGAGCTCCGTCGGTAAATCAAGACGATATGCCACCGGTCCAATCCGTTCCAGAATTGTAAATGGGCCGACATACCGAGGTTTGAGTTTGCCACGCTTCCCAAAGCGTATGACGCCCTTCCACGGTGAAACTTTCAGAAGTACTTTGTCATCAACTTGGAATTCCAATGGCTTGCGACGCTGATCGGCATAACTCTTTTGCCGGTCCCGTGCTGCTGCCAACCGGTTACGAATCTGTACGATCTTTTCCGAAGTTTCGTACACTAGCTCAGGCCCAGTGAGTTGACTCTCACCCACCTCAGCCCAACAAAGAGGAGACCGGCATTTCCGCCCGTACAGTGCCTCGAACGGAGCTGCCTTGATGCTCGTGTGGTAACTGTTGTTGTAAGAGAATTCTACTAACGGTAGGTGAGCTTCCCAACTTTTGCCAAAATCGATCGCACATGCCCGCAGCATGTCTTCTAAGGTTTGAATCGTGCGTTCACTCTGACCGTCAGTCTGTGGGTGATAAGCTGTACTCATGTCCAGCTGAGTACCCAAAGCCTTGTGCAGAAACTTCCAGAAGTGAGAAGTAAAGTGGGAGTCACGATCCGAAATAATAGAAACCGGCACCCCGTGCTTAGAAACAACTTCCTTCAGATAAAGACGAGCCAAACGATCCATGGTGTCGGTCTCCTTAATAGCGAGAAAATGGGCTGATTTCGTCAACCGATCAACAATCACCCATATCTTATCATTCCCGCTCGGTGACTTAGGTAGTTGCGTGACAAAATCCATTGTAATCCGTTCCCATTTCCACTCCGGAATTTCAGGTTGTTGCAAGAGACCCGACGGTTTCTGGTATTCCACCTTGACCTTAGCACAGGTCAAGCATTTGCTCACGTATAAGGCTATATCCGACCTCATGTTTGGCCACCAGTAAAGCACCTTTAGATCTTGGTACATCTTATCCGAACCAGGATGAATAGAATACCGGGACTTGTGAGCCTCATCTAAGACAAGCTCCCGAAGTCCCCCGAATAAAGGAACCCATATGCGTTCTGCGAAGTAGTGCAGGCCATCAGGCCTTTGCTCGAGGTGCTTGTCGGCACCGTGCATTGTCTCAGCTTTAAGGTTTTCCTCCTTCAAAGCTTCTAACTGAGCAGAACGGAGTTGGTCAGGTAGAGAGGAATGAATAGTGAGCTGCAACGCCCGAACGCGATGAGGATTAATTGATTCCTTCCTGCTCAAGGCGTCTGCTACTACATTCGCCTTGCCAGGATGGTACTTAATGGCGCAATCATAGTCGTTCAGGAGTTCAATCCAACGACGCTGTCGTATGTTCAAATGTTGTTGGTCGAAAATATGTTGAAGACTCTTGTGATCGGTGTAGATGGTGCATTTGGTACCGTACAAGTAATGTCTCCGAATTTTCAACGCGAAAACCACTGCACCCAACTCCATGTCATGGGTGGTGTAGTTCTTCTCGTGCACCTTGAGTTGACGAGAAGCATACGCAATCACTTTCTCGCGTTGCATCAACACGCAACCGAGACCATGAATAGAAGCATCACAGTAAACAACGAAGTCATTAGGGCCTTCAGGCAAGGACAAAATAGGAGCAGAACAAAGTTTAGACTTCAGTTTTTGAAATGCTGACTCTTGTGGTTCACCCCAGGCGAATTTTCTATCCTTCTGAGTAAGAGTGGTGAGGGGTTGAGCGATCTTCGAGAACCCCTTAATGAAACGACGATAATAGCCCGCAAGGCCTAGGAATTGCCGCACCTCAGTTGGCGTCTTTGGTGCTTCCCAGTCCTTGATCGCTTCGATCTTAGCTGGATCGACATGAATTCCCAGTTCATTAACCACATGTCCTAGGAACTGAACTTCGCGTAACCAAAAGTCACACTTTGAGAACTTAGCGTAAAGTTGTTCCCGTTGCAAAAGTTCCAAAACCAAACGCAGGTGTTCCTCGTGTTCGGTCTTGTTCTTGGAGTAAATCAGGATGTCATCAATAAACACGATGACGGACTTGTCAAGATACGGTTTGCAAACGCGGTTCATCAAATCCATGAAAACCGCCGGTGCGTTTGTGAGACCGAAAGGCATGACCAAGAATTCAAAATGGCCATAACGTGTACGAAAGGCAGTCTTTGCAACGTCAGCTTCCCTTACGCGTAACTGGTGATAACCGGACCTCAAATCAATCTTAGAGTAGTAGCTAGAACCCTGGAGTTGGTCGAATAGATCATCAATACGTGGAAGAGGATAACGGTTCTTGATGGTCACTTTGTTCAATTCTCTGTAATCCACACACAACCGAAAACTTCCATCCTTCTTCTTAACGAACAGAATCGGGGCTCCCCAAGGGGAAGAACTTGGTCTGATGAAACCCTTGTCCAAGAGTTCCTGTAACTGACTGGACAATTCCTGCATCTCGGGAGGTGCAAGGCGGTAGGGGGCCCGAGCAATAGGAGCAGCTCCCGGCACAAGATCAATACTGAACTCAACCTGACGATGGGGAGGAAGACCAGATAAGTCATCGGGAAATACATCAGGAAACTCGCGTACAACAGGAATATCGTCGATCTTCTTCTCATCGGTAGAGGAAACAGATAAAAGTGCCAAAACGGCCGAATAACCCTTTCGAAGATACTTAAGGGCTTTCATGCTGGAGATGAGATTTAGCGGAGCACCGCCCTTGATACCGTACACAGAAAGGAATTCTCCATCAGGGAGGGGAATCCGAATAATCTTGTCGTAACAAATGATCTCAGCGCTATACAAAGACAACCAATCCATGCCTACCACAACATCAAAACTACCCAAAGGTACTGGTATAAGGTCGATGGGGAATGACAAACCCGACATCTCTAGTTGACACTCCCGAAGGATACAAGTAGCTTCAATCTTTTTACCGTCAGCCAACTCAATTACATACTTAGCCTCTAATGGTACGGGTACTACATCTAGCAGTCGACTAACTTCCATAGATATAAAACTTTTATCGGCACCGGAATCAAATAAAACACTAACAGAGCGATTATTGAGAAGGAACGTACCGGTAACTGTGTCAGGATCCTGCCTAGCCTCTGCGGCTCCAATGACGAAGGCACGTGCATTCCTGCCACCGCCCCCGTTGTTCTCGTTACCGTTTCTATCCCTCACATCCCCGCCCTGCCTCAGTTTCGGGCACTCCTTCTTGTAATGCCCAGTCTCCCCACAGTTGTAACAACCCTGTTTTCCCGTAGTTCCTTGAGCAGTAGGAGCCGGGGTAGTACTTGGGGCCTGGGTCAATGGAAGTGTCGCCCGACAATCTTTAGCAAAATGCCTAAGTCGCTGGCAGCGATGGCAACAATTACGGTCGCAGTCCCCCTGATGATGACGTCCACATTTGTTGCACTTAGGTAATTTCCCCGCATAACCACCCAGTTTGGTACCAGAAGAAGAAGAACCCCGCTATCGAATCTCTTACCCTGTTGTGCTGGTGCTGGCACAGATCCTTTCCCCTCATTATCCCATTTACGCTTGTTATTCTCCGGGGCCTTGATAGTCGAACCCTTAGCAGGCAAGATACCCTCATTCACCTTCAAGTTTGTCATCCTGTGAGCCGATCGGACCACCTCTGAGTATGTAGGAAGATTCCCCGCAGCCACCAACCCTGCGATCTCTGGTACTAGCCCCGAGATATAGTGTTCAATCCTCCTGTATTCTGGCACATGCAGATCAGGACACAGCACTGCCAACTCATTACGCCTTACCGTATACTTTTCAATCTCTGACCCGATCATCTTGAGGTTCCACACCTCATGCTCTAGCTTCTGAATTTCTTCCCTTGGACAGTACTCTCGCTTCAGTAGTTGAACAAAATTTTCCCAAGGCATAGCATAAGCCTCCCCTATACCCATATTCTGGGTGATATTGTTCCACCAGGTCAAAGCAACATCCTGGAATAATGCAGCAGCATACTTGACTCGATCCTCTGGGAGACAGTTGCACATCAGAAACACTGACTCCACCTTTTCCAGCCACCTGAGCAAACTCACCGCACCCTCCGTGCCAGAGAATTCCCGGGGCTTACAGTCCCAAAACATCTTGTAGGTACACATAGGTGGGGGTGGGTTAACAGGACCACCTGAAATGAAACGCATGAGAAACCACGAAGGATGTAAACAAGGTTCACTAATGAGGCAACAGTGGATAAATCAACTTACCACCACCATTGTGCCCTAACTGAAAGGCAGCTTGCAGTAAGTTGTTCAGATCTTCTTGTGTTAGGTTTACACCTCCACGACCACCACCACCACGTCCACCAGCGCGACCACCTCCACGTCCTCCTCGTACTCCAGACATGATTCTGACAGAAAGGACGAGAAAATTTTAGTTTCGCAGCTAATGGTAACCACTAGCGTTCACAAGATCAAAGCTAGATCCAACCCAGGACTATCCATTCAAACCCAGAGCTCACTAGGGCTTTCATGCATTTCGGTTTATGATTTTGTGTGCACCCAAAATGATAAACCGCTCTACATGGTCCTCCAAGTGTTCTCCTAGTTCAAAGTTCAAATCACCGGACATAGACTCTTAGCTATACACCGTAATGCTACGGTAGTTTATGGCAAGTGTTTCTATTGGAGTATGAAAGGGAAATGTCCGAGCCTTGGACAAATCTCAAGAGTACACTATTTACACCAAGATACCACACTGCCTAGAAAGTAAGTAACCCAGCATAAGATAGAACGGATGATGTAACATAGGAAGGTCAGATGATTTAGAGACACCCCGACAAGGCCATACGTAATCCATCATAATGTTTAGTACTATGTGATCGTCTAGTGTGTGCGACTCGGCTATAGACTAGACTCTACATGCAGTCCTAGTTCACTATAACCTTGCTCTAATACCAATCTGTCACACCCTCAAAATCCACTTACGGAGTTTTACCGCGAGGCGCATGACAAACCAGGATCCAAGTCAACGATCACAATAAACAAATCTAAATGAACATATGCAATTTCAAAAACATAGTTTAAAATCCCCAAATACAGCGGAAGCTTATTCTGAAAACATAATCCAAAAGTAAACCAAAATATTCAATGTTCGAAAACCATGCAACCCTAACTAGACGCCGTGCAGACGCGTGCGCCCTAGTTCCGTAGTGCTACCTTAGCGACCTGAGAAAACATGTAAGAGTTACGTCAGCACAAAAATGCTGGTGAGTTCACAGGTTTGTAGTTAAAGTACCAAGTTCAACCTGTGCATACTATATAAATTTGTAAACCAAAGTACGCTAGCTAGGCGTCTGTTTTGTTACTACAACGATTGGAAAACCATTACTAACTCGCAACCCAGATGTTGTGCCCGAATAGTAAACCTGTTCCTGTTTGAGACAATATGCACTCGCCCGGCCCTCCAAGCCGACGAGCGGGGTTGGTTACTCCCAATAGATCTATTCACATTTCCCCGTTGTGCTAACCCGCACATTCATGGTTTCCCCCGGGACTTCCAAAGATCGTATAGTAAACCATAGAAACCCATAGTATGACAGTTGTTACCAAAACATAAGTTTGACACATGTTTTCTCCCCCAAAAAGTGAAACCAGTTAAAAGAGGGGCCGTAAACTCACCTTAGGTTGCGTTACTTCGTAATACGAATAAAAATCAGCAAGCTATGTTAGCCCCGTAAAGCGGCGACCTAACATATGACAGTTACAAGTAATTAGACTAATAACCCGTAGGTTAGTTAGTCCCTAGATGTCCAGACCATAACCAAGTTCGTTTGAAAACACTGTAACTGTTAAATTAACCCAATGTACAAGACTCGACATCCCATTGGTGACCCGAGACTCCCCGTGTTATACTTGCACTCTCAAACATACAATCATGCAATCACACTTAACATACGTTAAAGTCCAACAAGTTGTAGCACGTAGTTCAAGTATCACATAAATAAGTCCGAGCACATGTTACCAAGTTACTAGGTATGTTACGGGGTTCCTAGCATGTTCCTAGGTGTCCAATCGGGTCTTGAAATGCTAAATTACACTTACAGCAGCAGTACAGGCGATTAGGAAAAGTCAACTAGTGATTATGTGGGTCAACAAGCATTTAGGAAGGCTAATCGCCTATAATATAGGCGATTAGGGTCATATGGTATGCAAATCAGGAGTTTATAGGCGATTACGTCGTAAGGCATGCAATTCAGGGCTTAACTAGCAATTAGGATCGTAATCGCATGAAGTAAAGGCATTTAGGCCCCTATTCGCCTATACTATAGGCGATTAGGGTTTCCTATCAGGCGAATAGCCTCCTAATCGCCTATAGTATAGGCGATTAGGATTGCTAATCGCCTATAGCCCAGCTGTTCCGGTTTTTCGCGCGTTTAACACTCCAAATCAAATCCAGAACGTGTGTAAACATCAAATATCAATCAAACAACCATATCAAACATATTTCAATCAAAATCCTTCGTTTAACCTCGTTCTATCAGCCCTGCATGCAACCATGTATCCCAAAAACAATACACATAGCATGAAACATCACATTAACATGCATAACCGTAACCCTAATGAACAATTACTCAGATTTCATCAACATGCTATCATCAATCTGTAACTACCTTAATATCATGTTAACAATCCTTCTTGAATCACAAAAACCCTATCTTTTAAATTATAAACACACATACAGCATGCATAATAGCTAGAATTCAATTAACAATGATTATTAACGAATTTCAGAAGACACATACGTTTATAAACAGGTCTGGACCATTAGGGATTTAATAAAAACATTATTAAAGGTTGCATGAATGAAAACCACACCTTAGGTTTATGATAGATTGATGTAATAGGCTTGAAATCATGTATTTTGATCCAAAATCGTGTTCCAGAGGTTGTGTGTGTGTTGGGACGAGTTGTGGGATGACTAGGGTTGTTAATATGAAGTTTAGGAGGTCAAGTATTGTATTTATAGTCGTTTTTAGTCGTCCAGCACGTTATAGGCGATTATGCAGCAGCATCAGGCGAATAGGGTTGCTAATCACCCTCCCTATAGGCGATTAGCCTGCTATTCGCCCCAAGACATGTCCCAGTCGCCTCCCTATAGGCGATTAGCCCTCCCTAATCGCCTATAGGGGTTGGTTCTGCGTATTTTGCGCGTTAAACCCCGTTTTAACATATGTTAACACACTTTCACACACCGACAAGTCACATAATGATTGTAAACACATAATACTTGCAAACAAACACATTCACACTCGTTCACCAATTCCCGGGACTCGAGACTTGTATGTTCCCTATGCTCTGACGATTCTACGAATCGTCACCCCTTGTACACTTGGTTAAGGACTGACATCTAATGAGCCTCTAGACTAACATCTAATGATCCTCTATACTAAACTAACAGTTCCCGAACCGTAACACGACTCGACTAACCCAGTTAAGTATAATCTACGCGTGACTCGCTAAGGTAGACTTTCATCTACACAGCGTTGTTAACCAGAATTTGCCAGGTGTCACATCTGGAATACCCCTTGAGTTATGAGTTAGCTGGGGATTTTATCCTAAACTCATTGCCGAAGTCATATGACCAGTTCATTATGAACTACAATATGAACGGGATGGAAAAGACACATGCAGAATTGCATCAGATGCTCAAAACTGCTGAGGTGAACATACCTAGCAAGACTGCACCAGTGCTAGTGATCAAGGAGGGACAAGTTAAGAAACCTAACACCAAGAAAATGGGCAATCAGGGCAAAGGGAAGGGCAAAGGCAAATCTGTTGCCAATAAGAAACCTCGGAAAGATGCCAAGTGTTTTCATTGTGATAAAACTGGGCACTGGAAGAGGAACTGTGCTAAGTATTTAGCTGAGCTGAAGCAAGCTAAGGCTTCAGGAGGAGAGTCCTCAAGTATATATGTTATTGAAATCTTTTCTTTTCCTAGCAAAACATGGGTGTTTGACACAGGATGTGGTTTCCACATTTGTAATGTTTTGCAAGGACTAAGAAAGATTAGAAAGCTGAAACAAGGCGACTTGGAGGTCCATGTTGGCAATGGACAAAGAGTTGCTGTGAAGGCTATAGGAGAATGTGTTCTCTTGCTTCCTTCTGGTTTAGAAATTGTTTTGAACAATGTTTATTACATTCCTAGTGTGACTAGAAATATTGTTTCAGTTTCGGCTTTGCGAGGACAAGGTTTTAATTATCGTTTCAATGGGGAATTTATTTCTGCTTATTTTAACGATGTATTTTACTTTGATGCAAAACCCAACAATGGGATCTATGAGATAGAAATCCAAAACAATAACACATTATGCAATATCTCCCATAAACGTAATAAGTTGGACTTTAATGATACGTATATGTGGCATTGTAGACTTGGTCACATAAGTGAGAATCATGTTAAACAACTCAAAACCGCAGGAATCCTGGATTCCAAGGGTTCAGAGTCGTTTGGAAAATGCGAATCATGCTTAAGTGGAAAGTTAACGAAAGCACCTTTTTCAAATGTTGGAGAAAGAGCTAATGATCTGTTAGGACTTGTACATATAGATGTATGTGGTCCATTTAGAACAATGTCAAGACATGGAGAAAGATACTTTGTTACATTTACTGATGATTTCAGTAGATATGGTTATGTTTATCTTATGAAGCATAAACATGAAACTCTTGAAAAGTTCAAGGGGTACCAAAACGAAGAAGAAAATCAGCTAAATAGAACTATTAAAATGCTTCGATCAGATCGAGGCGGTGAATATCTTAGTCAGGAATTCATCGACCATCTAAAGGATTGTGGAATAGTTTCACAACTCACTCCACCTAGAACACCGCAACATAATGGTGTGTCTGAGCGGAGAAATCGAACTCTATTAGATATGATTCGATCAATGATGTGTCGAACAAACCTTCCAAAATCCTTTTGGAGTTATGCTTTAGAAACTGCCGCAAGACTTGTGAATATAGCTCCAACGCAAAAGGTTAATAAAACGCCTTATGAGATATGGCATGGAAAGAAACCTCATGTATCCTACCTTAAAGTCTGGGGATGTAATGCTTATGTCACTCTAGAATCTTCGGATAAACTAGATCCCAGAGGTGAAAAAGTGGTTTTCGTTGGATACGGTAAGAAGATCGGTTACCTATTCTACCACCCCACTGAAAATAGGATTTTCACTAAACGCAGAGGCACTTTCTTAGAGGAAGAGCTTCTGGCGCGAGGGATTGGAGATAATCATGTGGATCTTGAAGAAATTCGAGAATCACAAGTGACTGAACCAGTTATTCAGACAGAAACAGAAGTAACTGATCTAGTTGTTGAAGTTGAGCCTGAAAGGACTCAAGAAACAACGGAAACACCAAGTGTTCGGAAAAGTATTAGGGATCGTCGTGCACCGGTAAGGTATGACGATATCTTCATGATTGATGAAGCTGAGCCTACTACTTACAACGGTTTTATTAAAACAAGTTTTATAAAAACCGAAAAGCATATTTAATAAAAGGAGTTTTATTAATATTAAAACAAGTCCATTCGCGATAATACGACCAACGTAGTTTAAATAGGGTATTTAAAACTATACCGTGTCGAGTGTTGAAAGAAGTTTCAATTATCACGAACAATATAAAATTGGATTTTATAAACTGTTGTGTGACTCACATCATGCTAACGAGTCATTCAATATATTTATGGTAAATATTAAAATTAAATCCCAATTTTAAATTGATGTTTCATGCCACCCTTAACGAGTTAACACTTTATTCTATATCGAACCCAAATGTTAGTGCTGACCCTGCATCTGGGCGTTGATCATGAGTGAAGGTAATCATCGCGGTTACTGTGTAACATAGGCCGGTGTTACAGTTAATAGTAAAGGACCAAACATCGCTTGTTTGACAAGTGGGCATAGTTGGGGTTAAACATACATCGCTTTTAGCGATAACCCCAAAAGGAGAGTTGTGTAGTGGACACAATTAACAATCGTTGTTTACCTACCTAATCATACCAGTGGACAGTGCTAAGCCAGTTCATTGTGTATTGATGAATCGGGATCTCATCCTAATTAATTTTGCTTTTTGGGTCATAAAATAATTAGGATACTTAAAACATGAAATACTAATACATTAGATTTTGAACTTTGTAGATGTCAACTGAAAACAATTCCGCCTCTCAATTCTCTCTCAAGTCCATCTTAGAGAAGGACAAACTTAACCACTCCAACTTCATGGACTGACACCGCAACTTGAAAATTGTTCTCAAGGCGGAGAACAAGTTGTATGTTCTAGAAACGCCAGTTAGCACTCGTGTGCTAAAAATGAAGGCATATCTTGATCACTTGGCTTGTCTGGAATACCCCTTGAGCGATGAGTTAGCTGGGGATATTATCCTAAGCTCATTGCCCAAGTCATATGACCAGTTCATTATGAACTACAATATGAACGGGATGGAAAAGACACTTGCAGAACTGCATCAGATGCTCAAATCTGCGAGGTGAACATACCTAGCAAGACTGCACCAGTGCTAGTGATCAAGGAGGGACAAGTTAAGAAACCTAACACCAAGAAAATGGGCAATCAGGGCAAAGGGAAGGGCAAAGGCAAATATGTTGCCAATAAGAAACCTCGGAAAGATGCCAAGTGTTTTCATAGTGATGATACTAGGCACTGGAAGAGGAACTGTGCTAAGTATTTAGCTGAGCTGAAGCAAGCTAAGGCTTCAGGAGGAGAGTCCTCAAGTATATATGTTATTGAAATCTTTGCTTTTCCTAGCAAAACATGGGTGTCTGACACAGGATGTGGTTTCCACATTTGAAATGTTTTGCAAGGACTAAGAAAGATTAGAAAGCTGAAACAAGGCGACTTGGAGGTCCATGTTGGCAATGGACAAAGAGTTGCTGTGAAGGCTATAGGAGAATGTGTTCTCTTGCTTCCTTCTGGTTTAGAACTTGTTTTGAACAATGTTTATTACATTCCTAGTGTGACTAGAAATATTGTTTCAGTTTCGGCTTTGCGAGGACAAGGTTTTAATTATCGTTTCAATGGGGAATTTATTTCTGCTTATTTAACGATGTATTTTACTTTGATGCAAAACCCAACAATGGGATCTATGAGATAGAAATCCAAAACAATAACATATTATGCAATATCTCCCATAAACGTAATAAGTTGGACTTTAATGATACGTATATGTGGCATTGTAGGCTTGGTCACATAAGTGAGAATCGTGTTAAACAACTCAAAACCGCAGGAATCCTGGATTCCAAGGGTTCAGAGTCGTTTGGAAAATGCGAATCATGCTTAAGTGGAAAGTTAACGAAAGCACCTTTTTCAAATGTTGGAGAAAGAGCTAATGATCTGTTAGGACTTGTACATACAGATGTATGTGGTCCATTCAGAACAATGTCAAGACATGGAGAAAGATACTTTGTTACATTTACTGATGATTTCAGTAGATATGGTTATGTTTATCTTATGAAGCATAAACATGAAACTCTTGAAAATTCAAGGAGTACCAAAACGAAGTAGAAAATCAGCTAAATAGAACTATTAAAATGCTTCGATCAGATCGAGGCGGTGAATATCTTAGTCAGGAATTCATCGACCATCTAAAGGATTATGGAATAGTTTCACAACTCACTCCACCTGGAACACCGCAACATAATGGTGTGTCTGAGCGAAGAAATCGAACTCTATTAGATATGATTCGATCAATGATGTGTCGAACAAACCTTCCAAAATCCTTTTGGAGTTACGCTTGGAGACCGCCGCAAGACTTGTGAATATAGCTCCAACGAAAAGGGTTACTAAAACGCCTTATGAGATATGGCATGGAAAGAAACCTCATTTATCCTACCTTAAAGTCTGGGGATATAATTCTTATGTCACTCTAGAATCTTCGGATAAACTAGATCCCAGAGGCGAAAAGGTGGTTTTCGTTGGATACGGTAAGAAGATCGGTTACCTGTTCTATCACCCCACTGAAAATTAGATTTTCACCAAACGCAGAGGCACTTTCTTAGAGGAAGAGCTTCTGGCACGAGGGATTGGAGATAACCATGTGGATCTTGAAGAAATTCGAGAATCACAAGTGACTGAACCAGCTGTTCAGACAGAACTAGATGTAACTGATCCAGTTGTTGAAGTTGAGCCTGAGAGGACTCAAGAAACAACAAAAACACCAAGTGTTCGGAAAAGTATTAGGGATCGTCGTGCACCGGTAAGGTATGACGATATCTTCATGATTGATGAAGCTGAGCCTATTACTTACAAATCTGCAATCTTGGATTCAGAATCCAAGAAATGGCAAGAAGCCATGAATGCATAGATGCAATCCATGTATGATAACCAAGTCTGGGAATTGGTTGATCTTCCTACTGAATGTCGGAATGTGGGAAACAAATGGATCTTCAAGAAGAAGACTGACATGGATGGGAATGTGCAAACCTACAAAGCAAGGCTTGTAGCGAAAGGTTTTACTCAGACTCAAGGAATTGTCTATGAGGAAACTTTCTCGCCAGTGGCCATGCTTAAGTCTATTAGAATTCTACTTGCCATTGCTGCATATTATGACTATGAGATATGGCAGATGGATGTCAAAACCGCGTTCCTTAATGGACACTTACTGGAAGATGTCTATATGGTTCAACCTGAAGGTTTTGTCGATCCGAAGAATCCTAATAAGGTGTGCAAGCTGAATAAATCCATCTATGGATTAAAGCAAGCATCTCGCAGCTGATATCTCCGTTTTGATCCGAAAATCAAAGAGTTTGGTTTTATCAAGAACGAAGATGAACCGTGTGTTTTCAAGAAGTCTAGTGGGAGCTATATTACTTTTCTTATACTGTATGTAGATGACATACTAATCATTGGAAACAATATCTCTATGCTTAAAGATGTTAAGACCTGGTTGGGTAAATGTTTCGCAATGAAAGATCTTGGTGAAGCCGCTTATATTCTGGGAATAAAGATTTATAGAGATAGATCAAAGCGGTTATTGGGTTTGAGTCAAAGTACATATATTGATAAGGTCTTACGACGCTTCTCAATGCAAGACTCAAAAAGGGGGGCTCTTGCCCATGGCACATGGAACCATTCTTAATAACAAGCAGTGTGCAAACACTGAAGAGGAAAAGAAGAAAATGGAAGGTGTTCCATACGCCTCTGCGATTGGTTCTATCATGTATGCCATGTTATGTACTAGACCTGATGTCTCGTATGTTCTTAGCATTACGAGTAGATATCAACAGAACCTAGGAGAGAGTCACTGGGCTGCAGTGAAAAACATTCTTAAGTACTTGAGAAGGACTAAAGACATGTTCTTAATATATGGAGGACTGGACGAGGAGCTGTCGGTTAAGTGTTATACTGATGCAAGCTTCCAGACTGATCGTGATGATTCAAGGTCACAGACGGGATATGTTTTCATTCTGAATGGTGGGGCTGTTACTTGGAACAGCTCTAAGCAAAGTGTGGTTGCTTAATCCACCTGTGAATCAGAATACAATGCTGCATCGGATGCTGCAAAAGAGGCTGCCTGGATGAAGAAGTTCATTGGTGATCTCGATGTTATGCCTAGCATAAAGAAACCAAACGAGATACTGTGTGACAACACTGGTGCCATTGCTCTTGCAAAGGAACCAAGGTCACATCAGACCACAAGGCATATACTCAAGAAAATCCACTATATTAGAGAGATAATAGGACGTGGAGACATTGTATTAAACAAAGTTCATACAGATCTGAATCTGGCTGACCCCTTTACTAAGCCTTTACCTCAAGTTAAACATGAGGAGCATGCTGGAAAGATAGGGCTTAGAGTTGCTAAACAGTGGGCATGATCTGTAGTTAGTATTGATGTTTTATTTTGAACTATAACGGTTACATTGAATATTTATTTGATTTAATGGGTTAAATGCAAATTTAAATATTTTGTGACCGTGTTCATTATTTGTATGTTTAAATCCTTGAATAAGAGTATTCTAAATATCCGTAGTCGATCAAATTACATGGGAATGAATTTGAATGTAAGACTATTGTGAATTGAGATGATTGTATTCATGAGATGAATAACTCAATGGTTTGAGAATCATAATTCACAGATATCATTAGGGAATGATATTGGAAGTAACTCGCTTCAAAACGATCTCCATGGATCTATGTCATGAGATGTTTTGATATTGATATGTTCAATCTGTCCTTTTTCCTAAGGCACATATTAAACTGCATTGATCAAGGACTATCTTACACTATCCTGAAACATGGGTAGCTATAAGGGTAGCGTTGGGAGAAATTCGAGATTAAGTGGGAGTTGTATGACGCTGACGGAATTCTGTACTTCTATGGGATTAGAAGCCTAGACATTCTGGCGCCCTCATAAAACTCAAACTGGTATAAACGCGTGGCCACGCTCGGACTAAGGTAGTTCGTTAGACCACTTTGTATTAGAGACGAGAAGAGAGAATGGTTGATCACTATATAAGAATGAATGATCCATGTCTTATGATCAACGGATGTCTATACAGAAGGGACTTATTGATATAATTATCAGGGCTATAATATTTGGTTAAGTAAAGCGTTACTTGAACTCAAAGAACTAGTTGACGACTGTAAAGTGTCATACTGGTTTGGGTGCAATGCGATGCAGCTAGGCGTCCAACTCTGCGCACGTTGACTCATTTAATTAAAATCGTCCAAGTGGGAGATTGTTGGATATATAGGATGTCCGATGTAATTAAAAGTCGAGATCAACGTAACCCGACCCGGTACGATCCGAAGAGTTACACGTTGGTACACGAATCAGATAAGTTCACGTGTTGGTGGATTATTATTTATGAAATAATAATTGTTTTAGTCTTGAGGGATTTAATATTAATAAGATTAATATTAAGGAGTATCTTGAGGGACTTAATATTAATAAGATTAATATTAAGGAGTATTAAGATATTTAGCAAGGGGGTTATTGCAAGTTGTTGTCTTATAAAAGGAGGGTTAAGGAGTAAACCCTAATGCACACTTTTGATAAAACAACAAACCCTTGCCTCCTCTTCTTGGCTTCTTGCGGCCGCCACTAAAGAAAAGAAGGCTGCCGCCTTTTGTTTTGGTTCGGCCGGCCAAGAACCACCAACATCCGCCGCCTTCCTCTTGCAAGTGTTGTTTCCCGGTTGGTTCGTGCTCGGTGTGAACTTCCTACTAGCGAGGATTCGTTGTAACCCGCGTGTTACAATTCCGGTGTAGTCGTCAAAGGTTGATTACTAAACCCCTATGGTTGTTTTATTATTTATTTGTTTATACGCGTTTAACTGAGATCCTGATTGGGAATATTTTATTAATCGGATTAATAAAATTAAATATATATTTATACATATTAATCGGCCATTATATATATAGTATATATAATCCGTTTTTGATAAATATATAAACCGCTTCCGCTGCGTATATGATACCATGATTCCCAACAGACTGTTGGGAATCATGGTATCGAATGCACAGCGGAAGCGGTTTATATATTTAACATAAAACGGATTATATATACAATATATATAATAGCCGATTTTATATATAAATTGTTAATTAATTTTATTAATCCGATTAATAAAATATTCCCAATCAGGATCTCAGTTAAATGCGTATAAACAAATAAATAATAAACAACCATAGGGGGTTTAGTAATCAACATTTGACGACTACACCGGAATTGTAACACGCGGGTTACAACGAATCCTTGCTAGTAGGAAGTTCACAACCGAGCACGAACCAACCGGGAAACAACACTTGCAAGAGGAAGGTGGTGGCTTGTGGTGGTTGATGGCCGAACAAAAAAAAAAGAAAGAAGAAGGCGGCGGCCTTCTTTTCTTTGGTGGCGGCCGCAAAAAGCCAAGAAGAGAAGGCAAGGGTTTGTTGTTTTATCAAAAGTGTGCATTAGGGTTTACTCCTTAACCCTCCTTTTATAAGACAACAACTTGCAATAAACCCCCTTGCTAAATATCTTAATACTCCTTAATATTAATCTTATTAATATTAAGTCCCTCAAGATACTCATTAATATTAATCTTATTAATATTAAATCCCTCAAGACTAAAACAATTATTATTCAATAAATAATAATCCACCAACACGTGAACTTATCTGATTCGTGTACCAACGTGTAACTCTTCGGATCGTACCGGGTCGGGTTACGTTGATCTCGACTTTTAATTACATTGGACATCCTATATATCCAACAATCTCCCACTTGGACGATTTTAATTAAATGAGTCAACGTGCGCAGAGTTGGACGCCTAGCTGCATCGCATTGCACCCAAACCAGTATGACACTTTACAGTCGTCAACTAGTTCTTTGAGTTCAAGTAACGCTTTACTTAACCAAATACTATAGCCCTGATAATTATATCAATAAGTCCCTTCTGTATAGACATCCGTTGATCATAAGACATGGATCATTCATTCTTATATAGTGATCAACCATTCTCTATTCTCGTCTCTAATTCAAAGTGGTCTAACGAACTACCTTAGTCCGAGCGTGGCCACGCGTTTATACCAGTTTGAGTTTTACGAGGGCGCCAGAATGTCTAGACTTCTAATCCTATAGAAGTACAGAATTCCATCAGCGTCATACAACTCCCACTTAATCTTGGATTTCTCCTAACGCTACCCTTATTGCTACCCATGTTTCAGGACAGTGTTAGATAACATCAAGGATAGTCCTTGATCAATGTAGTTTAATATGTGCCTTAGGAAAAAGGACAGATTGAACATATCAATATCAAAACATCTCATGACATAGATCCATGGAGATCGTTTTGATGCGAGTTACATCCAATATCATTCCCTAATGATATCTGTGAATTATGATTCTCAAACCATTGAGTTATTCATCTCATGAATACAATCATCTCAATTCACAATAAGCTGACATTCAAATTCATTCCCATGTAATTTGATCGACTACGGATATTTAGAATACTCTTATTCAAAGATTTAAACATACAAATAATGAACACGGTCACAAAATATTTAAATTTGCATTTAACCCATTAAATCAAATAAATATTCAATGTAACTGTTATAGTTCAAAATAAAACACCAATACTAATTACAGATCATGCCCATTGTCTAACAACTCTAAGCCCTATATTTCCAGCATGCTCCTCATGTCTAGCTTGAGGTAAAGGCTTAGTAAAGGGGTCAGCCAGATTTAGATCTGTATGAACTTTATTCATCACGACGTCTCCACGTTCTACTATTTCTCTAATATAGTGGAACCTTCTGAGTATATGCCTTGCGGTCTGATGTGACCTTGGTTCCTTTGCAAGAGCAATGGCACCAGTGTTGTCACACGGTATCTCGATTGGTTTCTTTATGCTAGGCACAACATCGAGATCGGTAATGAACTTCTTCATCCAGGCAGCCTCCTTTGCAGCATCCGATGCAGCAATGTATTCTGATTCACAGGTGGATTGAGCAACCACACTTTGCTTAGAGCTCTTCCAAGTAATAGCCCCATCATTCAGAATGAAAACATATCCCGTTTGTGATCTTGAGTCATCACGATCAGTCTGGAAGCTTGCATCAGTATAACATTTAACTGATAGCTCCTCCTCCAGTCCTCCATATACTAAGAACATGTCCTTAGTCCTTCTCAGGTACTTAAGAATGTTCTTCACTGCAGCCCAGTGACTCTCTCCTGAATTTTGTTGATATCTACTCGTCATGCTAAGAGCATACGAAACATCAGGTCTAGTACATAACATGGCATACATGATGGAACCAATCGCATAAGCATATGGAACACCTTCCATTTTCTTCTTTTCCTCTTCAGTATTTGCACACTGCTTGTTATCAAGAATGGTTCCATGTGCCATGGGCAAGAGCCCCCTATTTGGGTCTTGCATTGAGAAGCGTCGTAAGACCTTATCAATATATGTACTTTGACTCAAACCCAATGACCGCTTTGATCTATCTCTATAAATCTTTATTCCCAGAATATAAGCGGCTTCACCAAGATCTTTCATTGCGAAACATTTACCCAACCAGGTCTTAACATCTTTAAGCATAGGGATATTGTTTCCAATGATTAGTATGTCATCTACATACAGTATAAGAAAAGTAATATAGCTCCCACTAGACTTCTTGTAAACACACGGTTCATCTTCGTTCTTGGTAAAACCAAACTCTTTGATTTTCTGATCAAAACGGAGATTCCAGCTGCGAGATGCTTGCTTTAATCCATAGATGGATTTATTCAGCTTGCACACCTTATTAGGATTCTTTGGATCGACAAAACCTTCAGGTTGAACCATATAGACATCTTCCAGTAAGTGTCCATTAAGGAACGCGGTTTTGACATCCATCTGCCATATCTCATAGTCATAATATGCAGCAATGGCAAGTAGAATTCTAATAGACTTAAGCATTGCTACCGGCGAGAAAGTTTCCTCATAGTCAATTCCTTGAGTCTGAGTAAAACCTTTCTCTACAAGCCTTGCTTTGTAGGTTTGCACATTCCCATCCATGTCAGTCTTCTTCTTGAAGATCCATTTGTTTCCCACAGTCCGACATTCGGTAGGAAGATCAACCAAATCCCAGACTTGGTTATCATACATGGATTGCATCTCTGCATTCATGGCTTCTTGCCATTTCTTGGATTCTGAATCCAAGATTGCAGCTTTGTAAGTAGTAGGCTCAACTTCATCAATCATGAAGACATCGTCATACCTTACCGGTGCACGACGATCCCTAATACTTTTCTGAACACTTGGTGTTTCTGTTGTTTCTTGAGTCCTCTCAGGCTCAACTTCAACAACTGGATCAGTTACATCTGGTTCTGTCTGAACAGCTGGTTCAGTCACTTGTGATTCTCGAATTTCTTCAAGATCCACATGGTTATCTCCAATCCCTCACGCTAGAAGCTCTTCCTCTAAGAAAGTGCCTCTGCGTTTGGTGAAAATCTTATTTTCAGTGGGGTGGTAGAACAGGTAACCGATCTTCTTACCGTATCCAACGAAAACCACCTTTTCGCCTCTGGGATCTAGTTTATCCGAAGATTCTAGAGTGACATAAGCATTACATCCCCAGACTTTAAGGTAGGATACATGAGGTTTCTTTCCATGCCATATCTCATAAGGCGTTTTAGTAACCCTTTTCGTTGGAGCTATATTCACAAGTCTTGCGGCGGTCTCCAAAGCATAACTCCAAAAGGATTTTGGAAGGTTTGTTCGACACATCATTGATCGAATCATATCTAATAGAGTTCGATTTCTCCGCTCAGACACACCATTATGTTGCGGTGTTCCAGGTGGAGTGAGTTGTGAAACTATTCCACAATCCTTTAGATGGTCGATGAATTCCTGACTAAGATATTCACCGCCTCGATCTGATCGAAGCATTTTAATAGTTCTATTTAGCTGATTTTCTACTTCGTTTTGGTATTCCTTGAACTTTTCAAGAGTTTCATGTTTATGCTTCATAAGATAAACATAACCATATCTACTGAAATCATCAGTGAATGTAACAAAGTATCTTTCTCCATGTCTTGACATTGTTCTGAATGGACCACATACATCTGTATGTACAAGTCCTAACAGATCATTAGCTCTTTCTCCAACATTTGAAAAAGGTGCTTTTGTTATCTTTCCACTTAAGCATGATTCGCATTTTCCAAACGACTCTGAACCTTTGGAATCCAGGATTCCTGCGGTTTTGAGTTGTTTAACACGATTCTCACTTATGTGACCAAGTCTACAATGCCACATATACGTATCATTAAATTCCAATTTATTACGTTTATGGGAGATATTGCATAATATGTTATCGTTTTGGATTTCTATCTCATAGATCCCATTGTTAGGTTTTGCATCAAAGTAAAATACATCGTTAAAATAAGCAGAAATAAATTCATCATTAAAACGATAATCAAAACCTTGTCTACGCAAAGCATGAAATGAAACAATATTTCTAGTCACGCTAGGAATGTAATAAACATTGTTCAAAACAAGTTCTAAACCAGAAGGTAGTAAAAGAACATATTCTCCTATTGCCTTCACTGCAACTCTTTGTCCATTGCCAACATGGACCTCCAAGTCACCTTGTTTCAGTTTTCTAATCTTTCTTAGCCCCTGCAAAACATTACAAATGTGGAAACCACATCCTGTGTCAAACACCCATGTTTTGCCAGAAAAAACAAAGATTTCAATAACATATATACCTGAGGACTCTCCTTCAGAAGCCTTGGCTTGCTTCAGTTCAGCTAAATACTTAGCACAGTTCCTTTTCCAGTGCCCAGTTTCATCACAATGAAAACATTTGGCATCTTTCAAAGGTTTCTTGTCGGCAACAGCTTTGCCCTTTCCCTTCCCTTTGCCATGATAGCCCTTTTTCTTGGTTTTAGGTTTCTTAATCTGACCCTCCCTGATCATTAGCACTGGTGCAGTTTTGCCAGGTATGTTTACCTCAGCAGTTTTGAGCATCTGATGCAGTTCTGCAAGTGTCTTCTCCATCCCATTCATATTATAGTTCATAATGAACTGGTCATATGACTTGGGCAATGAGTTCAGGATGATATCCCCAGCTAACTCATCGCTCATGGGGGATTCTAGACGAGCCAAGTGATCAACATACGCCTTCATTTTCAGCACATGAGTGCCAACTGGTGAACCCTCTTGCATACGAGTGGTTATAAGTGATCGCATCACATCGAATCTCTCATGGCGAGCATTTTGTTGGAACATTTCCATCAGATGCTGATTCATGTCGTATGCATCCATGTCCTCCATGGTCCTTTGAAGTTCAGGGATCATGGAAGCCAGCATCAGACATGAGACTTTCAAAGAGTCATCAAAATGCTTAGCCCAAGCTTTATAAAGCTCACTCTTGGGATTTATGGGTTCATCAGGGACTGGTTCTTCAAGAACATACAATTTGTTCTCCGCTTTGAGAACAATTTTCAAGTTGCGGTGCCAGTCCATGAAGTTGGAGTGGTTCAGTTTATCCTTCTCTAAGATGGACTTGAGAGAGAAATGGGAGGTGGAATTGTTTTCAGTTGACATCTACAAAGTTCAAAATTAATGTATTAGTATTTCATGTTTAAGTGTCCTAATTATTTTATGACCCAAAAAACAAAATTAATTAGGATGAGATCCCGATTCATCAATACACAATGAACTGGCTTAGCACTGTCCATTGGCACGATTAGGTAGGTAAACAACGATTGTTAATTGTGTCCACTACACAACTCTCCTTTTGGGGTTATCGCTAAAAGCGATGTATGTTTAACCCCAACTATGCCCACTTGTCAAACAAGCGATGTTTGGTCCTTTACTGTTAACTGTAACACCAGCCTATGTTACACAGGAACCGCGATGATTACCTTCACTCATGATCAACGCCCAGATGCAGGGTCAGCACTAACATTTGGGTTCGATATAGAATGGAGTGTTAACTCGTTAAGGGTGGCATGAAACATCAATTTAAAATTGGGATTTAATTTTAATATTTACCATAAATATATTGAATGACTCGTTAGCATGATGTGAGTCACACAACAGTTTATAAAATCCAATTTTATGTTATTCGTGATAATTGAAACTCATTTCAACACTCGACACGGTATAGTTTTAAATACCCTATTTAAACTACGTTGGTCGTATTATCGCGAATAGACTTGTTTTAATATTAATAAAACTCTTTTTATTAAATATGCTTTTCGGTTTTTATAAAACTTGTTTTAATAAAACCGTTGCCATGATTGTGAAAATTTTTATTTATTTTGGGTTATCTAAATTATTTACAATAAATAAACCACAACCACAAAACATAATAATAAAATTAAACGAATCGAGACCCTAATAGGTCGCCCGTTTCGTTTTAGCCAGAAACGAAACGAACTAGTCAAAAGGGTTTCAAAACAATTTTGATATAGCTCCCACTTGACCCGAGATCTCTATCTTCATGGAACCTGTTCGCCTTTTTTTTTCTTCGTCTTGATCTTGTACTTGAAGGATTACAACAATAAATTTGAAAATACAATAAAATCAAATCTATTCTAATCCTAGCTATTACACCGGATCCAATATCCGTAATAAAAAATACAAATCAATAAAGAAATAAAACCATCACAAACACAACCATGACAAGGGTCAAATACCTAGGGCTCGATTCACATCACAATCCATGAACAACTAAAAGCTTTTGATCTTTTGTCAAAATAAACAATTTTTGACAAATAAAACAAAGATCAAAATTATAACTTTACCATCTATACGCGTGTAACCGTGGCTCTGATACCACTGTTGGGAATCATGGTATCGAATACACAGCGGAAGCGGTTTATATATTTAACAAAAAACGGATTATATATACAATATATATAATAGCCGATTTTATATATAAATTGTTAATTAATTTTATTAATCCGATTAATAAAATATTCCCAACCAGGTTCTTAGTTAAACGCGTATAAACAAATAAATAATAAACAACCATAGGGGGTTTAGTAATCAACCTTTGACGACTACACCGGAATTGTAACACGCGGGTTACAACGTATCCTTGCTAGTAGGAAGTTCACAACCGAGCACGAACCAACCGGGAAACAACACTTTCAAGAGGAAGGTGGTGGCTTGTGGTGGTTGATGGCCGAACAAAAAAAAAAGAAAGAAGAAGGCGGCGGCCTTCTTTTTTTTGGTGGCGGCCGCAAAAAGCCAAGAAGAGGAGGCAAGGGTTTGTTGTTTTATCAAAAGTGTGCATTAGGGTTTACTCAACCCTCCTTTTATAAGGCAACAACTTGCAGTAAACCCCCTTGCTAAATATCTTAATACTCCTTAATATTAATCTTATTAATATTAAGTCCCTCAAGATACTCCTTAATATTAATCTTATTAATATTAAATCCCTCAAGACTAAAACAATTATTATTTCATAAATAATAATCCACCAACACGTGAACTTATCTGATTCGTGTACCAACGTGTAACTCTTCGGATCGTACCGGGTCGGGTTACTTTGATCTCGACTTTTAATTACATCGGACATCCTATATATCCAACAACCTTGAGATAGATAAATCCAACCGGTTATTCTTTTTTCTTGTTGGAGTATTTACCACTAGAGACTTAATGGAGATTCACCACATGGCTTGTGTCAATGATACGTTAAGATAGATAAATCCAATCGGTTATTTTTTTAACTTGTTGGAGTATTTGGAAAGCTCGTAATGGGCTATCTTCTCGAATAAAGGAGTTTCCACAACCAGGTTGTTTAAAAGTATAAAGGCACGTAAACACTCAAGTTTTAAGTCTTCATATTGGATTAATCAGTTTAATTTTGATTTTTTGAGCATGTAATATGTTGTTCTTTAGGGGTGTTTTCTCTTGGCTAAGTCTTCATTTTTTCTAAATAATATTGTTTTCTTCGAAAGTAGAATTGCACAAACTCTCTTTCTTGGATGGCTTCTTTGACCGTGCCAAATCGTTCTCATGCCTAACTTCATTAAAAATCGTCAACGCCCTTTGCAAACACTTTTCAAAGTTGTTATGGCAACTAACCAACTATTCCTTCCTTTAAGAGTGTCCACAACACTACTTCATGAACCTCCATCGTGCACACCACGTCATATTTCAAACCTTCTTAAAAACATTTTTTTAACAACACCAAACCTTTACAATCCATTAAAAATGTTGAAATAACACACACACCAACATACTTACATTTATGTGAGAGAGAAATGAGGGGGGGGGGGGGTTATGTGATGTCCGGACTAGGTTCATGCCTATGGACTAAACCCTTCGACCGTCGTCCAGACACTACCCTCGTACCGGACCATGCCACACAGTCCGCATTGTGCAAAAAGATTTGAAACTATTTTATATATTTTCAATTATATATAACTGAATATATAATCTTTAAGCATGTCATATAAACATTTAATTTATCATCATTATCTATGCTATATATAATGCATTTTGTAAGGGTATTTTAAGATATCTAAAAGTTAAGAAGTCGGATTCTGAAATTGTGGAGGCTTGGTTTGACCAAGTCGCTGAATCTTGGAAAAATGCTATAGGTAAGTGCTAAAGCTTGTTTCCAATACTCAACGACTTGGTC
Source organism: Ambrosia trifida (assembly GCA_028751855.1). NCBI lineage: Eukaryota > Viridiplantae > Streptophyta > Magnoliopsida > Asterales > Asteraceae > Ambrosia > Ambrosia trifida. The sequence goes on along the minus strand of CM054123.1, from coordinate 36,756,418 downwards.
GAACCAAACCTCCGCAATTTCAGAATCCCTCTGACGAACTTTTTATCCATTAATACATATGGTATAATCCTAAAATGAGGGTAAATTAGTCTTTAAACAATAATTACATTTTATTCGCCTCATCTTAATTACATTTAATTCCTTCAAGTTTACTAAATTTTTCCTTATATAAAAAAGTTACACTTTTTTCCTTGTTTAAAGGCAACTAACCCCACAAATTCTAAACGATCATAATTTTTCATACGCTAATACTTTTTAAAAAACCGCATCATAAAAACAAACATTTTATTCTCTTTAATTTGAATATAGTATTGCTAATATTATTTAACTTTAAAAAATTGATATGTTACGTAATTAACAATATTTATGGTTAACCAATCAAATCGAAATCAATTGAAAATTGAATTAACCAAAAACTGAACTAACTTAAAACAGGTTATCCTTTTATTAACCCTTAGTTGAAATTAACCAAACCAAAAATGAACCGTTATATATTCTCATATTTTTAACTTTTATACATTTATTTCATGTATTTATAAGCAATAAATTTATCCAAAGTTTGGTTATTATCCAAAATAAACTTAACCGATAATTTAATATAATAAACCTAACCAATTAACCAATTGGTTAATAAGATTGATTAACCAATGATTTTGATTTTGGTCGAGGTTAATACCTGATCAACCAAACTATGCATACCCGTAGAAGTGGTTATGTTTCTCGTCGCATCTCACGAGCACCTGCTAGTCTATATTTTATCTTATTAAGGAGGGGTGGTGGCTAACATAGTCATTTTCATTTTCGTACAACTTAAGAAGCAACATGTACAACATATTTAAGCAACATATTTAAGGGCATTATAGGAATGTTGGTGATAATTAAGACACTTAGAAGGGTATGATTGTAACTTTACAAACCTCTCATACTCACAATATGAAAACATGTTCCAAAGTTGCCCTTATGTATGTTGATCGACTAAACATCCTTTACTACAATCAATTTCTTAAATGTTAGAATGTGAACCATCAAAAGTATATCAATTGCAAGTCAGTTAATGTTGCAATTGAAAATTCGTACGTTTCTTTCACACTCACATTTTTTTTCAACGAAAATGAAAATGACTATGTTAGCCATCGGTATGATTCCTTATAATAGGACTACAATCTATTGTGGGTGTAGCAATGGGTTTGGTTCTAGGTACAGAGGAATTTGGGGGATATGGGACACCACTTATACTATCTAACACCACCATCTCTAAGGATGCCTATGGAGATATTGACTTGAAGGTAAATGCAATACATTTACTCAGTTCCTTATAAACAATGCTTTTTGAGTTATTTGTTTTTTTTTTTTTCATACATCATATTTTGGAACAATAGTTTTAGCAACCATTTAGTGATGATGCAAGTCTGGTTAACGAACCTCTAAATGCACGTGCATCTTGTGGTAATCTATATTAATCAACATTATATTTGGTTTTTTGTTGTATCAAATAACAAAGTTTCCAATCCTTAATGTCTTGAGCTTTATTGTATAATAATCTGCAACTAATTGCACTTAAATCTTAACGTCTTCTTCACTATTTGCAACTTAAATATGAATTTGTAAAGAACAACCTAGGGCTGAAGAAATTAGATGTCAGGTACCCTAGATACATGCCCTTTATTATTTACCCTAATATTTAAATTTAAATTTATTAATGTAATAGTTCTTCGTATGCTTTGTTGTTCGTGCCAAGTAACACTTCATTTATTTAAATTTATTTATGTAATGTGTTAAGCTTATTTTTCCTAGGGCCTTTTGTTTTCAATCGTTCTCATTTTACACTGTGCTTTAATATGCTGTTAAAAGACTTTTTATGCTAACTTTTTTTTTTTCAAATAGTGATACATATGAAAGTGTTAGTGCTTTAATAGTGATGTTAAAAGATTTGACTGTGAGAGAAGTTTGTTAACTGTGAGAGGAAATTATGTTACTGAAAAGTTTATGGCAGTAGTTTTGTTTCTGCATAGATTTTCAGTTTGGACTTTGGATAAATGTGCCAATTGCTATTGATTTAATCATGCTTATTGTCTTGCAGAACAAGTTTGTATTATGGTGCACTCGGCGCACACCTGGAGTTCGTTGCAGGAGGGAGTGCTTATCTTTTTTATTCTACAACAGGTTTGATTTTACTTCCATTAGTTCATATTTGTATAAAAGAACATCTTTTGGGCTGCTGCAGTCTATTTCGGTGGGGTTTACCAGAGACAAATGGCGTTGGGATGTAAATGGATCAGAGACGTTCTCAGTTGGCAACTTTAAAATTCAGCTGCAGTCGCTTAAGTACAGCCCTCCCGAGTTTCGCTTTAAAATTCAACTGCAGTCACTTAAACAAGTTCACTATGCCCAAACATTAGATGGTTCATTTTTTGGTAAGTCTACATAACTAATGTATGATAATTGATAAATATACCAAATTTTAATTTATTATTATATGAACAGGAGTAAATGATCTAGCATTCTCTCATCCAAACAAACAGCTCTATGATAGATTATGTGGCATGCTAGGGTCTTGAACACGCTAATAAAAATGGTTCGGTTCATGCGACTCAAACTAATAAAATGTTAGTTGATGATCTTGAAAAGGTTGTTGGTTGAACAAATACATGCGCATGGGACTCATTGTGCATTCTTTTAAAAAAAGGTGTAGCTATGGGTTGGTTCTTGAAATTTAAACGGATCCCATAATACGAAAACAGTGATATTTCTTTCCTACAACAACATTCTTTTAGAATATAAAAAAAAATAATGAGTTCCATTAGGATCACGAATTAAAACTCAAAATATTATACCATTTCTATGTCGACTCTTGGATTAAAATGCATGAGCTGTATGTGGTGTTATGAGGTAAGAACCCTCATTAGGTTATATTAAGGGTGATCATATGAGTATCTCTTTTATAATAGGCTCCGGATATTTGCACAAGAAGAAATTTTATTCAGACAACCCTATACGGGTCGTAGAGAGCTCTACGGCTCGTAGAGCCACTTTTTTCAGACTTCTACGAGTCGTAGAGGCCTCTATGGCTCGTAGGTACTCATTACCAATGATTGGTAATCATACAATCATTGCTGATGATTGCCTACGAGCCGTAGAAGCCTCTACGGCTCGTAGAAGTAGTCTTAATATTTTTGAGGATGAAGAAGCAGAAGATTGGTGTTTTATGGTGCCTACGGCCCGTATAGGCCCCTACGGGTCGTAGACAAAAAAAAAACCAAAAACGTTTGGGACGAGGTTCGATCTTAGGCACATTATCACACAATCACACACACAAAGTCTTATTAAGCATATGGGGACCATCTGGGCTACCAGTTCGCTGGTTTCTTAGTTGGAAAGTTTTAATATAACATAAACCAGTCTTAGGCAGCCTCTACGGCCCGTATAGGTCTATACGACCCGTAGATAGGGTTTTTTTTTTTTAAATCATTTTAATTATGTAATAATTAATCCCGAGCGTGTAATACATTAACACAAGCATGTAAAACGTGAACACAATTGTTTATAACATAAACCAATATAAACCAACGTCGTCTCGATAAGCGTGTAAAATAAACGTTAACAGAAACGTTCAAAATAAAACTAATCGTTTATATACGCAACAAAATAAAACTAAAAGTTAACAGAAGCGTTCAAAATAAAGATTGTTTAAATACATAAGATGATCAGAAATAAAACATCGTAGAGTCAGTCGGCGGCGCGGTCCCGGGCTCCTGCGAAGGCGTGTCGGGCTGCTAGGAGGACGTCACGGGCTCGTGCGTGCTGGTCCCTAAAGTCGGTGGGACACGAGCCTGCATGCCTAGGTGGCGATACATATCCTGCTGGCCAGCAATCAACCAGCGCATCGCGTCGTCCTGCCGATCACGCCACTGACGCGTATCGGCGTCCTGCTGCTGACGCCAGGTGTCCTGCTGCTGACGCCAGGTGTCCTGCTGCTGACACCAGGTGTCCTGCTGCTGACGCCAGGTGTCCATCTGCTGACGCCACGCACGCATCTCGACAGCCTCCTCGGCAGCCGCACGAACGTCCGCCCTAACATCAGGAGGCAACCTGAGGGAGTGATAAACGCGCGCCGGTATCTGCAAGTCCTCAGGCTGCTGTTGAGGCATCTCGACGTCCCTAAGACCGCCCCCCTCCTGCTCATGCACAAACTGCAACCCGACCTCCACAGCATCACCTGCAATGGATAACAATAAATAATTAATAAATAATAATAATATTCCAGGATTTTATAAAAAAATTGGGCAGAGTTTCCCCTGTTTTTAGGCAAACCAGACAACACAAGTTGTCTACAAGTTTCCCAAATAATAATAATAATAATAATAATAATAATAATAATAATAATAATAATAATAATAATAATACCTCTAAGGCCCTGATGTACTAACGGCTCATGCACAAACTCCACGCCACCGGGACCAATCAGATAGTGGAACTCATCATGATCCGGCGTCTTCGCCTTCTTCGCCGCACAAAGCATAGCCTTCATCGTTTGTAGACCTATTGGGCTGAAAGAAACTCAAAAACATTAACATTAATAATAATAATAATAATAATAATAATAATAATAATAACATTAATAACCGAAATACCTGGGCGGTAGTGACGGAAACCGATTACGGTTAACATAACCGTAATACTTCACGCCATCGCAGCGCTCAGCAATCCTGCTGATGAGCCCCCCGCATGGGATGCCTCCCTTCAACGGCTTATGGGGGAAGGAGGCAAAAAACTCGGCCATGACCCGATGCAAGGCAATCGGCCTGCCGGTGAGTATGCAATGCAGGTACATCAGGTCCGTCTTCGTCACCCGCTCGTTACTATTCCCCCGTGCCGTTAGGGAATAAGTAATGCAACGGTGAATGTAACGAACTACGGGGTGACGAATGTTGGATGCCCTGTCACACCTCTCCTTGCACAGCATAATAATAGTAATAATAATCAGAACAAAGATATTGAAAAATAATAATAATGATGATGATAATAATAATAATAATACTTCTGTGCCGGGTTGCCGAACTCGGGACCGCCAATGGTGGGCCACCACGCATAGAGGTCGTCATCAGCGACAGTAGTCACCGCCCTAGTGTAGACATCCTGAACATTAACATTAACATTAACATTTCGAATAAGAACAAAAACAAAAATAATAATAATAAAAATAAAAATAATATTAATACCTCTACAAGGTCGTCGCGAGTGTACCACCGGATGTGCGTAGCCCACTCATCTAGAGAATAACCATACTCAACGCCGAGTATGGAAAACTCAATATCCCTCGGTGGGCGGCCTGACGATCCGGCGCCCGACGATCCGGCGTCCGACGATCCGGCACCGGGCGGGCGAAACCGAAAGGTGGATAGAAACTCTATCACCAACGGCCTATGGGACGGCGCGCAAAAGTCGTCGAAAAACCTGTCCAGTGGGCTCCCTTCCGGGATCCACTGTCGGGCAATCGCCTCAGCACCCCTACACACCCGAAGCGCGGCCCAAGAAATCCCACGCGCCGGCACAATCTTCTTCTTCCTCAACCTATGAAATCTGGCACCCGGGTAAACGACTCGCAGAAAAATGCAATGCTCATAGCCTGACAAGTCACCCCCTGCCATGGAAGCCCCCGCCTGCACCGCGGCCTCATCCTCCTGCTGCTGCTCCTCCTCCTCCTCGCCCATGTACTGCTCGTCTAGAAAATCTGCCATAACTGCAAAATCAAAGAATATATAGTTAGTTAGGGGGTTTCTATAATTAAGGTGTTTCAAAAGAATCGCCAAAACTATATAGTTTTGGCGATTCAAAAGAAACGCCAAAACTATATAGTTTTTGGCGATTCAAAAGAATCGCCAAAACTAATATAGTTTTGTCGATTCAAAAGAATCGCCAAAACTTTATTATTTTTGGCGATTCTTTCGCCAAAAATAATAAAGTTTTGGCGATTCAAAAGAATCGCCAAAACTAATATAGTTTTGGCGATTCAAAAGAATCGCCAAAACTATATAGTTTTTGGCTTATCAAAAGAATCGCCAAAAATAATATAGTTTTGGCGATTCAAAAGAAACGCCAAAACTAATATAGTTTTGGCGTTTCAAAAGAATCGCCAAAACTATATAGTTTTTGGCGTTTCAAAAGAATCGCCAAAACTATATAGTTTTTGGCGATTCCAAAGAATCGCCAAAACTAATATAGTTTTGGCGATTCAAAAGAAACGCCAAAGAATCGCCAAAACTGTTAACAACGCGCGCGTTCTACGGGCTGTTTCTCAGGGGCATTTTCACAAACACCTTATGTGCGTTATCAAATTCACAAATTTATAAGGTATTTTCAAGTAAAGAATAACCCAAACTTTCGTGAATCAAGTAATAAAACCAATTTGATGGTAATATGGACTGAAATTAGACAAAAAAAACATATAGATCAAAAAATGATAATCTTAAGAATTTCTATCATATAGATCAAAAAATGAAAATATGGACTGAAATTAGAGGGATTGTTACCTTAGTGATGAGAGGGAACTTTCAAGATGGTGGTGGTGGTCGAATATGGTGGTGGTGGTCGAAGATGGTGGTGGTGGCGATTAGGGTTTGAAGGGTAAAGGGGGGTGAGTTTTGAGGGTTCTGTTTGGTTCTGAACAGAGGGAACGTGTATATCAGTTTTAAAAACTTACCTACGGCCCGTAGAGGTCTCTACGAGCCGTAGGTAAACAAAATTAAACTGTTTACCTACGGCTCGTAGTGGTCTCTACGGCCCGTAGGTGAACAAAATTAAAAAAAAACGTTTGGGACGTGAATCGATCTGATGGCTATCAAGTATCACACACACACATACACATACACACTTATACACACAATGGGGACCATCTGGGCTACCAGTTCGCTGGTATATTATCCAGAAAAATTATATATAACATATAACTGAAAACCCAATTTTTTTTAAAAAAAATCCTCGTCTACGGCCCGTAGGGACCTATACGGGTCGTAGACTCCAATTTTTTTTAAAAAACTACTGATTAACTTTTTATAAACTTTACAAAGTTTTTAGAAATCAAAACATTTTGCCTACGGCTCGTAGAAGCCTCTACGGCTCGTAGGCTCAATGGCCTCTACGAGCCATAGATGGTGTCTACGAGCATGTCCCAGAAGCCTACGGGTCGTAGAGGGCCCTACGACCCGTAGATAAATCTTACCTACGGCCCATAGGGCCCTCTACGGCCCAATACAAGTTTTGTTTTTTTTAAATTTTGTTAGTTTTAATTAGGTGGTATAGGTTTTTTTTTATAAAATAACGTTTTCATTTCATATTGTATATGTAAAATAATAATAAAAAATAAAAAAATGTATTTAATAATCATTATACATTATAAAAACAAATTTACACCGAACTATCAGAAGAATCAGGACAGCCTGTTAGGTCAAACAACTCTGGATCTCTTTGAGATAGCCTACGCCCCTCATCAAGACGATCCCTGTATAGTGCTAACCATGGGTTGTGATTTACATCTACCCAACGCCTCCATGTTCCATTCGGATAAGGCATCGGAGCGTCGTCTGTTAGCTTTAGCATGATGAAGTGGTTGCCGTTCACGAAGGCCATCGAAATGACCCGATGTTCTGGCACGCTTTGAGGATGCTTGTGAATAGGGAAGAATGTGCTCGTTCCAAGAGGACTGAAGAATTGAAGGACCACACCAAATGCCTGAGCAATCACTAATCCAGTCAAAGGCATCTCCATCCACTTTGAATTAGGTGTGTTCCCGACTCCCGTCCAATCTAAGGACGAGTATATGCGGGCGAAACCGTTATCGTCGAATTGGTTCAAAATCTCGTACCAATCCTCACGGTATTGACCCATCATCTCTTCTTTAAGAAGGTGGCGGATCAAATCCCAGTCTTCCTCCTCCATATCCAAAGCCAAAGCTACAGATCGGAACCCACAGTTACCGTCTGGCTGAACATTTTGAATATGCGTGACAAACCGTCGATAAAGGGGATCAATCTGATGCTTAAATTGTCTAAGCACAAATTTATACCTGTCACCGCCAAACATTGGGAAATCATGATTAGGGGATGTGTACATATGTATGTATGTATAAATAGTTATTTATGTACCTGTCCCCTACTAAGAGTGGATACTTTTTGCTACACACTCTCATTTTATCTTTACCCGGGTCTGATGGCCTACGTCTTCTAACAGGCTCGTCTTCCTACAATGGATAATAATAATAATAATAATAATAATAATAATAATAATAATAATAATAATAATAATAATAATAATAATAATACTAACATCTTCTTGCGCATCCTCCTGCTGTTTTTTTTCTTTAATTTTGTAGTTGGGCGTCCGCGAGTATTCTTTTGTACCTTAGGAGGTTGAGTGTCAGTCATACTTGGATTTACCACCGACTTTATTTTTGACAACATATTTCTTTGAACGCGTGGTGGTTGAGACATCAGTGTCTCTTTGACTATCTCCCACTCACTCGCAAGGTCACGTTCCCCCCATACTACTTCTGGTTCGTAATTCAGTCGTGTCCAGAAGACGTCTATTTCGGACAGCTGTATTTTTATTCCTGTATTCAATAAACATAAACATAAACATAATAGTTGTAGTAGTAGTAGTAGTAGTAATAATAATAATAATAATAATAATAATAATAATAATAATAATAATAATAATAAAGTAATGGTATTACCTTTATTTATATACGAATCTAATTGACATGCACACGGCAACCCAGAACTCGTGAAAAGCTGGTGACCACAACTCATTTTTCGTTCCTTCAACCTCTCTATATTTTTTATCTCTTTTATCAACTTCTCGATCGCTGCATGGGAAACTTTACCGAGTAGGTCCTCAAAAAGAGGTATGTCATGGTGCACCTTTTTCACAGATAAACTCTCTTCAAACGAGTGGTTTATTGCCCTCTCTTGTGACGTTACAACATCGTCTACAATCATCACAAGTTTGTGGAGTGAGTTGTTAGCCCCCTTAATGTGCATCTTAAACCTTGCATGCTGGCTCTCAACTCTGTTGGTCGTATACTGACCAAAGTTGTAGTTTGTGTCTGTCCATGCAGAAACAAACCTTTCTTTGTAGTCACGGAGCCAGACCCGGTCTATATATTCAAAAACACCTGTAAAAGATAGAAAAAAGATATTTGTTAATGTGTGTATGTATGCATTTTAAACTAAATTAATAAAATATGTACCAGCTCGTTCGTCCTGACATAGTCGTTTGTAGAATCGGTCTAACCAGAGACTATAAAATTCCGGAGATGAAGATCTACATAATCGCTTAAAAGATTTCACGAATATTTCCCAATCTGCATTTCCAAAGGCTTGTCTGCAGTGTTTCAATATATTTCGTTGAATGTGATACCTGAATGTATAATAAAAAAATAATAATAAAAAATAATAATAAAAAAAAAATAATAAAAATAATATGTATACCTGCATAACAACTTCGAAGCTGCTGGAAATACAATGTCGCATGCATTCATCAAGGCTTTCTCACAATCAGTTACTATAGCACGGGGCTCCGTACTATCTTCTAGCAATTCTTTAAGCCTTTGTAGCACCCATAGGTAGTTATCCTTTTTTTCACCGGAGATGAATGCATGGGCGACACAAAACGACTTGGATGTTGATGTCATACCCACAACTTGAACAAACGGAAGTTTATACTCGTTCGTTTTGTAGGTCGCATCAATCATCAGCACATGCGGGAACGCACGCCATAACCTGTGCGAGGTGGGATGGACAAACAAAATATCCTCGATCGCATTTGTCGAGTCATTCCTCCGGGTGAAGTAAACAAATTTTTTTTCCACCAATGTGGCTTCGAGTACCTGCATAGCAATAATAATAATTAAAAAATAATAATAAAGAAGTAATAATAATAATAATAATAATAATAATAATAATAATACCTGCATTTGAGTCCTGCCGCCGTATAACAAATGCTTAACCTTGGTTATTGTGTTATGTATGTCTCTTAAGATGCAGGGACTATCCGGGTTTTGTTTTCTAACGGCCGAATGTATGTCTACTGGCGTAACATTTTGAAAATAAAGTGTATCCACCAATTTTAACTCGGCCGGACCCAGCCTCCTAGCATACGCGTGACCCTCGATGTGTTGGAAAGGTTTGTGATTATGTGTTTGGTTTTGGACCTCCAAAATATAACCATCGTGGCCGTAGTGGTATCTCCCTATTAGTTGAAACGGGCAATTACATTTTTTACTGCCCGTCTTTCGAACCGTGGCTACACTATGATGTACGCCACTACGGTCACATCGTATCCATGCCGTCGTTACCCTCCTATTCGGCCCCCTGCCTTCCGAAACAGTACGTGAGTATACGGTAATGTAACCATTTTTTTTTTTGCTCTTTGATAAACCCACTCTGTGAGGTCTTTAAGAGACCTGAATACCTGCAAAATTTATATACGACTTCAAATAGCAACTAATATATACGAGTTCAAATCTCACAAACCCTACGAGTTCAAATAACAACTAATATATACGAGTTCAAATCTCACAAACCCTACGAGTTCAAATAACAACTAATATATATGAGTTCAAATCTCACAAACCCTACGAGTTCAAATAACAACTAATATATACGAGTTCAAATCTCACAAACCCTAAAACAAATTTAGGTACGGGACTAAATATACGAGTCTAAATATGTACACGGGTCTAAATATCTCACAAACCCTAAATATACGAGTCTAAATATACACGGGTCTAAATTATAAACAAGTGCAAATTCATAAACACACCTGATTCGTTTCGTACGAAACATCCGGGACAGGTTCCTCGCCACCGTTATCACCTCCCTCGTACTGTGGATGACTTGGCGGAGGCAAGTAAAATGACCCCGGTTCTTCTACGTACTCCTGGTTCAAATCGGGCAGCAGGTTCAAATCGGGTAGTGCATTCCCGTCACCATAGCGAACAACGGAGCTAACCTCCTCCTCACCACGTTCCACCACGGCTCCGAAAAGGCTTTCCGAGACGTGAGATAGGCTAAACGAATGCTCCCATTCATCCGAAACATTACCGTAGTGACCCGAAGACATCGTGGTAGCTTGGAATCGATCGGATTTTTGTGCACCGCGTTTTTAAATTTTCTTTCGTTAACTGAAGAAAGAAGACAAGGAAGAAGAATATATCTGGACCCTCTACGGCCCGTAGAGGCCTATACGGGCCGTATAGGGTTTAATGCTCCCAACAACCAGGTTTTCTACGGGCCGTATAGCCCTCTACGGCCCGTATAGGGTTAGCTTTTTCAGACTGACACACTGAATGTCAGACACTTCATTCAATGACATCGTACCTCGTACTGCCTACGGGCCGTAGAGCCCTCTACGGGCCGTCTAGGGTTTAAATGCACTCGACCAACCCACCTCTATGGCCCGTAGAGGGCTTTACGGGCCGTAGAGGGTTGAGCATTTATTACACTGACCCTCTATACGGCCCGTAGAGCCCTCTACGGGCCGTAGAGGGCTGTGCAAACTTCCTTTTTGATATTGTGTAAATAACATGACTCTTATAATAAAATCTCGCATTAGCATGCCATTACTATGAGGAGATTGCTAGTAGGCTACGCGCATAAAATATAAAGTGTTAGTAATGTTATGTATAATGTACCAGATTATTGACTACACGCACCTCTGCTAGAGTTCTTAGCAAATCGTGATGCGACTCGTATAATAAGGTGAATTCATGTGCCCTTTTATTGTTTTAAACATTTTGGGCTAGTATGCATGTCTTGAAAGTGTAATTAGAACCTTGCTTGTTAAATCGGGATTCGCCTTGATTTTTACTTGTTTAGGTTAAATGTGTATATTTATATAAACTTGTATGACAGTTACCTGATATTATGATTTGAGCTATGATAGTTATATAGTATGTCTGCTCTGACTTATAGTTACGGTTTGAGTCTTAGTAGGCGATATGCGCTTATATAGACTGGTAGTTTTGTGACAAATAGGCGGAATGCGCTTATTGTAGATTTAAAATAAAATTTTATGTTGAGTAGGCGGATTACGCTTATTCTAGACTTTACTTATTAATTGCTTAGGGATCAAATAGGCGGATTGCGCTTATTGTAACTCTAAGGTTAAAGTATTTTGTTAACCTTTATTTTGACAATTTACTTATTATTTAAGAACTTCATAATATTTGAATTCACTCAGCTCGTCTGACTTTGCGTGCATATTAGCTTGATTTCAGGTAATTGAAGAATAAAGAGGGATGCCTTGGCTTGTTGCAGGACTACTCGGGGTGGTTGACATTTCGAAATAAAGAGTCTACTCTATTTATTTAAAAACTATTTTTCTAAACTTATTGTTTTGTTCTACAAATATGCTTTAACCCGTCATGGGAACTTTCATGTTTGGATGACTTAACTATTTACTTTTCCGCTGTGTTTTTTGATAATAAATAAAACTTCTTGAGTATTAATTTATGGTTTTAGCCTTTGAATGCTAACTGTTTGGCCCGTCGGTTTTGAGGGTCTTACAAGTTGGTATCAGAGCAATTATTCGAGGGATTCGAGCAGTCTGTGCTTGAACTCGAATATGGTATGGGACCGAACTGATACAAGAAATGTCAACTGCTGAGTAGTTACACACCAAGAGGTAGCCTTTAAAGTTAATAATTAATTACTATATATAACTGTGATAACGAAATATTGAAGTGTAGGCATAACTTTTAATGTGACCATAGCTTGTTGTGTTTAGTGTGACTAAAGTAAAGTAAACAGCTAATCGCACTTGATCAGCGTTATTAGAAGTTTACCCTTACTTTATACATTCTAAATATACTTGTGACTGATCATGTGATGGTTTTGTCTTGAAGGATAGTATGGCAAAAACACGGTCATCTAGGGGCGGTCGTGGTGGAGGTCATGGTAATCGTGGTGGTGGTCGTGGGGGTGGTCACGGGGGTGGCCGTATTCCAGACTCCACTTCGGTACAAGAACCCACACCTGAGTCAATCACTAATAACCATGACGTGCTGGGGACGGAAGTCAGAGAAGCGATTGCGGATGAAGTGTATCAGGTTCTTCACAGTAGCATGCCTGAGATCATTGCTGAGGCGGTTAAGGCCGTGACTGGAGCTGACAGGGTTGCCAGACGGGGATCCGGTAGGGGACACCGGGAACCCGAGTTAGTCGGGTTGCCACTCGAGGTTGCACTTATGGGGATTTTAAAAAGTGTGATCCACCTTCTTTTGATGGCAATAAGGATGTTTCTGCAGCCCACCAGTGGATTCGTGAAATGGAGGCTGTGTTGCGAATAAGTAAGTGTCGGGATGAGGACAAGGTGACTTTTTCGGCTCATTATTTTGTATCTGAGGCTCTATGTTGGTGGGATAACTTGACGCAGGCTATGGGAGATAGGGTAGTTAAGAGGATGAACTGGGATGAGTTGAAAACTTTGGTTATGGAGCATTTATGTCCGACTCATGAGTTGGATACGTTGGAGAGGAAGTTTGTTAATCTTGAAGCTAGGAATCTGTCCCACAAAGAGTACACGTCTAAGTTTAATGAGTTGGCTAGCTTGTTCCCTGATATGGTAACACCAAAAGCAAGAAGGATCAAGAGGTACGTTCAGGGATTGCCATTGGACATATATATGTCGGGGTGTTGTGACTACTAGCATGGATACATTTCGACAGGTGGTGTCTATGAATGGTACTTTGTATGAGCAGAGGGATGTTGAGCGTGTCACGGATCATAAGAAGAATTGGAACTCTAACCGCGACGCTGATGGAAAGCGGAGTGGGGCGGATACTTCGGGACCCGTTCTCAAGAAAGTGAAGACTGAAGTCACTGACATTTTGGATAGTAACGAGGATAGTAAACAGTGTGGTAAGTGTGGAAAGACGCATTCGGGGAAGTGTAAACAGGGCACAAGTATTTGTTTCCGCTGTAAGAAGACAGGTCACCCTCACTATCAGTGCCCGACTTTGGTGTGCTATAAATGTAAGGGCACAGGGCATTTTTCTAACAAATGCAAGGATGTCCGCGCTAGTAGCTCTAGTGTTGGGGATGCTGGGAAAACTACCGGGACAGAGGTACCAAGGACCAAAGCCCGGACTTTCAGTCTCTCTCAGAAGGATGCTAAGGCGACGGCAGACGTTGTGACAGGTATCTTGTGTGTTTATTCCACCCACTCGATTATTTTTGTATCTATTCCTTTACCTTTGTATGTGATATTGTGTCAGGTACATTTGTGGTTAATGGCCTTCGGACTTCCGTCTTGTTTGATTTGGGTGCTAGCATGAGCTTTGTGTCTACCACATTTTGTAGTAGATTAGGCGCGATCCCCAAAGATATTAGACACCTATTTGAGGTCGAGGTAGCAGTAGGAAATTCATTCTTTGTTAGTAAAACTGTAGAGGATTGTCGGATCGAGTTATCGGGGCATAGTTTTCCTGTCCGCTTGTATTTGATGTCATTGGGTTACTTTGATGTTATTATTGGGATGGATTGGCTAGCTACCGTGGATGCTCACATTGTGTACGGGCAATAACTCGTGCGACTTACAGCTCCTGACGGGGTCGTATTACTGTTCATGGGGATGGTAGTTGCTCAATACCTCAGATTGTTTCTATGCTTAAGGCCGGGAAAATGTTGCAGCGCGGGTGTAAGGCATTTTTGGCGCAAGTCTTGGATGTGGGGACTAATGCCCCTAAGCTGGGGGATGTCCCTGTGGTGCGGGGTTACCCGGATGTATTTCCTAATGATTTGACAGAGTTGCCACCAGACCGTGAGGTTGAATTCCAGATAGACCTCGTGTCGGTAGCTAAGCCTGTTGCCAGGGCACCTTACCGACTCGCACCTGCAGAAATGAAAGAACTCTCTTCTCAATTGGAGGACTTGCTCGAGAAATGGTTTATTAGACCGAGTATCTCACCTTGGGGTGCACCGGTTTTGTTTGTTAAAAAGAAGGATGGCAGTATGCGGATGTGTATCGATTACAGGGAACTAAACAAATTGACTGTGAAGAATAGGTATCCTTTACCAAGTATTGATGATTTGTTCGATCAACTCTAATGAGCTAGTTGGTTCTCGAAGATCGATCTTAGATCGGGTTATCATCAGCTGAAAATACGAGAGCACGATGTACCAAAGACTGCTTTTTGTACTCGTTATGGGCACTACGAGTTTTTGGTGATGTCCTTTGGCTTGACTAACGTGCCCACGACATTCATGGATTTGATGAACCGGGTGTGTAGACCGATGCTTGACCGTTCGGTTATTGTTTTTATTGATGACATTCTCATATATTCCAAAAGTGAAGAAGACCATGCTCAACATCTTGAAGAGGTTCTTCAAACCTTGAGGAATGAGAAACTTTACGCTAAATTCTCAAAGTGTGCTTTCTGGTTGCGTGAGGTTTAATTTTTGGGTCATGTCATTAACTTCGATGGTATTATGGTAGATCCCGCAAAGGTGGAGGCAGTGATGAACTGGACGGCACCAAAATCACCATCTGAGATTCGTAGCTTCTTGGGTTTGGCATGTTATTATCGGAGGTTTATCCAAGATTTCTCTAAGATAGCTTCTTCATTGACTAAACTAACTAAGAAGGAGGTGAAATTTGTTTGGGGCTCAGACCAGGAGAACTCGTTTCTTGAACTGAAGAAAAGGTTGACATATGCACCAATCCTAGCCTTGCCAGATGGGATAGAGGACTTGGTTGTGTATTCGGACGCGTCACTTAAGGGTCTCGGGTGTGTTCTCATGCAGCGTGGTAGGGTAATAGCGTATGCCTCGCGACAGCTTAAACCTCACGAGGTTAATTATCTGACTCACGATTTGGAGTTGGCGGCTGTTGTTTTCGCGCTTAAACTGTGGAGAAATTACTTATATGGGGTTCCTTGCACTATCTACACCGACCATAAGAGTCTGAAGTATTTCTTCGAGCAAAAATACCTTAATATGAGGCAACGCAGGTGGTTAGAGTTGATCAAAGATTATGATGTGGAGATCATGTATCACCCAAGGAAGGCTAACGTTGTGGTAGACACGTTGAGCCGAAAGGAGAGGGCTAAACCCATTCGGGTGAAGTCTTGTCAGCTTTTCTTGAAGCCGGATATAGTGAAACAGATCTCTAGTGTTCGGAATGAAGCCTTACAGGTGGAGTGGATCATGACAGAGCGTATGCGGGGGCAGCAGGGACTCTTGGAGAGTAGTGGAAATAGGGTTATGTTCATGAAAGGGCGGATGTGGATGTAACACCCCAAACCGATGGCGGAAATATCGGGATGTCACGTATTGATGATTGTTCAGTAGCTCATGGTGAATAATAAGTTTCAATATACGATTTAAATAAATTACATACAATTGTTCTACAAGAATTCGTACATCAAAGTGAATAATACTAAGTACACATCTTCAAGCATTAACTCAAATCTTCAAGCAAGCTATAACCTGAAACATGTTAAGTTTGAAAATATTTTGGGTCAACAAAAGTTGGTGAGAATACATAGGTTTTCGAATATAATAGATATCAATAGTTTGTACAACAATCATAGTTGTATAATGATAGAGTATGAGTCCGACATGTAACAATGCGTCTTTGTACAATCAAACCTTGTGTCGACTGAGACCTAACTCGCAAGTTAGTAAAAGTGTAACTGTTATCGATCATCCCTGAATTTATGCGGGGGGGATGGGTTTGTCAGACCTATAGCGCTATAATCTAAACAGGCGGCTTGATCAATGTTAATGATTGTACTGTGTCTTTTTGTTACAGTCAAATGATAGAGTGAGTAAATGATAGTGTAATTAAATCACAAGTTTCAACAATGTAAGAATGAGTAAATGATAGTGTATAAAAAGTTTAAACATGTTTCACCCCAAAATGTAAAATAAAAAAAGGGGCTATGTAAACTCACCTCGATGGTAGTATCGAATCTCTTGATATAAAATAAATGTGGCACAACGATTCCAAGTATACCCTAAGTTCAAGACAATAAAATAAATCTAAGTTTTCTAGTCTAATGGTATTCTAGGGTTCCTGATTTGGATTTTAATAATTGATTTATGATTAAATTTGAATAATTGTTAATAACTTAAATAAATAAAGAAATAATTAATAAAAATATTTTTTGACCAATATTAACTAAAAGTAGCTGAATTATAATGCAATAAATGTGAAAATAATTTTTATAAAATTATTTTCTTAATTAATGAATATTTATATATTAATAATTATTTGACAAAATATAGACTTAATATTTAAAAATAATAAAAATTATAAATTTCGAATCAAAAATTTATATTTTAGATCTAAATGATTAATAATAATTTATGTGAAATTTTGATGCAAAAATAATGAAAAACGAATTTATTATGATTTATTTATGATTAAAATCACAAAAATCGATTAAAAATATTAAATAAATGATTTTTCAGAAATAAAAATCATTTCTGGAATGTTTAATGTTTTATATACTTAGAATAATTTTTGTGGAATTTAATGAAGTCGTTTTGATATTTTTATAGAATTTTATAATTATAATTGAATAAATTGGTAATATTTATTATATATAATATATAAATAATTTTTGAAAAACTAAAAGTTGGATATTAAACTTCATCATAAGACTGACTTAAAATAAATTTTGTAGAATTTATAAACCTCTTTTGATATTTTAAAAACTATTTTAAAGGATTAAAAGGTTAAATATATATAAATAAAAGGTGTTAAAAACATTGGTTGCTTGTTGGATTCGAACCCGGGCCTCTGGCCGGTTTGTTGTTTAAACTCAGCTCGCGTCTACCAAGTGATCTGCTGATCAGTTGGTATTTGATTTTGTTTGTTAAAATATAAGAACAGATACGATTAATTATCATCTTCCCCAAATAATAAGCATAAGAACCCTAGATTTCTAATCAATTACAATACGCGGTTAAACCCCAATTAACAATGGGGTAAATGTTTTACATTGGCCGATAAACGTACAGAAACAAACAATTAAGTCTTACCTTTAAGGATTGCTTCCTAAACAAAGGTCAATAAAAGTCAACTTTCCTTGGATTAGCAGCGAACAACGACGGAACAAAATTTTTGAGGTTAAGGGTTTGTTTATCGGCACTTTTAGAGTGAAAATATGGATTCAATTTATACAAAACACTCGGATTCCTCGCTTTAAAAATTTGACCCATTCCTAAATTATATACGCGTGAATAAGAAGCAAAAGGAGTAGATTAGGCGATGATTGCGGGACCAGTGGACGTGTCCAAATCTGTCGGTCATTTATTTGCCATGATTGGTTCCAAAATTTCAGCTTAAATCTTGAATTGAGGTTGCTCAACGGCCTGAAGTCAACCTATCGGGTCCTTCTGACCATCGCACAGCAAAGGGGAAAAAGGAGAGGGGGGTTTGGGCCGGGTTTGGTTGTGCATCAAAGAATGTGATTTGGGCCGGTTCTGTGGGCCTACTAGTTTGGGTTCCTGGGCTCCGAAATGATGTGAGGAAACAAAACTTGATTTGTTTTGTTTATTTATTTTTTTTTATTCAATTATTTCACTAATATATTAATAATATATACTTATAGTATGGTACTAGGGGTCAAAATGTGTCACGATATATTTTTTAAAAATTCGGCGTTTTATTAAGAAATGTCGTAACGTACATAGTATTTAATGCGAAATGTTACAGTGGATACCTCGATATGGTGAGTTTAGGGATAAAATCATGGATGAGGCACACAAAACCCGCTAGCAAAACTATTGGTGGCCAGCAATGAAGTACGAAATAACGACGTATGTGAGTAGGTGTTTGACTTGTTTACAGGTTAAGGCGGAACACCAGAAACCGTTTGGAAAGATCCAACCTTTGGAAGTACCGGAGTGGAAGTGGGAGCATCTTACTATGGATTTCATCACAAAACTACCCCGTACGCCCAAGGGGTTTGACACTATTTGGGTCGTGGTGGATAGGTTGACAAAGAGTGTTCACTTCTTGCCGATACGGGAGACCATAAACTCTGAACGGTTAGCTGATTTGTTTATTCGGGAGATTGTCTCGAGGCATGGTGTGCTGGTGTCTATTGTTTCCGATAGGGACACTCGATTTACGTCGAAATTTTGGAAGAAGTTTCATGAAGAAATGGGTATTAAGCTACATATCAGCACCGCATATCACCCGCAAACAGATGGTCCAAGAAGGGGTTCCGAAGCTACTTGGGAGTCCGAGTCAGATATGATGAGGCTCTATCCACACTTGTTTCCTTTGCAGCAGGATTCGGGGACGAATCCTAATGCGACGGGGGGAGACTTGTAACACCCGTACTTTCCCGCACTTATGTCTCACCTTGTAAAGTTTGTACACTTGTATTTTTTCCACTTTGGCTTTATTAAGAGGGGGGGGGGGGGGGGGGGGCTCCTTGCACTCCTCCTAAACTTATTTGAGTAGCTTTGGAATAAGTAACATGGAAATCAAAATAGGAGGACCTAATTGTGAAAAGTTACAAGATAAAAAACCCTAATACCCTCATCCCCTTTGTCTTATTCACGGCTCTTCTTGTCTACATACAATCATCATCATCGTTCAATCATCCTAATCACAAGAGGTAGCATCTTTTTATTTTTTTCAACTTCCATGTTTGTATTTCTTCTTTGTCTCGACAACAACAAGACAACAAAAAAGAAACAATTCTTTTGTTTCTCTTCTCCTTCTCGCCTACATATAACAATAAAAGGTTTTTTTTAATTGATCTTCTTCACTAATTTTTACAACAGAAGCACGGCTCTCCTTCTCTTTTCTTTGCCGCGGCGAGAAGAAAGGAACGTAGCAGGCGTTGTCATTCCAACCGACTTGATTAAGTATCGTCTCCGACTAACGGTTCTAGTTTTGATCAGGTTCGGACGATATTCTCAGGTAACGCATAATATCTTGGGTTGGGTCAAGCGCGATCACTCGCAAAAGAAGCTCACGAGCTAAGTGATGTTCATGTAGGTTTCTTTCCGGTTTAAACCGTTGGCCGTCAAACTCTAAGATCCAAAACTAAGCCTCATTGCACGGGATCTTTCGGCGGATTTTTCGATACCAGGTAACTTCTAACTCTCTTGTTGTGATGTAATAGCAATCATGGAATGGAAATCGGCTAGTTGGTTGATGGATATTCCATGTAAAGAACTCGAGGGTTCAGTGGCGAAGCTTGACCCGAAGGTTGGGGGGTCGGAAGTCACCGGGGTCAGGAGTCACTAGTTTCGGGGGATCGAACCCTATATTTTCAAAATTTTCTATACGAATACTATATAATCAGAACTTTTGCGCGAAAATCCGGGGGGTCGGCCGCCCCTCCCGGCCCCAACTATGTTGCGCCACTACGAAGGTTTAAGGGTCGAGTTAGCAAACGGGCGGTGTTCGAAACCCGACTTGGGTGCTGCTGTAAGGTCCGTTGTGTTCCTGTATGGGTCTCGTGATTGTCATTGTTAACATAATCCATTTATGCATATGCATCTTATATGGAGGCTGGCCTTCATGGTTAACATGCATTGTGGGTCGTCAAAGGTATTGGATTGGCAATAATGGCTTTATTAGGAGAATATTTGCGTATAAAGCGTGAATTACACGAATTCCAATTTCAACGCTCAAATCAAGTAAGTGAATTTCCTTACTTTACAATTTGATGTGGGTAAAAAAAAATAGTTCGTATGTTTTGTTATTCCCTAGATATAAAAAACGAACTTTACTAAATAAAAATATTACGCCTAATTGAACTTTCAAATTGCACAAGTTTAAGAAATATATGGTAAATTGAGAAAAGGAAAAAGATGACCACTTCCATGTATGTGAACACTAGATTATACCTCGGGAGCGTCTCGGGTTGAAAAAATTAATATAATACATTAATTTTACATATAAAATAGACTGATGTATAACTCTGATATTAATATTTAACTTAAAACAATGTACAACTCCAATGCTAACACCTAACTTAAAAGAATGTAGAACTTTAATGTAACTCTAATATTAACACCTATCTTAAAGACTAAACAAATGTACAACTCTAACATACTAATATTGATAACTAACTTAAAACAACGTATAACTCTATTAACCTATTCGGCTCTGGTTGAAATTTTTTTCATATTTACCGATTTGAAAATAATTAGTGACTTGCCTATACATGATTAATGATTTGCCTAAACACTTTGTGTTTTTTTTCTTTAAAAAATCTTACAAAAAAATGTCTCCGTTTTTTATATAGCACTATGGTACTCGTTGGAAAGATAATAAAACGCTCGTTAATTTGGTGTAATTTTATTCTTTAAAAAATCTTGTATATTAAAGATATTAACGTTTAAAAATTATGGTAAGAAACATGAGGGTGAAAAATCGAATTTTGTTTTTAAATTTTTTTTCTAAAATATCTCAATGCCACATGGGATGACATATGGCTATGGCACACTCAAAGAAGAGAATGTCTCTTTGAGTGACATGTCATTAAAATGACTTTGGTTTATTATATATAATAAATAAATAATAGATAATAGATAATAGATAGATAGTTGAGCTTGATGATTATGTTCTAAACCGATACATATGTTTTTTCCTGTTTGATTATTGACGATTCGGTTTACATACATTCACAAAACTAATATGTATTTATATAACACAGCACCAGCCGATAAGTTGACGTCACTTTGTCCAACAACCAACGTTTGACCCATTCATAGGTTATTAACACACAGAAACACATGAGAAAGTAGGTAAAAAATAATCTATTTATATTCATGAATTACAATGACAGAATCAATAAGTAGACAACAATTAAAAAAATAAAAGAGTTGCTATGTATCAGCGAACAAGTTGCTTTTAGATCGTCATTGTCCATCCATTGAAGTAGAGGAGCCAATCTCATTGTCAGTGTTAGTATCAGTGTCATGGTCAATGTTAATGTGTATGTCAACACCTTCAGGTTCAGGTTCGGGTTCAGACGGGTTCCGTGGGTCGGCTAGGTACGAGAGAACATGGACGACTTGGCTCATGTTGGGCCTTTTGTGTGGTTTAGAGGCACCGCAAGCAGCAACGAGTTTCGCCATTGTAATCACACCGTTTAAAGTTTCGTCATCAAGGTCAAGTGTCGGGTCAACGGCCTTTCGGGAGGTAACTTTATCTTTGTACATTCTTTGGAACCATTTCACCAATGGGACACTTTCCTCTTCATAAACGCCCAGTGCCATGTCAACGGACCATCGACTTGTTATCAGCTCCATTAGGATTACCCCGAAACTGTACACGTCAATTTTGGTCGATACCTCGCCCATCACTAGTAGAAGAATCACTCGTAATTTTACCCCGAAACTGTACACATCAATTTTACGTGTGATTCTTCTACTAGTGATGGGCGAGGTATCGACCATAATTGACGTGTACAGTTTCAGGGTAATCCTAATGGAGCTTATAACCAGACGACGGGCCATCGACATGGCACTGGGCGTTTATGAAGAGGAAAGTGTCCCATTGGTGAAATGGTTCCAAAAAATGTACAAAGATAAAGTTACCATCTGAAAGGCCGTTGACCCGACACTTGACCTTGATGACGAAACTTTAAACGGTGTGATTACAATCGCGAAACTCGTTGCTGCTTGCTGTGCCTCTAAACCACACAAGAGGCCTAACATAAGTCAAGTCGTCAATGTTCTCTCGTACCTAGCCAACCCATGGAACCCGTCTGAAACCGAACCTGAACCTGAAGGTGTTAACATACACATTAACATTGACCATGACACTGATACTGACATTGACAATGAGACTGGCTCCTCTACTTCAATGGATGGACAATGACGATCTAAAAGCAACTTGTTCGATGATACATAGCAACACTTTTCTTGTTTTAATTGTTATCTACTTATTGATTCTGTCATTGTAATTCATGAATATAAATGGATTATTTTTTACCTATATCTCATGTGTTTCTGTGTTTTAATATCTAAATTAAAGCAACGCATTCAGTTATACATAACAATTTTAGACTTTTCAAAGAATGGATCGGGTCAAAAAAATGCATCGGGTAAAACCTAGTCTATATAAATATTTAAAGAGGCTGTCCAAAATTTTTAAATATTAGATCTTAGTTTTAGTCTTTAGATTTAACTTTAGGCCTTAAAATATTGGGCCGTTTCCTAACCCAACCTTGAGCCCATCGTTACTGCCTATGACAGTTTTTGAGCCGTTGCAATCACATAGGGGCAGTTGTTAAATCAAGCATGCAGATTTTTATGAATACTCCACCTATGAAATTAAATTCAAAGTTTAAATGATTTGCTGTGAGTGTGATGACATTAACATTAGCATGACAGTTTGTCTAAAGCCACAAGGGTGAGAGGGGTGCTTGTAGATTTCTTTTACAATTTAATTGATTTTAACCAATCCTGATTTGGCACATCACTTCACTGAAACACTTTTTTGGAGAGAACACTCCACTGATTCTTTTATTTATTTACATTTAAAACCCAAACTTTTTTTTTTTACATTTTTGAACGGTTTTAACATTTAAATCTTACTATTGCAACCGTCCCACCAAACGGTCAACAAAATTAAATTGTAAATCTGGGAAACCGTCGATTGAATTGAATTAGTCTCACTTAACGATCAGTGAATTTATTTTAACAGTGCCACCGTCGATTGTATATAAAATGATCAAACCGTGTGGTTAAAAGCCACACTTACACGGTTTAAAAAAAACAAACACACCAAAAAATGAACCTGTGGACCGAAGAGGAAGAGATGGCCCTTGTGGTTTGCCACAAGGATGCATCGAATGACCCGGAAATTCACCCCCCCCCCCTGAGACGATGGGTCGGCGTTCCCCTCGAGGAGTTTTGGGCTCGAGTGCTTATCGACTTCGTTGAACACGTTGACACCAACACCACCAAGACCGTCCATGACATCCAGTTCAAGTGGGGCGACCTCAACATCAAATGTGAGAGGTGGACCACCTATACGAGCAACAAGTGAGGGACGATCCGGGGCTTTGATGAGGAGTTGGCTATCAAATTCACTCAATATGAGTATGGGGTTCGATACGTCAACGATTGCGCCAACTTTAAGTTTTTTTCATTGTTTTTAATGTATTTTTTTATGTTTAAAATATTTATGTTTTAATGCAATGTTTTTAATTTTATTTACTTTTACATTTTAGTAAACACACGGTTAAAACAAAAAACTTAAAAAATAAACGGTAAACATATAACAAAACTACAAAACACACTGTTAAAACAAAAAAAAAGTTGACATTTGTATAAACTCAAAAATAAAATTACCAACCGGTACCAGCCCGTCAGATAGAACCAGCAAAACGGTCCACGGGACCACTACCAGTGTGGGTGGCGGCGGTGTTACCGTGCTGGTAGTGGGTGCCCGTGGACAATTCGGGTGGCACCCCGTCCCCCCTAATCAAAGGCCCAACTATCATTTTTTCCAGCTGAGGGGTGGGAAAGCGGTGAATCCCCTTATGGTGAAGTGACACCTTCTTTGCCTTCTTTATAGGAGGTAGGGAGTTCGAGTCCTACCGGCACCAAGATGCTGCTGGTGAGCCGGATTTTACCGCAGTGGGCCTTAGGGCTACGGGTTTTTTTCGGGAACTAGTGTGAAATTATTGGTGGACCCGGGTTACTCTCGGAGTACTCCTTTGTCCAGCGAGTACTTCGAGAGTACTCGAGATTGATTTGTTGGCGTTTCAAAAAAAAAAAAAAACGAGGGGTGGGAAAGCGATGAAGGCATCAGTGATGCCTATATGGCACCCTCCCCAACGGGAAACACACCCCTGCCACCTTTTTTTCCGGTGCAAACGGGGATATTTCCCCCTCCCTCCTCTCTCTCTCCCTCCCTCCCTCACTCCCTCATGCATGGTGGTGGTATGGAGGCGGTGATGATGTGGCACTCGGGTGGTCAGTACCACACTCCATAGCCTCATAGTCACAACTTTACGTGCTTTCGCATTTCTTTTCCAATAAACAGAAACGATTCAAATAGTAGCCCAAGTGATTAACTTGATGACTATGTGTAACAATTTTACTAAAAACTGAAGGAATTTGACGCCCCTTTAACTTAATGTTTTGACTATGTGATTACACGGAAAGTAAATCACAGTATAAAGACATTGTGTGTGAAGTGAAAGCATGTGATTGGTTAAAGAAAATCTTTTTCGGGTTGAAACCGATTCAGTTCTGTCCCGAATCAGTTTCGGGTTGAAAGCGATTCAGTTCTGTCCTGATTTGGTCGGCTTGAAAGAGCGTTTCCGTTTCGGTTCGTGAACCAATTCTTGGGAGCACCTTAAAAAAAACACGATGAATTTAAATTCAACTTTTAAAAAAATTTATAAAGGTGTATAGGTATATATTTGTATGTGTAGAAACCATTTTATATACTTTTGTTAGATATAAAATGGCAATTTTTTTATACTATGGATCCGTTTTTCCTACCAGTTTGAAACCATTTTTTTTCAAACCGATTCGGGATTGATTTCATAAAAAACCGGTTTGGGCTGGTTCGTGTAGCCAGGATGGGGAATCGATATAGGATCGTCAGGTCATAAAAGGAAACGAGATTGGTTCTTGTTTTACCGGTTTGAGAACCAAACCGGTTCGGATCAGTTTCTTCGGTTGTGGTTCCTGGACCCGGTTTTTGGTTCACCTCAAGTTTCACGTCCAATTTGAGTTATTTGTCATGAGGCTGGAAACCATTATACACATGTTTTAATAAAGCCCAGTTATCATTAAGCTTGGCCCATTGGTGTTATCAATTTTGTCCACATCTAGAATCAATTATTAGAATTTGGACCCAACTTATAATCACGAAATCTAATTAATGTTTATCTGATATTTTTATTCGTAGCAATCACATAAGGAATCCACTTGCTTGATTGTCCGTACTTTGATTAGATGTTGTGGCATTGTGCACTTAAATAGTAAAATCCAAGAAACGTGCTTGGTGAATAGATGTTTCATCACCTTCCATTGCATGCCACTTTTCCAAATTGTGGTTCAAGTAGATTGTGTTCATGATATCATGTATTTAATGTTTATCTCTAATAGTAAGACTAAAAACTAAACGAGATTTATTAAAATTTGAGAGTAGGCACCTTTTAGTGCTGTTCACAAGTCGAGCCGAACTGAACGGACATTTGCTCGTGCTTGGCTCATTTACAAATCGAATTGAGCCGAACGGTTCATTTACAACCGAGCCAGAAACCGAGCGAGCATTTTTCGAGCGCACATTTTTTCGAGCGAGCAGCGAGTTTTTCGGACAACCATAAATTTGGAATGTTTCCTTTAATGTTATCGCTGCCTAATGATGACTGATGTTTGACCGTCTGAGGATGACACTAAATCTGAGGTCCGGTTGTCTGAGAATGAGGCTCAGGTTGAGGCCGGTGAGACGATGAGCACACTACAAAGAACGATTGTCACATTGTGGCATAGGTTGTTAGCGGGAAACGAGACGGACAACTAAAGGGAATAGGAAGTGAAGCATGTCTTTTCACGACTCAGGGTTTTACAATTAAACTTAGCATTAAGTTATCATTGGCTTGACCAGTATCTATAAATAGCATATATTGAGTCAAACCCAAATAGAATGGTATGTAGAAAACTATAAATATAATTGTAATTAATGTGTGTGTATATATATATATATATAATATAATAAATTAATAAAAATCATATCGAGCCGAACTTAGTCGAGCAGACCTTTGCTCATGCTTGGCTTGTTTACAAACCTAACCGAGCCGATCAGCTTGTTTAAAACCGAGCGGAAAATTAAGCGAACATTTCCAAGCAAATCACAATCGAGCGGCAAGCAATTTGAACAGCCCTAGCTCTTTTGGATAATGTTGGAGGTGCGTATGTTGTTCTCTTGTTTAATGTAAATAGTTTACTAGAGAAAGAATTACACTGATGGTTTGTGTAGTATACTTGCTTTTAGGATTCTATCTATAGGTAACTAGTGGGTTAGTCCGCGCGATGCGGCAGGTGTTGTTGAGTCTCTTTTAGAAAGTGTTTTCTAATTTGATTTGTGTTAAACAGTTATTATATTTCGGTACCATCACCACCACCACCACCACCACTACTATATCTAAATAAGATGATACTAAATATAAATAATATTTACTTATAAAAATACTAATATTATCATGTACAACCATTTAATATTACTAATGGATTAATTATACAAGACCAATGTAAAGTCTTTGATATTACTATGATTCATTAACTATAATGTGGTGCCATTAAAGAGAAGTTTTAAAGACAAATTTGCCCCTAAAAAGTAGTTAAGCTGTGCATTATGTATTATATGATAAGCAAATATACTTGTACCTCTTATTTTTTAAGAAGTTCTTGTCAAATGTTTTATAATATAGTATAGATATAGATATAGATAGAAATGCCAACTTTAGTCCCTACTGATTAGTAATGGCCAACGCCGATCATTTTCACTATCAGGCATTAACTTTTCTATTTATTAAGATTAAATTAAAACAACTTTTATAAATTAAAAAAAAAAACAGAACGAGTGTGATTAAAGTTCAAAGTATTAAAACACACCTAGTCGTTGCAGATCTATATGAAAATGCGACATGCAAAAATAGATATAGTTTTCGGAGACGGCGGCTATGTCCTTACCATAACTCACTTGCTTTGTTGTAATCCCTAAGACTCGTTTACCTGGACTGAAATTGGTATTAATGGGTTCAATAGGGAACCTAAAATAATCAGAAAATGTCAGCATTCATATAACGAGGAACAACTAAATTAACGTATACACAAACACATGATTCATTTACAAACTTCAATCAAGGGATAAACACACAAAAAACAGTAAGTAATAATGTAAATAATAATAATAATAATAATAATAATAGATTTAAACTAAAACAAAGAGTATGAACTAACCATCCATCGGTAACGCCTCCGGCGATAAGAGATTCACATATTCCAAGCAAAGTTTGACGACTCGGGGCGTTCACACTTCACTTGCAATCTTTGCTTCTTCATCGATATTAGCGACCATGAAACTTGTTTTTCCTACAACATCCTCCGATCTCATATAAACTATCAGCTGTGATCTCACCTTTGCATCATTAACACACGAGAAGATGAAGAGCCAAAGGAGTCGCAAAGGATTGGAAAAATGAGTTATGTGTGCTTTCGTAGAGCCACCCCCCCCCCCCCCAAGTTGAAGTGGTGGGTAGATCCATTTACGAAGAAGCATCCAGTTTTATATGCCGCTTTAAGACAAATGACGAGGGAAAACAATCCTTGTGCAGAATGGCATAACATAAAATAAATTGAAGACATACCATGAAACCAATTAAACAAAAAGCTAAGTATATTCTAAATGTAAATAAACAACTTGTGAAACCACCACCTATTTTATCACTTGATTCACTAAGTCTCTCCACTTAGGGTGCAATTCAGACACTCAAATGAAAATTGAAGCAATCGATATATGACCATATTCTTTTATAGCCTATTGACAAATAAGTGAGGTATAAATGTGAGACTCAATTTTAGACGATTTCATGAAACGGAAGAAGTGGGAGTGGGTTGTGATTGATGAAGAAGTAAATTAATTAGTGATTTAAATGTGAAGATGAAGAAGGGTTTCAAGAACACTACTTATGATGATGACGCGCATTAGTGAATTGTACAATTAGCATTAAAGGTTGTATAGCAGGGGCATAAAAGGAAGAAAGTGGGTAAAATATAGGGATTTATACTTGTGCCTTTTGGAATGCTATCTTAAAATTGTGGCAAAATTACAATATTATCAATCGAGTTTCTTTAATATAGTCTATATATCTTCTATCTATATTATAAAGTATGAGGGAATGATTCCAACCAAATTTAAGTAATTACAACATATAATGCATATAGTACAATAACTTAATGAAGGTAGTAAAGGGGTGAAGTTGTTTTTTACATTAACAATTAAGTTGATTATCTATATTATAAAGTAATTAGTGAATATTCATGTTTTTAACTCCTTTATAAGTTATTAGTGACTATTCATGTTCCTAACTCATTTATCTCAATTATGTCATACCTTCTATTAGAGCCCTATAAATAGTGGCCATTGTATTGTTATTATATACATCTCAATTAAACAACCCTCTCATTCCTTATTGTTTTAGAAGACTCGTTCTTTATGTTTGCATAAATATACAGTCTTTAAACATTATTATATACGTATTTTTTTAACGCCTAAGCAAAGTAAGGTTTGTTTACTGCATCTAAAATGTCACCACTCACCAATGTATTTATGTGCATGAAACATACTTCTAAAATAGCTACACTCCCCTTCACCCGTCGTGCACTCCTCATCATACTCTTTCACTAACCGTGTTCTAGACCAATATGCACGCATGGGAGGACTCACACCCAATCTAAGGGATGCGGGCCTCCATCTTTAAAGAAAACAGTTTAAGGATTCCAACCAAATTTAAGTGATTAAAACATATAATGCATATGGTACAATAACTTAATGAAGGCAGTAAATGAGTGAAGTTGTCTTTTTACATTAAAAATTAAGTTGATTATGAAATAATAAAGTTATTAGTGACTATTCATGTTTCTAACTCCTTTATAAGTTATTAGTGACTATCCATGTTTCTAACTCCTTTATAAGTTATTAGCGACTATCCATATTCCTAACTCTTTTATCTTAATTATGTCGTACCTTCTATTAGGGCCCTATAAATAGTAGTCATTGTATTGTTATTATATACATCTCAATTAAACAACTCTCTCATTCCTTATTGTTTTAAAAGACTCATTCTTTGTGTTTGCATAAATATACAGTCTTTAAACATTATTATATACGTATTTTTTTCACGCCTAAGCAAAGTAAGGTTTGTTTACAGCAACAACAACAACAACAGCAACAGCAACAAGGTTTTTACATTTTTGCCACGAAGACTAATCAGGTTAGACCTCCATTAGTTTGGGGGTGATGAAAGTAAATAAGTTGCAAGTTTGGAGTGTTATTGGCCAAAGTAAAAGTACTATAAAAAAGGGGTAATTAGGTCGGGTATCACCTAATCCTAGGCCCGGCCCAAACCCACAATTTTTTTAAACTAATTACAAATCTGACACAATACTTGTCGGTTACAAAAAATAGTCGTTTTTTTTCTCCGTTTTTTATATAGCACTATGGTACTCGTTGGAAAGATAATAAAACGCTCGTTAATTTGGTGTAATTTTTTTCTTTAAAAAATCTCGTATATAAAAGATATTAACATTTAAAAGTTATGAGATGAAACATGAGAGAACTTTGGAGTGTTATTGGCCAAAGTAAAAGTACTATAAAAATGGCATCTGCCAATATATGATTAATGAATATTATTATTATTATTATTATTATTATTATTATTTTAAACAAATCTTTGCCATAAGTTATCATATTCTAATATAAAAAAGGGTAATTAGGTCGGGTATCACCTAATCCTAGGCCCGACCCAAACCCACAATTTTTTTTTAAACTAATTACAAATCTGACACAATACTTGTCGGGTTACAAAAAATAGTCATTTTTTTCTCTGTTTTTTTATATAGCACTATGGTACTCGTTGGAAATATAATAAAACGCTCGTTAATTTGGTGTAATTTTTTTCTTTAAAAAATCTCGTATATAAAAGATATTAACATTTAAAAGTTATGAGATAAAACATGAGAGAGAAAATAATAAAGTTTTAATATTTACATTTAGTAGATTAGGTATTTAATAAATTATGTTAAATCATATTTAAACCATATTTATTCCTTTTTTAAAATTTGTCTAGAGTTGTCACATCACATCCTATATGACATCTCTCAAAAAAGAGATTGCATAATATTATGACATCTCATTAAAAATGCTTTGGTTTATTATAGATATAGATATAGATTTTGTCACTCTCAAAATTATAAGAATACATGGTACGGGGCATGGAGAGGGGGGTTGAAGCCCATCCACACCACCCCGTGACTAGCGTTTCTCATGACGTGGGGATGGAGGAGGTTGTGTTTCCCGCCATCAGGGCAAGTTGGAGGATACGACGTGGTGTCCGTCACTGGTGGGTCAAACTACCCGAAAACAACTAGTTTCTTTAAAAAAAATAAATTAAATCTAGTGTGTATATATATATATATATCTATATCAACCTATTCAACCTTTATCTCCATACAAACACATTCTTTTACCCTCAAAATTCTCAACCATACTAAAAATTGCAATTAACAAGTTCATAATCTTTTTTATCATCAACGTTTGACCAATTTGTTTTATCATCTTCATTGGACAAGGGAGTATAACTAATAATATCATTAGTTCAGAAAGTCGTTTAGTGTATCATTAAATATGAAGGGAGTTCAGAACCCAAAATGAGGAAATATATAATACTTGATCATGTCATCACACATGAGTTAATGGTAGGGTGCAAACGAGCCGAGCGGCTCGCAAGCTGCTTGAGATCGGCTCGGTAAAAAGATCGAACGAGCCGAGTCTTATCGAGCTCGGGCCCGAGCTCGAGCCTGAAATAAAGCTCATTTGGTTATCGAGCTCGAGCCTCGAATGTAAAGCTCGGTTGGGCTCGTCGAGCCTTATCGAGCTTTGCTTATTTATGTCAATTAATACTATATATAGCCCAAAACAAGCTCCTTAATGGTCCAAAACGAGCTTGAGCCGAGCTTGGGCTCATTTAAACTCTTGCCACATACATTTTGATTGAGCTTTCGAGCCGAGCTCGAGTTTTTAAATATACTATCGCGCCGAGCTCGAGCCCAAAATACAAGGCTCGAATCAAGCTCGGGCTCGAGTTTCTGAAAATTTTAACGAGCCTAGCTCGATAATGCAAGGCTCGAGCTTGGCACGGCTCGTTTGCACCCCTAGTTATTGGTAACTGATTATTTTTCGCCCAATCCAATATATAAAGATATGAGTTTTAGGCGATGTTTTCGTATGAGTCGAGGTTTTTTCCAACAAAAAGCTAATGCGTGTGGCAGTACGGGAGTTAGCACGTTGCTAAAAGTCGCGATTAAACAATTCGCTTATGACACTAGTTCCGACATAATGGATGACTATTTAAAAATGTCGAAACGAGTGGTGAGGGAAAGTCTTCATTATTTTTGTGAGTTTGTTATTCAACTATACCAAAAAAAGGATTCGAGGAAAACCTACGTTTAGTGACATGCAACAAATTTTGGATGCTCATGAAAATATACAAGGTTTCTCCAAGATAATTGGTAATCTAGATTATATGAAATGGGTGTGGGAATTATGTCCAACTACGTGGCGCGACCAATACATGAGTTGGTATCATAAACACCCCGCTATGATGCTTGAAGTTGTTAAATAACAAGATTTTTGGGTTTGGCATGCATCTTTTTTGGTATGGTGGGTTCAAATAACTATTTAAATCTTCTTAATCAATCCATCCATTTTCAACGACTGTATATGACGTTTGACCAAATGCCTCTTTTTTTTGTGAACGGGGTGGAGTATAAATATGGATATTATCTAACGGAAGAAATTTACCCTGAATATGCCGTGTTTGTAAAATCATTTAAAGCGATACAATGTTAGATGAAAAGAGAACAAAGTTTAAAAAACTCAAATGATGGCAAAGAAAGAAGTTGAGCGAGCTTTTGGTGTTATACAGAAACAATTGCGCATTTTGAGCATGCCATACAGGATTATGGAAAAACTTAAAGTTAGAAATGTGATGTACGTGTGCATTGTTTTACACAACATAATTTTGGAGGATTAATGACACGCCATTTGCAAAAATCATGAGGATGATACACAATCAAATAATGAAGACATTAGTGATGAAGCTAGATAATTAAACCAATGTGACATTTTTAACACACATACGCATCACAACCTTTGAGCGGATTTAGTTGAACACATTTGGAATCTTCCATGACACAAAGGTGACAATGATGAGTAGGAATGTAGGATGATAATTAAGATATGCAATCCTTTTTTTATTAAATTTTATGTATTTTGTTTCGCATTGTTATTGTTTTATTTAATATAAATGTTTTTCTTAATTAATTAATTAGTTGATTTGATTTTTAAAAGAAAATTTAAAAAAAAAAATCCTTCACGCCACTCTCTTCCGGCACCATCTCTATTGACATTGACATAAGTGTTATATGTTGCTGCTTGCTATCTTCACCTATGACCACACCAAGTAGATATGAGGGATGCAAATACTTTTAAGAAAATCTATAGTTTTCCTCGAAACTGATAATTTATATTGTGTGATAGTTTCTTTAAGGACCTTATTTTTTAGACTTTAAATACCGATATAAGCCATTTGCAATAAGAACTCCATTTGTTAATTAAAAAAGAAGATAATTTATGGGTTTTTTTTTTTTCAAATGGAATCGTTAATGATGTATAAAATAGATCCAACAATTTGAAACGATAATTATTAGTCATGTTACATCTCGTAAACCTCCCCAATCGACTTGTCACCATCCACGTGGGACTAGAGAAAGCGATTGATCATAACAAACAGCAATGTCTTCAAATAAACGATTCATCGAATCCTTGAATTGATTCTCTTTGTTGTTAATTGTAAGCTTTTTTTACGTACGACTTTTGAAGCTAGTCATAATAAAAGTTGGGACAAATTGCATTTTATTGGGCTTTGTTATATGTTAGGATTATATATTTTTAAAACTAACATTTCACATATTTTTGAAGAACAAAGATAGGATAGCCGTGACAATTAGGGGTAAGCATATGCAGTTATGCGTTAAGACCGAAACTATAACCAATGTTTGGTTTTTAGTTTGTTTCATAACTGATCAGTTTCTCGGTTACGAGTGGTTTGATTAATTTAATTATTGGTTAACCTATGACTTTAAAAATGTGTAGATTCAGTTAATTTTAGTTTTCAACTATATTTATAAATAATTCAACTACACGAATAGGTGACGGATGAACAGGAAGCTTGGCACTTTTACAAAGTGTTACAAAGAAGACGTGACATGCTTTTAGTAAAGATGTTTTCTAGTTACGATTTATAGGGGATGAATGAATTGATAATTTCATTGATTAGGAAGGTTACATTCTCCAATATTTATAGATACAAAATTTACATCTAGATACCTAAACAATACAAGTATGTCCAAAGTATATATTATCTAACATCCTCCCGCAAGCTAAACGGTGGTGGTCCAATTCGAAGCATGTCACGAAAGATATTAAACTAAGAACTTGGTAGACTTTTAGTAAAAATATCAGCCACCTGAAGCTTGGTTGGAACAAATTTAGTGGCTAATTTTCTAGCAGCTACTAATTCACGTAAGAAATGAAAGTCAAGATCGATGTGTTTAGCTCTTTTATGAGAGACGGGATTTTGAGTAAGAAATATGGCACTTTGGTTGTCACAGAGAATGGTAGGTCTGTCTGGAGGCAAGGCATGAAGTTCTTGTAGAAGATGAGTTATCCAAACAATCTCAGCAGCAATGTTGGCCATGGCTCTGTACTCCGACTCACAACTTGAACGAGCAACAGTTGGTTGCTTCTTAGCACTCCATGATATAAGATATCCCCCCAAGAATATAGAATAACCGTAAGTGGAACGACGTGTCTCCAAGCAACGAGCCCAATCAGCATTAGAGTAACCAAGTAACGACGTGTGTTTAGGACGATGATAATGAATTCCAAAGGCAAGAGTCCCCTTTAAATAACGTAGAATCCTTTTTACCTCTTGAAAATGATCAACAGTTGGAGCATGAAGAAACTGGCTAACTTGATTAACAGCATATGCACTATCAGGCATCGTAATAGTTAAGTATTGAAGAGCACCGACAATGGAACGATAATGAGAAACATCAGAAAACCTGTCACCTGTAGAAACAAAAGAAAAATTTGTGCTTAAAGGTGTTGGTGCAGGTTTTGCATCCAACGTCTTAGCACGAGATAATATTTCTAAAGTATATTTTGATTGATTCAAGAAAAGACCAGTTTCAGTGTAAGTAACCTCCAATCCCAAAAAGTAATTGAGTTTTCCAAGATCCTTATTGGCAAATTCTTTGTTAAGACATGAGATGAATGATGTGAGAATAGATGGTTGATTACCAGTTAAAATGAGATCATCAACATACACAAGAAGATACATGAGCCAGGAGTCACGCTTAAAAATGAATAATGAAGGATCAGCACGACTACATATGAAGCCACTGTGGGTGAGGAATGTGCTCAAACGATGAAACCATGCCCGAGGAGCCTGCTTTAAACCATAAATAGCTTTATTCAATTTGCAAACATGAGAAGGATAACGAGGGTCAACAAATCCAATCGGTTGTTCCATAAACACATTCTCATTGAGATGACCATGCAAGAATGCATTGTTGACATCTAATTGATGAAGGGGCCACCTATTTATTACAGCAAGAGCAAGAACAGTACGAACAGTGGCATCTTTGACAACTGGACTAAATGTATGAGAAAAGTCCAGACCAGGAATTTGAGTAAAACCCTGAGCAACTAATCTCGCTTTGTGTCGCTCAACGGACCCATCAGACCGATATCTAGTTCTAAATATCCATTTGGAACCAACAATATTTGCATTGGATGGACGCGGAACAAGAGTCCAAGTTTGGTTCCTATGAAGCGCAGTAATTTCATCAGTCATAGCTTGAATCCATTTGGCATCTTTAGAGGCTGTAATAAAGGTTTTGGGATCTGTGGCAGCAAACAAAGCCTTATGAAGAGGGATGTGGTCCGTGTGTGCCAGGTCAACACGGTGACGAGGCTTAAAAATTTCACATCTTTATTGGGCTTTGTTATATGTTAGGATTATATATTTTTAAAACTAACATTTCACATATTTTTGAAGAACAAAGATAGGATAGCCGTGACAATTAGGGGTAAGCATATGCAGTTATGCGTTAAGACCGAAACTATAACCAATGTTTGGTTTTTAGTTTGTTTCATAACTGATCAGTTTCTCGGTTACGAGTGGTTTGATTAATTTAATTATTGGTTAACCTATGACTTTAAAAATGTGTAGATTCAGTTAATTTTAGTTTTCAACTTTATTTATAAATAATTCAACTACACGAATAGGTGACGGATGAACAGGAAGCTTGGCACTTTTACAAAGTGTTACAAAGAAGACGTGACATGCTTTTAGTAAAGATGTTTTCTAGTTACGATTTATAGGGGATGAATGAATTGATAATTTCATTGATTAGGAAGGTTACATTCTCCAATATTTATAGATACAAAATTTACATCTAGATACCTAAACAATACAAGTATGTCCAAAGTATATATTATCTAACATCCTCCCGCAAGCTGAACGGTGGTGGTCCAATTCGAAGCATGTCACGAAAGATATTAAACTAAGAACTTGGTAGACTTTTAGTAAAAATATCAGCCACCTGAAGCTTGGTTGGAACAAATTTAGTGGCTAATTTTCTAGCAGCTACTAATTCACGTAAGAAATGAAAGTCAAGATCGATGTGTTTAGCTCTTTTATGAGAGACGGGATTTTGAGTAAGAAATTTGGCACTTTGGTTGTCACATAGAATGGTAGGTCTGTCTGGAGGCAAGGCATGAAGTTCTTGTAGAAGATGAGTTATCCAAACAATCTCAGCAGCAATGTTGGCCATGGCTCTGTACTCCGACTCACAACTTGAACGAGCAACATTTGGTTGCTTCTTAGCACTCCATGATATAAGATATCCTCCCAAGAATATAGAATAACCGTAAGTGGAACGACGTGTCTCCAAGCAACGAGCCCAATCAGCATTAGAGTAACCAAGTAACGACGTGTGTTTAGGACGATGATAATGAATTCCAAAGGCAAGAGTCCCCTTTAAATAACGTAGAATCCTTTTTACCTCTTGAAAATGATCAACAGTTGGAGCATGAAGAAACTGGCTAACTTGATTAACAGCATATGCACTATCAGGCATCGTAATAGTTAAGTATTGAAGAGCACCGACAATGGAACGATAATGAGAAACATCAGAAAACCTGTCACCTGTAGAAACAAAAGAAAAATTTGTGCTTAAAGGTGTTGGTGCAGGTTTTGCATCCAACGTCTTAGCACGAGATAATATTTCTAAAGTATATTTTGATTGATTCAAGAAAAGACCAGTTTCAGTGTAAGTAACCTCCAATCCCAAAAAGTAATTGAGTTTTCCAAGATCCTTATTGGCAAATTCTTTGTTAAGACATGAGATGAATGATGTGAGAATAGATGGTTGATTACCAGTTAAAATGAGATCATCAACATACACAAGAAGATACATGAGCCAGGAGTCACGCTTAAAAATGAATAATGAAGGATCAGCACGACTACATATGAAGCCACTGTGGGTGAGGAATGTGCTCAAACGATGAAACCAGGCCCGAGGAGCCTGCTTTAAACCATAAATAGCTTTATTCAATTTGCAAACATGAGAAGGATAACGAGGGTCAACAAATCCAATCGGTTGTTCCATAAACACATTCTCATTGAGATGACCATGCAAGAATGCATTGTTGACATCTAATTGATGAAGGGGCCACCTATTTATTACAGCAAGAGCAAGAACAGTACGAACAGTGGCATCTTTGACAACTGGACTAAATGTATGAGAAAAGTCCAGACCAGGAATTTGAGTAAAACCCTGAGCAACTAATCTCGCTTTGTGTCGCTCAACGGACCCATCAGACCGATATCTAGTTCTAAATATCCATTTGGAACCAACAATATTTGCATTGGATGGACGCGGAACAAGAGTCCAAGTTTGGTTCCTATGAAGCGCAGTAATTTCATTAGTCATAGCTTGAATCCATTTGGCATCTTTAGAGGCTGTAATAAAGGTTTTGGGATCTGTGGCAGCAAACAAAGCCTTATGAAGAGGGATGTGGTCCGTGTGTGCCAGGTCAACACGGTGACGAGGCTTAAAAATTCCTGATTTAGCCCGAGTGATCATCGGATGAGACGGTAGCGGTTGAGGAGGAACAACCGTAACCGGAGACGAATCGGAAGATGTGGATGAAGTAGGTGATGTCGGAGGAGTAGTGTTTAGGGTAGGTGAGTGTGTGGAAATAGGAGTTTCGGACTGTGTAGATGTTGGCATATTTGATTGAGAAAGTAATGGAGTTGGGCCGATGGAAGGTGATGGAGATGGGCCGGTGGGAGGTGATAAAGTTTGATTTGTGATGGGGTTTGATGATGATTGGCTGTTGGGTTGCTGGACTGTTGGGCCGAGAGGTATAGTTGGGTTGATGGGGTGTTTGTGAGGAGGGAGAAACGAGACAACAATAGAATGTGGCATATTATATGTTGAGAGTGAAGGTTGGGGAACTGGGGGTGTTGGGGAATTTGGTGGTATATTTGTTGGTGAGGGTGATTGTTTCGAAATAGTAGGTGTAGAAGAAGTATCCAAAAAAGAGGAGACATCCAATAAATTAATTGGAGTAGCAATGGTATTTGAGTCAAAAGGAAAAAATGACTCGTCAAAACGGGCATGACGGGTAACATAGATCCGTGAAGCGGATGTATCAAGACATCTATAACCCTTGTACTTAGTGCAATACCCAATGAACACACATGGGATGCTTCAAGGAGATAATTTTTTTGAAGCATAATCCCGAAGAAAAGGAAATACACGGCACCCGAATGACCGAAAAGAGCCATAATTTGGCCATTGATGATATAACATTTCAAAAGGAGATTTTCCGGATAATAAAGCGGAGGGCAACCGGTTTATGATAAAAACGGCGGAAGAAAAAGCATCCGCCCAATATGAGGTGGGGATTTTAGCATGAAATAACATGGCCAAACCCGTTTCAACTATATGCCTATGCTTTCGTTCAACCCGACCATTTTATTGCGGGGTGTAGGGACAAGACATACGATGGAACGTACCATTTTGTTCAAACAAGTGACGGACACGATGGTTGGTAAATTCTGTGCCACCATCACTTTGAAATATTTTTATTTTTCTGGAAAATTGTGTTTGAACAAACGGAACAAATATAGATAAGGCTTGAACAAAATCCGATTTTGCTTTTAAAGGATACAACCAAGTAAAGCGAGAAAAGTCATCAACAAATGCAACATAGTATAAAAAATTGTCAACCGATTTTATAGGAGATGGTCCCCATAAATCACAATGAATTATTTCTAACGGAAAAGTAGCCCGTTTATTATTCAACACAAAAGGTTGCCGTTTTGACTTGGCAAGTTCACAAGGGGAACAAAGACCCGGTTTAGGTAACAAAGAAGTAAACGACAAACAACCATTATTTTTAAGCAAGGTAACGACATCAAAATTGACATGTCCAAGGCGAGAATGCCATAATTCAAATGATGCCTTTGGACACGAATGGGTAGAAACTAGAACTTTATGAGTGTTGCGTAGAACATAAAGGCCATCTTCATGGCACCCCTGGGCTAGAGTTACCTTGGTTTTGCGATCCTGAATATAAAAATACGAGTGAGAAAAAAATAACATCAACAGGATTGTCCTCGGTTAATTTTCCATTGGAAATAAGGTTTTTGGTGAGATTTGGGACTACCAAAACATCATTTAAAGAAATATTACCAAGGATTTTTGTATTACCAATATGAATGATAGGTAACGATTGACCATTACCAAAGTAAACGCGTTGATTACCTGAAGTGGGAGTCAAATTTTGAAGAACATTATTTGGAGGAAGCATATGAGTAGACACTCCCGTGTCTCCCATCCAATCAGGAACCGAATAATTCACTTGACACTGAGCATGAAACGCCTGCGCTAACTGGGCATCAGAAGGAGTAGCGGAGGCGGCAAAATTTGCAAGCTGAAAGCATTGTGTCGCATAGTGTCCGATTTTACGACACAACTGACAAGTTGGAGAACGACCATGGCGCACCATATTCTTGGAAGAGCCACGAAAACTATTGGAATAAGGTCTGTTGGGCCGCAACTGACCATGAGCAGCCCTGTTGGGCCTAAACATTCTGTTGCCGCCAGAATTTGTTGGTCTAGACGATTGGGCAGTGAATGCCACTTGAGGATTAGAATCCGAACCATGTAAGTTTCTGATGAACATCTCATGACTTTCCGTATGCGCAACAAGATCCACAAAGGTAGGAATAGGCCGAGTGGTGCGCATGTTGGTAGAGAAACTTTCAAACGCGGGTCCGAGACCGCATAAAAACCAATGGAGCTGATCCATTGAATCAATTGGATGCCCTGTGGCGCTGAGTTGATCACAAATCGCCTTGAAATTACGACCAAATTCGGCAACCGATTTGTCACCCTTCTTAATTGCACAAAGTTGATCCCGTAAGTTTTGAATTCGCTCAACCGACGTGTTACAGAAGGTTGCTTCAAGGGCAGTCCATATTTCGCGCGCGGAGGACAAACCAACCGTCACGGATAGAGCTTCTTCAGTCAAGGAGGCACTGAGAAGTATGAGAGTTTGATGTTCGTCTCGAAGCCATGACACATATTCCGGATTTGAGACCTGTTTATCATTGTTAGTAATGAGAGGAGGAAGGGCTGTTTCGGTTCCATCGACATGAGAGGATAAAGATTGATAAGCAAGTAACGGGAGCATTTGTTTTCTCCAGTATATGTAGTTCGAAGAGTTCAATTTGAGAGCAATCATCGGTGCGAGACCGGTCATAGGAACATGAGTAGTAAAGGAGGAATAAGCCATGGGATCAAAAACTAAGAAGAAACAAGGCAACATAGAAGGTGGGAAGAGGATCAGATGAAGGAGGTTAGAGGGAGGGGAAAGGATGAAGGAAACTCAATCACTTGGGATGGCAAGATACCATGAATGAATTGATAATTTCATTGATTAGGAAGGTTACATTCTCCAATATTTATAGATACAAAATTTACATCTAGATACCTAAACAATACAAGTATGTCCAAAGTATATATTATCTAACAGGGGAAAAACGTGTATAACAAGGTGGAGGAAACGAACTTATGACGAAAAAGTGATAAATAATATCAATATTGAGTGGCTAGCTATTAGTCAAGGAATTCTCTTTTGAATTTTAGAGAGATTAAATTATCATTAAATACTTGATTACAAAGCTAGTCATAAGAAGTAGATTAAAGAAGCTATTAACTAGAATATTGACTATTGACTATACATTAATACAAAGACTATTGACTATACATTATGATGATGCTGACTATTATCCCCTTGCAAGCGAAACGACGATGGTTGAACACGTAGTAGGTCTCGAAAGTGCTCGAAGATAGGCCGTGGCAAACTTTTTATAAAAATGTCCGCAAGTTGAAGCTTGGTAGGAACAAACTTGGTGTGTAATTTTCCCAACATAACTAATTCTCGTATAAAGTGATAATCTAAGTCGATGTGCTTAGCACGTTTGTGAGAAATTGGATTTTGACTCATAAATAATGCACTCTTGTTGTTGCATAGAAGTGTTGGCCGGGTCGGTGGAAGAGCATGAAGTTCCTGTAAAAGATGGGTAATCCAAACGATTTCGGCTGCCGCATTTGCCATTGCCCTGTACTCAGATTCACAGCTTGATCGTGCTACGGTTGATAGTTTCTTGGCGCTCCAGGAAACTAAGTTGCCACCTAAGAAAATTGAGTAGCCATAAGTTGATCGTCGTGTTTCAATACATCGTGCCTAATCCGCATCTGAGTAGCCTAAGATGGAAAGCGTCGTGGGACGCGTAAATAGTAAACCGTGAGAGATAGTTCTCTTGACAAAACGTAGTATCCGCTTAACCAATTGGAAATGTTTTTCGGTGGGTGAGTGTAGATGTTAGTAAGCTTGATTAACGGCATGCGATAAATTAGGTCGAGTGATGGTTAGGTATTGAAGCGAACAAACGATGGAGCGATAGTGAGTGTGATCGAAATAAGGGGTGCCATTTTTGGTGAACGTATCAAATGTGGAGAGGGGAGTGGGGAAAGGTTTAGCGTCGGTTAACCCGGCGCGAGTGATGATGTCATGAGCATATTTAGTTTGTGTGAGAAAAAGGCTTTTGGTGTCATGAACAACTTCTAGACCAAGGAAGTAGTTAAGAGAGCCTAATTTTTTGATGGCGAATTCTTGATGTAGATGATTGGTGAAGGTTTCGATTAGAGACTTCTTGTCTCCCGTAAGAATCAGGTCGTCTACATACACAAGAAGGTACATGATGGAATTGCCACTGTGAAAGATGAAGAGTGAAGGATCGGCACGGCTAC
The DNA here is from genome assembly GCA_028751855.1 of Ambrosia trifida. Lineage (NCBI taxonomy): Eukaryota > Viridiplantae > Streptophyta > Magnoliopsida > Asterales > Asteraceae > Ambrosia > Ambrosia trifida. The sequence continues at coordinate 36,714,176 of CM054123.1, read as the reverse complement.
ATTTGAAACCGTAAGAAATGAGAAAAGAGCTAATTCGTTGAAACCAAGCTCTTGGAGCTGGTTTAAGACCATAGAGCGCCTTGTTAAGTTTGCAAACACGGTGAGGAAATTTAGAATCCACAAACCCGGGAGGTTGCTTCATATATACGGTTTCAGAAAGTTGCCCGTTAAGAAGTGCATTGTTCACATCGAGTTGGTTTAAGGACCAATTGTTGATGACTGCTAATGCGAGAACAATGCGAATAGTAGATGCTTTGACAACGGGACTAAATGTATGGTTAAAGTCAAGACCGGGAATTTGAGTAAACCCTTGAACAACAAGTCTTGCTTTGTGCTGATCAAGAGAACCATCGAAATGGTATTTAGTTCGAAACACCCACTTAGAACTAATAACGTTTCTGGAGGAGGGGCGTGGCACAAAGGTCCACGTTTGATTCCAATGAAGAGCTTTAAGTTCATATTGCATAGCAAGCATCCAATGTGGATGTTTTGATGCACTTTTAAAGCCTTTTGGAATGGTATTGGTGAGGAGGGCTGCTTGTAAGCAATAATGCATGACATTGGCAAGGTAAGATGTGTGTCTTTGATTGGGTTTGAAGGTTCCAACTTTGGAATGAGTCACTATAGGGTGAGAAAGTTCGGGAGGAGTTTGAGCCGAGGGTTCGGCCCGAGGAGATGGGGCCGAGTGATCGGTATGAGAAGCGGAAGAGGATGGGATGATGTTGGATGGTGTGGTGTTTGTTGTAGAGGTATTGTTGGTTGAGTTGGGATTGGGTAAGGCCGTGGATGATGGGTTGGGTGATGGTGATTGATTTTTGGGTGTGGTGGAATATCTTTGCACAAGGTGTAAGGTGTAACAGGAATGTGAGATGATGATGGTGGAGTAGGTTATGGTTTAGAGTTATGGCTTTGAGTGGGAGAAAAGGAAGTTGGTTCATGGAAGGTAGAAAGAAAAAGATTGGTTAAGTTGGTGTAGGACGAGTCACACACAAATAGGAAACAAGTTTCATCAAATCGAGCATGCCGGGTTACATACGTGTGTGACGATGCAGGATCAAAGCATTTGTATCCTTTGTATTGCGGGGCATAGCCTAGAAAAATATAAGGGATACTACACGGTGCAAGTTTATGAGGTGCATAGTCACGTAGGTATGGATACACACAACACCCAAAGACACGAAAATTTGTATAATTGGGTGTGACGGAGAAGAGCATTTCAAAAGGTGATTTGTGGTGTAGAACCTTGGTGGGCAAGCGATTGATGATGTATGTGGCCGAACTAAAGGCATCGACCCAATGAGAGATGGGAACATTTGCGTGAAAAAGCATGGCGAGAGCCGATTCTACAATGTGACTGTGTTTTCTTTTGACACGTCCATTTTGTGGAGCGGTGTACGGACATGAAAATCGGTGAAATGTGCCATTGTCATCAAAGAGTTTTTGCACAATTTTATTTTTAAATTCCGTACCGCCATCACTTTGGAAAACTTTTATTTTGCGTGAGAGTTGTGTTTGAACTAGACGAAAAAAAGTTTGAAGAACCGGGTAGAAATCAGTTTTGTTTTAAGAGGGTACATCCATGTAAATCTAGAATAATCATCCACAAATGCAACATAGTATTTATACCCGTCTTTGCTGATGATTGGTGATGGTCCCCATAGATCACAATGGACAAGATCTAGAGGATTAGAAGCACGTTTGTCATTTGTATCAAATGGTAATTTGTGAGATTTTGCAAGTTTACATGGAGAACATATATTAGGCTTTGGTAAAATAGATGTAAATGACAAATGACCAAGTCTTTTCATAATAGAAACAATGTCAAATAGAACATGACCCAAACGATTGCGCCACAATTCAAAGGAGGCTTTATTAGATGAATGGGAAGAAAAAAAAAGCAAAAGACTTGTCCCGAAGCACATAAAGACCGTTTTCACACCGACCTTCCACGAGAGGTTGGTTTGTTTTCCGGTCCTGGATCACAAAAAACAAATTAGATAAAATAACATCTACAGGATAATCATTTGTCAACTTACTAATGGAAAGGAGATTTCAAGTTAAAGAAGAAACTATCAAAACATCATTTAGTTTAACGTATTTGTTAATGGTTACACGTCCTTTATGAGTTATTGGTAAGGAGTGTCCATTACCAAAGGTAACAGAAGAGGTTCCCGTGTAAGGAGTAAAGGAGGTTAGATTACCGGTTTCGTCAGTCATGTGGAGATTTGCCCCTGTCAGCGGTCCAATCGGGACGGTCCTCATTTGAAACGTGACATTGAGCATGGAATGCGCAGGCAAGGTCTTCGTTGCCAGAAGCGGATACAACGAAGGAGGAGAGTTTTGGACATTTGTTTGCATAATGTCTGTTGGTGCGACACAACTGACAGTGAGGTGGCCTACGGGTTCCTTTGGCCGAGTTATTTTGATTGTTCCCACGGGTATACGACCCAGATCCAGAGGATTATGATTTGGGCCGATTGTGTGAGGAGCCAGAAGGGATGGGTAGTTCGAATAGCGGTGGATGGGTGGGTGGGTGAATGGAAGCAAGAAATTGTTCTAGACTTTCCGCTTTTGTCAATAAATCACGGAAAGCCAAGGAGGGATGGGTAGTTCTAATAGCGGTTGACCAACTTTCAAAAGTGGATCCAAGACCGCATAAGAACCAATGGGTTTTGTCCGTATCATCGACGGGATGGCCAATGGCCAAAAGCTGATCACAAATGGATTTGAACTTTCGCCCATATTCGGCAATGGTGAAGGACCCTTTGGTAAGTTGGCGAAGGGTATCACGAAGAAAGTGCATCCTCTCTAAAGAGGTGTTGCTATACGCCGCTTTGAGAGCTGTCCAGATTTGGTGAGAGGTGGAAAGACCAAGTATTTCGGCCACCGCATGAGTTCTTGGTTTGCGAGTAAGGGAAGCATTTGATTGTGCCAATAAAGGTAGTTAGAGGAGGATAGTTTGAGAGTTATCATGTGCATGATGGTGGCCATAGGAAGCTTGGTTCCGGTTGTAGAGGTGGAAGAGGAGGAAGGGGTGGTGGTCATGGTGAAGTCACAGGAAAGAAAAAGGACAGGAAAAAAAAGGTAGAACAAGAAGGCAGGAGCACGAAGGAGGTGAAGGAGAAAGGTCCAGGATGGTTTAGCTTGATACCATATTAGTCAAGGAATTCTCTCTTGAATTTTAGAGAGATTGAATTATCATTATATACTTGATTACAAAGATAGTCATAAGAAGAAGATTAAGGTAGCTATTAACTAGAATATTAACTATTGACTATACATTAATACAAAGACTATTGACTATGCATTATGATGATGTTTATTATTACTAGCATTTATAGTGAACTCATAGGCGATGATTGAAGATATATGATAACATTTTTCTTGAACTGATGAAGTTGCAACTAAGGGGCATCTTGGTAATTTAAGAGGGAATATGGTTTAATATCTAGTTAGTATGGTCGGAAATACTAGAGACTCGTAATCTTCCAACACATCATTAGTATTAATAACCTCAACTATTAGATTCACGGATTAATTGTTATTAGATTTTAATAACCTCAACTATCACATGTTGACTCATATTACTCTCAACTAACCACTTGACCACCACCACCCTAACTTGTAACTTATTTTCCTCTACCACTTCCAAACTAACCGAACCCTAACTCAGTTTTTTTGCTGACATGTTACTTTTTTGGTGACGTAGCATGATGACGTGGCACTGCTTAGTGACGTCACATGCTGATTTGGCAACTGTCACTTCAGCAAAAACTAAATGGGTTAGATTCAGTTAGTTTGAGAGTGGTAGAGGAAAATAAGTTGCAATTTGGGAATAGTGACGACCAAGTGGTTAGTTGGGAGTGGCCGCGGCCAACACGTGATAGTTGAGGTTATTATAATCCAATAACCCTCACTAAATTGAAAATTATGGTGAATTCGAAAGGAGAACTTCTCAAAACTAACATAAATTACTAAAAGAAACATTTGACAAGTCTAAATTTAGAGAAGTCACGCAAAATAAGAGTGTTGAGACTGTTTCAAATGTCTCAAACGTCTAAGGCTAAAAGTTTAAAAAAGCAAGTGACCCTCACACAAAAACCAATACCAACTTGACATGTATCTTAAACGTCTAATATTAGACATCTAAAAATCTGATGAAATGTCTAAGAATCTTGAAACGTCTAAGAATCTGAACAAACGTCGAAGATTTTGATGAGTGGTCTATGAATCTGATGAAGTGTCTCTGATTGTAATTAGTTTAGAGAGTGGGTCCCTTTTTATTAAAGTTCTAAGTGTTAGACATTCGATACATGTGTCATCCTCTGAACACTTTTTTTTTTGCGTGACTTTTCTCAATTTACACTTGTCAAATGGTCATTTGGTAACTTATGTTGGTCAATGTTTATTTTGGTGATTCTCCCTCATTTTTAGTTAATAAAACTATGATTTTCCTTTCAAGACATTTAAATTTTTCATTAGTTCTATGTCACCCTCAAGCTAAGAGGAGTCAAGACATAACAAATGTGACACCCCGCATTTTCATGTTAACTCTTTTACTGAACTCTAGTTAATTTCCATAATCATACGTGGTTAAACACCTAGCTAGGGTTAGTTAAACAGGTCCTTCAGGATGTTATGTAACAATAACATATGTTAAGTGACATTAACGTACGTTATGGTTAGGAAAACCCTTGTCTTGACACACACGCGAGTCCTATATCCCGAACGTTGGTGATTTATTAGGCATGCATGATTTTATGGACAAGTGAGTATTGATGAATGTGACTCATGTATGTAAATTACATGTTTATGTGAACTACTGTGTATTAGTTAACTGGTACGTAATCTCTGCAGGATATATGTATGTATGTATGTATGTATATATTTATGTTAGACGTAATAATGAATTTATAGAATAGTAGTTTTATAAAATTGTTATGATTAATATTGACGGGACTAGTCTTGGGAATTAGATATTATTAACGGGCTCCCTTATTAGATAAAAATCCCTAGAACCCAAAACCTTGGCCCATAACTAAACCCTTGGTGCATTATTTATAAAAAAAAAATAAAACACAAACCCTACATAGGGGTTTGCGCCGTGGCCTAGTACCCACACAACCATCACAAACACTTTCAATCCTTCATCCAATTTCATCCCTAATTCAAGTTATTTCGGGTGCAATCTTGAGGTTCTAAGGATTCTAGCAATTGCAAGGTATATGTTTTATGTGCTTTCTGATAAATAATAATACTAGAAAAGTTTAAAAACCCTAAAAACTATCCATATAGAAATCGCAAATCATGAATAATAAGATGTTTTTGATGTTTGTTATGAGTGTTGATGAATATTGATAGTAATCATATCTAGGGTATGTGATAAGTAAATACATGGATTTAAACATGATAATATGGATTTGATGGTGTTAATATGAGTTTATTACATGATTATAGATTATTGAGAATGATTAGGGTTCATGAGTATCATGTTATGAAAGTTCTGATTTCTGACAGATTCGTTAGGGTGTTTTGTATGGTCTATATCGTGATGTTAAAGGGATTGTTTTGATGATTTCTTTACTTGGTTGTATTGTACGTGGTCTTAGTTTTCATAATGGGCAAAACCATCAGATTTGGACATCTTTTGAGTGGTTTTTGGAATTTTGTTTGATTAAGGGTCATATCAGATTTTCGGAATTATAAATTGGGTTAACTTTAAACGGTCATAACTCGAGATTTACAAAGGTTTAAGTTATGAAATTTGGAAAGTAGGTCAACATTGGAAAAACTTGGTTTTCCAATTGAATTCACCTCGTTTGGGTGAATACACAAATTTTGGAAATTTTTCTACTAAACTGACCTGCTGTGGAAATTTACTGGACATAGCTGTGTTGTACGAATTTTAATATTTTTTGTGTTTGGTTGTGAGACAAAACAAAAATATGGGTTATCAAATGTATCCCAATGAATATTCAGTAAATATTTGAGAGTTTAATTCGTTCGTTAAGTATTTTAAATAATTCGGTTTTCACAGCGTACAATCTGCCATGAAAACGCAGATTGTGTAAGGGATGTTTACGTGACTATTTGGAGTCTTATATGGTATGTATTTGACATGAACTTGCATGAATACTTATATGAGATGTGTATGAGGTATTAAAATGATAATAATCAATATGATAACTAACGGGATACGTAGGACTTACTTGTGCATGTAGAGTCATTAGGTGTCACTACACGGTTTGAACTTTAAAAGTCTTGGACAAACGAGTCGTATGGTGTGTTGATTATGCACATATACTCACCTAGTGACATTTGTAATAGGGAGTCGGTAGCTCATTTCTTTTTGAGGAATTTGGATTATTCACGTGCAACCTAAGGTGAGTTTCACTACTCTTTTCTCAAAAGCATGCGTCTCAGGTTGAGACAACGTACTTAACTTTTTCTAGTCCGGGTTGGGACTACTATTTTCTAGTCCGGGTTGGGACTACTACTTTCTAGTCTGGTTTGGGACTACTTACACATCCTGGGTTGGGATGCTATGGATCCTTGTGTGGGTCGGTTTTTGCTAGTTCGCAAACTGTGTCCTTGATGAACTAAACCAACTCTATCATCTGTAAGTCCTTCACATACCGAATGAGTTGCCGGGTTATGGCAAGCGGGTTATTAGTTGATAGCGCTATTAGGTCTGACAAACCTCACACCGGCTCGGGGAGTGCGGGAGTGAACTATAACTTAACAGATTTTATCATTGTTGATAGGCAATGATGTAAGGCATGCGGCTCACATTTGTGGCTACACGTACATCAGCAGTTCGGTATATCGGTGTAAGTTATCATGAATGGGTTAGCTACCTTGACATGCGATGAACTAGTGTTTACACGGTTCTTGGAACCAACTCAATACTTGTTTACGTGGTTTTGGAAACCAGCGCATTTACATACTCATTTATTTTACTTAGTGAACTCACCAACATTGTTTGTTGACCCACGATTTACATGCTTTTGCAGGTAGTTAGCTTCCGGTGCCAGGATTAGAAAGCACTGCACACTTCACTGATTTGGGGTCTTAGGCATACACCTAAATTACATATTATGCTTTTACATTTTCTTTCATATGGTTTTAATTTGGGCGCGTTGTTTTGCGCATGTTTTTTTTAAAGGATAAAATTTGGTTTACGCTTCCGCAGCTTAACTAAACTTGGTTTTTGAAAACGAACTAAATGGTTTGGGCATTTAGAGTTCGTTTATATGACTTATGGCTATGGGATCCTGGTATGTCATGCGCCTCGTGGTATAAACCCCGCAGTGGAAATTTGAGGGTGTGACAACAAATACCTTAAGTCATTCTTGAAGTAATCAATATTTTTAAAATAGTTTCATACTAATTTCTTGTTTAAAAATTTAGGAAACTTAAACTACACTACAATCTTGTGAATGCTAAGCAATAGTGATAATCCACATAATAAAGGTTTCAAAGTTGTTCAATGAATCATGCACAAAAAACTAGTTATTGGGCTAAGATGTGTCACTCAAGTTTAGTATAGTTCTAACCCTAACTCAATCCAAAAAAATACGTCCTATGAACACAACACAAAACATTCACCATATACACAACCAAACATGACTTCTTGGTATCGTTGTTGAAGATCCTTTCTTAATGAATCATGAGTTAGTTTTAATTTCTTTTATCATTATTTAACATTTTATCGCCATTGTCTCTAGGTTGCATATTCTAGTGCATAACATGTTCGTCTTTTACCACCACCGGGGTTCAGTCCTCAAATGAAAAGTGTCACACCCTCAAATTTCACTTGCGGGGTTTTACCGCGAGCCACGTAACATACCAGGATTCAAGTCAACGGTCACAATAAACGACAACTATATGATATGAAAATAACATAATAAAACAAACCAAACGGTTTAAAAGTTAGACAACGAACGCAATAATAGGAGTTACAACCCAAGACATGTTCCAAAAGATGCAGATCAAACCATCAAGCATCAATGTTTGTAAAATAATTCAAAGATAATGTTTATGTAGTGGAAATGTAAAACAGGATGTTGTGCGACTCCGTGCATCCTAACCATGTGCAGCTAGCTACCTTAGCGACCTGAGAAAACATGCAATGTTAGTCAACACATACAGTGCTGGTGAGTCACAGAGATATAGTTTGTAAAAGTAAGTAAACGTTTGTAAACCAGACCCAACAATCCTTAGATCTATACCTGATGCTATCTAGACATCGTTACATGATATGAAAGCGTTATGAACATTAGAAATGCCTTTAATACCCGCCACCGGACATCACCCGGTGTTGTAAGTTAGATAGTACAAATATGCACTCGTCCGACCTCCAGTCGACTCGAGTGGGGCTTGTCGGGCCCTGATGTGTCGTAAAACACATCTATTCTCTTATGTATTTTTTGTTATAATTGAGTCTTTTGTATATAGTTTTTAGTAGTTTTAGGCGTGTATTCGTTTGTTGGCCTATTTTTGTCATTGTATAGTTTTTTATTAATTTTTAGTACTTATTTGTTTATTTTATATTTTGGTAGGTGTTCGTGTGGACGTTGGAGCGTAAACGAGAAACTTTAGTCGAGCCAAGAACACCCGAGTTAAGAGCACGGAGCTAGAATGCTATATATAATAATAATTATAATAATAATAGTAGTAACAAAAAAAAATATAAAAAAAAGAGGAATGCTTGGGCTCGAAGCCCAAGCCTAAACTAAGGCAATTCAAAACAAAGTCGGTCAAGGGGAATGATATATGTTTTTGACATTGACGGCGGCAGAGGATGAACAAAAATTCACAAATCAACATACATCACAATCGCACAGAATAGAAGCAAAATCAATATTCAATACGGTGACGAGCGAACGAGCACGGAAGGAGAAAAGGCCACGGGCACGTTAAAGATCAAGAGCCAACGAGCCTTGGGTTAGGTTTAGTTTTCGCTCTATATTTTTATAGACATGATGAAATTGTTTTTTATAAACTTTGAATTTATGTTTCTAAATATTATGAGTAGCTAGACTTTTATGGTTGCTTAGGTTTATGAACTAGACACGTAATTTGCAGTTTTTAATGATTCTTGGTTTTTAATTTTGATGTGTAGGATTACATGATTTTAATTTTATTGTTGGATTTGATATATGTGTATTGGTGTTATTTTTATTTGAAGTTTGTTTATTGGTTTTGTGGAGCTAGGCATGTAGAGATACCCCCTAGGTCTTGAAATCAATCTAGTTCGTCAACTTAGGTTAGCGTGCTAGTATTTGGAGTTGGAGTACGACACAAGTATAACAAACTAATATAATAAATTAACTAAGACGTGAAGTCCATTCTTGAGGGTGAGAAATCTAACTCGAGATTGCTAGGTAACTAACTAGGCATTGTTCGGTAGTTGGCAAGCGCTAGGGCGGGAGTCGCTACTTGTCCGTGTTTAGAGTTTTCCTAGGTTTTCTTCAGTAGAGTTTAAGTCTGCTTCATAGTTTGAGGATTTTAATCCAGGAGAGGTTTTAATCTGATTTCTATGGGATTTTGGTACGCTAGGGCGATCCAGGTCCATCTTAGCATTTCTACACTTGTCCCGCCTTGAGTCTAGTGAGCTATCTTTGACAGGAGGTTTATTAGATAAGAATAGGGTCTCAAGTTAATTACCAGATTCAGGATTTATTGCTAGTGTCTAGGGATTTTACCTAAGTAACCAACCTTCCTCCTATCCGATTTCTCCAAGTTCCTTGTTCCTATAAGCAACTAAAGTTATTTTATTTATATTTAGTTTCTTTTAAGTTTATAATTAGTAGTTTAAAATACCCCCCATATAAGTATATATTTATTTAGGCTAGTATTCGGTAGAGGTTGTGATCTAGAGTTGCATTCGCGTCTTTGGGTTCGATACTCGGTCTTATCTGTTTACTACTTTGCGACCGGTACACTTACCGTGCGTGTGTAGTTTTTAGGTGAGTCGTTTTAATTAAAGCTTGTGTTATTTTTATATATACATTTACACACACCAGGCCCAATATATCTATTCACACTCTCCTCGCTATGTATCCACATATTCATGGTTCACAAGTTAGAAAATGACTTAAACGATGTAATGTCGTTTAGTACTCATGTGATATAATGTAATACTGTGGTCTAATGAAAATGAAAGTTTGTACCGCAAGTTTCTCACCCGTTATGAAAACAGTAAAAGTGGGGCTGTGACACTCACCTTAGGTTGTGTTCTTCACGTTAATAGAATACCAGGCTTGTTATGGTAGTCCGACTACTAGAAACCTACCACAGATAGCCTATTAATATTTGACTGATGATAAGTTTGTAAAATAACCCTTAGTGTCCAAGACCTTGACTTTAAATATTTGTAAAAGTGTTTTATGTTTGACACGACCGCACAAGACAAGACTCAACATCCCGTTGGTGACCCAATATACCCGTGTTAGCCAAATACAAGTAAACAAGTAGACATGTGTAGATATGCACCTTATACGAATAACAGTTCATAAGTTCATGCATATAGTTCACATAATGCACGTATACGTCATAACACGTGTTACGGGGTTTTCTAGACATGCCACAGGGCTTATAATATGTTCCTATGTGTTAAAACATGTTACGGGGTTCCAAAACGCATTTCTGGTATCAAAACACACAACTACGCATCAAAACATACGACTGTTGATCAAAATAGGCTACTATGGTTCATAGTCGTTCCAATCCACACAACTATGAACCCTAGTCGCCTCAGACCAAGCGACTATGATTCATAGTTGCCTGTTCTGCAAGTTAATGTCCGTTTTGCGCGCGATACCCTCCAAATCAGATCCGAATCAAGTTGTAACCCAATCAATCCCCAAACATTAAACAAACCATTCCCATCAAGAATTCCCCAAATAATCGTCCATTTATCATGTTAATTGCAAATGTTTCCCAAAATGGATAATATTATGGATATGTCACATCAATGCATCAAAACTTTACCCTAAATGGAAAATAATCAGATTTCATCACATAATCACATCCTAAACATCATCATGTTGTTGTTACGTCATTCTAGCATAAAACGTAACAACAATCAATCATCAAATCCTCACATATCATCCTAAATCCCCCCTAATGCCCTTAAATGGGTCAAAACTCATATTATTCCCAAAACACATCAAACATTGATCAAAACCTGAGATATTCATCCTAACAACTAATCCATATCATCAAAGTAACAAATACACAAGAATCCTCATGGTTAGACCATCAAAACCCCTTTCAAGTTAGTATCTTTCATTAAAAACCCATATAATGACTAGACCTGGTTTAGAAATGTTTTACAAAGATTTTCAAAGATAGCAACTCTATAAAACTAGGTCTGGACCTTTGGGGTTCAAAATAACGAATTAACAAGAGCTTAGGATGAATAACATGTAACATCGCAAAAATGTTTTCCCAAGTTTTTATACGCAAAAGCCCTTATTCTATACATCTTTATATAAAGGTGCCTAAGCCTTTATTTTTCTTTTTCCAAACTCACAACTTATATATATATATATATATATATATATAAATGTATAATAATAATAATAATAGTAATAATAATAAACATACTAATAAAATCAGATTTTTTTTTTTTTTAAAAAAATGGAGTTTATCTATTTAACCAAAACAAACTTTGTAACCATTATTAACCCACACCTTGACCCAGCTAAAGTTCCAGCCCAAACCGCCCAAGGCCCAGCCACTGCAGCCCAGTAACCGGCCCAAACCCGGCCCAACTCATTCCTTTCCTTCTCTTCCTTTTACACGATGTGCAGACATAGTTGGTTGACAAAAAAATCAATGTTTGACCATGTAAATCAAGAAACAATTCGTAATTTACCTCACATAATGACTGATATAATCTTTATGTTTATAATCAATCAATTAACGCGAATTACCAGCTCATCCGAGCATGACTCACGCGACTTTGACCATTGGCGAGTCAAACGCAGAAAGCTTCCAAAGATGCAACATTATTATAAATTGATACATCCCCAATACTCTATAGGTGCCGATTTGAATAAACCCACAAACAAATTTCGTTTCCAATCTATCTGTAATGAATAATCGAAGATTTTTGGCTCGTGGTCTTTTGTTTTCTGCAAGTCACGAGCTGATCATGAAATGGTATGTGTTTTTCCAATTAATCCTACCTTTAGTGTCGCCTCATAGTTTAGATCATAAGCCCTATGCTTTTCGTCAGATTCTGTTCGTCTGGTTGATCAATTGATTTGGTGGAAACTTAGGGTTCATATGATATATAATTGGGGATTTTAATTGAAAAGTTGTATGTTTTATATAGTCTTCGTTATCAAATCAAACATAAATAAACACGTAGCCTAGTTGGTTTGTTTCACAATTTTTAATGCTTTGGCCCGGTCAAGACCCAGGTTCGAGTCTGACCACGAGTATATAGTTTTTTTTAAAGCTGTTTTCTTTAATATATTACATATACATATATTTCATGAACATTAGATTTTAATTGATATTTAAAAATATCAAACAAGGTTTATAAATTCTACAAAATTTATTTTATGTTATTCAAATGATAAACTTTATTATCCAATTTTTAGTTTTTCAAAAATCATTTATTTATCATATATAATATATATTACAAATTTATTCAGTTATAATTATAAAATTCCATAAATATATCAAAACGACTTTATAAAATTCCACAAAAATTATTCTAAACTTATAAAACAATAAACATTCTAGAAATGATTTTTATTTCTGAAAAATTATTTATTTATTATTTTTAATTGATTTTTGTTATTTTAATCATAAATAAATCATAATAAATTCATTTTTCATTATTTTTGCATCAAAATTTCACATAAATTATTATTAATCATTTAGATCAGAAATATAAATTTTTTATTCGAAATTTATAAATTTTAATATTTTTAAATATTAAGTCTACATTTTGTCAAATAATTATTAATATATAAATATTCATTAATTAAGAAAATAATTTTATAAAATTTTTTTTCACATTTATTACATTATAATTCAACGACTTTCAGACAATAGTAGTCAGAAAACATTTTCATTAATTATTTCTTTATATATTTAAATTTGATCATAAATCAATTATTAATCCCCAAATTTGGAACCCTGGCACATTTTAGACTAGAAAACTTAGACTTATTAAGTTTTCCTCAACACTTATTTATTACCTTGAAATAGGGTGATATTTGGATACACACGAGCCACATTTACTTTTATAACAAGGGTCTCCATTCTAACACAAAGGTGAGTTTTACATAGCCCCTTTTCTATTTCACTATTTTTTTTTTGGTGAAACATGTTACAACATTCTATATACAATTCAATCATAAAGTGTTTATGTGTTTTTCTATGTTGCATTATGTCTTAAACATGACTAGGGTAAGCACAATATTCTAGCATAATCATTAACATTGATCAGCCGACGGTATACAATGATAGATCTATTGGACTGACAATCCCACCCGGATACGTACCTCCTACATAGGTAGCGTGGGTGATTGTTATCGCATAACATAATCGAGTGAACCATGAGCGTATGGGATGGACCACAATATTCTAGTCACAAGGGTTGATTATGCACTCGATTTACTGCTAGTATGTTTTCACATATGGACTAGACTTGCCATGACACTTGAATTGTACAAGCTTTATTCGATTATCAAAACCTATGTAATTCTCACCAACCTTTGTTGACCCAAAAATATTTTCAAAATTAACATGTTTCAGGTAACAATGAAGCTGAGGCTTAGAGTATGCATGAGGAAATACTATGAAGTTTTTATGAAGTTATTTGAAGTTAATTGCTTTATTTGATATCATGTATTTGAAATTTCTAGACATCATTTCATTTTGGATATTTATGTTATGAATAAATTATTTAAAATTTCAATATATACCATGTGCTACTGAAACAATCATCAATACGTGACATCCTGATGTTTCCGCCATCGGTTGGGGTGTTACAGATTGGTATCAGAGCCATGGTTATAGGGAATTAGGTTATTAGAAAAATAATCTAGTCTATAACCATAGGATTATAACCAGTATTTGCTCCTTTTACTTGCTATTCTCTATCTCCCTCTTCTTATCCCTACTTTCATCCCTACAAGAAGATTGCTCTCCATCACTGGATCTACTATTAGACTAATAGGACAAAATCCTAAGGTTTAGCCTGAACCGCCTTGAGATCTCGTCGAAGTTCGAGATTTTAATAACGAACACGTGAAATCTGGAAGGGTGAACACCTGTATTCTGAGTTTTCTGTCTAGGCTGGCATTGCGCATAAATCCCAATCAGACGAGGGACCCGGATGCCTACCTAGGAATTCTCGGGATGAGTGTTCACTTATAGGCTAAAGCATGTCTTCACTATGTTATTAGAATCTAGAATCTTTGATAAGTCAACGTTATCATTTATTCGTTTTAATTAATGAATAGATGATTACACTCACTTTCCTTAACTAAGCTCTAGAATCTCAAAAATTTTACAGCTTAAATCAACCTCATTTCATAACCATCTATGGATTTCACAATCACACATCACCTTACCATCTTAGCCACTTTCTAAATATCCAACACCCTACCCAAATCATATAATCAACATACTATAAAATAAACTCTTTATCAACTATCTCTACATTTACTATCTCTCACAACCTTGATTCTGCTTCAAGATTTTTCATCATCCTCTCAAGAACTAAATTCATATCCTTCACCTTCTCACACATGAGCTAGTTACCCATGATAACCAAACTATTGAAACTTGATTGTGTGTTGCATCAAACATAATCCTTAGTTATACATGAGGATTCGACTATCTGCCTTATTTGAACATTTGAAACTAGCATTCATGGAATATAAACTATTTACTATAGACACACCTAGAGTCATTAACCTTATCTAGGGCAACTCTATTACAACTCGTATGCTATACCTGATACTTGATTGCTTACATGTACATTTTATCAATTTGCAATTCATGTGTGTAATAATTGGTACACTTAATCAAACAACTGATAGAGGATGAAGTACTTGCTCAACAGTTAGTAGAGTACCAAATAACCTACTCAACGATTGGTAGAGGTCATCATGCCTGCTCAACAGTCAGTAGAGGCCCTACAACCTGCTCAACGACTGGTAGAGGCTATCGTACCTGCTCAACAATCGGTAGAGGTTCCTACTCACTGACTGGTAGAAGTCTTTTTCCTGCTTAACAGTTGGACTCATTTTTTTTAATACATGGTTAATCATATTATTTTACATGTGTGTCTAGAGTTATAGAAGGACACAAAACTCTAATTTAAGGTAAATTGGTGATTGCGGTCCGGAACATAATCATGAATTTACAGGTACGTTAAGGTAGTGTGAAATTCTATCAAGGTTTTCGGTAGTTGACCAATTATAAACTCTAGTTATCTGGTAGATCATTTAGTCAATCAACTCACACATAACACGCCTCTTATCCAACTATTCGAGACAGTTTATTCTATTCATGTCATGCTATAACCCAAATTTTCCAAATCACAATCATTTTCATTTCTACCCAATCATCTTCAACCCTATGTTTTCAATAAACTTCGGGACGAAGTTTCCAAAAGTAGGGAAGAATGTAACATCGCAAAAATGTTTTCCCAAGTTTTTATACGCAAAAGCCCTTATTCTATACATCTTTATATAAAGGTGCCTAAGCCTTTATTTTTCTTTTTCCAAACTCACAATTTATATATATATATATATAGATGTATAATAATAATAATAGTAATAATAATAAACATACTAATAAAATCAGATTTTTTTTTTCAAAAAAAAAAAAAAATGGAGTTTATCTATTTAACCAAAACAAACTTTGCAACCATTATTAACCCACACCTTGACCCAGCTAAAGTTCCAGCCCAAACCACCCAAGGCCCAGCCACTGCAGCCCAGTAACCGGCCCAGCTCATTCCTTTCCTTCTCTTCCTTTTACACGATGTGCAGACATAGTTGGTTGACAAAAAAATCAATGTTTGACCATGTAAATCAAGAAACAATTCGTAATTTACCTCACATAATGACTGATATAATCTTTATGTTTATAATCAATCAATTAACGCGAATTACCAGCTCATCCGAGCATGACTCACGCGATTTTGACCATTGGCGAGTCAAACGCAGAAAGCTTCCAAAGATGCAACATTATTATAAATTGATACATCCCCAATACTCTATAGGTGCCGATTTGAATAAACCCACAAACAAATTTCGTTTCCAATCTATCTGTAATGAATAATCGAAGATTTTTGGCTCGTGGTCTTTTGTTTTCTGCAAGTCACGAGCTGATCATGAAATGGTATGTGTTTTTCCAATTAATCCTACCTTTAGTGTCGCCTCATAGTTTAGATCATAAGCCCTATGCTTTTCGTCAGATTCTGTTCGTCTGGTTGATCAATTGATTTGGTGGAAACTTAGGGTTCATATGATATATAATTGGGGATTTTAATTGAAAAGTTGTATGTTTTATATAGTCTTCGTTATCAAATCAAACATAAATAAACACGTAGCCTAGTTGGTTTGTTTCACAATTGTTAATGCTTTGGCCCGGTCAAGACCCAGGTTCGAGTCTGACCACGAGTATATAGTTTTTTTTTTAAAGTTGTTTTCTTTAATATATTACATATACATATATTTCATGAACATTAGATTTTAATTGATATTTAAAAATATCAAACAAGGATTATAAATTCTACAAAATTTATTTTATGTTATTCAAATGATAAACTTTATTATCCAATTTTTAGTTTTTCAAAAATCATTTATTTATTATAAATAATAAATATTACAAATTTATTCAATTATAATTATAAAATTCCATAAATATATCAAAACGACTTTATAAAATTCCACAAAAATTATTCTAAACTTATAAAACAATAAGCATTCCAGAAATGATTTTTATTTCTGAAAAATTATTTATTTTATATTTTTAATTGATTTTTGTTATTTTAATCATAAATAAATCATAATAAATTCATTTTTCATTATTTTTGCATCAAAATTTCACATAAATTATTATTAATCATTTAGATCAGAAATATAAATTTTTTATTCGAAATTTATAAATTTTAATATTTTTAAATATTAAGTCTACATTTTGTCAAATAATTATTAATATATAAATATTCATTAATTAAGAAAATAATTTTATAAAAATTATTTTCACATTTATTACATTATAATTCAACGACTTTCAGACAATAGTAGTCAGAAAACATTTTCATTAATTATTTCTTTATATATTTAAATTTGATCATAAATCAATTATTAATCCCCAAATTTGGAACCCTGGCACATTTTAGACTAGAAAACTTAGACTTATTAAGTTTTCCTCAACACTTATTTATTACCTTGAAATAGGGTGATATTTGGATACACACGAGCCACATTTACTTTTATAACAAGGGTCTCCATTCTAACACA
Source organism: Ambrosia trifida (assembly GCA_028751855.1). Lineage (NCBI taxonomy): Eukaryota > Viridiplantae > Streptophyta > Magnoliopsida > Asterales > Asteraceae > Ambrosia > Ambrosia trifida. The sequence continues at coordinate 36,696,666 of CM054123.1, read as the reverse complement.
AAGGTGAGTTTTACATAGCCCCTTTTCTATTTCACTATTTTTTTTTTTGGTGAAACATGTTACAACATTCTATATACAATTCAATCATAAAGTGTTTATGTGTTTTTCTATGTTGCATTATGTCTTAAACATGACTAGGGTAAGCACAATATTCTAGCATAATCATTAACATTGATCAGCCGACGGTATACAATGATAGATCTATTGGACTGACAATCCCACCCGGATACGTACCTCCTACATAGGTAGCGTGGGTGATTGTTATCGCATAACATAATCGAGTTTCCGCCATCGGTTGGGGGTGTTACATAACACACCTTAGATCTTGCTTAGAAATGATGATTTAAGCTTGGAAATGGTAGTCTTAGGGCAAAAACGGGTTTCAGAGGTCAAGGATGGTGTGAGAGAGTTTTGGGGCTAGTTAGGGTTGCATAAATGATGTTTAACAAGTTAAGGGCGGTATTTATAGTAGTTTCTAGTCGTTCCAACCATTCTAGGCGACTAGGCACTACAGGACATGGCTATGATTGATAGTCGTGCCTGATTCATGTGACTATGGCCCATAGTCGCCCCATTTCAGGCAACTATGATTCATAGTCGCCCCCTACAGGGCATGTTTGGTTTTCGTTGCGTTATTTGCTAATTTAACCCATTAATTCATGTATCCACATATCAACAAGTTATATAATGATTATAAAACACTTATTATTCGATAACTAACACGTTCACGTTAGTTCATCAACTTTCGGGATCGAGACTCGCGTGTGTGCGTTTTTACCCGGTGATCCTCCGAATCACAACCATTGAACGCATGTAGCGGTTAAATGTGGAGATTCGAAGAATTGGAGATGTTCAGGAGCTCTATGGATGAGAATCGGATGTTTGAAAGATGTTTAGATGTTGTTTGGATATTTGAAGGATGTTTGGATAAGGTTTCAATGAAAAAAATGAGATTTGATGGTGTTTGGATAGGGATAAATGAGTTTAGAGGGTGTTTGGATAGTTATGATTGAACGGAAGATGGTTGTGGAAGAGTTATAGGAAGCTCGATGTAATTTACGGTTGGTGGATGTGGCTTACAGTTGGTGAAGGGGAACAAAAGTACCAGATGTAAAAGTCAGCGATGCAACTTACGGGATGGACTTGAGGCTTACGGCTGATAGATTACAAGGAGGCCGAAACTTGCAATTGTAAGCTACGGCTCATGCCTGTAGCTTACGACACTATTGAAGAAAAATAGGAAATTTGTTTTTTTAATATAAAAGCTAATCTCTTCCAAACCCTACTTCTTCTCAGCCACCAAGAATGAAATTTATCATCTTTTGGAGACTTTTTGAAGGAGAATCACCAAGAACGATCAACATACATTCAATCATTCGGTTATTATCAACATGTTCGGTTTTCTTATTCAAGTTTATGCTATGTTATTCATTTCCATGAGCGGCTAAACATATGATTGTGAAGCTCTTACTCTTGTTTGGTTTGGTTTACGGATTGTCTTTTAATCATTTGAAAGATATTCGTGGTTTAGGTTATTTAAATAAGTCACGTTTGTGCAATTGCTTATCTTTTAATCATTTGCATTTGGTTTGCATCGTGAGCAGTTTGATTAACGGGAGGGTAGATGTTATTCGTGGGTTGGTAATTAAATTGTATGAGTTATTATTAAAAACTTGTGTTTGATTATCACTTAACTTAAAACCGTTCAACAAAACTATGTCTATGTGGTATCCAATCATCTAAACAAGGGTAGAGTGAATCATTGAACCGAAAACCCGGAGGGGGTTACTTCTTTAATATTATTGTTTACAACTACAAAAATTCGTTTTCTTAAAACTCAAAACAGCTTACGATTCGGTTAGATTTAATTTATTAGTTAGAAATCATACAAACTACGACTGTCCACCAATTCCCTGAGGAGACGACTCACTTTCTCTTTATTACTTATTTTTATTATTTTTGACCGACCCAACAACATCGATCAAAATGGCGCCGTTGCCTGGGAATAGGTGCGCTTAGTGTAGTTTTTAGTTGTTATTGTTTATTTATAAAAATCCTAAAACCCAAAAATTATTGTATTTTTTTAGTTTAGTTTAGTTTATTTAATTTCTTTTTATTTTTGTTCAGTGTTACACTGGGTGTGTTAGTTTGTGCAGGCACAGTGAAATTCAAAGACACATGATAAGATGGGTAGAAGATGACCCATGTGATTGTTATGGGAGCCCGTATAATTCCTTTCATGATTGTGCACTAGCCCGTAGGAAGATTGAAGCATATAAGGAACAACAAGATCGAATCATATTCGGTTTCAAAAATCATGGAGGCTCACCCGTATCATCTTCATATCGTCAGCCACATTCAGCAAACTCCTACAGCTATTATCTGCCAAATGATGTGTATTAAAAGAGTTCATTCAATCAAAGGAAGCTACAATATCATAACTGTAGCAAGGGAACCAAATAAATTATGAAAGAGAAATGTATAATCAAGGCTATCAACAAGGTCCACATTTTGATTATTAAGAAAATTGGAAAGATCAAGGAAAGCAAGTTTACCAATTAGCGGAGGAAATTGTAGATTTAAAGGCTATGGAAAACAAGACTACACAAAATCCTGCTATTCCTGAAGATTTCACAATAGAACCGGGTATGGTTAATAATGAGGTGGTAGATGAGCTTATGGATTTTTCTAACCAAGAAGTTGGAGAAAAGGTCATGGAAATCAATACCACGCCAATTCCCCTAGTCGTTGAAGAGCCACATGGGGATCAGGTTGTGATGGAGGAAGTCTTAGAAAAAGAAGTTACGGGCCTAAAAGAATATGTACCTTCTTGCGTACAATCACTTGCAAACACACCTCTTGAAGAACTAGTGAACCAGGTAACCTTGGTGTATTCTAACCATCCTCTTATGTTTACTAAGAAAACCGAAAAAGTTAGGGATGACGGTTCGAGTAGAAAGAAGAGGAAGGTGAGTTGGGAGGATCTTGGGTAAATTATCATGAAAGGAACTCACAATACTTCAGCAGACATGTCGATCATGAGCAAGAAGATGAAGACTCGACATGTCAACTACCGAACATATGTTGGGAATTCGGTAGGAAATTGTGGATTAAGTTGTTTCGTATTGATTCAACAGACATGTTGGTCATGAAAGAGCAGATATGGAATCCGAATGTAAACTACCGGGCATACATCAGGAACTCGGTGGGTAAATGTTCACTAAGACCACCATGAGCGGCCTGGTAAGCAGCAATAGCAATGGTCACTTGCTCTCGAATTAGATTGTTCAGTTTGGCCTGGGTCATGTTAATGTTACCATGAACCCCACCGCGTCCGCCGCCGTCGCGACCGCTAGTGCGTCCTCTGCGTCTACCACCGCGGGCTCCAGACATCTTCTTACATCACAAAGAATGAGATGTTCAGAAGCACCACTAGCTATAAGGCGCTAGCAGTCTAGATACAGAATACCATGGTCATCCTGAACAGACCAATCCGTATCAACTACAGATCATCCGATCATAATACCCAACTTGTGCGGTAGATAAGCATTACTGCTCATCTACCCTAGAATGCGATACAAATAAGAATTCCTAAGTGAACAATCACTAAGGAGCGTATAACTAAGAATACAAGTGTGAGATAGTGTGTGGGCAAGTGCGTCCATTGGAGCATAAAAGGTTTTCAAAGATAGCAGCTCTACAAAATCAGGTCTGGACCTTTGGGGTTCAAAATAACGACTTAACAAGAGCTTAGGATGAATAACACACCTTAGATGTTGCTTAGAAATTATTATTTAAGCTTGCAAATGGTAGTTTTAGGGCAAAAACGGGTTTCAGAGGTTTAGGATGGTCTAAGAAAGATTTAGGGCAAGTTAGGGTTGCACAAATGATGTTTTACAAGTTAAGGGTGGTATTTATAGGTGTTTCTAGTCGTTCCAGACATTCTGGGAGCCTAGGTGCTACAAGACACGACTACGATTCATAGTCGTGCTTGATTCAGGCAACTATGGTCCATAGTCGCCCCCTTTCAGGTGACTATGATTCATAGTCGCCCCATGCAAGGCAGGTTTGGTTTTTAGTGCGTTATTTGCTAATTTAACACATTAATTCACGCATCCACATATCAACAAGTTATATAATGATTATAAAACACTTATTATTCGATAATTTGCACGTTTACGTCAATTCACCAACTTCTGGGATTCAAGACTCGTGTGTACGTTTTTACCCGGTGATCCTCCGAATCACCAACCCTTGAACACATGTGCATAACCGACTCCCGATGATCCCCCAGACCATCGAACCGATTCCTGATGATTCCCTAAATCACCATAACGACTCCTGACGATTCTCCGAATCATCAAATAGACTTAACTAACCCCGTTAAATATGTTTTATGAATTTTTTGTTAAGGTAGACTTGTATGTTTTATAAAAGTTATTAACTTGAGTTTGCTGGGTGTCACAAAAAGTATACTACATCGACGTCAAAGATATCAAAGTATGCAGTTAGGAGAAGATACAAATTCCCTAGTAGATTCTTTTCCATGAATGGAACGATCCATTCATTACTCACAACCTCACAATCATAATATGTTCATAATATCTTAAGAAGATAGGTGTAGGATTGAACTACCCCATCGATGGTAGATGGCGTAGGTGACTCTATGTAACACCCCAAACTGTCGTTTCGCCTAAATATGCCATTAGGCGTAATCGATAAAATAAAAAAGCGAGTTTAATGGTGGATATTTTTAACCACCGAATAAAAACGAGGCTAAACCTATTACTAGAGACTAATCTAGTCAATGTAATAATCTAAAAGCAAACTCAAGACTAAACTAGAAGGGACCATAATTTCCAAATATCAAACTTGAGTTTTATTAATAAAACTTTGAAGGAAAACACACACACAAGGTGAGTGTGTCGATCAAAACACAGAGCTTCAAGATCTTCTTCCATCTAATCCTACAAACACAAGAATGAGCTCAATCAAGCCAAAAATTGAAGGGGGTTTCATGATGTATGATGAAATTCTTGTTCATCTAGTATTCTACACATCATAAGGTATCTCTAGACTCCTTTGATTTCACCTAAAGCACTTGTATGTTGAAGATGGCGAATTAAGGTTCACATCAAAATAGTGATTTCTTAGCTTCTGTAGACTTCTATGTGTTAATAGACATCAAGGAAGCTACAAAACGTGATGAATTGTTATATGTTGTTGATTCATATGAAATTGTGAATTTTCATTATGTATAAGTAGTGGGTTTTTACCCTAAACATGAATTACCCTACTATGTGGTAAATCTTGCAACTATATGTGATTTGTATCATGTATGTATGCTAGTTGGTGAATTGATCATATGCAAATGGTTAGCTAAGCCATGGTGGAATCTAGAAAGTCTTGAACACCTAGAATTAACATGATGAAGTTAGTGCATATAAGGTGTTTGATGAAATGCTTGAATGAGAAAATAAATGTGTAAAACCTATATGAACATGAAAACTAGAAATGTAAATGTTGAGCTTGAGGAAAAATGAATACATGATGCCATGGATTATGAAAGAAATCCATATTATGTGTTCTAACAAAAACAAGGTCTGACATGTCCCTAAGTTAGGCACAAGGACTAGGGAGCAAACAAGTCAAACGGAAGCTCAATCTGTACGGAAGCAAAATGGATATGAGGTAAGTAATACTTACACTACTAGTCTACAAATACAACTCTTGTATTGATATAAGTGTTTAAACTTTGAAGTGGGACAAAGGTATGACCTCAAGGGGTGAAACCTATTAATCGGGTGATTGATGTGAAGTCATGTCAAAACAAAATTCATAGTCATAAATCAGTCATATAGTGTTGATCAAATGATGGAAATCATCAATTGGGTCAACCAATAAAGCCATATGACAAACAAGAGTCTAAACTCAGATTTTGGATAAAAATCACATGAATAAGGAATAAGTTATGTAATTATGAGTCAAAACGGGTCGAAGGGGTGATTCCCTCACCATTCGAACCCGTCATTAAAAGCCATTTATCTAATCTTTAAGAAACTTATGGATAACGGGTCAAATGGTAAATGCATTACCATTGAGTACTAAAATTACCCACATTATGCGTGGGTGCAAATCAAGTAAGTTATTTCCATAACTATGTCTAATGCACGCTAATGCGCTTAGAATTTACTAAATAAGAGGAAACTTGAGAAAAGGTGCAAATCTAAGTCTAGAAGGACTTAGAGGTTTTTAAACAAGTCAATGAATCAAAAGCCATAGGTTGAATCAAAAGTGTCACCATGGATGGCTAAATTTATGGATTTGGCTATAAAGGGGCATTTTGGGAATTTAAAGATTTAATAAAGGTTAAACCTAATAACCAAGTCATAATGACATAAACGGACAATGCTTTTAGTTGAACATGTGTCCAATGAGTTGACAATATGATTTCAATGCCTTTGGTGTGCTTAAAAAGTGTCTTGTAGAGTTCGAGGCCTTAACGGGTCGATTTGGGTGGAAAAACATGTAAGTAATAGTTAAGCCGAAAGGGGTTATAAACCACCATAAACGGGCATCTTTCAAGCCCAATAAAGGGTATCAAACAAGTCCCCAAGTGCCCCTAGGAAGGGCCTTGAACTTGGTTTAAAAACACCCAAAGGTTGGGGAAAAACAAGCAAGGAAACAGAGGATGTTTGCTCAGACCAGAAGATTGTTTAGACTAGAAGAAAAATGAGCAGAGGATGTTTGCTCAGACTAGAGGATTGTTTAGACCAGAGGAAAAATGAGCAGATGATGTTTGCTCAGACCAGAGGATAGTTAGACCAGAGGAAAAACTGAGCAGAGGATATTTCCTCTATTATTAACAAATCACTAACCATTCTTTGTGTAATGGTGCTAGGTATTCATGTGGCGGGACTTCCGGAGCAATGATCAAGTCGCGAGAAGAACCGAACACACCCGAACGCTCAACTAGCTTCCGCATTTGAAGTTCCCGATTAAAACGCAAGCTTTAGTACATGTTTTTAGTAAATCTAATTATAAGAAAATTTGTTGGGACCTATACTATAGAAATCATAATGGGTTGGATTTCATAAATATCAAAGTTCGAAATCGGGAGTGTTTACTCATTAAGACCAGAGCCCGTAAGTTCTAATGTTAATCGCGTGTTTATGGGTTAGGGTCTTACACTCTATTTAGTTCCCACCTCTTTGACCGACTAATTTTTATACTAATCCTAATGTTATTCAATGGGTACAAAGCCTTTATCAGTTTAAATGACTTGCAAACAATGATATGCTTATATGCGGTTTTTCCCTGATATTTTTGCCACACGAGGGAATCACGTCTCATATTAAGTAATCCGACTTCAACTACTCACATTTAACTAGCTAGTAGAGCCAAGGCTTGGATAATCTATTTTCTAATCGAATCGAACTCGCTCTTAATGAGATGACTTGGTCACTAACTTTTTGATGCAATACTTACCTCGTTTAGGTAAGGCAAAGTTAAGGAATGCAATCATCACATTCATCCAAAATGCATTATAAGTATCAATATAAAGCATGGGATTTAAAGGAGTTATAAAAATGGTCCCATCATGGCTTAGCTAGTGTGTATCAATCTAAACCTTTCACAATGGTCTTACCATTTTAAGAAGGTTACCAAGACATTAAAAAACCAAATAAAATTTCATGAATAGGATATTAATTCTTATATGATAAGTGATGAGTTGATTTCTAATACATTATCATTACAACTCATGTATCTTAATGCCTCCTGTAGTTGAAGATATTAATGTATTTGTAAATGCAAACAAAGAGAATGTTGTTGCATACAAATGAATTTCAAAATGGAAGCCCTTGGTAATTAAGAGATATTAGAGTTTGTAACAACCTCAACATGCAAAGTATTTGTAATCTACATGGGGAATCTTGTTTAGATCAAGATTATAAACTCCAAAATGCCCATTTGAGTTTGTAACAGTCTATACATTTTTCCTCCACCACGGAAGTTGAACCCTCATCACTTAGTCACGCAGAGCGGAAACAAACAACAACGAATTTTAGTCTCAAAGATAAGTTTATTAAATTTCTAAATGCTCAAAACATTGCATCGTAACCTTTTATAAAGGGATTTCTAAATTTCGCAAGTACTGCCAAATCTTCAAAAATTACACATGACTAAAGGAAATTGAAATTCATGACATAAATAAAAACTTAAGATACGTTGACAATTGATTTACGTGTTATTCTTAAATTAGGAAAGTATAGAAGATTGACAAATTCGGTGGAAAACTGAAGATTGACGAAATCAGGGCCTTAAATAAATTAATTAAGGTCTGAAAGCTGGGCCAAACCGCCAACAGCTGCTTGCCATGTGATCGGCTCGTCGAGGCCTTTCTGTCGCCTGCTTGTGGGCCCCGTAATTCCAATCGTAGCCTAAGTTAAACTTGTTTTAAGTTTGGCTCTTTTCTGCCATGTTTTCCTTTATTTAATTAGGCCATGTGGGAATCTGTTAGTTCTTGGACCCGTGTATGTTGGTCAATTTAGGGTTATATAGATCTGACTCTGACTTAATCCACAAAAAAACATCCTTTGGACTCTTCAACAAACCAAAATGCAAAACAAACTACACCCACCGTGATGAGAAAAAGGGTGTTAAAAATCACTCCCTTTTAAAAAGGAAGACAATTCAATTTATCATCCTAGTTGCTTATTGGAGTATTTGAAGAGCTAGGAACAACTATACTTCCAAAAACATCCTGATAAAGATGTAAAAGATCATAAGCAATATCAAAGCTACTAGTTTTATTTGGATAAAAATTTGATATAGATTGGCACAAGTGGAAATTGTTCTTGATGGTATTAGGTACTGAACCACTAGTTGGATCGACCCAACCCGAGTTCTAAGCAGCGCGGACAAAGGATGCTTCGCAATTATCACCCAGCTGCGCAAGCAGCGTGACGTCATCCACTCTCCTACAATTACGGACCGGTCAATGCACAGGGCGGTAAAGACGGTATTCGTTTCATGATTTCCATAATTATCGCCCTGATTAATTGCTTTACTAATATATGCTAGGGTAGTGGAAACAACCCTAATCGGGCCTCGGCCCAACACGATTACGGTTTTGGGTAATGGTGGCATGTCATCCTCAAGGGAGAACATCCCTTATGGAGAGACACTTTTTGCTGACCCAAAAAGCTATCATTGATAGTAACCTCATTCATCTCAGTTTTTGTTATAAACAACTACTTACGTAGTCGTCTCCCTACCCAAAAGTGTTTTATTGTTTGCAGGAATTCCAGTATCATAAGGCCATCATTGAAGGATTGTTTCTGTGGAATCATAGGCGAATCATCCCAGCTAGGAGGTGAGACTGTTTGTTTTTTCAATTCTTGTTGTAGTTTGTCTTGTATTGTCTTTTTGTCGTCCTCTGTTAACGTCTTGCTAGTAAGGGGTTAGATCGTTTTCTAATCAAGTTTCTTGTTAAAAAAAAAAGAAAAAAAAGATCAGTCCCTTTTAATTTGTTTAATCAAATATTTAACTAGAGAATAGTCGTGACATCTAATAATTCACATGTTAAAATAGTTGATACTGAAATTTAGGCATATACTATTCAAGGAAATATATTAGTGAGAGAAACAAAAATATGCCTCCAAGTACGTCCAATCAAATGAAGAAAGGTGACAAAGATTACAATTTTCGAAGCTAATATTATAATTAGCCATACAAGAGAAGATCACAAGTGCTCATTCACTCATTCTACTCTCTTAAAATTAAAAGTACATATTAATATAATCTTCAAATATTCACTCCCATCACATGCCTTCCTCTTTAAATACCATTATTGCCCCTCAAACTTTGACCCAGATTTGAAGACTGATCAAGAGGACCAAAAAAATTCAACCTTAGGAGGCAGGGCATTACCACCAAAGGAAATGAAGTTGGTAACCCACTACTCTTATGATAACATCGTCCCGGGTGGTAGGGGAAGTGAGGGCTGGTATGTTTCTGGTATATTTCACGAATTGTAGGCGACAAATGAATTGAGAGTGAGGGTTTTTGATTTTTATGGGTTGGGTGGTTAAGAGTAGTGTTGCCTATAAAGTTTTGTTTCAACGTAGTGAATCAGTGAAGTGATGTGACAGTGCAGGATTGAAGGAAATCAGGGTAGTTTAGTGAAGTTCGCGGTAGTTCCCCGCCTCCCTTAGTTCACAAACAAAGTGCAAAATTATAATTAGACCAAGATCCCTTCAACATTTCAGTTTAATTTTGTCAAAATTGAGACTGTGAATTGAAATCAATTCACTTCAATGAATGTGTGATTCTTATGTTATTTAAAGGGTAAATTGGTAATTCACTTAGGTGGTGAATCGATATGATTTGAAGTATGAAGAAAAATCTTTCTAAATGTTTTCATATATCAAAACATTTTAGCTCTTTAAAGATACTAAGATTTGGTTACGAATTAAAAAGGTTTATATGCTTGTCATTAACCAAGAGCAAATTAGTAATTGACTAAGATGTTATTAACATGAGTCTTATTGAATCTTGACCAGCAACCCAAAGAAGGTTTATTTAAACCTGCCGAAAACAATGATTTGGAGGAGAATTAAGAAATATTAGGGTTGAGATGTCTACTTCAATTATAAAGTTATAAATGTCCAATTACCCAAACTATCCTCTAGAATTTGACTTTAAAACTAGTGTACAAAACCCAAGAAGGACAAGGTTGATATTTCCATTGGGTCTTTCCAATTAAATTAAAAATGACCCACTTAAGTTTCAAGTTAGTGAAAACAATGATGGGCAGGAGGATTAGAATAAAAAATAGGGTCGAGGGGTTGCGTCATTCCAAATTCAAAAGTTGTGAATGCGAACTACCTAAACCTTTTTTATGGCCAACAAACGACGTCCCGACTAACGGGTGTATTCACCAATTAGTTACAAAAGCATCTCATACGTCTCTGGGTGAAGACACGTCTTAGGTAACGTTGGGTAACCAGAAGTCACCAAGCCATCAATTCCGGTAAAAAATTGACCCTCACCCGCCCGAAGGCACGACATTGGAATATCAGTAAAACCCGGTGTGATCAAGGATTTAACCTAGCACCTCAAGGAGGCTATGCTTTACCCATCATTTTTCATGCCCATCCCACCAAATGGGTGGGGCGCGAACTACCCCTAAAAACTTGTTGAAACAAGTGTGAAAAGACCATATGCCCTCAACTAAATACCAACCCACCATGCACCTACAAGGGCATAGTTGGTAATTTACAAGAATGTTAAGAGACATAGTTGTCCTAAATGGCTAGTGAGAGTGTGAGACTATTTGATTTATGTCTTCTTTCTATCTTGTTCAAGCATTTTAATTAAAGACATTGATGTTGGATTTGTTTGTTGAAAATGGATTTAACAAAATGCAATGATTAAGAATAAGACTAAAAGCATCGATTAGGGTTGTGGGGTTTGCTTCAATCAAAATTCAAAGGTGTAAATGCCAACCACCACATTTAATTTGGTAGCAAGGCAAGTGTGTGCTGTGTGCTGCCCTGACATGCACATAACTTCACTGCAAAAAAAGGACCAAAGTCTCCATCAAGGAATCAAGATAGAAATTAGTTAATTCACTCTATTAATGCTCCTTGAACATAGCTTTAAGACTTGGTATACTTGTTCAAAACTTCATCTTACAAAACTCATCAAAAATTCATATTTCATATATCATATCTATAGGTGAAACTAGAGGGGTCCGGGTCCATTTGGCCCTTTTTTTTTGTTAACATTAGTATCCAACATTTTATTTTCTTTTTAAGTGTTAGCATGAATTATCATGTAAACTTAACTGAATCGAATGTAAAAGAAAATAGAACAATTCCAATATAGGCATCAAAGATTTGTGTTTACTTGGATAAATGTTAGAACCCTTTAAAGCCAATGCAAAGTTTATCCAATTAACGCAAGATTAAATGGAAAACTATATACCAACAAAAAAAAAAGGGATAACAAATAACACTTTGAGCCAATGCAAAGTTAGTCCAATTATGGCAAAATGGGTAGCTAATAATAAGCAACAAAAATAAGCCAACAACATTTTGAGCCAATGCAAATATTCATCCAAAACAATTAATTAACCAATGCATAATAACAATTTCTTGCTAATTGGATAAAACTTTAGTTTTTTATTAACCTTACTCTAAACTCCTTAATTATGGTTATGAAGACAATAAGGAAGCTAACAAGTTAACAACTGTCTCTCCCTTTGGATACACATTACTCTCATAACACCAATATCAAATCTAACATGATGAAGATGATCCATTATTAGAAACATGCAAATGAACATCACCACCACCATTTTCTTGATCATGACTACTATCACTCATATTATCACCTCCATTAACATTAACTACTCTACCATTGTTATAAACATCAATGCTCTTATCCACCACACTCGCGGTAACAACGGTATCGGTATCGGTAGCAATGGTCGGAGAATTTGTTTCTTTTTCTTTCTTCCCAAATGTGTTCTTATTATTATGCATCCAAACTTTAAAAATCCCTCTTTTAATACCAACTTCATTGCAGAAATCAGCCACCACTTTATCATCACACCTTTGCATCTTCCAACCAACTTTCTCAGCAAAAAGATACATCTTATCCTTCTGTTCTTGACTAAACTTTGTTCTGAATCTTTTTCTGCCATTAGGGTTTTCGATCTTGATCTCTGCAGGTGTCCCTGGTGTTGTTACCATCTGGGTATGATCATGTGAGTTAAAAGATAGTAATATGTGTGGTGCATAAGTGTACACTTCGTTAACATGCTCACGACGGTGGAAGTTACGGTGGCAGCCACATGCGGCGCATTTTAGCGATGTGGGTTCGTTTGGAGTGGTTGTTGGTGATGACATGAACTCACCACAGCCGTCTAAAGCGTGGCTGCCGATGGTGGCAGCATGGTTCTTGAGACATTCTTTGTATGCAACCACCGGAGATGGTGGTGGTTGTTGGTGGTGGTGATGGTGGTGGTTTTTGCCTTTAGGAAAGGAAGAAAAGGGTTTGATTAGTTGGGAATGGAGAGGGGTTTCGCCGTCGGTGTCGGGGCTGTCGGTGGTGGTGGTGGTGGCGGTAGTGGTGGTGGTTGTGGTGGTGGTGTGCTTTAGGTCCATGATAAAGCACAAAATTGTTGATGATTTAATAAGTGTGTAGTGAGTGGTTTATGATTTGAAATGTGAAGGCATGTTGTTGAGACTTTATATATATGCATAAAATGAAAAGCACTTTAGATAATAATATAAAAAGAGGTTTTGGACTCTTGGGAATTTTACACTTTTTCTCTCCCAAATTATATTCTCTTTCTTTTTAAATCTGAATTTATATCCATATCTTATATTGATATATATCTTGGAAATATATGGATTTAATTCTCATGTTTATATTGTTTATATGATAGAATTCATGTAGCAATTTTTTTTTTTTTTGTCTATATACATTTGAAATTATTTGCCTTGTACTAAATGTACTCTTTTAACCTTACTTTTAGTTGTACCCATGCTTAAAGTTTCAGAGGTACAATTCAAACATTTTTTTTTGTTTTCTTCTTATTATTATTATTAGAATGAAGCCTTATTTAAGTCCCTGTAGTTTGTGTTAGTGCATGATGTCACTAGTCTAGTATATATGTTGTTTGGACAAGTTTTGGGGTGTTTGGAGACGTTTATAGTTGTTTTTGGGTGTGATTGAGGCTATAGGCGATTAGAGCATTGTAATAGGCGAATACAACCTATTCGCCATTTATGTTCTAGCGATTAGGGGTTCTATATAGGCGATTATGGCCAAATCGCCTATAAAAACATGTCTTATAGCCCCTACTCGCCAATACTGACCTGTACGAGTACAGGAGGTATAAATAGGCCCAATCATTGCCCTAATAATTAGTTTTTGCCACACACACTCTCCAAACACCCTCCCCAGGTCTGAGATTGCTTGGTTTGATCATTGTAACACTCGTGCTCTGTTTTAATGATATAGAAGTTAATCTTTTGACCCGTTTGTGTGTTGTAATTGCTCGTTTATCATTGTTTCAAGTTTGTTTCTGTTATTAAGACATATTCAAGGGATTCCGCACCTTGAATATAACCCTCGTGATTGTCGGTTAACACGTTCGTCGATCCTACAAGTGGTATCAGAGCCGAGGCTCTTATCACTAGCATTTTGATAACAAAAACGAGTGAAACAGGCAGGTTTTTATGTGAAAGTTGTGATTTTTAATCAAAAACCTGTTTTGAACTTTGAAACTTTGAGTTTTTCACAAAAACCCTTATTTTCAAAATCTTAGTGTGTTTTTAGGGATGAAAACGTGTGTTTTTTATTAGGTTTTGTTCTAAAAGTGTTTTGGAAACTTTTCTAATCATTTGGGGATTAAACACATTTTCTAATCATTTGGGGATTAAACACATCGTTTTGGATAAGATTTTAAGGCAAAAACGGTGGTTTTAAAGCAAAAGTGAAGTTACAGATCAGATCAGGCAATTACAACTACCAGACCCCTTCCAATCGCCTATCTATAGGCGATTAGCAATCAAGAAACACGAGTAGAGCTTCAGTCGCCTGTTCCTACACACGATTAGAAGCTAATCGCTAGTTGATATGTGACACCCTAAACCAATTTACAGAAAAACGTGCAGCGGAAATACCAACCGAAAAATTTATTTCTTTTAAAAACAACCTTGGATATTTATAACCCAAGTCTACTAAACATTTTAGGTATTACAACTTTTAAATATATTCTATCACATTAAGCATGACCCATCTATATCACGTTATAGGGTCGTGTCCTCGTACAATCCGCCTCCTTGCTCGATCTCCATCCTTTCCTTACTCTATTAGGTAGACAAGACAACCTGCGATCACCAAATAACCGTTTCGTTAGTTCACTTAGTGACTTAATACATACTATTCAAAATGTGGAGAGAATATCCATAGATGCTCCATGATCTCGTTCCAACGCCTCTTTGGAAGTTCGGGTGTGGTACCCCGAGCTGATCCTACAAGTCTCATGCATTCACACTTATATACCTGCATCTTCCTTACCACTTACATAACAAGGTTAATAACCCCACAATTCATACAAATATACAATTCCCTCAATACCCCACAATACACACAAGTATACAATTCCCTCATATAACCTACTTTACCTACGAGCATACAATTCCCGCGTATAACCCCATAATACTTACAAGCATACAATTCCCTCCTATAACCTACTTTACCCGTTATGTTACTCTTCCTTCGCCAAACTCTAAGACAATGTGACGTTTCCAATCCTCTACTCGATCTACATATAACTACCAACCCTTACATTCATGAAGCTCTCCCTCAAACCCGAGCATGAGTACACATATGTACTATAAATGAGGTTTGGAGTTGCTCGGGCAAGGTACGGAAGCATAAACAAGCTGAAAAATCAACATCCAAGGCCGAAGGGGGATTTGGCGTAGGATACGCCAAAAGTGGCGTAGCCTACGCCACTTGCGTAGGCAAGGGGTGACAGAGTGGCGTAGGGCAGCAGAATTTGGCGTAGGAAAACCAGGGTTGGCGTATCCTACGCCAAAACTGGCGTATCCTACGCCAACTGCAGGTCTTGCACAATGCTTTCCTTTTTCAGCCCAATATCTTTCATGCCATTCTTACCTACAATTTCCGACATTCTAGCAACTCATTTACTATTCTCCCACCCATCATTCCACACATACCTTGATCAATTCTCGGATCGAAAGCACGCCCCTACGAGCTTCCGGTTTGAGTTCAAGCGCCTACTATACTTGATTCGCTCAAACCTTGTCTACACTAGTTACATTTACAAGGACAAAGTCCAAGTTAACTACCATGTAAATCCTTGACCCATAACCAAAACCATGTACTCCTTTAAGATTCCCATCCTATGTGAACATAATTCCATATCATAGATGCGAGTTAAGTTCGGGAATCACTTACCTCAAGTCCTCCAAGTTCATGCTTGTTTATTTGCCTCCTCTTGACCCATTAGCTTCCCATGGTTGAGTCCTCCCTTCCTATCCTTTCATATCATCATGTTCACATCATTGTTAGCATACATGATCATAACATACTAACAATCATTCTCAACCAAATATCACATTGACTTTCATTAGTCAACTTCTATCATATCTACAACATACATTCACAACCACGTTTATTCTCACATAGTAATACCACTTATTATCATATATGTCTCATAGTTTTAACATGTTATGCGTCACATAGTGTTTCTAATCACACAATCAAGTTTGGGAGCATAACCATGTTATTTTAACATTGTTGACTTTCCAGAAAGTCAACTTCCAACTATACCAACATCCTACTTAGAAACATATGTCCATATTGATGTACTAGATCATATAAGATTCACCATAAACATCATATTCACATCTCATTAAGATACAAGATCATTCATCACACCAATCAATCAACGCATCGTGTACATCATAATATTTAAGCATAGTGTACACACTACTAATGCGTACTTCTTACCAAATCATACAATCAACTAATTCCCACATGATCTCTCTCTAAGACGAAATCCCCATGTTGACCTACCATCAATTGCACTAACTATCACATTACTTTCATACTTGTCGAGTCTTGCATACAATTTCATACATTATAGAACACACATACAACCATAAGATCACTTATGTGCTTACATACATACTTACATACAATTCATTATAATTCACACATGGTTTCCATAGAAACACATCCTTCATATTAATTTCCTACAATCATCATATTCCATTCATTCTCATCAATTACTTGCACGCAAGTTCATCTACACATTTCATCGAACACATGGTGTGCGTACAACATTTAAAACACAATGTACAAGCATTTCATGCATACTTCCATAGCTCATACCATCAATCATCACATTTCATACCCACATCAATTACCCTTCATTCCATAAATATTAAACATAACAAAACCTCACTTTCTTTCTACTCTATTCGCCCATTTAACTAAGAATGACCATGGGTTACACTAATAGCAACATCTACTTTCAACTCTACACATATCCTTCAATTCATTCAATTTCTATACAATTAACACATATACCTCTTTCAATCATCATCAATTTCCACATGCATATCATCAACTACACATTATTCCTACAACTACATGGATTTACCACTCATTTAGCAACATCAAAGCTCTAATGAAAACCCAATATCATCATCTTTTGCAAACAAGCAACTTCTAGTGATTAGCTCACCTCTAGACCATTAGAGATGATCAATATCACTTAAAATCAAGCAATAATATGAATTTAACATCATTTTCTCAAAACCCACATGTGGGGTTCGAATCCTACACGAATTTGGGGGTTAGGGTTCTTACCAAAGCTCAATCCTTGAAGATTAACCTTCTAGAACACACCCTTCATCCATTGCTTCAATATCTTGCATTAACTTCTTCAATTGAGGGATCATTAGGTTGGTTTTTGGCTCATGGATGCCCCTTTGGGGCTGAATACGTATGACCCCAAAATGGGTCTTCTCCACCTTCTTATGTTGACCAACTAGTTACATTAATGGTCCCTCAAGTTTTCCCTTCTTCAATTTTATTATGAAACTTAACTAACCAAGTTAATTCCTAGTGTTATATACTTACATATTTAGATAACACTAACAAGGTTATTTTCATATTGGAACATAGCCCACATTCTTATCATCCCGTTTTATTATCCGTAAGGGTTCATTCTACTATTTAATTCATCTTGTCATTTCTTATGCACGCCTATTAGTGTAATTAAGCGAAATGGATTCCCGGGATGTTACAAGTCTACCCCCCCTTAAAGAGGGTTTCGTCCCCGAAACCTCTTTCATTACTACCATACCAGGAATTCTCTACTTACCTATATACTCATTCACTTCATTCAAAGTTTCATGCCACATCGCAAGCCCACATATAGGCTGTAAAATAACTTTACTCATGGCAAAACGTATTTCCATGTTTTGTTCTTACGCTCTTATATTTAAAGAGGCCTATCGCATTTATTAAACATAATAAATCGATTAGTTACATATTCAACCAATAAATCCTACTTAGCCATTCATTCCCCACTCCTTCTTGCTTAACTTGAGAGTTAGGCATAATTGCATAGGCACTACTGAATCGGTACATCTACCATATACACCCCCACCCCTTTTTGGTAAATTTCAAAGCCATTCTATTCACACTAATTTCTTTGTTAGCTCATTTCAAGCACTACTTACTGTACACACATATGTCCATCGCTTAACAACACCAAGTCTAAGCTAAGATTCATTCATCTTTTTGACCTTTAAAAGTCAAACCTTCCGAGCTACAACATACGTAAGATATCATTCATTCATACGTGGGTACTATTCGACATATCAATTTCCTACTTAACAATCACAAAATAACCGAATTCACTAACCTTCCTTTCACAACGTTAACCGACCATCTAGCCGTCGGCTTGACTTTCTCCCTAATAATTCCATGCCATACTTATCTTGCCTTAGTTTGTTCACAAGGAATTCCAACTCGCTAACTTCATATCACCTATCTTGTAGATTTCGTGATATTCATAAATTCGACCATTCGTATCTACAAAATCATTGGTTAGGCATATACCTTTCGTTCGTGACATTGACCTTCAATGGTCCATTCAAGAATTCCCTTCTTGATTTCCCATTCTCATGCTATACTACATTACTTATTTCATTTCTTACGCAACCTCTTTAAGTTTTATTCGTTATCTTGTAAAATTTCTACAATTTGACTTTTCAAGGTAGATGTGTCATATCCTACTACTTTAATGATAATCCCTACATCCCATTCTAGCATCTCACCACATCATTCATTTTCTGCACATAGGGGTACGAGTCTTTCAAAAGATCGACCGTTCATTCGTTTTCTATAGGTTTCTACAAAATAACTCACACTAATACCATGCCTTACCACCTTCTACTACCCATATATATGCATTTTGCATGCCACATAACAAGCATATCTAAATTAAGTTACTAACTTGTGCTTATCTTGGTTAGAGAGAATAGTGTATTCTCTCCTTCATTCCTACCCAATTGACTCACTTCATAGACTATTCTATATTTCTACAACTTTCCAACAAATCTGACCCATTACTTGGGTAATTCTATGTTTTTACATTTCCACTATTTGACCCGTTCAAGGTCATTTCCACAATTTCTATAATTTCACCCCTTTGACCCTTTATGGTCTTCCCAACCGTTTGACCCGCTAAGGTCTTTCCAGCCTATTTTACATGGTTTCAACCATATGACCCGTTAAGGTCCTTCCAACCTCTTGACCCATTGAGGCCTTTCCAACCATTGTGACCCATAAGGATCTTTTCCACCATTTTGACCCATAAGGGCTTTCTACAATTTTGACCCATAAGGGTTTTCTACAATTTTGATTTGATCCGTACTTGCTTACGGACTCAAACCTTTCATTTCAGGCTTTCATTCATATATCATTCCACCCACTTACCCACACGACCACTTACTTTCCAAGTTTACCAGGCATACCTGTGATGATTCTCACGGTCTCACGTGCATCGCATGCTTCTTGTGCACTGGCCAGGCGCACAGTCCACATGCTATCCACGTGCCTTCGTGTAATCATTACCTTATGCCTAGAGACTGGTTTTCAGCTTCGTGCTACATTTCAATTTCGTTCCTAAACAACATGGTTGCTTTTTCCCTTCTATGTTTTACCATCCCTAAGGAATTTCCTCCCACCGGTACCAATAGTTAGCTATCGCGTACCTGTGATTATTCCATCTTATCTACAATTCCTGCGATCTATCTTGAATCGTGTCCTTGAGACCTCTTCATTATCCACAAAAGCTCACCTTAACATGAACACCACAATTAGCTTTTAACATGTCATGTGAGTTAATATTAAATTCTACCTTTGGGCCTTGATCGAGTCTTGGATTGTACGGGTCACTGCATTCAGGAGCACACAAGTTTGAGTTCAAGTACTTACTTCCTTTTACAAGATTTCACTCAAACCAGGGCTCTGATACCAACTTGTGACACCCTAAACCAATTTACAAAAAAACGTGCAGCGGAAATACCAACCGAAAAATTTATTTCTTTTAAAAACAACCTTGGATATTTATAACCCAAGTCTACTAAACATTTTAGGTATTACATCTTTTAAATATATTCTATCACATTAAACATGACCCATCTATATCACGTTATAGGGTCGTGTCCTCGTACAATCCGCCTCCTTGCTCGATCTCCATCCTTTCCTTACTCTATTAGGTAGACAAGACAACCTGCGATCACCAAATAACCGTTTCGTTAGTTCACTTAGTGACTTAATACATACTATTCAAAATGTGGAGAGAATATCCATAGATGCTCCATGATCTCGTTCCAACGCCTCTTTGGAAGTTCGGGTGTGGTACCCCGAGCTGATCCTACAAGTCTCATGCATTCACACTTATATACCTGCATCTTCCTTACCACTTACATAACAAGGTTAATAACCCCACAATTCATACAAATATACAATTCCCTCAATACCCCACAATACACACAAGTATACAATTCCCTCATATAACCTACTTTACCTACGAGCATACAATTCCCGCGTATAACCCCATAATACTTACAAGCATACAATTCCCTCCTATAACCTACTTTACCCGTTATGTTACTCTTCCTTCGCCAAACTCTAAGACAATGTGACGTTTCCAATCCTCTACTCGATCTACATATAACTACCAACCCTTACATTCATGAAGCTCTCCCTCAAACCGAGCATGAGTACACATATGTACTATAAATGAGGTTTGGAGTTGCTCGGGCAAGGTACGGAAGCATAAACAAGCTGAAAAATCAACATCCAAGGCCGAAGGGGGATTTGGCGTAGGATACGCCAAAAGTGGCGTAGCCTACGCCACTTGCGTAGGCAAGGGGTGACAGAGTGGCGTAGGGCAGCAGAATTTGGCGTAGGAAAACCAGGGTTGGCGTATCCTACGCCAAAACTGGCGTATCCTACGCCAACTGCAGGTCTTGCACAATGCTTTCCTTTTTCAGCCCAATATCTTTCATGCCATTCTTACCTACAATTTCCGACATTCTAGCAACTCATTTACTATTCTCCCACCCATCATTCCACACATACCTTGATCAATTCTCGGATCGAAAGCACGCCCCTACGAGCTTCCGGTTTGAGTTCAAGCGCCTACTATACTTGATTCGCTCAAACCTTGTCTACACTAGTTACATTTACAAGGACAAAGTCCAAGTTAACTACCATGTAAATCCTTGACCCATAACCAAAACCATGTACTCCTTTAAGATTCCCATCCTATGTGAACATAATTCCATATCATAGATGCGAGTTAAGTTCGGGAATCACTTACCTCAAGTCCTCCAAGTTCATGCTTGTTTATTTGCCTCCTCTTGACCCATTAGCTTCCCATGGTTGAGTCCTTCCTTCCTATCCTTTCATATCATCATGTTCACATCATTGTTAGCATACATGATCATAACATACTAACAATCATTCTCAACCAAATATCACATTGACTTTCATTAGTCAACTTCTATCATATCTACAACATACATTCACAACCACGTTTATTCTCACATAGTAATACCACTTATTATCATATATGTCTCATAGTTTTAACATGTTATGCGTCACATAGTGTTTCTAATCACACAATCAAGTTTGGGAGCATAACCATGTTATTTTAACATTGTTGACTTTCCAGAAAGTCAACTTCCAACTATACCAACATCCTACTTAGAAACATATGTCCATATTGATGTACTAGATCATATAAGATTCACCATAAACATCATATTCACATCTCATTAAGATACAAGATCATTCATCACACCAATCAATCAACGCATCGTGTACATCATAATATTTAAGCATAGTGTACACACTACTAATGCGTACTTCTTACCAAATCATACAATCAACTAATTCCCACATGATCTCTCTCTAAGACGAAATCCCCATGTTGACCTACCATCAATTGCACTAACTATCACATTACTTTCATACTTGTCGAGTCTTGCATACAATTTCATACATTATAGAACACACATACAACCATAAGATCACTTATGTGCTTACATACATACTTACATACAATTCATTATAATTCACACATGGTTTCCATAGAAACACATCCTTCATATTAATTTCCTACAATCATCATATTCCATTCATTCTCATCAATTACTTGCACGCAAGTTCATCTACACATTTCATCGAACACATGGTGTGCGTACAACATTTAAAACACAATGTACAAGCATTTCATGCATACTTCCATAGCTCATACCATCAATCATCACATTTCATACCCACATCAATTACCCTTCATTCCATAAATATTAAACATAACAAAACCTCACTTTCTTTCTACTCTATTCGCCCATTTAACTAAGAATGACCATGGGTTACACTAATAGCAACATCTACTTTCAACTCTACACATATCCTTCAATTCATTCAATTTCTATACAATTAACACATATACCTCTTTCAATCATCATCAATTTCCACATGCATATCATCAACTACACATTATTCCTACAACTACATGGATTTACCACTCATTTAGCAACATCAAAGCTCTAATGAAAACCCAATATCATCATCTTTTGCAAACAAGCAACTTCTAGTGATTAGCTCACCTCTAGACCATTAGAGATGATCAATATCACTTAAAATCAAGCAATAATATGAATTTAACATCATTTTCTCAAAACCCACATGTGGGGTTCGAATCCTACACGAATTTGGGGGTTAGGGTTCTTACCAAAGCTCAATCCTTGAAGATTAACCTTCTAGAACACACCCTTCATCCATTGCTTCAATATCTTGCATTAACTTCTTCAATTGAGGGATTATTAGGTTGGTTTTTGGCTCATGGATGCCCCTTTGGGGCTGAATACGTATGACCCCAAAATGGGTCTTCTCCACCTTCTTATGTTGACCAACTAGTTACATTAATGGTCCCTCAAGTTTTCCCTTCTTCAATTTTATTATGAAACTTAACTAACCAAGTTAATTCCTAGTGTTATATACTTACATATTTAGATAACACTAACAAGGTTATTTTCATATTGGAACATAGCCCACATTCTTATCATCCCGTTTTATTATCCGTAAGGGTTCATTCTACTATTTAATTCATCTTGTCATTTCTTATGCACGCCTATTAGTGTAATTAAGCGAAATGGATTCCCGGGATGTTACAAGTCTACCCCCCTTAAAGAGGGTTTCGTCCCCGAAACCTCTTTCATTACTACCATACCAGGAATTCTCTACTTACCTATATACTCATTCACTTCATTCAAAGTTTCATGCCACATCGCAAGCCCACATATAGGCTGTAAAATAACTTTACTCATGGCAAAACGTATTTCCATGTTTTGTTCTTACGCTCTTATATTTAAAGAGGCCTATCGCATTTATTAAACATAATAAATCGATTAGTTACATATTCAACCAATAAATCCTACTTAGCCATTCATTCCCCACTCCTTCTTGCTTAACTTGAGAGTTAGGCATAATTGCATAGGCACTACTGAATCGGTACATCTACCATATACACCCCCACCCCTTTTTGGTAAATTTCAAAGCCATTCTATTCACACTAATTTCTTTGTTAGCTCATTTCAAGCACTACTTACTGTACACACATATGTCCATCGCTTAACAACACCAAGTCTAAGCTAAGATTCATTCATCTTTTTGACCTTTAAAAGTCAAACCTTCCGAGCTACAACATACGTAAGATATCATTCATTCATACGTGGGTACTATTCGACATATCAATTTCCTACTTAACAATCACAAAATAACCGAATTCACTAACCTTCCTTTCACAACGTTAACCGACCATCTAGCCGTCGGCTTGACTTTCTCCCTAATAATTCCATGCCATACTTATCTTGCCTTAGTTTGTTCACAAGGAATTCCAACTCGCTAACTTCATATCACCTATCTTGTAGATTTCGTGATATTCATAAATTCGACCATTCGTATCTACAAAATCATTGGTTAGGCATATACCTTTCGTTCGTGACATTGACCTTCAATGGTCCATTCAAGAATTCCCTTCTTGATTTCCCATTCTCATGCTATACTACATTACTTATTTCATTTCTTACGCAACCTCTTTAAGTTTTATTCGTTATCTTGTAAAATTTCTACAATTTGACTTTTCAAGGTAGATGTGTCATATCCTACTACTTTAATGATAATCCCTACATCCCATTCTAGCATCTCACCACATCATTCATTTTCTGCACATAGGGGTACGAGTCTTTCAAAAGATCGACCGTTCATTCGTTTTCTATAGGTTTCTACAAAATAACTCACACTAATACCATGCCTTACCACCTTCTACTACCCATATATATGCATTTTGCATGCCACATAACAAGCATATCTAAATTAAGTTACTAACTTGTGCTTATCTTGGTTAGAGAGAATAGTGTATTCTCTCCTTCATTCCTACCCAATTGACTCACTTCATAGACTATTCTATATTTCTACAACTTTCCAACAAATCTGACCCATTACTTGGGTAATTCTATGTTTTTACATTTCCACTATTTGACCCGTTCAAGGTCATTTCCACAATTTCTATAATTTCACCCCTTTGACCCTTTATGGTCTTCCCAACCGTTTGACCCGCTAAGGTCTTTCCAGCCTATTTTACATGGTTTCAACCATATGACCCGTTAAGGTCCTTCCAACCTCTTGACCCATTGAGGCCTTTCCAACCATTGTGACCCATAAGGATCTTTTCCACCATTTTGACCCATAAGGGCTTTCTACAATTTTGACCCATAAGGGTTTTCTACAATTTTGATTTGATCCGTACTTGCTTACGGACTCAAACCTTTCATTTCAGGCTTTCATTCATATATCATTCCACCCACTTACCCACACGACCACTTACTTTCCAAGTTTACCAGGCATACCTGTGATGATTCTCACGGTCTCACGTGCATCGCATGCTTCTTGTGCACTGGCCAGGCGCACAGTCCACATGCTATCCACGTGCCTTCGTGTAATCATTACCTTATGCCTAGAGACTGGTTTTCAGCTTCGTGCTACATTTCAATTTCGTTCCTAAACAACATGGTTGCTTTTTCCCTTCTATGTTTTACCATCCCTAAGGAATTTCCTCCCACCGGTACCAATAGTTAGCTATCGCGTACCTGTGATTATTCCATCTTATCTACAATTCCTGCGATCTATCTTGAATCGTGTCCTTGAGACCTCTTCATTATCCACAAAAGCTCACCTTAACATGAACACCACAATTAGCTTTTAACATGTCATGTGAGTTAATATTAAATTCTACCTTTGGGCCTTGATCGAGTCTTGGATTGTACGGGTCACTGCATTCAGGAGCACACAAGTTTGAGTTCAAGTACTTACTTCCTTTTACAAGATTTCACTCAAACCAGGGCTCTGATACCAACTTGTGACACCCTAAACCAATTTACAAAAAAACGTGCAGCGGAAATACCAACCGAAAAATTTATTTCTTTTAAAAACAACCTTGGATATTTATAACCCAAGTCTACTAAACATTTTAGGTATTACATCTTTTAAATATATTCTATCACATTAAACATGACCCATCTATATCACGTTATAGGGTCGTGTCCTCGTACAATCCGCCTCCTTGCTCGATCTCCATCCTTTCCTTACTCTATTAGGTAGACAAGACAACCTGCGATCACCAAATAACCGTTTCGTTAGTTCACTTAGTGACTTAATACATACTATTCAAAATGTGGAGAGAATATCCATAGATGCTCCATGATCTCGTTCCAACGCCTCTTTGGAAGTTCGGGTGTGGTACCCCGAGCTGATCCTACAAGTCTCATGCATTCACACTTATATACCTGCATCTTCCTTACCACTTACATAACAAGGTTAATAACCCCACAATTCATACAAATATACAATTCCCTCAATACCCCACAATACACACAAGTATACAATTCCCTCATATAACCTACTTTACCTACGAGCATACAATTCCCGCGTATAACCCCATAATACTTACAAGCATACAATTCCCTCCTATAACCTACTTTACCCGTTATGTTACTCTTCCTTCGCCAAACTCTAAGACAATGTGACGTTTCCAATCCTCTACTCGATCTACATATAACTACCAACCCTTACATTCATGAAGCTCTCCCTCAAACCCGAGCATGAGTACACATATGTACTATAAATGAGGTTTGGAGTTGCTCGGGCAAGGTACGGAAGCATAAACAAGCTGAAAAATCAACATCCAAGGCCGAAGGGGGATTTGGCGTAGGATACGCCAAAAGTGGCGTAGCCTACGCCACTTGCGTAGGCAAGGGGTGACAGAGTGGCGTAGGGCAGCAGAATTTGGCGTAGGAAAACCAGGGTTGGCGTATCCTACGCCAAAACTGGCGTATCCTACGCCAACTGCAGGTCTTGCACAATGCTTTCCTTTTTCAGCCCAATATCTTTCATGCCATTCTTACCTACAATTTCCGACATTCTAGCAACTCATTTACTATTCTCCCACCCATCATTCCATACATACCTTGATCAATTCTCGGATCGAAAGCACGCCCCTACGAGCTTCCGGTTTGAGTTCAAGCGCCTACTATACTTGATTCGCTCAAACCTTGTCTACACTAGTTACATTTACAAGGACAAAGTCCAAGTTAACTACCATGTAAATCCTTGACCCATAACCAAAACCATGTACTCCTTTAAGATTCCCATCCTATGTGAACATAATTCCATATCATAGACGCGAGTTAAGTTCGGGAATCACTTACCTCTAGTCCTCCAAGTTCATGCTTGTTTATTTGCCTCCTCTTGACCCATTAGCTTCCCATGGTTGAGTCCTTCCTTCCTATCCTTTCATATCATCATGTTCACATCATTGTTAGCATACATGATCATAACATACTAACAATCATTCTCAACCAAATATCACATTGACTTTCATTAGTCAACTTCTATCATATCTACAACATACATTCACAACCACGTTTATTCTCACATAGTAATACCACTTATTATCATATATGTCTCATAGTTTTAACATGTTATGCGTCACATAGTGTTTCTAATCACACAATCAAGTTTGGGAGCATAACCATGTTATTTTAACATTGTTGACTTTCCAGAAAGTCAACTTCCAACTATACCAACATCCTACTTAGAAACATATGTCCATATTGATGTACTAGATCATATAAGATTCACCATAAACATCATATTCACATCTCATTAAGATACAAGATCATTCATCACACCAATCAATCAACGCATCGTGTACATCATAATATTTAAGCATAGTGTACACACTACTAATGCATACTTCTTACCAAATCATACAATCAACTAATTCCCACATGATCTCTCTCTAAGACGAAATCCCCATGTTGACCTACCATCAATTGCACTAACTATCACATTACTTTCATACTTGTCGAGTCTTGCATACAATTTCATACATTATAGAACACACATACAACCATAAGATCACTTATGTGCTTACATACATACTTACATACAATTCATTATAATTCACACATGGTTTCCATAGAAACACATCCTTCATATTAATTTCCTACAATCATCATATTCCATTCATTCTCATCAATTACTTGCACGCAAGTTCATCTACACATTTCATCGAACACATGGTGTGCGTACAACATTTAAAACACAATGTACAAGCATTTCATGCATACTTCCATAGCTCATACCATCAATCATCACATTTCATACCCACATCAATTACCCTTCATTCCATAAATATTAAACATAACAAAACCTCACTTTCTTTCTACTCTATTCGCCCATTTAACTAAGAATGACCATGGGTTACACTAATAGCAACATCTACTTTCAACTCTACACATATCCTTCAATTCATTCAATTTCTATACAATTAACACATATACCTCTTTCAATCATCATCAATTTCCACATGCTTATCATCAACTACACATTATTCCTACAACTACATGGATTTACCACTCATTTAGCAACATCAAAGCTCTAATGAAAACCCAATATCATCATCTTTTGCAAACAAGCAACTTCTAGTGATTAGCTCACCTCTAGACCATTAGAGATGATCAATATCACTTAAAATCAAGCAATAATATGAATTTAACATCATTTTCTCAAAACCCACATGTGGGGTTCGAATCCTACACGAATTTGGGGGTTAGGGTTCTTACCAAAGCTCAATCCTTGAAGATTAACCTTCTAGAACACACCCTTCATCCATTGCTTCAATATCTTGCATTAACTTCTTCAATTGAGGGATTATTAGGTTGGTTTTTGGCTCATGGATGCCCCTTTGGGGCTGAATACGTATGACCCCAAAATGGGTCTTCTCCACCTTCTTATGTTGACCAACTAGTTACATTAATGGTCCCTCAAGTTTTCCCTTCTTCAATTTTATTATGAAACTTAACTAACCAAGTTAATTCCTAGTGTTATATACTTACATATTTAGATAACACTAACAAGGTTATTTTCATATTGGAACATAGCCCACATTCTTATCATCCCGTTTTATTATCCGTAAGGGTTCATTCTACTATTTAATTCATCTTGTCATTTCTTATGCACGCCTATTAGTGTAATTAAGCGAAATGGATTTCCGGGATGTTACATGATATCTTCTAATTGCCTGAAGTACTCCAATCGTATCTAAACTTGTAATCGCTTAACTGTTCACTAGCAATTACACCCTAATCGCGTGTAATACTAGTGATTACAACTGTACTCGCTTATAAAAATCCCTATTCGCCTATAAACACACAATTAGAGTTCCCAATCGCCAATAACAATCTGAAACTGAAAATTTGACTAAGTATCGGACTTTTAACGAACTTAAACATATGGCAAACCCGTGGGGACATCTGAATCAACCAAGGCAACAATATAATCAACAAATGAACAATCAAACAAACGTACCCACGAACCCTTGGCAATTCTCAGCCGAGCGTAACGCGCAACGGATGCAACAAGCGCAAATGCAAGCGAATGTTGCCGGAATCAATCCGTGGGCGCTAGCGGCTCAACAACATGCAATGAATGCGAATCCTTGGGCACTCGCGGCTGCTGCGAATTCACAGACGAATCATCTGTCTTCCGTTCTCATGAGTGACTTAGAGACGGGTAGTTCGAATAGGGCACCGAAACTGCAATACATGTCCGACTACCATGGATGGAAGGGTAGATTTCAGACATACGTTGAGGGTATCGATGGTCTCGTGTGGTCAGTAATAGAGACAGGGTACAACAGGCCGATGGTTGAGAATTCGAATACTCCGATCTCACTGGAAGATATGAAAGAAGATTAGAGGAAGAAGTACAACTACGAAAAGAAGGCGATGGCAACATTGAAAAAAGCTCTTCCCAAGGATATACTTCATCAATTCGCTCAGTGCACTACGTCATAGATGCTTTGGTTAGTGCTCGCTGAGCGAAATGAGGGAAATCTGAAAACTCGAAAGGTCAAAATGGATCAACTCAAGAAGGAGTTCGAGAACTTCAATGCTATTGGGAACGGATCGCTAAGAGACATGACTGCAAGATACTACCACTTGATGTCTGTAATGTACCAGTACGGGGTCTTGTACTCATCTGCAGACCTTGTGGAAAGATTTGTTGAGGCGCTACCTCCTCATTGGCATCAATGGTTGGACATCTTGAAATCAAGCAATGCTTATCAGACACTCACCATCATTGAGTTCATTACCGAGCTGGAGAACAAGGAGATAGAGGAGATCAGGAGGGCAAACAAGGCGCTCATTCCGCAGAATCCCAGTATTTATTACGGGAACCCTCTTCAGGACGCCAGTGTGGGTGGATCCAAACCACAGACAACTATGGTCCCCCATCTGATGTCCCTCCTCCAACCTATCCTTTCGGACAAGGAAACCAGTATCCTTTGAATTATAATACTAATCATTTTGGTGTTAACCCTTTTTCTCATCTTGAGCACCAGCACAGGAAACTTCAAACTTTGGTGGACCTTCTCCTTCAGTTTTTAGTGGAGCTCCAACTACAAGTTATGGTGGATATGGAGGTGCATCGACTTCAAGTCAAGGTGGCTATCGGACCAACCCAGTCCCAGAGCAGCTGAACACCGCAGGTTTAGAGAAGGTGACAGTAGAGTTAGCTCAAGAACACATGGCTCTACCGTTAACCTTAGTCAACCCCTACAGTGGATTGGCTGCTGGACAGATCAGGAATCCTCATCTTACATAAGAGGATTACTCGCAGATCGATAAAGACGACATGGATCTGATAGACATCCAGTGGCACTTTGCAAGTGTGGTGAGAAGGGCAAAGGAGTATATGGACAGGACAGGAAGAAGAGATGTTCTGATAAACAACAACACTTAGTTTGGGTTTGACAAAACGAAGGTCACGTGCTACAACTGTGGCACCAAAGGGCACTTTGCAAGAGAATGTGACCGACCGAAGCAACAAGGACATCAGAATCCCTTCAACAACAACAAAGCAAATCAGAATCAGAGACAGCAAGCTCAGGCACAACCTAATCCAAATACTGAGCGAGCTATTGTCCCAGTAAATAACCAGAACCAGAACCAGAGGCCTCCTGCAAACAACAATCAAGGACAAGCCCTGGTAATACAAGCTGATGAAGGTTTCAACTGGAACCATCTGATCACTGGAGAAGAAGCTCCCCAGGGTGGTGCTGCATGTTTTTCCCAACAATCGTCTAAAGCTCCAGCTGAAGTTGATGAATGCTCAAGTCAGTCTGGCGATATTATTTCTGAAGCTGAAGCGTCCGACTGTGACTCTGAGTGTGATTCTGACATGGGTGAAGATTTGGAAGATTTGTTAGCTGAAGCAGATGCGCTGATCGGCAAAAGATCGTTTCTTGTGGATGCTGGCTGTACTGAGAAGAACTTTGGCGAATTCTTTGGAGCTAAGAAGACTGCAGCTCATTATGCCTTGATGGCCATTACAGAATCGTCAAACAAGGTAAGTTCTTCCTCAAATTCTAAGATAGATTGTGTAGAGTGTGATCAGCTAAAATTCACAATTAAAGAATTAACTGAAGAGAATCTGAATTTAAAAGCTGATGTTGGTCCATTGCAAAGGTCAATTGATTTCTTAAGACAAAAAGAAAAAAAATTTCTAAGTACAATTGAAAATTACAAGAAGGATGTTTCTGAACTATCGAAAACTCTAGCAAACAAGCAAATTGCTATCAATAATTACATAAATCAGATAGAAGACACTAAGAAACAATTGGCCATTGTCAACTGTGACTATGAGAAGATCAAGAAGAAACTTGAGAGTTACCTAAACTGCAAGTATGATCTTGATCACATAGTTGAACGCTCAGAAAAAGAAAGCATTAACACCAGTCCCAAATATTCTCAGTGTCCACCTCCGGTGAGATTCGAAAATCACAATTTTGATGTCTTGCCGAAGGAGGAACTTGTGGACGTGGCAGCAGCAGCAGCAAAAGCTGCAGAGGCGGCCAAAGCAACTGAAGTAGCTAAACCTGCTGATATTACTAAGGCTGCTACTCCTGCTGAAGCTGTCAATCTTGGTGAGAAAGATGATGATATTAGTGTGTACGACACAAATTCGTCGGATGATGAGCCTCCTAGGTATGCACCGGTCAAAACTCAAAATGTTCCTCTTGAAAACCATATCATTACTACTGAAACCTTGAGTGAACTTGTACCGAAAGTGCAAACCGAGGATGGCAGAAGGATTAAGGTGTTTTACAAACTTAAGGTGTCTGAAAAGGTATATGCTGATGAGGAAGTCCCTCTCAAATGTATCGCCCCTGGTCTAATTGCTAAAATTTGGCAAGAATCTGTCATTACCGTTGAAAAGGAGACCTGGAATAATAAGAAGGGTAAGGGTAAGGGTAGAAAAGACCAGGGTAATTAGCCAAATGAATATAACAAGAAAAATCAAAAGATAAACACCATTAATCCTTAAAGTCATGCTTAGAGAAAAAGTCCGAAGAAGCATGTTACTGAGTTTGTTAGATCTACCGGAAATGAGAGAAACGACGATCCTCATGTCGATGTGCAAAGAAAATGCCTTGAGGATCTTGAGCACAAAAACTCATTTGCCAGTTCATCTAACAGAAAGAACAAAAGGGAGAACAAGTTCGAATATCCTAGATTTGAAGAATACAGATCCTGTCATAAATGTGGGGAACGTGGGCATTTAGTTGCTGCATGCCCTGAATTGAGACGAGAAATGATCAAAGTGGATGATTCTCCCAGTTCTAGCAAAGCTAAGCAACCTGTTTTCCCTAAACTTTCTGAAAAACAAAAGGGAAAACAGATTGTTTATGACAACCGAAACAAGATTGCTATGAACCAAAAGCCAGTTGATGGCAGGGGTCCACAGTTGAGGGGGAGCACTGTTCTCACAAAGGTTGAAGCAGCGCCTAAGCCACTAGCAAAGGCTGCAGCTAAACCACAGGGCAACCCCAAAACTGTTCCATGTACAGTTAAATCTGAAGTGGTTCCTAAATCTGTTCCTCCTAAGGAGTCTGAGGCTGGATCTTCTAGCCCCAAAGCAAAGAAGAAGCCCAAGCCTAAGAAATCGGAACAGGTTTGGAGACCCAAGTCACCAACCAAAAGTGGAGAATCATCTTCAGGTGATAACACTGTCGGACCATCGGGAACAACACCAACTCCAAACGGAAGATGGGTTGATTTTCCGACATTAGATGAAGATGGTAGACCCAAGACAGTGAAGGCTTGGGTCCCCCTTAACCACTGAACTTTGAATGTTTGTGCAGGAGTTCCACAGGGCCTTATTAGCAGCCTATGGATTGTTGATAGTGGAGCTTCTGGGCACATGACAGGCGACTTATCCCTGCTTTTTGACATAAAGAATATCAACGGGGGGTATGTTGCTTTTGCTGGTAATAAAGGGGGTTATATTACAAAAGAAGGCAGTATGAGTAACGGAATTGTATGCTTTGAGAAGATAAGCTTTGTCAAACAAATAGACCACAACTTGCTGAGCGTCTCGCAGATATGTGACAAAAAGTTCACTGTCTTCTTTGATGACAATGCGTGTTTCATTCTGAAACCTAGATTTAAGATACCGAAAGAGTGGGTTATGATCTCAGCTCCCAGGGTCAACAACTTATACATCCTGGATATGAGCCGAGCCATGACAGCAAAAGGTCAAGTCACTTGTTTTCTGTCTAAGGCGACAGAAAAGGAATCGATCATGTGGCACAGACATATGGGGCACATCCACCTGAGAAAAATGAACCATCTGGTTCAGAATCAACTGGTGGAAGGTGTTTCGGTTAAAAATTTTCATCTAAACGACTATTGTGTCTCATGCAAGAAAGGGAAGCAGAAAAAGAAGTCTCACAAACCTAAGAAGACAAACTCAATTAGTCTACCTCTCGAACGACTGCACATGGACCTGTTTGGCCCAGTCAATCGGAAGAGCAAGAACGGTGACTTATACTGCTTAGTGGTTACAGATGACTATTCTAGGTTTTCTTGGGTCGTGTGTGTGAAGCACAAGAGTGAAACTTTTGAATATTTGAAGAATCTGTTCACTAAATTGGAAAATATATATCAGCTGAAAATCCGTAGGATGAGAAGCAATAACGGGACAGAATTCAAGAATCATGTTATGGAGTCGTTATGTGCAGAAAAGGGTATTCATCATGAATTTACAGCACCGTACACTCCTCAGCAAAATGGGGTTGCAGAAAGAAAGAATCGGACTCTTATTGAGGCAGCTAGAACAATGCTCGCAGACTCGAACTTGCCTGTGATCTTCTGGAACGAGGCAGTTTATTGTGCGTGTTACACTCTAAATAGGGTTCTAACGGTAAAGAAGCTTGGTAAGACTTCTTACGAGCTTCTGAACCAGAGGAAACCGAATTTAGAGTTTCCGAAACCTTTCGGAGCTCCATGCACCATGATACATCCTGATAGGAAGTTTGGTGCAAAGGCAGAAGAAGGTTTCTTTGTTGGTTACAACACTCCCAATAAAAGAGTGAACAACAAAAGAACCAATTGCGTTGAAGAGTGGCTTAATGTCGATGTTCAACGCTATACTGCCAATGCACCTGGTGTTGGAGCTGATTGGTTGTTCGACTATAAGAGTTTATTTGATTCTTTCAACGTGGATAATTTGGTAGATGATGCTGTAGCGCAAATGTATTACGAGTGTGAAAACGCAGCTAGCTCACCGCTAATACGTCTGATCGTCGTCAATGCACCTGCGCCAGCACCATCTGATGCCTCTGCATCCACGGGTCCCCCTGGTAAAACCGTAGCAGCAGAAGTTGAGGAAGTCTTTCAGGAAGCGTCAGATGAGGTTCTCGAATCTTCATCGTTAGACGACGATTTTGCAGAGTCTCATGAAACTCTTACTGAAGAACAAGCTGGAAATGGTGAATCTACCAATACAGCTCCAGTTATTCCGATAGGAAACAATCAAGCTGGTCCTTCTTCTTCAGCAGCTCCAGGGATAGGTCTTAGGATCGATCTCTCTGGTTTTAATATGCAACCCGCTGCTCCCTCCAATTCAAGCACCGCAGAGACAAATTTATCTCAAGGTTTGGAGAACCTTAATCTGCATTCGGATGATCCAGTGATGGCACATCCGGAATCTCGGATTCACGACACTCATCCGATGCAGAATGGGATTGGTGATACGGCTAGCAGAGTCATGATGCGCAGTCAGCTCGAAAATGCTAGTCCAAGTGATAATACATGTACCTTAGCACTCTATTCGGAGATCAGGAAAGCAGGTCATCAGAACGACTGGTCCTTCGCTCTTTATTTATCTCAAACTGAACCAAGAACAGTGCAAGAGGCATTGAGGGAGGAACCATGGATTGAAGAAATGCAAGCCGAGCTTCAGCAGTTCCAAAAGCTAGGAGTGTGGGACTTAGTTAACTTACCTCCAGGCTCGAAGAAAATTGGAACAAAGTGGGTCTATAAGTGTAAACGGGATGACCGCGGGGTGATTATCAGAAACAAGGCTCGATTAGTTGTCCTCGGCTTCCGTCAAATCGAAGGAATAGATTACAACGAAGTATACGCTCCAGTTGCGCGCCTTGAAGCTATCTGGATGTTCTTAGCTTACGCTTCGTACAAACGGTTTAAGGTGTATCAAATGGACGTGAAAAGTGCTTTTCTGTATGGTATCGTGAAGGAAGAGGTGTATGTTGCTCAGCCACTGGGTTTTGAAGATCCGCTTCATTGCAAAAAAGTTTACAAATTGAACAAAGCGTTGTACGGACTTCATCAAGCCCCACGTGAATGGTATCAAATGCTTAGAAACTATCTTATATCCAACGGGTTCAAACGTGGACTCGTGGATTGCACCTTATTCACCAAGGAAAAGGGTGGTGACCGTCTTCTGGTACAAGTTTATGTTGATGATATTATTTTTGGGTCTACTAATGATGTCATGTGCAGGGAATTTGAAAAGCTTATGAAGGATAAATTTGAGATGAGCTCGATGGGGGAGATGGAATTCTTCCTCGGTCTACAAGTAGAACTACAAGAGTCGGGGATCTTCATCCACCAGACAAAATACGTTGCTGACATCTTGAGCCGGTTCCAGATGGAAGACTCTACTCCAGTAGGCACACCAATTCAGACCAATCACGGGATTGGTCCTGACGAGAAAGGACAAACCGTTGATCCTTTTCTCTATCGAGCTACGGTAGGCTCACTCATGTACCTCACTGTATCAAGACCTGATATAATGTTCGTGACATGTCTACTATCAAGATACCAGTCAAGGCCGAAACAGTCCCACCTGGTTGCTGTGAAGAGAATCTTACGTTATCTAAAGGGTTGTCCGACCAAAGGTCTATGGTACCCTAATGACGATAAGTTTGACCTCATCGCTTTTAGTGATGCTGACTATGGCGGATGCAAGACAGACTTGAAATCCACATCGGCTGGATGCCAGTTTTTGGGACCAAGACTAGTCTCGTGGCAGTGCAAGGAGGAAGCCTCAGTAGCCTTATCCACCTGTGAGTCGGAATATGTAGCGGCATCTAGCTGTTGCTTCCAGGTTCTTTGGATACAGCAACAAATGAGAGACTACGGTTTGAAATTTCTCAATACTCCCATTCACTGTGACAATGAGTCCGCTATAGCTCTTGCTAAAGACTCAGTTAACCATTCCAAGGCGAAACATATCTTGGTTAAGTATCTTTCATACGCGATTGCTATGAAAAGAAACTTATCAATATGGTCAAAATCCATACGGATTACCAACGTGCCGATTTATTCACCAAAGCTTTTGACGGTCCTCGTTTTGAGTACCTGTTAATCTTAAACGGCATTAAAGTAAAGCAGGATTAGCTTCACATTGGTAATCGTTTTTGTAAATATTTTTCTTCAAAAATCAGAAGAATCCAAAAATATTGTCTTTTCGCAAATTTTTAGATTTTCAGGGGGAGAAAATTCAGAAAAATACAAAAACATCAAAAAATGCAAAAATTCAAAAAAAAAAAGAGAAAATCCCAAAATAAAAAAAAATAAAAAAAATTTGAAAAATGCAAAAATGAGTTTCTTTGGTGAAAAAGGGAAGATGATATTAACCCATCAGTCGGTCTGTCTGGACTCTTATCATCTTAAAAATATTGGAACTGATAAGTAGCCTCTACAATGATGTGTCAGTAGGCTCAAAATCATTTCCAAGTTCGGCACGGTGATATAAACCTAAATCAACTGAAACATGTGTGGATCAACGTGCGTTGGCATATGGTCTTGGTACCGAAATCTCGTTTGATAGCATGCCAAAATCCGAGGTTTCATGGTCTTTAAGAGGTTGGTACATCCGGGGTGAACTGAACGTCTCTCAGAATAAATAGAAGTGGTAAATGTGTCGTACGTTGGGTTCGCAGCCTACAACTGAGACACCTCTATGTCGTTTCCTGAAAAAAAAAAAAAACAAAACAAAAAATAGAATAAATTCTGATCAGGAGACGTCCGGGAATCCTAAAAGAGCAAAAAGATTCATAAATGCCAAAACCCTATTCTCAAAGAGAATTCGCTCAAAGGTATCAAATCATATAGCTAAAGCATCGTACCGTGAAAAATCAAAAATACAGTATTTGACTTGAACCCTGGTCTGGATCTCACTGGTCTCTCTGTTGCAGGGTTTCTGCAGACCTGATCACCACTGAGTCCATTCCTTGTAAAATACGGATGACAACAGCTTACTCACCAGTTACGAGGAAGCTTTGTTCATGACTTGTTACGGGAATATGTCGCGTGGCGGGGAACACCTTGTACATTAGTCTTAATACTACCTTAACGTATCTAAAGTGCCTAGCGATAAAACTTGATTTTGAGTTTAGGTGGACAACAATATCGGCAGTTGTTGTAGGATGCTTATTGGTAATTTAAACTAAAAACTGAATATATAAGGGTTCTAGTAAAGTCCGTACACTGATATGATTCCCTAACTGATGAAACTCGCAAAAATATGATAGTGTACAGTCAGTTGATCTCCCGTTTTCGTTTTATTTATGCTTAGTTTTACTTGTTTAATCATTCTTGATTGCCGATGATGACATCCTAATCCATTGTAATCTTACTTCTTCAAAAATAAAACGCCAAAAATCAACTAATTGAAAATTGTGTTTTTGCCGGGTCAAAACCGTACTTTCTCTTTAGTACAGGGGTGAAAATTGAAAGTTTTTCAAAGATATGAGTCATCATCTGAGTCACGTGTTAAAACGGGGTGAAAAACGCATGTTTTGAACCTTAACGGGTCAAAAATGTGAGATTTGGTGTTGCAGGGGCATTTTAGTAATTTATGTGAAAGTAGATGCAATTGGGTTTCTAATCGCGTGTATAAACAGGCGAGTATGGGTAATCGCCTTATCTTAATGAACGAGTAAGGCTACTCGTGTGAACATATCATGCGATTAGGACCCTTGGCTAGTTATAACACACTTGAACATAAATGGCGAGTAGGAACTTCTATTCGTGCATTTGTCTAGCGATTAGATGTATTCGTGGGTTCACTTAAGCGAATAGGCTCTATTGGCTAGTAAGTCCAAGTGATTAGGAGCGGGTATAAATTGAAAACTCTTAAACGTTTTTATCTTTCATTATTTCAAAAGTTCATTATAGTGCTCTCATTCCCTCTATACCCGACTGAAATCAAACCTTCTGCCCGTGTTATTTTGATCTTGAATAATTGTTCTACACTATCAAGGTAATATCCATACATAATTTTAGATCATTTCATCATGTTTTAAATGGGTTTTCATCGTGTTTTTGAACCGAAACCCTAGGTTTCGTTCATGTGATCATTGGGCATTAACTCTTGTTGTTTGATGATAAATGTTAGTTGGGGTTTGTTAATCGGTATCCTTCGGATCTTTTTATACAAAAACTTTAAACAAAATCATCACAGAATCAAAAGCCCCAATTTTAAACTTAAAAACCCTAATTTTTAAAACCGGTTCAATTGACCCATTAAACGAACATGATGTTGAAAGATTGTTTAGGGGTTTTGCTAGATGGGTGTG
Organism: Ambrosia trifida; assembly: GCA_028751855.1. Classification (NCBI taxonomy): domain Eukaryota; kingdom Viridiplantae; phylum Streptophyta; class Magnoliopsida; order Asterales; family Asteraceae; genus Ambrosia; species Ambrosia trifida. The sequence goes on along the minus strand of CM054123.1, from coordinate 36,658,010 downwards.
TTAGACTTCAATGTGATAAAACTCGGACTCAAATATGCACATTTCAAAAAATTGACAAAGATGGTGAACACAAGTACTGTTCATGCGAGTAGAATTTTACTCGCGTGAACAGTAGGCGAGTATGGCTGAATGAGAGTCCTAATCGCGTGAATAGTATAGCGATTAGGAGTCAATCGCGTATAGCTTCATCTGTGTTGGCCTATTCGCCCCTAGTTAATGGCGATTACAAGTTGTAATCGCCTATAACAGGCTGATCACCTATGTTTGTCCGATTTTAGTCCGTTTTGTCCGTTTTATGCGTATTTGATCTGCTTGTGATACTTATAACTTGTTTTGATGTTCAGGATAATGAATTGGAAAACATCTCCCAAGCACAACTGTTGTGCTTTTCTCGGACCTGTCACAATGGAGAAATGCAAAACTTTCCAAGGCGTTATCGACTTTCTGAAGCGTTCAAGAATCCACTACGCGATAACCAAGCAACACGCAACGTATAAGGATATCTTGCTAGAGTTTTACCAGAACGCCAAAGTAGACCACAAAGCCGTACCGATTGTGATTACTTGCTCGATACAAGGCAAAGAGGTTATTATTACTAAACAAATCATTCGAGAAGAGCTACAGTTTGGCGATGCTGATACTGATCCTATAGTGTTTGACGCCATCTTGATTCGTGGCGGTTTCCTGAGGATGAAATACATGGGAATAGTCAAGAAACAGCAGATGCTCATGAAAGGACTACTACCGCCCGAACTCAAGTATCTCACGCATGTAGTCTTGAAGTGTATTGGTCCGAGGAGAGGAACTTTTGATGCTATCAGGGATACGTTGGCTTCAGCAATAGTCGCCTTGACTCTCAACAAGCCATTTAACTTTTCCAAAATGATTCTACATCACCTAAAAGAGATCATTTTGCAGAAAACGACAAAGACCTCATTCATCGTCTATCCTCGTTTTCTACAGATGATTATTGATCGCCAAGTACCAGGCTTGATAAAGCATCCTGCAGAATTCATTGTGATTGAAGACGTAACTGAGAAAGAGATGAACAGGATGAGAAGTTATAAGAACAGACCGAAGTCGGAATATCCTCCAAGCAGGCGCGTATATGGGCACTTGAGCAGAGACGATTATGTGTCACCACCGGGCAATAGGTGGAGACACGATGATAGCGATTCAGAAGATGACGCCCGAATTCATAAGTTGGTGTTTAAAGAAGGGGATAATATTGGGAGAGAGACGACCGAGTTAGGTGAAAACGCTCCTGGTAGAACCAATGACACTCCTGCAGGTAATGAGGATGATTTTGATCCGGATGTTCTAGAGTTCACAGAACCTTCCAGTGCTGCAACAGAACAAGAATCCTCTCGATCTGCTAAAGGTAAAGAACATGTTGATGAAAACGCCCCTGTCAACATAACTGATGCTGAAGATGACTCGGATGACACTGAAAGTGATTCCCCTGATACATTTGCTGAGAAACAAGAAAGAGCAAAGAGAAAGGCAGCAGAGGAGAAAGCTAGTGCAGCTGCGATAAGAGCTCTTGCTGAAGATCCCACCTATGTTGTGGAACAGGGCGATTTAATTGCAGACTTAGATGCTGAGCTTGACACTTCACCTCCTCCAAATAGACAAAAGACCAGTCTAAGAAGGATAGTGTTCGTGGAAAGAAGACAATATCTTAAAAACCACAAATGGAGAAGACTTCAAGGAAAAGACGGTTTAATCTTCCTGAAGCGTTTGGGGTTCAAGACACACAATCTTCCCAAGCAGTAGCAATGACAACAACAACAACAACAACAACAACAACAGCAACAACAACAACAACAACAACAACAGCATCATCAACCTCATCAGTTCCCACATCTGTTAGTGCAGCTATGCCTGCAAGAGTCACCATGTCAATGCCTACTTCGGTAATCTTCACTGAGCCAGTCTCAGTTACCGAAGCAGCGACAAGTTCCCTGATTGTTTACAATCCTATTGGTGACCGAATTAGGAAGATGCGACAAGAAGTTCGTCCTCTGGCTTCTAGGTCGACCGATCAGACCTCCTCTTCTTCAGCATCTGCTACGAATGAACAACTTCTTCGCAAGATCAGCGAGTTAACTACTATAGTTGCTACTCAAACACGTGAAATAGCTGAGTTGAGAACCAAGAATGCTAATATTGAAGAAAATGAAACGGCAATGCTAGAGCTGATCGGGGAAACAATCCAGTCCAACAAAGAGCTGCAAGCGACAGTCGATGTGCTTACATTGTCTAATCAGCAGGTTATTGAATCAAATAGGCAGCTCATGGAATCTCACCAGCAGCTGATATAGTCGAACCAAAGCACTTTGGAGAGACTTATAGGTGTCGAAGCCAAGAACAGCGAGCTTCAACTTGCAAATGTGAACAATGAACGTAGAATCACCAGAACTGAGAAAGAGAACACAATACTAAGAACTAGGTTAAATGAGTTAACTGGAACTCAACCTAGACTCACTGGTGGTGCAAGTTCAGAAGCTGGGGCTAGTGTTGGTGATGATGATGATGAAGAAAGTAATGATGAAGAAGATTATGACGAGGACAATGATGATGATGAATCTGATGATGGTGATGATGATGCTGGAAAAGGTGGTGATGGTGGTGATCCTGGAGCCACAGGTGGTGGCGGATCATCAGCTGGATCGGGGTCTAAACGTACTAAGAAAAGTCATGACAGACAAGGCAAGGATCCCGCAGCAGGTTCTTCTGCTCAGGGGGAGCCTGGTCCCGTGAAAAGCAAGATTCAGCAACTACGGGATGCCATGAAGAAAGCCGTAGTTCCAGTAGAGTATGTTGAGCCTCTGAACTGTTATTTTGCTTATGATGATGAAGGCAACCTACTTCCTCCACCTGTTATTCCAGAGTATGACTTAGAGGAAGGCGAGATACCTCCTGAGATGACATCTTATGACATGAAAGAAGTGTATGGACACGCACACGGAGAATCTTCCGGTGCAAGTCAAAGTCCACCACCAGAGATGCATCCAGAGAACAATGAGGTAAATTTGGAAGAAGGAACCAGTGTGCCAACTCCCGAATATGTGGTTGATCATACGGGCACTGGGATTCCTAATATTTCTGAGGAGATGGTTCATGAGGCTGAAGAAAAGCTGAAGACTAATCCTACTCCTGTTCCTGATAAGGTGAAAGAAAGACACGACAAGATCAGGCAGAATATCCAAATTGGTTTCCATCAGCTGAAGAGGAAAAGAAGAAGAAGGGACCTGTACAAGCTTCTATCTTCAAGAAACGTCTGTCTAAGATGTCTGGTGATGTTATCAGTTGGGCTTATGTGGAGAAAACGAAGATGTTGGGCGTGAAATGGGAAGAAGGTATGTTATACTTCAGTCCCTACCGGAATGTCCTTAGTCTCCCCTTTTGGTATATCCGAGATCTTATCAGACTAGATTTTCCTCTGTATTATGAGAAAGAATTCGGCTTAGACACTTTCTACAACCTTCTAGCTGAAGAAAGCCGAACTGAATGGAGATCCTTTAAACCTCAGTATCCCAAGTCATACAAAATAGACAAGATTCATCCTCGCATCAAAAGTCCTATTTGGGAACATAAGATCAAGCCACCGAACTGTGTATCGAAGATTCCTATTGTCCCAGTTGAGCAAGACTTCTCCTCAAAGTTTTACTACTGGCACTATGATGCAGTTACTACTGAGGCAGTGATCGTCTTGAGCAACTCTCCTAAACCGTGCAGAAAATCAGGATTTGGGACCCGATGTGGCTGATAAATTGTTCGGAGAAAGATGTAGAGACACTGTTCCTGTATCCCATTCAGCATTTGAAGGCCGAAGCTGATCAAGCATTGAAGTATGAAAGGGTGATTCGCTTTTGTCACGCCAACAAGGTTCATGCTGGATGCGACTGGTCGAGACTTTCAAGGATCAGGACGATGTCGATTTGATGAGAAGACTGAAGATGCTGCTTGTCTTGTTATGTTATGTTTGTTTTCAAATTTTGAGTCTGTAAAGTTGTTGTGTTTGTTATAAACGATGTCTTTTGAAGTCTCTGTACGTATACTAGCCTGGTCCAAGGGGGAGTCTGTTAGTGCATGATGTCCCTAGGCTAGTATATATGTTGTTTGGATGAGTTTCGGGGTGTTTGGAGACGTTTATACGCGTTTTTGGGTGTGATTGAGGCTATATGCGATTAGAGCATTGTAATAGGCGAATAAAACCTATTTGCCATTTATGTTCTAGTGATTAGGGGTTCTATATAGGCGATTATGGCCCAATCGCCTATAGAAACATGTCTTATAGCCCCTACTCGCCAATACTGACCTGTACGAGTACGGGAGGTATAAATAGGCCCAATCATTGCCCTAATAATTAGTTTTTGCCACACACACTCTCCAAATACCCTCCCCAGGTCTGAGATTGCTTGGTTTGATCATTGTAACACTCGTGCTCTGTTTTAATGATATAGAAGTTAATCTTTTGACCCGTTTGTGTGTTGTAATTGCTCGTTTATCATTGTTTCAAGTTTGTTTCTATTATTAAGACATATTCAAGGGATTCCGCACCTTGAATATAACCCTCGTGATTGTCGGTTGACACGTTCGTCGATCCTACAGTTTGGTCATTTTAACTACTTGAGTTCAAAATCAAAACTTGTCTCGATCTGAGTTCTTAAAGTTTCTAATCTTAACTTCTTGAGTCCAAAAGATAACCTCTATTTGATTTCTCAGTTAAATCTTGTGAAATGACTTAAATACCCTTACCATTAAAAACAAACACAATATATATACATGTGCGGACTTGCACACTTACTTAGCCTATCTCCCTCTCTCTACTGACCTACCAACCTATCACCACCATAAACCACCACCACCACAAGACACCACCACCATCACAATGCACTGTCGTCGCCACTAATATACACCATTCCCACCCCAATAATACCCTCTCTTGTCATGAAACACCAAATCCCCCACCACTCACCTCCCCCTTCTCATCCTTCATCTAATTGTAGTCCAAACTGATCCTTACAAACAATACAGATAATAATCAATCGAGGCCGTCGCAAGGTTAAACAGATAGTTAATTACACAGTCAAAGTACGGATTATTGAGGCTGTCAGAAGGTACAATCATACAAAACCTTACATGAACCCGTCGTTTCTCTCTTTCTCCCACACACCCACTACACAACCACGGAACCACTTCCATTGCACCACTGCACCCCACCATCACTAGATCTGGTAAAGATCAGACTTTTATGTTCGAATTTGGACCTGTTACAGATTCTGATCCACTTGTGCCATCGTTTACAATTAGATTTTGAAGCAAAAGTCAAGGTTTCCAAAGGATTAATCACCATAGTAAAAATCTGAAGCCAAAAGCATCAGAAGTTCAATAACCGAAGTCAATGGAAGGTGATAATCCTACAAAACAATCCCTATTTACCACTCTTGCGTTAACACTCGTCGATTCCGTTTCAAAATCCCATAACAGAAACTAATCTGGGATCCTGAAATCAAAGAGTTTGAGTGGGGAAGAACAGTGGGTGTTTGCTGGTGGTGGAGGTTCCAACAGGTTTGGTGGAGTTTTGTAGCGAAGACAAATGATTGTGTGTGGTGGTGGTTAGTTGGTTATGTGATAAAACTGGTGGATCGAAAAGAATAAAGAAGAGAGAGAGAGAGAGAGAGAGAGAGAGAGGTAATAGAGAGTGAAAACATAGAGGGAGGGAGAGGACAAGTTGATTTATATATTAGTTTTTTATTTAATGTTATATCATAAAACAAAAATATAAACCAGGGGCATTTAAGTCATTTCACAAGATTTAACTGAGAAAATCTAACAGGGGTTATCTTTTGGACTCAAGAAGTGAAGATTAGAAACTTTAAGGACTCAGATCCAGACAAGTTTTGATTTTGAACTCAAGTAGTTAAAATGACCAAACCACAAGGACTCAAATAGGACATCACTCTTATTATTATTATCCACATTATTGAGTGGAAAAAACATAGTCACATAAGCATATATCCTTGGTGGTTCTTCGAATTGCCACTGATCGATGGTACTGTAAGGCTGGTGGGTGTGGGGATAGGTTTTTAAGAGAGGACTACTCGTAACCTCAATTGTCACATCACCCAAGAGGGTAGTCCTCCACACAAGGATGGGTAAAGGTGTGGAGTTAGTACTCCTTGACTAGTCTTCCCTCCTTTTCAAACTCAATGTATAACCCACAAAACTTTATGTACAAGCCCTAATATTAATATAAAAAAATGAGGCTTGTCCTAAACGTTGAGTGTGGGATGATTTGGACGATCCAGGGAGGAGGGGGCGGAGTAGGACTGTCCGGATTACCCGGGACATGCCGGGAACGTCCTCCACACCCATAAGCCTAATGAGTCTTTAGAACAGTCTTAAGCATTATGTGTTTTTGTATTGTGTCCTACCGTCCTTGGTTGTCCTTCAAGTTCTCAATATACACTACTATAAAATTGGCTATTTGCTACAAAAGTTTTCCTACGGAAAAAATGCGTCATAATTTTTGACAAAGTTGCTACGCATTTGCGACGAAAAAAAAAACTCTAAATATTTTTAACAAATTTGCTACACAACAGAGACAAATATTTAGGAATTGTATAGGAAATGGCGTAAGAAAGGCGTCGCAAATTTCCTACACCATATATTCGTAGGAAATGGGTTGAAAAATTGAGTAGTAAATGGTTTCCGACGTGGGTTTTCGAACATCAAGATTTTGTTGTATATGCGTAGCAAATTAATGAAATTTTGATTTGCTATGCATTCATGACGAAATCTTGATGTTCGAAAAAACATCGTTGGAAACCATTTTCTACACATTTACTACGCAATTTTCAATGCATTTCATACGAATATATGTTGTAGGAAATTTGTGACGCATTTGCTACGTCATTTCCTATGCAATTTCCTAAGTATTTATCTTTATTATGTAGCAAATTTGTTAAAAAAAAAATAGAGTTTTTTTGTCATCACAAATGCGTAGCAACTTTGTCAAAATTTGTGACGCGTTTTTTTTTCGTAGGAAAACTTTTGTAGCAAATGACCAATTTTCTAGTAGTGACAGTGTTAGTGTTATAGGAACCTTAAAACAATTTTAAGCCATATGTGTTTTTTTGTAAAAATGACACAGGGTATATATATATATATATATATATATATATATATATATATATATTGTGAGTGTAGAAGAAGAGGGTGTGAAAATTAATTAAAAAAAATAATATAAAAATGATTTGAAGTTGGACAACACCGGTTATGGTTATAAGGTCATGTGTAGTGGAGGGGGGTTATAGGGCGTTATGGGAATTAAAATATTAAAAAGTAAAAGAAGGGGGGTTATGGGGCATTATGGAAAAAGAGGGTGTAGTAGGAAGGACCGTTATGGGGCTTTATAAATGATTGGGTAATCATTGGTTAATTTTTGTTTTCTTATTTAAATAATAATATTAAGAATAGTAAAAATAATAAAAATAATAAAAAATTAAACCGAAAATTTATTAAATTAATAAAATAATCCCCCAAAATTGAAAACGCCCCTCGGATCCATACCCCCCCCCCCACCCAAAACGCCCCCATAGCGCCTGGGGGGCGGTGTTCCTCGGCGCTATGGGGCCATAACCCCCCCCCCCCCTAACGCCCCACTACGTATGAACTAACGCCCTCCCCTCATAACGCCCCATAACGCCCAAGATGGCGGTGTACGAAACGCTATGAGGCGCCATGCTCGTAACCCACCTCCTATAACGCTCCACTATGCTTGGCCTTATGGCACTTTTAATGAGCTAGGAAATTAAGAAATGAACGTTCATCCAATTTTTCTACACGATAATGTAAAATACAGAAAATTATGAAAGTAGCTTGTTTTTATATACATTTGTAAGTTGTGTTAAACCATACTTCCTACGAAGATGTCTAAGGATTTACACACATTGCAAGTTTTTTAGAAAAATATAGTTGATACATGAAACAACCGCACAATGTTCTGAAAAGTAAGGATGGCAATGGGTTGGGTTCGGGTTAGCTATAGGTAATTCCAAACCCGTACCTGGTTATAAAATCATGTCCCGAACCTGACCCAATACTCGTTGGATGTTTATCGGGTAATTACTTGTCAAGTATCGGGTATCAGGTATAACCGTTATTTTATTAAAAAAATATCCGTTAGGATTTCCATTAAAAAAATACTCACATGTATCTGGCTGGTATACCCATTATTTTACCAAAACATACAACATGTTACATATGTCTTCACCATTTTAAAATGTCTCAAATTACTAAAATAGATAAATTTCATAGTATATAAATCTAAAGGAAAAAGACACACTTACTATATATATATATATATACACACCATAATAGATGTTAAGGTTTCTTCCTTTTTGTATATGAACGAAATATACATTGGCGTATATCTGGGCTGGAACCTATATGAAACTGAATACACCTGTATATACAACAAATAAGTATTATTAATCAACATTGGTTAATGCATTTAACATTACAAAAATAAATACAACTATGTATATCATTGTATAGATTTATAGCATACACAAGTGTAAGTTAAAAACGTATAAACGCATTTCAAATGAAAAATGAAACATACACCATTAAAATTAGACAAATTAAAAAAAAAAAAAGAGCACAAACGCATTATAGATAAACAAACAAGTCCCTTGAAAATCACAAAGAAATCCTAATTTAAATCACTATTACTTTGCTTTTTTTTTTGTCGGCACTATTACTTTACTTGATTAAAACAAATAATAGTTAACTAGGTGGGGGCAATTAATCTTAAACCTGTGATGCCAGATGCATGGATTTGTGAGACGACTGTTTGGTTCGTGTTCCTTCGAAAATCGTATCAAATGACGATTGATTAGTTTCTGTGTTTCGTTGATAACTATTTCCAATCGTAAAGCAATTTGATCGATGTTTTTTTTTGTTATGGTTGAGAGATTTAAGGAAACCTAATAACTAATGGCAAGTAAATCGCATATAAAAAGAAAACTGCCATATAAAAAAATTCTCAATTAAATCAAAAGTTAATATTTAATTGTGTAATTACACAAATACCCTTAGATCAAAATCAAAAAATGGATGGCTCAGATTGATTCCTATTTGATCTTATTACTATATATATAGGATTTGGTTCAAATGAGAATCTTTTCCCAAATTGAGAACTGAGAGAACCATTCTAGACCACAAATTTTCTTTAAGGCAAAAAAAATTTGCATTTTTTTTCAATATACACATGTGTATAATTGCAATATACACATATGTATAGCTGAAAATGTAATATACACATATGTATAAATGAAAAAAAAATCCTTGCATAAAAACGTGCGATTAGAGCAAAAAAAAAAAAAAAAAAAAATTCCATTTTTGCCTTTATAAGAAATGTGTGGCCCAGAATGGTCCTCTCAGTTCTCAAATAGGGGTTGGTTCTCTTAGGATCCCTACCACACACACACACACACATATATATAGGATTATAGGGTAAGGTTCCTATAGGAAAAATTATTTTTTGTAAGAAAGGTAGGAAGTGTTTTGATCCATTGGATGTTGAGATTGATGGTTGAGATTAAAAACCCATATGCGTTTAAGTTTTAATTAATTGTTTATAGTAGTTGAAGGCAAGATAGTACAATCAGTGATTTATTTAAAGACACTATGGTAATTGTGTGTGCTTTATTTAGAGAAAATCAATTTCTCTCTCATATTAGTTTTGAAACCATTCTCATAATTCCTTAATTAATGCACACTAGTTTCTCTCTCATATCAGTTTTAAAACACTTCTACTGTTTTAAAACACTTCTACTATGTTTAGTTTCAATATAAAACACTCTTGATGTTATTATAAAACACTCCCGATGATATTATAAAACACTCCTTATTAATGCATACTAGTTTCTCTTTCATTATAAAACACTCCTGATGTTAACCTTCTGCCATGACTTGAATAATCGAACTAGTGATAAAGATGGGTTATATGTTTGAAGAATCAAACAAATTTTTGGCTATTGATCAATTTATTTGATATGAATATCTTATGATTCTCATGAAAAATAATGAATAATTAGTTAATTTAGGATGATTAATCTTCATAAATATCCAGATGTTAGTTGCTAATTTAGTGGGTTTGTAATAAATAAAAAAAGAACAAAAAGTCTATAATGCCATTCATCTAAAGATTTAATCAGATTTGATCTAATGGTTGAAAATACTTCCTACACAAAACAATTTTTTTCCTATCGGATCCTCTACATATATATATATATATATATATATATATATATATATATATATATATATATATATAGGGGGAGGATTAAATAAAAACCCACCTAAATTGAAGAAACCCATTAAACCCTCTCTCAACCATTGATCAAAGTAGATCAATGGTGTAGATCAAATGTGTAATATTTTAATAGATTTATTAAGGTAGATGACAAAAAAAGGGCACAATGGTCAAATGCCATTTTTATGAAAAGCAGATATGACAAGTGGACCCCACACATGTCACATCATCTCTCTAATACTTTTGTGACCATGGTCCTAAATCTGTCAGCACGTCATGTTACATATGTAACATATGCAATGTTGCGTATGTTAAAATTGCACAGATTGTATATAATCAATTAAAAACTTTATAGATCAAAAAACATTCAAATGTATACAAGAATTGTTTCTTACAAAGTGCTAAAAATAAACAAAACGGTCATTACAAATCAACAAATGCTAAAAAAAAAGTATCATAAATAAAAAAAAATTGTCTACACTTCATCCTTGATAATCATCTTCATCTTACATCATGCGCATCATCCTCCGGTGTCATATAGTCTTCTGGTGGCGGATATTCTCGGGGGAAACGTAATCAAATGCCGCATTCCAATCGAAATCTTCGTCGCTTACAAACCCATCATCCGCCTGCTCTAGGGGTATAACCGGTTCTAGGGGCAGGATAACCGGGTCAACAAGGGGGAGGGGTTCATGTTCAGCTGCAACAGGGAGGATATCTAGTTCAACAGGTGGGGGTAATTCAGGTGCAATTGCCATGTCCGGTTCATTTTGAGGTGGCTCGTGTGCGATTGGGTTGAGATGGTGGCAGGCCTCAAAAACCTCCCAAGGGGCAGTGCTGGGGTTGGAATTCATGATTTGACTAAAAAAGGACCTGTAACATATGTTATCACAGAGTAAATGTGGACATTTTTAATATGAAAAAAAACTAACATAAGATGCGGAAAAAAACTTATTTAATATATAATAAGGAGCCATGGCAAAGTCGAATGTTACGTGTGTAAACAGGCGTTTTTGTCTGCAAACACATACAAACTAATAGTCCATAAATTATGCCCATGACTTATTATGTATAATCGTAAATTATGCCCATCATTTATTGTAATTTTGTATAGTCTTTATTGTGTTGACTGTCTCCAATAATTGGAGATTCTCTGTACCTCTATATATGCACGTTTGTAAATGATAATAATCAAGTTTGACAATTACATTACTCTTACATGGTATCATCCAACCCTTCCTAAACCTGTTTCCTTTTTCCTTTTTCTTCCTGCCGTGTCCTGCTGCCGTGCAATTCATACTGCCGGAAATCTCCTACACACCTTACCTCTCCCTTTTCTCACGCACATCCATGGCTGAACACAAACTACATCCTGCCGTAACCGTCTCCAACATCAAATCATTCATCCCAATTACCCTGGACAACGAGGCAGCCGACTACAATATGTGGTCGGAGCTGTTTCGTATCCATTGCACCGCCTACCTTGTGTCCGACCATCTTTTACCCCGCCCTCCACCCACTGCCCAAGCAACCTCTTTTGATTCTGCACCACCCACACCCCCTGCTGCCGACTCGTGGGAACGCCTAGATGCCATTGTACTTCAATGGATCTATGGCACTATCACCTCGGGTCTTCTTAAAACCGTTATCAAACACGGCACTACCGCCTTCCATGCCTGGAAAGCCATTGAAGCTCTGTTTCAGGATAACAAAGCCACTCGTGCTCTCTATCTAAAACAGAAGTTTTCAAATACACGGCTTGAAAATTTCTCGTCCATGAATGAATATTGTCAAGAACTGAAGGTGCTTTCGGATCAACTCCATAATGTTGACGCACCCGTTGATGAACAAGATCTCGTTCTTCAAACTCTTGCCGGCCTCACCGAACAGTACGAAACGGTTAGCACGGTACTCCAACATACCAAACCCGTTCCCTCGTTTTTTGAGGTGCGTTCACAACTGTGTATGACCGAATCCACGAAAGCGTCGCAAGCCCTACACTCTGCCTCACAGGCTGCCACGACACTTCACACCCAAAGCCGTACCTCACAGCCTACTCACTCCCCTCCTACAGTTGATACTCGGTCGGACTACACCCGTGGTCGTGCTCGGTCACGAGGTCGTGGTCGCGGACGCTCATCCTCCAACACATCCCGTGGCCGCCCCTCCAACTCCACTGCTCCCCAACATCCCTACATCATATTCCCTCAAAATTGGACCTCGGCCCAATGGGCCTCCCTCCTCAACCAGGCCAATACTTCCAGCCCACAAACTAATCCAAGTCCTCCATGCCCATATCCATCAGTGCCGCAACAATCTTCTGGATAGGGCATTCTTGGGCCGCGCCCAGATCAGGCCCACTTGGCCACTTACAGCCCAACTCCCACAGATATAGCCCAAGCACTCTACACCCTGTCCACGAACCAGCAAAACGAGCCCGTCGGATTTATGGATACTGGAGCTTCGGGACATATGCAACAACCAGGTAATCATTCTCCGTCTGTTTTTAATCCTTGCACTAACAAATACATTATTGTTGGAAATGGTATGACTATCCCGGTACTCGGACAAGGCAACCAAACTCTACCACCCCCTTCCCTCCCCTCAAATTAAATAATGTCCTATACGCTCCAAACCTCATTAAAAACCTCATATCCGTTCGTCGTTTAACAACTGACAATTTACTTTCCATAGAATTTGACCCATTTGGTTTTCTTGTGAAGGATCTCAAGTCCAAGGCTCCCATCCTAAGATGCAATAGTTCGGGCGACCTTTACCCTCTCACAACCAACTTTATCAAGACTTCCACCACACCCACTGCTCTCACTGCTATCACTCAAGAACGTTGGCATCAACGCCTTGGGCACCCTGGCGCCAATCTATTGCATTCGTTGAAGACTTCTTCATCTATAAATTTTGTTAAACCAAATAATACGCTTTGTCAGTCTTGTGTTTTTGGCAAAAGCGTCAAACTTCCGTTTTATGATTCCATTAATAAAACTTGTGTTCCATTTGATATTATTCATAGCGACCTATGGACATCATCGGTTTTAAGCACCGGTGGACATCGTTATTACATTTTATTTTTGGATGATTTTACGGATTTTCTATGGACATATCCCATTTCTAACAAATCAAATGTTTATTAAACCTTTACTCAATTCTACAACCTAATTCACACCCAATTTGAACGTAAAATAAAACAATTCCAATGTGACAATGGCACTGAATACACCAATAATAAATCCAAGAATTTTTGTCATCACAATGGAATGCAATTTCGTTTCTCATGCCCACACACGTCATCCCAAAATGGTAAAGCGGAACGCAAAATCCGCACCATTAATAACATGATCCGCACCCTCTTAGCCCAAGCTTCCTTACCCCCTCTTTCTGGCACCACGCCCTCGAAACCGCCACCTATCTTCTCAACATTCTACCCAAGAAAAATCACAAATTCCTTTCTCCCACAACTTTAATTTACCATGTCCTCCCCACATATGAGCACCTCCGCGTTTTCGGGTGCTTATGCTATCCCATTCTCCCCTCCCCCTCCATTAATAAACTAGCCAACCGATCTCAACCATGTGTCTTCCTCGGATACCCTACCAATCATCGTGGATACAAATGCTTTGATATAAACACAAAGCAAATATTCATTTCACGCCACGTTCACTTCGAGGAAACAATCTACCCATTCACCATTCAACAACCCACCACCCCACATAACTACAATTTTCTTACCCCTCCCATTTCACCTCTGCTTTGGGAACAACTCCAAACACCTGAGATCACAACTCCCCACACGAGCCCACATTCTATACCCACTCCAATCCCCGGCCCACACGCTGCTTCTCTCACCACTACAAGCCCAACCTTAACCTCCCCTCATCAAACAAGCCCATCACAGCCCGTATCTCACCCACACACGCAGCCCACCCCAACCTACCCTTTTCCCACAACCATTCAGCCCACTCACACTGGTCCCTCACACACAACCACCCAGCCCACTAATACCAGCCCACTCACCTCACCAATCCACGCCACCTCACAACATTTCAATAATCCCGTCTCCGCACCCGCACCAACACCTCCCCATCAACCCACACGTACCATGCGCACTAGAGCCATGGACGACATCACAAAACCAAAACATCTCTTCAACCTCACCACCACCTCCATCGCCCCTTTACCCAAATCACCACAGGTTGCCTTGTCCACGCCAGAATGGAATAATGCCATGCACAACGAATTTAGTGCACTGATTAAAAATGAGACTTGGGAACTGGTTCCTCGTCGTCCTGACATGAACATAATCCGTTGCATGTGGCTTTTCAAACATAAGTTTCGGTCTGATGGCACTCTAGAAAGATACAAAGCACGGTTAGTTTGTGATGGGCGTAGTCAACAGGTTGGTATAGACTGTGGAGAGACTTTTAGTCCGGTAGTAAAACCAACTACCATACGGACCGTTCTCACCCTAGCACTGTCTAAGGCTTGGCCTATCCATCAGTTGGATGTCACGAATGCATTCTTACATGGCCACTTGCAGGAGACAGTCTTTATGCATCAACCAATGGGCTTTCGACACCGTGATTATCCTGACCACGTATGCTGCCTGAAGAAGTCTCTTTATGGCCTCAAGCAGGCTCCTCGAGCATGGTACCAATGGTTCACGGACTTTGTACTACAGCAGGGCTTCACCCAATGCAAGACGGATAACTCCCTATTTATCTACCAACACGACCGCGATGTCGCCTACCTTCTCCTTTATGTTGATGATATAATCCTGACTACATCCACTGACTCTTTACGTCAGCGTCTTATGACTACTCTTGCAGGTGAATTCGCAATGAAGGATTTGGGTCCTCTGACATATTTTCTTGGAATCTCTGTCACTCGCACCGGTGACACTCTATTTCTATCTCAGCAGGCCTACGCCAAAGATGTCATTCATCGCGCGGGCATGGACTCTTGCAAGCCCGCCGTTACCCCAGTTGATACTCAGGGTAAACTAAGCACTGATCCGGGTCCACTTTTTGATGATCCCACCACTTTCCGAAGCTTAGCTGGTGCCTTACAATATCTTACTTTTACAAGGCCTGATATTACGTATGCAGTTCAACAAATATGTATGCACATGCACTCTCCTTCTCTTGCTCACTGGAACGCTCTAAAGAGAATAATCAGGTACCTTCAAGGCACTGTCTCGTTAGGCCTTCATCTTAGCTCCTCCTCCTCTCTCACCATCCGTGCATACACGGATATCGATTGGGCCGGTTGCCCAGACACTCGTCGCTCTACATCAGGTTACTATGTCTATCTGGGAAATAACTTGGTGTCTTGGTCTTCCAAGCGACAGTCTACCATTTCTCGCTCCAGTGCTGAAGCTGAGTATCGTGGAGTGGCAAACGTTGTTGCAGAAATATGCTGGCTTCGCAACCTTCTTCTCGAGCTTCACTGCCCTCTTGCAAAAGCATCCCTTGTTTACTGCGACAACATTAGTGCCATATACCTTTCCGGCAATCCAGTTCAGCATCAACGAACAAAACACATAGAACTGGATATTCACTTTGTTCGTGAACACGTACAGAAAGGCTTAGTTCGCATCCTGCATGTCCCATCCAGATTTCAAGTGGCAGATATATTCACCAAAGGCCTACCTCGGATCCTCTTTGACGACTTTCGATCCAGTCTAAGCATCCGTTCACCTCCAGCTTCGACTGCGGGGGTGTAATAGTCCATAAATTATGCCCATGACTTATTATGTATAATCGTAAATTATGCCCATCATTTATTGTAATTTTGTATATTCTTTATTGTGTTGACTGTCTCCAATAATTGGAGATTCTCTGTACCTCTATATATGCACGTTTGTAAATGATAATAATCAAGTTTGACAATTACATTACTCTTACACAAACCTTTGTAGTCTGCAAACATCAAACATTCTGACTGCACACAACACACATTGACAACAAAAAAAGATATGCTACACACGTAACACCTTAACTTACACACAGATATGGTATAACTAAACACAAATAAAACACCTTAACAAATGATTCTTTAATAAAAAAATGATTCTTTATAAAGAAATACATAATACAAAATAGAGGCCATACAAAAACAGACATTTTCTGTAAAAAAACACATAGGTAACATAAAAAAACTCATACATTCGAAAACAAAAAAAATAGACAGACATGGTGCAAAAACACACGAGTGTTACACGTGTAACAGGAAAACACAGCAAAAACTTTTGTAGTCTGTAGTAAACATAGAGCAGGATTTGATATGCTAGAAAACATAGAAACAAAATTTGACTGCAAAAAAACGGATATGCTACACACGTAACAGCCTAACTCAGCACAAAAATTATATGAAAATATAGACGATAAAAACACCCTAACTAAAACACAAAGATACTACGAACATAAATCACAAAACAAAAAATCATTCTCGATGTTTAACATAATAAATCGCCAAAAAAAAAGATGCTAGTAACACACAAAAAAACAACAATTATTTTCAACTTAAAAAAATAAAAATATTAAACCACCTAACCCCCAAAACATTCATGGTCTTTTTTTTAATTAAAAAAAACAAATTAAAAATAAAATCAATTATTATGCTTACTAAAAATGATGACGTGAATCTTTTGGAAAACAAAAATAACAATTTAACAAGACAAATAATAACTTGAAACACCATGAATATATAAAAAACTAATAACTTGCAACACTATGACAAAACATACATTTTCTGTTACGTGTGTAACTAATGTTTTTTACTGCAAAAACAGACAAAACTTTGTACCCTGCAAACATCATACATTTAGACTACTTAAAAAAACATACTTTGAACGCAAAAAAAAAATTGCTATAACTAAACACATAGAACAAAAAAAAAAAAAAAAAAAAAAAAAAAAAAAAAAAAAGAGAGCAACTTAGTCATGAATAGGTAAAAAAACTAATTTCTTATAAATACAAATTTAAAGCTGCCCCTTTTGATTGAGTCAAAAAAAAAAAAAAAACATAGCAATGTACAAACACTTAACACTTTGATAAACAGCACATTCACATAGCAATATAACTTTCAAATGATTAGAGCATGACATTTCAAACACTTAACACTTTGATTAACAGCACATTCACAATTGAACAAAAGTAAACACATATATAATTAAATTAATCAATCCAAACACTGATATAAATAAAAAACTGAAATAAAAAACAACAAACCTTTGCTAGCACTGATTAGAAAATAACCATCTGGACTGACCGGACTATAGAACAAATCCACAACAGGCCGTGAATGACCATGACATACAAGAGGAACACCGACCTTCTTTTTATCCATCACAAAACCCTAAAATAAAACCCGATCCGTTTAATTAAACCTAGAAATCGACAATTGATTGATCCAACAAAAAACACGCACAATTGCCCTCTCTGCATTTAAATGATAATTACAATTCATTGCTTATAATAAAATAATAATTATTAAATTACTAAAATTTGAAAACCAATATGCATTCTCACTTTCCAAAGAATGAAAAAGAGAATACGAGGGGTTAAAAAAACACAGAAATCAAAAATAATATTTTCTATTTAAAGGGGTACCTGGTTGATTTAGGGCTTTTTCTTCAAGAAGATGATGCAGAGTATTGATGGTGGTGGATCTGGTTAGATCCATGGAGACTGGTTAGATCCATGGAGGTGGAGATGGTGGAGGAGGGATGAAGGGAGAGAGAGGGACTTGTTTATATAGGTGGGAAAAGAGAAATATTCAAATTAGAAAAGAGGGGGGAGTGTAAAAATACAATTTTACCCTTATTGATTAAAATAATAGAGGATGGTGTGGATTAATCTAGGCCACTAATTGGGTTTGTGAGGGTTTCTTCATTTTGGAAGGTTTTTTTGTATATACTTAGCCTATATATATATATATATATATATATATATATATATATATATATATATATAGGGTATGGATCCTAAGAGAACCAACCCTATTTGAGAACTTAGAGAACTATTCTGGACCACACATTTTGTATAAAGACATTTTTTTTTGCTTTAATCGCACTTTTTTATGCAAGATTTTTTTTTAATTTTTCTTTCATTTATACATATGTGTATATAGCATTTTTAGCTATACATATGTGTATATTGAAAAAAAAATTCTTGAATAAAAAGCAGCGATAAAAAGGCAAGAAAAAAAAGTTTTTTTTTTGCCAGAAATGCGTGGTATAAAATGGTTCTTTCAGTTCTCAATTTGGCCAAAAGTTCTTATTTGAACAAAATCCTATATATAGGGGGGGGGGGGATTTGGTGCGAATGAGAACCTTAGGTCAAATTGAGAATTGAGAGAACCATTCTGGATCACACATTTCTTTAAGACAATTTTTGTTTGCTTAATCGTAGGTTTTTTACAAGAATATTTTTTTTGTCATTTATACATATGTGTCTAAAACTATAAAAACTAGTGTTCTACATATATGTGCATACACATTTTGTAATGTACATACATGTGCAAATATGTAGAAATGATTTCACATACATGTATAGAAAAAAAGATTAAGAGCATGTTATTTTAATCTACAAAAGTGTTTATATGTGTTAGAGTTTAAAAAATAAGTATCATACATATATGTTTGACACTGTACACATATGTATAACTGAAATGTAATATACACATACGTAAAAATGGAAAAAAATAAAAAAAAAATTATTCTTGCAAATAAAGTTGCGATTTAAAAAAATTGCTTTAGAGATTTGTATGGTCCAGAATAGTTCTCCCAGTTCTCAAATACGGATTGATTGTCTTAGGATATCTACCCTATATATATAAGGAAAGAAAATAGTATAGTATAGATAAATTGTATAAGGTATTTTAGCAAACAATCAAATATACATATATAACAATCAGATATACATATATCAGTCTGTATTGCTATATACCAAACGGGTACCAATAGCTGATAAAGAAATTAAAACCCGGATGCGTCAAGTTTCGGGTATATACACCCATGCCAAATATTTCAATTTTCGAGTATACCCGTCGGATTCGGACTTTTTTTACATTTCTACTGAAAAGTTTATACACAACAAAAATAGTGAGTATGAGTAATATGGAACGGAAGAAACAAGAAGATATTCTAAGGCAAAAGACTCAATTTGGAAGAACTATTAAGCGAAATAAAGGCACAATCTCATCTTTGGATAACAAGTAGATCAACCGAATTTACAAAAGATTGGAACAAATGGTGCTCATTCGACATATAAATTGGTTTATTCATCTTCATAGCATCTTGCTAATAGATGATCTTGTACATATTGGTTATGGAATAAAAGTTGTTTGCCATTCAAAAAAAAAAAACTTGGTCAAATTTGAATATTTCAAGATATTTTTGCAGCCGATGAACATAAAGCATGTTTATGAACTTGAGTTTGAATTAGCCGAACAGAGACCCCAACCGTGACCGACCCTAAACCAACCGAACACCCTTCCAGCTATCCGGTGACTGATTTTTAGACATTTTGACTCAAGTTTTTAGCACCAATAGGTTAAGTGTCAATAGGGTGAGCATAAATTCGTTTCTAAGCATATGGGGAAGTTAGTTTCTTTGGATTAGATAAACTGGTGTAATTTCAATTTGTAAATTCTCTCCTTCTAAGTAGGAGAGGATGGGGTTTGGTCATGGCTTTGAAAAGTCTTGCTAATTAGGTTGTGCGTTGTGGCATAGCGCCACCACCGTAATGCCACAAATACCGGGGATGCGGCACTATAGCGGGGCTTACCCGCTCCCTCACCAGGGCGTTAACGGGCGCCAAAGGAGGAGATTAGGGGATCCACCATGAATGATTCAATCATTTCTTTTTCTTTTTTTAACCTTAGGTAAACCACCCCACCATAGCCAAAGGGGGGCAACACTCTTACCACGTGTCCACGTGACTTAGACGTAGCGCTAGCGTGGAGCATGAGGCTTTACCCGAACCGGTTTTTTTAGGGTAAGGCAAACCGATTTTTGGTGAAAAAACTGGACTGGTTATAAACATTTTTTTTTTCAAATAAACCAGATTTTTTCGTATAAAAATTGTTTTTTTTTTAAAAAAAAACAAAAACGGTTTTAAAACAGGTTGGGAAGCCGGCAGTTCAGCTCAAGTTCTACCTGATAATAAAAAGCCGGTTTTCTTTCTTTCTTTGTTTTTTTTTTGTTCCGGACCGGTTTTTTTTACACGTCTAACACCACATGGCTTTACTAACAATGTAACTCTTTCAACTGTTCAAATTTTTTTTTTTTAGAATAACAACTCACACCCATCAAATTTAGTTCTAATTATACTCTGGTGTCCATATTAGTGACACTCGAAGTCTCAAACACATTGAATAATTAGAACTTGACCTGATTTAAAATACAATCCTGTTTTGGCTAAACATACATTTACATCATATCTCTTCACAATTATAATTGTATTTGGTTTTTTATAAAGATATAAATATAGACTGGGGCTTTGACATATACATTCAACGTATTTATGGTGGCCTATATTAATTTGGGTGACAGACACATGAGATCTTAATTTGGGTGACAGGCACATGAGATCTTTAAGAATTGAAGAAGTTTTAACTTTTCTGGACCTTAAGTTGGACGGTTAGTGGATTATTAATAAGCATGTATAACGTTGTTTCTGCAAGACCAAAACCTGTACCAATTCAACACTACTCGTTAGTTGTTACTACTTCACCAACTCCACCCACCATAATTGTGGGTCGGAGACCTAGATAAATAGGCACGTTGACGTTGCATTGCTTTGCTACAGTATTAATATATGGGTTTGCTGCATTTAAGGACAAGTTAAATTACAGTACAAACTGAACCCTTCACATGCATTAGATTTAGAGTTGTGTAGTGATCATGATGAAGTTTGATGAGCTAATCGAGAATTGGCTAATTAACTTGGTCTATGAGTGGAGTTAAGTTAAACCCCCATGACCTGCGGACAGAAAATGTCTCGATGAGCCAGATCATCCGGCAAATAGATATGATCCATACGTTAGACCTGAATTTCTTCATTCAAGGATCCGATTCACCACTTACGATTTCTCTCAATTTTTTCTATCTTCAATACTTTCGGTTCAAGACTAAAACGTGTAAATCAGTAATTAGGATACGTCTATTTATTATTTAGGGGAATTGGATTTCCATATTTTCTAATAGATTTGTAGTTTTGAAACTTTAACAAACCTCTCAAATTTAGAACTATCTTATAAAAAGGTCTCCTTAGGTTGAATGGTGTAGGGCGTTATTGTCTTTCCACCTGAGCTTAAAAACAATGAAAGGCGTCCCTCGGCTATTTCCAGCGCGTCATTGAACAATTGTGACCACGATATTGATGGCTAACGGGAGGGTCTGGTGGGCCCCTTTGATTCAACTAATAAAAAAATTTCTTTTTTGTTTTTTTTTCCTTTTTCTTTTTCTTTTTCTTTTCTTTTCCTTTTCTTTTTTTTCTATTTTTAATTAAATAGGCGTTATTCTATTTTTTTTATTTTTGTGTATTATTGAAATGAGCTAATAAAACCCATTTTTGGTATTGATTTGATCCTTCATTTTTCTTACTATCAAAGTTTAATATAGAGTATTTTTGTATTTATCTTTTAT
The DNA here is from genome assembly GCA_028751855.1 of Ambrosia trifida. NCBI lineage: Eukaryota > Viridiplantae > Streptophyta > Magnoliopsida > Asterales > Asteraceae > Ambrosia > Ambrosia trifida. The sequence continues at coordinate 36,636,015 of CM054123.1, read as the reverse complement.
GCTTCTACTTTGTGTAAAGCTGGCACAACAAACCCATTCACTCTCTTTTGTATTGATTTCATCATTCATCTTTTATCAGGTCGTCTCAAGTTCCTAGGGCTCCAAAGCGTGTAATAAAGTTGTTGTCATTTTCGTTAAAAAAAATGGTTTTTATACCATGATTCTTGTACAATCTTTGTATGTATGTATAATCATATGCCACAAACCTCAATGTCAACAATCTGAAAGCCTAAAATTGCTTATATATAGTTTACTTTTTTTTTTCTTTTTTTTATAAAGAATATAGGGCTTAAAGAAATGGAGCCCCAAAGCCCTACCTTTTTTTTTCACTCTCTCTTGAGCAAACTTGTCTTTTTTCCTTGTTAAACGTGGAGGTTACTTTTATTAACGTGTGCCAGGGGCTCTACTTTTTAATATATTGTCCACCAACAAATCATGAGTAACATAGTGTCAACCTCTTAACTAATCGTAACCAATATAGCATGCTAGCGTGTCAAATTTTCTATTGCATGTCAAATTCCCTCTTAATTAGTAGGGTGAGCAAATGTCGGTTTGGTTCGGTTTTTACACATAATCGAAACCGATAACCGAAGTTCGGTTTTGGCAAAAACCATAGTTGAAACCAATTTGTTAAGTTGGTTCAGTTAATGTGGTTAATATGTCGGTTATCAGTACGGTTTCAGTTAATTATCAAAATTTAAACTTGTGCAAAATTATAAACTTAAAATAGTTAGTCATGGGTTTTGAGCCTTTTTTCAAGAATACAAATACATTTAAACACATGAAAATATACTTAAAATTCATGGATATATATACATGAAAAACACATAAATATATAAGTATCGGTCTGGTCTTGGTTATTCCGGTTATGGAAGAAGGAAAAACCGTAACCCCAACTAAATGATTCAGTTTTGGCCATATCTTTACTGTAACCAATCGGTTAGTTCGGTTTCGGTTATTTTTCAGTTCGATTTCGGTTTTTCGGATATCGGTTAGCGTATGCTCACCCGTATCCCTTAGTATTTTGTTAGTTATGATCTGTTAGTGGACAATGTGTTAAAAAATGTAACCGCCAACAGTTAGGATATGTAATGATTAATGAACAATAGGTGATAGTTAATATTATTTAAACTCAATACTTTCATGATGCAATAGATCTATATTGAATTAACGTAACAATCTTTGTTATTAGCTTTGTATGGTAGGTATATTTTGGCGGCAGGATTGCTTTAAGTTTAGCCAAATCTTTATTTGGTTGTTAAATTTTATTAGGGATTTTGTCCACTTTATTGGTGCTTAAAACGGATTAAAGAAGCAAAGTGCTTAAACTAATAAGCATGTATTTTAATTAATCTTGGGTTGTAGCTTCCCCTAGGACGTGGGTTTATCTTAAAATAGTTAGCCATGGCTTTGGAAATGCGAAATTAACTCTCCCCCGGCCACAAAACAAATATATGTGCACAACCCTTACAAGATAAGTAAAATATGGTGTTTTAAAAAGAATAAAATAGTTTGTCCAACACTAAAAACTATGTCCACTTAATTAGTTGAGGTCACAAAATGTTATTTAAATCGTGATTTGATCTCGTGTTAAAGTTACAATATATAATTGTTAATCTAAACTGAAAATGTGTGGTGTGAATATTTAGAAAAAAAACTCGAAAGCAGTGAAAATTTATTAGTTTGAATAATAGCTTGAATCACCTTCGGTTTCAACTCGTCACCTGCAATCGTAAAACTGTTGACTTGTAAATATAACTCTAGTATGTTAATGTTTATGATTATTGTGAATGTTAAACTTATGTAAATGTATGTATTATGTATCATGTAGAACATATATATAGGTTCATTAGTCTAGTTAAGTAATGTAGAACATATATGGGTCAAAACAACTTGGATACAACAAGTTCAAGGCTGCACGGTTGAGTTTCAAGTCTGGACATCATAGAACAATGCTGCACACTTGCAAACTTAATCGGACAAAGGAACAGAACACAAACAGAAGCAAACAGAAGGTTTCGAATGTTACAAGGATGCTGAAAAGACCAAAATGCCCTTCCAGTTAAATCAGTTATTTTCCCGCCAAATGTGCAAACTAACCGGTGGGACAAGAAGACATAACGGTTCATGAAGAGACACAACTATTCGAAACATATAAATACAAATCCAAGGCAACCAATTTCAGTTATCAAGATTGTGCAACAATAAACAATCCTCTCGCAAAATAACTTCCAGATTTCTTTGTGTTCTTTCAATCATTTGTATCAAACTTTGTATTATCCTATTCTATATAATCGTTTGTTTCAAGTATATCATCTGTTATTTGTTTAATTCCGCTGCGTTATCAAGTTCTGGGCCAACAAAACTGGTATCAGAGCGAGGTTTATCATCTGTTTTCATACATTCTGTTCGGTTATTCCTTGTAAGATCATTTTCTTATTTTGTTTCGCCGAGTCAGTTTCTAATTGATGTTTATTCGAGTTTGTCTGTTTGCAGTTTGTATCTATAATTCAGTATTACTCTCAATCTTTTAGTCTGTTTCAGCGATCATTGTTCACATAACAAAATCAGTAAACACGAGTCAAAAGTTTCTGTTCTATTGTCAAAATCAAATCTAATATTCTGGAAGTTAGTCTTTGTTGTCTCTTGAATCATATATATTCACAGTAAACATTATTGTGTAGTTACTTTCCTTCTTGTTCCATATCCGAATCAAATCAGAAAAGATCTTAGTTGTCAAAACAGTCCGGATACCGTCCATGATGTCAGATTCAACAAGAATTTCGTATTCTGGACCAAGGCCACAATATTTGGCACGTTATAGACGAAGGAAAGAAAGGCAAGCAGAATTAAGAAGAAGGGGTATTGAAACAAGGAAGTGCTTCTATTGCAAACAACCGGGTCACTTAATTGGTGTTTGTGGCATAAAGGAGAGAAATGAGGGTGCACAATTGATAAGAGATGCCATCAACACCGGGATTTCATACTATCCCGAGAAGTCATTTGGAAATGGTGAAGATTACATTCTTCAAGGATCCGATATTGGTTTGTGGAAGAATCTTTGGTATGTAAGTCCTAATCTACAAAATCATATTGCGGGTAATTTAGATTTCTTTCTTAAGTTAAAGAGATCTTTTGGGGTTGAAAGCAAGATTAGGAATGAGTTTGTATTCATAAGGGGGGTTGGAATTGTTAGTATTATCGTTGAAGATCAACAATTGGTCATACCCAATGTGTTTTATTCAACGGATTTGGAAGACAACATACTAAGTCTTCCACAACTTTTACTACAAGGTTTTGTGGTAAAAATTGTGGAAAATTTTTGTGTTGTGGAAAATATGTTCAAAGACAAAAGCATGCAATTCCGTTTCATAGAAAACACTAGTGAGTCCAAAGAAGAAATTTCGGCCATGTTGAAAATTGGTGAAGAGGAACATAATAAGATGAAAGATAGTTACATAAATGACTACTATGAGTCAATTTCAGCCGAGGCCGATTCCTCAATGAAACAAATAGATGATGTTGTTAATAGTATAAATATTGACTCACTAGAAAAGTGCATTGAGTTGTTGGATATCATACATGACATGGAATTCCCTTGGGCACATAGAAACATTCTCAAAGGACCATTCATACAAATGGTTTCTTGGTTTCTAAAGGAATTCCTAGGAATAATGAATAGGCCAATCCCTCCAAGGTTTGAAAATGGGAAATATGTTGAATTATATGATTTGTATATAATGGTGCAAAGAGAAGGTGGATATAGAAGAGTTTCAACCTATGATATATGGGTTGTGATTACAAAGGAATTGGGGTTTGACTATGAGGACAAGGATATGATGCGAGTCTTGTATGCACAATACCTTGATGTACTAGATTGGCAATATTTAGTCCACAAAAATGCCCGGAAAACAGCCGCAAATGTGATGAATGAAAGGCATGAAAGTAGTCAAGTTAGAAGGGTAAACACATCACCAAACATGTCTATGGAAGCAACATCGTCAAACAAAGAAATGAAGCCAAATGAAGAAGACTTTGCTTTATACATGGGTGGTGATTGGAGGGCAGCAAAAAGATACATGAAGAGAAGAAATTTCGACTTCACACAAGCCGAAATAGCCCTCAAAGAAGCCATAGAAACTCTACCAACAAGTCCCATGAGCCCTAGTTATATTTAGGGGCGAGTGTTGACTTGTAAATATAACTCTAGTATGTTAATGTTTATGATTATTGTGAATGTTAAACTTATGTAAATGTATGTATTATGTATCATGTAGAACATATATATAGGTTCATTAGTCTAGTTAAGTAATGTAGAACATATATGGGTCAAAACAACTTGGATACAACAAGTTCAAGGCTGCACGGTTGAGTTTCAAGTCTGGACATCATAGAACAATGCTGCACACTTGCAAACTTAATCGGACAAAGGAACAGAACACAAACAGAAGCAAACAGAAGGTTTCGAATGTTACAAGGATGCTGAAAAGACCAAAATGCCCTTCCAGTTAAATCAGTTATTTTCCCGCCAAATGTGCAAACTAACCGGTGGGACAAGAAGACATAACGGTTCATGAAGAGACACAACTATTCGAAACATATAAATACAAATCCAAGGCAACCAATTTCAGTTATCAAGATTGTGCAACAATAAACAATCCTCTCGCAAAATAACTTCCAGATTTCTTTGTGTTCTTTCAATCATTTGTATCAAACTTTGTATTATCCTATTCTATATAATCGTTTGTTTCAAGTATATCATCTGTTATTTGTTTAATTCCGCTGCGTTATCAAGTTCTGGGCCAACAAAAACATTATGTAGTTTGGAAATTTTGGAGTCAACAACACTTATTTTGGGCACTGTAACACAATAGTAGGCTAGCAGCTGGTGCACAAGAAAGCATATTATCCATATAAGAAAGCATAATTTCATTGGGTCAACTGTCCACTTCAACATCACGATTTACATTGTGTGATACTTCACCACCCTACCCATGTTTGACATCCTATCTATTTTGGACTATTATAAATATGTTTTATTATATTTGAAGGGTATCTTAAATAATTTCTATTAGGGAATTAACAAAAGTGATCGGTTTTCTAAAGAAAATAGTGACCTAAGTCCCTAACACTATTTTTAAAATTTTGGCCAAGCTAACAACTATTATCGAGTGACGGTCGCTCCATGTTTGTGAGCGGTGACTTGCTCGGATGAAACCGTTTGCTACTCTATATATCCACTCTCATCGACGGTGGTGGTGTTTATAATTAGATGCACATTATCGTAAAAATAAATATAAGAAGTTTAACAAAATAGTTATATGTGTTCAAGGATAGAACAGTTAAAAACAGTAGTCGATCGGTACTTCCATCATTAAAGCCAGAAAATTAGCTGAAAAAAGAGAGTGAAATATGGCTTTAGTTGGTCATATGTAATAAAACAGTATGGTATGGTGATTAAATAAAGCTACAATATAATGAACCAAATTTTTAGTTAGGGGTTGTTTGGTAAGCCTCTTAATGAGGCCCTGAATCATTTAGCGCTTAATGATTCAGCATTCAGCGTGTTTGTTTCAGCTTCTGAATGGAATGGTTAAAGCTGAACCATTAAAATTTGAGATGTTGCTGAACCATTAAGCAATGAACTAAGCTTAACCTTAATGAGACTCTCTTACCAATGTGAGACAAGAATAGTAACCATTAAGAGGTCCAACTAAATGATTCAGCGCTTAAGTATTCAGACCTCTTAACCATGCAGACATCTTAATAATTCAGCATTTAATCAACCAAACAGCCCCATAAAGTTACACCAAAACCGGGGAGGAAAATTTATGATTTTTGTGTCATTTAGCTACTTTTTATAAGGGAAAATGGCCAAAGTAGCCCCTTGACCGGGTGTTTTGCGTAAATAGCCCCCTCCACCGTCTTTGGAGAGACGGGACACGGTTTCCAAAAGGGCTGAACCGTCTTCCGAGATCCTTTGGATTCCAACCAGTAGCAACCCAACACGTGGCGGTTACGATCCCGATGTCTGCCACCCGGCTCCCGTGGCGGCTTGAGACGTGTCAGCGCCGCAAAGCCGTCTCCGGTGGGGTCCCTGAGACGGTTCTCCAACGGCTCAAGTTAAGCCGTCTTCGGCTCGGCTTATAATAAAATAATATATCCGATCCCACCGGAGACGGCTCCTGAGCCGGTTCGGGTACGAAAAAGCCGTCTCCGGTGACGTCTTTTAAAATTTATCAACCGTCTCCTGAGACGTCAGCGGGTACGAAAAAGACGGCTTCCCGTACCGTCTTTTTACTGTTTCTGCACCGACTCGGTGCCGGACGTCGTACATTGACGGAGACGTTTTCGGTGATGTGACGTCCATGACGAACCGTTTGTTATAAAATTAGTAAATTTTGTAACAATTTTGTTTGAATTTTTTCTTGTATTCCTTATTTTTCTTTCCAAGTGTTTAAAAAAAGTTGTGTTTTTAAAAATGGTTAGTTTTATAATCTATAGTGGAGGCAGGTGGGAAGTTGTCAACGGTCGAATGGAATACGTTGTTGATAGTAGCTGTAAAAGACGTGGTTTTGAAATTGATTCAAATATCTCGTATCTTAGTTTTTTAAATGTAGTTTCCGATGTGTGTGAGATTCCAAACATTTCAAGGTTATCTTATAAAATGTCAGCTTTTGATGATGCAATCGACATTTTTAATGATCGTGATGTATCTTTTCTTTTTAAAGTTGCTTTGCAAAACCCCCATGAAGTATTGAAGTTGTATGTTGTAGATGAACCAGGTGTGGGTTCGTCTAGTAATGCTCATTTAAACGACGTACCTTCAAATGATTCAAAAGTCCCTGATCTAAATGTGTCTATAGAAAATTTTGATCATTACACACCATATGGGTGTTTTGGAAATTTCGATGATGAGAAAGCTGAAAAAGAAGAATTTTATGGAAAGCCAAGTCCTGAATTGTTTTCAGATATAACCAAAAGCTCTTTAGTTTTTTCTGAAGGTTCCGTATTTCGTAACAAAGATGAATTGAAATTGCAGTTAGGAAATTTTTGTTTGTCTGAACGTTTTTCCTATAAAGTGGACAGGTCATCTAAAACGAGGTATGAAATTTCATGTGTAGTTGATGATTGTGATTGGCAATTTAGGTCACGTTCTGTCCCAACTTCAGACACGTTTTTTGTTACATTTTTTAACAACAACCACACATGTTCTAAAACTCAAACACATCCCCATCTTCGTCAAGCTAACCCGCAAGTAATTGGTAGCATACTGAAGCACCAATTGCGAGATACTAGACGTGTTTATCGTGGAAACGAAATAGTACAAGATTTTCGAGAAAGATTTAAGGTTGATATATCATATACTCAAGCTTGGCGGGGGAAGTGTCATGCACTTGAGCTTTTGCAAGGAAGTAGCAAACAATCGTTTTCTGAGCTTCCGTTCTACTGCTATAATTTGCGAAATGCAAATCCAGGGACTGTTACTGAGATTAAAACTGATGAAGACAATCGTTTTGAAATGCTTTTTATTGCCATTGGTGCAACGGTCAGTAAAATATTTTTACCTATTTTCATACCAACTTAAATAAATTATTGATGTTTTGGTTTACTGAAGTCTAAAATTTATCTGTTTTTCATTTTATTAAACAGATTCGGAGTTTTCTTCTGTCTTTAAGACCGGTCATTATTATAGACGCGGCACACTTAAAAGGTGAGTTTAAGGGAACGTTATTCCTTGTTGTTGGCATGGATGGTAACAACCAAATTTTACCCGTTGGATATGGTATCGGCAAATCCGAGGACGGTGAGAGTTGGACGTGGTTCTTATCGAAACTTAAAGAGTGTATCGGTGAGCACCCGGATTTGGCGATCATATCTGACAGAGCCAACTCAATAGATTTGGCAGTTCGGACTGTTTTTCCTAATGCATTTCACGGGTTGTGCTGTCGACATTTGATGGTGAACTTAAAGATACCAAAAAGCAAAAAGAAGGATTTAGAGACACTGTGGTGGAACACTTGTAAAGCTTACCGGGTGTCTGATTTTGAAGAAAGTTTTAACGCGCTGTGTGCAGCCCTACCAAGGGTTAGGAATACTCTATTGAGTATCGGTTTACATAAGTGGTCAAGAGCACACTGTTCAGGGAAACGATATCATTATATGACATCTAACAGTGCAGAGTCAATCAACGCCTTATCTAAGGACGAACGAAAAGTTCCAATCATCCATTTGGTTGAATTTTTTAGACAAAAACTTCAACAATGGTATTACGAACGCCGAAATGAGGCTATTCAAAATAAACACGTACTGACTCCTTTCGCGGTAAAAAAAATTATTAAAAAGATTGAATATTCTAGAACGTGGAAGGCTTATGGCGTTGGGGTTAACACTTTTCAAGTTCTAGACGGTGGGAAAAATGGTTTTGTTGATCTGTCTAATGAAACATGCAGTTGTTGTGTTCCTCAGATATCGGGTTTCCCATGTGGCCACATGATTGCAGTATCAAAATTACTGAAGGAACAGGACTGCAGTCATTATACGTCACCTTGGTATAGCAACCAGTTATACAAAACAACATATGAAGAGGCCATTTATCCTTTACCCCACAGGTCTGAATGGGAGACGCCAGAGTATTTGATTCCTCTACAACCACCACATATCACAAAACGACAGTCGGGACGTCCTCGTGAAAATAAACGAATTTTATCGAGAGGCGAGGAACCTACGCCTGTATATTGCAGTCGTTGTAGAACTCACGGTCATCATCGTGACCGATGTTCAGCTCCTGTTGCCTCACGATCAAAATCTGCTAGGCGTGGTTCAAAGAAAGAAAATCATCATCAAACACCGTCCCCCACTTTCGTTGAAGCAGATGACTTTGTAGAATATGTAATTCATAATACTTGTTCGACTGTTAACCTTGCTGATTTTTAGTGGTGCTATTTACTTTAATTTATTTACTTAACAATGTTTATAACATAAAATTTACAAATAACTTCGATATATCAAGTTTTACATCAATACATAAACTAGGTAGATAAATATTTAAATATTTGACGGTGCAAAACGACCAGCATAAATTTCATCTGCCATGAAACGTCTGAATCTCATGCAAGCATCATGTAGGCTGCCTTCTCTCCAAGTCAATGACATGTTTTGAACAAGATTTCTCAGCAACATACAAACGATTACCCCTGAATGTCGACCAATGCGACTATTGGTGACAGGCCAGACAACATCCCCCGAAAATTGTAATGATTCAACTTCGTTTCTACCAGACTTTTGCCAGTACGTTATAGCCCCTAGAAACCATATGAAAGCAGATTCAAATTCTATAAGAATTTGATGAATTTTTCTATGAATGCAAAACGTATCACCGCAATCTATGGGACTACAGTTATTTGGGAAATACACTGTTACTTGTAGTAATTTCATGTCAACTTGTAGAACAAACCAGTTTTCATCGTCTATCGAGGCTGGTATATATACCTGAAAATTACAGTCCAAAACGAAATGTAGATTTTATACAGCACGATAAAAAGGTATAAAATATACAAAAAAAACAGTATTTTACCATAATAACTTCCCAAAGAGGTGGATATATTCTTCTCGAGCCGTTTGCGTAGCAATAAGCATGGTGATCTTGTTCAATAATTAGGTTATAGAAATTAGGGGGAAGAACAGTCCAAAGACCATAACTACATGTTGTTGGTCTTCTTTGTCGTTCAATGTCCCTTAACGACATCAATTTGTTGCACCATGCACGAACATGCTGTAAATAAATGTTAATAAAATCACAAAAAAATTATCATATCATATAACGTATAACGTAACAGTCATAGTATTTACCGTTTTTTGAAGATATCCGCTTCCACAGTACCCTAAAATACCACCCCACCACTCTTTGTTTAATGGTGTACGCCCCATATAGGTTGTATAGCAACATGTGCTATCACCATCGTAGTAAAACTCAAGAACATTTGGAGCCCAAAAACTTGATTGGTTATGTGGATTAACCCAAATTGTGTTCTCTACGGGAGCAGGAATGTTAGTCATTATGCTATTAAAAAGCATGTGAAATGAGCTTCTATATAAGGACCTAGGTTGATAGGTGTACCAATATCGGGTGGAATTTGCAATTTTTGCCAAACGTCAAGGACTAAATTGGCAAATAACTCTTTCGTTTTTTATAAATATACCTACCACCAACCGTTCATCATCAATTGTGTAGAGGTTTATATACCATCACCATGTCTCAGTCATCATCTTCATCTTCAAGGTCTTCATCTAGACGATTTAGCAGGTCAAGAGAAATATGTTCATGCGGTGCAACTACACGTATACTTATCTCGAGAACTGATGCAAACCCGGATAGAGACTTCGTGTGTTGCGTAAGTATTAAATTTTAATATTTATCGTGTGCTTTTAATGATCATCAAATAACTGTTTATTTTTTTTAAACCACAGACTGCTGGTTGTGGATTTATTAGGTGGGTAGAAGCGTCAGAATGTTTCAGGTGCAAAAAAATCGTTCCGGGGTTGAGGCAATCGTTAGACGAGCAACAAGCTTTGGCTAGAAAATACCGTTTGCAGGCCAGATTGTTGAAGTTACTTTTGGTAGTTAGTTGGGTTTTGTTTGCATATCTACTAATGTAACACAAGAGGAGTAGTAATAATAATGACATTAGTAATATTAAGGTAACAATTTCAGTTCGTCTTCATCGGAAGTCTGTCTATTATCTACCGAATCAGCTTCCGGCAAAACGTTCCTATAAAATTCAAAGGCCATCCTGTACCGCATTTTTAAAGCTGCATCTTGGGTGTTTTCATATTTATTATTTAGAGGTTCGTTTTTAATCAACCTCTCAATAAATATGCACACCCAAACCCCACAATCACCAAGATGTCCGGACTGTTGGGGGTACATCTTCAGGCTCTACGACTTTGAAAGGAGGGGCGTACATGTACGGGTTTACGGATTCGTAGTAATTATTGGATCTTAGCCAAAGCTCAAATGCATAATTAGCATTGCATATGACCTCTCTTTTGGCCCCCTCCGCGCCCTTCAAACCAAGTAAACTGCAAAATATAGAAAAAACATTATCAAAATTAACACTATTACCTAATGAAAACCGGCATTAAAATGAATAGGTCCAACATTTACCTGTCATAGATGGTAAACGTTCGCTGGCACAGGTTAAAAACTCCGAGGATCCAATGTTGTAAGCTTATATTCAACACAACATATACCTATTAAATCGCGAATAGTTTGAAACAAAATGTTAAAAACAAATCATAATATGTTCAACAAACAAAACCATGATTTAAATTTGAAAAACAACCTCGTCAACATCAGCGATTTTTGGAAACGGTTCGAATGACCCATCAAACAAATCTTTAAAAGGCTGGTTATTAGTACGGCTAAATAAACCCCCCACAAAATATGGAGGAAGGATGCTCCAACGGGAGGTTGAGCTCCAAAGAGTCTCGTAGAGATGGTGTGTCCATCCATATATGTGCTATAATAAATAATTTGAATATTCAATATTAAACTGCGGTAAATATATTAATTAAATTAAACATAGTTAATAAAAGTAACAAATATTTAAAAATTATTACCTCGCTGCCTAACCAACCGAGTGAATCATCGTCGAAAAGATCTTCCCAAAAGCCATCTGGGAATATATTTCCCCCAATTAGTGCACAAGTTCTATGTTTATCCTTTTGTTTTGGATACCATTTTTTTATTAGTTTTATGTTTTCGTTTTCATCGTCTGATTTGAACTTCTTCTTTTTTGCACCTTTTATTGTTGTAAATGGGGAAAGCATACACGAGGATGGCTTTGTTGACCTTTGAGACCGTCTCAACTATTAAAGTGACAAAAGTGAACCAATTATTTTGAATTTAAATGCTAAACTATGAAGGAAAAAAATAAAATAAAACATAACTACCTCAGGCTTTTTTAGGCCGTCGGTGTCTGGTCTATATACATCACCCGAGCTAAACAATTCATCAACATTTTCATTGTGATGCGAGCTCGTCGGGCCTTCTACACCAGTCGGTTGGGATTTACGTACCTAAGATTTAAAAATGTTAATTATTTTAAACTTTTCAACAAATTAATACGGATTAATAATAATCATACGACAACTTTACCTCAGGCAGTAAACCTTTCAACTTGTTATTATAAAAGTTTTCCAACCTATCATCCATCAACGCTTTAAATTGCTCTATTAAATCATCGTTGATAGTGTAGGTTGTCGGAACAGTTTCCGACTTTCTTTTTTTGGCCGTCGAATCAACAGGCTGATCACCGTAAACCGTAAGCAGATCATCGAAATTTACATCATCCGCTGCCGTATTATCAAAATTTACATAGGCAGACGGATGAAACTCGGACGGCTTATTAAAGCACCCTTGAGCCCGGTTCCTTTGTGCTCGTAAAAAATGGGCACTATCAGTGTACCAGGCACAGCGCAGCTCAAAGTCATTCGGAAGTAGAAACCTAAACGGCTTAAGCCCTTCATGCTGAAGCACAACAATTTTTTTTCAAATTTTATCACTTATATTTAGCTTTTCAAAAAAAAAATTCGGTAGAAAATGATTTCAAAAGATTACCATAGAATTTTCGGTGATCTTACGATCAATGGTGCTCCTCTTCATTTTTTTTCCCGGACCCCAGGAAAGAACTCTGGGGATTGTATCACCAAGAAAAAAAGCTGGATCGTTTCTAAATTCTGGAAATATCTCAAATATCCAGATCTGCAAGTTTTTAAACAAAATTTAGAAATATCTCAAATATTTGTTAAAATTAATAATTAAAAGTAAATAATTCATACAAACTAATACCTTGAAAACCCAATTACATGATTTTAAACTGAAGCCCTTTGTACCCCGCTTTTGAATCAGGTGCATGTTATTGATATTTTTAACCAAATCTTCCCAAAAATAACTTCCCCATGGAAATCTATTCAACACTACAAAGTCATCAACAAGATCGAGCACTAGATCATCCACGGTCGCGGAATTTTGGGTACCCTTAAACACCGATTCAATCAATACCAGGATACAAATACGGACAAGATCATCCTCCTCATAATCGCTCCAGTCACCGTTGAAAATATCAAGCACACTTTCATAAGATACCTTACTCACCTCAGGGAATATTCGTCTTTTAAACGATGTTGGGGATTGTGCGAGTTCCCAACCATCGTGACGGCCAAATCTTAGGCCCGTTATCAGACAAAATTGTTGTGGAGTGAATACAAGACTGTTAGGACCGATTTGATAAAAAAGGCCGTCGATACTAGGCAGTCCCGTCTCAATCTGATGTTGTGCCACTGAGAGTAACAAATTACTTTCGCAAACATGGCTCATAACATCCAGAAAGTGACCGAAGACGGTCTCCCTAAAACGCCTCTTCATTGCCTCGGACATTCTAGTATTCATTTGTGTTACTTTGTTCCAGGCACTTCGGACTTTTATTTCGGTATCAGACTAAAAAAAAGGTTATAAAAAATTTTTTAGTAACGAACAAGGTAAATGAAAAATGATAAAAATACTTGAATGAAAAATGGTAGTAAACGCTTACCGCAGGAGGTAAGCTCCGAGGAGGATTCGGCTGTTGTGGGTGCCGAAAAAACTCTTCGTACTGTTCCTCTTGTAGTATTTGATGTGCGTTCATCGGGTCGACAAAGTCACTCGGATTAAACATGGTCAAACGGGTTTGGTCAACCTCGATTAACGGACAACAAAAAAACAAACAAAATTAAAAATTAATCGACGGTCGACGGTGAGCACGTTCGTGGTGGACCACTTGACCAAAAATATGTCGGGTGGTCCCGTTTGTGTTGTGTCATTTTCAATGAAAAAAAAATTTTAAAACTTTAAAAAGGAACGTTAATATTACCTTTTTAATTATAAATGACCGTCGTCTGATACTTTGACCGGAGTCCTAGCAAACCGTTCGCCGGAAAATAGATGATAAACAAGAAAACCGGTAAAAGAGCGTTCCCGTCAACGTAGCGTCTTTCGGTGGAGAGACTTTCACCGAAAGTTTACTTTTACCCCCAAAAGGTAAACCCTAGTGGGACCGGGCTGCATGGGCCGGGTCCGGTTCCCAAAGCGTCTCAGGAGACGGTTTGACCAAGACGGGTTCGGTTCCCAAAGCCTCTCAGTCAACCCTCTGACAAAGCCGGGTCCCGGTTCCCAACCCGTCTTTTGAGCCGGTACCCGGAACGATCTGCTGAGCCGGTTCCGGTTCCCAACCCGTCTTTTGAGCCGGTACCCGGAACGATCTGCTGAGCCGGTTCCGGTTCCCAACACGTCTTTTGAGCCGGTACTTGGAAAGATCTGCTGAGCCGGTTCCGGTTCCCAACCCGTCTCACAAGCCGGGTCCGGTCCCCAACGCCTAACCCGTCTGAGGAGACGGTTCCCAATACTAACCCGTCTGACGAGATGGTTCCCAAAGACTCTCAGTCGGCTCCCAAGGAGACGGTTCCCATTGCTGTCAGACGGTTCCCGAGAGTGCATTTTGTGGGCCCCTAATCAATTAAAAATTTAAAAAACAAAAAATTAAAAATTTAAATAAATAATTTATATTTAAAATCATCTTTATATAAGTAGTTGTAAACGTAAAATATTTTGTCGTTAAAAAAGGTTGTTGGAGAAGTATCGCTCAAGAAAATGTCTGACGGCCGTGATAAAAATATAGCTCCAGAAGAATACTTTTCTCAACCAGAGAAAACATTCCTCGAGTTGGATACTAAAAAAATGGAGGCGTCCGAAGGAACCTGAAATTACCAAAGAAAGAGAATTTATCAGTAATCGACAAAGCTTACACGGAAACGTTATCGGCAAATGGGCTATACCGGACGATGAGAATGATAATTAGGCAACTAATGTTGTTGACTTCTACAATAAAGGCGACGCACCGTTTTGTTATTCTGCTGTTTTTTCAAGAAGTATTGAGCTTGACAAAAATTTTTGGGGAATTTTGTTGGGCTATCGTTCTAACGGCTACCTCACACCAACAGTAATAACTTAAATTTTAATGTTTTTTTTTTTTATTTTTTTTACTGAAATTGTGATTCAATTATTTTTCAGCATGTTGAAGGATGGGTTGGAAGACTGATGAACTGGAGGAGTAGAAAGCTACAAAAAAATGCTTCGCTAAATATGCGGTGGACAATTCTTCCACCAGAATTTTATAATTCGTTATTAGAATCTGTACCAAAAAACTTGGCCAACTATTGCAATGGCAAATTCAAACCGTTTCCTTCATTTTTCGACGTTGATTTTGTTTTTTTCCCCGTTCAGCTTGAAAATAGGGAATGGTTACTGGTGCGACTAGAGTTGGTGACGCAAGAACTTGTTATGTATGCTTGTGAAGACCTTCGTATCAGAGACAAATACAGAACCATTGTTCACCCAAAGCTGACGAAGATACAATTTTATTTAGGAGCTTTACTAGTGAACATAAGATTCTGGAAGAAAACAGGTAATCCAGAAAAATGTATAACTTTCAATCTTAACGAAGACTATGTTGCACCACATAACTCCCTGTCTGGTAATGAAGCGGTATATCTTTGTATGCTGATGGAGCATTTGGTTACTGATAAACCAATTACTACGAACGGTGATCTAAAACAAACATGTTCGTCTTACAGACGATTCATATCTAAAAAAATGTATTTCTGGAGGTGCTTACCACGTCCAAACAATTCTTAATAAAATGTTCTTATTTTGGAAGTTTATTTATTTTTTTAATTGTCCTTATTTATTTTTACCTACCATATTAAATATTTAATTAAATTAAATTATTTCACACTATAAATACCCGCCAAATTAACAAATTCTTCACTACATCACATATTTTTCTTACAAAACATCAATCAAACCAAGTAAAATGTCTTCATGGACCGACGAGGAGATCCTTGGGGTTACACTGGCATGGCGAAATGTTGCCGAAAACACCCGAGTTTCGAACACCAGTCAAGAAATTCGTGCAACTCCATTTTGGAGTAGAGTATTTTTCGAGTTTCGAACACTTGTCGGCGGTCAGACAAACCGTACGACACAAGATGTTATAGAAAAGTTTCACAACGTCAAGGCGGAGTGCACCGTATTCGAAGGGTTCTTCAACTCCAACAAAGAGGAGTCGCCAAACGAGTCCGAGGAAGGGCTCATAGAATTGGCGAAAATCGACTACTTTTTGGACTACGACGAAGAATTCGAATACCTTTCCGCGTGGCATTTGTTACGTGATTATATTTAAATTTAGGTTTTATTAAAAATAATGTTATGTAATGTTCTTTTTTTAATGTATTTTTTATTATTAATAAAGTGTTTTAATTTATTTAGTGTTTTAAAAAATGTTGTAATTTTTACTATGAAATCTATTGATATTCCCTATTGAATGCTTAACCCACCCGCATATGTCCTTCCTATATAAAGCCAGTAGACGGTTTGCCATTACAGACCGTCAGTACACCGTCACAGATAAGAAACCCAAACCCAAAATCACAATGGCACCGAAACCGTGGACAGAAGAAGAAGAAATTGCCCTGTGCACTGCTTGGATAACTGTTAAAGAAAACCCACCACGTCGAGGGTCCATTTGGCCACTCGTTCTCAACGAGTTCAAAGTTTTGGTTGGAGGTTCAAGCAGGTCAACGGAGTCTCTCAACCGGAAGTGGACGGACTTGCAAAACAAGTGCCGTCTCTTCGAGGGGTTTTATCAAACCGCTATCCGTGAACTCCCACAAGACACTGCGGACCATGAAAAACTTGAACATGCCAAGATTGAGCACGAGTTTTCGGGCCGACCACCCTTTACTCATTTGTCGGCGTGGCAGATGATTCGTGATGTCGCCGGGGCTTTGGATTAGTTTTTTTTTTCTTACTTTTAATGTTCCTTTTATTTTAAGTTATAATAAAAAAAATGTTTATTTTAAGTTTATATTGTTTAAAGGGAGTGTTTTCTTTAACACCAAAAAGTAGAGAACACATGACCTTAAACAAACTTAACATAAACAAATAATAATAGGGATCCAATAAAAATACAACTAAAGTATTAAAACAATTACAATATACAAACAATAATAATTCACGAAGTCGTTCAACACGTCAAACACCGAGACATTTCCGTTGCTTGGAACGCCGAGATATATTTTCGCAGTGTACTTTATACCCACTGTCCAGTTTCATCTTCATCACCCTAAATACGTACATAAATATATGTACGGACAGATGCTTACCAACGGTCCGGACAAGTCAAAGAACAAACTCTCCTAAATATCACATCCGACCGTCTTGTACATGTAAAAGACGGATGATCCAGAAGATCATGATAGAGATTTAGGAAAAGGATGAACTTGCCAACAAAGTAGACTACAAAATCGTCGATGCAAATTACACGGGTTAACCCACGTGTAGATGCAACAACAATCCAAGTAGTATTATGTAGATGTAACAACAATCCAACAGAAGCCTTTTTCGCTTTACTTCTCACTAACTCCGACCGAAACCTATCCATCACTTCAACCTTTCGCTCCAAATGTATTACCAAGTGGTTGGAGGTCAACTTAAGGCTAAAGAAAATGGGTGAAAGGCTTTTTAAGGCCAAAGAAAATGGGTGAAAAACTTCGGAACAGAAGCTTTCCATAGAATGGGATTAGATAAATCCCAAAGGCTTAGGTTTAAAAAGTGCCATAATTTTTACCGAAAAAATATTCGGCTATTCTGAAGCTCAAAAACACGTCGAATAATCAAACTAAATTTGAAAAAAAACATTTGAGAAGATTTTGTTTGATTTGGTAAAATATTTTGGCTTGGTAAAATATTTTGGCTTGAAACAAACATTTGAGAAGATTTGGTTTGATTTAGATGTGTTTTTTTTTTTCAACCAAACCCACATATTTATACCCAAACAAAATTTGAAAAAAAAAAAATAAATTAATTAATGGCTGAAGACGGTTCAGCCAAAACGGATTCGGCTAAGCCGAGCCGAAGACGGCTTAACTTGAGCCGTTGGTGAACCGTCTCAGGGACCCCACCGGAGACGGCTTTGCGGCGCTGACACGTCTCAAGCCGCCACGGGAGCCGGGTGGCAGACATCGGGATCGTAACCGCCACGTGTTGGGTTGCTACTGGTTGGAATCCAAAGGATCTCGGAAGACGGTTCAGCCCTTTTGGAAACCGTGTCCCGTCTCTCCAAAGACGGTGGAGGGGGCTATTTACGCAAAACGCCCGGTCAAGGGGCTATTTTGGCCATTTTCCCATTTTATAATTATGGTTTACTTAATGACCAATCATAAATCATAGTAAAAAATCAAACAAATTGGAAAGTAAGGAGTGAACACTTGGTAGCACCCTGGTGACGTCTAAGGGACAACACCTATGGCTGTATTTAAGCTGCCATTAGAAATAAGAAATTCATTCCGAATTGCAAATTGAATCAAATGATCGCCTTGTATAAGCATTCGCGACCAAAATTAACTGCCAGTAGGTAGTTGTAACCATCATGGAGGGTTCCATTCATATTTGGTCATTTACTAGGTACATAATAAAACATGTTTTAACACACCAGATTCACACTCATTCTTGATTTTTATCTGGGAATTATCCGATTGAATTTTCGTGAGTACCAATGAAAAATTTTAGCCCGAAAGTGTGTACACAATTTTCAGAAATATCAAACTATTCACGAATCAAAAGCCAAGGAAACTCTTTTATAAAGTTTTTATAAGCATTTGTGAGACCGAAATTGTAACATGTCAGTTTGACAGGATCCCAACATCCTTGTTCCAAAGCATTCGTGAGGCAAGGATGTTGGGATCCTGTTCCAAAGCCTTCCCGACCGAAAAAGATGTGGTGTGTCCGATGGTTTCGGCCATCGCTTCTTTAGAAAGAGCGGACTTTATAAGAACGAGGACCTTATGATCCTCGGTTTTCCATTTGAGAAATTCGGGATTAATCGTGGTTTGATTCTCGTTAGCAACAGTTTCTTTTGGAGGAGGAGATATACCATCCACATGTCCGAGCAGGTTTAGGTAGGTTAAAACAGGTGTGATTTGCTTTTCCCAGGGCAAGTAGTTTATAGAATTGAGTTTAATATTTATGAGATGTGTGAGAGAGTGAAGGGGAATGGCTGTTGGATTAGTAGACATGATGAAGAAGAATAGAAAAATTGAACAGAAAGGAAGAAAGAAAGGGTCAGAATGTTTGCGCAGGAATGAATGGTAGGTGTAGGTGATAGGCTGATACCAAACATAAACTTCTACCGAGGAGTGCACCATGCATCTTTATTGGTTATAGTCTACGATATAAAGGTTTTCGATGTCTAGATTACTCAACCGGTCGCATCTATACCACTAGACATGCCAAATTCAATGAAGATGTTCTCCCATTCAAAACCACTCCCACATCATCCGATGACACTCATCTACCACTTACCAACTTTGAGAACTTTTTACCTACACCCACACCTAAACAAAACCACACTAAAAAATCAACCCCACTTAATACTTCCGCCCCTCCCTGCTCTCAATGCCCCAATACATTCCAGCCTCTTCCAACCGAACCTACATCACCAGGCCCACATCAAAACCCAACAGCCCAAACTCAATCACTTGGCCCACCCAATTCATCAAACAACAATATTCCATTCCTAAATGAAAATACCGAACCAAATTCCTTCCCACCCCAAAGTCCACCTAACAATACCTCATCCTACCCCTCCAGCCCGTCGAACCCATCCAGCCCATTGGACCCATCCAATTCCTCCGGCCCATCCCTTCCGGCCCACTCCTTGCAACCTCCTTCACATGTTTCAACCAACTCTTCCACAGATTCCCAAACTCCTCAAAATCATCCAACCATTAACAACCATCCTATCCTATGACAACTCGTTATAAAGCCGGCATCTTCAAACCGAAACATTTTGCAAATATGACTCAATTTACCAACCACCCTCTTCATCATTCTCTTCTTTCTTCACACGTACCCAAAGGGATTAAAACCGCTCTCAAAGATCCTAAATGGGTACATGCGATGCACGAAGAACTAACCGCCTTACACGGCAACCATGCTTGGCATCTAGTCCCTCGCCCCTCATCCAAAAACACCATTGGTTCTAAATGCATCTATAGAATTAAATACAAATCAAATGGAACCATTGATCGCTACAAAGCTCGTCTTGTAGCTCAAGGCTTTAACCAAATTTCGAGTCTAGATTTCTCTCATACTTTTAGTCCCGTTGTCAAATCATCAACCATTCGCGTTGTCCTAAGTCTTGCCACTATTCAAAAATGGAACTTACGACAACTTGATGTCAACAATGCATTTTTAAATGGTACCTGTTGGATCAGTATGCTCTTTGTTTAAGTAAGAACTTGCTATCTTTGACACTTAAGTGTTTAGCAAGCTCTTGTATATCAAATTATAAGCACAGCGGAATGTATAAGTTAAAGCAACACTTTTTATACTTAAGAAGAGTTATTACTCCCCCTTGATGATTGAAACTAATAATGACAAGTATTTATTATGAATCTAAGCAGTAAATGAGAATTAGATACTTAGACAGATTCACAATAAATACTGAAATGGAATAGAACAGTGAAAGTGTTTGAAGAATTTTTCTATTAAAATCAATGTCTAAAATAGAAGGTTGAAGCCTCCTATTTATAGACGTTTACATACATGTATCTTACCCATAAAGCAAGTACAGAAACATCAGAAACAAGTTGCACAAGTTGCAACATTGAAACTAACAATTATAGCTAAAAGTAATAATAAACAATAAACTACTGATACAAAAGGCGGTGAAAAATATCTGATGCTAAGTGCTGATGAATGACAAACTACTGATGAGTAGTTTGTCTTCAGTACTTCTGAAGTGAACTTGTCTGGTTTGGACTTCAGAACTTCTGATGAAGTTTCTTCTTCAGCACTTCTCATATCTTCTCTTCAGCAGTTTCTTGTCTTCTCTTCAGTACTTCTATACTTAGACAAAATGACAGAAGTGAATTAGACTAAGGTTTCCAAAAGTGGTTTCACCAATCCTCTTTGTCCTAACAATCTCCCCCTGGATTGATGAACCCAAAACCTTACTAATTCCTTATGATCTTCTTCTGTCTTGAACAATCTTCCATATCTCTTTGTACATGGTGTTCTTGAGCTGGTTTACTGTCCATCAGATAGAGATCCTCTCTGTGGTTCCAGATGTTGAATTGTGAGCAGGTCTTGTGTTGACAGTTTCTTTAGATCACTGATCTTCTTGTAAGCCCTGCTTGAAAGGTCTCTTCTTGTCAATAATACTGAGTTGTTATCAGTAAGTGACCATCTGATGATAGGTACCTTTGACCTGTTAAAGTCAGAGGAATAGGGAACCAGACTTGTCCCTTGGGTAGATGATCCTGAGTGTTGGATGCTTTCTGTTTCAGTTAACCTCAGGTGGGAGTCTCTTCCTTGTTGTTGTTGTTGTTGCATATCAGGCATCTGAATAGTTGGGAGATGGTGTTCAGTCACTACCTTGGTATGCATCTTTTCTTTGATAGTCTTTTGGATTTGGTAGGCAAAAGTGGAAGGATCCCTGAATTGTGTTAACAGAGGTTTCTCTTCAATGTCAAAATCTGAATGAACTATTGAACTTCCTTCAAGTAGTACCATTTTGAAATCAGTTTTGACATTGTCCTCTACTTTGTTTCTTTGAGTAGCAGGCCTTCTTGTTGATATACCAGAAGTTCTAACTACTGATCTTGAAGGATCAGCAGTTTGAAACTTCTCTGGATTTGCAGCCTTGGCAGCCTTGTATTTTCGATAAGTATCCATCAGTCTTTCTTCTTTCCATCTGGATACTGAGGCTTTTGAACCATAGCCCTCTGCTACTAATTCATCTATCATCTGGGCTCTCATGGCCTTTCCTTCTTTGCTTGTGGCCAGTTTGTCTGCAATGAGTTGTGCCCTTCTTGTTAGCTCTTGCATAGAGAGTCCCTTGAGTGTGTAGGCTTTAGTCTTGCTGTTCTTTGTGATGTAAGACATCAGTTGTTGTCTTTTGTCTTGTTCAGCAATCTCATCAAGGCTAGCCTGCCTTTGTAGTTCAGCTTCATAGGCTTGAAGTTTTTCTTCATGGCTTAGGTCTAAATCATCCCTTTCTTCCAGAGTTTTCCAGATCAGATCTTCTCTGGCCTTCTTGTTGGCTGCAACTAAGCTCTTCTCTAGTAATTCAGCTGATTGAGAGATTGGAGAAGGGTTTAGTACAGTCATTGTTGTAACTGTTGTAGTAGGCCTGATAGGATCAGATTTTGGTTGAATGGGAGCAGTTGTTCTGGAAGGGTCAGCAGTTTGAGATTTGGAAGTGTTAACCTCTGATGGGTTGACAACTGCTGATGGTTTGTCAACTACTGAAGGATTGTCTTCAGTACTTTCTGATTCTTCATCAGAACTTTGGCCATCAGAAGTTTCTTCATTATGCCCTTGGGATTCATCAAATTTTTCAGCATCTTCTATCTCTTGAATAGAGACACCAAACAGTTTGGCCAGTTTTTCTTTTCTGGCTTAATTCTTCTGATCTCTTTCAAGGATAGCCACTCTTGCCCTTATCCTGGCTTGGAATGACTCCTTAGGTTCCCTAATTTTCTCCCCCTTTTTGGATTCATCAAGTTTAGAGGTTGAGGGTTGGGAGAATTGACCTTGAAGATGAGCAATCTGTTTGCTGTTGAATTCAATCTTGTTAGACAGATCATTCATCTTTGTCTTGATCACTCCAAATTGGTTCTTGATTGATAGCTCCAAGTTAGCTGTGTATGTTTGGAAGTGATTCTTGATGAGAGTGTTCATCATGTAGTATAGGGGACCCTCTGGGCTGCATAGCTGGTTCAAGTCTATGCTTGTTTGCCCAGGGAATTGGGTAGGCATTTGATGTGAAGGGTGTGTTTTTGGGAGATCCTCATGTTGTACAGAGGATGCCACTCTAGGGGTTTTAGGGATTGAGTAGACTTTAACCTGTGCAGGGGTGACTAGCTTCTTGAGCTTGGATACCCCTGAAACAGGACCTTCATAAAGTGCCGTCAATTCAGTAGTTTTGGTTTTTGAAACATCATCCAAATTAATGGAATCATCTGAATCCCTGATGTTGTCCTCATTGAGGACTGTCTCAGTTAAATCATGAGCTGAGCCCAACTCAGTTCTCTCATGAACCTCTTGTTCTTGGTTCTGAGGATTTCCTACTTCAGGCATTAAGCCTTCATCAGTAGTTGCCACATCTGAGGTCTTAGCTGTTTTACTTCTGTCCTCAGATCCACCACTGGGTGGTGACTGAGTAGTAGCAGCCTCAGATGCCCCAAGAGTCTCTAAGATTAGGCTTAAAGACTCTGGTCCACCCTCATCTCTTGGGTTAGGGCTAGTGATGTCCACATCCATGTCTGATGTTGTGGTTATGTCCCCTGTTTGTTGTGGTTGTAGGGGACTGACATAATCAGATGGGACTTTCTCTTTTAGCCCAGAGAGAAGTTTGGCAATCTCTATTGCCTCTGGTTCAGAAATTTGAGGGGTTGGTTCAGTAGTTTGGGCAATAGAAGAAATAGGTTGGTCAGCAGTTTCAAAAGAAGTGTGAGTTGCAATTGTTTTTCTAAGTCTTTTTCTTTTGAATAAGATTGTTATAGGTGCTCTTGGTGGGGTTTGAGATGGATGAGACTGAGAGGGTGTTTCAGTCTCACCTATTTGAAGAGCAGATTGCTCATGAGCATGTTCAGGCATCTCAACTTCCTGAACAGCTTTTCTTTTGGGTTGGTGGGTTTTTGTCTTTGTTGGCTTGGGCTTTTTGGCTTTTGGTGGTGTGAGTTTGGAAGATGTGGGCTTCAGGGGGACTTGGTTTTGTTCTCCCTGGTCATCTTCTGGCCAGGTAGCCGGTTTGTTATGCCTAGAGTATGCTTGTGAGGTTAATGGATTTAAAGTTGAAACTTTTCCCACAAGCACCTCATTACCCAGTTCCCCTATTATGCATTGCATAATGAACCTTGGGTATAACAAAAACTTTTTCTTGGTATTATTATGATGTAACACCAACTCATTGAAAAATAATTTTGATGCCCTGAATTTGGTTTCATTCACTATGGAATGAAATATTGGTTGAAAAGTAGAGGGCATCTGGTCATAAGACCCTGTTTTTGGACTCAAACACATAATAATATAATGAAACAAAAGCTTGTATTTTGGTTCAAAATATTTTTTAAAGATAGTAGCATGGGAGAGAGTACCTTGATAACCACACTCTGTCATGGTTAGGTGAATATCAGAGTTAGCAACATGATCTGGAGCAGTTACATCATTCAGGCCCAGTCTTGTTGCCAGTGTAGCCGGTGTGATGGTCAGTGGTTTCCCTTTTATCCTTGAGTTGAGGGAAATGATTTCATCATCAGCCGTCACCGTCTCAGCATTAGCCCAGAACTCATTCAGAGTTTCAGTATGAATTGGTGGGTCGATTGTGAGAGCAGTAAAATATTGGGATTTTACGACAAGATCAATGATCTCATCGTATTGGGACCAGCCTTCTTGTTTTTCAAGAAAGGCCATTTGATTGTGTCCCTGTTTTAGAACGAGAGCCATGTGGTTTTTGTTTTGGTTGATCGAACAGTTGATTTTGCAGGTTTAGGTTATTGAGAGAGTTTTTGAGAGAGAAAGAGGGAATTTTTGAGTTTGAAAGGATAAGTGTTGAAAAAAGATATTTATCAGAAGTTTTTAACCTCTTGAATCTTCTTTATTAGAAGTTTTTAAGCCGCCTCGGTTAAAAATCTCTTTATCAGAAGTTTTAAACCGACTAGGTCAAAACTTCTGATGATGGGAAAAGTCAGATTTGCCCTTTATGACTAAACTGCTGATGAAGGATTATTTCATCAGTAGTTCCCATTTCCTCTTCAGTAGTTTTAAAAGCTGATGAGAAATGTTTTTATAAATACTTTTATTCATAACTTCTGAAGGTTATTTTATCAGAAGTTATACACTTTTCAGAAATTATCCCCATACTGATGTTTTGTTCATCAGTAGTTTCTCTCTTTTCAGAAGTTTTGTTACAGACTTTTTGTCTTTTTGTAAGTGAAAAATGAAAAATATGTGCAGAAAAATAAACACTTACAAATTTAGCATCCCAAACATGGATACTAACTTCTGAAATGTTGATGTGTCAAGAGGTTTTGTGAAGATGTCAGCTATTTGATTAGCTGTTGCTACATGCTTCACCTCAATCTTGCCTTTTTCATAGCAATCTCTTATGAAATGGTACCTGATCTCAATATGTTTGGTTTTTGAGAACTGTACCAGATTTTGAATGATGCTAATGGCAGATTTGCTGTCTACAAACAAAGGTGTCTTGGTTTCTTTGATTCCATAATCAAGAAGTTGATATTGGAGCCATTGTATCTGTGA
The DNA here is from genome assembly GCA_028751855.1 of Ambrosia trifida. Classification (NCBI taxonomy): domain Eukaryota; kingdom Viridiplantae; phylum Streptophyta; class Magnoliopsida; order Asterales; family Asteraceae; genus Ambrosia; species Ambrosia trifida. The sequence goes on along the minus strand of CM054123.1, from coordinate 36,610,589 downwards.
TGTACAACTTGCAGCTGCAATGTATTCAGCTTCAGCAGTTGAAGTTGCAACAGATGTTTGCTTCTTTGATTGCCATGACACTAGACAGTTACCCAAGAATTGACAACCACCAGATGTTGACTTTCTTGTCATCTTACACCCTGCATAGTCACTATCTGAAAAAGCTGATAACTTGGTATTGCTTGAAGCAGGATACCAAATTCCAAGTGTTGGAGTTCCTTTCAGATATCTGAAAATTCTTTTGACTGCTATAAGGTGTGATTCCCTTGGTGCTGATTGATATCTAGCACAGACACATGTTGAAAACATAATATCTGGTCTAGAAGCAGTTAGATATAAAAGGGAACCTATCATGCATCTGTACATGGTTTGATCAACCTGTTTTCCTTGATCATCAGGTTCAACTTGTGTGATTGGTGTCATGGGAGTGGAACATGATTTACAGTCTTTTAAAGAAAATTTGTTTAATAATTCTTTAACATATTTTGATTGATGTATAAAAGTTCCATTTGTTTGTTGCTTGATCTGCAGTCCCAGAAAGTACTGCAGTTCTCCCATGGTACTCATCTCAAATTTTGATTGCATGAGTTTCTTAAAATCATCACACAGTTTTGTGTTTGTTGAACCAAAAATGATATCATCAACATAAATTTGAACAAGTAGGACATGATTTCCAACATGTTTAATGAAAAGAGTTTTATCAATGGCACCTCTTGTAAAGTTATTTTTGAGTAAAAAGGTGGAGAGTGTATCATACCAGGCTCTTGGAGCCTGTTTGAGCCCATAAAGAGCTTTGTCTAGTCTGTACACCCACTCAGGATGAGAAGGATCCTCAAATCCAGGTGGCTGACAGACATACACCTCCTCTTTTATTTTTCCATACAAAAATGCACTCTTTACATCCATTTGATAAACTTTAATTTTGTTGGAAATGGCATAGGCCAGAAATAACCTGATGGCCTCAAGCCTTGCAACTGGAGCAAAGGTTTCATCATAGTCAATTCCCTCTTCTTGAGAGTACCCTTGAACTACCAATCTTGCCTTGTTCTTGATTATCATACCAGCTTCATCTTGTTTGTTCCTGAAAACCCATCTTGTGCCAATTGGTTGCTTGTTTGGAGGTAAGGGACAGATTTCCCAGACCTGTTGCTTGTTGAACTGAAGCAGTTCATCTTGCATAGCTTGCGCCCAATTATTGTCTTTGAGGGCTTCCTGGTACTTCTTAGGTTCCAACTGTGAGATAAAGGCTGAAAATAGGCAAAAGTTGGAGAGCTGGTTTCTGGTAAGAACACCTGAAGCTATATCACCCATGATTTGATCAAGTGGATGATCTCTGTGTTCAATCAGTTGTTGTAAACCACTGACAGGTTTAGGTGGCTCATGTTCTTCAAACAAACTACTGAGGTCTATAATATCTGGTTCAGATGTTTCCTGATCTTCAGTAGTTGGATCTACTGAATCAGAAGTTTGAGTTTGTTCCTCAGTACTTGTTTGATCAGAAGTTTGGGGAACTTCTGATGATTTTGAAGTTGACTTGATAACTGTTTGAGGAGTCCATGGTGTGGGATCCTCATCATCAAACCTTTTGTCACCATAATAAGTAGGTTTTGATGAAGTAACAGCCTTCTCAGGTCCAAAATGGAAGTTGTCAAGGTCAAAAAGTTCAGCAGGATGTGCTGGAATAAGAGTGTGTTTTGACACATTGAACTTGACATTCAATGTTTCTTCTACTATCCTGGTGTGAGAATTAAAAACCTTGTAGGCTTTTCTAGTTGAAGAGTAACCAAGAAAGTAACCTGAGTCAACTTTGGCAGGAAACTTTGAAATAGATTCCTTGATGTTCAAGATGAAACATTGACACCCAAAAGCCCTGAAAAAGGAGATAAGGGGCTTCATGCCATGAAGAACTTCATAGGCAGTCTTGGAATGTCTCTTGACCACAAGAACTCTATTCTGAACATAACATGATGTGTTAACTGCTTCTGCCCAAAAGTACAAGGGCAGTCCAGAATCAGCTAACATTGTTCTTGCTCCCTCTATTAAGGTTCTGTTCTTCCTTTCTACTACACCATTTTGTTCAGGAGTTCTGGGAACACTGTATTGTCTAATAATCCCTTTAGACAAACAGAATTCATCCAGAGTTTTGTTCCTAAACTATGTCCCATTATCACTTCTAATGGTTTTGACAGGTAGAGAATATTGTTTCTCCACTTGTAGAATGAAGAACTTGATGATTTCAACAGCCTCATCCTTGGAGAATAAGAAGAATACCCATGTGAATCTTGAGTAGTCATCAATGATGACTAAGCAGTACTTCTTCTTACCAAGGCTCATAATCTTGACAGGTCCAAATAAGTCCATATGGAGTAGTTGAAGACATGCAGTTGTTTTTGATTCTTCAATAGACTTATAGGAGGACTTATGCTGTTTTCCCTTTAAACAGGATACACAGTGTTCTTGACACTGGTATACTTTCAAAGGTAGACCTCTGACAAAGCCCATTTTTGTGACTTTATTTATGGTTTTAAAGTTCACATGGCCAAGTCTCCTGTGCCAGAGATCAGTTTCTGAAGTTGATGCCCTTGAGAAGAAACAGGCAGTATTGTTCAATACTTTGTCTTTCTCAATGTCTACTGCATAGACATTGCCACATCTTTTGGCAATCAGCAAAGTATGATCTTCAATGATCTTCTCTATCAACTTCTGGCCTTCTGGTGAGATGATCTTGCATGTTGTCTTTGTGAAAAAGGAAGAATATCCTTTATCACACATTTGTGACACACTCAGCAAGTTGTATTCAAGGTTTTCAACCAGATTGACCTTGTCAAACTGTATTTTGCCAGAGGAGACATTGCCATGTCCTAGCACATATCCCTTAGCATTGTTCCCAAAGGATACAGATCCTTCTCTTTGGCTAATAAAATTGTTTATCAGGTATCTGCATCCAGTCATGTTCATAGAGCCTCCACTATCAACATACCATATGCTGTTTAAGCCCCTGGAAACTCTCTGCACACAATAGCAAATTAGTTAGATTTAGGAACCCAAGCCTGTTTGGCTTTGGGTTTGCTCTTGAGAACAGTTACAGTTTGTTCTTGACCAGGTTGAGAAATCCATGTCTTTTTGGCAATGGATTTTTCATTAAGAACCATGGTGGTATCCTTTTCAGGACCATCATCAACCTTGGTCATCAGTAGTTGTACCAAGTTCATTAGTTTTTGAATCTCAGCAGTTTGTGAAACTGTTGATGAATCAGGTCTAACTACTGATAAAGAGTTTTGAGAAAAAGATTTTAGTTGAGATTTTATCTTTTTCTGAGAAAAGGTGTTTTCAGGTTGTTGTTTCTTGGGTTTAAAGGTTCTTTCATAATCATTTCTGATTTGATTTCCCACAACCTGTTGATTAATTTTATGATTGAACTGAATTCCTTTTCTGTATCTACAAAACTCTGTTTTGTGGTTGAACAGACCACAAATTTCACACTCTTTTGCCTTTTGTTTTTGATCTAAAGGCAAATTTCTGACATTAGTGTAAAGATTTTGCTCATCAGTAGTTTTCAGGGTCTCAACTCCTGATGTAGATGAAACTACTGATGGCTTGTTGTCAGATTTTGTTAATACTTCTGAAGTACTTTCTTTGAAAATACCAGGATTTCTGTTTAGAAAGTTTTCATGGAAAGATGTGCAGTCTTTCCCTTCAGAAGTTTCATTTGAAACAATTTTTCTCCCATCTTTAGTAGTTTTGGGAGAGAAATCTGTTGGTGTTTCAACATGATGGTACCCTATGCCAAACTTAACATTTGAAGCACTCTGTTTGTTTAGCAATAGCTGGTACCCCTTACAAGAATCCACCCATTTTTCACAACTGATCTTGGTGTCAGCAAGCTCTTTTCTGACATTCCCAAGATCTTCTATCATCATTTTAATTTGTGCTTGGGTTTCAATAGCTGAGTTAGTTAATTTAGAGGCTTCTTTTGTTTTAGCAGTAAGTTTTCTCTCTAAATCACACTTCATCTGAGTGTATTTTCTTTCTAAATCATTGGCTTTTCCTTGTAAGTGCACATTTGTCTCTCTTATGAGAGCAAAAGTTTCTTTGCAAGAATTTGAGCAAAGTTTTGTCAAAGATTCTTTTGATACCTGTGACAATGCAGATTTTGAAGTACAGCCTTCAAATGCCATTAAGGCAAAGTTCTTTCTGCCATTGTCTGGTTCTCCCCAGTTGATGTCAAACACCTTGTTGTCTGCATCAGGATTGCACTCTATGGTGTCAAAAGGGAGACTGCTCCAGTCAACATACCCTGAGGTGAAAAGACTTTGTTGAGAGGGTTGTTGAGGCTGTGGAGGATGTTGAGCAGCTGGAAAGGGAGGGATTGATTGTTGGCTCTGCATCTGTTGAGCAGGCATTTGAACATATTGTACTTGTGGCATGTATTGCTGTTGAGGAGCTTGTGCCTGTACAAAATGAGCACTCCCTTGAGTTCCATTATTCCTATTATAATTGGGGTTAAAGTTATTTCCAGATTATGATTGGTTAAAGCTAGAGTTTCTACACTCTTTAGCAAAGTGTCCCAACTTCTGACACTTGTGACATCTCAGTTTAGATTTGTCAAAACCAATTTTTGTATAACTGGTCAATCCTGGAAATTTCCTTCCTGACCTTTTATAAAACTTGTTAGTTTTAATGCTTAGCATGGCCAGTTGGTGTAAAATGTCCATTTCTTCTAAGTCATCACTGCTAAAGTTTTTCAAATCATCCATGATAAAACATAGATTATCAGCAGTTTGACTTTGGTCATCATTGTCATAACCTGGGAAAGATCTTTCTGATGAGATCCCAGTTGTTATGTCAATGTTGTCATAAGATCCATAGGATCAAGTTGGTGAGTCTTGCCCAAAAGTGTTGTACTACCTGGTAGGTAGTCATCAGCAGTTTTACCAGATGATTGTAATTTCTTCTTTTGATCAATTTCTCTCTCAAAAGTAAGTAATCTCCCATGGAGTTTTGTAAGAGTGAGGGAGCTAAAATCTGGTGAGGATCTTAAAACAATGGAGTATGTTTCCCATTTGTCTGGTAAAGACCTTAAAAATCTATGTAGCATAGATACTGTTGTATAGGTCTGACCATTTAACTTTAGCTCAGATATTAATGAGGAGAATCTTTCAAATTGTTGAGTTAAAGTTTCCCCATTAATGTGAGCAAATGTCTCATATTGGTGAGCTAAGATCTCTCTGGTGTTGGCAATCACCTCTTCATTTCCTCCAAACTATTCTTTAAGACAATCCCAGAGTTCTTTGGCACTTTCACAATGTAAAAGGCCAGAGTATATCTCATTTGGGAGAGCCATTGCCAACATAGAGAATGCCTTTGCATCTAGCTCAAGTTTTAGGAAATCATCATCTGTATAGTCTTTTGGTTCTTTAGGAACCTCAACTTTAGTTTCAAGATTTATGTTTACTGGTTTGTGAGGACCATATATCACAGATCTCCAACAACCTGTGTTGGTTTGTGACAAGGTATGTGCCATTCTCTTTTGCCATATGTTGTATTCGTTTCTTACAAGCATGGCAGGTTTAGTAGCAGAACCAGTATTATGTGGATCCATTTTAAAGAGTATTGATTTGTCAAATGACTCTTTTAAGTGATGGATGTTGATAAAAAGTGAACTTTTGATCTTTTATTGAGTATCAATAAGAGCTTTGTGTCTGATTCTCAATTTGTTAGATTGATATGTGATCAGATAAACCAATGCTCTGATACCAATTGTTGGATCAGTATGATCTTTGTTTAAGTAAGAACTTGCTATCTTTGACACTTAAGTGTTTAGCAAGCTCTTGTATATCAGATTATAAGCACAGCGGAATGTATAAGTTAAAGCAACACTTTTTATACTTAAGAAGAGTTATTACTCCCCCTTGATGATTGAAACTAATAATGACAAGTATTTATTATGAATCTAAGCAGTAAATGAGAATTAGATACTTAGACAGATTCACAATAAATACTGAAATGGAATAGAACAGTGAAAGTGTTTGAAGGATTTTTCTATTAAAATCAATGTCTAAAATAGAAGGTTGAAGCCTCCTATTTATAGACGTTTACATACATGTATCTTGCCCATAAAGCAAGTACAGAAACATCAGAAACAAGTTGCAACATTGAAACTAACAATTATAGCTAAAAGTAATAATAAACAATAAACTACTGATACAAAAGGCGGTGGAAAATATCTGATGCTAAGTGCTGATGAATGACAAACTACTGATGAGTAGTTTGTCTTCAGTACTTCTGAAGTGAACTTGTCTGGTTTGGACTTCAGAACTTCTGATGAAGTTTCTTCTTCAGCACTTCTCATATCTTCTCTTCAGCAGTTTCTTGTCTTCTCTTCAGTACTTCTATACTTAGCCAAAATGACAGAAGTGAATTAGACTAAGGTTTCCAAAAGTGGTTTCACCAATCCTCTTTGTCCTAACAGTACCCTAATCGAAACCGTTTTCATGGAACAACCACCGGGTTTTGAGGATTCCAAATATCCACACCATGTATGTAAACTTAATCGTGCCATTTATGGCTTGAAACAAGCCCCACGTGCTTGGTTTCAACGCTTAAGCTCCTTTCTTGTCACCCTTGGGTTTACATGTAGTAGAGTAGATCCTTCATTATTTGTTTACAAACATGAGACCACATTAATTTATCTTCTTGTCTATGTCGACGACATCATCATCACGGGTAGGGGTGCAAACGAGCCGAGCGGCTCGCGAGCTAATCGAGATCGACTCGGTAAAAAGCTCGAACGAGCCGAGTCTTATCGAGCTCGAGCCTCGAATGTAAAGCTTGGCTGGGTTCATCGAGCCTTATCGAGCTTTGCTTATTTATGTCAATTCATACTATATAGTCTAATTGTATTGCAACCCATTCATTAACTAAATTACTTTGGGCTTTGGGCTTCTTAATTGTCCAAAACGAGCTCATTAATGGTCCAAAACGAGTCCTTAATACTCATACGAGCTCCTTAATGGTCCAAATCGAGCTCGAGCCGAGCTTTAGCTCGTTTAAACTATTGCCACGTACATTTTGATCGAGCTTTCGAGCCGAGCTAGAGTTCTTAAATATACTATCGAGCTGGGCTCGAGCCCAAAATACAAGGCTCGAATCGAGCTCGAGCTTCTGAAAATTGTCACGAGCCTAGCTCGATAATGCAAGGCTCAAGCTCGGCTCGGCTCGTTTGCAGATTCACGGGCAACAATGAACAACTCAATTACCACTTTTACCTATCGACTTGACAAAGAATTTAAAATCAAGGATCTTGGTTCTCTAAGTTATTATCTTGGTTTAGAAGTAACTAATACAAAAACCGGTCTTTTTCTAAACCGGTCTTTTTCTAAACCAATCTAAGTATGCTTATGACATACTCTCCAAAGCCAGTCTTCTCGACTCTAAATCTGTTGCCACACCTCTCACACCTAAGGATATTTTCAACTCTCTAGTCGGTGCTCTCCAATACCTAACCATCACCTGCCCTGATCTCTCCTTTGCTGTTAACCAGGCTAGCCAATATCTTCAAAATCCCAAAACAACTCACTTTTAACTTGTAAAACGCATCCTTCGTTATGTAAAGCGTACCCTATCTCATGGGCTAACCTTTGACAGACCACCTAACACTGTTTTATTAGGTTTTTCTGATGCAGATTGGGCTCGTTGTATCGACACAAGAAGATCTACCTACGGCTATTGCATTTATCTAGGCGGTAATTTGGTATCTTGGAGTGATAAGAAACAACCTACGGTTTCAAGATCAAGTTGCGAATCGGAGTACAAGGCAATGGCAAACACGGCTTCAGAGATTATTTGGATCACTCATCTTCTTCATGAGCTTCATGCGTTACCACCGGGACCTCCTACGTTATTCTGTGACAACAAAAGTGCTCTATTTTTAAGTCAAATCCCATCTCTCACAAGCGGGCTAAACATATCGATCTTGATTATCATTTTGTTAGAGAATTAGTTACAAGCGGTCGACTACACACAAAATTCATTTCAACGGATCGCCAAGTCGCGGACATCTTTACCAAGAGTCTTCCGAAACCACTATTTGAAAAGTTTAGGACAATGCTTCGTCTCATACCACCCCCATCTCGCATTGACGGGGGGTGACAGGATCCAAACATCCTTGCCTCTAAATCATCCTAGATTAATATTTCTCAATTAATTAGTTAACCAAGTTAATCAATTGTAATTATGTATTTATGTAAATAGGAGTGGTGTCCTCCTAATTATTTGTAGACCTCTTGTATTTATATAGCCTTTTATGTAAATGAAACAATCAGGGGAGTAAGATATTGACTGGTCCATACAGTTTCTCGGGTTGGGGTCACGGGTTAGCACCAAGAAGCAATGGTTTTGGTTTGATTTTGTGATAGGTGGATAAGGGTGGATTACAAAAAAAAAAAAAAAAGGAAAGAAATGAGCTTAAAATACTTACTACATACAACTAGTAATGAATAATGACCATCTTCACCAAATCCTATATAGAGAAAAAGGAGATGAACGTTTAGAGCATTCACTATCAATCCGCCAAAATTCTATGAGTGTATCCCCGTATTTTAAAAAATGAATTTTAGGGGTTGTGAGTAGAGAATAGAAAAAAATATTATTGTTCATCTGTTATATTTGGGGGGATGTCGTTCCCCCTATTTATTTTTTATTGTTTTTTGAACGTGGTTGTAAGTGGAGAGGAGAGAAAATACAATGATAAAGACATAAAAAGTATTATTTAATTGAAAATGAGATAGCGATGTACCATGGACCAGGTGAGTAGAATATAGTGAATGTTAGTGGAATTTGATGAATGATGATGATAAGGGATGTAATATGAATGCTCTTACAATCCAAGGTTAAGAGATTAAAGGATGAAGCTTAGAAACTGTTTCTCCTTGATTTCTACTCGCTCCAGTGAGATACATATCGAGATTCGGGTAAGAATTCGACCTTAGATATTAGCTTTTGTTGTTTTTAGGTAAGCTTGGGTTTTGGGCAGAACGGTTGGATTTTTACGTGTTAATTGTAACATCCCAATTAACAAATTAAAAACGGTTAAACTCGTTAATAAAGTTACAGGATTTTGGGTTTGTCACACTAAAAGCTTAACTAGGTTAGACATTGTGATAACTAAGTTAAAACCTAATTGAAACTAGAGGGACTAAACTTGTCTAATGTCAAAAGAGGGGATGTCTAAAGGGAAAAGGGTGGGGATCGATTTTCATCAGATGGATGAACGATCAAAACACCACCCAAAACACACACTTTCACCTTCTAGCCCTAAATTACCGAAATCCTTCAAATTGGAAAGGGAAACAAGAGCCAAATCATTGCATGTTTGTGTGAAACAATTCCCTAAAGTGATCTATGTCTAAGGTATGTCAAAAAGATTGATTTGGAGAAATATTGTATGTATGTAGGATTTTAATTCAAGCATATATAGCAAAAATTGATTGTTAAGAGGTGTAATTGAGGTTTGCATGTAGGGCTGCAAACGAACTGAACTTTCAGCGAACAGTTCATGAACCTTTCGGCGGGAAGTTCGCTTGTGTTCGTTCGTTTAATAAATGAATGAACACAAACAAAAAATTTTGTTCGTTTAGTTAAACGAACGAACATAAACAGAGGCTGTGTTCGTTCGTTTATGTTCGTGAACGTTCGGTAACGTGTTCATTTATGTTCGTTTGTGTTGATAGTTTATTAGGGTTTTTAAGTTTTATAATATGTTATGTTCTTACTTCTTACATATTTTTATTTATTTTATCCAAATAAATAACATATATGTGAGGTAAATATATGATTATATGAGATTAATAAACCTACTTTTAGTATCCAAGTTCATTATATTTCCACGTTCCCTTCGACACCCTCTATCATCCACCTCCGACACTCTCATCCATCCACCTCCAATTCGAACTTAGTTTTTTGAGACATTACTTTAGTATGTTTACCAATATTATGTTAAGTACTAAATATGTTTGGATAATTATATTTTGGGTGGATATAACTAATATCTTAATGTGTGTGAATTCGGTTTTATTCTAAAGTTAATATATGTTTGTTTGTGTTTGTTTTTTTGTTCATGAACACTTGTTTGTGTTCATTAGTGTTCGTTTATGTTCGTGTGCGTTCATGAACAAAATGACACACAAACGAACACGAACACGAGTGTTTTCTTAACAAACGAACACGAACAGAAAATCTCGTTCGGTAAGTGTTCATGAACTGTTCGTGAACACTTAATTTTCTTAACAAACGAACGTGAACAAGGCCTTGTTCATGTTCGTTCGGTTCGTTTACAGCCCTATTTGCAAGACGCCAAAAACATCAAACCGACTTAAAGGAAAGAATTTAAAAAATTGTATCTTGTAAAGATGTAAATAATCCATGGGGATTTCAATGCTTTAGAAATGGTTAATTCTTTGAAAAACAATGGGAAGATGTATAACTAACAATTTGAGAGTTTGGGGAATGGTAAATTTAGTGGACACACTCTGCTAGCTTAATTGCTTAAAAACAATGCCCGCTAAGTGTTCAATTAAATGCCTAAGTGAAAAAAAGGATCTCTAGAGCATACGAAAAATCATGGGTGAAATTGTCATAGGCTATTAGTACCAAATGTCCTAATGATCACCTTGGTTTAATGCTTTAGGTGGCGCAAATGAGACCTCGGGAAGCAAGGCTGAGCCAGACACACGCCAAAAGGGAAAACTCTAAGGTATGTTACTAGTTCACACATGTTTTAATTGATAACTTGTAAACTTAATATGAGAAACCAAGTCCAAGAAACGACTTGTATCATGTAGAAAATATAAGTAAGCGAGTAACCGACATGTAAAACCAACGCATAAATGGTCCTAGGGACTGTAGAGCTGGAGGTGTATTCGGGAACAAACCTAACATGGTCGCGAATCATGGTTTTAAAATCAGGGCATAAATCATTGTCAATTGTAGTATATGAATACTACCTTTGACGAGGTAATGGGTTGACTTGAGTCATTTGATTGTAGTCGAATAATTGGCATATAAGACCAATGTATAAGCATCCATATGGGGTGTAAGGCCAAGGCGTTGTCATTAAAACATTTATCCTAGTGATGGTTGGAATGGAGATCAAACTAACGAAAAATATTGCTAAAAACAAGAAGGTTGAACTTGAATACTCAGATTCGCCAAATGGCTTTAAAACTAGATGTTTGATAGTTGGGTACATGCGAGTCAAGCACGTATCCGGCTAACCCCACCATCCGGTTAGGATGGAGAGGTTTAGAAACTTAGATAAAAACGAGAAATCCTTGATATAACGATGAAGTCTTGAGGATAGATGCTCAAGCCTCAAACGGGTCAAAACGGACAAGCTACTAGGTGTGGTTTAAGTTTCATAGGAACTTGTAAATCTCAAGCCTAGATTAATGATTCTACATGCCAACTATGTCTCCTAGGTTTGGGAGTCTAATAAAAGTTAGGAATTTCTAGCTTAATGCGCAAAAGGGATTGAATTGGAAAATAGGCTCCAAACCGAATCGAATCATCTTTCATGGTGAATTCATGAATCTAGCTAATATATTGGGGTTGGAAATAGGGGGTTGGTAATGAGTTTCATAAGTCAAGACTTTGGCTTGAGTAAGAAAGGGAAAAACTGGTGAAAACAACAAAATTTTGGCTAAGGCAAAATGCAGCTCAAAACTGCAATGTTGCTGGGAAAAACCCCTTGTCGCGTCACATGACGGGGTGGCCTTAGGGCGTCACATAGCACGGCGCTACCCTTACGAACCAAACTTTGTTTTTTGTTAAATTTTTGCCCCGTTCCACTATGCCACTACACTCCTAACTATTATTGTGTGTGTTTGGGATAGGTTTCAGTTATGAACAGGTACCAGATGGGAGATCAAGTGATAAGACGAACCGAACGGAATATAAACCTTAACATTTTGTCATGAATCTTCAACTTGGAAAGTTTTGTCATCCTAACTAGTATTCCAACTATTTGTGTAAAATTTCGTTGTGCAAATTACTTTTGATACACTAACCTGATTTGGTTGGTCCTTAAAAACCATTAAAGGATTCACATTTTGTAAGCTTTGCTAGTTATTAACAATATTAATAGTAATGGTTTAAATGTAATCTGTATTCGTGTAAAACCACGTCAATCTTGTCTATTAGAGGTTAGGGTGTTATATTAATGTGGCTAAAGACCTTAGTTCTTGCTTATTGGATGTTAAACAAACCAACTAAACGCAAAGAGTTGGGATTTTGGGTTAAAAACAGATCTTCATGCGAAGTTCTTCAACTAACGACTATAAGTTGCTTGTTTTGCGACTTTAGTCGGGCTAGGGTTGAAGACGAAGTGTATAGCGATTTTTTCCTGTTGGCAGCGACTTTGATGGTTACTGGTGACTTTGCTTTGAGCAACTTTGTTTCCAATGACTTTCTCCTTAGAAACATATTAATGACCCTCCCAGTATTGGAAACCCAAAGGAATGTCACAAGTGAGATGATGTCGCAACTTTGATAAGTCCCAACGCGAGTTGGGCAGCTGGCTAGCGACCTTGCCGGAGATAATGGTCCGACAAATTTATCCAGCGACCTTTGAGACCAACGATGTTGTTTAGTGTAGGCAACATACAGGGTCCCACCGATTTTGTCTGGTGACCTTATGTGTTAAGTGTGCAAGCGACACTGAGAAGTTAAACGTAACTACTGAGTTCTAGACCAATTTTTAAAGTCTAACCTTGGGATTGGTGTGTATACGTGTTAGATGAAAGGTGTTTAAGGGATGTATGTGAAAACTTTATTTGTTTTAGAGGTTTAGAAAGGTTGACATCATAAACATGTTATAAAGTAAATTGTTAAGAGTCATGATTTATAAAAGTCAATGAAAATTATTAAAAGTAAAGTTGTAAGGTTAGAATTGTAAAATATGTTGATACTAGGCATGTTAATACAGATATTGATGTGTAATGACATGTAAGTAAGAAAAACTAAACCAGTAAAATAATTAATCTATTTTTAAAACAAATTAACACTTATACCTTAAAATCACCATTCTCTCCAACTTTAACCCAATAAATCCTCGCCATTCCCTCCAATTTCAAGCGTACTATACATTTGTTTTTATACCTTTTAAACTCAGGAAATGACATCGAAGAATTGTATGTAGCCCACGAAGAAAGACAAGGATTCCCTGACATGCTAAGCAGTATTGACTATACGCATTGATCATGGTGTATTGTCCTAGTGCATAGCTTAATTGCCTAGTGCATAGTGAGGTCAATTTATGTGCGGTGATCAAGGACATCTCACAATAATGCTAAAAGTTGTAGTAGCATAAGAACTATGGGTTTGGTACGCTCTTTTGGTGTTGCTGGTTCAAATAACGACCTAGACGTTCTTCATGATTCGGAGGTTTTTAACGACATCACACAAGGGACATGTCCTAACACTTTGTTTATGGTTTCTAGGGTGGAATACAAGCATAGTTTATCTTGCTGACTATATATACGCCAACTACGCAACAATTGTCAAACCCTACCGGATCCCAAAGATGAGAAAAGAGAGAAGTTTGCAAAATGCCAAGAATCATCAAGAAAAGATGTCGAACGGTTTTGGTGTCAAAAAGCAATGATGACACATTGTGCAACACTCAGCGCGTGCATTTACACCTAAGATGAAGGGCAACCAATATGTGAATCCAACCTGAATAATATTCATGAGAATAAGAATGTTGTACTGGTTCATGAGGCACAACAATAGTCAAATATGTGGGTGTTACACAATAGTCATATGCACTTGAAGTGTCATGCTCTTTTGATTGAGCATATTTGGAATAACTTTCATGTCAATCATGATAATTAGTTGTGTTTTATTAATTAAATAATTTTTTTTCTTTTAATTTGTTTATTTTTTTTAGTAATCATGATAATTAGGTTCTTTTTTTTTTTTTAATTCTATAATTTTATTTAATTATTTTTATTTTTTAGTATAATACAAGTAAATTAAATTGATCGAATAAAAATAATATAAAATATTTGGGGAATTACACCTCTTGATGGGGGAGAATAGGAAGAATGGAAAGGGATGCTAACGTGGAGGATGGACGAGTTGGAGAGACGGGGGAATGGGTGACTACATTAGATAGCTTTAGTGTAAAAGATAAATGTGAGAGGGTGATCCTAGTTGTGATATGTGATATTCTTTGTAATCATTTACTTCGTATTATATAATATTAAGCATAATTTAGAATTGAATATAATGAAGTAAAAATAATGAAATAGCTATTAAATAGATTTTATTGCCATGAAAGTATGAATTGTAAAATGAAAAAAAAAAAATAATTGGTTTTGTTTTTTGTTAACTCTTGACAGAATGAGAGATGGCTGATAGCAACAAAAGAAGAGATATAGTGATAATGATGAATGATTCAAGCATATCATTAGATAGTTTTGTTTTTTCTTTATCTAAAGTTACAAATGTTATTGACGATGTCCATCTTTTGTTTTTCTTCAATTATGTTGACATTTCGCTCATACAACGTCTAAAGTTACAAAGCTTATCAACAGCGTGCAAGTTTCGTTTTTCTTATATACGATTAGGTATTTTTACACCTCGGCATCATTTTTCCATTGTTTTACGCTCTCTTTATGTTGCTATATTGGGTGCCGGTACCGTAATGATACTCTAATGAAGTGAACCCATACTAACCAAATTTTCATAGCGATTAGAAAAAAAAAAATAGAGAAATGCAATTTTAATCTCTTGTGTTGACAACTAAAAATCCAAGTAACATGGGCTTCACATCTATTACTAATATATAATTGAGCTTAAGTTGCAAACTTTAAGTTATGGGCTGCAACAAAGAGTTAAGGGAGCCAACATGCATCATGGCCCAGTGGCCTAGGGAAATAAGGAACCTGAATTAAATATATCCCATTTGGTTGCTTGGTGTCACACTGAGAAGCATACGAGAAAAAAAAAAGGAAAAAAAGTTTTAGTAAATTATTGTTTATGAAGAGTCGTGTATAGACAACAATATATCATTATTTTTATTATGATTGAACTATCTGTGATTTTTTGTGTGTGTAAAGTTTGTGCGAGTCACTTTTGTTTCACTTAGGTTCTTGGGATTGAATTCAATTGTGGTTTCTTGCATTAAAAAGGTTTGGTTGTGTTCGAACATTATTGCTAGAATAATGTTTAATCGTTGCCATTTTCATTCACAATCAAGAGTATAAATACAGAGTTTTTATGTATGGATACAAGACTACATTAGGATACAATAAATTACAATGAATAATATTAATGTGATTGATAGGCTAAATATGGAATGATTTGTCTTGATTGTCTATTACTCCCCCGTAGTCGAAGCGGGAGGAGACCGAATGCTGAGACTGGACCGAAAATCTTCGAATAAAACTCGCGGGAGGCCTTTAGTGAAGATGTCTACAATCTGGTAACGCGTGGGAACATGAGAGATTCGAACTTGGCCTCGTTGTACCTGTTCCCGCACAAAATGAATGTCCAGCTCTATGTGTTTTGTCCGTTGGTGTTGGACAGGGTTGCCAGCTAGGTAGATTGCACTCACATTGTCACAGTAGACGAGAGTAGCTTTGGTGAGAGGTTTGTGAAGTTGGAAAAGAAGATTGCGTAGCCAGCATAGTTCTGCCACTACATTGGCAACCCCACGGTATTCAGCTTCTGCACTGGATCTAGAAATAGTGGGCTGACGCTTTGAAGACCATCAAATAAGACAGTCACCGTAGTAAACACAGTAGCCACTGGTGGATCGTCTGGTATCTGGGCAGCCTGCCTAGTCAGCGTCAGTGTAAGCCACGAGAGATGGGTTCTTTTGGGACCCAAGGGTGAGACCGAGTGTTAAGGTACCCTGAATGTAACGAATAATTCGCTTCAGGGCATTCCAGGGATCTGTTTTGGGAGAGTGCATGTGCATGCAGACCTGTTGAACTGCATAGCTGATATCAGGACGTGTGAAAGTGAGGTACTGAAGAGCACCTGATAATATTCATAGAGGGATCTCTAGGAACCAAATCCCACGTATCATTTTTAATAAGGGCATGAAACTCATTGGTCATGGCATTTCGCCATTCCGGGATGGACAAGGCAAGGGTAGGTGTTTTGGGAATAGGGATGATGGTGGAGGTGGAGAGATTAAATAGTTGTTTAGATTTGTGAATGTCGTCCATGGCTCGGGTTCGCATGGAGCGGGTAGGTGGTGGGGGTGTAGGGCTTGGTTTGGTTGGTGAGGGTACGGGTGGGTTAGGTTCGGTTGTGGTGCGTGCGAGGGTGCAGATGGGATGGTCGTAGGGGTTGGGCTTGAATGTGGGTCAGAAAGTGGAGAGTTGGCGGGTGTAGTAGGAGTGGGAGTGTGGGCTGGGGAGGGATGTTGGGCCAAGGAGGGTGACGGGGCGGGAGATTGGTGGTGGTATGGGCTTGGGACATGGGCTGAAGGTGAGGGTGTGGGGAAGGAAACATTGGGCCAGAGAGGGGTGGGGAAAGCATTGGTTAGAAATTCATAGGTTTGGGATGAGGGAGATGATTTAATTTGTGAGTATGGGAATTTTGACTCATCAATGAGGACGTGTCGAGAAATGGTGATGGTGTTGGTATGAATGTTTAGGCATTTTGTATCCACGGTATGAGTCGGGATACCCGATGAAAACACATGGATGTGAGCGAATCGCAAGTTTATGAATTTTAGTGGGTGGTGTTATGGGATAGCAGAGACAACCAAAGACTCGAAGGTGGGTGTAGGTGGGTATTTGGTGGTAAAGGAGTTGAGTGCGTGTTTTGTATTGGTGGGTTTTACTAGGAATGATGTTGATGAGATGGGTGGCGGTTTCTAAGGCATGTTGACAAAATGGGTTGGGCATGTGAGATTGGGCAAGTAAGGTACGAATGATATTATTAATGGACCGGATTTTACGCTCTGCTTTCCCATTTTGGGATGAGGTGTAGGGGCAAGATAGGCGGAAAAGGGTGCCATGGGTGGCAAAAAATTTGGTAAATGATGCATTGACATATTCTTTTCCGTTATCTCATTGAAAGGTTTTTATGTTTCGTTGAAATTGGGTTTGTATCATTGTTGCAAAGGTGGTGAATATGGTAAAAACTTGAGATTTATTAGAAATGGGGTAGGTCCATAAAAAATTAGTGTAATCATCAAGAAATAGCACATAATAACGATGACCACCCGAGCTTAAAACAGGGGAGGTCCAAATATCACTATGAATAATATCGAACGGTTGAAACGTAACATTATTAGAAGAATAAAAAGGCAATCTAGTACTTTTGTCAAACACACAAGGTTCACACAAATTTTTATTTAAAGACTTAAAAGAAATAGAATTTGAGTTCTCGAGTGACTGAAGTAATGCCGGGCCAGGGTGTCCAAGACATTGATGCCACAGTGTGGAGGATTGAGCAGCAACAGTGTGGGTGGAAAAACACTTGGCCTGGGTAGAGAATGTGTAGAGGTCACTGCTGCTGTCGCACCGGATGATAGGCATCCGGCTCTTGAAATCATTCACAAGAAAACCAAAGGGGTCAAATTCCACAGAAACTAAATTATCTCTAGTGAATTGACGGACGAAAATTAGTTTTCTTATAAGTTTAGGAGCGTATAAAACGCGGTTTAGGATAAATGGTGGTAAGGGAGGTTTAAAGGTTTGTGGGCCATGTCCAAGGACCGGGATGGTATTGCCATTCCCAACGATAATATTTTCATTCATGCGGTTATTAAAAATAGTACGAAAGTTACCTGAGTTGGGATCCATAGAGATTGTGGCTCCCGTGTCCATGACACCATCATTGTAATCCGGAGGGTTGAGACTCATGGTGTACAATGCCTGTTGAATATCAGTTGGCGAATAAGAAGTGTGATGTGCCTGTGATGGTGGTCGCGGTCCGAGGATGCCTTGACCCGATATTTGCTGAGGCTGCTGGGGATGCTCGGATAAGGACATGGTGGAACGGGCCAAGAGTACCATTGCTGCTGTTGATAGTTATACGGTTGCTGCCATGGGTTGGGTGGTGGCGGCCAGTGGTACCCTGGCGGAGCAGGCCAGCCCGACGCAGAAGAAGAAGAGCGGCGGCCCCATGGTTGGGTGGACCGGCCGCGTCCTCTGCCTTGAAACCTGCCGCGGCCACGTCCGCGGTCTACAGAAGAGGGTTGGTCTGAGGCTGGCTGACCCGTTTTGGTGGAAGAGGCCGCAAGGGCTTGGGCCGCAGTCTGGGCGGCTTCCGCCTTTTGACTTTTTATCATACAAAGCTCGGACCGTGCCTCATAAAATGAAGGAAGAGGCTTGCGAGACTGGAGAATGAGTTTGATGCTCTCATATTGCTCCGTTAAACCTGCAAGAAGCTTCAAAACAAGACGTTTGTTATCAACTGGTGAGTCAACATTGGCCAATTGATCAGCGATTTGTTTTATCGCTTGACAATAGCCCGACATATTGGGAAAGTTTGATAGGTGAACGGTGGAAAATTTATGAGTAAGGTGTAGGGTACGGGCGGCCTTGTTGTCATTGAAGAGGCCTTCCAATGAGGTCCAAACTTCATAGGTGGAGTTGCCTGGGACAATAACGGTGTTAAGGAGATCATTGGAGACAGTACTATACAACCATTGTAGAACAATGGCGTCAAGTCTGTCCCAAGTCTCATCAGAGGGTGTGGGGGTGGCGGGTTTGGGTGTTTCAGAGGAGGTGGCGGGTGGCGGTTGGGTGGTGGTTCTAGGGGAGAGATTGTATATGACTTGGAAAGCTCTGCAGTGGATTCGAAAGAGTTCTGCCCAAGAGGAGTATTGGGCAGATTCGACTTCCAAAGTGATTGGGATGAAATTTTTTATGTTAGAAACGGTTACAGCGGGGTGAATCTTGGTATCCATGGTGAGAAAAAGAAAAGAATGAGGAGGAGGGTGGCTGGCGGTTATGAAGAAGAAGAAGAAAACCGGCGGCAATGGTGGTTGTGAGAAGGATAATTATTTTAGCTCTGATACCATGCTAGAATAATGTTCAATTGTTGTCATTCTCATTCACAATCAAGAGTATAAATACAGAGTTTCTATGTATGGATACAAAACTATATTAGGATACAATAAATTACAATGAATAATATTAATGTGATTGATAGGCTAAATATGGAATGATTTCTCTTGATTGTCTATTAATTATATCAATATTTATTCGATTTTGGTTTCTTTATAACATTAGTAGTTTGTTTGTCGGTTTATGTTTTCATATAACCGAATTGGTGGTTGTTGTGCAAATAGAACTCCTTAAATTGTCGTTTAGTCGCCGCTAATGACTTCCTACTAAGTTAAACTAGATCAATTGTTGCTTTACCAAATCTGAAACCTAGAGTTGTTTACCCTTTTCTCATTTTTTTCCATCCAACTAAAGTTTGTTTGAGAATTGCAAATGTTTTTTCAAACTATCCAAAGTGTGATATTAGAATTAGTTTAAATAATCAAAAGAAATGTGTAATAGTAATCACATGCTTCTTGTGAAAATGATACCTAACTTACTCTAGCTACCAAAATTATTTAGGTTTGTGTATTACCCCAACGACCGGTCTTCAACGATAGTTGCGCTTGTCTTAATGTGTATAATTGTGCTATAAGTTGCAACTATACATTATTTGTTTAATACTATGATTTATTCTCCAAAAACCCTTAAAAATTATAAATACATTGACACACATCAGGCTTCAGTAGAGATGAGCTCGATACTGGTACCTAATGTATCGGTGTCGAAAATCGTCAAAACTTGGTACAGGTACCGAAAATATTTGGTACACTACCGTATCAAGCCGGCACCAAAAATTGATAAAACTTGGTATCAAATCGATAATGAAAATGATTCGATGCCGGTATTTTCGGTACCTGATACCAAAATGCTTATCCCTAGGCGACAGTAAATTCCCTGTTAATGACCCGTAAAGTCCACCAGTGATACATTAGAAAGAGTATTACCGATGTCTAATTCATCAACAGAGCTTCACTAATAAAATCTCAACGGTGATGACTTTCCCTAATAGAATTCTAAAAGAGGTGTCCATCGGTGAAACCCTTGCTTTCTAGTAGTGGTAGCGTCACCCGAACACTATAAGCTTGTGAAAAATTCGGTTTGTATCATGTCTAGTAATATAACCCGATTTATTACCCTGAATCGAGTTTTTTTTTATTTGAGATATTTTTAGTCATTATGGGGGTCTAATAGAACCTTGGTGTAAAACAACACTGATCACTAAGCTAAAAAATATTTATCATAATTTTGTAAAAAATATATTGTACCAACCATGTTTTAAGAGCACCCACAATGTTGGAAGTCCATAAACTTTTACAAACTGTCTCATGTTTCCAAACTTTCCTCGAAACTCCTCACTTTTTCACAATGTACAAACTTTCACAAACCTCATTAAAAATGTAATATATGCATGTGTGTAAGTAAGCAGGAGATCCCAACTTCTTTGTATGGAACAAGTATGTAAATTCAGACTTCTCCTACAAACTTTAGGTTTCAAGTTGAACCACAATGTACACAAACTTCACTAAACTTGCCATGTGGATTCGAACACTCTTAAATTAACTACAACAATTTCGCTGCTCCAATATGTATGCAAAAGTATAATATTTGTAATTTGCATATACGGGAGGAGATAGTAGAGTATTCAAAAGCCATTGAATGTTTGATGTATGTTATAATTAGTACAAGGCCGGTTTAATATAACTTATGAAGTGGGAAAACTCAGTAGATTACTAGTAACCCAAACACACATCATTAGCAAGATGTAAACAAATTGTCTAAGTACCTGAAAGGAACCATAAATTATGGCTTATATTATTTAGGTTACCTTCAATCCTAGAAGACTAACATGGTAAATCATTATTCTATAAGTCGGTGGACATTCCTATTTGGTGGAGGTGCTATCACCTGGGCATCAAACGAAAGAAGCAAATTGCATCATTAATTCAATATTAACATTTGAATTACTTAGTTTTAGTTGCAGCTGGTAACAAGTTGAATGGCTAAAAATTTGATCTTTGAGATTCCTTTGTTATAATAAACTGATGTCACCAATATCTATTAAGAGTGTAAGATCTGACATAATTGAAAATCTAAATGGTTGTGTGTATACATAGCATGATTTATGAACTGATCATGTATAATGTGAAATCTATTGGATTTGTAAGTCTGAGTGTATTTCGACTAATTATCTAACTAAAGAGTTAGCCAGAGATCTCGTGAATAAATCAATAATAGGGATGGGTTTAAAGTCTATACTTTGATATTATATGTCAAGACACCCAATTCCCATTTGATATAATGTTAGATGTTGAATTCAACGTGGAAATCTTGGCCTGGATACATTGTAACATGGTATCAAACATCCCAATGTTTGTGTCTAGACTGCAAGATAAATGAGGTTGAAGTGCAACTTCTTGATAGTTCATTGATAAATTATAATGCAGGTGCAAGAGTAATGAACTACCTGATGCGTGCTAATGTATATATAAAAATGTGCACAAGTTAAAACCCTAGACTCAACTAAACCACGCACAACCGGCAAGTGTACCGTTCGTTTGTAGCAAGCGAATAAGACCAGGTATCGAACCAAAGGACTCAATTAAACACAGAAGATTAAACTGTCACTGAATTGCTTGTTTAAATTAATAACTAAGGGGGGTTTTAAATTGAAAATATAAAAATTGATTAAATATTAATTAACTAAATTACCCTAAATTAAATTAAATTAAAAACTAATTAGAACTAAAATAAAAACCGAACTAAAGTGATGGAAAAATCAAGCAAAGGAAAGACTGGCTACCTAGGTAAGAATCCTTAGACATAATACTCAATCCTGACGAAGAAACCCGTTTGGAGACCCTAATTTCATCCAACTACTCTCCTCCTGCAGGTAAGGCTAGTAAGCTAGAATCAAGGCGGGACACGTGTAGAAATGCTAAAATGGAATTGGATCGCCCTAGCGTACCAAAATCCCATAGAAATCAGGTTAAAACCTCTCCTGGATTAAAACCCTCAAACTATGAAGCAGACTTAAACTCTACTGAAAGAAACCTAGGAAAACTCTAAACACGGACAAGTAGCGACTCCCGCCCTAGCGCTTGCCAACTACCGAACAATGCCTAGTTAGTTACCTAGCACTCTCGAGTTAGATTTCTCACCCTCAAGAATGGACTGCACGTTTTAGATAATTTATTATATTAGTTTGTTATACTTGTGTCGTACTCCAACTCCAAATACTAGCACGCTAACCTAAGTTGACGAACTAGATTGATTTCAAGACCTAGGGGGTATCTCTACATGCCTAGCTCCACTAAACCAATAAACAAACCTCAAATAAAATTAACACCAACACACATATATCAAATCCAACAATAAAAATAAAAATCATGTAATTCTACACATCCAAACGGAAACCAAACGTCATTCAATCATATTATTATCTAAATCATCATCCTAAGTAGCCATAAAAATGTCTAGCCACTCATAATATTAAAAAATACCATCACAAAATAATTAAACATAGTTTTAAGTATGTCTAGAGAAAAAATTAATAAAAATTAAACCTAACCCAAGGCTCGTTGGCTCTTGATCTTTAACGTGCCCGTGACCTTTTCTCCTTCCGTGCCCGTTCGCTCGTCACCGCTGCTCTTCGTGCCACGTGCCTTTGTGTGCGATCGTATGAATTGTTCAATTAATCATTGAAGTCTTCGGCTGTTTGTTGAATGAATATAATATCTCAAGTCTTTTTTAAATGTTGCCGTCAAAAACATTATATCTTTTGAATTGGCAATTTGTTTGTGGCTTGGGCCACGAGCCCAAGTCAATGTTTTTTTTTTATTATTATTATTATTATTATAGTATTAATATTATTATTACTCCATGTTTCTGGCTCGGTTATTCTTAGCTCGACCAAAGTTTATCGTTTACGCTCCAACGTCCACACGAACACCTACCAAAATATAAAATAAATAAATAAGTACTAAAAATTAATAAAAAACTATACAATGACAAAAATAGACAAACAAACGAATACACGCCTAAAACTACTAAAAACTATATACAAAAGACTCAATTATAACAAAAAATACATAAGAGAATAGATGTGTTTTACGACACATCAAACATCCCCACACTTGACTCTTTTTCGTCCCTGAAAAAGAATTATGCTATGGAATCACAGTTAGGTTTACATCCAGTTTCAAAACATAGGTTACTTAATTAATAATCTACTAACGTATTGATTGCGATTGCAGGTATATTGATCCTCTTAAACCCACACCGGTTTCCAAGCCCCCTTTTTATTTATGTTAAGTTCATGTTGATTAGTCTATCTAGGGTCTCACTCGAAGGAAGCCACAGTTCCTCCTAATCCCGCCTCAAGCTTATGAAACAAAAGGAATAACCAATTGACTATTCCCAACCGTCTTATGTAGAAAACCAAGAGAATTTAAAATCACTTTTTTTTTTTTTTTTTTTTTTGCATACTTAACTCAGAGGGTGTGACCAATCCAAGTCGCTATCCCAGTGGCCAGGCACCTTAAGCTTCAGCATTTTTTTTTTCTTCTCAGCATACTTAACTCAGAGGGTGTGACCAATCCAAGTCGCTATCCCAGTGGCCAGGCACCTTAAGCTTCAGCATTTTTGCTTTGATTTCTATATTTTTTTTAAGTGATTAGAAATTCTAACGGTTTTCTACTTATAACGGTGCTTCTTATACTATTTTTGGCGGTTTTGGTCTCCCCGTTTCTCCTTCATGAGAACCCACAAAATAGCCTAACATAATTAATTTATTACTTTTCAAAAGAAACCTTTCTACCGGCCGAGCCTACCCACATATCCCAAATCAGACTCGTTTTCAATCAATTTTAATCTCTTATTATACATACTATTTGAAAACCGGACACCTAACTTTACCTATCATTTTCCATATTTTATATAATGCAAACTTCAAAATCAGGGACTTTTTTTTTCAGTTTTTTTTTTTTTTAATTTTTTCCGTTTTTTTTTTTTTCTTTTCTTTATTTATTTATTTTTTTTAAACGACTCTGTATACAGACTAAACGACAGTTTCCCATCCCCACACTTAAATTCTACATTGCCCTCAATGTAGGAATAGAAAACGACTCAAAACAAAAGAAAAAATAAATTCCGAATACAAAAATAAAAAGACAAGGGCAAATTGGAAAGGACTTAGCTGGTTTATTAACACGTAAGCTCCAAAAACTCTAGTCCAATCCAGCTCGATCGTATAGCATTTTGGTCGCGATCGGCTTTGACACAATAGGAAACTTTTGGGTTGCTTCAATATAACGTACAGCTCCAGAATCGCCCGAATGGAGATTGAGTACGAGCGGTACAATCTAAACCTGCACAAGATAAAACAAAAACCCAGCAGAATCCCGAACTAAAAAAAAATAATAATAATAAAATAAAATAAAAAGACTCAAGCTAATAACCTAGACACATAATAAAAGCAAAAACACAAAGACGACGCAACTAAGTAATGAACATGAAAAGAAAATACAAACTCTACACATGGGGGTATCCCCACACTCTCACAAACCTACTCGGGATTGATCTCAGGGAGGTCCGAAACCTCCACCTCCTCATCAACGCTCATCCCATCCTCATAATGCTTCAACCTATGGCCGTTCACCTTCCATCGCTGGCCATCCTCACCTGCAATCTCAATCGTACCGTAGGGAAAAACCTGTGTAACAACATAAGGACCCGTCCAACGCGACCTAAGCTTTCCTGAGAACAACCTAAGACGAGAATTATACTGTAACACTTTCTCCCCACACTTAAATTCTTTCACTATCTTCAGACGCTTATCGTGCAACTTCTTAGTTTTCTCTTTATAATCCCACGATCTCATATAAGCATCATCCCTCAACTCCTCTAACTCATGCAACTGAAGGTATCTATGCTTACCTGCCTTATCCAGATCTAAATTCACCCTCTTCAATGCCCAAAATGCCTTATGCTCTAACTCAACCGGTAAATGGCACGCTTTTCCATAAACTAACCGAAAAGGAGTGGTGCCTATCGGTGTCATAAATGCGGTGCGAAAAGCCCACAATGCATCCTCTAGGTGATCTGACCAATCCTTTCGGTTCTGCCCCACTGTTTTCTCTAGGATTCTCTTGATCCCGCGATTGGTATTTTCCACTTGACCACTTGTTTGTGGATGATAAGCCGTAGAAAGCCGATGGGTGACCCCATAGCGTTTCAAAGCTTTCTCCATCTGGTCATTGCAAAAGTGTGTACCACGATCGCTAATCAAGGACTTAGGAGCACCAAACCTAGAAAACAGTGTCTTTAAAAACCTCACAACAACCCGTGCGTCATTTGTAGGCAAAGCTTGAGCTTCCACCCACTTAGAAACATAGTCAACCGCAACTAGGATGTATCTATTCCCACGAGAATTGGGGAATGGACCCATGAAATCAATGCCCCACATATCAAATACTTCAATGGTCTGAATAGGATTTTGGGGCATCTCATTACGGGATGAGATATTACCGGTCCTCTGACAGGCATCACAATGTCTCACAAACTCATGGGCATCCTTAAAAATGGTCGGCCAGTAGAAACCCGCATCAAACACGCGTTTGGCAGTATTAGCCGCCCCGTAGTGACCTCCTACTCTACCCTCATGACAGTGCCTAAGGATATCTCTCGTCTCCTCACCAAAAACACATCTCCTCAAAACCTGATCTGGTCCTAACCTAAACAAGTAAGGATCATCCCACAAGTAGTACTTAGAGTCAGCTATCAATTTCTTTTTCTCCTGAAAAGTAATATCACTCTTAAATTCACCCGAAACTAAGTAATTAGCTATGTCGGCATACCAAGGGAAGTCCCTACAGATCCTAGCTACCACAGACATCAAACTCTCATGAGGAAAATCATCCCTAATCCTCTCCTCCCTAGCTCTCTCTAACTCTGGATTCTCTAAACGAGATAGATGATCCGCAACTACATTCTCAGCTCCACTCTTATCCCTAATCTCAATATCAAACTCTTGAAGCAAAAGGATCCACCTAATCAGTCTAGGCTTTGCATCTTTCTTGGAGAAAAGATGCCTAAGAGCGGAATGGTCAGTAAAAATGATAGTCTTAGAAAGTACGAGATACGACCTAAACTTATCACAAGCAAAGACGACGGCTAGCAACTCCTTCTCTGTCGTCGTGTAATTCTCTTGGGCATCATTGAGTGTTTTGCTAGCATAGTAAATGGGATGGAAATGCTTGTCCCTACGCTGGCCCAAAACAGCCCCAACAGCAAAGTCGCTAGCATCACACATGATCTCGAAAGGAAGAGACCAATCTGGAGCGACCAGAATGGGAGCCGTCACTAAACGCTCCTTCAACAACTCAAATGCCTTGACACATTCAGCAGAAAACTCGAATGGTCGATCTTTCTCAAGAAGCTGGGTCATCGGGCGGGCAATCTTAGAAAAATCCTTAATGAAACGCCTATAGAAACCCGCGTGACCTAGAAAACTACGAATAGACTTCACAGAAGTAGGCGGCGGGAGTTTGGAAATGGTGTCGATTTTAGCTCTATCAACCTCAATCCCCGCCTGTGAAATCTTGTGCCCAAGCACAATACCCTCACGAACCATGAAGTGACACTTTTCCCAATTAAGCATCAGGTTCGTCTCCTCACACCGAGTAAGAACACGCTCTAGATTACGCAAACAATGATCGAAGGAACTCCCAAAGACAGAAAAATCATCCATGAAAACCTCCATGGAATCCTCGATCAACTCATGGAAAATCGCCATCATACATCGCTGAAACGTGGCCGGGGCATTACATAGCCCAAAAGGCATGCGTCGATACGCAAAAGTGCCAAAGGGGCATGTGAATGTGGTTTTCTCTTGATCCTCAGGTGCAATAGGGATCTGAAAGTAACCAGAGAAACCATCCAGAAAGCAGTAAAACTGCTGACCCGACAAACGCTCAAGCATCTGATCAATAAAGGGCAAGGGGAAGTGGTCCTTGCGGGTGGCGTCATTGAGTTTGCGATAGTCAATGCAAACTCGCCATCCGGTCACAGTCCTAGTGGGTATGAGCTCATTTTTCTCATTCGTGACAACCGTCATTCCCCCTTTCTTGGGAACAACCTGGACAGGACTCACCCAATATGAATCAGAGATGGGATAAATCAAACCTGCATCTAACAACTTAATCACTTCTTTCTTAACCACATCCTGCATGTTCGGGTTTAGCCGTCGCTGAGGCTGGACAACTGGCTTAAACTCCTTAGTCATCAGAATCTTATGCGTGCAAAAAGAAGGGTGGATGCCCTTAATGTCAAAGAGCTTCCACGCAATAGCACGCTTGTGTGCTTTCAGTACACACAACAACCTCTCTTTCTCATCCTCTGTCAACTCAGACGATATGATGACAGGCAACTGAGAGTCCTCCCCTAAATATGCATACTCTAGATGAGATGGTAACTCCTTAAGCTCAAGGGTAGGGGGTGTCTCAAGTGATGGTGTCTCTAGAGGTCTCTCCAAATCAGTGGTCTCGAAAACCTGGGAGGCCTCATCAGAAAGGTGAGACTGAACAGCGGGTGGAGACATGTCCCGCTCAAGATCAAACTCGGTCATCTCAATGCACCCTTTATACTCGGTACCAAGCATCTGTGTGTCAAGGGTGTCTCGCTCGCAGAAGCTAGTGAGAAAGCTCCCCACCTGAGTCATGAACGAATCAATGAAGTACAGAGTATCATCGTTCTGGTTAGGGTGCTTCATGGAGTGCTGAACATCAAAAGTGACCTGCTCGTCGGCAACTCGAAGAGTGAGTTTGCCATCAAAGACATCAACAATAGCACGAGCAGTGGCTAAGAATGGACGACCAAGAATGAGTGGAACCTGTGAGTCCTCGTCCATGTCAAGTATAACAAAATCCACCGGGAAAACAAATTTATCAACCTTAACTAACAAGTTTTCCACTATCCCGCGTGGAAACTTCACCGATCGGTCGGCGAGCTGAATACTCATGCGCGTAGGAGACAGCTCTCCTACATTGAGCCTAGCAAAAACAGAGTAGGGCATTAAATTAATGCTAGCTCCAAGGTCTGCAAGAGCATTACTAACGGTGAGATTCCCTATCAGACAGGGAATGGTAAAGCTACCAGGATCAGTCATCTTCGGGGGCAGTTTATTCTGTAGTGCTGCAGAAACCTGCTCAGGTAGAGTAACAGAAGAGATCTCCTCAAGTTTCTTTTTGTTTGTGAGCAAATCTTTCCGAAACTTGGCATACTTAGGCATCTTCGAAAGAGCCTCAACAAATGGTAAGTTCACCTGGATCTTTTTCAGCATATCCAGGAACTTACGGTACTGATCAGAATCATCTGGTCTAGCAAGTCGACCAGGAAATGGCGGCTTAGGCTTGTAGGCCTTCACCGGAGTGTCATCTCTCTTCTCACCTTGAGACCCGCTGGTTTGTGCTGTACTTGCTGGGCGGAGCCTAGGTTGCACCTCGCCATCTGGTGTCTCTCTCTCAACTCCCTCATCAACAGACTCATCCTCTCCTACTGGTAACGAATCATCTACCCCCTTCCCACTCCTAGTAGTAACGGCTTTCGCCTGATGCTGCCTAAACGATGAACTAGAGGAGTTAGGATTATTGACAGTGTTACTAGGAAGGCCTCCTGGTGGTCTCTGGTTAACCTGATTAGCTAATTCTACTACTTTGGCCTCTAGGTTTTGAAACGCAGCTTGTTGACCCTTCCTAAAAGCTTCATTCTCAGCAAGTTGTGACTGAATGTTACTAAGAATCTGGGACTGGTTCTCTAGAATGGTAGTAAGGTCAGACTCAGTACGACTAGTGGGACCCCCAGAGTTGGGAGCTTGGAACAGATTCTGGCGAGGTTGGTATCTAGAAGAGTTACCCCCTTGCCAGTTGGAGTTCTGATTTCTCCAGTTGGAGTTCGAGTTGGAAGTGTAGTTTTGATAAGGTGGTTTAAGCCACCCAGAATTTAGAGAATCTACCTGTTCCTGACTCTGAATTGGACACTCAGATGTGTCATGACCCCCCATATATTTCACACCTATCTAACCTCATCTGAAGATCTCTCACTTGCTTAGTTAAATTCTCAATCACCGCAGCCAGACCAGTATCAGGTGCAATCTGATAAACACCTCGGGTAGTAGGAGAGGCGTTACTAGTCATGGGATTTGAATTCCCAATAGTATGCTTTGGTGGTCTCTCAGAATGGGCAAAACTCTCAAATAACTCATTAGCTGCATCAATATCCATTTTTCCATGAAATTACCCTGTGCAGCTGTATTAAAACGAACTCGAGTCTCAAAAGTGAGGCCATTGTAGAATTTCTCCACAAGGGCCCAGTCAGAAAGACCATGATGAGGGCATCGGCTCAGTAGGGTCTGGAAACGCTCCCAAGCCATGTAGTATGGCTCATCAGGATCCATACGGAATGAGTGAATCTGCTCCCTAATGCGGGAATCCTTGGAAGCTGGGTGATATTTTTTCAAGAATTTTCCAAGCATGTCCTCCCAAGTAGCAATGGAACTATTAGGCAGAGTGTCATACCAAGTGGCGGCACGACCAGACAAACTAAATGGGAACAAACGCAGATAAATGGCTTCCTTTGTGATGTGGGAAAGATTGAAAGTGTCACAGATGCGCACAAATCGAAACAGATGTCCATGAGCATCCTCCTCCTCAAGACCATGAAATTGAGTAGCGTTAGTAATAGTGGCCATGACATGGGAGGGGATTTGCCAATTGTTGGCATCAGCAGTAGCAGGGCGAGCAATGGGAGAACGAATCCCAGTAAGTCCCTCAGTGGCACGAGAGTGCACTGTGCGTCTGACATTTCCTTCAGCCATTTCAGCAGTGAGTGGTGGGAAAGGAATGGGTTTTGGTGGAGAATGGATGGTGGGTTTAGGTTCAGAAAAAGAAAAGGATGGAGAGGATGGAGAAGACGAGCGTACCTGATCAATTTTCTTCCGGATGACCGTTCGAAACTCGTTAAGGCGCTCGTGGATGTCGAGGTTGGGATCCGTGCAGGTGGTGAATTCAGGTGGTCCTTGTGAGCGAGTATGTGGCATACACTGAAAGTGCAAACGACGCTGGAGTTACTAATGGATAGCAAATAACCTAGGACTAAAAGCACAAGTAGCACAGATAATCGCAGGCAGATCCAGCAAGAAGTAAACAAGCAAAACAAAACAAGTAAAATCAAAAAGTGCAAGTAAAAAGTCCCCGGCAACGGCGCCAAAAACTTGATGCGTGCTAATGTATATATAAAAATGTGCACAAGTTAAAACCCTAGACTCAACTAAACCACGCACAACCGGCAAGTGTACCGTTCGTTTGTAGCAAGCGAATAAGACCAGGTATCGAACCAAAGGACTCAATTAAACACAGAAGATTAAACTGTCACTGAATTGCTTGTTTAAATTAATAACTAAGGGGGGTTTTAAATTGAAAATATAAAAATTGATTAACTATTAATTAACTAAATTACCCTAAATTAAATTAAATTAAAAACTAATTAGAACTAAAATAAAAACCGAACTAAAGTGATGGAAAAATCAAGCAAAGGAAAGACTGGCTACCTAGGTAAGAATCCTTAGACATAATACTCAATCCTGACGAAAAAACCCGTTTGGAGACCCTAATTTCATCCAACTACTCTCCTCCTGCAGGTAAGGCTAGTAAGCTAGAATCAAGGCGGGACACGTGTAGAAATGCTAAAATGGAATTGGATCGCCCTAGCGTACCAAAATCCCATAGAAATCAGGTTAAAACCTCTCCTGGATTAAAACCCTCAAACTATGAAGCAGACTTAAACTCTACTGAAAGAAACCTAGGAAAACTCTAAACACGGACAAGTAGCGACTCCCGCCCTAGCGCTTGCCAACTACCGAACAATGCCTAGTTAGTTACCTAGCACTCTCGAGTTAGATTTCTCACCCTCAAGAATGGACTGCACGTTTTAGTTAATTTATTATATTAGTTTGTTATACTTGTGTCGTACTCCAACTCCAAATACTAGCACGCTAACCTAAGTTGACGAACTAGATTGATTTCAAGACCTAGGGGGTATCTCTACATGCCTAGCTCCACTAAACCAATAAACAAACCTCAAATAAAATTAACACCAACACACATATATCAAATCCAACAATAAAAATAAAAATCATGTAATTCTACACATCCAAACGGAAACCAAACGTCATTCAATCATATTATTATCTAAATCATCATCCTAAGTAGCCATAAAAATGTCTAGCCACTCATAATATTAAAAAATACCATCACAAAATAATTAAACATAGTTTTAAGTATGTCTAGAGAAAAAATTAATAAAAATTAAACCTAACCCAAGGCTCGTTGGCTCTTGATCTTTAACGTGCCCGTGACCTTTTCTCCTTCCGTGCCCGTTCACTCGTCACCGCTGCTCTTCGTGCCACGTGCCTTTGTGTGCGATCGTATGAATTGTTCAATTAATCATTGAAGTCTTCGGCTGTTTGTTGAATGAATATAATATCTCAAGTCTTTTTTAAATGTTGCCGTCAAAAACATTATATCTTTTGAATTGGCAATTTGTTTGTGGCTTGGGCCACGAGCCCAAGTCAATGCTTTTTTTTATTATTATTATTATTATTATTATTATTATTATAATTATAGTATTAATATTATTATTACTCCATGTTTCTGGCTCGGTTATTCTTGGCTCGAACAAAGTTCATCGTTTACGCTCCAACGTCCACACGAACACCTACCAAAATATAAAATAAATAAATAAGTACTAAAAATTAATAAAAAACTATACAAAGACAAAAATAGACAAACAAACGAATACACGCCTAAAACTACTAAAAACTATATACAAAAGACTCAATTATATCAAAAAATACATAAGAGAATAGATGTGTTTTACGACACATCACTACCCATAAGAATATGAAGTTTAGACACTTCGAGTAGCTTTAGACTTGAACAGTGGCGAAGCTTGGAGATCAAATCGGTGAAGCTGGACTCATTTTTTCCCGATTGGTAGGGAGAGGAAGATCAAATTGGTGGGGACGGACTCAATTCATATAAAAATTACCTACGAAAATTGCAAAATTCAACATCTGCGTCAAAAAATGGCGGGGACTGAGGCACCCCTGGCCCTCATCGCCCCTAGACTTAAGCTTTGCTATATTGTTTGAAGGATTAGGACACGTGCTAGTAAAAAATTGCGTTGATGGAATTTGGATTGCAAACGTATGTGTATATTACTTACATGTATTTAAATGGATCACATGGGCTTAACCCATTGAGACACCCTTTTATTCTAATACTTGTATCGTGTAGTATACTAAAGTGAAAATTCAATCTAGACAGTATTTTCATTTATACATATGTTTATGTTTCTATGAGGATGGTGAAGATAATCATGGATAATACTAAAATGGGGGAGGAATGCTTGTAATTTTAGTATTATTGACATATATATAGCATGTTATATTAACTTTCGATCGAGATAATAGTGTTAATGTTTAAACGAGTTAGGTGATGCAGGAGTCCGGGCTCGTTTAACATTAATATTATTTGGGCTTATTATTTAAGCAAGTAGGCTTAGGTAGTGTTTGTTTTTCTTCCAGAAGCACTTCTGACCTCTTTTGTCTGCGTCGCGCAGACGCGGGCAGATGTTTGGGGCGGGCAGACTGTTTGTTT
Organism: Ambrosia trifida; assembly: GCA_028751855.1. Lineage (NCBI taxonomy): Eukaryota > Viridiplantae > Streptophyta > Magnoliopsida > Asterales > Asteraceae > Ambrosia > Ambrosia trifida. Next base: position 36,577,801 of record CM054123.1, on the reverse strand, counting down.
TTCGGAAGACATTTCACTCCAAAAGCTCTTCCTGACCTCTTCTTGGTGCAGACTTAGACCAAAGTCTTCTAAGGTCTTCAAAAGTCTTCTCCTCTTCTCTTCTCCTCACCCACCACCACCACCACCCACTACCACCACCACCACCGTCACCCACCCACCACCACCACCTAGCATCGTCCACCACCACCGTTCACCACCACCACCACCGTTCACCACCACCACCACCGTTCACCACCACCCACCACCACCACCACCCACTACCACCCACCACCACTACCACCACCACCCACCACCACCACCACCACCCACCACCACCACGGTCCAACACCACCACCACCTACCACCTACCACCGTCCACCCACCACCACTACCACCACCCACCACTGTCCACCACCACTACCACCACCCACCACCCACCACCACCATCACCACCACCCACCACGGTCCATCACCACCACCACCCACCACGGTCCATCACCACCACCACCCACCACCACCACCACCCACCACCGTCCACCACCACTACCACCACCACCCACCACCACCACCCACCACCACCACGACGGTCCAACACCACCACCTACCACCGTCCACCGTCCACCCACCACCGTCCACCACCACTACCACCACCACGACGGTCCAACACCACCACCACCTACCACCACCACTACCACCGTCCACCACCTACCACCGTCCACCCACCACCACCACCCACCACCGTCCACCACCACTACCACCACCCACCACCCACCACCACCACCACCATCACCACCACCCACCACCACCACCACCCACCACCACCGTCCACCCACCACCGTCCACCACCACTACCACCACCACCACCACCCACCACCACCACCATGACGGTCCAACACCACCACCACCTACCACCTACCACCGTCCACCCACCACCGTCCACCACCACTACCACCACCCACCACCCACCACCACCATCACCACCACCCACCACCACCACCACCCACCACCGTCCACCACCACTACCACCACCACCCACCACCACCACCCACCACCACCACCACCCACCACCACCACGACGGTCCAACACCACCACCACCTACCACCTACCACCGTCCACCCACCACTGTCCACCACCACCCACCACTACCACCACCACGACGGTCCAACACCACCACCACCTACCACCACCACTACCACCTACCACCGTCCACCACCTACCACCGTCCACCCACCACCACCCACCACCACCACCCACCACCGTCCACCACCACTACCACCACCCACCACCCACCACTACCACCACCCACCACCGTCCACCACCACTACCACCACCCACCACCCACCACCACCATCACCACCACCCACCACGGTCCATCACCACCACCACCCACCACGATCCATCACCACCACCCACCACCACCACCACCCACCACCACCGTCCACCCACCACCGTCCACCACCACTACCACCACCACCCACCACCACCACCACCACCACCCACCACCACCATGACGGTCCAACACCACCACCACCTACCACCGTCCACCCACCACCCACCACCGTCCACCACCACTACCACCACCACCATCACCATCCACCACCACGGTCCATCACCACCACCACCCACCACCCACCACGGTCCACCACCACCACCACCCATCACGGTCCATCACCACCACCACCCACCACCACCAACGTCCACCACCCACCACCACCACCGTCCACCACCACTACCACCACCACCCACCACCCACCACCGTCCACCACCACCCACCACCGTCCACCACCACCACCTACCACCGTACACCCAGCACCACCACTACCACCACCCACCACCGTCCACCACCACCCACCACCACCACCCACCACCATGGTCCACACCACCACGGTCCACCCACCACCACCATCTACCACAAGACTGCTGTAAAAACTCAGTTTGTTTAAATTTAAGTTTATTTCAGCAGCCTGCAGACGTTAACAAACAAACAGTCTTCTTCTTGCAGACTGCAGACCTTTGGTCCACCTCTTCTCCTGCAGATCTCTGCAGATGTGGTCCGCAGACTGCAGACCTTTTCCTGCAGAAAAAACAAACAGCACCTTAATATCTAACATTGGGCTTAATTGTTTTAGGTTTAAACGCATAAAGATAATTTTTTAATCCACGCCGATAAAAATGGATACACGTCGTTGACTTTCTCGATCGCAAATACACTATGCAAATTAGATTTTTTCCATCAAGAGCAATTATCTATATAATCTCATAAGTCATTGTGTATAACCAACAAATAAGTTTATCTGATATTCTTTCACAATTCAGAGAATGATCGAGGTTTAAATCAATTTATTTGAAGACTCAATTCGGTTTCTTTATTTGTTAGTTCTCGAATTTTTCTAGACCATAAATACATGTATGAAATATGCTCGAATTTAATGTAGGTTGCTTCCCGCGCGATGCGGCGTGAAACACAGACACTGCCAAGGTGTGCATAGTTCGATCGGTTCGTTATCTTCAACTGAAGCCAAAACCGAAGTCACTAGTTAGTATATTTTATTAACCAATCTGTTTTTGGTTAATCAGTTCGATTTATGAGGTTATATTAACGGGTTTTGGTTTGATCCATTTAATTTCGGTTAATAACCAAAACCAAACTTGGGCTAAAACTTTTTCTTAGAAATACATGAAATTGAGGCATAAAGACATACCAAGGATGTATAAATACATGAACTGGAAGTATAAATACAAAAACTCAAGGTATAAAATATGAAAGTTGTGAACCAGAGGTATAAAAGCTAGAAATATATGAAAATATGAATACTTTGGTTTGATTCGGTTATTCTGGTTAAACGAGGGTACAAAAAACGATGACTGCTTTTTGATTAATGCGCTTTTTGGTTAATTGGTTTCAGTTTATTCAATTTTTTGTTGATTTCGATTCGGTTTCATGTATTGTAGGACCATCACGGACAATCCGCCAATCCGGATATCACGGGTTTGAACATGAACCAGGTGCAGAATCCTCAGGACGTGGTTTAAGCAACAATATCAACGACACACATACAAAACGAGTTGCCAAAGATGCCAAATATTGTTTAAAAGGTTAATCTTTATTGAAAACAGAGCACTAAGTGTTTTACAAGCAAAGATACAGGCCCTTAAACCCTAAAAGATGTTGGAGAATGTTGCGATGCGACAACTAATGATTAGGGTAATGATTGAACCTATTTATAGGTCCTGTTAGTCGGCCCAGGCCCACAAGGCGACTAGCTCTTCGTCACAATAGTAGCTAGGGCGACTAGGTTGCTAGTCGTCTGAAATTCACACGATTAGCAAGGCTAATCATGTATAGAATCCTACTCGTGTGTACAAGTTACAAAAGTGCCATTAACCATTTAAACACGTACAAACATAAACAAAACAATGTCTAAACACCTATACTAGACTAGGGACATATATACAACATGTACTAACACCTGTATCTAGTTAAAGATTCAATTTTTGTTCACCCTATACACTGTTAACCACGTAACATATCAATTTTTAAATTAAGAAAACTATAAAAATACTATACTCAAATTAATGAGAAAAAAAATATTTGTTTTTATGGTTTAATTTTTTTTAATATGAACGTAAGAAAAAGGTGTGGTCGTTTAAAAATCATGGGACAGTTAGTATAATGTGGATAATGTGGATAAAGATGAAGGGACAAAGTATAATTAAGATGAAGGATTTAAAGTGTAAGAGTGTTTTTATTTTAGAGTTATAGTTTATGCATTAAACTAAATTCATATTTTTTAACTTCTGAGTAATTTTTCATATATAATCAACGAGTAGCAATGATTACCCTTTGACATCAGAAATTTGGTCACATTAGTTAATCAATATTGTATTTACAATGTGATCATTGTGTTGAAGTGTGGAACTATGCATTACTTAAAGAAAGACTATATAATATGCATTACAAATTCTGAGCAATAATCCAATGCATATTGATTAATAACACACTTATCCAATATCAGAAAAAGACGAAACCAATACCATTGTATGTGTAAAAATGTGAGCAAACAGAAGCTTATAACAATCGAACAAGAGTTAAGAAAAACAAATTAACTATATAATTCTGGTGATGACCACCTTCAAAAACTGAATATGAACATTCTTCTCTTTAAAATCTCTTATATATTTATGTTTGCTTTAGGCTACCTACGTCATCAGCCCCCCAAGTCAGAAGGTTTGATGCGGTAGCTTGAAAGCTTTTGACTGTTTTCCCAGTTTTTCCTTTGCTTGAAAGGTTCGGGGGTTCGCTGTGATTTAGGCGGTTATTATTCAGCAGTTTCAATGTTGATTGGACTGCTGATGTGACATCTGGCAGTTTGCTCAGACTAATTACTGCATGCCTTTATTATTACGGTTTTTTGAATTAAATAACCGTTTGATTTTTCTTTTTAAAACCTTTTTGTACTTCATTTTCACTTTACCTTTTTCTTTTCTTCATCTTCATCCTCTCAAACACTTCATCCATCTTTAGGGTTTCGTGATTTTTCACCACAGCAGGTTAGTTTTTCTTTTTCTTGCTTTGTTTACTGATCATCCTTTTGAGCATAATGGGTGCTAAAAAGGATATGGCCGTTACGTTTTCAACTCTTTCTCAGAAAGAGGTAGAATCGTTTTGTGCCGAATGGGGTATTGACTTGTCGTTCAAACCTGTGGCTCCTGGTAAAAAACTCTCTGTTTCCGAGTGTCCGTCTGGTTCCATCGCTTTGTACTGTCGTCATTTTGAGTTTGCAAACCTTCGCTATCCTTTTTCTGTATTTTTGTTGAATGTTCTTGAGTATTATAGGGTTTCCCTTGGTCAGATCCACCCACATGGTGTTGGCCGTGTTTTACACTTTGAATGTCTTTGTAGAGCCCTAGGGTATGATCCTACTCTTTTGATGTTCAGACGATTTTTTCGTCTTGCCAAGAATGGTGACTGGTTCACCTTCGAGGGATCATCATTGGAGACTAACCTTCTTTCTTCCCATGTTACGACGGTTGGTCAATGGAAGAATAGGTTCTTTTGGGTGTCTGATTCTATTTTCCCTTTTAAGCCTGTGTGGAGGCATCCTGAGGCTGTTCTTAATGAAGGGGAACCCTCAGAGTCTGAACTAGATGATGTCTTCCTAACGACTCTTAGGACCTGTCCTTCAAGGCTTCGTCCATTTGCTGAACCCTTCTTAGTATTATCTGGTGTTAGCACTCGTTGGGACAAGCCGGGTAGAGATCCTGTTGTGATGAAGGATGGTCAGGGTATGAATTTTGTTTATTGTTGATTTCTTTTGCTTTCTCTGTTTTTTCCTTATGTGTTCTGTTTTTTGCAGTTATGTCGGCTCTTGACTTTATCAAAGGTGATGATGCTTCGGGTGTTGTATTTTCTGATGCTGAAGCAGCAGATGGGGAAGATGCACTGACCAAATATCAGAAAGGGAGGTATGATGGGACCAACTATATTGCTGTTCCTAATGTTAAGGGCTTTGCTAAAGCTAGTTCTTCCAAGGCTTCAACAAGGAGGTCAAGCAGGCGTCTTTTGAAGGCTGCCAAACCTGCTGATCCTTCTAAAGCAGTGACAGTTAGCGATGATATTGAGGATTCTGAAGATGAGCAAGATCAGACCATGGATGATGTTCCTGTGGATGTTGTTGTGAAGAAAGGTAAGGGTAAAAAGGTGAAGGTTGGAGTGGTGAAGGAAACAGAAGTGCCGGCTAGCTTTGATGAGGGAAGTCTGTATGTTCCTGGGTGGAACGTGAAGTCTAGTGACAACTTTAAGTCTTCGGCTATCTGTGAGGAGGTTCTTGCACACTTTGCTACTCCTGGTGCCAAGGCTTGTCTTGAGGGTTTGGATGATGATGCTTTGCTGGCAAAGATGATGGTGGGTACCTGTAACCTTGCTGCTATGCTTCCAGAGGGGATTAGTAGGTTTAGGAAGGTTATGGGTAAGTATAGTGACTTTGCCAAAAAGAAGAGGGAGAAGAAACAGTCCCTTGCTGATATGAAGAAGGATGCTGAGGAATATGCTAAGAAGGAGGCTACTTTCATTTCCCTTATTGATGAACTGAGGAAGGGGCATGAAGCTGAGATGGCAAGGCACGAAGCTGCTATTCTTAAGGTGGAGGCAGATCAATTAGCTTTGGAAGCAGAGAAAAAGGCTTTTGCAGGTGAGAAGAAGGGGTTGGAGGCTTCCCTTGCTGCTGTGCAAAGTGATAACAAATGGCTAATTGAAGAAGGATTTCAGCAAGTCGTTACCTACCTTCTTCATTCCACCGAATTCAACTCTGCACTTGGGGAGGTTTATACCAAGCTTTTGGCCCATGGTAAGCATGCTGGTTTTGTTGCAGGGTTTAAAGCTCATGAATCTGGCCAAGTCTTGGAAGAGTCTCCCTTTTATCAGCCTGACTCCTTGGATGTTTTTAAGGAGACTGTCCTTAAGATGGAGCACTCCAGCTATCCCTATGTTGCACAAGTTGCTTCCTACTATGGAAAGCCCTTGAAGGAGCTGAAGGAATTGAAGCCTGCTGGTTTAAACGAAGTTGTTTCTGCAAAGGTGCTTCAATCTGTTTCAAGGAAGAGGGCACATTCTGGTGATAGTGAGGAGACGTTGGATGTGGCTGAAACTTTTTCCAAGGATGCTAGTGTTGAGGCTTCTGAAGCTGGACTTGTGGAGAAGGCTCCAAAGAAGGGGAAGAAGGTAAAGAAGGCGAAGGTGGTCCAGGTAGTGAATGAGGGTGAAACCTCTAAGCCTTCAGAGTCTGGTGGTGATATCTGATCTTCCCATTCGTAGCTTTCTTAGCATCTTGGTGTGTTAAAAACAATTAACTTTGTGTTTCTAAGTACTTTTATCTTTTGTTGGAACCTTCAATGGTTCCTTGGTAGTTATGGGCTGTAGTCCTTTGAACAATTATGCTACTTATTGGCTTTTGTTAAAAGCCTTTGAATGTTAAGTCTTTGTGGCTCATGTTTAAGTTTGATTGTTGTTTTTCTGTTGTCATGTTTGTCTTTGCTGTTTGGGAATGTTTATCCGGTAGCACCTTCAAAGGTTGAATGCTGCAGTCATTCATCCTTAAGGTAGTCTAGGCAAACATGTCACCGTCTATCCTATATACACTTACATAAGTGTTTTACTATGTTTTCGTAAGTTTGTTTTCTAAACTTAAGGAACGTTTGGTGTAGGTTGTTCAAGCCTGTCAATGAGATTTATAAAAGTGTTTTTTGTTTATCTCATGGAGTTGGATTGATTTAGGAACTCACCCCTTATATAGGTCCGTTTATCCTTTGAACCTATTGAGCGATATGGCCTGGGAGCTCATCCCCTTACATGGTCTCTACCATGGAGTTTCTTGCAAGGTTCTCAACCTGAACTTAGGATAGAAAGACAAAGTTTCTAAAGGAGGATCAAATGATCCTTTCATTCATTAGATTGGATAACATTACATCATTTGGAAAAGAACAACATTTTGTTATAACTTAAACAAAGAACCTTTTGAGGTTCTTGCCGTTCCAGTGACGGGGGAGTTTTTTGCCTTCCATGCTTGCTAGTTTGTAGGATCCCCCTTTGTGGGATTCTAGGATAGTGTATGGGCCTTCCCACTTAGGTCCTAGCTTCCCTTGACTTTCCTTCTTGCTTGCTTCGTTGTTTCTCAAAACTAGGTCGCCGGGCTTGAATCGTTCGTGCTTAACCCTGGCATTGTAGTAGGACTCCATCTTTTGTTTGTATTGAGCTTCACGGATTGCTGCTGAGTCCCTTGCTTCTTCCAGGAGATCGAGGTTAAGCAGTGATTCCTGTTCATTTGCCTGGATATTGACGTGAAAGGTTCTTGGTGTGTTGATTCCGATTTCGGCAGGTATTACTGCTTCAGATCCAATGGTAAGGCTGTAAGGCGTTTTCTTGTTGCTTGTCTTCTCGGTGGTTCGAATTGCCCAGAGAACGCTTGGCAGTTCTTCCAACCAGTTTCTACCTTGTCTGCCTAGTCTAGCCTTGATCCCTTCAACCACACTTCTATTCATTCTTTCAACTTGACCGTTCGACTGGGGGTAAGCCACTGAACTAAAGACTTGGGTTATTCGGTACTCCTTGCACCAAGCGCTGAACGGTTTCTCTGCAAATTGCTTGCCGTTGTCCGTTACAAGAACCCCAGGTAGGCCATATCGGCAAATGATGGTTTCCCAAACGAAGTCAATTATCTTTTTCCCGGATATCTTCCCAAAAGGCTTTACTTCTGGCCATTTTGTGAAGTAATCTACTGCCACCAATAAGAATTTAACCCCTCCTTTTGCTGGTGGGAAGGGTCCAACGATATCCATTCCCCATTTGTAGAACGGCCAAGCCGAATTGACAGGCACCAAATCATGCTTGGGACTTTTGGGGACTGGGGCGTGTAGCTGGCAGGCTTCACATTTCTTCAGCTGTTCTGCTGCATCACGATGCATGGAGGGCCAGAAATATCCCAGGTTCATAAGTTTTGCCACAACTGACCTTGGACCACAGTGAGCTCCGCAGATTCCTTCATGAACTTCCTTAATCAGGTACTTGCTCTGTTCGGGTCCAACACATCGGAGCAGTGGAGCTAGATACCCTCTTTTGTAAAGCATCTCATCTTGTATGGTATACTGCTTCGATTTGTTTCGGATCCTTTCAGCTTCAACAGGGTCCTGTGGCAGTTCTCCCTTTTGAAGGAACCTTACAAACGGAGTCATCCAGTTTGGCTCATTTTCAGTGATGACGTCTTGGACTTCCAACTCTGATATGGCAGGATGCTTGACTACCTCAACCAATACTTTCTTAGTGAGGTGAGCAAAGGTTAACGAGGCGAGCTTGCTTAGTGCGTCAGCCTTTTTGTTGTGAGACCTTGGAACTTGCTTGATCTTGCATTGTTGGAAAGTGTTCATTATTTCCTTGGCTTTCTCTTTGTATTTTTTCATGTTGGGTTCCTTGGCAATGTAGCTATCGTTCACTTGGCTAGAGACCAGTAGTGAATCGGTGAACACTTGAAGCTTGTGAACCATCATCTTTTTTGCAAGCTTGAGTCCTGCGATCAGAGCTTCATATTCGGCTTCGTTGTTTGTTGTCTGAAATTCCAAACGAAGGGCATATGTGAATTCTAGCCCTTCAGGACTGATTAATACAAGACCAGCTCCCGAGCCTTCAACGCTGGAAGCTCCATCTGTGTAAAGCTTCCAGGCTTCAGGATCGAGAGGTTCATCCATGGTTATGTTAACTTCAGCAGTTTCTGCCCTTGGAATTTCAGCAATGAAATCAGCAAGTATTTGTGCTTTTATTGCTTTTCTCGGGACGTAGGTGATTTTGTGTTCACCTAGCTCAACAGCCCACTTGGCTAGTCGTCCCGAGGTTTCAGGCCTTTCAAGCACATTTTTGATTGGCTGGTCGGTGACTACTTGAATAGGATGTGCTTGAAAGTACCTTCGAAGCCTTCTGGCCGTTTGTACCAGGGCCAAGGCTAATTTTTCCAAAGGAGGGTACTTGACCTCTGCTAACTTTAAGGTTTTGCTGAAGAAATAAACGGGTACCTGGGCTTTTTCTCTTTCGATGGTGAGAACAGCGCTGAAGGCATCTTCAGTGACTGAAAGATAGACAGAGATCGTTTCCCCTGCTTCAGGTGCTGCAATGGTGGGAAGGTAAGCCAAATAATGTTTCATAGCGTTGAAGGCTTCTTCAGCTTCTTCTGTCCACCTGAAGTTTTTCTTGTCAGCACAACCTTTGAGGGTCTTGAAGAAAGGAAGTGATTTCTCAGCAAGTTTTGACACGAAACGCTTCAAGGCGGCAAGCTTGCCGTTCAAGCTTTCCACTTCTTTCTTGGTTTGTGGTGACTTCATTTTGAGGATGGCTTGAACCTTGTTTGGGTTAGCTTTTATGCTTTGCTTTCCTACAACATGACCTAAGAATTTCCCTTCTTCAAAACCGAAGGAACACTTGGTGGGATTTAGTTTCATGTTGATCTTTTTGAGATTGTCGAAGGTTTCTTGTATATCATTGAGCATGTCCTCCTCGGTCTTGCTTTTGATGACCAAATCATCCACGTATGCTTCCATGTTCCTACCAATTTGTTCGGCAAAGGCTTTGTCAACCAACCTTTGATAGGTGGCACCTGCATTTTTTAAGCCGAAGGGCATCTTTTTGTAACAGAAGATACCCTTGTCCGTATGGAAGGCAGTCTTTTCTTCATCGTCCTCCTTCATTTGTATTTGGTGATAACCTTTATAGGCATCCAAAAAGCATTTGAAGGGAAAACCTGTCAGCGAGTCAACTTTCAAATCCACCTCTGGTAAAGGGTAGCAATCCTTTGGGCAAGCCTTGTTGAGGTCTTTGAAGTCTATGCACATCCTCCATGAGTCATCAGGTTTCTTAACCATCACTGGGTTTGCAACCCAGGACTGGTATTTTACCTCTCGGAGGATTCCTGCTTCGACCAGTTTGTCAACCTCATGGCAAGCTGCTCTGCTTCGTTCTGGTGCAAGGCTTCTTTTCTTTTGTACTATTGGTTTAATGTTTTGGGGAACTTTGAGTTCGTGTTCAGCAACATCACGTGGGATCCCTGTCATGTCACTGGGACACCAAGCGAAAACATCTACATTGTTTTTTTTAGCAATGCTTCAAGCTTTGAGAGAATTTCCCTAGGAAGGGCTGTGTTTACCCGTATCCTTTGGTCAGGGTATTTATGATTAATGCTAAGACCGAGTTTGCTTTGTTCTTCGACAACCGTTAGCACAGAGGCTGAGGGTTGGAGGGTTCCTACTCCTCCTTTGGTGGGGAACTTGGCACTCTTCCGGCTGATGGAAACGGTCATATCGAAAGCTACTACACCGGGTCTACCAATGATGACATCGTAACTGGATGGTAGATCTAAGACAATGAATGTCAGTGGTTCAGTTCTTCGCAGTTGCCCATCGGAGAAAGTTACATTGAGTACAATCTCGCCCAAGGGTTTGATGGGGATATCTGCTATGCCCTTGATGGCAGCTTCGGCTGGCCTGAGCGTGGAGCGTTCTTCGTGGCTTAGAAGGTTGAAGTATTTTGCAAACATGATCTCAGTAGCAGCTCCTGTGTCTATGTAGGCTTTTTGTGTTTGTCGTGAACCCACGAAGGCTTCAAGGACTAGTGGATCACAGTGTTTTTCTTCTTTGGTGCAAGGGAAGTAGATGCCTTGACATTCCCAATCCTCCAACCTCTGTCGTTTGCTTGGTGCTTCACTTTCAACAAACACCATGGCAACATCTTTCTTTTTGCCATCAGCTATGTTTTCTTTGACACCTTTAACCAAGTGGGCCAGTTCGCCAGATCTAACTGCTTCTTCGATCCTCTTCTTAAGCTGGAAGCAGTCGTTGGTATGGTGTCCCTTTTCTTCATGAAACTCGCAATACTGGTTGGAGTTTTCGTTTCTTTTACTTTTAGGCAAGGGACGAGGTGGTCTAAAGGTGTGTTTAACTTCTTCCGTGGCCAGAATTTCTTGAGGAGTTTTGGAGAGGGCTGTAAAATTTATGTTTCTATCTTTGCTTGGAGGGTTCCTGCTTTCCGACCTTCAAGACTCAGATCTCCTGGATCTGTTGTCGTAGGTGCCATAGTTTCCTCTTTTCCGAGCAGGGCTGTTGCTTCTCCAGTTGGAAGCCCTCTTTCTCTGCTCCTTTATGTCTACAGCCTCTTCTCCTCTGATGTGGGCTTCGGCTCTTTCCAAAGCCTCTTCAAGGGTTTTGGGGAGACTTTTGTTAAACTCCCTGGTGAGGTATTTTGAGTTGATGGCGTTCATGAACCCTGCAACCTTCATCTTTTAATCTGCACCAACGTAGGTAAGTCCTTCTTTTTTATACCTCTCAATGAAATTTTTCAGGCTTTCATCATCTTTTTGCTTTATCTGGAAGATGACGGTTGCATCCTTGACACATCTTCTCTGTTGTGAGAAGTTGGCAAGGAATCCTTTGCCGAGTTCGTCAAAGGTTCGGATGCTTCCAACCTTCAAGCCATTGAACCAGATTCTTGCGGATCCAACGAGGGTTTGCATAAACATTAAACAACACTCTGGATCGCCCCATTTTTCGATCCGAGCTGCCCCTGAGAAGATCTGAAGGTGATCTTCTGGATCATCAGAACCATCATATGTTCTTATATGAGCTGGCATCTTTAGCTTGTTAGGAAAGTCATAGTCTGCTATTTCCGGTGAGAAGCAAGATAAGCTGTTTGGCTTGTAGGGTGGGTTGACAGGTTGTTCTGTCCTGTTGTTGGTTACTCCGACTGTGGTTCCTTGTTGAGCAGCAATGGCTTGACTGATGAGCTGCTGCCAGGGGAAGTTAGCCATTACTTGTGATATCATGTAGGGCATGAGGTTAAAACCTTGGAGGTTTTCGGTTGTGGCCACGTTGCTAGTCATCATGGGGATGCTCATGGAAGCATTCCTAGCCATGGGGAGTGAAACCATGGCCTGATCCCATGAAGTGGCTGCCGGTGGAGGGACACTGGATATTGGTGACTGTAGAAGCTGATCCAGGGTGACTTCATGCCCAAGTGGTGTGCCGGTAGTGGCAGCTTGGGTGGTAAACAATGGGAAAGCGGTGGGGCTGGACCTTGCTTCATGCTGAGAAGTGGAGAGTGTGTTGCTGGGGCCAGCGGCACTGCTTCCGAGTCGTGGTCTATGACTGTAGGCGGCATTTAGAGGAGGAGGAGGCCCCGGCGAAAGCGACACCTCTTCTTCCTCGCCATAGTCTAGACGGAGGCGGACTCCTTTATCTCTTTCCTTCATGACATACTGGTTCAAAAGGGATCTAAGCTGCAGGAAGTTTCTCTCCACTCCTTCAGGGGTAAGATCTATTCGTTGGGGAGTCTGTGCAAGATCAGGGAGAGGAGAAAACACCCCTGAACGAGTGGGGGGTGGAGTCTGTAAGCTTGTTGTCCCCTGATGTGCAGGTGAGGACTGAGTTCGAGCTGGAGTGCCTCCTGGAGTGGAAAAAGACACAGATCTGGCTGGAGAAGTCTGATCTGTGCTTGGAGAGATCTGGTTAACTTCCTCTTGGGACTCAGGGTCAGACATGGAGAGAGTTGGAGCTACACAACTGTTTTTTGTAAAGGCAATGGCGTAGCCCCACGGTGGGCGCCAACTTGTTGCTACAACAAATAACTGCCTAACGATAGTCCTGAGTTACAAGGGAGGTTCAAGGATTCAAGGGTTCCACTTTGCCTAACGCAGGTCGTGGTGTCCCTCTACGTTGCAAACGTAGAAGGAGGTTCAAGGTTATTTTTCTTGTTTTAGATGCTTTAAGGTTCTGGTTTGAGATGTACTCGAAACCAGAAATGGAAGTTCTAGAGATCCGAGTGGAGAGAAATATTCTTCCACGTGCAAGACCAAAAGAATTAGAAGAGTGAAGTGAGAGTGATTGTGATGGTGTAATCAGAGCTGAGGATTCAGCTTTTGATTTATAGAGAAAAGGGAACTTCATAAGGGGAAAACATCTTGCCTTGAGCCTTGTTGCAACTAAAGGACATCCCACAAATGGTAAGTGGTTGCTATGGACCTGCGATCTATTGGCTGATGTTACTCCATCAGCCTGTCTGTTCTGATCGATGAAAAAGATGACGGGACAAGTCATCTTTTTGACTTAGGATGCCTCTGGTTGTCCGAAGCCTTGTAGGCTTCAACCCTTTAAGCATTTGTTTAGTAATGTTATATATTTATGTTTGCTTTAGGCTACCTACGTCATCAATTAATAACACACTTATCCAATATCAGAAAAAGACGAAACCAATACCATTGTATGTGTAAAAATGTGAGCAAACAGAAGCTTATAACAATCGAACAAGAGTTAAGAAAAACAAATTAACTATATAATTCTGGTGATGACCACCTTCAAAAACTGAATATGAACATTCTTCTCTATTAAAATCTCATAAAATTTGTAAAAGAGTAACAAATATTAAGTTCACACCTTTTATATTCTCTCTTGAAGTCTTTATACTCATCATGTTTTCTTGAATATCTGTCGGTTTGGTTGATCATATTAAGCTCTATTGTGGATGGGGTCTGACCCTTTTCTAACCTTTCTCTTGCTTGATTGATAAAAACTAAATTTCTTGTTTAGAGTTGCATGAGATGAATTTGCTCTATGATCCTCCATGACAAATGCCTTTAGCACGCGATGATTCAATCTTAGTTCCAACCCGATAATTCGAATGCTAGAAACCATATTTGGTTTGCTTGCTAATATTCCAATGAAGGTAAGTAATATGAATAGCTTATGCTTACCAAGAATCATAGTGCATATAGAAGAGATTTTATTTTCTTTAGAAAAATGAGGGAGGAAGCAAGACTTATAATCTGGTCTTTACTTGGGTACACCTATACAATTTTAGTAGTAGGAGGTTTTTATAGAAGAAATCAGGTATAGGACCCACATGACATATATAACAAGTTTCGGATTGTCCCAACTGCTAATCATAAGCCTTTAATCTAGTTAAAGAATATGGAACAGTACCCTTGAGAAGCTAAGTATCTTTAATTTCCATGATGTCTTCAACCATCAGCAGACAATAATTATAAAATTAGGGGAAATTACAAAAATAATCATACTTAGACTACTTTTTTTTTCTACTATAGACATTATGTTTAGGCTTTTTTAAAGTAGGCAAAAAACGAGGGCTTAGCCGTCTCAGCCACCTCGAAAAAAGAGTAAATTAAATCCTAGTCGTCTCAATGTCTCATAAAAAATGTAGGTTGAATCTTAACCATCGTGACAACTTCTGATTGGTGAAAACAAGGCTAATTACTCGGGTTAAGTCTAAAAAGGATGTCTGGACTCGTACAATTTTGGCTAATAATGACAATTTTTTAAAATAATGACCATCCCATGTATTACACGTGTTGATAAATGTAATGTTATATAATTAATAAAAAAATGTGTTTCGGAAAATATACGCATCACACTTTGAATAAACCTGCATATTATACTAACATGATAAAATATAATATAATATGTAGTATAGATTTGTTAACGTATACATTCGTCAACATATATATTTATAAAAATAATCATTGAAGTGACATTTATAAATTTTGTTACGTTAATTTTTAAAATGTTATCTTTTCAACTGAGAATTTACTTTGATTTTTTAGTACTAATTATTTTTTATTATTTTTATATCAAAATTTATTTGGTTATTTTCAATTAAGAAAATAATTATCTGTAATTAAGTAAGAGGGATAGGAATAATATGTTTAATTAAAAAATACGTGTCCATAATTAAGTAAGAGAAATAATATATTTAATTAAAAGATAAGTATCCATAACTAAGTAGGAAAAAAAGGCAGGAAAACCAAACAGAAGTTGACTCCTGTGTCTCTTGTAGTTTTCTTTTATTATATACTGTGACATGACAAAATATGCACTTTTCACTAGTAGGGATGGCAATCAAACCTGAACCCGATGGGTAAACCCGAAACCCGACACATTTAGGACGGGTTTGGGGTCGGGTAATCGGGCATGGCTCCGGGTATGTGATTAGTTTTTATTTTTTTCGCAGGTTTGGGACGGGTTTGGGATTTGATGATATACCCATTTACCCGACCCGATTACCCGATAAAATATATCCGTTTACCCGATTAGATACCCGATGTAATTTCCTATATATCTTTTAAAATATGTATTCATAATATATCTAATTGTCCATCTAGATAGTCATCTTCTTTAAAAAAAAAACACCAATTATTTGTGTATAATATGTGTTATCTATGTCTTTTAGTGTTTTTATATGATTTAACTATTTTATATTTATACATTGTAATCATTTACATACATATTTGATAATGCTAAATATATAGGTTAGTAGTCACGCAATAGATACCGACATGTTTTTAGTCAGATATACCCATGGGATAAATTTTTAAAATTAACGGGTTTACCCGAAACCCGCGGGTATACCAGATACCCGCGGGTATACCCGATACCCGACGGGTAATTACCCGATATAAACCCGACGGGTTTTGGGACAAACATACCTAATCGGGTATGGGGTTGGGATTACCCAAACCCGACCCATTGCCATCCCTATTCACTAGTGCATGCATGAGGGTATTTGGGTAATTTAGCATTGCTTAATTGGTAAGAAAAGAGAGACTTGAGTGCAAAACTACTAAAATTAGCTCTATGTAATATGTATGGCTGGTCGGAAAGAAAAAGAAGTAAAAAAACACAAACAAAACCCTAAACCCAAAAAAACCTTGGCTTTGTACCCTTTGAAGATCCCACTTTAGAATTCCAAGCTCGATTTTCCATGCAACAAAAAGAATAGTCTTGGTTTCTTGTTCTAAATATATGTTTCTTTATGCTTTTCTTTAATTTGGCCATATGTTCATCATCATTCTCATCTTTGTTTCTTATCATAAAAACGAACCAACATTGGAACATTCTAAAGCTACCAGCTTCTTTATTCTTCTTTATCATTAACACATGATCCCATATGATGGTACTTCAAGATTAGGGGATAGATCCGTTAGTTAATTGATTATCTAAGTGTGTTTACGATCTACACAACAATAGTGATGATCAAGATATTGGTTATGAATGCAGGATGTGGGGACGTATGCTTTGCCGACTCAAGAGTACATAAAAGGTTTAGATTTAGATCATAAGATGTGATGTACTTATTAGATACACTTGCCTCCTTGCTTAAAGTAGAATCTTATGGCATGATTCAATATATAACCTTTAGCATTTTGGCCAGCCAAAACTAAAGTGACATGTAATATTTTAATTTTAATTACTTATATATGAGAAACTTATATGAAAAACTTGTGATATTGGCTTTGCAGCTTGTAGATTCTCAAGCCTGGTCTTAAAGAAATTGCTTTTGTAAACTTTAATGCAATATTTGGGGCCATTAAGGTCTATATCAAAATACCCATCCATCAATGTATATAAGACTACCCCACTGCTTTGCGGGGTCCGATATGGCTAAGAAGTGTCGTGGGGAACACCACGCTAACAATAGAGGGCTGCTGGGGGGGGGGGGGGGGGGGGGGGGGGGTCTTCATGTGTGGTGAAGGTACCGATGTGGAGAAGTTCCAATTGTTACATGACCGTTCCCAAACAGCTACTTATTAAAAAAAAAAAACAAGTAGTTTCTTAAACCTTTTATGTAAATACCATTTTAACCTTTCACATTTTCAAACCAACCAATTTCAAATATTATACTAAAACTTCAACCCTTTAACTTTAGACACTTTCGATGGTTCCAAACAATCACAGCTGAAATTCTTTAGTATGGACGATGATATAGAAAGTGGCCTTGGCACATGCTTAGATCGATATTTTAGAGGATGTCAATACCGGTAGCTTTCAAATTGTTAGTCTTTTTGGAGGCACCACCAACTTTGATCGAAGTTGAGGTACTTGAGATGGAACTTGAGGAGGTTTAATGTCATCTACAATAATCTTTACAATCACATGGACTTATTACTAAAAGAATAAGGCAAGTAATTGGCTTCTTTTTAGTCTTTTATAGTATTTAAGTTCTTAAGTTTTCATTGAGAAAACTATCTTAATTACTAAAAGTTATTTAAAATTACTTAGGTCACAAAAAGATCAAGTAGACTGAATTGTGTATCACTTACACAAGATACATAACATTAATTACGAAACTTTTATAAAGTTTAAGTCCTATCTTAGTGTTTTTATTTGGAGGACATTAATGAGAAATGAGGGACGACTCCTCACCTATGATCAGGAGTTCGAGTCCTGATCTCGCCCGGGTTTTACCGGTTCTTTACAACGGGTCTTCGGACGGGTGGGGGATCGGGTTTTCCCCGGTTCGGAAACCTCGTGGGCAAGCCTGGCTACCCTGTCTAGCCCCTCGCATAGTCCTGGGGGATCTTAGGTTCGCCAGTTTACGGGTCTCATGGTAGTCAAGCAGAAACGTTTCGTTGGCCGTTAAAAAAAATGATTGTGTTTTTATTTAGATTAATTGCCTAAAATTTTAATTTGTTTAAGTCCTTGGAATTTGTTTATGCGTCCCTAGCAAACAAAATACTTTTTTTCTTTTTCTTTTTTCTTTGTGCTACACAATATTTTGTTGAGATTTGATAAAATCTTCAATTCATTTCAAGGTTTAAAATTGAATACGTGACATGTCGATCTAACAAGTAACTAATTATAATGAAGCTGCAGGATTCGAACTGTATATGTATAAAAATAATTCAGCAAACTAAAGGAAAAAATATAGACAAACTTCATTAGGATAAAGACTATAAAGAGGTCCCTTATGGTAGAATATCCATATAGAAGGTACACAAGTTTTTTTTTTTTTAAGATTTATGCCAAAGTTGGTCTTTCAACTTGGCAATGGGAATGTGAATATAATGTCTATGCTAAAGATGATTGCTTTGTTGGTTACGTTAAATATTATTCCCTCTTAGAGCACTTTAAATGGGTAGATCTAAGTGAAGTCTAAACCAAGTGGACCTTCTGTTAGACAATCAAGGATCAGAATACATCATTTCCTTGTTTAAGGAGAGATTCTATAGATGGACAATATAGCCGTTTGAAGTCGACACAAATCAAGGAGATTGCTATTTCCTTTTTAGCAATTGTATTCCTATTGTAGTCCAACTTGTTTCCTAGGGTTAGAGGTGAACCTTTTAAATAGAGAACTCATAGGTCACCTGTCACACCCTCAAATTCCACGTGCGGGGTTTTACCGCGAGACGCATGACAAACCAGGATCTAAGTCAACGGTCACAATAAACGACACTATATGATACGTAAAATGAAATAAACAACCATCAAGTTTTCATAAATCCAATCGCTGCGGAAGCGTAACTTTTATTACAACCCAAAATGTAAAAGTACGTAAGTCTGAAAAGATATGACAATGCATATGAAACCTAGACGCCGTGTGACTCCGTGCGCCTATGATAAGCTGCTACCTCAACGACCTGAGACAAACATGCTAAAAACGTCAGCAAATAATGCCGGTGAGTTCACAGGTTTTATAATAAACGTTTAAAGTAATAAAAGTCATCATGTTATCACTATATCAGAAGTAATAGCGTTAGCTAGACGCATGAGTTATACTACTACGAACGGAAACCATTACAGACAACGATATATGATTTTGCCCGAAATGATTTAGCGTACGACCGAGACAATATGCACCCGCCCGGCTCCCAGCCGACGGGTGGGGTCTGTCAATCCCAATAGATCTATCCACATTTCCCCCGTTATGCTATCCAGCATATTCATGGTTTCCCCGGGACTTTACGTATCGTATAGTATGTAAATGAATCAACCACTAGCATAACATGATAATTTATGTAATAAGTATAAGCATGTGTCTCCCCCAAAATGTAAAGCGTAAGGTGGGGCCGTGAAACTCACCTGATGCTGCTCTTCGCACTACGACAAGTAAACCTGCTCAATAGACGGCCCCTAATACCGGTGACCTATCATGACGAGCATATAAGGTGTTAGACTAACAACCCGTAGGTTGATTAGTCCCTAGTAGTCCAGACCATAACCGTGTACATATGAAATGATGTTTCAACGTTTAACCGACCATGCCAGGCAAGGCCCGACATCCCATTGGTGACCCGACATCTCATGTGTTAGACAATACAAGACATCATGCCACATATGCAGTTAAACACTTAATACACGTAATAGATAACCTAGTCTAGCATAATGTCCAATTAACGCGTAAACAGGTCCGAACACGTATTACTAAGTCATTGGGTGTATCCCGGGGTTCCTATCATGTTTCTAGGCGTCAAATCATGTTCCGGGATGTTAAAATGTACATACAGCAGCATTACACGCGATTAGGAAGCAAACTAGCATTTAGGAAAGTCAACATGTGATTAGGGATGGTCAACAGGTGATTGCAAGGGCTAATCGCCCCTTAGGATGGGCGATTAGGGCTATTCGTGTGAAATATGGGCGATTATGGTCATAAGGTATGCAATTCAGGGCTTAACTAGTGATTAGGATCGCAATCGCATGAAATGGAGGCGATTATGACTCCAATCGCCTATATATACGCGATTAGGCTTCCCATTCAGGCGATTAGGCCCCTAATCGCCTATATCATAGGCGATTAGGATGCCCAATCGCCTATAGTGCAGCTGAAGTGGTTTTTCGCGCGTTTAATCCTCCAAATCAGATCCGAAACGTGTAAAAACACCCAATAATCATCCTAACACATTAACAAACATATTTCAAGCAAAACCCCTAAGTTTTCATCATTACAACAGTTCCGAATGCGAGCGTTTTCCTAAAATGGCAACTTAGCATGTAAACATCACATCAACATGCAAGAACTTGCCCTAAATAGCAAATATCCAGATTAAATCACATAACCACATTGTCCGATAGCATCCTACTGTTCTAGCATCATCCTATAACAAACCCTAACATCACACAATCAACAACATACCTCATATCATCCTTAATCATCCAAAATCCTTCAAATGGGTCAAGACATCAAGTATCATCAATACACAACCAAAACCATTCAAACTCCTAGGACATCATCCTACTAACTTGTAACAGCAATAAACATCATAACAACACAAGAATAACCATGATTAAATCCTAAAAATCCTATCTTTAAACACATATAACACATATAACACATGTAATGGTGTGGGTTTGTTTAAAAACGGTTTTAAATGGATTTTCAAAGATAAAAACATTTATAAGTCAGGTCTGGACGTTTAGGGAGTAAAACATAATCATTTAAAGGTTTGGGTTTGAAGAACACACCTTGTATTCAAGAGGTGATGATGGAATAAGCTTGAAAATGGTGGTTTTGATGCAAAAACGTGTTCCAGAGGGTGTTTGTGCGTTGGGTTATGTTATGGGACGGCTAGGGTTGCACAAATGATGTTTTGGAGGTCAAGGGTGGTATTTATAGGCGTTTCTAGTCGTTCAGCACGTATCACGCGAGTATGCAGGTTTATACGCGATTAGGGAGCCTAATCGCATGAACAGTTCATGCGATTGGCCCCTACTCGCCTATAATCACCCTCCAATCGCCCCTTTGTAGGCGATTAGGCTATTCCCCAAGAGCCTAATCGCCTGCAGCCTCTGTGTTCGTGTGTTTTGCGCGTTAAACCCCGTTTTAACACGTGTTAGCACATATTCACATACCGACAAGTCACATAATGATTGTAAACATATAATGCATGATAAATAACACGTTCCCGCCCGATCACCAATTCCCGAGACTCGAGACTTGCGTGGATGCGTTAAACCCGGCGATTCCACGAATCACCGATTCTTGTACACATGGTTATGGACCGACACCCAATGGTTTCTCGAACCATTGTAACGACTCCCGATGATTCCCGAATCATCAGTACGACTTAATTGACCCCAGTTAAGTATGATATTAAGTAGTTATTTAAAATGTTTTCGTTGAGATAGACTCGTATGCATGTAAAGTACGAAACGCATGTATGTAAGGTATAAAAGTATTGACCTGAATATGCCGGGTGTCACATCATCCCCCAGTTGAAAGAATTTTCGTCCCGAAAATTAAATGAAGTCCGTAGATGAAGAGACGAAAGGAAGAAAGAAAAGAAAAATTTTCCCCGTTGTTACATCATCCCCCAGTTGAAAGGAATCTCGACCCGAGATTCATTTTTCTTTGGAGGCCACATAGTTCGATTTAAATGCACGCTTAGGAAATAGATGAGGGTACTTAGCCTTCATCTGATCTTCTCGTTCCCACGTGAACTCCGGTCCACGATTAGAATTCCAACGAACCTTAACGATGCGGATTTTACTCCGACGAAGGCTACGAATCTTATAATCTAAGATTTCAACTGGTTCCTCAACAATACGCAAATGATCATCAACCTTGATTTCTTCGAGAGGAACTACAAGAGATTCGTCTGCCAAACACTTCTTAAGATTCGAGACATGGAAGACGTTATGCACGCCACTAAGCTCGGCTGGTAGGTCAAGTCTGTATGCCACCGGCCCAATACGTTCCAAGATGGGGAACGGTCCGACATAACGAGGGTTAAGTTTGCCGCGCTTCCCAAAGCGTATAACGCCCTTCCATGGAGATACCTTCAATAAAACCCTGTCGCCAACCTGGAACTCCAAAGGTTTGCGACGACGATCAGCGTAGCTCTTCTGGCGATCACGAGCTGCCGCCATACGATTACGAATTTGTACGATCTTTTCGGAAGTTTCGTACACCAATTCTGGGCCGGTGAGTTGGCTTTCGCCCACTTCGGCCCAACAAAGAGGGGATCGGCACTTCCGTCCATACAGAGCCTCGAACGGTGCCGCCTTAATGCTGGAGTGGTAACTATTGTTGTAAGAGAACTCCACCAACGGTAAGTGAATCTCCCAACTCTTACCGAAATCGATGACGCATGCTCGAAGCATGTCTTCAAGCGTCTGAATCGTCCGCTCACTCTGGCCGTCAGTTTGCGGATGATATGCGGTGCTCATGTCCAGTTGAGTACCCAACGCTTTATGTAATTGCTTCCAGAAACGGGAAGCGAAACGAGGGTCACGGTCGGAGATGATAGAGACGGGCACCCCGTGCCTGGAAACCACCTCCTTAATATAGATACGAGACAACCGCTCCAGACTATCGGTTTCCTTAATAGCGAGAAAATGTGCGGACTTTGTCAACCGGTCGACAATCACCCAGATCATGTCACAACCACTGGGCGACTTCGGAAGTTTGGTCACAAAATCCATGGTAATCCGCTCCCATTTCCATTCAGGAATTTCAGGTTGCTGTAGAAGACCAGACGGCTTCTGGTACTCCACCTTGACCTTAGCACAGGTCAGACATTTGCTGACATACGAAGCTATGTCAGCCTTCATATTGGGCCACCAATAGAGTATCTTTAAGTCCTGATACATCTTATCGGAACCCGGATGAATAGAATACCGGGATTTGTGAGCTTCGTCCAAGACAAGCCCCCGCAAACCCCCAAATAAAGGAACCCAAACGCGCTCGGCAAAGTAATGCAGGCCATCAGACCCAAGCTCGAGGTGTTTATC
The DNA here is from genome assembly GCA_028751855.1 of Ambrosia trifida. NCBI lineage: Eukaryota > Viridiplantae > Streptophyta > Magnoliopsida > Asterales > Asteraceae > Ambrosia > Ambrosia trifida. The sequence goes on along the minus strand of CM054123.1, from coordinate 36,554,769 downwards.
AGCACCGTGCATGGTTTCAGCTTTAAGGTTTTCCTCCTTCAAAGCTTCCAATTGAGCCGAACGAATTTGGTCAGGCAACGAAGAATGAATAGTGAGCTGTAAGGCTCGAACACGACGAGGTTTGACAGACTCCTTTCTGCTCAAGGCGTCTGCCACAACATTCGCCTTACCAGGATGGTACTTAATGGCGCAGTCATAGTCGTTCAGGAGTTCGACCCAACGTCGTTGCCGCATGTTCAATACTTTCTGGTCGAAGATATGCTGGAGACTCTTGTGATCGGTGTATACGTCGCACTTGGTACCGTACAAGTAATGTCTCCAGATCTTCAACGCAAAGATCACCGCACCCAACTCTAAATCATGAGTGGTGTAGTTCTTTTCATGGACTTTAAGTTGGCGAGAGGCGTAGGCAATAACCTTCCCGCGTTGCATTAACACACAACCGAGACCACGAATGGAAGCGTCACAGTACACAACAAAATCATCTGTGCCCTCAGGTAAGGATAAGATGGGGGCGGAGCAAAGTTTAAGTTTCAGCATCTGAAATGCTGACTCCTGCGGTTCACCCCAGTCAAACTTTCGGTCTTTCTGGGTAAGAGTAGTGAGGGGTTGAGCGATCTTCGAAAATCCCTCAATGAAACGACGATAGTAACCCGCAAGGCCTAGGAATTGCCGCACCTCAGATGGCGTCTTTGGTGCTTCCCATTCCTTAATAGGTTCAATCTTTGCCGGATCGACATGAATTCCTAGTTCATTAACCACATGCCCTAGGAATTGTACTTCACGTAACCAGAAATCACACTTTGAGAACTTAGCGTACAACTGCTCCCGTCTCAACAGTTCCAAAACCAATCGTAAGTGTTCCTCATGATCCGTCTCGTTCTTAGAATAAACCAAAATGTCGTCGATAAACACAATAACGAATTTATCGAGATAGGGCTTGCAAACGCGGTTCATCAAGTCCATGAAAACGGCAGGTGCATTCGTAAGACCGAAGGGCATGACCAAAAACTCGAAGTGGCCATAACGTGTACGAAAAGCGGTCTTTGGAATGTCAGCTTCTTGTACCCGCAGTTGATGATACCCAGACCTCAGATCTATCTTGGAATAAAAACTGGAGCCTTGGAGCTGATCGAATAAATCATCAATTCGAGGAAGCGGGTAACGATTCTTGATGGTTACCTTGTTCAGTTCCCGATAGTCAATACACATACGAAGGCTCCCATCTTTCTTTTTGACAAATAGGATAGGAGCTCCCCACGGGGATGAACTAGGTCTAATGAACCCTTTTTCTAACAACTCCTGCAGCTGGTTAGATAATTCTTGCATCTCGGGAGGTGCAAGGCGGTAAGGAGCTCGGGCAATAGGCGCCGCGCCGGGCGCTAGATCAATGCTAAATTCAACCTGACGGTGAGGTGGAAGACCAGGCAAATCATCGGGAAATACGTCGGGAAAATCACGAACGACAGGAATGTCCTCGATCTTCTTCTCATCGTTAGACGAAACCGAAACAAGGGCTAAGATCGCGGAATACCCCTTACGTAAATACTTATACGCCTTCATACATGAAATGATGCTCAAGGGAACTCCACTTTTCTCGCCATGAACCAAAAGAATCTCTCCATCCGGAAGAGGGAGGCGAATGATTTTATCGAAGCAAACGATCTCTGCGCGATATAAGGACAACCAATCCATACCCACTACAACGTCGAAACTACCCAATGACACCGGCATGAGGTCGATAGGAAAAGATAACCCTGATAGTTCCAACTGGCATCCTTTAACAATATGAGTCGCCTCAATATTCTTACCATCAGCCAGTTCTATAATATACTTGACCTCTAAGGGAGTCGGTACAATGTCTAACAGTCGGCTAAACTCAACAGATATAAAACTCTTGTCGGCACCCGAATCAAATAAAACAGAGGCATAACGATCACAAAGAAGAAACGTACCAGTAACAGTATCCGGATCCTGACGGGCCTCGCCCGACCCAATGACGAAGGCGCGCGCGTTCCTGCCGCCACCCCCGTTGCCCCTGTCATTCCTCCCAGCATTCCCTTGCTTCAGTTTGGGGCAGTCCTTCTTAAAGTGCCCTGTCTCCCCACAATTAAAACATCCCTGGTTACCCCTAGGTGCAGCAGTGGTAGTAGTAGTAGGGGCAACCGCCTGTTGCTGAGTCTGAAGATTCACCCTACACGTCTGGGCCAGATGCCCGTTCTTCTTGCAACGGGTACAAAAACTACAATTCCCCACATGATGATACCCACAACGATCACACCTAGGCAGCCTACCAGTATAACCACCCTGCTTTTGCCCAGAAGACGAACCCGTAGTCTCAAACTTTTTATGCTGCTGCTGCTGCTGAGGCTGCGCTGTACCCTTACCCGTGTTATCCCATTTCCTCTTGTTGCTGTCAGAGGTCTTCACCACAGTACCCTTAGGAGGCAAAAGACCCTCCTGAACCTTCTGTTTAGTCAACCTGTGAGCCAATCGAATGGTATCCCGAAGTGTAGTAGCATCATTAGCGGTCACCAACCCGCGAATCTCAGGCACCAACCCACTGATGTAGAACTCAATAGCCTTATATTCAGGCGTCACAGAATCCGGGCACAAAAGTGCCAGCTCATGGTAGCGAGTGGTATACTCCTCTATCTCAGATCCCACCATCTGATGATTCCACAGCTCATGCTCCAAACTCTTGATCTCATCCCTGGGACAGTACTCCATCTTCAAACGAAACACAAATTCGGTCCATGGCAACGCATGGGCCTCCAGCAAACCAATAGTCTGAACAGTCGAATTCCACCAAGTCAAAGCACGTCCCTCAAACGTCCCCGAAGCATACTTCACACGAAACTCCTCAGGGCAGTTGCACATGGAGAAAGCAGACTCAACCTTCTCCAACCAACGGAGTAGTCCCACAGCCCCCTCAGTCCCACTGAAATTATGGGGCTTGCAGTCCTGGAACATCTTATAAGTACAGTGGACTGGAGGAGGTGGAGGTGGTGGAGGAGGAAAATCATCCCCTAATACCAACAAAACAACACGGTCAGAAAACGATCATCACACGACAAAAGGTAAGGAATGAGGGTAGGAGTAATTAAATTACCACCATGGCCCTGGTGGGCGGCCTGCTGCGCAGCAATAGCAGCTGCCACGTGCTCCTGGATCAGATTATTCAGCTCCGCCTGGGTCATGCTGATGTTGCCACGACCCCCATTACGTCCACCGCCATTCCGGCCACCAACACGACCACCAACGCGACCACCACGACGTCCTGCCATCTTCTGTCAAGATCAAAGACAAGACATCAGATTCCAGAACAGATAACAAAGAATCACGAAGAAACCGTAAGTAATAAGGTGAATCAAAGGATTGGATTCCATCATAGTCATTAGATCAAACACAGAGTCCACCAGGATTTCCATGCATCTCAACTTATTATTTCGTGTGCACCCGAAATGATAAGTCGCTCTACATGGTCCCCGAGGCGTGCTCCTAGCCTGACCTTCAAACCACCAGGCACCCATGTTCAAAATATTAACAGCAAGCACAAGTGTGTGATAATGTGTGCAAGCAGGTGTGTCCGTTGGAGTATAGAAATGGGAGATGTCCGGATCTTGGACAAATCTCCACAGGATGCCGAAACCACTTCAACGTACGCCACCGCCTGTGCAAAGGTAGTAAGGATCCTCGTTTCCAGCACGAAGTTGAAGTACAAGATAGGAGATAAGAGTAATAGATAGGTGATGTAAGCATAAATAATAATAACGAATGTAATACGAACACCCCGGCAAATTCCCGTATGACATGACTTATATGAATGTGACCGTCTAGTGTGTGCGACTCGGCTATAGACTTGACTCAACATGCAGTCCTAGTTCACTATAACCATTGGCTCTGATACCAATCTGTCACACCCTCAAATTCCACGTGCGGGGTTTTACCGCGAGGCGCATGACAAACCAGGATCTAAGTCAACGGTCACAATAAACGACACTATATGATACGTAAAATGAAATAAACAACCATCAAGTTTTCATAAATCCAATCGCTGCGGAAGCGTAACTTTTATTACAACCCAAAATGTAAAAGTACGTAAGTCTGAAAAGATATGACAATGCATATGAAACCTAGACGCCGTGTGACTCCGTGCGCCTATGATAAGCTGCTACCTCAACGACCTGAGACAAACATGCTAAAAACGTCAGCAAATAATGCCGGTGAGTTCACAGGTTTTATAATAAACGTTTAAAGTAATAAAAGTCATCATGTTATCACTATATCAGAAGTAATAGCGTTAGCTAGACGCATGAGTTATACTACTACGAACGGAAACCATTACAGACAACGATATATGATTTTGCCCGAAATGATTTAGCGTACGACCGAGACAATATGCACCCGCCCGGCTCCCAGCCGACGGGTGGGGTCTGTCAATCCCAATAGATCTATCCACATTTCCCCCGTTATGCTATCCAGCATATTCATGGTTTCCCCGGGACTTTACGCATCGTATAGTATGTAAATGAATCAACCACTAGCATAACATGATAATTTATGTAATAAGTATAAGCATGTGTCTCCCCCAAAATGTAAAGCGTAAGGTGGGGCCGTGAAACTCACCTGATGCTGCTCTTCGCACTACGACAAGTAAACCTGCTCAATAGACGGCCCCTAATACCGGTGACCTATCATGACGAGCATATAAGGTGTTAGACTAACAACCCGTAGGTTGATTAGTCCCTAGTAGTCCAGACCATAACCGTGTACATATGAAATGATGTTTCAACGTTTAACCGACCATGCCAGGCAAGGCCCGACATCCCATTGGTGACCCGACATCTCATGTGTTAGACAATACAAGACATCATGCCACATATGCAGTTAAACACTTAATACACGTAATAGATCACCTAGTCTAGCATAATGTCCAATTAACGCGTAAACAGGTCCGAACACGTATTACTAAGTCATTGGGTGTATCCCGGGGTTCCTATCATGTTTCTAGGCGTCAAATCATGTTCCGGGATGTTAAAATGTACATACAGCAGCATTACACGTGATTAGGAAGCAAACTAGCATTTAGGAAAGTCAACATGTGATTAGGGATGGTCAACAGGTGATTGCAAGGGCTAATCGCCCCTTAGGATGGGCGATTAGGGCTATTCGTGTGAAATATGGGCGATTATGGTCATAAGGTATGCAATTCAGGGCTTAACTAGTGATTAGGATCGCAATCGCATGAAATGGAGGCGATTATGACTCCAATCGCCTATATATACGCGATTAGGCTTCCCATTCAGGCGATTAGGCCCCTAATCGCCTATATCATAGGCGATTAGGATGCCCAATCGCCTATAGTGCAGCTGAAGTGGTTTTTCGCGCGTTTAATCCTCCAAATCAGATCCGAAACGTGTAAAAACACCCAATAATCATCCTAACACATTAACAAACATATTTCAAGCAAAACCCCTAAGTTTTCATCATTACAACAGTTCCGAATGCGAGCGTTTTCCTAAAATGGCAACTTAGCATGTAAACATCACATCAACATGCAAGAACTTGCCCTAAATAGCAAATATCCAGATTAAATCACATAACCACGTTGTCCGATAGCATCCTACTGTTCTAGCATCATCCTATAACAAACCCTAACATCACACAATCAACAACATACCTCATATCATCCTTAATCATCCAAAATCCTTCAAATGGGTCAAGACATCAAGTATCATCAATACACAACCAAAACCATTCAAACTCCTAGGACATCATCCTACTAACTTGTAACAGCAATAAACATCATAACAACACAAGAATAACCATGATTAAATCCTAAAAATCCTATCTTTAAACACATATAACACATATAACACATGTAATGGTGTGGGTTTGTTTAAAAACGGTTTTAAATGGATTTTCAAAGATAAAAACATTTATAAGTCAGGTATGGACGTTTAGGGAGTAAAACATAATCATTTAAAGGTTTGGGTTTGAAGAACACACCTTGTATTCAAGAGGTGATGATGGAATAAGCTTGAAAATGGTGGTTTTGATGCAAAAACGTGTTCCAGAGGGTGTTTGTGCGTTGGGTTATGTTATGGGACGGCTAGGGTTGCACAAATGATGTTTTGGAGGTCAAGGGTGGTATTTATAGGCGTTTCTAGTCGTTCAGCACGTATCACGCGAGTATGCAGGTTTATACGCGATTAGGGAGCCTAATCGCATGAACAGTTCATGCGATTGGCCCCTACTCGCCTATAATCACCCTCCAATCGCCCCTTTGTAGGCGATTAGGCTATTCCCCAAGAGCCTAATCGCCTGCAGCCTCTGTGTTCGTGTGTTTTGCGCGTTAAACCCCGTTTTAACACGTGTTAGCACATATTCACATACCGACAAGTCACATAATGATTGTAAACATATAATGCATGATAAATAACACGTTCCCGCCCGATCACCAATTCCCGAGACTCGAGACTTGCGTGGATGCGTTAAACCCGGCGATTCCACGAATCACCGATTCTTGTACACATGGTTATGGACCGACACCCAATGGTTTCTCGAACCATTGTAACGACTCCCGATGATTCCCGAATCATCAGTACGACTTAATTGACCCCAGTTAAGTATGATATTAAGTAGTTATTTAAAATGTTTTCGTTGAGATAGACTCGTATGCATGTAAAGTACGAAACGCATGTATGTAAGGTATAAAAGTATTGACCTGAATATGCCGGGTGTCACATCACCATTACGGGCCGCTAACTATATGGGTACATAGCATATTGGCACCAAGCCCAGCTAGGGGGTTGCCTCTATAAAACCCTCAGACCAGTAGGCTTAATACAAGCTACCGGTTGGTGGACCTCGCTATTGGGTTAGTAATAAATAATATATTAGTATGAAATTATATCGGGTGTTGACCGGTTTGACCGAGCCGGGTCATGTTTTTTTTTTTTTTTTTTTGAACGGCCAACGAATCAATTCCGAGCACTCTCGGGCACCCTTTTGGCGAATCAGGTACTCGAGAGTACCCGGGCTACCAATTGCCACAAATTCCCGGGAAAACCCGACCACTCACCCGCCCGAAGGCACGACGGTGAAATAGTCGGGTCATGTTAAATGCGACATTTCTCACAACAGTGTGGTGGGTGCATTTGTCATTCAAGAAATGAACGTCTTCAAATTTACGAGTATAGGCGATGGTTTTTACTTTTTATGGATAAAAAAGAGAGCAATTCTCGAAAATATTTGTCAAACTGAACACACGATTTTAAGATATTTAACCTTTTTTTTAAATGTCTTAATCATTTGTTTAAATTGCCTGATGCTATTTAGTATTTAGTTTACTTTACTAGTTTTTTTTTTTTTTTTTTTTTTTTTTTTTTTTAGGCTTGCTTAGCTTACAAGCAGGCAACAAGTTGCGCCGCTACCCCATCTCATATTCAAACAAGACCTGTTCTTCACCATAACAATGATTGAATCCACAAACAAAAAAACAAAAAAAAAAAAAAAAAAACCTTGAACACTTTTTAATGATTACAATATGTAATGCATACAAATTAAATCAACCAAATACTTGGCTCTGCAGAGCATATTAAACAGAAAATTTCACACCTTCATCATCAGTTGAAGTTCCCTTGAAGATTGCAAGCTTTCCCTTGTTTTCCAAAAGTTTCAATGCTCTCATGAGAACACCGCGGTCCATTCCATAGATATCTAAAACAACCCATTTACAATACTATTATAACATAAGAAAACGAAAGAAACACACAAATGTAAACAAGATGGTTTCGGATATTTTAGGATTTGAACAGAAAAAATGACCATCATTTTATCATTTACCTGTTCCCCGTGATTCAATTCCTGTACGGATCTCCTCCACTGTCATCACGCTGTCCTCTAAGCCATTCTCCTTGGCCTGATCAAGAACCGCGCCAACAATCATTATAAACAAAATGGTTAAGTTTACAGGCCTAAAAATAATATAATATGGTTTTTTTGGTTACTCACAAAGTGTAATATAATGTCTGCCCATTCTTTTATCCGATGCCAGAGGATCAGACATTGCCTGTGACTCTTGTCCATCCATTCCGCCCGTCCTGTTCATTAAAAATAATAAAAATAAAAATAAAAAATAGTAAAATTTGAAAATGCCAACAATCGGCATGTTTGTATTTGCGTTTGGAATTGATTATCTGGTGATCAGTTTTTTGGGTTTGCATAATGGATTCTGCTAATGATTGTTTGACTATCTTAACGTCAAATCATCAATTTCTAACAGCGGCAACAAAACTGATATCTAAGGGAAAATAAGATTAGTATTAATCATTTTTTAATCAGATTGGCCAGACACACATATAATCTGATTGTTACAACTTTAAACAGCAAAAAACACAGCTGAAAACTATATTCCACTGTCCATATGACTATAAGCGATTATCTGATTCAGAGTATTACGGTGTAGGCGTTACTACTTATTAGTGATCCTAACAAAAGTGATTAAGAAAATCAAGAAATACAAACCATCCAAGACTAAGGCCGACAAGAAAGCTTCTCGTGCTTCATGATTCAAAGACCCTGCATCACCAAATCAGCGATTCAGCACAAAGCAGATCATAAAGCTGCAAAACAACCTTAGAATTAAGATTGTAAGAACACATTTACTTAATTTTATCATTATAAATTCCACATGCTACTTGGTACTTCTATAGTCATTTCAAAACTATAAAAAATATATTTATCCAAGATGACTCTTTTTCGGACATATTTGCACGGAAGAAGATTTGTTTGAAACGCCAATTACAATGGGAGGAAAGTCCATAACTCAAAGTTAAAGGGTCAACCAGGGACGATCCTTTTAAGGGGCGGGAGGGGGCGGCCGACCCTCCCCCCCCCCCCCCCCCCCGAATTTTCGTTCAGAATTTCCGATTATATATTATTCTTATAGAATTTTTTTGGTATATAAGGTTTCGACCCCCCGAAGTTTCGGGTCAAGATTCGCCTCTGGGTTCAACAAACCAGATAAGAGAAACTGGCTTATAAGTCGACATACTTTCAATTGCAGGGTTGGAGAACAGAGGAAAGTCTTCTTCCAAACCGATTACAAAAATCTTGTGTGTGCGACAATAATCGAGAATAAGTTCTTTCCAGAGTTGTATTTGCTTCTCTCGGGTTTCTCTCACAGGCTGCAACCTGATCAAAGACGTAACATAATTACAAAATGGGTCGCAAAGACGCAAACAAAGATTAAATCACGTGTTAGGGGATTAAAACCAAAGAAAATGACTTTCTTCCAGCTCAATATTTTTTTTCGAAAATGTCAATGAATCAGTAGGTGTTCCCATTGTTTTAAAATGTGCGCATTAGACGGTGATAAGATCACATCAACTGCAGCCATGCGGTTTGATGCAATCTGATGCGAAACATTATGCAGTTGACCCACATTTAACAAATTATACCGATTGCAATGGGCCTATGTGTTCCAAATCTGATTAACATATAGGACCATCGATTGAGCAATGGGTTTGAGTATTTGACCAAATCACACCATCAACTGAACAAATCCGATTAGCGATAATTAGAATAGTGTCTAAAAGCTAACAATAATACAATCTTTTTTTTTTTTACAAATATAATTACCATAGTATTAATAAAGGGCAAATTACATAAGGACAGCAGGTAGACGGGCAACAAACTGCGCCGCCATCCCCTTCTGAATTGAGAACCCTAATCTACTAAAAACAAAGTCTCGCCCCTGAGGGGTCGAAAACTTGTTGTGGACCACACGCTAAACTCTAGCCAAGAACCGAACTATCTCTAGCGCCAAGGAGCCGAACGTGTCAAACGCCAGGCGTACGAAGGCATGCTGATTATCCTCACAATCTTTAGTATATTTAAAAAAAAACGCCTCGCATACATGACACATTACAAATTACACATTACATTACCCATCAAGTATCGGCTTTTTGGATCAAAACACATCATAGATACAGATTTGATCAAACACACAGATCAGATGCATAAAACTTTGTTTTATAAAGTCAACATCCAAAATCATGGTCACATATCATCTACTTGCACATATAAACACACATAAACTGAATATAACACAATAATAATCATTAAATATGCATAAAAACTAAAAACAATTACGTGAAATAAGGCGGATAATTATAGAAGTGAGGCAACTTATGTTCACCAAGTGTCTGCATCTCCTCCCCTAACAAAGCTTCATCAGATTATTATAAATTTGTAGCCGATTCGATCATTAGATTGAAACTGGAGAACGTGTAATGAAAAGGGTAATTTAGGAACTTACGATAATTGTTTGATTGATTGAAAGGAACTTACAACAATTTGCACTGATTTTACAAATTTGTTTGTGTGTGAAATGGATGAAAGGTTTGTTCGGGTTAAGTACGGGTGTACCGGCAACCCGGCATATAGGTTTATATTGAGTTTTAATTTTTAATATAAACTAGTGGTACTCTCCTGCGCTTCGTGGTGAATTTACACCCTGTTCCAGAGTTTTATTAAAGGATGGAAGAGAAAGGATTGGAAAAGAAGTGGAGAAAAAATGTGTTCCACAGTTTTTTGTAGGAGGCAAAGGGAGGGAATGAGAGGGATAATAAAGAGGATTTTAGTGTGATTTTCAATCTTTCCAATTTGAAAGGAATTGAAGAGAAAGGAAAAGGAGGGAGATCCTTTCTCTTCCATCCTTTAATGAAACTCGGGAACACAGTGTTATGGTCAGTATGAGTTTGATTTATTACAGTACTATTACGGTAGAGACACTCGGAGTAATGCATATACCGGTTGCTGTGTTGTTTAGTCTGTATTAGTTCGTTATAGTACCGATATGGTACTGTCACTTAATATAGTTTACGATAAAAAGGAAAAATAATAGAGCATTGACAATGGCGGTGCAAATTTGTGACCTTGTCTTTATCAAGTAAAATAATAATTGGATTACAATTGTAAAAATCCATGACTATAAAAATAGATATATCCGGTGACCAAAATCAAAAGGATAGGAACTTTCCTGCTCCTCGAGGCGTTGTAAATTAATATGTATAATAATAATAATAACAATAAATAAATAAATAAACATACTCGTTAGTTTTTAATAAAATTTAGGGAGTCAGTCGGCTTGATTCAGATTGTAAACAAACCAAGCACAAATAAAGATTCGGTTGGTTCGGCTCAACTCGTGACCAACCATATTCAGTATTCTATAAAGGATGCAAAAAAAAATAAATCAGATTTTCGGTAAACCAAATTGGTTCTAAAACTGGTTCAAATATGGTCAAAGTAAGTCAAGACGGATCCAGTTTTTTAGAGAAATAACATTTGATTTGGGGTTCGTTTAATGAATATATTTTTCAAATCAATTTCAAACTAGTGGATTAATTAAATTGGATTAGTACATGTTTAACCCAAACCGGTTTCTGTATCACTCTTGGATTGGTTTCTAAACCGGTTTCGGATCTAGAAGCAACATATCTATGCACCTCTTACACGTCACTCGTGAATTAACATCGTAAAATTCCATTTACAAGAATATACAAACATATCATGACATGTAATGACTTTTGTAGCATAAGAACCAAGAAGTAACCAAGTGAAAGAGTAACACAATAAAATGCTTACAACTTATAATCCAGAACATACAATTACATCAAACATCCACAACACAAAAACAAAACAACAAACAAACAAACATCAAGCCGACAAACAACCAATCCCATAACGAGTATTAGGAAACATAAGAAACAAACCACTACACACAACTCCAACCATCAAAGGGAAACTTTGCATCACTTCATCCATCTCCTTCCCATGCCCAGGAAACAAACAATCCGTAATCCTATGATCCGAAAACGCTATCGCCATAAACACCATAGACGACATCAACGCGTGCACATAATCCGTAAACCAAACCTTATACCTATCATCCTTTGGCACCTCTATCCCCGTAGTCGGTTTAAACACCTTCAACCCCGAAGGGGTCACGAACCCGTAGTATATCTTACCATCTGGCCCGTGAAAACTATCGGTGAAGTGAAAGAAAAAGCACGAAAACGTGCAAATAGCGAGTAATAAGTTGATCATGAGGGTCGAGACAGCGGTGCAGTGTCCTTTGCCATAGATTGATGGAAGGACCATTTCGAATGTTAATAATGTTCCGGTTGGTAGGAAGTTGACGAGTAATGAGGTTTTTGAGAGTGTTTTTTGGACGTTTTTTGAGATGGCTCTTTGGAGTCGTTGTTTACGGTTGATAGGTGTGGTGGTTTGTGGTGGTAGTGGTGGTGGTGTTGGTGGATTGTAGGTGTTTTGTGGTGATGGGGTGTAGATTCTAATGCCTGATTCATCGGATGGTTCCATGATGATTGGAGTTTGGAGATGTTAAGGTTTGGAATGAAGGGTATGAAGTTTGGAGATTTTAAGGTTGGATAATATATGGTTTTGGTGGTGTAAAACCGTTTATTTAAAATTTGTGTATGCGGAATAGCGGTTAATATTGTAGTAGAGATGTGTAACCGTTTGTTGTGAGTGCCCTGTGCCCATTATCTTTGCAACGTACACGTTCAGTTTTTGCCCTCGTGTTTTTATGTAAAGGAATATGGGTCCTTGGAGTTGAGTTTGCTTTTAGGATATATGATATGAATCGGAGCCTCTAGAGGTTCCATTACGTTACGTATACATGAGCTCTGTTCAATAACATTCATGCAATGAAATAACAGAATAACATTCATTTAATTATAAAAAGGTAAAAAAGAGAAAGAGCAAAAGAGAAACAAAAACAAATTGATTGGTAAATCATGTGGACCCCATCAGATTCCTTGTTAACCATTGTTATTGTGCTAACATTCGTTCTGTGACGCCCCAGTAGCGCCCAGGAGATGAAAAACTAGTGGATTGGTGAATAATGAGCCATGTATCAGGACTTGGGAGTGTTATGTTTGGCTATAACATTAGATATCTTATCTACAACAACCCTTTCAAACTCACTTTTTTTCTTCAACCATAAACCATTCAAAACATTCACGTCATCACTTAGACCATGTGTAGTGGGGGGCTTTATTTATAAAGCCCCCTTTCTGATTAGTCCACGTGGCTGCTGAGTTAGCATGGAGAGAGAAACTGAAAAATGGGTGTAGTGGTAGGGGCTTTATTTATAAAGCCCCTGTTTCTAATTGTTGTTTATTTTATTATTTTTATTTAATCTTTCAACTTAAAATAATTAAAATAAAAGATAAATAAATATAAAAAAATTACAAATAATATTAAAAACACACAACTAATATTAAAAAAAATTACAACTAATATTAAAAAAAAAAAGTTACAACTAATATTAATTTAAACACTAGATAATCCTAAATTACTTATTTAAACATTAAATAATTAATCCTAATTTTCTCCCCTATGGAGAGTAATTGTCCCAGTCCATGAGTGTGTAGTACGGCGGGGACACGGAACGATCGCTATCGCGACCGTCGGACCTCGCATCCGAGGGGATGCAGCAGTACTCGTGAGGAGGGGAAAAATTGTTTCGCTCCTCTTCTATCGCATCCCTTAAAGCTTCCAAGTCCTCCGCGGTTGGCCCGGGTTGGGGTGGGGTTCGGTTGGGTCTCCACAAACTGTAGACGCCCCAATCCTCTCTCAGCCATAACGTAATCTACGGCCCACACAATCTCCTCTGCAGTGAAATCAGCGACAGGGTGTGTGGGAGTGTATCCAGGGAGTGGAGGAATGACGGGGACGAGGTTGGAGACTTGTTAAGGAGGAAGAGGAGGAGAAAAAACTGTTGTTAGGGATGAGGAGGTGGAGAAAAAAACACTTGTTGAGGAGGAGGAGGTGGAGAAAAAAACACCTGTTGAGGAGAAGAAAACACCGGTGCATGACGTCTCCGGCGAGCGTATCGCAGGAGATTCGATGGCTCGGCAAGATCATTTGAAAATCCTCCACCCATAGCTGGTTTGTAGTGTGTTTGAAGGGGTATGTTTTTAGTTTGTGTGGTGGTATGTTTTTTAATATGGTTGTGTTGTATGTGTATATAGTATGTATATATATATATATATATATAATCTTAAAAAAAACAAAGTTACCGTTCAAAGTTAAATGTGTCCAACGGTCAAATATTTTTTGACCTTTTTTTTCCCTCGCCACGTGTCACATTTTTATTGGAGGAGGTTGTTTGGTTTTGGCGTTATATTTATAAAGCCCCGGCTTGTTTTGGCTCTATAGCGCCCCCCCCCCCCCCCCCCCCCCCCCCCGCGGTAATGGTGTGGGGGCTTCTTTTTGTAATTTTTTTTGACATATAACGCCCCACTACGGGGGTCTTACTTTTGCTTTTATTTAATTTATACTCACACACAAAAAAACATTTTTTTATTAAATAATAAAGTACAATGGGACCGCCCTCCAAACCATCCGTTCCACCAAACCACTCCCCAACAAACCATGTCCTCTAATGGTCTCCCCTATTTTGTTGGTCCGTCCGGTTTGAGCGAACCGTCCACTTTTGCGGTTGGAGATGCTCTTACCTTTAGGATATCAAGTCTCTTTCATTAAGACTGTATTGTGGAAACGCGAATGATCAGGCGCAATGATAGGAGAATGAACCCGAATCACCGGTTCAAATAAAACGGTAAATAAAAGGATAGATCTAACGGCTCGTTTGGATACAGATTCACTACCAAATGAAACCGTAGGGCTGCGATTTCTAACCGAAGATACAGACACACCACTACGATCAGAGAATCGTGTCTAAGAACACCACCCAACGTGCCACGGTTGAGCTAGCATCGACCATCAATTTTAACCCATAATCCAATGAGATAAAATCAACACAAAAGTATTCTTCTTTTCTAAAACTCTCCCTTCATTTGTGAATAAAAGATTACATATATAGGAAATAAAGAAAAACTACCACTAAGCATGATTCTAGAAAACAAAACTGAAACTAAAACTGCCTAAAATAAAATAAAAATAAATATATATATTTTTTCTTGGACCGGATGTATATCATTCTCTTCATCTTGAAAGAAGTTTGTCCTCAAACTTGGAAGAAGATTTATGAATTTACTCGAAATACAGTCACACCATTCGAATAACTTCATAGAGCAACCAAAGACCCAAAACCAAGATACAGATACACCACTTGATTTGATTTAGGTAGCTTGTAACTTCATTGACAAATTGAGGTGACGGCAAGGGGTAGAAATTCTCCATTTTGTCTTCTCGTTGCTTGAAACTCTTTTTTGTTGTATGAAGTGGAATAATTATTTTTTTCTTCGTGGAACACCTTTCTGCCTAAAGATGAACATTGATCTTTCTCAAAGAACTAACTACACCATGTGAGTCCAAAGGAAATACTTGGCAAAGAAACATAAATTTCTGATGCAGTTTTTTTTTTTTTTTTTTTTTTTTTTTTGAAAACAGAAATGATATCAGGAAGTAGAGGAGTACGAGTCGAAACGGATCGCTTCGGCTCTGATACCAAATGATAGGAGAATGAACCCGAATCACCGGTTCAAATAAAACAGTAAATAAAAGGATAGATCTAACGGCTCGTTTGGATACAGATTCACCACCAAATGAAACCGTAGGGCTGCGATTTCTAACCGAAGATACAGACACACCACTACGATCAGAGAATCGTGTCTAAGAACACCACCCAACGTGCCACGGTTGAGCTAGCATAGACCATCAATTTTAACCCATAATCTAATGAGATAAAATCAACACAAAAGTATTCTTCTTTTCTAAAACTCTCTCTTCATTTGTGAATAAAAGATTACATATATAGGAAATAAAGAAAAACTACCACTAAGCATGATTCTAGGAAACAAAACTGAAACTAAAACTGCCTAAAATAAAATAAAATAAATATATATTTTTTCTTGGACCGGATGTATATCTAACGGCTAACCTGACGCGAGCGAGCCAACGTGAGCAGGCTCACAACGCAAAGAAAGGAATTTGTGTTGAATTTGTAGGCTATGGTTGCCCTAGTGTTCACCCCCAGTCATAACAGCCTGGCATGATATGACTGGATTACTTGAGAGTTACGATGACAAAACCATATTAGAGCATTCAATGACTATCATAATTCCTCACTTTATATGTTTACTAGCTGTTTACCTCAAGAAGGTCCCGGGTTAAAAAATTTAATATGATTTAATAAAAAATGATAAATAATGATAAAAGAAAAAAAACTCAAATTACGAAAAGAGGAAATAACTTAAACATAATTAATCTTAGTTAAAAAACATTTATTTAAAAACTTAAAAAAATAAAAAGCAAAAACCATATTAAACATAATACAGTATTAAAAGGATAACCTTCAATATATAATCATCTTCGCGTAATTTAAAATATATTACAATTTGACTTTGACTTATATAGATGTAGAATTCATGATGAGGGTTGAAAAATATAACCATTTTAATAATACTAATACTAATAGTAATAATTATTACTCTTGTAATTAAATAAATAAAAAAATAACCTTGCTATAAGGTGACACCATGTGTTGCAGTGTTGTGCGATTCTTTATCCTAGCTTCTCTTGATGAAGTATACCTATCCAACTTTAGAAGAGTAAAATTCCAATGATAGCATGGCGATTGGACTGAATTTCAACATCGTAGATAAGAACCTGGTTTAAAAGAAAAAACATGATTAATGAATAATCTGAACACTTTGTGTTTTTTTCTGTATGAACATAAACCCACAAAAAATAGTCGTTTTTTCTCCGTTTTTTATATAGCACCATGGTACTCGTTGGAAAGATAATAAAACGCTCGTTAATTTGGTGTATTTTTTTTATTTAAAAAATCTCGAATATAAAAGATATTAGCGTTTAAAAATTATGGGAAGAACATAAAAGAGAAAAATTTAAATTTATTTTTAAATTCTTTTTTCCTAAAATGACTCAATTTAATTTTAGTAATTGAGAATTGAGATATAGAGAGATAAATTTAGGGTTTTATGTTTATCTTTTTTTTTAATTAAAAAAGGAAATAACTCAAAAACACTAAAATCTTTCAATTATGATGCCACGTGACAGTTTCATGGAGAGGTTGAAGGCACCATTACACGCCACGTCAGCAATGTTCAATTCTTTTATATATATTAATAGATAGATAATAGATACTAGTTTTTATCCTGGGAGCGTCCCGGGTTGAAATATCTAATATAAAATAATAAAATATATTATTATTATTATTTTAAACAAATCTCTGTCATAAGTTATCATATTCAAATATAAAAAAACGACTCTCTGCGCCGGGGTATAAATCTAGTGCCATTACAAATGAATTCGGAAGTTTGTAATCGATCATTCTAAAAAGAACTAACATGAAATAAGAAAAAAAAATTAATTATTGAAATATCGAACGCATTAGTCTAAGGGTTATGTGATGCGTTAAAAAATTCATGGGTATATGATCGGGTATGTAGTTCGGGTATTTGGGTATGTTGTTTCGGGTAATCGGGTCGGGTATCACCTAATCCCAGACCCGACCCAAACCCACATTTTTTAAACTAATCCAAAACCTGACACAATACCTGTCGGGTTACAAAAAAATAGTCATTTTTTTCTCCGTTTTTTATATAGCACTATGGTACTCGTTGGAAAGATAATAAAACGCTCGTTAATTTGGTGTAATTTTTTTCTTTAAAAAATCTTGTATATAAAAGATATTAACGTTTAAAAGTTATGGGAGGAAACATGAGAGATAAAATAATAAAGGTTTAATATTTAGATTTAGTAGATTAGGTATTTAATAGATTAGGTTAAAGATTATAATAGATTAGGTTAAATCATATCTATTTCTTTTTTTTAATTGGTTTAGAGTTGCCACATCAATCTCAAAGGAGAGATTGCATAAGAGTATGACATGTAGGATTAATCCCTTTGCAATATATATATATATATATATATATATATATATATATAGATTTCCTCACAAGATAATATATCCCATAGAGAAAGTTTACGATAAAAAAAACAATAATCTAAAAAGTATAAGAAGAATTTTGGGCTTTTGATCTAAATGAATCAATGAACAAGATTAAAATGATGAATATATACGTTGGATTTTTCAAAAGAGAAAAGGAAGGGCAAAATAGGTATAACATACCATTCTTGAGTTCCACTCCCAATTTTTAAACATTCATAATTTTTTCATACGACATTATTTTTTTTTTAAATACACAAAAAAACAAGTTTTTTTATTCTCTTTCATATATATGCATACCCTATTACTATACTTTAAAAAAAAATTGACTGTGTTGATAACTTATGTTACAAAATATGTAAGTGATCTCACCTTTGGTACCTCAAATGATACAACTTTTTATTCTTCATATGCAATATCAGAATGTAACACTATCTAATAATGTTAATGTAATCTTTTAAGGTTTGTTTTATTGAAAGTAATTAAGAGGTGAAGTTTCACATTCAATTTACTTGCTTTCTCATAATATGCAAGTTATTAGAAGCCACTATGCTGGATTAATATTGATAGGAGTATTTTGCAGCCAAATTTTATATTCTCACAAGAAATTGTGAAGTAGGGGGGGACCTGTTTGTTAACAATTGACAAGAATTTGAATTGTTTTTACTATTTGCCTAAATGACATGTTAAATTAGACCTAATAGAGAAGCTTAAAACATGATTTGAGTCTTGAAAGCTTCACTTTTGTTTTATGAACCATTATGTCATAGCTGGCTGGCTATCTGACCTTTTTATTAGCATTATCATTATCTCTGTATTTATATTTAGAATTGATTTGAATTGATTGTATAGAGTTATTAGACAGAGATGGTTTCCATAGTTATCTTGTATCTCATTTCTATATAATGGGATTGTATTGTAACATTGTGTTCATCCAAAAGTAATACCATAAACCACTTTTATGGTATCAGAGCTACGGCTCTCTGAAAACCTAAATCGCCGCCCCCTTATTTTTCTTTTCTGATCGCTTCCGATCATGGCCAAGGACGGCGAAGATCCTGCATGTTCGGCTACGGCCGCTAAACCAAATCCTCTTCATCCCGCATACTCTGTGTCGAACATTCAAAGCAAGGTTCGCACGCTTGATGGCAAAACCGTAACTTACACAGCATGGGTTAAATTGTTTCGGCTTCACGCCGTTGCATACAAAGTTCTAAATCACATCGATGGCACCAATCCACCCGAAGAATCTTCAGCCGAGTACCCACTCTGGGTTGAACTCGACGCTCTCGTACTCCAATGGATCCTCAGTACCGTGGCCGACAATCACCTTCCTCGTTTGCTGGGTCACGTCTCAACGGCTAGGGCTGCATGGCTCAAGCTCGAAAAAACCTTTCTCAGCAACAAGAAGGCGCACGCGGCTGCCCTGGAGACCCAGTTTTGTAACCTTACACTCTCCAACTGTTCGTCTGTCGATGACTATTGCCAACGACTCAGTGATCTTGCTAACCAATTGGAAGACATGGATCAACCGGTTACGGAATCCCGCCTCGTCCTTCAATTGGTTCGTGGGCTCCGGCAAGAATATGACACCACCCGCCTCGCTGATTCATCAAAACAATGCTGACTGGGACACAGCTCGCACGATGCTTGCTTCAAGATGAAGTTATACGGATTGAAGCTCGGCAATCCGCAACATCTTCGGTTTTGGTAACCCAACAACAGCCGACCAATAACCACTCCTCTCCGCAGCAGCCGCCCTCACACCAACAGTCTAACCCTAATCCGAACCCATATCCTCAACAGTATAATTCACGAGGACGGGGGAGGGGCATGGGCCGCTCTGGACGTGGAGGCAGAGGCCATGGAGGATCGTGTGCACCATACGGTTGGGCTTCACAAATGCAAAACTATCCCAACTGGGCTTGGTGGAACACTCCGCCTTGCCCGTACCCGACCCAGCCCGGTTGGCAGCCCAACCCGTCACCCAAACAGCCTTCGGGCCACTCCCAGCACCCGGCGTATGGCTATTCAGCCCAGCCCAACTCAAAAGCGGACCCGCCTTCGGCCCAGTTTACTGGTTACTCAGGCCCACAACCTTCGGCTCCTCCTTCAGGCTACTGCTACAACGCCTTGTGCCCCCTCCGATCTAAGTGCAGCCTTTTCGGCCATGCAGATGCAGTCACAGGACCCTACTTCTTACATGGATACTGGAGCCGAGGCAGATGTTACTCAGGACCAAGGTATGATCAAAATCCCATCATCATCTACTGCTTGTAATAAACTGTTGGTCGACAATGGCGACTGTGTTCCAATTATTAAATCTGGAACCGGCTTTTACACCCTATCTAACCGCACCTACATAATTCACTGTGACTTGTGGACCTCACCAGTTCCGAGTAAAACCGCATATAAATATTACATGGTTCTTATTGATAATTTTTCACATTTTGTTTGGGTTTATCCGTTAAAATATAAATCTGAAACGTTTCCCACATTTGTGAAATTCCATCGACTAATCCACACCCAATTCAATCGCCTTATCAAAACTTTTCAATGTGATTTGGGAGGCGAATTTGATAACAATGCCTTTAAAACATTTGCCAACCAAAACGGCCTACTTTTTCGGTTTTCATGTCCCCAAACCTCATCCCAAAACGGCCGAGCGGAACGTATGATTCGACGCTTAAATGACATCATACGGGCCCTCCTCATTCATGCCAATCTTCCTCCCTCTTTTTGGGTGGAAGCACTTCATACTGCCACCTACCTTCACAACATACTTCCTACCAAACGCTTGAACTTTTTTACCCCAACCTTTGCCCTTTATCTTCACCACCCCACTTATGACCACTTACGAGTGTTCGGGTGCGCGTGCTACCCAAATACCTCAGCCACCCAACCCCATAAACTTCATACCCGAGCCATTCGTTGCATCTTTCTTGGGTATCCACCAGATTTCCGTGGGTACCGATGCTTCGATCCAACAACGGGTAGGGTGCATATCTCTCGTCATGTTACATTCGACGAGTCAACCTTCCCTTACACTATCCCATCCCTGGCAACCTCATACACCTTCCTAGACGATTCCGTCCCACCGGCCTTTTCTTTCTCACCCAACCTTTTCCCCATCCCACATACTATCCAGCCCATGCCACCTACATCCTCGGCCCACCCTCCTAAACCACCAGCCCAACCCATTACATACTCTCGTAGGAACAGTCCACCGCCCACGGCCCAACACTCTCCTACGGTTCCTCCTGGTTTCTAGCCTATCCCACCTTCGGCCCAAACTCCTGCCCACCATACCCCAGCCCAACAAACTCACCAGTCTTCCCATACCCAAACGACCCACTCCACTCAACCGTCTCAACCCACCACCAACGTTCATCCCATGACGACTCGGTCAAAAACCGGTTCGCTAAAGCCTAATAACCCCACTTAACCTTCACACGGCTCCCATATCCCCCGTCCCTTCTACCTATGCCAAAGCCTTTTCAGACCATAATTGGACACACACCATGCAGGCCGAGTTTAATGCTTTGCAGGAAAATGATACGTGGTATTTGGTTCCTCGTCCGACTGACAGCCTCATCATACGATGCATGTGGCTCTTTCGTCATAAGTTTAAGTCGGACGGTTCATTGGAGCGTTATAAGGCTCGTTTGGTGGTTAACGGGAAGTCGCAAACTGTTGGGAATGATTGTGAAGACACGTTTAGTCCGGTTGTTAAACCAGCGACTATACGTACAGTTTTATCTTTGGCCGTCTCACGTTCTTGGCCAATCCATCAGTTGGACGTCAAGAATGCTTTTCTACACGGTCATTTACAGGAGACAGTTTTTATGCACCAACCAATGGGTTTTGTGAACAAACGTTGTCCCAATTTTGTTTGCAGATTTGTAGAATCGACGAACGGGTCACCCGACAATCACGAGGTTTATATTCAGAGTGCGGAATCCTCTAAATATGTTCTAATAACAAAAACAAACAAGAAACAATGATATACGAGTAATTAACACACAAATGGGTCAAAAGATTAAAGATTTTATCATTAAATAGAGCACGAGTGTTTACAATGATCAAACCAGACCTTTCAGACCAGGGGAGGGTGTTTGGAGAGTGTGTGTGGCAAGAACTAATGATTAGGGTAATGATTGGGCCTATTTATACCCCTTGTACTCGTACAACACATTACAGGCGATTGGATGGCTATACCACATGCAGAATAGGCGATTGGCCTAATCGCCTCAACTATTCATGCGATTGAAGCCTAATCGCATGAAATAACTTGCGATTGGCTGTCTAATTGCCTGACAACTCTTCCTAATTGCCTGAATATATCCAACACCCTAAAAACGCATATAAACATCTCCAAACACCCCGAAACACGTCCAAACAACATATATACTAGCCTAGGGACATCATGCACTAACAGACTCCCCCTTGGACCAGGCTAGTATACGTATAGAGACATCAAAAGACAAAGTTTATAACACAGCAAACACAACTTTACAGACTCGAAAATACAAACAAACATTAATGACTAGCAGCAATCTTTAGTCTTCTCACCACTTCGACATCGTCCTGATCCTTGTAAGTCTCGACCAGTCGCATCCAGCATGAACTTTGTTGGCATGGCAAAAGCGAATCACCCTCTGAAACTTCAAGGCTTGATCAGCTTCAGCTTTCAAGTGCTGAATGGGATACGGGAACAACGTCTCCACATCTTTTGCAGAGAGGTTAATAAGCCACATCGGGTCCCATATTCTGATTTTCCTGCAAGGGTTTGGTGAGTTGCTCAAGACTATCATTGCTTCTGTTGTAGCAGCATCATAATTCCAGTAGTAGAACTTTGAAGAGAAGTCTTGTTCACCTCCAGATGGAAACCAATAGGGATACTTCTGCCTGATCTTGTCATGTCTTTCTTTCACTTTATCAGGAACAGGAGTAGGATCAGACTTGAGGTTTTCTTTAGCCTCATTAAGCATCTCCTCAGAAATATTTGGTATCCCGGTGCCAGAATCATCAACAACATATTCCGGAGAAGGCACTCGGGTTCCATCTTCCATCTCTACCTCATGGTTGTCTGGATTCAGTTCTGGAGGAGTTTGACTTGCACCGGAAGATTCTTCGGGTGCTACGCCAAAAATCTTTTCTAAATCATCAGGTGTAACCTCAGGAAGTATTTCACCTTCTTCTAAATCATACTCAGAGGACTCAGGAGGTACATACAAGTTGCCATCATCATCATCAGCAAAATAGCTTTTTAGAGGCTCGACTATCTCTACAGCAACCATTGCTTGCTTTAGTGAATCCCGCATCTTTTGAATCTGATCTTTGAGAAGCTCCCCCTTAACAGAAGAACATGCTTCAGGATTCTTACCTTGTGTATCCCGTCCTTTCTTTTTTCGCCTCTCTCCAGACCCGGTTGATGATCCGCCACCACCTGTGGCTCCAGGATCACCACCACCATCTTTACCATCCTTTCCTCCATCATCATCATCATCACTATCATCATCGCTATCATCCTCGTCATCTTCTTCATCATCAGAATCATCCGAATCAGTATCATCTTTCAAACTTGTAGCACCCTTGAGTCTTAGAAGGTCTACAAATATCTGTTTCACCTTAGCCTTCAGCTTCTTGTTTTGTGCTCTGTACTTAGTGATCCGTTGTTCATTGTTCACATTTGTGATCTGCAGTTCCTTGTACTGAGCACCAAGCTGGCTGCACTGTGATTCGACACTGGCAAGTCTAGCTACAGTGCTTTGATTAGACTCTACCAGTTTCTGATGAGATTCTGTAAGCTGCTGGTTTGACACTAGAAGCATTCTATTTGAAGCTTGCAGCTCTTTATTCAACTGGATGGTTTCACCGATCAACTCCAGCATAGCCCTTTCATTTTCTTCAACATTTGAATTTTTTCCCCTTAACTCAGCAATATCACGCGCTTGAGCGGCAACTATAGCAGTTAGCTCATTAATCTGGCGTTGTAGATGATCATTAGAGGCCGGTGCTGAGGAAGAGGAGGGCGGATCGGTTGACTTAGAAGCCGGAGGTCGAACTTCTTGTCGCATCTTCTTTATCAGGTCACCAATAGGATTAGAAATGATCTGTGAACTTGTCGCTGCTCCAGTAACTGAGACTGGCTCAGTGAAGATTACTGAAGCAGGCATCGACATGGTGACACTTGCAGGCATAGCTGCACCTGATGATGTGGTTGTGGAAGTTGTTGCTGCTGTTGTTGTTATTGCTGTTGTTGTTGTCATTGATGCTGCCGGGGAAGACTGAGTGTCAAAAGCCCCAAATGCTTCGGGAAGATCAAATCATCTTGTTTTCCTTGAAGTTTTCTCCGTTCGTGGTTTGTTCAACAATCTCTTCTTTCCCCGAACCTTATCTTTCTTTGCCATAGACTTCTGTCTCTTAGAAGGAGGAGAAGTGTCGAGCTCTGCATCTATATTAGCAATGTCATCATTTGGATCCACAGTAAACGTAGGATCCTCAGCAAGAGCTTTCTCCTCAAGTAGCTTTCTCTCTCTCTGCCTCTTTTCTAGCAATCGTACCTGGGGAATCAATCTCTGTATTGTAACATTTCGCATTTAAATAAATGTACGTTACGAATTTAAAACGACAAGTCTTATTATTATTATTTTTAGTGATATTTTGAACCCCAATAATAATTATTCATACATATGTTTATATATATATATATATATAGGATAATAATAATAATAAAAATAATAATAATAATAATAATAATCAGTTATAATAAATAATAATCAGTTTTGTAAAAAAACTTGACTAAACAAATAATCCACTAACTAAATTGTAACACCCCAACCGATGGTGGAAACATCGGGATGTCACGTATTGATGATTGTTCAGTAGCTCATGGTAATACATATGTTTAAATAATCCTTTATTTCATTACAAAATTGAATTACATTAAAGTCTACACCAAATAATCAAACAAAGCTTAAAACTTCAAATATCTCCTCATGCTAGCTCTAGACTTCAAGCATCAGTATTTCCTGTTGAGTTTGGAAAAATTGGGGGGGTCAACTAGAAGTTGGTGAGAATACATAAGCCATGTCAAGCAAATAGTTTAAGTATAAAAGTTTAGCAATTCATATGTCTATCGTAAGTTTAAGTCTACATGAATAAACATGATATGTTGAATCGACATAATCAAACCTCCGACTAGTTTAGGTCCATCCCGTCATCCACGGTTCACCTTAATATGTTGGAACGATAACAATCACCCACGCTACCTATGTAGGAGGTACACGTATCCGGGTGGGATTGTCAATCCAATAGATCTATTATTGAGTATCGCCGGCTTGGCCATAGCTAATGATTATGTAATGTTGAAACTCGTTGAAACTCGTTGAAACTGTTGTTGTTGTCTAATTCATGAGGCATTAAAGTTTACAACTAGACATGTATGTAGAATTGCTTAAGTATAATGTTGCAAGTATAAAGAATTGCATAAACATGGTTACGTAAACTCACCTTAGCAAAGTATTAAGTCTCGAGAAATAGAATATGTGTAGCCCCAAAGTTGCCAATTACAAGAGCTTATAATCAAAGCTTCAATTGTAGAAGTAATAGACTATAGAAGAAAGGTATGAGGGAAAGTTTAATCGGATTGAAACAATCGATTTAGAGGTGCAAAGTATAATGGGTCATAGGTGGGTTTTTATACTAGTTTTGGATTCAATTAGCCATTAAAATTGGTCAACACCATAAAGTAAGGTTTTATGATGAATTGACTATTTGACTAAGACTTTGACTGTTTGACTAAGACTTTTACTAGGACTTTGACTATTTGACTCAAGGCTTTATTTAAAAAAAAAAAAAATCTTGTATGTGAAAAAAAAAGAATTTAGAATCATATTATTATTATTATTATTATTATTATTATTTATATTTATGTATGTATATAAGTTGTGAGTTAGGATAAATAAAGACTTAGACACATTTGTATAATATTAATGATAAAGGTGTAATTAATATATCTACTTTTGGAAACTTCGTCCCGAAGTTTATTGAAAACACAGGGTTGAAGGTGATTGGGTAGAAATTAGGACAAGGGTGGTTTGGGAAGTTTCGAGTTAAGGCATGACATAAATTTATAGGTAACAAAATAAACTGTTTCAAATAATTTGGGTAAGAGTTTTGATATGTGTGAGTTTTAAGGGTTGGATTAGGTTCATCTGAAATAGCAAGGAGAATAAGAATCTTAAGTTTTAGGAGTCCTAAAAGGAATGAGTTGATGGACTATTGAAAGACTAAATGAACTACCAGATAACTAAGGTTTATAATTGGTCAACTACCGAAAACCTTGATAGAATTTCACACTACCTTAACGTACCTGTAAATTCATGATTACGTTCCGGACCGCAATCACCAATTTACCTTACATTAGGGTTTTGTGTCCTTCTATAACTCTAGACACACATGTAAAATAATATGATTAACCATGTATCCAAAAATGAGTCAAACTGTTGAGCAGGAAAAAGACTTCTACCAGTCAGTGAGTAGGAACCTCTACCAATTGTTGAGCAGGTATGATAGCCTCTACCAGTCGTTGAGCAGGTTGTAGGGCCTCTACCGACTGTTGAGCAGGCATGATGACCTCTACCAATCGTTGAGTAGGTTATTTTGTATTCTACTAATTGTTGAGCAAGTACTTCATCCTCTATCAGTTGTTTGATTAAGTGTACCAATTATTACACACATGAATTGCAAATTGATAATATGTACATGTAAGCAATCAAGTATCAAGTATAACATACGAGTTGTAATAGAGTTGCCCTAGATAAGGTTAATGACTCTAGGTGTGTCTATAGTAAATAGTTTATATTCCATGAATTCTAGTTTCAAATGTTCAAATAAGGCAAATAGTCGAATCCTCATGTATAACTAAGGATTATGTCTGATGCAACACACAATCAAGTTTCAATAGTTTGGTTATCATGGGTAACTATCTCATGTGTGAGAAGGTGAAGGATATGAATTTAGTTCTTGAGAGGATGATGAAAAATTCTTGAAGCAGAATCAAAGTTGTGAGAGATAGTGAATGTGAAGATAGTTGATAAAGAGTTTATTTTATAGTATGGAGATTATATGATTTAGGTAGGGTGTTGAATATTTAAAAAGTGACTAAGATGGTAAGGTGAAGTGTGATTGTTAAATCCATGGATGGTTATGAAATGAGATTGATTTAAGCTGTAAAATTTTGAGATTTTTTAGCTTAGTTTAACGAAGGTGAGTGTAATCATTTATTCATTAATTAAAACGAATAAACAAAAACGTTGACTTATCAAAACTTCTAGATTCTAATAACATAGTGAAGACATGCTTTAGCCTATAAGTGAACACTCATCCCGAGAATTCCTAGGTAGGCATCCGGGTCCCTCGTCTGATTGGGATATATGCGCAATGCCAGTCCTAGACAGAAAACTCAGAATACAGGCGTTCACCCTTCCAGATTGCACGTGTTCGTTATTAAAATCTAGAACTTCGACGAGATCTCAAGGTGGTTCAGGCTAAACCTGAGGATTGTCCTATTAGTCTAAGAGTAGATCTTATGATGGAGAGCAATCTTCTTGTAGGGGTTGAAGTAGGGATAAGAAATAGGAGTGAGATAGAGAATAGCAAGTAAAAGGAGCAAATACTGGTTATATTCCTATGGTTATAGACTAGATTATTTTTTTTTCTAATAACCTAATTCCCTATAACCATGGCTCTGATACCAATCTGTAACACCCCAACCGATGGCGGAAACATCGGGATGTCACGTATTGATGATTGTTCAGTAGCTCATGGTAATACATATGTTTAAATAATCCTTTATTTCATTACAAAATTGAATTACATTAAAGTCTACACCAAATAATCAAACAAAGCTTAAAACTTCAAATATCTCCTCATGCTAGCTCTAGACTTCAAGCATCAGTATTTCCTGTTGAGTTTGGAAAAATTGGGGGGGTCAACTAGAAGTTGGTGAGAATACATAAGCCATATCAAGCAAATAGTTTAAGTATAAAAGTTTAGCAATTCATATGTCTATCGTAAGTTTAAGTCTACATGAATAAACATGATATGTTGAATCGACATAATCAAACCTCCGACTAGTTTAGGTCCATCCCGTCATCCACGGTTCACCTTAATATGTTGGAACGATAACAATCACCCACGCTACCTATGTAGGAGGTACACGTATCCGGGTGGGATTGTCAATCCAATAGATCTATTATTGAGTATCGCCGGCTTGGCCATAGCTAATGATTATGTAATGTTGAAACTCGTTGAAACTCGTTGAAACTGTTGTTGTTGTCTAATTCATGAGGCATTAAAGTTTACAACTAGACATGTATGTAGAATTGCTTAAGTATAATGTTGCAAGTATAAAGAATTGCATAAACATGGTTACGTAAACTCACCTTAGCAAAGTATTAAGTCTCGAGAAATAGAATATGTGTAGCCCCAAAGTTGCCAATTACAAGAGCTTATAATCAAAGCTTCAATTGTAGAAGTAATAGACTATAGAAGAAAGGTATGAGGGAAAGTTTAATCGGATTGAAACAATCGATTTAGAGGTGCAAAGTATAATGGGTCATAGGTGGGTTTTTATACTAGTTTTGGATTCAATTAGCCATTAAAATTGGTCAACACCATAAAGTAAGGTTTTATGATGAATTGACTATTTGACTAAGACTTTGACTGTTTGACTAAGACTTTTACTAGGACTTTGACTATTTGACTCAAGGCTTTATTTAAAAAAAAAAATCTTGTATGTGAAAAAAAAAAGAATTTAGAATCATATTATTATTATTATTATTATTATTTATATTTATGTATGTATATAAGTTGTGAGTTAGGATAAATAAAGACTTAGACACATTTGTATAATATTAATGATAAAGGTGTAATTAATATATATATATATATATATATATATATATATATATATAAGGGATTTTTATGTATTAAAATTTTGGGGAAAATTTTGCGATGTTACATAAATCCATCAACCCAAACCTCTAGCCCATGTACCAGCCCAATGGTCGGCCCAACCAGCAGCCCATATCCCAACTCTTTGCTTCAGTTAAAAAAAAAATAAATAAACTTCTGATCCCTGGACTCGAACCGGGGTCAGAGCTGCAACCCCCACACGCCTACACCACTTGGTCTACACCTCACATTTGAATTAAAACTAACTCTAATTATATATAAACCCTCTCTCCGTCTGTTCTTTCCCTTTCCTTTTCGCGAACAGCAACAGCAGCAGAATAACCACAAAAAGTTCCCACCTTTGACCCTATGATTGAGATAATTTAGTGATAATGGAAACCGATTAATTGATAATTATTCCGCGTCCATTACACTCGTCAATTTATCAATCAAAACTTACCATTTTGATTGAGAACGCGTCAACATTCATTCGTGGTCAAAGATTTCCTTTTCGAACGTACGAACCATGACACTATAAATTGGGCACTTCCAAAGCATTACAACTCGCCAATAAATCTTTCTCCACCTCCAATTCTCCACAATCATACTCTGTTCTTGATTTATAGTTCACGTTTGACTTATTCATTGACCACTCAAAATCACGCGTAAAAGTGTTTGTAAGTCTGATTTCATTCGTGATTTTCATTAATCGGCCAACACTCAATGTTTACCCCATGATTAATTGGGTTAACATTGTGTAATTGTGTCAATTGCAAATTCTAGGGCTTGTATGATTAATATTGGGGAAGAACACTAATCGCAAGTAATGTATTTATATTAATCGCACCGAAACCAAACACAACCACTGGTCTAGACCAAGTGGTTGTGCTTGGTGACTCTGACCCGGCTGACACAGGTTCGATTCTCAGCAACACCATTTTTTTTCCTTTTGTTGTTTTAAGCTTTATATATATATATATATATATATATATATTATTTGTATTTTATAAATTCATTTTAAAATACTAAAACTCTTTTAAAAATTCTACAAAAATTATCTTATATTAATATGATGTAATAGTTCAACTTACAATTTTTAGTTTTCAAAAATTTATTTATTTAATGTATTTATTAAATAAATCAATTTTATTCTATTATATTTTTAAAATTCCATTAAAATATCAAAACAAATTTATAAATTTCCACAAATTTTATTCTGAGTTTTTATAACATTAAGCTTTTCAGAAATGATTTTTAATTCTGAAAAATCATTTATTTAATATTTTTAATCAATTTTTGTTAGTTTTAATAATAATTAAATCATAATAAATCCAATTTTTAATATTTTTGCACCAAAATTTTATACAAATTATTTCTGAATATTTAGAACAGAAATACAATTTTTAAGCTAATAATTCTTTAATTTCAATATTTTTAAATATTAAAGTTAAAATTTGACAATTTGTTATAAATAGAATTAATATTCTATTTTAAAGAAAATAATTTTATAAAAATTATTTTTTGTAAGTCCCAAATGCTAGATCTTGTAAGTGCACAGATTGTTATCACTTAGAAACACCTATGAATTAGGTGTTTTAAGTGACTAATCTTCTACAATAAAAGAAACTAGATGAATATTGTAAGAACCGACACACAAGATGAATAATACGATAATTCCATTGATGATTTAACACTGAAGAACCATGGATTTACAGCAAGTACGCACCTATCTTGTGCTAGCAAAAGATAATAACCAAAACCCTAACCCCAATGCTGCACACACACAAGCTTTATATATGAAGCTCACTGGGCCTGCGCACTTAGCTTAAGTGCGCAGAGCCCGTCATATTAAGTGCGCAGATTAGGGTTTAGGCAACCAAACTATGCTATAATTACATATTAAGTCCTTCAACTATAAAGCTATACAATATACTATCAAACGTCTCTAATCTGGTAACTGTGGTCTCAATATAACCCAACAATACTCCCCCTAGACCACAGCTACCAGTTCTTTAATCTTCAATCTATCTCCACTTCGCTTTCCTCCCCCTCAACCTGTTCGGGGGGGTCTTGCATGTATAACGCGACTGGATCTTCTTCAGTTTCTTGAGGAGCTTGAGTTGATTCTGTTGTAGTTCCTTCAGGATCAGCTACTGGTGCAGGTTCTTCAGTATGTGCCTCTGAAGCAGTCTCGACTTCAGGTTGGGCAGTTTCTGCACTAGCAGCAGCAGCAACAGCAGCCTTCTCTCTATCCTCTTTTTCTTTATCTGCTGCATTGATCCTGTCGATTATCTCAAGCAGCTCTCGTTTCAGATGCATGGCTCTTTCCACAGCCCTTCTAAACAGCACAGCTTCTTCAAACAACGTGTTCCCAACACCCACATTAATCTGATTTGCAAACAGCATATTCAGATCTGACAAGTTGAGTGCAAACACGTCCACTGGATCCAAAATCCTTAACGCCTCTGAATCGTCCTACAGCTTAATGACAGCTTCACCAGTGTTGCTGTCGTAAAACCATTTCTTGAAATTCCTCAGCATTACTGGAAGCTCAGATCTAATAGGGACTCGAGTGACGACCTGTGGAGGGTCGATCACATATGTTATCATCCCACGACCGGTTGCTGGATCGATTCTTTTCTTCGAGATTCTCCTTCTTGGTTTTTGCGGCTTTAGGATTTGGAAATCTGTGTCGCATTCCTTCTTGATAAACCTCTCGACCATGGCAGCCTGGGAGTCGAGAGAGTGATTGATGAAAGGGGCCCTGCTGAGCTCCCGGATATCCCATCGGGGGAGAGATTTCAGCTCCTTTTGACCTTTGAAATATTGTATCACTCCCCCTCTCCTTTTCACAACAAACAATCTCTTTTCCTCATCATATTTCCAGGAGATGATCTTCTCCTGGTGAGCAGACTTTGTGTGATGGATATTCTGATGTAGGGCTGGAATGGTGATGGGCTTTCGAGGAAACCAAGTTGATCTTTCGGGATCCAACTTGTGCCCATCAGATGTCTCATAAACCACTTCTTCGTCCATTCCCATTTCCACAAATCTCTCTGGCATCTCATCTTCGCTTACTTCATCAACCTCACTTTCCTCGGCGATCCTTTCTTTCTCTTTCTCCTTCTCCAAAAACTTTCCAAAATCGAAAGTTTCATCAAAAGTAACGATGGGAGCACCTGTTAGTTCCTTCTTAAATTCTTGGAACATCTCAAACATCTGCATTTGAACTTCATTCTGGAACTTGATGATGTATCTTTGATCTTTAATGACTTTCTCCATGTTCCGATTCTTGTGTTTGAGCTTCTTTACTTTCTTTCTAAGCTCCTGATTGTTGTGCACGTCGCTCTTTAAAGTGCAGATCTCTCTCGCAGCAGTTTTACCGACCTCTTTGACAAGCTTCTCATATAGTTCCTGATGCACCGGTTTGCGACGAGGTGCAGCAGGAGCTGATGAGGATGGTTCGGCTGATCTCTGGGCTGGAGCTTTGGGAGGAGGAGCAGCAGCAGTGGAAGGCCTTGGTTGATTCGGTTGTTCAGGCCCAAACATGTGTTCTAAGACCGCTTGTCCCTCAATATCTTCCTGAGTCACAACACGAGGGATCTCTGATTCAGGTAGCTGTTCTCTTCTTCTTTTTCTTGCTACCCTCTCATATTCAGCAACTTCTTGTAAAGCTGCAGCAGTTTCAAGTTGCTCAGTTGTCAGAGTGTCTCTCCCTTCTTGCAACAAACCGGCTGGTCTTTTCCTCTTGCTAGGTTTTGATGGAGCAGGTTCAGTCGCCACTCTTTTGCCCCTTGATTTTTCTAGGGCAATCTCTTTAGCAGTCGGCTGGGCTGAAGGAGTGGGTTCAGATGATCCAGGTGCAGGGGCAGCTCTGGATTGTTGTCGGGGTTCTGCAGCATCTGATCTTCTCTTCTTGATTTTGTTGTACAGTTCCATAACAACAGGATATCGCTGGGCCGCATACATGTTTTCCAGCATTGGTTCCCAGTCAGGTGTGTTGCACTCTGTGAAGAATCGTGCCCCTCTGGTGAATATGTATTCGTCTCCGACAGGCAGACCCTCATGTTGAGTGTTTATCATCATCTGGACAAACCTCGGATACATAGCCCACTTCCCTGAACCAGCATCTGCATTCTTCACCATATAGTCAAAGATCATGCCTGACAGATTGAACGCTTCGTCCTTGCAGATCTTTATCATTGCTGTCGACCATTCAGCACTCAGCGCATTGTATCCTCCCTTTCTGTGACATAGAGACATTAAGAATACATGACTGATAAGTCTCCAGTCTCTTGTAAGTTGACTCTTCTTTACATCGCCTCTCTTGTCAAATTCACCCTTGTAGCCGAAGATCCTGAATTGTTGGTGAATATCAGCTTTAGACATGAATCTGAAAGTTCCTGGTTGATCTTGCAACCTTAGCACGTTTCGAACTGTGTCCTCAGTAATGATCACAAGCTTGTTTCGGACAGTTGCGTTAATACGCTTGACTCTTGATACTGTTTCGACTCTAGCTGATCTCCAAAAATCTTCAATGTGGGAGACGTAAACTGGTTCAGCGTTCTGCACAGCAAATCCGACTTTGGTGCGTTTTATCCAAGTCACTACATCTCTAAACTTGGCATCCTCAGTATCGAGATTCATCGGTTGGTTGTGCATGCCTCTAGGATCCCAGTCAAGTGCCATCTGTTTAACCAAGAGCACGAAAAGCCAATTAGATCTCCGATAACTGACTTTAGACTTAAACTTAGACGGACAACGAACTTAGACTTAGATGTTATTAATATTTTTAGGTTTTAAATTTTAACAGTCATTGGATTAAGATTTGATGGATCGGTGTCATCGGTGTCAATGGTACGTTTTGAATTTCAGTTGTTAGATTATTTAGGTCCTGTTTTAAGTTCGCAGTCCGTTCAAGTGTCTTAATAGTCAAGATGAAAGTTATGTTGTTGTTTAGAGTCCAAGTGTGCAAGATTATCAAGTACGCAGTCCAGATTTAGTCAATCAGTATCATGTGCTCAGTCAAGTGCGCACATACTTGACTGAGCACTTGGTTAGTACGCAGGTCCAAGTCAAGTGCGCACATAATAGCCCAAAACAAGTTCGCAGTCCAAGTCAACCCGGGCATGGTAACATCTTAGAAAACCAGTCAGGTCTGCGTACTAGGCAAGTACGCAGACACTTGAACCTTCGTTCAAGATTTAAGTTCACACAGATAAGTACGCAGCATATTAGGGTTTTTGAGAACTTGTGTGCTTATGAGACAAGTGCGCAGTCTCTATGAGACAAGTACGCACTTGTTCATATAGCAAGTGCGCACATCTTCAAACATTCAAAGAACCCAATAATGACTAGAAACCCAACAGATGCATCAAGAACATCCATTTACACCCTGTAATCACAATGAATGAACCATTAATAATATGAAATCTACCTTAATCAGTAGATACGAATCAATAAACACAGAAACTAGGTATGGATTGGGTGATTAGTGTGTGATTTGGTGAGATTAAGTTGTGATGGTGATGATGATGAACACTGATGAACGTTGATGATGATGATGATAAACAGGTGATTTGGGGTGATTAGGGTTAGTGACAAGTGTTAAGGATGATAAAAACTTTTGACCACTATTGACCTGGTATATATATACAGTCAACCAATGGGCCTGCGCACTTGAGTTAAGTGCGCGGGGCCCAATAAGTGCGCAGAGTCCAAACTTTGGCCCAATAAGTGAGTTTTAAGGCCCAAATCCATTGTAAAAAGTGGGGTTTTACCAAGTCTCACCTTTTGCATTCAAGATCATACTAATCGTACCTGCCAGAGCCCGTTTCAACTTCCCGTTGGATAGCTGCAGCCTAAGAACAATTGTCGGTATGCTTGTCCACTTAAATCCATGCCTTTTCTCTTTCAACATGTGTTTGGCGATGCTGTTTATCATGTTTTTCGGTAATATTGACGAAAATTTTATGGACCCCACAGTGTGCTAGGTATTGGCCTACCGATCCTCAAGGTTTATTGAAATATAATGATGAGAGCTTCAGGTCTATGTTACCATAAGCAGAGAAGATGATCATTATCTTGATCAGATGATGAGAGCTTCAGGTCTATGTTCCCATAAGCAGAGAAGATGATCATCTGATCGTTTGATGAGCTATCTATATATGTTTGCACGTCACTAACATTGCGTGTCTTTTGCTGCTCAGTTTTTCAAAAAAAAATTTGTTTTTCTTAGCCCCACATTGGTAGCTTGCACTCTTAGGTGTCTTTTGATTTACCTATGCACAAAATTTTCTGTGTCTTTTAATTTCTCAACCTATGTATGACCAGACTCAGCTTGTGCAGACCTAAAGCACAGTGGGAATCCAGCTTTCCGTGTAGATCTTCATTGTTAATCACCTAGTGGCAGTTTACTTGATTCCAGGCTGAATCTACCGATACATCGTTGCTTGAGGCCACAACATCCTCTGGGTCCTATTCACATGCTGACGAGACATGATTAGTTCCTATCATTTCCTGAATTAATTTTGCATTAAGAATAGACCGGTTTACTTTCTCCCCCAAAAATCTTGTTTTAAGAGAAAAGAAGATTTTTCTATAAAATATACACAATTTTTTTTTTTTTTTCAAAATTTATCATCTCAAGCCATGAAACCAACTGATGAAACCGGGTTTTATCGAAAGCTTTTGTAAAGATATCTGTTTTTTGATCAGCAGTATCGATAGGCAACACCTGTATGTACCCTTTGTCGTGCGCATCGCGAATTGAGTGAATCCGAATTTCAATGTGTTTGGTTTTAGAATGATCAATTGGATTCTTCACGATGTCACGACATGCATCATTATCAATAAAAATAGGTGTATGCATGACATTCAAACCGTAGTCCAAAAGCTGATTTTGGATCCATAACACCTGACAGCAACAACTGGAAGCAGCTGTGTATTCGGCCTGAGCAGTGGAGATGGACACGGTGGTCTGCTTCTTGCTCTGCCAAGACACTAGCCGGTTACCCAGAAATTGACAGCCACCAGAGACAGATTTTCTGTCGATCCTACAACCTGCATGATCACTATCAGAGTAAGCGATTAGATCAAAGTTATCACTCTTAGGATACCATAAACCAAGTTTTGGTGTTCCTTTGAGGTAGCGGAAGACTCTTTTCACTGCAGTCTCATGCGATTGCTTAGGATTGGACTGAAAACGCGCGCAGCATCCAACTGCCCACATTATATCTGGTCTGCTAGCTGTGAGATACATCAGGGAGCCAATCATTGATCGATATGTGTGAGGATTCACTGAAGGCCCCTGAAGATCTGGTACAAGTGTTGTTTGAGCCGCAAAAGGAGTATTGGACGGCTTGCAGTCGGTCATGTTGAATTTTGCCAGAATGTCTCTTGTATACTTTGCTTGATGGATGAGAATTCCGTCTTCTTTCTGCTGCACTTCCAAGCCTAAGAAAAACGATAATTCTCCCATCATGCTCATTTCAAATTGAGACTTCATGATGCTTTCAAATTCCCTGCATAAGTTTTCATCAGTGGAGCCAAAGATAATATCATCAACATAAATCTGAACAAGGATAGAGTGTTTGTTGACTTCTTTGGTGAACAAAGTCATGTCGATCTTCCCTCTTGTGTACCCATTCTGCAGCAAGTATGAAGATAAGGTCTCATACCAAGCTCAGCTTGATGAAGTCCATAGAGAGCCTTATCCAGTTTATAATACTTGTTGGGATGATGGGGATCTTCAAAACCTGGGGGTTGACAAACATAGACTTCTTCTTTGATCTTCCCGTACAGAAATGCACTCTTCACATCCATTTGAAAGACTTTGAAGTTCTTGTATGAGGCGTATGCCAGGAAGATACGTATGGCTTCAAGTCTAGCAACTGGAGCGAACACTTCCTCATAATCAATGCCCTCCTGTTGACGAAAGCCCTGAACAACTAGACGAGCCTTGTTCTTAATTACCACACCTCGTTCATCCATTTTGTTGCGAAAAACCCATCTTGTTCCGATAGGATACTTTCCTTCAGGTAAGTCCACAAGTTCCCAAACCTTTAGCTTTCTAAACTGATATAGCTCATCCTGCATAGCTTCAACCCAACTTGCATCTCTGACAGCGTCTTCAATGCTGAAAGGTACCGTCTGAGATAGAAAGGCTGAAAGTGCAATATTCAGTTTGTCTGCCTGATTTCTAGTAAGAATACCCTCAGAGATTGGTCCAATGATGTTCTCCACAGGGTGATTCTTAGAAGATTTAAATCCCATGTTTGGTTCTTCTTGAATTTGGGAAGGCAGATTGGAAAGGTGATCTGTAGGAGTTGACGAACTGGATGGATCATTTGCAGATTGTTGTGTTGAAGATGTTTCTTCTGAAGTGTAGATGCAAAAGTGCGACTAGAGCTTTGGATTGTCAAACACATTTTGTTTTGTAGATATCGAAGGTGCGAAGGAAGATTGTAGAGGGTGCGAAGGAGGATTTAAAGGTGCGAAGGAGTATGTTTGTACGAATGAAGACATAGATTATTGAAGAACTTGGTTCGACCAGTTGATGTGGGTGAAACTGCACATTCGCATGAATGATTTGGGCGAATGTGCAGGCCTATAAATAGGTTAAGTTCATTTTTGAATGTAACTTTGATGATTATTATTCCCACCTCTTTCTGAAAACTCTCTCTAGATTTTGTTAAACTTGTTTTACGTTTAAACCTTGATTGTAATCATTATTCTACATGTAAACAAGTGTTTTATGAATGAAATTGATTGAAAATGATGATCTGCGTGTTTGAATCTGTTTGATTATTACTTTGTGATAGTTTTAGGGTTTCCGCACCTGAAACTAACTTGTTTGATCAATCTTTGTTTGTTTTCGATCCTAATACGCACATACAAAGTGGTATCAGAGCCATTTCGGATCAAACAACCACAAATTAATAATCTCTCAGCTGATTTGGACCCAATTTTGGTCAAAAAGTTTCTGTTTTCAATAAACAAACTGATGTGATAAGATTTTGATCGATTACACCTTGATTTCGAGTTTAAATTGGATAATTCTCTTTATTAAAGTTGTTCCAAATCAAATCCGATTCAAAACCTGATTAAGATCATCAAAATCCATCAACATTTGAAAAACATGATCAAAATTAACTTATTTTCAAAGAATAACCGTTTTTTAAATCACAGGGGTCGAACGAGAGAGTTTGGTCAAAAGAGGAATTTATTTGGGTCGAAAGAGTGTGTTTCTGTACGAAGGAGGTGTTTTAGTGGTCGAAGGAAGACTTTGATTGCTTATTTTTCACATTCGTACCCTTGTTTCACCTTCGCATAATCGAACGGTCGAAGGAGTTGATAAACGGTCGAAAGAGAGTTCTAAGTGGTCGAAGGAGTTATTGTTGTTTAGTTTACATTCGTATCAATCTTAAACGGGCGAAAGAGAACTTTATTTCTCCTTCGCACGTCCGTATATACGAAGGAACATCCTGTTTTGATAAATTTTTAATCTTTTCGTGTTTAATTGTTTGCAGGACAAGATGTGGAACTTTCCAACAACGCCTAGACCTACTCAAGCACCACAACAGCAAACAACACAAGATCCGTGGTCCATTGCAGCTCAAAAGACTAGTCAACCATCACAGCCGATTAATTATATGGCAATGACTAGTTCGGCACCACAACAAGTTGTTCAATCATTACCACAACCGATTGACAACTATTGGGGAGTCGCAGCAGCAACAGTCCATTCCCAGACGACCAACGCTATATCTACTCTTATTCATGACCTATCTTCTGGAAGCGGCAATCGTCCACCGAAGTTAATGGACATGAAGGAGTATAACACTTGGAAGACGAAGTTTAAGATTCACGTTGAGGGACAAGGACTTGAAGGGGCCGAGGCACGGCAAATGATTGTGAAGGGTTACGTTGCTCCTATTCTAGAGAATACTGGAGAACCAATCCCTTTGGAGAATTTGGCGGATGACGAGAAGAAAAGGTTTGCTATAGAGAAGAAAGCATTCTCTCAGCTATCCCAGGCGATCAACACTGATCTATTACATCAGTTTGGATCGTGCACTACATCCAAACAACTTTGGGATATGCTGAGAAATCGACATGATGGAAATGAGAAGACCAGGAAGCTTAGGATGGAAGAGCTTCGGAAGGAGTTTGAAAACTTCAGTTATATGGGTAATGAGACCCTAAAAGAGTTGGTTCCAAGGTACTGCCATTTGCTCACTGAATTGTCGAGCTATGAGATCAGCATTCCAATGTCGGAATTAGTTGATAAATTTGCTGATGCATTACCACCCTATTGGAACCAACACATCGAAGTGTTAAAGGAGAAGGATGCTTACCAGTATTGGACCATTAATGAGTTCATCCAAAAGCTGGAAAACAAAGAGATGGAGGAAAAGAGAAAAGCTAAGAGAGCTCAGATTCCACAGAATCCTGATTTATATGTGAGTGGAACATCTAACTCTCTTTCTGCTTCAAGCACCACATCTACTGTTGCACCTCACATAGCATGTGTGTCTAACATTGTTGAACCAACAAAAGCACCCATTAACTACCTTGCTCAAACTTCATCCTACACACCATCATACACACAACAACCTTATCAAACACAAAACTTTATTCCACCATTTTCACCATTACAACAAGCCGCATGCTATACATCAAGTCAACAGCAACAACAACAACAATATCCTCCTCAAGTGAACCAGATGCAGATTACTCAAGCTCAATCAAGTCAAAACCCGATTGTGTTAGAGACATCAAACCTTAACAATGTGACTGTTGAAATTGCTCAACAGCATGTTGCTCTAGTATCTGCCATGGTTGCGTCTTACAACGGTTTGGTAGCAAGTCAAATTGGTAACAATAATCTCACCAATGAGGATTATGCTCAAATCGACAAAGAGGAAATGGAGTTGATGGACATTCAGTGGGCTTTTGCAAGCATTATGAGGAGAGCCACTGATTTTATTCAGAAGACTGGCAGGACTGATCTCTCAACCT
This sequence comes from Ambrosia trifida, assembly GCA_028751855.1. Taxonomy (NCBI): domain Eukaryota; kingdom Viridiplantae; phylum Streptophyta; class Magnoliopsida; order Asterales; family Asteraceae; genus Ambrosia; species Ambrosia trifida. The sequence goes on along the minus strand of CM054123.1, from coordinate 36,514,811 downwards.
CTCCCAAAACCACATACGGATTCAACAAAGCAAAGGTTACTTGCTTTAACTGTGGTGAGAAGGGACACTTTAAAAGGGAGTGCACACAACCAGCACAACAAGGTAACCGAAATCCTTTCAATTCTACATACCAAAACCGACAAAACCAAAACCAGAATCAAGTGTCTTACAATAATCCCAACATCTCAAGCTTTCAACCACAAAACCAAAACACTTATCAGAACCGTCAACAAAACAACAACACCAGACAATCCACAACACAAAACCAACCTCAACAAAACCCAAACCGAACTATTGTTCCTATCTCTACACCTAACACACAAAACCAAAACCAAAACCAAACTGATACTCAAAACCAAGCACTTGTTATCCAAAAGGATGAAGGTTTTGACTGGACTGGTATGCAATTGAGGGTGGAGGAGATCACTGCTGGGATTGTTGCGTGTGTGGCACAGCAGATGAGGTTGGATGAGAATGAGGAAGTTGTAGAAGAGGTTATGATTGAAAAGGTGTCGGAGTTGAAGATTGAAGAAGTAAATGATGATGTGATTGTTGAAGGTGAAGACAAGAAATCAGGGATGATTCTTGATTCTGTCACTGATGTTGGAGATCAATACGACTCAGCTTACTCAGATATGGAGAGCGAATCGGATTCAGAGACTAGTGTGAATTCACTAGATGATGATATTGACCAACTGCTAGCTGAAGCTGACTTCCTGATGACCCGCAAGTCATGTATGGTGGATGATGCATGCACCAAGATTGACTACTCCAAATTCTTTGCAGGAAAGGAAGCTCACTTTGCTTTAATGGCCATGACAGAACCTCCTAAGCCGGTAAGTTCTGAAACTCAATCTTGTGTTAAATGTGATAAATGTGCTGATTTTGAAAAACTGACTGATGAAAACAAGCTTCTCAAGGTTCAACTTGAGAGTGCAAAACTCAACTGTCAGATTTATCAAAAGGACTTAAAAGATTTCAACAAAGTTCTTGATGGTTATAAAAAGGATGTGTCTGAATTGAAAAAGACATTATCTATTAAACAACTTGCCATTAATAATTACATCAATGAAATGGAAAACACTAAATTAGAAATGGCAACCATCAAGTGCTTTGCGGAAAAAGTTAACAAGAAATTAGAAAGTTACAAGCACATAGCATACGTAGTTGATCATATCATTGAAGAACCCTCCCAGACGAATAGTGCAAACTATAAGTCAGTTCCATCTCCGGTATTGTTTGAGAATCACACTTTACATGCAATACCACCGGAGAATTTAATCAATCCTGATCCCACACCAGAAAATGTGCCTAACACTTCCAGTGTTGGGGATCCATATTCTGATGTGAGACCAGTACTGGGAAATAGTGAGGGTGTGGTCGCTACTGATGATTCAGATGAAGAAGATGAGTCATCTGAGACGATTGAAAGTGATAGTGATATCCCTGATGAAAATCATATAATCACTACTGAGCCAGTCTCACCGTCTCAGATCATTCATCCAATGGCAAATGCTCATCGCAAAAATGAGGTTAAGAAAAATGATAAGTTTGTTGGTAAAAGTTTTGAAAAGAAAGAGGTTAAGAAGGTTGAGAAAAACGTGAGAAAACCGGTTGAAAAGAAAGTTGAAATTAAAACTGAGAAAAATGTGGTAAAACCGGTTGAGAAGAAAAATGAGTCTAAATCTGAAAAATCAAATGATGTGAGCAATGAAGTGTGTGATTAACCTGTCAAAATCTTCTATCGGATGCAAGGCTCCGATAAGATTTTATCAGATGATGAGTTTCCGATTAAATTTGTCAATTCTACAAAAATCGAAAAGATCTGGCAGGAAAGTACGATTTGGTTCCCGAAATTTGAAAGGACCAACGACATTCCTCAAGAGATCTTAGACAAAATTTATTCGGAAAAAGAAGCAAAGGTCAATGTCACATAGTTTGTTTTGCCTGTTCATAAGGAAAATAGTTTTATTGAACCGACTTACTCGAAGGACCCAGCTCCTGAGAGTTTAAGGAAACAATGCATGGTCGATCGATATCCCATTGCTAGTTTTTCCAAGTCGCCGATCAAGGAAAACTATGAGGAATACCGTGCGTGTTATAAGTGCGGGGAACGGGGACATTTACTTGCCGCTTGCCCGTACGTACGACACAAAAGGCACGAGGTGGAGATGAGGCAATATCATGAGTATCCGGTTGACAATTATGGCTATCAACAGAGACGGCATTTTCCGCAACAAGATTTTTATCATAATCAAAACAATTTTTACAACAAGGGGGAAAATCGTCCGATGACGTATGATAAGCGCAACCGGATGACCACTGATAAATCTGGTAAGAAACCTATGATGAACTCAACTGTTGATACCAAAAAGGTAGCTCTTAAGCCTAATGGTAAACAAGCAGTTGGACCGGTCTCTGTTAAATCAGAGAAGGTAACCAAGAAGGTTGCTTTTAAAGAAGAAGTAAAGAAACCGACTGAGACTTCAAAATCTCAGATTCGGATCTTGAAACGATCTGAGCAATCTTGTTCATCTAAGGAATCTGAAGGAGCCCCTACTTCACAGAGCGAGAAGAATGAGAAAAAGAAGGTTGTTAGTGAGAAGAAAGGGGTTGAGGTAACCCAAGATGTTTGTGAGTCAAAAGATTCTTTGAAACAACCTGTTCAAAGACCCAAGACCAAACAGGCTTGGGTCCCCCGAAAGAACTAATTGATCTACTTTAAATATGCAGGGAGCTCCAGCTGGCCCTGTTAGCAGCCTATGGATTGTTGACAGTGGAGCTTCTGGTCACATGACAGGGGAACTCGCGCTACTCTTTGACATCAAGAACATTAACGGAGGTTATGTGGCATTTGCTGGAAATAAGGGAGGCTACATTACTATGGAGGGTAGTGTAAGCAATGGGGTCGTAACATTTGAGCGGATTTCTTATGTGAAACAGATAGACTACAATTTGCTCAGTGTTAGTCAGATTTGTGATAAACAATTTTCTGTGTATTTTGATGACAAATCTTGTTATATCTTGAAACCTGGGTTTGAGCTACCAAAAGAGTGGGTGATGCTGAAGGCGCCGAGAGTTAACAACTTGTATATTCTCGACATGTCTAAAGCAATGACCACCCATGGCCAAGTCACGTGTTTCCTCTCCAAGGCTACAGAAAAAGAATCCATTATGTGGCACAGGAGAATGGGACACATACATTTGAGAAAGATGAATCAGCTTGTGAAGAATGAACTTGTCACGGGAGTTAATGTCAAACACTTCCATCTGAATGACAAGTGTATCAGTTGCAAGAAGGGCAAGCAGCACAAACAATCCCATAGACCAAAGAAAGTTAATTCTGTTGAGCTGCCACTTGAACGTTTGCATATGGATTTATTCGGTCCAGTCAGACGTAAAAGTCATGCCGGAGAGTTATACTGTCTTGTGGTGACTGATGATTATTCAAGATTTTCATGGGTAATGTGTTTGCATCAGAAAAGCGACACTTTTGACAATTTGAAGGTTCTGTTTACACGTCTGGAGAATTTATATGGTCTGAAGATCAAAAGAATCCGGAGTGACAATGGGACGGAGTTTAAAAATGCTCAGATGGAGGATCTTTGTGCAAACAAAGGAATTCATCATGAATATAGCGCTCCGTACACACCCCAGCAGAACGGTGTCGCAGAGAGAAAGAACAGGACTCTTATAGAGACGGCAAGAACTATGCTTGCGGATTCAAATCTTCCAGTTATGTTCTGGAACGAAGCTATTTACGCATCATGTTATACTCTTAACCGTGTTTTGACAGTGAAGAAGTTTGGTAAGACTTCTTATGAGCTGTTGAACCGACGAAAGCCGAATCTAGAGTATCTAGAACCATTTGGTGCCCCATGTACAATGCTGAATCCTTCGGAAAAGTTTGCACCAAAGGCTGAAGAAGGTTATTTTGTTGGATATGCAACCCCATTAAAACGGGTATTCAACAAAAGAACTAGAAAAGTCGAGGAGTGGGCTAATGTCGAAGTTCAAAGATATACACAAAATGTACAGGGTGGAGGACCAGATTGGATGTTTGATTACAAAGATTTCTTTGAATCATTCAATCTAGATAGCATGGTTGAAGAAGCTGTACTTCGATTGTACTACGAGGTCGAAAACGCCGTAACTTCACCGTTAGTGCGTCCGATCACGGTAAACCCCCAAACAGCTTCTAATGATGCTACTGCTCCTATATTGGAAGAAGAGGTGTTCCAAGAGGCTTCTACATCGCTTAATTCATCCGAATCAGAATACGAAGACGATGATGCAACAAGTGAAGCTATTCTGGACAACGCTACAGTGACACCACCAGTGAACTCATCTACTACTGATGCTTCAACATCGAATGTGGGTAATGATCTGGCTTCTACAGAGAATTTGACAACTCAGACGGGAGTACAAGTACCTGATTATCTGGAATCTCGGATTCATCGGATACACCCGTTTGAACAGGTTATTGGTGATCCTGGTAGCAGTCTGATGACAAGAGGGCAGCTGAAGAATGCTCAAGCACCAAAAAACATTGGCAATCTTGCTTTATATGCCAAAATTCAGAAATCTGGTTTTCAGAATGACTGGTCATTTGCTTGTTATGTTTCGCAGGTTGAGCCGCGGACATACAAGGATGCTCTTTTGGATGACGCCTGGGTGGAAGCAATGCAGGAGGAGTTATTACAATTCCAGAAACTTGGTGTATGGACCCTAACAGATTTGCCCCTTGGAAGAAAGAAAATTGGTACCAAATGGGTGTTCAAGTGCAAGAAGGATGACAGAGGAGTCATAGTACGAAACAAAGCTCGTTTGGTCGTTCAAGGTTTTCATCAGGTTGAAGGAATCGACTACAATGAAATCTATGCACCAGTTGCACGCTTGGAAGCTATCAGAATGTTCCTCGCGTTTGCATCATGGAAGAAATTTAAGGTGTATCAGATGGATGTAAAGAGCGCATTTCTTTACGGTGTGGTCAAAGAGGAAGTTTACGTAGGTCAACCACCGGGCTTTGAGGACCCTATTCACCGGGATAAGGTTTATGTGTTAAACAAAGCTCTCTACGGGTTGCACCAGGCTCCGAGACAATGGTATGAGGAGCTGAGCACGTATCTTCTCTCGAAAGGATTCAAACGCGGACTGGTAGACTGCACACTGTTCACGAAACGAGCAGGAGATGATTTGCTTCTAGTACAAATTTATGTTGATGACATTATTTTTGGGTCTACTAACGAACTTCTGTGCAGGGAATTTGAACAAGTTATGCAGGAAAAGTTCGAAATGAGTGCTATGGGAGAAATGCAGTTTTTCCTCGGCTTACAGGTGGAGCAAAGACCAACGGGGATCTTTATTCACCAGACGAAATACGTTTCTGAAGTCTTGAGCCGATTCCAGATGGATGATTCGAAGCCGATGGATACCCCGATACAGCCCAATCACGGGATTGGAGTTGACCTTAAGGGGGAGCTGACTGATCCATTTACATACAGAGCAATCGTCGGATCTCTGATGTATCTCACAGCGTCAAGACCTGATATAATGTTTGCGACATGTCTTTGTGCGCGATATCAATCGAAGCCGAAACAGAGTCATCTTGCAGCTGTCAAGCGTATCCTTGGATATCTGAAGGGTTGTCCATCAAAAGGACTGTGGTACCCTCATGATAATAATTTTGACCTAATCGCTTTTAGTGATGCAGATTGGGGCGGCTGTGACAAAGACAGCAAATCCACAACGGCTGGATGTCAGTTTATGGGGAGCAGGCTCGTGACCTGGCAATGCAAGAAACAAACCGTAGTTGCATTATCCACATGTGAAGCAGAATATGTTTCAGCATCAAGCTGCTGCTCACCGGTTCTTTGGATTCAACAGCAGATGGTGGATTACGGTTTGCAATTTCTTAAAACCCCTATTTACTGTGATAATGAGGCCGCAATCGCATTAACAAAAGACTTAGTAAATCACTCAAAGGCTAAACATATCTGGATTAAATATCATTTTATCCGTGATTGTTATGCTAAAGTGTTGATCGATATGGTCAAAATCCACACTGATTATCAACGCGCAGATCTTTTTACCAAAGCTTTTGATAAATCCAGATTTGATTATCTTTTGAAAGCAAATGGTATTAAAGAAAAACAGGACTGATCACCACCTCAGTCTATCACTTTTTAGTTTAACTTTTTACTGTTTTTCAGAAAAATTTCGAAAATCCATAAAAATTGAAAAATTTCTTTGCTGACTGCTATATCTTCTTCCCTTAGATTAATGCCGTCAGATTTCTGTGAACAAACGATATCTGGGCAGTCACATATTTGAAATGCTCCAGCTTATCCTTGGGAACAGTAAATTCGAAAATCTATAAAAAATCAGAAAATTCTAAAATGATTTCCTGGAGTATAAAGGGAAATGATAGTACATCAGTGGGGATCTGACACATTCTAAATAATGTAATGCTATATAGGGCGTGTGTCTGAGTCTGTGCGATGTGCTGATAGGCTTCGTAGACCTATTACTGCGTGTCTGATACATACATATCAAACGATTTGTTGTGTGGATGAACTCCTCATGGGCATATGGTCTTAGTACCGTAATTTCGTTTGATAGGGTATTTGTACAAAACTCGGAGGTTTAGGGTCGTTATGTTATTAGTTGTCTGGGGATAGCCTCTCTGATCTTCTGCTGTAAGTCATTACGGACCTAGATCAGACAGGGTGTCTTTATAAAAGAGCTATATGCCAAATCCTAAAGTTACCGAATTGAGGAACTTTCCATGTTATATGATAATCAAAGATTATCTATTAGATCGTATTGATCATTGATGCAAATCATGATTAATATCAGTCCTCAACCTGGTATAGTGCATATGTTACTTTGCTGCATTAATTTGCTGACCTGTATACCTCTATGCATTATATCTTGTACAATTACAGACAACGAAAGCATAATCACGCTTTACAATGAGTCTTTGTGCATTTACTTCTTGATACGGGAGTATGTCGTGTGCGTGGGAACCACAGACAATTGCGTTTATACTATAAATATCAGTATAAGTATAAAGCACTGCACAAAAGTCTGCATGTGAGTTTATGTGGATCACAATATCAGCAGTTGCCAGATCACACATTGTCGTTAATGATACTAATTTCAAAAAGATCAACGGTGTGATCAGATTTCTCATAAACTGATATGATCCCTTTACCGGAATCACAAAAATATTTACAGTTTTTCATTTACATTTCTGCATTTTATTTTCTCGTCAAAAATTACAAAACTCAAAAAGATTTTAGGTGTGTTTTAGCATAAACTTTAGAAAATCCAAAAAGATTTTTCTTTTTCATCTTATTTTTGATAACTGATGGTGGTTGATGTCGATTTTCTAAACCTGATACACCATTTGAGCTTTGTAACTTTTAAAATGTGAAAACATGAATGCTGGATGCTTAAAAGTTGGAAAATAATTGAACCGGAACTCGTTTTTGAGATTTGGAAAATTTTCAAAAATCCCAATTCTCATTCGCCCATTCGTTTGGTCGAATGTGGGATTTTCTATGTTCATTCGTATGTTTTGGTTGGGCGAAGGAGAGTGTTCCTAATATATTTCTCATTCGAACCCTTTTATATCATTCGAACCCTTTCAATAGGGTCGAAGGAGAGAAAAGTTTCTCCTTCGTATGAACAAAACGGGCGAAGGAACAGGCCTATATATATCCAGTCTCACATTCGAACCCCACTTATAATTTTTTCCAGATTTTACTCGTAACCTCACCTTGTTGCTTTTTCATTTTAAATCGTTCTATTGTGTTCGCGAGTTATCACTGATCATTTTCATATCACTTTTACAGGTATCCATCAAAGGATCAGCGATTAATCCCTGTTTTTCTATTACGAGCCCTAAATGTCTAAAACTGTTCTAAATCAACTTTATAATACCAATTGATGGTCAGGGTTGATTGTGTGTGAGTTTTAGGGGGAGAAGTAATCAAAACAAGTGTTTAAAACAGTTCAGATTGTGCAATCAGTGTATAAACCCTAGTTTTTGGGTAAAAACACAAACACAATCAACAATTGATGAATCTGTTAGTCTAGGATTGATTATCGGCAATATTAGGTCCCATTTCAATCAAATGGACATGTTCAGGATCTTTAAAATTCAAAATTGATTTTTCAAAAATATGAACTGTCTCCTTCGACCAGTTCGAATGGGCGAAGGAAGAACATAATTTGGGCGAAAGAGAATTATATGGGCGAATGAAACTTTTTATTAAAAATATCACATTCGTACCAACTGTTTCTCATTCGTACCTATACATTTACACCTTCGTACCACCGTTTGGGCGAAGGAAGGAGGGAAGGAGTTTTGACCAAAAATTTTCAATTTTGTTATTTTGTCGATTTTTAACTTGTGTTTTTGATTGTTTTGCAGATCTAACAATGTCTGAACAACCGAAGACTACAGGACAGGCAGGATCCTCATCACAGCCCGCAAAGCAGCTTTATTTTGAGAATGCGCACAACTGTTGTGCATATCTTGGCGACGTGAAGAAGCACACTGAATTTGTCGGGATTATTGAGTTTTTGAAGCGAAGCAGAGTAATAGATGCCATTGCTACTCCGATAGTGATCTATCGTGATATGATTTAGGAATTCTGGTCTAATGCTAAATTAGACTTCTGGAAGAATGAATCTTGCTTGACGAGCAAAATCCAGGGACAACGAGTCATTGTGTGCGAAGAAGATTTAAGAGAAGCACTGAATCTGGATGATGATCCGAAAGATCCAAAGGAGTTTACATTCATGGATCAAAGGAAGTGTTTTCTCAGGATGAAGTATAACGGACCTATCACTGACGGTTCGTTGCACAAAGGAAAACTGTGCCCACAGTTCAAATATCTGGCACATGTTTTAATCCACGTATTCGGATCTGCTGCGGGAGGTTATGACTTGATGAGGAAGAGCATCAGTTCGATGATGGTTGCTTTGGTATTGAACAAACCGTTCAATGTTTCTGGCATGCTGATGTCTCACTTATTGGAACCAGTGAATGGAACGAGGAACCTGAAGTTTTTATTATATCCTCGTTTTCTTCAGATGATATTCGATCACAAGTACAAAGAACTGAAGAGAGATGCTAAACATATTGTTGTTCAGGAACACATGTCGCTGAACACACTAGCTAGAATGAAAGCCTATAAGGGTTTATCTGTTGAAGAACGTCCTCCTGTTAGACGGTTGTTTGGACATCTAGCTAGGGCAGATTATAATGATCCGGGTGAGGGGCTTGTAAGGAATGCGAACAGTGATTCTGATGCTGACAATCCTTTACATCATGTTGATCCTGACGCTAAGCGCAAGAGACAAGTGGTGAATGTAGGCGCTAAGAGTGGTAAGACAAAGAAACCAGAGATAAGGATTGAGGTTACTGAACCAGAGAAGAAGAAGAGAACTCAAGGAAGAAATAAGAGAATGGCGAAAAAGGGATTGAATCTTGTTGATGAAGCTTCCATTGATTCAGAGGAGACAATAGAAGAAGAACAATGGAATTCTGATGCTGAGACAGTAGAGACGACCATGCCCAAGGCCACTGAGGCTGGTGCGTCTGCTAGCCAAAGAGAAGAAGATCAAGGGAACAAAAGTCCTATTCCCGTTGATGTAGATGACTTGAGTTTTAATGTTGAAGAGACGTTTGTTGGTTCTCCTGTGCAAGCTGTTAGAAAAGAAAAGAAGAAGCAGGAGAAGCCAAGTATAAAAAGAAAGAAAGAGATAGAATCATTGATTGCTGGTAAGAAACTGCCGCCAGCTACAAGTTCAAAGTCACCGGTTACTGCACCTGCTCAAAAGAAACAGAAGACAGCACCAACATCTAGCACACAACAAACAGAAGAAATTTCAATGGATGATGTGAATGAAGCATTGGATAATGTGCTGAAGAAAATCAGGAAAGGAAAATTGCATGAAGCTGTTGAACCACCAAAGAAGACTAAAGTATCGGTGGACAGTGACATCATGACTGCTGTGAATCAGAGATTTTCTGAGTTGATGAATTTGATTACAAAACAACAGACGGAGATTGAGCAGCTAGAGTCAAATGACAAGAAAATGTTAGAAGTCGTAGTCACATCGGCAGATGACAATGAGACCTTGAAGAAAACTATCAAGAAGCTAAAGAGAGAAAACAAGAAGTTGCTGAAACATGAGCAACGTAACACCAGAAGGATAATAGTCTTGAAAAAGGAGAACAAACAGCTGAAAAAGAGTAACAAGCATATGGATGATCTGATAAAGAACTTGTACTCTCAGGCTCCTCAACTTCAAGCTGGTGAAGTGGATAAAGAAAGAGAAGAAGAGTTAGTTGATTTTGAATTGTCTGATGAAGAGGAAGATGATGAACTAGATGAAGATGCTGGTGATGATACAAAGACGAAGAAAAAGGATGATAAGGATGATGATGGATCAGATGATGGATCTAGTGATGGAGACGGCTCTGCTTTTGATAGTAGTGATGATGATGATGATGTTGATAAATTCACATACGAGAAACGTGACTCGGATAAGGGCGGTGAATCGAGCTCGAAAGCTCCTGGTGAGAATGTTGATGATGAAGATATTTTCTGGAACGAAAGATTGCAGTCATTGTCTGAAGAAGATAAGAACAAGTATCGTCAGATATTAACCGATCGAGTCTGGACGATAGACATGACTAGCAGGTTCCCAGAAATATTTGAATCTAACAATAAACTCTTGGAGTTGGAGTATGACGACCCTGATCTTGAGGATGGGGAAGTTTCTGCGGCTATTTCGAAAGAAATTCTGGAAGGTTTAGCAAAGCAAGTGGGCAAGACGTTAGAAGAATTACTTGCTGATAACTTTATTCCTAAGATTCCTGAGAAAGAAGCTGGAAATCACTCGGATGATCGTGATGTTCCTGCATTCGAGGAAGTCGAGATGGAAGATATTACGAGCGACGAATATCCACAATATTTCAGAACAAATCAAGATTGTGGATTTTCTTTCTCAGACGAACTGCTAAATCATGCCGAGAAGCTTGCAAGAGATAAGAGCAAAGTCTTTGAAGATGAAATTTTTAAAGGGCATAACAAGCCACGGTTCGAGCAATCAGAAAGTTTAAAAGAGTTGTTAAAGAAGCTGAAAGAAAAGGAGAATAATCGTCCGAAACCAGACATTCAAGGCAGCTTTTACAAACTTCACAATAAGATTTTCAAAGGTCGTGCATTGGCCTGGAAGTTTGTTAAAGAGTTAAAGTGTTTCGCAGTGAAATGGGAGAAGGGGATCTTGTATTTTGAGAAGTTTCATCACTTGAAGACCCTTCCGTATTGGGCAATCAGAGACATTTGTCGTCACCGTTTAACGGGAGCGTCAAATAGTCAGATTACTTATTTTGCTGAAAAGATGACGAGAGAAAGCCGAACCAAGTGGGACTTGTTTGAACCACAATATCCAAAGCGAATAGTTCATAAGAAGGATATTGATTTGATAACCGGTATGTCCAAAGTGACTTTGAAATATAAACCACCGCAAGTGTTGAAAAAGATACCTTTGATGCCTATTCCGCAACACTTTGCAAAAGACTTCATCTGGTGGTATTATGATTGGAAGATTGCAGAGGCCGTGATCGTTTTGAAGGATGGAGAGTCGAATTATAAGAAAGTGCATATCTTTGATCCCATGTGGTTGATAAACTGTTCACATGAGGATATCATCATGCTATTCTATAATCCGATCTACTCAGATGCAAAAGATGCTGAGCAAGCAGGAAAGTACCAACGTGTGGTATTTCTGTGCTTTGCGTTTGATATTAATGCCGGATGTGATTATGATGTGAAATTGGGAAAGTATGTGGAGAAGCAAAAGGTGCCAGAGCTGAAAACGAAGAAACATAAACAATTTCAGGAACCGGTGTTGACCAGAGAACAAATGATTCAAAGGCATATCAGAATGTGGAACAAAAGATTGGACGAAGAACGACGTACACAATCCAAGCAATAGTCGAGGGGGAGTTTGTAGATGCAAAAGTGCGACTAGAGCTTTGGATTGTCAAACACATTTTGTTTTGTAGATATCGAAGGTGCGAAGGAAGATTGTAGAGGGTGCGAAGGAGGATTTAAAGGTGCGAAGGAGTATGTTTGTACGAATGAAGACATAGATTATTGAAGAACTTGGTTCGACCAGTTGATGTGGGCGAACCTGCACATTCGCATGAATGATTTGGGCGAATGTGCAGGCCTATAAATAGGTTAAGTTCATTTTTGAATGTAACTTTGATGATTATTATTCCCACCTCTTTCTGAAAACTCTCTCTAGATTTTGTTAAACTTGTTTTACGTTTAAACCTTGATTGTAATCATTATTCTACATGTAAACAAGTGTTTTATGAATGAAATTGATTGAAAATGATGATCTGCGTGTTTGAATCTGTTTGATTATTACTTTGTGATAGTTTTAGGGTTTCCGCACCCGAAACTAACTTGTTTGATCAATCTTTGTTTGTTTTTGATCCTAATACGCACATACATGAAGCTGGAGTACCTTCAGGAGATGGAGTAGTTTCAACAGTTGCATCACCATTTGTGGTCTGAAGGGGAACAATTGGATCAGCTACGAGTGGAGAAAAGCGGGTGGTGAAAGGTGCTGCATCGTCTTCGGAAGAGTAAAGAGTATCTTCAAGAGGAGAAGGATCGGCTGCTTGATTTTCAGATGGTTGTTCATCAATGATGCTGAAATTGTTGAAAACAACATCCACGTCAAAGAACCAGTCAGGACCGGCTCCTGTGTTGATAGAGTTGGATTCCTGCCAATCAACATAAAAGACTCAAGAACCATTTTGGTTCGTTTGTTGTACACTCTATAAGCTTTTTGACTTGAAGAGTATCCAACAAAGAAGCACTCATCTCCAACTGCATCAAACTTCATTATGTTCTCGTAGTTGTTAAGCAGCGTGCATGAGCATCCAAAAGGCCTGAAGTAGTCAATCAAAGGTTTTCTTTTAAAGAGCAACTCATAACCTGTTTTCCCACGCGTCTTTACAATTAAGACTCTGTTAAGAACATAACAGGCGGTATTCACAGCTTCAGCCCAGAAAATGATCGGCAGTTTAGAGTCAATAAGCATGGTTCTGGCCGCCTCAATAAGTGTACGATTTTTCCTTTCAGCAACACCATTCTGTTGAGGAGTTCTCGTAGCACTGTACTGAAGATGAATTCCTCTGTTGTTGCAGAAAGTCACGAAACTTTGATTCTTGAATTCGGTTCCGTGATCACTTCGGATTGATCTAACTTTTGTCTTTATTATGTTCTCAATGAGAGGAACAAACAGCATTAGAATCTCAGCAGCTTCACTTTTGTATTCCAAGAAGTACACCCATGTGAATCGGGAAAAATCAGCTGTTATCACCAAACAATAAGACTTTTTAGCTAGACTTTTAACACTAACAGGACCAAACAGATCCATGTGCAATAATTGAAGAGGTGAGTCTATAGAGTTCACAGCTTTGGACTTATGCGATTTTTTGTGTTGTTTTCCTTTGGCACATGCTAAGCATTTTTCAGAAAAGGGGAATTCCTTAGAAGGAAGACCTCTGACAAGATTTAGTTTTGAAAGCTTATTAATATTTTTGAAGTTAACATGTCCTAATCGCCTGTGCCATAGCAGTGACTCTGACTCGGATGCTTTAGAAAGTAAGCATGTCATTTGACATTCAGACTTTGCATCCCTCATGTTTATCACATAAGTATTATTTTGTCTAGGAGCTTTAAGCATAATCATATTGGTAGGAGGAATGAATCCTGGCTTTAGAAAGATGCACTCCATGTCATTAAATAACACTGAGATTCCTTTGTCGCAGACTTGTGATACACTCAGCAGATTGTAACACAATTCTGGAACATAGTTCACATCTTCTAAAGTCAATGCATCAGAAATCATGTCCCCTATCCCAACTATCTTTCCGCCCTTCTCGTTGCCGGCAAAAGCAACAAATTCTCCATCAATGAATCGATAGTTCTTAAGAAGTTCTTTTAGTCCCGTCATGTGCCTTGACGCCCCGCTATCAACGTGCCACAGATATCTCATCAGGGCAATCAACCATTTCTGTAGCTTATTCTGAAAAACACATAAAACAAGAGAGATATACAGATAAATATACGAGACACTATGTACAGTCACGACTCAGACCATAATTTAAGTAACTTTTGGAATCCAGGTCTGTTTTAGTTTTAATCTGTCGTGATTTTCACCCAAAACTGACTCTTGTCTTTTCCAAGTTTTTGTGACCTTAACAAAACTTCTTATAGTTTCTTGAAGATCTTTAATTTGAACAGAAAAAGATTTTTGGGTATTGGTATCACTTTGTGGTTTGGGTTGCAAATGACAATTCTTAACCACATGTCCCTCATTTCCACATCTAAAGCATTTAGAGTGTTTAGGTTTGATCTTTGAAGAAGATCTGGATGATGATGGTTGTGATGTTCTTCTCTTGTCTTTGCTTGAGTTGGGGCTGTCTGTTGAACATGCTTCATCACTGTTGTTGTTGCTTGATTCTTCATTTGTGATGCATTCTGGCTCGCTGATGTCACTTTCTGTATCACTCTGTGATTCCTCAGAAGTTGTGTTATCTGTTTCACTTTGTGATTCTTCAGAACATGACATATCTGTTGATGATGGTGTAAACTCTGGAATTTCTTCAGTAAGAAATTTCCCAAACCTGTTTCTTTTTAGTTCTGGAACAAATGGAGATGGTCTATATACATTTTCATTATCAGAGAATGCATCATTAAGATCAACACAAACAGGCATAACATTTTCAACACAAACATCCGATCGTTTGATAGGATTCATCCTATCATTTGGGTCCACAACACCCTTGAAATCAAGTTTAGAAGTTAAAGTAATACAGTCATCCGGCCTAGATAAACTATTACAGTTATCCATCCCAGATAAACTATTACAGTCATCCAAATTAGTTAAGTTATTACAGTCATCCGAATTCAAAGAAATGTTTGACTTATCATGGCTCCAGATGAACCAATTCACTGTAGAGTAATTGGCACCTGGGTGACCTAACCCCATTGTTTGACCACCACAACTGTCATCATCGTCCACCTGATCCTGTTGGGTCATATCTGCACTACTTTTACTTATATTAGAGTGTGACTCAGACGTGACACATTCTTTTTCGAAAAGATCATTTTTTGGATGTGGTTTTGGAATGGGTATATATTCACTTTTGCTCAAGGGTAAAAATAGAGATTTTACAATTCCCTTTTTATCCTTATACCCAATTCCATCTTTGACAAAAGATTTCCTTGAACAATCAAGGATATCAGTATGAGCATGCTTGCTTACGTTCCATTTGTCCACAACAATTTGGAGATGATTTGTTTCATTTCTAGATTTTTCTAGTTTTTCAGTTAAGTCATTTATTAAAAAATCTTTTCTGAGAACAAATTCTTTTAGAGTGTGCATTTAAGCTATTGTTGCATTTAACTTTCGCTGATAAGCTAACTCATTTTCTTTCATTTCAGTATTGATTTTTCGTATGTCATCCATTTCTCTTAAAATTCTCCTATTGTGGGACAAACAGTAAGCAACGGCTGTAACACACCTTGGTGAGCACAGCTTTGATTTTATTTCGAGCGGGATACTTACCAGGTCTCTCTCCTCAACCTTCTTCTGCATGCTCTGTGGTTGTTGATCATCCTTGCTTGTGGAAGTCTTTTCAGCGACTAAAGCTTCCTCAGCAGCAGTCTCCTTGCCCTTGTCCTCATTTAACACACCTCTTAAACCAGCCTTCTCCTTCCCTTCACCTTTTGGCATCTCAGCTGATGACCCTTCCAAGGAACTCACACCAAATGTTGATTTTGTGCAAATTTTCGCCATCAATGCCTTGTTTACTTCAGCCTCTGCCACAGCAACCTCTTCACCCCAATCAAAGTCTTGAACCACAAGCGCCTTCTGTTGGTTGGCTTCTCCTCCATCTGTAATTGCCACCATCCTCTTTGCTGGTTTAATTTCAGCTTGATTTAAGGTTGGACACTCATACTTGAAGTGTCCAAGAGTTTTGCAATTGTAGCACCTGATCTTTGATTCATCAAACCCAGCCTTTCCCAATCCAACCCTTCGACCTGTTCTATCCTGGAATCTCTTAACTCTGAGAGTAATCATGGCCATTTGCCATTTCAGGTCCATCTCCTCCATGTCATCGGGGTCCACTTGATACATATCTTCAGGGCTCATCATGTCATTTTTTAGATCACCTGTCTTTAAAGCTTCAAAGCTGGTCATGAAGGCGTTGAAGAGTTCAACGTGTTCATTAGCCAGCTTTGTTTGTTGAGGATTGAGAGTTGGGGGTTGAGGATTCTTGCCACTGGTTTGAGAGTATGGAACGGTCGTTCCTGAGCTGGAGCTACCACCAATCATTCCATCATCATACACCTGAGAAGAGCTTGAACCCATGGTACCCACTGGAGTCATTAAAGCCAAGTTTTTCATTGCAGTGATGGGTACTGCCTTTGGATTGGTCTGATTCATCTCTCTCTTTGTAATGTCCATCTCAAAGGACTTTAATGTGTTGATGAGATCAGCCAAGGTAGACTGGGCGTCAAGATATTCTTTTCTGATTAGCATACACTGGATGCTCCATTCTTTTGGCAATGAATCTAGTAGCTTCTTGATAGAATTTCTGTTGTTCACAGGAATTCCAGCCTTCTTCATCTTTGTCAACATGCTCATGAACCTATCAATGTGCGAGCTCAAACTTTCCCCACGAATACTGCCAAACATGTCATATTCTTTTTGCACCATGTCTTGCTTGTATTGTCGCATCTCTTCGTTCCCTTCATAGTATTCATTCAATGCAAACCACAGATCATGTGCCGTGCCATACTCTTCAAACATGTTGTAAACATCATTAGATAGGGCCATGGTTAGAGCACCATAAGCCTTGTGATCTCTTTGGAGTAATTGTTTGTCAACATCGGTGTAGGTGGTTGGATTAGGGTTGAATTCTTCCCCAGTGGCAGTGGTTCTCATGGGAATGTGTGGGCCCAACTGGATAGAGTTCCATTGGGTGAAGTCTGTGACGTAAAAGAATGACCTTATTCTGTTCTTCCAAGTCCCATAATCTTCAGCACCTTTTAACTTAGGTACTCTAGTAATGGTTCCGGTTTCAAGATCTTGTTGTGTGATAGGGTTAACAGTTGATTGATTATTGTTACCAGCCATGATTTAGATGAATTTTAGGAAAGTAGTTTAACAGTTTTTAGTTATCAGTCCAGAAAAATTGTCCAAGTCCGTAAGTACACAGCTAAGTTCGCAGCTAAGTATGCAGTTAAGTTCACACTTAAGTTCACAGCAGTCTGGATAAGTATGCAGCAACCTGTAAGAATATAAACAGCCTTGTCAAGTTGTAGTCTTTGTTAAGTGTGCAGCTCGGAAGTATACGTGTGGCTATGCTTCTTGATAAGTTCGCAGATCAGTCAACACTTGGGCATTATAAGTGCTCAGTGTTTACTGATCAGCCTGCGTACTAAAATAAGTGCGCAGACTCACTTAAACTCTCGTTTAAGATTTTAAGTTCGCAGAAACCCTAGCCAAGTACTCAGAACTACACCTTCAGTAAGTGCGCACTAATCCAAGATTTCTGTTTAAGTACGCAGAAACCCTAGATAAGTACTCAAGACAATTAGATGCAATAAGTGCGCAGAAATCCAATTACAATGCAACAAGTGCGCAGAAATTCAATTAAAGTGCAACAAGTGCGCAGAAACCCTAGCTGCGTACTAAAATAACAAGTTTAAGTACTCACAGTCACAAGTATGCAATATATGATCCAAGTACTCAAACTAAGAAACAAGTGCTCAACTTATGAGATAAGTGCGCAGGATACATGAAATAAGTGCGCAAAAACGAGCTGTAACAAATATAAAACTCAGCTGAATCCTTTCCAAACCATTTTCTAATCAAAATAACATACTTTAAACATTTAGAAACATGATTTTCACGAAATTTAAAGCCAAAATATAAGAAAAACACCTAAATTTTAAAGTTTACAAAGAAAATAATCTTGATAATAAAAACTAACAAGATGAGGGTTTTGGTATCTTAAAGTAGATACAATCTAGAGCACAGAGGCTCTGATACCAAATTGTAAGTCCCAAATGCTAGATCTTGTAAGTGCACAGATTGTTATCACTTAGAAACACCTATGAATTAGGTGTTTTAAGTGACTAATCTTCTACAATAAAAGAAACTAGATGAATATTGTAAGAACCGACACACAAGATGAATAATACGATAATTCCATTGATGATTTAACACTGAAGAACCATGGATTTACAGCAAGTACGCACCTATCTTGTGCTAGCAAAAGATAATAACCAAAACCCTAACCCCAATGCTACACACACACAAGCTTTATATAGGAAGCTCACTGGGCCTGCGCACTTAGCTTAAGTGCGCAGAGCCCGTCATATTAAGTGCGCAGATTAGGGTTTAGGCAACCAAACTATGCTATAATTACATATTAAGTCCTTCAACTATAAAGCTATACAATATACTATCAAACGTCTCTAATCTGGTAACTGTGGTCTCAATATAACCCAACATTTTTTTTATACTTTAAACACATTCTTGTGACCATCTTAAGATTTAAAATTTATAAAAAGATTTTTGGTTATTTATTTACTAAATTTCTCTCTATTGTCGAATATTTTTAATATTAATCAAACGAGCAATTATCCCCAAATTCGAAGCCCTAGAAACTTATACATTTGTAGACTAGATAGACTTAGACATATTTATTACCTTATTATAGGGTGATACTTGACATACTTGGGCAACACCACTATTCTACTTTTCAAGAGATAACATTTTTGCTAAGGTGAGTTTTACATAGCCCCTTTTCTATTTATCACCATTTTTGGGGTGAAACATGTTACAACAATATTTATGCAATTCAATCATCAATGTGTCTTTGTGTATTTCTATGTTGCATTATGTCTTGAACATGACTAGGGTAAGCACAATTCTAGCATAAACATTCATCAACCAAACGGTATACATTGATAGATCTATTGGACTGACAATCCCACCCGGATACGTGCCTCCTACAAAGGTTACGTGGGTGTTTGTTACTGCAATATAAACGAGTGAACCATGAGCGTATGGGATGTACCACAATACAACAGTCACAAGGTTGATTATGCACTCGATTTACTTCTAGTATGTTTTTGCATATAGAATAGATTGCCATGACACATGAATTGCACAACAATTTTATTCGAATATCAAAACCTATGTAATTCTCACCAACTTTTGTTGACCCAAAATATTTTCAACTTAACATGTTTCAGGTTCTACTTGCTTGAAGATTTGACTTAATGCTTGAAGATATGTGCATAGTTTTATTCAATTTGATGTACGAATTCTTGTAGAACAATTGTATGTAACGTATTTAAATTATTTAATGACATTTATTATTCACCATGAGCTACTGAACAATCATCAATACGTGACATCCCGATGTTTCCGCCATCGGTTGGGGTGTTACAGATTGGTATCAGAGCCATGGTTATAGGGAATTAGGTTATTAGAATAAATAATCTAGTCTATAACCATATGATTTAACAAGTACTTGCTTCTTTACTTGCTATACTCTACCTCCCTCCTACTTCATATTCCTACTTTCATCCTTACAAGAAGATTGCTCTCCATCACTGGATCTACTCTTAGACTAATAAGGCAAAATCCTCAGGTTTAACCTGAACCACCTTGAGATCTCGTCGAAGTTCTAGATTTTAATAACGAACACGTGCAATCTGGAAGGGTGAACGCCTGTATTCTGAGTCTTCTGTCTAGGCTGGCATTGCGCATATATCCCAATCAGACGAGGGACCCGGATGCCTACCTGGGAATTCTCGGGATGAGTGTTCACTTATAGGCTAAAGCATGTCTTCATATGTTATTAGAATTTAGAATCTTTGATAAGTCAACGTTTTCGTTTATTCGTTTTAATTAATGAATAAATGATTACACTCCTTATATAACCTCATTGTGTCTCTTACAGATCATGCCTCCACGTCACAGTGCTCGTCTTAACAGTGGTGACAATCATGATGAAGGAAGTAGCAATCATAACCATGACACTAACCACAATAACAACAACAACAACAACAACAATGGTGTTGATGCCCAACTGGCTGCAATCATTTCTCAACAAATGGCGCAGCAAATCGCAACTCTGGTTCCCAACTTACTAGCTCAGGTCATCCAGTTGAACGGCAACGGGAACGGCAATGGCAACGGAAATGGAAATGGAAACCACAACGGAAATGGAAATGGTCTTCCAGCCTGTACCCTTAAACACTTTAATTCTTGCAATCCCCCCAAAATTCAATGGAGAGGAAGGAGCTACAGGACTCCTACAATGGTTTGAGGGTATTGAGAATACCTTCATTAACAGTGAGTGCCCCGACAACTTTAAAGTCCGTTATGCCATGAGTGTTCTTTACAAACGAGCACTCACTTGGTGGAATGAAGAAAAACGCACTCGCAGAGCTGAAGCTGCACTAGCCTTAACTTGGGATCAAGCCAAAGACATTATGAAGGCAGAGTTCTGTCCTCGTAATGAAATTAAGAAGTTGGAAGATGAATTTCATGATCTTGCTCAAGAAAGTGGGGAAAACCTTGCTTACAACACTCGTTTTCACGAACTTAGCTTACTGCTACCCCACAAAGTCACCCCTTTGCCCATTGCTATCGAAAAATACATTGGTGGCTTACCGATGCAGATTCAAGACACGGTGTGGGGAAGGAACCCTGCTACTTTGGAGGAAGCAAAGCGTTTGGCTGCTACCCTAACAGATAACCACGTGAAGGCAGGAACCCTGACTCGTAAAGGGGAAATGAAAAAGGATACTCCCCAACCTGCCGTTGATATCAAAACTGAGGTCTCAACCAACGGGAAGTGCAAGGTCAGGAATTTTGCAATAGACACCGCTGCCCCACCCAACAAGAAACAATACAACGGGAAGCTACCTAAGTGTGACACCTGCCAGTATCACCATCCAACCCAAGTACCCTGCCGACAGTGCACCAATTGTCAAAGGTATGGGCATCTTGCAGATGCTTGTCGAATCCCTGCTACAAACGCTCTTGATGCTCCAAATAACCCCGCTTGAAACTCCCCAGCTACTTAACAGCAAACCCTACCATTTGAATAATGTCTATTTTCTCTTTAATTCCATGTATTGCCACTCTTGATTCAGATAATAAATTCAAGTATTATCATAACATCTGTGTGCATGCTTGTTTGAATGTGAACTGATTGCTATGTCTATAATCATACTTGCTTACTTGTACGACAATTAGTTGACTACCAAACAATCTACTCAACGATTGGTAGAGGTCATCATGTCTTTCCAACAGTCGGGAGAGGCCCTACAACCTGCTCAACGACTGGTGGAGACTATCAGATCTGCTCAACAATCGGTAGAGTCATAAAAGGACTCAAAACCCTAATGTAAGGTAAATTGGTAATTACGGTCCGGAACGTAATCATGAGTTTACAGGTACGTTAAGGTAGTGTGAAATTTTATCGAGGTTTTCAGTAGTTGACCAATTGTAAACCTAGTGTTTCTCTTAACTTCGGGACGAAGTTCCTAAAAGTAGGGGAGACTGTAACATTTCGCATTTAAATAAATGTACGTTACGAATTTAAAACGACAAGTCTTATTATTATTATTTTTAGTGATATTTTGAACCCCAATAATAATTATTCATACATATGTTTATATATATATAGGATAATAATAATAATAATAAAAATAATAATAATAATAATCAGTTATAATAAATAATAATCAGTTTTGTAAAAAAAACTTGACTAAACAAATAATCCACTAACTAAATCCATCAACCCAAACCTCTAGCCCATGTACCAGCCCAATGGTTGGCCCAACCAGCAGCCCATATCCCAACTCTTTGCTTCAGTTAAAAAAAAATAAATAAACTTCTGATCCCTGGACTCGAACCGGGGTCAGAGCTGCAACCCCCACACGCCTACACCACTTGGTCTACACCTCACATTTGAATTAAAACTAACTCTAATTATATATAAACCCTCTCTCCGTCTGTTCTTTCCCTTTCCTTTTCGCGAACAGCAACAGCAGCAGAATAACCACAAAAAGTTCCCACCTTTGACCCTATGATTGAGATAATTTAGTGATAATGGAAACCGATTAATTGCTAATTATTCCGCGTCCATTACACTCGTCAATTTATCAATCAAAACTTACCATTTTGATTGAGAACGCGTCAACATTCATTCGTGGTTCAAGATTTCCTTTTCGAACGTACGAACCATGACACTATAAGTTGGGCACTTCCGAAGCATTACAACTCGCCAATAAATCTTTCTCCACCTCCAATTCTCCACAATCATACTCTGTTCTTGATTTATAGTTCGCGTTTGACTTATTCATTGACCACTCAAAATCACGCGTAAAAGTGTTTGTAAGTCTGATTTCATTCGTGATTTTCATTAATCGACCAACACTCAATGTTTACCCCATGATTAATTGGGTTAACATTGTGTAATTGTGTCAATTGCAAATTCTAGGGCTTGTATGATTAATATTGGGGAAGAACACTAATCGCAAGTAATGTATTTATATTAATCGCACCGAAACCAAACACAACCACTGGTCTAGACCAAGTGGTTGTGCTTGGTGACTCTGACCCGGCTGACACAGGTTCGATTCTCGACAACACCATTTTTTTTCCTTTTGTTGTTTTAAGCTTTATATATATATATATATATATTATTTGTATATTATAAATTCATTTTAAAATACTAAAACTCTTTTAAAAATTCTACAAAAATTATCTTATATTAATCTGATGTAATAGTTCAACTTACAATTTTTAGTTTTCAAAAATTTATTTATTTAATATATTTATTAAATAAATCAATTTTATTCTATTATATTTTTAAAATTCCATTAAAATATCAAAACAAATTTATAAATTTCCACAAATTTTATTCTGAGTTTTTATAACATTAAGCTTTTCAGAAATGATTTTTAATTCTGAAAAATCATTTATTTAATATTTTTAATCAATTTTTGTTAGTTTTAATCATAATTAAATCATAATAAATCCAATTTTTAATATTTTTGCACCAAAATTTTATACAAATTATTTCTGAATATTTAGAATAGAAATACAGTTTTTAAGCTAATAATTCTTTAATTTCAATATTTTTAAATATTAAAGTTAAAATTTGACAATTTGTTATAAATAGAATTAATATTCTATTTTAAAGAAAATAATTTTATAAAAATTATTTTTTTTATACTTTAAACACATTCTTGTGACCATCTTAAGATTTAAAATTTATAAAAAGATTTTTGGTTATTTATTTACTAAATTTCTCTCTATTGTCGAATATTTTTAATATTAATCAAACGAGCAATTATCCCCAAATTCGAAGCCCTAGAAACTTATACATTTGTAGACTAGATAGACATAGACATATTTATTACCTTATTATAGGGTGATACTTGACATACTTGGGCAACACCACTATTCTACTTTTCAAGAGATAACATTTTTGCTAAGGTGAGTTTTACATAGCCCCTTTTCTATTTATCACCATTTTTGGGGTGAAACATGTTACAACAATATTTATGCAATTCAATCATCAATGTGTCTTTGTGTATTTCTATGTTGCATTATGTCTTGAACATGACTAGGGTAAGCACAATTCTAGCATAAACATTCATCAACCAAACGGTATACATTGATAGATCTATTGGACTGACAATCCCACCCGGATACGTGCCTCCTACAAAGGTTACGTGGGTGTTTGTTACTGCAATATAAACGAGTGAACCATGAGCGTATGGGATGTACCACAATACAACAGTCACAAGGTTGATTATGCACTCGATTTACTTCTAGTATGTTTTTGCATATGGACTAGATTGCCATGACACATGAATTGCACAACAATTTTATTCGAATATCAAAACCTATGTAATTCTCACCAACTTTTGTTGACCCAAAATATTTTCAACTTAACATGTTTCAGGTTCTACTTGCTTGAAGATTTGACTTAATGCTTGAAGATATGTGCATAGTTTTATTCAATTTGATGTACGAATTCTTGTAGAACAATTGTATGTAACGTATTTAAATTATTTAATGACATTTATTATTCACCATGAGCTACTGAACAATCATCAATACGTGACATCCCGATGTTTCCGCCATCGGTTGGGGTGTTACATGTATCATCTGAGTCATCTTCTTCATCTGTTATGTTAACCGGGGCGTCTTCATCAATTGGAGCTTTACCTCTAGCGGATTGTGAAGATTCTTGTTCTATTGCTGCACCTGAAGGTTCAGTAGAATCTAGAACATCCGGTTAAAATGCATCATCATGACCGGCAGCAGTATTAGTAGTCCTGCCCGGAGCGTTTTCGCCTAATTCAGCTGTCTTCCTCCCTATGTTATCCCCCTCTTTGAATACCAGTTTGTGAATTTGTACGTCATCTTCTGAATCCCTATCGTCGTGTCTCCACCTATTGCCTGGTGGTGACTCATAGTCAACTCTACTCATGTGCCCGTATAGACGTCTGTTTGGAGGATACTCAGACTTCTTCCTGTTTTTGTAACCTCTCATTCTGCTCATTTCAGCCTCGTCTATGTCCTCAATCCAAATAAACTCCGAAGGATGTTTCAATAAGTCTGGAATTTGGCGATCAATAATCATTTGCAGAAAGCAAGGATAGACAATAAATGAGGTCTTCGTCGCCTTTTGCAAAATTATCTCCTTCAGATGATGCAAGATCATTCCAAAAAAATTGAATGGCTTATTCAGCGTCAAAGCAACTATAGCTGAAGCCAAAGTGTCTCTAATAGCGTCAAACGTCCCTTTCCTTGGACCAATGCATTTCAGGACCACGTAAGTGAGATACTTGAGCTCGGGCGGTAAAGAACCTTTATGTAGCATCTTGTGTTCTTTGACATTTCCCAGATACTTCATTCTCAAGAATCCGCCCCGAATCAAAATGACGTCGAACACAATCGGATCATCAGCTGCATCCTGAAACAGCAACTCTTCTCGTATAGTCTCTTCCGTTATTATCACCTCTTTGCCTTGAATCGTACTCGTTATCACAATCGGCACCGGCTTGCAATCGACTTTAGCGTTCTTGTAAAACTCTTGCAAGATGTCTTTATACGCCGCATGTTGCTTAGATATTACATAACTGATTATAGAACCCTTTAGGAATTCAATAACGCCTTTAATCACTTTGCATTTTTCCTTCGTAACTGGTCCAAGGAAGGCACAACAGTTGTGCTTAGGAGAAGTTTCCCAATTCATGACCCTGAACATAGAGACAAGTCATAAGTATCACCAATAGATCAAAAATCGACAAAACAGACAAAACGGACTAAAATCGGACAAAAGTTAGTCAATAATCTGCTACAGGTGATTACATGTATGTAATCGCCCTTAAACAGATGCGATTAGGAAAAATGACCACTGTTCATGCGATTACAATTAGCAAGTAGCCTAATCGCCTATGCTTCATGCGATTAGAAGAGTAAACTTCCCAATCGCACTACTATTCACACGATTACAGTCCCTGATTGTCCTAATCGCTTACTGTTCACGCGATTAGAAAATCTAATCGCATGAATAAGCATCTTCTTCACAAATTTTTTTCATTCTCTACAATTTACTGTTTTGGGTCTGGATTTTATCACCTTGAAGCCTAAAGCAACAAACTAACATAACCCCTAAAGAATATTTCAATAACAGATATGAATATGGGGTCAATTGAACGGTTTAAAAATTAGGGTTCATAGGTATTTAAATTTGGGGCTTTTTGATCTGTGATGATTTTGTTAAAAATTTTGGGTGGATAATCATCTACATAGACTGATAAACAAACCCCAACCAAGATATAACATCAACAATCATGTTTTAATGCCCAATGATCACATGAAAGAAACCTAGGGTTTCGGTTCAAAAATCACTGATTTAGACACTCAAAACACGTTGTTAGGGACTGAAATTATTAGGATATGTTACCTTGGTGATGCAGAACAGTTATCTAAGATCAAAGGATCACGGGCACAAGGTTTGATTTAAGTCGGGTTAGAGGGAAAGATGAAGAACACAGTGAATGAGTTAGAAGATAATGAATATTTTGTCTAAGTGTTCTTTATATACTGCCTCCTAATCGCTAGATGTTATTAGCGAGTAAGCGTCCACTCGCTCTAACAAACACACGACTGACGTTAATCGCCAGACATGTCACACGAGTATAAGTCCCTAATCGCCTAATATGTTAAAGTGTGTGATAGGTAGATACTGACCCTACTCGCATATACACACTAGCTATTAGAGTGTAATCACCTCAAGTCACACACGACTGGTTTTATTCGCCTAAAGATACAGGCGATTAGGGTGCCAATTGCATCCAGTTTTCACACAAATTACCAAACTGCCCCTGCAGCACCACTTTTCACATTTTTGACCCGTTAAGGTTCAAAGCATGCGTTTTTCACCCCGTTTTCACAGACGACTCAGATGTTGACTCAAATTTTGAAATATTATCTTTTTTCACCCCTGTACTTAAAAGAAAGTACGGTTTTGACCCGGCAAAAACACAATTTTCAACTAGTTGATTTTCGGCGTTTTATTTTTGAAGAAGTAACATTACAATGGATTAGGATTCCATCATCGCCAATCAAGAATGATTAAACGGATAAAATTAAACAAAACGGGAGATCAACTAACTATACACTATCATATTTTTGCGAGTTTCATCAGTTAGGGAATCATATCAGTGTACGGACCATCCAAGAACCCTTATATATTCAGTTTTAGTTTAAATTACCAAAAAGCATCCTACAACAACTGCCGATATTGTTGTCCACCTAAACTCAAAATCAAGTTTTATCGCTAGGCACTTTAGATACGTTAAGGTAATATTAAGACTGATGTACAAGGTGTTCCCCGCCACGCGACACATTCCCGTATCAAGTCATGCACAAAGCTTCCTCGTAACCGGTGAGTAAGTTGTTGTCATCCGTATTTTACAAGGAATGGACTCAGTGATGTTCAGGTCTGCAAAAACGCTGCAACAGAGAGACCAGTGAGATCCAGACCAGGGTTCAAGTCAAATACCGTATTTTTGATTTTTCACGGTACGATGCTTTAGGTATATGATTTGATACCTTTGAGCGAATTCTCTTTGAGAATAGGGTTTTGGCATTTATGAATCTTTTTGCTATTTTAGGATTCCCGGACGTCTCCTTATCAGAATTTATTCTATTTTTTGTTGTTTTTTTTT
Source organism: Ambrosia trifida (assembly GCA_028751855.1). Taxonomy (NCBI): domain Eukaryota; kingdom Viridiplantae; phylum Streptophyta; class Magnoliopsida; order Asterales; family Asteraceae; genus Ambrosia; species Ambrosia trifida. The sequence continues at coordinate 36,487,410 of CM054123.1, read as the reverse complement.
TGTTTTTTTTTTTCGGATACGACATAGAGGTGTCTCAGTTGTAGGCTCCGAACCCAACGTACGACCATGTGCCACTCCTTTTTATTCTGAGAGACGTCTAGTTCACCCCGGATGTACCAACCTCTTAAATACCATGAAACCTCGGATTTTGGCATGCTATCAAACGAGATTTCGGTACCAAGACCATATGCCAACTTGGAAATGATTTTGAGCCTACCGACACATCATTGTAGTGGCTACTTATCAGTTCCAATATTTTTTTAAGATGATAAGTGTCCAGACAGTCCAACCGACGAGTTAATATCATCTTCCCTATTTCACCAAAGAAACTCATTTTTGCAATTTTTCAATTTTTTTTATTATGGGATTTTCTCATTTTTTTTTAATTTTTGCATTTTCTGATGTTTTTGTATTTTTCTGAATTTTCTCCCCCTAAAAATCTAAAAATTTGCGAAAAGACAATATTTTTGGATTTTTCTGATTTTTGAAGAAAAAATATTTACAAAAACGATTACCGATGAGGATCTAATCCTGCTTTACTTTAATGTCGTTTAAGATTAACATGTACTCAAAACGAGGACCGTCAAAAGCTTTGGTGAATAAATCGGCACGTTGGTAATCCGTGTGGATTTTGACCATATCGATAAGTTTCTTTTCATAGCAGTCGCGTATGAAATGATACTTAACCAAGATATGTTTCGCCTTGGAATGGTTAACTGAGTCTTTAGCAAGAGCTATAGTGGACTCATTGTCACAGTGAATGGGAGTATTAAGAAATTTCAAACCGTAGTCTCTCATTTGTTGCTGTATCCAAAGAACCTGGGAGACTTGCTAGCTATAGTGGACTCATTGTCATAGAGCTAGATGCGGCTACATATTCCAACTCACAGGTGGATAAGGCTACTGAGACTTGCTTCTTGCACTGCCACGAGACTAGTCATGGTCCCAAAAACTGGCATCCAGCCGATGTGGATTTTATGTCTTTCTTGCATCCTCCATAGTCAGCATCACTAAAAGTGATGAGGTCAAACTTATCGTCATTAGGGTACCATAGACCTTTGGTCGGACAACCCTTTAGATAACATAAGATCCTCTTCACAGCAACCAGGTGGGACTGTTTCGGCCTTCACTGGTATCTTGAAAGTAGACATGTCGTGAACATTATGTCAGGTCTTGTTGCAGTGAGGTACATTAATGAGCCAATCATCGCTCAATAAAGAAAAGGATCAACGGCTTGTCCTTTCTCGTCAGGACCAATCCCGTGATTGGTCTGAATTGGGGTGCCTACTGAAGTAGAGTCTTCCATCTGGAACCGGCTCAAGATGTCAGCAACGTATTTTGTCTGGTGGATGAAGATTTCCGACTCTTGTTGTTCTACTTGTAGACCCAGTAAGAATTGCATCTCCCCCATCGAGCTCATCTCAAATTTGTCCTGCATAAGCTTTTCAAATTCCCTGCACATTTCATCATTTGCAGACCCAAAAATAATATCATCAACATAAACCTGTACCAGAAGACGGTCACCACCCTTTTCCTTGGTGAATAAGGTGCAATCAACAAGTCCACGTTTGAACCCGTTGGATATAAGATAGTTGCTAAGCATTTGATACCATTCACGCGGAGCTTGATGGAGTCCGTACAACGCTTTGTTCAATTTGTAAACTTTTTCACGATGAATCGGATCCTCAAAACCCGGTGGCTGAGCAACATACACCTCTTCCTTCACGATACCATACAGAAAAGCACTTTTCACGTCCATTTGATACACCTTAAACCGTTTATACGAAGCGTAAGCTAAGAACATCCAGATAGCTTTAAGGCGCGCAATTGGAGCGTATACTTCCTTGTAATCTATTCCTTCAATTTGACGGAAGCCAAGGACGACTAATCGAGCCTTGTTTCTGATAATCACCCTGCGGTCATCCCGTTTGCACTTATAGACCCACTTTGTTCCAATCTTCTTCGAGCCAGGAGGTAAGTCAACTAAGTCCCACACTCCTAGCTTTTGGAACTGCTGAAGCTCGGCATGCATTGATTCAATCCATGGTTCTTCTCTCAATGCCTCTTGCACCGTTCTTGGTTCTGTTTGAGACACATAAAGAGCGAAGGACCAGTCGTTCTGATGACCTGCTTTCCTGATCTCCGAATAGAGTGCTAAGGTACCTGTATTGTCACTTGGACTAGCATTTCTGAGCTGACTTCGAGTCATGACTCTGCTAGCCGGATCACCAATTACATTCTGCATCGGATGAGTGTCGTGAATCCAAGATTCCGGATGTGCCGGCACTGGATCATCCGAATGCAGATTGAGGTTTTCCAGTCCTTGAGATAAATTTGTCTCTACGGCGCTTGAACTGGAGGGAGCAACGGGTTGCATATTAAAACCTGAGAGATCGATCCTAAGACCTATCCCTGGAGCTGCTGAAGATGAAGGACCAGCTTGATTGTTTCCTGTCGGAATAACTGGAGCTGTAGTGGTAGATTCACCATTTCCAGCTTGTTCTTCAGTAAGTCTTTCATGAGACTCTGCAAAATCGTCGTCTGACGATGAAGATTCTAGAACCTCTGCTGACGCTTCCTGAAAGACTTCCTCAACTTCTGCTGCTGCGGTTTTACCAGGGGGACCCGTGGATGCAAAGGCATTAGATGTTGCTGGCGCAGGTGCATTGACGACGATCAGACGCATTAGCGGTGAGCTAGCTGCGTTTTCACACTCGTAATACATTTACACAACAACATCATCTACCAAATTATCCACGTTGAAAGAATCAAATAAACTTTTATAGTCGAACAACCAATCAGGTCCAACACCAGGTGCATTGGCAGTATTGAACATCGAAATTAAGCCACTCTTCAACGCAATTGGTTCTTTTGTTGTACACTCTTTTATTGGGAGTGGTGTAACCAACAAAGAAACCTTCTTCTGCCTTTGCACCAAACTTCCCATCAGGATGTATCATGGTGCATGGAGCTCCGAAAGTTTCCAGAAACTCTAAGTTCGGTTTCCTCCGGTTCAGAAGCTCATAAGAAGTCTTGCCAAGCTTCTTTACCGTTAGTACCCTATTTAGAGTATAACAGGAGTAGTGAACTGCCTCGTTCCAAAAGATCACAGGCAAGTTCGAATCTGCGAGCATTGTTCTGGCTGCCTCAATAAGAGTCCGATTCTTTCTTTCTGCAACCCCATTTTGCTGAGGAGTGTACGGTGCTGTAAATTCATGATGAATACCTTTTTCTGCACATAACGACTCCATAGCATGATTCTTGAATTCTGTTCCATTATCGCTTCTAATCCTGCGGATCTTTAGCTAATATAGATTTTCCAATTTTGTGAACAGATTCTTCAAGTATTCAAAAGTGAAGAAACAAATAATCCTACCACCGATTAAGGATGATAAGATTATGAGTTGCTACAGGGTTGATCCTTCACTAACAACTACGGCTTGGAGATACCTGCAAATAAGAGTGAGAGTGTGGGTGTGGAGACGACTACACAAGGTAGCAGTTTATAACAAAAACGGGGTGAATGGGGATACTATCTGGTATCATAGCTCTCCAGGTCAGTAGAAAGTGTCCTCTCCTATTGGGGGTGTGGCCCCTTTTATAGGAGAGTCCGTATGCCACCATTACCCAAGTCCTAACCGTGGTTAGGTTGTCTCCATCACCCTTAATTGTGTTAGTAAGGTGATATATGGAAAGCTAAATTGAAGGGAATAGTGGAACCGTGTACCGCCTTTAATGGTGTGGTTACGTGATTCATGCATGGCTATTGACCATGCATGATATTCGCCTTGACCGGGTTTTGACCAATCATTGACTGTTGACCGATCATTAATGAGCCTTGACCATGTCCTGCGCATAGCTTTTCTCTGCGTAGTGACGTTTTGCCGGGTTTGGGTTGTGCGGAATGGTGTATTCAGTACCCAATCCCATCAAGTCCCCCCAGTCCAGTGTGTCTCTTATCTAAGAAGTAATGATGAGATGTGAGGGGCGCTGGACTTACTAGATGTGTGGTTTTATTTCCTGTGCTGTTATCTTGCGGTTAGGCCAGTTGCTCTGTGTTGCGGAATTCGTATGCGGAGAACGGTGATGAGAAATTACGTCAACTTTCCGTAGGAGACAGTTAACGTCAGTTATTTTATTGTGGACAGATGTCAATTCCCCCATGCATTTGAAAACTTGTGGTCCATATGGCGAGTGGGTATGACGTGACCTGTTGCAGTTGAGACGTGTGCAGGCCCGTTGAGCGGCGGTTGTCAGGCGAGTGGGCGCGTGAGGCGCGTGTGACGTCTGTTTGTCTTCAGGTGTACACGTGTCGCCTCCCTATTAGGTTTATCCCCAAAAAAGCCTACCCATTCTTCTGAGTGTGACGTCAGGCATATTAATTACAAAGCCTATATATTGGTTTTGAATTGTGGCTTTTCCCATTTCAACCTATTTCAAAATTTAAATCCAATCTTCAACGTCTCTGTTTCCCCACTATCATTGTTTCTCTAACTATGTCTCAAGAATCACAAGATGTTCAAGAGTCCAGCAAGACGTCAGATTCCGTCAAAGATCTGGGCAAAGAGTCTTCAAAAAGTATAGAGGCTACCACTATTAAGTGGGACAAGGCTTCGTATTTGACTTTCCTTGACCAATATGGCATTTTTCCTGAGTGGGAACCAGAACTTCCGGCCGAGGGGAAGACTGCTCTGAAAGCCCCTCCTGGTAAAATAGCATTGTACGCTGCCACATTCACCAAATGTTGTTTCCGTCTGCCGGCCACTAAGTTTGTGGTGGATGTGTTGTTGAAGTATGACGTGCATCCTACACAGTTGACTCTTTATGGGTGGTGCCAGATATTTCATTTTGAGGCCACTTGCCGAGCATTGGAGATTGAACCTACCTGGGAGAGGTTGAACGTGTTTTATGTTCTTGAAGCAGCACGTGGTGGTAGCGGTTAGTACAGTTTGGGCATTCGCCGGAAAGTTAAACAACTTGTGTCGGAGAAGGTGAAGTCCATGTATGAATGGAAAGACAAGTTTTTCTATGTCAACCATGGTGTCATTCCTGCACCTTTTCAATGGATGGTGTTAGGTTTGAAGGAGAAAATTGTTGAATTCCCCCCTATGGTGGGCTTTAAAGACCAAGATTGGTACAGGACACTCTGTGATCATGCTACTCCCTTGATGATGGATGAATGTCCGGAGAGTGTTTTGAATTTGCTGGGGATCAGTCTTATCTGCCCTGAGGGTCAGGACCCGAATCCTCCAAAAGGTATTGAAGTCATACTTGCTTTATTGTCTTATATTCTTTCTTATGTTATCGATCGTATGTTTCCTATACATCCAGATGTCACCCTGTTTCAATTTTTTGCCAAGCGTGGTGAAGCGAAGGTATTGTACGCTCCAGTTGTCGTAGGTGCACCACGTTTGTCTGATAGGACGAGTGGGAATTTTTTGTTTCCCAATCTAGTGGATCCTCCAAAGCAATATGTCCGGACAGGTTGTGAACTCTACCCATCTCTTTTACTATGGTTTGTTTTCTTTTTGTGCGTGAAGGAAGCGCAGTAGGTACGCGTCTTGCGTACTGATTTAGCGCATTCTTCGTGGTAGGTGCGGGTATACAACTCCGTAGGAAAGCCAAAAATGATGTTGAGGAAGTTACTTCAGAGCGCAAGGAGTCTTTTGGTTAGTCTTTATAACTTCTAAATTCATTCCTCACGCATAGTTTAATTTTATACAGATGTGGTTACCGCGCCAGGCACTAGTACCTCGAGGAAGCGCGTTGTGGCAAGCAAGAGAGCCAAACCGCCCACTGCGCCCATCATAGTTGAAGAAGTTGACGAAGAGTTGACGTAGTCTGACACGGAGTTAGATCATAAACGCGCTAGGCGTTCTTCTCCCGTCCGCCAGTCAGAGGATGTTGCTGAGGATTTGTATCAGCAAAGGATTACCGAGTTGAATCAAAAACAGGTACAAATTCCTCAGCCTTCAGTTGGGAATCTAGAGACGACCCGACCGGAACCTATTTCCGCAGTTCCGGTGAATGTTTTTAAACCATTGACATGGCCGTCCATGGACAAGCTGGAAATTCTTCTTAAACCTCCGCCCGTGCGCGAGAATCTGTCGATGAAAACGCTGAGGCATCTATCTGGTACTTATATTCTTGTTTCCTTCTTTATGTCTTTTGTGATAAATCCGTTGAAATACTGTGAATAGCATTTTATGTAGGGCAACATCCTTTTGCAGAATCTCGGAAGAAGCATCCATCTCTGGTGTTGAAGGAAGTATCCTTGTCTGGCCAACCTGTTGATGTGGCCGCGCAGGTGACGATGGGTACAACTGACACGGTTGTGGAGGAAAATTTGCTATCACAAGCCGAGCCAACCCCGGAGGACTTGGTTGTTGACGTGGAGAAGGTCGCCACGCCACGGGATGAGCCTGCCCAGGATGAGTTGGTGATTGATGTAGTGAAGGATGTTGGGAAAGGGGTGGATGAGTCTGAAACCCCTAATCTGAGTATATGTGGTCTTGATGCGCTGTCGAAGCAGGCACATGAGCCGAGTTCATCATAAGGATTTGAAGCTGCACTTGATGGTGGGAAGAAAGATGAAGATATTGGTGAGAATCCATCCGGCTTCAAGCGCACAGTGGTGGACTCCACTGTGGTTTATACTGACGCATCTGCCAGTGTTGGTGGTAACTCCGGTCATCGACGGAGGATGCCCTCATCGCGTCAAGCTGATTCCTCTAGACCATATCAACCGCGCTGGGACATCTTTGACACAACTCGGTTTACAAATGCGCTTGATGCGCAAGAATTTTTCATGATGTCTGTTCCTCCTGCGGAGCGCGATTACCAAGATAGTGTAGATCGGCGTTCTTTGTTCATTGATATGGCAATGAACCTTTCTTTGGGTGTTAGCGGTCTCGGGTCGCTTATTAGGCGTGAAAATGAGTTTCAACGAGATTACCAGAACTTGAAGGATTCGGAAGCTGCGTTGCTGGGGCGCGAAAAAGAGTTCCAGCGCGCCCGTCATGATATCCGGACAAAGATTGAGCATCATCAAAAAGTTGCCCGTGATGCTATTGAGGATATGGAGAAGGTAAAGAAGGAGAAAGCCGAAGCCTCTCAGGCTTGGTCCGTTGCTTGTAAGAGGACCAACCATGAAACTGAACTGTTGCGATCCACCACTAAGGAGTTGAGGCTTGAAAATGCTAATTTGAAGAAAGAGGTGGAGCAAAGTTAGATAGCATACAATGAGAAGCAAGCGGAACTCGCTGATGCTATTCAAAAGTATAATGCTCAGCATGATGAACTCCTTCGCGTAACTTCCTCTTTGTCTGATGCGGAGACCAAAATGACATAGCTAGCTTTGGATAACTCCCAGTATCAAGAAGAAAAAGCCCTGGCGGAGTCCTCTTGCACACAGGCAAAAATGGAGTTGGACAAGGTGCAAGCTTTGTTTGGGCAAGCTACTGAAATAGCTGTTGCTGCCAATGAGAGGATCGCAAGGTTGATGGGTGATGGAGTTGCTGGGGTAAGCCATAAAATCTTCCTTTTGTATATTGATTATTGACTTATGCAATTTGTTGATGTGCTATCTTTTGTTACGCAGATATTCAAGCGTGTTTGGAACGATCCTGCGCTGACAGAGGTGATTGCTTGCATTTCCAGTTCTTCCGTGAAGCAGGGGATCAAGCTCGGCTTCTCTGAAGGCTTTTGCCACCATGCTGATGGCAAGGAGAAGGAGTCTGGTCCGTACGAGAATGAGTCATACGATGATTAATTGCTCAAGGCTTATGATGATTACGAGCATCTGAAGTTCGAAGTTTTTGACTTGCTGGAGGCTTGCGCGAAGACTGATGATCCCGCGGGGGAGTTGTGCAATTACTTTATCAAGTCTGACCGTCTTGGTGCGGAACTTGCTGAGAAAGCGCAGATGGAAGAGGCAGCCAAAGTAGGAGCGACAGATGGTCAGGCTGGAACATCTTCAGCGGCTGGTGATAAACATTCAGAAGATATATCGCAATATCTCAATCTTGGTTGAACAATTTTTTATTTTCTTCATGTTTGTTTGTACTGTTGAACAATTTATTTTTTGAACTTGCTGCCGCGTGTTTTCTTATCTAATCATTTGCTGATGTCATCCCTACTTCCCATCACCCAAGGCTGACAGATTACCTCATGATTGATGTGATGGTTATGCCGGCGTTTGTCAGGATGACTGTCATGATTCTCTAGGGTAATTGAGTGGTTACCAATAATGGTAATTAATGGTCATAACCTCTCTCCTCTATATATAGTAAGGTTGTGTTTCATCTTCCTTATTATTTCTTTTGCATCTAAAAAACTTATATCTTTTTCTCTGCAAAAATGGCGGCGAGTTCTTCGAATAACAACATTGGTGTTAAGGAAGTTTTAGCAATGCAAGGGATTATGAGGCTATCTCAACCTCTTATTCACGATCCATCTTCCACAGATGCTCTTGATCGTCTGGCAGAATACTGTGCATATCTTTTGTCCCAAGAGGACATGCGTCTTGATAACTTGGATGATCAGGGTACTTCTGATGGGAAGCCCTTGAAGATGAAGAAGTTGTCTGAGCTAGGGGATGTGAAGAAGACTAAAACCAGGAAGGTTAGGGGTTGAGTTGTCTATTTTCAGTATGTTGAAGTTTATTGTGTATAGGTAAAGTCTTTTTTGAATGTGTTGTTGAGTCAACATGTATATGGGGTATATTTTGTTTTTGATCACCCCCATTTTTGTATATGTAACGGTAATCCATGTATTAGCCGTGTAGAATGTACTTGTTGATCAATGGCTTGTATGATGAATGCTCTGTTTGTAATATAAATGAAGTTGGACATAAGGTCCTTATTACAAAATCATAAAATAGTAGATTACATGTAGCATATACGTAGTTGAGCTGCATTCCAAGTACGTGGTATTGGCGAACCATCTAACCGTTCTAAGGCGTACGCTCCTTTTCCCAATACCTCTTGGACTTTGTAGGGTCCTTCCCAAGTTAGAGCGAGCTTCCACGGTTTTTCCGCATTCGAAGCTTCATTATTGCGGAAAACAAAATCGCCCACGCAGAAGGCCTGTTCTTTAACCCGCGCATTGTAATATCTTTCCAGTTGTCTCTTGTATGAGGCTTCTCGGACATAGGCCAAATCTCTGCGTTCATCTAAAAAGTCTAGATTCATCCGTAGTTCTTTGTCATTGTCAATTGTTTGCGCGAGTAAGATTCTTGGTGACGGATTTGTAACCTCTGTTGGGATAACCGCTTCAGTTCCATTTGTCAGGCTGAACGGTGTTTCCCCGGTGCTTGTTTTGGAAAGCGTGCGGTGGGCCCAAAGGACATGGGGCAATTCATCTACCCACCCACTGCGTCTTGTTCCCAGGCTTGTCTTAATGCCTTCAACAATACTTCTGTTTGCGCGCTCGACCTGGCCATTGCCTTGAGGATGTGCTACGGAAGTGAATATCTGCTTGATTTTCATTGAGTGGAGCCATTCTTGTAAGTGTTGGTCCGCAAACTGTGTTCCGTTGTCGCTTACGATTTCCATCGATAGACCGAATCTGCAAATGATAAACTCCTAAATGAATTTCTTGATGTTCGGCCCGTCAATCGTGGTTAATGTCTTTGCCTCTACCCATTTTGTGAAATAGTCAATGGCAACAACTAAGTATTTGACATTGCCTGGCGATGTGGGAAATGGTCCCACGAGATCTATGGCCCATTTTTGAAATGGCCATGCCGTGGTGACTGGTATCAAGTTGTTCTTCGGTCTAAGTGTTCCGGGCGCATGTCGCTGGCATGCGTCACATTTGCGCAGCTCTTTAACCGCATCGAGGTGCATTCCGGGCCAGAAGTATCCCGCGTTCATAAGTTTGGCTACGACCATCCGAGGGCCTGCGTGTAATCCGCATGTGCCCTCGTGAATATCTTTTATTAGATATGTGGCTTCCGCGGAATCTACGCATCTGAGAAATGGTCCGAGATAAGAGCGCCGATATAAGGTGCCATCATTGACTTCGTAGTGCAAGGCTTTGTGTTGTAGCTTCCTTGCTTCCGCTTTGTTCGATGGGAGGATGCCTTTAGTTATAAAGGCCATGATAGGGGTGATCTAGGATTCGTTTCCAGTTTGAATCACGTTCACTTGTTTTGATGGAACAGATGGTGTGGCTAGTACCTCGACTCGTACGTCTGTCGCCATGTGATCGAATGCGGTGGACGCCATTTTACTCAAAGCGTCCGCTGGCTTGTTTTGGCTTCTGCGGACGTGAGTAACTTCGCAGTAGGAGAAACTATTCATCAACTCCTTGGTATGTTGCAAATATAAGATCATGGATGGCTCTCTGGCCTCGTATGTGCCATCAATGTGATTGGCAACCAACATTGAATCGACATGCGCTTCAATGTGTTTAGCACCCATCTTCTTAGCTATACGTAGACCTGCGACCAGCGCTTCATATTCGGCCTCGTTATTGGTTGTTTGAAAGTCCAGCCGAATAGCATAAGTGTATTCTTTTCCTTCTGGGGTTATCAAGCGTAAGCCTGTGTCGGCCCCTTCATCGTTGCAAGCACCGTCGGTGAATAGTTTCCATGTCTGAGTTTCATCGGGCGCAGTCGAATTTTACGATGTTTCATTTATGCATTCTTCGACTTTGTCTGCTGGGACATCCGCTATAAAATCTGCAAGGATCTGTCCTTTGAAGGAAGGTCTTGCTTTATATGAAATTGAGTGTTCCCCCAGCTCTATTGCCCATTTTGCCAAGCGTCCGAAGAGTTCTGGTTTACGCAGGATATCATTGATCCGGAAATCTGTGAGGACATTGATCGGGTGTCCTTGAAAATACCTGCGCAGTCTTCTTGAAGTGTGGATTAGCGCGAGAACCAGCTTTTCCATTGTCGAGTTGCGGGTTTCCGCGTCAAGCAGCATGCGGCTTACATAGTAAATTGGGGTTTGAACCCCCTTTCGGTCAACCATTAGCACTGCCCCAACTGCCTTGTCAGTGACGGACAAGTAGAGGGTGAGTTGCTCTTTCGGTAGCGGAGCGGTGAGCGTTGGCAGGTTGCTCAAACATTTCTTCATGTCTTGAAACGCGGCTTCTGCCTCTTCCGTCCAGTGGAAATTTGATTTCTTCAGACAATTCTTCAATGTGTCCACAAAGGGGAAAGATTTGGACGCGTAGTTTGACAGGAACCTGTTCAAAGCTACAAGTCGTCCCATCAGAGTTTGTACTTCCTTGACTGAAGATGGTGACGGCATCCGCTCAATTGCTTGGACTTTATCAGGATTTAGCCGAAAACCGTCTTTGGTGACAACGACTCCGAGGAATTTTCCTTCTTCCATCCCAAAAGAACACTTCCCTGGATTCAGTTTCATTCTCACACTGCGTAACTGATCAAAAGTCTTCTAGATGTCAAGTAACATCTGGTCTTCTTCTCTGCTTTTGATCACTAAGTCATCAACGTACACTTCTAAGTTTACACCGATTTGTTTTACAAACGCGGTGTCCATTAAACGTTGATATGTTTCCCTCGCGTTCTTTAGCCCAAATGGCATCTTGGTGTAGCAGAAGGTACCCATGTCTGTGCGAAATGCTGTTTTGTCTTCGTATTCTTTGGCCATTTGAATTTGATGATAGCCTTTGTAAGCATCCAAGAAGCACTTGAACCTGTAAGGTGCCAAAGAATCGACCTTTAGTTCGATTTCGGGCAATGGGTAACAATCTTTTGGACAGGCTTTGTTTCAGTCTTTATAATCGACGCACATGCGCCATGTGCCATTGGATTTTCCCACCATAACTGGGTTTGCCACCCAGGTTTGATATTTGCTTTTGCGCAGAATACCGGCCTTCAAAAGTTCTGTCACTTGTTCATTCATCGCCTTTGTTTTCTCAGGCCCCATACTGCGCTTTTTCTGGGCTATTGGCTCAGCGTTTTTGTAGACGTTGAGCTTTTGTTCCGCGATGTGTCGCGGGACGCCAACCATGTCTGATGGTTTGAAGGCGAAGATATCCATGTTTTTTGTTAACAACTGCTTCAAGTGAGTGCGAATGGGGTCAGAGATTTCATGGCCGATGATAACTGTCTGTTCCAGGAATATAGGGTTAATAACCCATTTTTCGGTTCGGTTCTGACAGTTGGCTTTGTTTGCTTTGAAGGCGTCGGCGCTTCTGTGGCATGACATGTTTTGTTTCCGCGTATGAACGCAACACCTGTTCGCATCGGGAAACCTGCCATCTGATGTGGCGTAGATGCATTGCAGTTGAATTTCTCCAATCCCTCTCGTCCCAGTAGGATATCATGTGAAGAGTTGACGGGGAGCACTGTGAAGTCACACGTTTCGGTGCGCGAATGCTTCCCGTCTGAGAGTGTGACTGGGAAAGTGAGCGTACCCAGTGGGTAAATTGTTTCATGGATGAAACCTGAGATTGGCTCTGTGGTTGGTGTTATTCTTCTTTTGTCATCTTCGTCCAGCTGGTCAAAGCATTGCTGGTACATGATATCAGTGCTGCTGCCATTATCCAAGAACATGTATCGTGTTCGATAATGGCCAACAACCCCTGTGATGATCAATGGAGCTGTGGAGGAAGCCCCACCCTTTACCTTCGGCATTATCACTTGCCCCTCTTTCCATGAGTCATCTCTTGCTTCCATGAAAGTTCGCTTATGGCTTGCATTTCTATGTGTCATGTTACATGTATTGCGGGAAACGCTATACACGTGATGCGCGTTGAGATTGCGTATCTTTTTCTGAGAGGGCTCTCCTGCTTCCGCGTTATCCCTCTGTTTTCTTCTCATGTTTTTCACCAGGTGCGTTAACTGCCCTGACTTAATGGCATTTTCAATTTCCATCTTCAAGCTGTAACAATTGTCTGTCATGTGACTGTGGTCTTCATGACACTCACAGTATTTTGATCTGTCTACGTTCCGCCTGTCACCACGGAGCTCTTGTGGTTTTGGAAATTGAATCTGTTCGGTTTTCAGCACCTCAGATGGCGTTTTGGACAGTGGCGTCCATTCATAGTTCTTCTTTGAGTGTCCTTTATGATCACGGGGCCCTCTCGAACTCAGCATATTTCTTGCATCTTGCGTGGAGGAATATTTTCCTTCCTCCGTTGTGCCTGAGATTCTTGACCATACCGACTGTTTGCCTTTCCCTTTGGTGTGTGATGATTTATGGTGGCTGCTACTCTGGTGCATGTTTTTGTTGCGATGGAAAGAGCGTTCGGAGGACGCATAGACTTTAGCAGCTTCGATTACTTCATCCCAAGCTTGCGGTACACCGTCTTTACCGGTTAAGCATTTCATCAGGTCATCATTTCTTACCCCATGTATGAATGCTGCGCGGGTAAGTTCTTCCCCGCAGCCTAGTTGGAGGGCTTCCTTGTTGTACCTGATGATGTAATCTTCTAGGGATTCGTTCTCGTTGCGCGTACACAAGAGAATGTGTGCCTTGTCTTTCTTGTGTTTGCGCAGATGTGAGAAATGATTCTTGAATTTTCTTATCAGGTCATCGAAATCCACCAGGCTTCCCACCGGCAGGCTTTCATACCACACTCTGGCTGCCCCTGTTAATGTTTGTACAAACAGGTGACACCAGGCTTGTACTGGCCACAACTTAGAGCTTCCTGCACAGTCGAAAGCTTGCAAGTGATCATCCGGATCGCGCAAACCATCGTATTTCCCGATGGTGCTTGGTAACTTGCATTCTTGTGGCATCGGTGCCAATGCAATGCGAGCACAGAATTTTGATCTTTCGGCGAAAGTCTTTGGTCTGTATGGTTTGTAGAGGTCATCATCTTTTGGTGCCAAACTGCTGGCAACAGACTTGGTGTTCTGTTTTTTGTTGGAATCGTGATGCACCTCATCTTCTGATTCGTAGCCGTCTGGTTCATCGTTCAGGTTGACGGGGTCCTAGCCGCGAGTATTCTTACCGCGGCCTCCACCACGTACCGCCTGACGAGAACCTTTAGTGTGACGGCCACCTGTGTTTTTCTGAGGAGATTCTGAGTCCTCCTCACTTGTGTTGAAACTTAAAGTCTTTTGGACGTTGAGTTTGGCTTGATTCATAACCATTTTCTGATATTCAGCAATTGTTTTTGAATTTTGCTGGGCCAACCACTCGTCCGGGTCAACCGGATTTAGGTAGGTTTTCTTCTTTTTGCTTCCAGCAGATCCTCCCTTGCTTGGGTGGAACTGGAATGTCGAACCTGGTTGCTTCTGAGCCACATTCTTCGTGATCGTATTTGGTGTAACATCTTGGATCTCATCGTTGATTGTGGCATCAACCTCAGCATTGTTGTTGTTTGTATCTTTTGAAAAAGCCATGTTGCTAGTTTGAAAGATTTGTTAGAACCGTAAGGGATGGCGCCAATGAAGAAACAAATAATCCCACCACCGATTAGGGATGATAAGAATATGAGTTGCTACAGGGTTGATCCTTCACTAACAGCTACGGCTTGGAGATACCTGCAAATAAGAGTGAGAGTGTGGGTGTGGAGACGACTACACAAGTTAGCAGTTTATAACAAAAACGGGGTGAATGGGGATACTATCTGGTATCATAGCTCTCCAGGTCAGTAGAAAGTGTCCTCTCCTATTGGGGGTGTGGCCCCTTTTATAGGAGAGTCCGTATGCCACCATTATCCAAGTCCTAACCGTGGTTAGGTTGTCTCCATCACCCTTAATTGTGTTAGTAAGGTGATATATGGAAAGCTAAATTGAAGGGAATAGTGGAACCGTGTACCGCCTTTAATGGTGTGGTTACGTGATTCATGCATGGCTATTTACCATGCATGATATTCGCCTTGACCGGGTTTTGACCAATCATTGACTGTTGACCGATCATTAATGAGCCTTGACCATGTCCTGCGCATAGCTTTTCTCCGCATAGTGACGTTGTGCGGGTTTGGGTTATGCGGAATGGTGTATTCAGTACCCAATCCCATCAAAAAGTTTCACTCTTGTGCTTCATACACACGACCCAAGAAAACCTTGAATAGTCATCCGTAACTACCAAGCAGTATAAGTTACCGTTCTTGCTCTTCCGATTGACTGGGCCAAAAAGGTCCATGTGCAGACGTTCGAGAGGTAGACTAACTGAATTTGTCTTCTTAGGTTTGTGAGACTTCTTTTTCTGCTTCCCTTTCTTTCATGAGACACAGATGTCGTTTAGATGAAAATTTTTAACAGAAACACCTTCCACTAGTTGATTCTGAACCAGGTGGTTCATTTTTCTTAGATGAATGTGCCCCATACATCTGTGCCACATGATCGATTCCTTTTCTGTCGCTTTCGATAGAAAACAAGTGACTTGACCTTCTGTTGTCATGGCTTGGCTCATATCCATGACGTATAGGTAGTTGACCCTGGGAGCCGAGATCATAACCCACTCTTTTGGTATCTTGAATCCAGGTTTCAGAATGAAGCAAGCATTGTCATCAAAGAACACAGTGAACTTTTTATCACATATCTGCGAGACACTCAGCAAGTTGTGGTCTATTTGTTTTACAAAGCTTATTTTCTCAAAGCTTACTATTCCATTACTCATACTGCCTTCTTTCGTAATATAACCCACTTTATTACCAGCAAAAGCAACATATCCCCCATTGATATTCTTTATGTCAAATAGCAGGGATAAGTCGCCTGTCATGTGCCCAGAAGCTCCATTATCAACAATCCATAGGCTGCTGATCAGGCCATGTGGAACTCCATGCACAAACATTTAAAGGTTAGTGGTTAAGGGGGACCCAAGCCTTAACGGTCTTGGGTCTACCATCTTCATCTGAAGTCGGAAAATCAACCCATCTTCCGTTTAGAGTTGGTGTTGTTCCCGATGGTCCGACAGTGTTATCACTAGCAGATGATTCTCCAATTTCGGTCGGTGACTTGGGTCTCCAAACCTGTTCCGGTTTCTTTGGCTTGAGCTTCTCTTTGCTTTGGGGCTAGAAGATCTAGCCTTAGATTCCTTAGGAGGAACAGATTTTGGATCCACTTCAGATTTAACTGTACGTGGAGCAGTTTTAGGGTTGCCCTGTGGTTTAGCTGCAGCCTTTGCTGGTGGCTTAGGCGCTGCTTGAACCTTTGTGGGAACAGTGCTCCCCCTCAACTGTGGACCCCTGCCATCAACTTGCTTTTGGTTCATAGTAATTTTGTTTCGTTTGTCATAAACAATCTGCTTTCCCTTTTGTTTTTCAGAAAGTTTAGGGGAAGCAGGTTGTTGAGTTTTGCTAGAACTGGGAGCATCATCCACTTTGATCCTTTCTCGTCTAAATTTAGGGCACGTAGCAACTAAATGCCCACGTTTCCCGCATTTATAACAGGATCTATATTCTTCAAATCATGGAGATTCGGACTTGTTCTCCTTTATGTTCTTTCTATTAGATGTACTGGCAAATGAGTTTTTGTGTTTCAAATCCACAAGGCATTTTCTTTGCACATCGACATGAGGATCGTCGTTAATCTCATTTCTAGTAGATCTAACGAATTCAGTGACATGCTTCTTCGGACTTTTCTTCTGAGCATGACTTTGAGGATTAACAGTGTTTTTCTTTTGATTTTTCTTGTTGTATTCATTTGACTGATTACCCTGGTCCTTTCTACCCTTACCCTTACCCTTCTTCTTATTCCAGGTTTCCTTTTCAATGGTAATGACAGATTCTTGCCAGATTTTAGCAATTAGACCAGGGGCGATACATCTGAGAGGGACTTCCTCATCAGCATATACCTTTTCAGACCCTTTAAGTTTATAAAACACCTTAATCCTTCTGCCATCCTCGGTTTGCACTTTCGGTTGAAGTTCACTCAAGGTTTCAGTAGTAATGATATGGTTTTCAAGAGGAACATTTTGAACCTTGACCGGTGCATACCTAGGTGGCTCATCAAGCTCATCATCCGACGAGTCTGTGTCGTACACACTGATATCATCAGCTTTCTCACCAAGTTTGACAGCTTCAGCAGGTGTTGCAGCCTTAGTAACTTCAGCAGGTTTAGCTGCTTCAGTTTCTTTGGTCGCCTCTGCAGCTTTTGCTACTGCTGCCACGTCCACAAGCTCCTCCTTCGGCAAGACATCAAAATTGTGATTTTCGAATCTCACCGGAGGTGGACACTAAGAATATTTAGGACTGGTGGAATTACTTTCTTTCTCTGAGTGTTCAATGATGTGATCAAGAACATACTTGCAGTTTAGGTAACTTTCAAGCTTCTTCCTGATCTTCTCATAGTCACAGTTTACAATGGCCAAGTGTTTCTTTGTGTCTTCTACCTCATTTATATAATTATTTATAGCAATTTTCTTGTTTGCTAGAGTTTTCGACAATTCATAAACATCCTTTTTATAGTTTTCAACCGTACTAAGAAAACTTTTCTCCTTTTGCCTTAAGGAATCAATTGACCTTTGTAACGGACCTACATCAGCTTTAAGATTCAGATTTTCTTCAGTCAGTTCTTTGATTCTGAATTTTAGCTGATCACACTCAGGAATATCTTTCTTCAGAGTTTCAATGGTGATTTTGAGTGCCTTTTCGTTAGCTCTCAAAACATCATTGCTTTGTTGGCATTGACTTAAGTCAGCTTTGAAGTTCAGAATCTCGTCAGTTAGGACATTAATTCTGTACTTCAGCTTGCCACATTCTACACACTCTAGTTTAGAATTGGAGAAAGAACTTACCTTGTTTGACGATTCTGTAATAGTTATCAAAGCATAATGAGCTGCAGTCTTCTTAGCTCCAAAGAATTCGCCAAAGTTGTTCTTTGTACAGTCAGCATCCACAAGAAACGATCTTTTGTTGATCAACGCGTCTGCTTCAGCTAACAGATCTTCCAACTCTTCCCCATATCAGAATCACACTCAGAGTCACAGTCGGACGCTTCAGCTTCAGAAATAATAACCCTAGACTGACTTGAGCATTCTTCAACTTTAACTAGTGCATCAGAAGTTTGTTGGGCAAAACATGCTGCACCACCCTGAGGAGCTTCTTCTCCAGTGATTAGATGGTTCCAGTTGAAACCTTCATCAGCTTGAATTACCAGGGCTTGTCCTTGATTGTTGTTTGCAGGAGGCCTCTGGTTCTGGTTCTGGTTGTTTACTGGGACAAGAGCTCGTTCAGTATTTGGTTTAGGTTGTGTCTGAGCTTGTTGCCTCTAATTCTGATTGCCTCTATTGTTGTTGAAGGGATTTTGATGCCCTTGTTGCTTTGGTTGGTCACATTCTCTTGCAAAGTGCCCTTTGGTGCCACAGTTGTAGCACGTGACCTTAGTTTTATCAAACCCAAACTTAGTGTTGTTGTTTATCATAACATCTCTCCTCCCTGTCCTGTCCATATACTCCTTTGCCCTTCTCACCACACTTGCGAAGTACCACTGGATGTCTATCAGATCCATGTCATCTTTATCGATCTGCGCGTCATCCTCTTGTGTGATATGAGGATTCCCGATCTGTCCTGCAACCAATCCACTGTAGGAGTTGACTAAGGTTGACAGTAAAGCCATGTGTTCTTGGGCTAACTCTACCGTCACCTTCTCAAAACCTGCTGTGTTAAGCTGCTCTGTGACTGGATTGGTCCGATAGCCACCATGACTTGAAGTTGACGCACTTCCATATCCACCATAACCTGTCGATGGGACACCACCAAACCCTGATGAAGAAGGTCCACCAAAGTTTGAAGTTGCCTGAGCTAGTAGTGCAAGATGAGAAAAAGGGTTAACACCAAATTGGTTAGTATTATAATTTAAAGGATACTGGTTTCCTTGTCCGAAGGGATAGAGTAGAAGAGGAACATCAGTTGGGGGACCATAGTTGTCAAATGCATAAACTGGATCAGGATTAAACACAAAAGCAGTATGTGGTTTCGATCCACCCACACTAGCGTCCTGATAAGGGTTCTCGTAGTAGATACTGGGATTTTGAGGAATGAGCGCCTTGTTTGCCCTTCTGATCTCTTCTATCTCCTTGTTCTCCAGCTTGGTTATGAACTCATTGATGGAGAGTGTCTGATATGCATTGTTTGATTTCAGGATGTCCAACCATTGATGCCAGTGAGGAGGTAGCACCTCTGCAAATCTTTCCACAAGGTCTGCAGATGTGTACACGACCCCGTACTGGTAGATTTCGGACATCAAGTGGTAGTATCTTGTAGTCATATCTCGCAGCGATTCGTTCCCAATAGCATTGAAGTTCTCGAACTCCTTCTTTAGTTGATCCATTTTGACCTTCCGAGTCTTCAGATTTCCCTCGTTCCGTTCAGCAAGCACTAACCAAAGCATCTGTGACGTAGTGCACTGTGCAAATTGATGGAGTATATCTTTGGGAAGAGCTTGTTTCAACGCTTCCATCGCCTTCTTTTCGTAGTTGTACTTCTTCCTTTGATCTTCAGTCATATCTTCCAGTGAGATCGGAGTATTTGAGTTCTCAACCATTGTCCTACTGTACCTTGTCTCAATTGCTGACCATACGAGACCATCGATGCCCTCAACGTATGTCTGAAATCTGCCCTTCCATCCGTGGTAGTCGAACATGTATTGCAGTTTCGGTGCCCTATTCGAACTACCAGTCTCTAAGTCACTTAAGAGAACGGATGACAGATGATTTTTCTGTTGATTTGCAGCAGCTGCGAGTGCCCATGGATTCGTATTCATTGCCTGCTATTGAGCCGCTAGCGCCCACGGATTGGTTCCGGCAACATTCGCTTGCATTTGCGCTTATTGCATCCGTTGCGCGTTGCGCTCGGCTGAGAATTGCCAAGGGTTCGTGGGTACGTTTGTTTGATTGTTCATTTTTTGGTTAAATTGTTGCCTTGGTTGATTTAAATGTCCCCACAGGTTTGCCATATGTTTATGCTCGTTAAAAGTCTGATACTTAGTCAAATTTTCACTTTCAGTAGGTTTCAGGCTATTGGGAATGTAATTGTGTGTCTATCAGGCGATTACAGATAATTTCAGACGATTGGATGGCTAATCACTAGTTTTTACACGTGATTGGTGTAATTGCTAGTGAAGAGTTGAGCGATTAGAGTTTTAGGGGCGATTGGGTCACACCACGTGATTAGCAGCCAATCACATGCACTATTCACGCGATTGGGCTAATCACCAATACTATTCAGGCGATTACAAGGCTAATCACTAGTACTATTCACGCGATTGGGCTAATCGCTAGCACTATTCACGCGATTGGGCTAATCACCAGAACTATTCACGTGATTGGGCTAATCACCAGAACTATTCACGTGATTGGGTGTCCTACTCGCCTGATCTGATCTGTAAGTTCACGTTTGCTCAAAAACTACCATTTTTGCTTCAAAATCTTATCCAAAATGATGTGTTTAATCCCCAAATGATTAGAAAAGTTTCCCAAAGAGTTTTAGAATAAAACCTAATCAAAAACACACGTTTTCATCTATAAAAACACACTAAGAATTTGAAAATAAGGGTTTTTTTATGAAAAACTCAAAGTTTCAAAGTTCAAACAGGTATTTGAATAAAAATCACAACTTTCACACAAAAACCCACCTGTTTTCACTCGTTTTTGTTATCAAAACGCTCGTGATAAGAGCCTCGGCTCTGATACCACTTGTAGGATCGACGAACGGGTCACCCGACAATCACGAGGTTTATATTCAGAGTGCGGAATCCTCTAAATATGTTCTAATAACAAAAACAAACAAGAAACAATGATATACGAGTAATTAACACACACAAATGGGTCAAAAGATTAAAGAATTTATCATTAAACAGAGCATGAGTGTTTACAATGATCAAACCAGACCTTTCAGACCAGGGGAGGGTGTTTGGAGAGTGTGTGTGGCAAGAACTAATGATTAGGGTAATGATTGGGCCTATTTATACCCCTTGTACTCGTACAACACATTATAGGCGATTGGATGGCTATACCACATGCAGAATAGGCGATTGGCCTAATCGCCTCAACTATTCATGCGATTGAAGCTAATCGCATGAAATAACATGCGATTGGCTGTCTAATCGCCTGACAACTCTTCCTAATTGCCTGAATGTATCCACCACCCTAAAAACGCGTATAAACATCTCCAAACACCCCGAAACACGTCCAAACAACATATATACTAGCCTAGGGACATCATGCACTAAAAAGATTGAAGAAATCTTTATATGGCTTGAAACAGGCCCCCAGGGCCTGGTACACACGGTTTGCTACTTATATTCTTTCGTAGGGGTTTTGAAGCAGTGTTTGTGACACCTCCTTGTTTATTTATAACAAGGGCCCTCATATCGCATATTTATTATTGTATGGTGATGATATTATCCTTACCGCATCCACGGATGCACTTTTACAGGAGATTATCAGTTCACTCTCACGAGAGTTTGCCATGACTGACTTGGGACGACTGCATCATTTTCTGGGCGTCAAGGTCACACATCAGCCGAATGGTTTATTTTTATCTCAGTCTCAGTATGCAAAGGACATTATTGACAGGGCTAAAATGTCCGAATGCAAGCCGTGTGTTACGCCTGCTGACCTGTCATGCAAGCTCGGTGCCACTGACGGGTCTCTTTTCCATGACCCCACATTATACAGAAACTTGGCAGGGGCTCTTCAGTATTTAACTTTTACCAGGCCAGATATCTCTTACGCGGTTCAGCAGGTGTGCTTGTTCATGCACGAACCGCGTGATCCGCATTTTAATTTTATGAAACATATCATACGTTACTTGCAGGGAACGGTTTCCTATGGTATTCGGATTGTCAAATCCACGGTTCATTCCCTTGTTGCTTACTCTGATGCAGACTGGGGCGGGTGTCCCGATTTACGCCGCTCCACTAGTGGTTATTGTGTATTCTTGGGAGATAATTTACTTTCATGGTCTTCGAAACGACAGCCAATCATTTCTCGTTCGAGCGCTGAGGCCGAATATCGCGGAGTAGCTAACGCCGTTGCGGAAGCAACATGGTTACGCAATCTACTTTTAGAACTTTTGGTTCCTTTGCAGCGTGCATCTGTGGTTTATTGTGACAACGTCTCTGCCGTTTACCTATCGAATAATCCGGTTCAACATTAGCGTACGAAACATGTGGAGATAGATATACATTTTGTTCGTGAAAAGGTTCGAGTCGGGCACATTCGGGTTCTGCACGTGCCTTCTTCATCTTAGTACGCCGATATTTTCACTAAGGGATTATCTCGAGAATTGTTTCAGTCCTTCCGATCCAGTTTAACCGTCTGCTCCGCGCCTGCTCAAACTGCGGGGGGGGGGGGGGGGATATTAGCATTATCATTATCTCTATTCCTCTCATAACTTTTAAACGTTAATATCTTTTATATACGAGATTTTTTAAAGAAAAAAATTACACCAAATTAACGAGCGTTTTATTATCTTTCCAACGAGTACCATAGTGCTATATAAAAAACGGAGAAAAAATAACGACTATTTTTTGTAACCCGACATGTATTGTGTCAGGTTTGGGATTAGTTTAAAAAAAATTGTGGGTTTGGGTCAGGCCGGGGATTAAGTGATACCCGATCCAATTACCCTTTTTTTTATTAGAATATGATAACTTATGGCAGATATTTGTTTATAATAATAATAATATTCATTAATCATATATTGGCAAGTCATTAATTATGTTGTCATATTAGATATTTTATTATGTCATATTAGATATTTCAACCCGGGACGCTCTCCAACAGGTAATTGCTATGTTTTCTTTTTCTACCATGTTCTGAAATAGCTCAAATCTTATTTTTTATAGTTTAGATACTTCTAATTTTATTCACTTTCCTTAGATTTCTCAACCCGGGAAGCTCACGGGGTATAAGCTAGTTAGGATATATACGAATGAATTGAAGATTACTTGTTTGGCCCACGTATGCATATAATGTTAGCTTTTGTCTGTAGCGGGTCTGCTTTGCATTTATTTCTCGTTTTAACTTTTTCAACTACCGTTAATAATTTCACTGTGAAGACGAGATGAACAAAGATACCAATGGTGATGTTCAATTGACGGAGGATCCACTGGTTGACTCTTTAGGTAATGTTTGTGGCACCAATGATGAAAATTTGGATAACAGTAACGATAATCATGATGAGGTTCCCAATTATCATTCAACTCCAACTACAAACAAGGACCTTGAGAATGATGTGGTGGTGGAGAATTTTATGCCTGCTAACAAGTTTGATTTTGATCGAGCTATCATGGTTGAGCCCACTGACAATTCAAATGTCGTCAAACATAAGAAAGGGAAAAAGGCAGATGTGGGCCGGCCCAGCCCACTTTACACAAGTAGCAATGATAGTCAGAGGATTGTCAAGAAGACCAAGCAGACTGAAGATGACATTACACATGTTAATTTTGAAGGAATATATATTATATCAGTAAAATTTAAGTTTAATGTAAAATTTTACCTCTTCTTCTTCTTCAACACATTGTTGTGCAGTTTTTCCAAAGATCTTTCTTGCTTCAGTGTCAAACATAGTTAAAGTCGTGGTCGACGAACAATCTTTAACCTTAAGTAAAATCATGAACCTATAATTAATGTTAAATGTAAGTTAGTTTGTTGTATGTATTGGTTATCAAATATTTTATATATATATATATATATACCTAATTACTTCATGAACCTCCAAACCAGGACAAGATTTGCCTGTGCACTCCCAAACTTCCCTTATTGCTTCTAATCCATCATCTCTTTCGTAAGACTGAAATTTTTTCTCAACCTTACTTTTACAATAGTTACATCCTCTGTAGTACCATTTTAGTTCATTTGATATTTCAGTAATTGTCCCCACAAGAATAACTTTCTTTGCCTGTTAATGTAAAAAAAAAAAATTAAATTCAATATTGTTTAATATATAATTGTATACAAATTACAAATAATATTTTATACTTACTGTTTTCATTGAACAAATGTATCGAGATAGGATAAAGCCACAGTTATGGAGAAACTCTTCTTCAACACTTGACATCATGATGGTACCAGAATTTGTATTTGATGATTCAAGAGATTCTGTAGCCTTAAATTTTTCAAGATACCTACACATATTTGATTAAATTGTTAAATATTAAATAACAAAGTTAACTATCTTTTAAATAAAACATATAATTGGAATGATGCTTGTACTGATTTCTGAAAGTTAACATTTCTTCAACATTTGTGTTGATGAAAACTCTTGTTCCTTCAAAGCTGTTAGTGAGGCTGATTTGACCTATGGGAATTAGAAGAAGAATTAGATTTGTGAGTATGTTGTGTTATTGATAACATATTAAAATTCACAGTTTATACCATGGTAATTATTTATTGCACCAAATTGGACAATAATAAAAACATGAGGGTCCCTATTTTTGTCATTCATGAATGTTGACATTGCAACAGCATGCTCCTCCCATAAGCTTACGTTTATCTCAATCCCACTGTTAAAATAAAAGATAAATGTGAAAATTATAATTGTTTAATTAACATAGTTTTTAATATAATTAATGCAAAATACTTACTCAAGATCACGAAGTTTGAAGTTAATTTTTGGCGCATCAACTCCGTTTCTTTTGGTTACAGGATCCAAATCGTTACAAAGTTGGACATATCCAATGAAATCTGTGCAAAAATTCATAATTAGATACAAATTTTTTAATGGTGGATTAAATTAGATAAGAACGTGAAAGTTAGAAATCATTACCTATAACTGCCTTTTCTTTATATGTGTTTTGCTTAACTGACGTGAAGTTAGCAAACTTGAAACTATACTTTGGGCCTTCCCAATTTGTGCAAGTTGAAACAGTTGTCTTACCAGTCAATGAAATTTTGTACTTATGTTCAACTATATTTGGGTTGGGAAGTTTTGAAACAGAGGGGTTTGTAATCAATAGAATTTCTTCAAGAACTAACATTTTTTCAATGTCATGTAAATTCTTATGAAAACATTGACAGTAAATAAAAGTTCCCTGTAACATACAAAATATATAATTAGTAACAATTGTATATCATTAAAAATTTCATTAAAATTTTTAAAACTTATAATTCACTTAATGTATTACCGTCTCTCCATTAAGAGCATATCAACCCTGAATGTTTCGTCTTCAGTACCATTCATTATTTTCCTCCATAAGCTTGAAACCTTAACCTTAATTTTTTTAATTTCTTTGGTGCTGCTTCAGATCCTTCAGCAAGATGATATTCTTGGTTGCCAGGATCCTAAAATTAATTTAAAACATGTATCAATAAATAATATATTAAATTATAACACTAACGTGAGTAATAATATATTAAATTATAAAAATAACGTGAATAAATACACTATTGCAGCCTTGTTCAATTAAACACAGAACTTACAAAGTCATATTATCTACAATTTGTGAGTCTAACATATAACATTTATATGTTATAACGTCCATTAATACTTAAATATATGTTTTATGAAACATATAAATTTTTTTGCAATGTTCATTGAAGAAACGTTAATAATCTGAATAATGATAATATTCAAAGATGAAATCATTGTATCAACTATTAATGAATTCATAGGATTTTTAAACAACAAAGTTAAAATTTAGAATTAATTTTAAATCATACCTGCTGTTTCTGCTGTCGACTTTTCAGAGTTGATTTTCTGCTTTGCGGTTTTTGAAATTTACAATAGCCATCTATTTATAACTAGTAGGAGCCCGCGCGTTGCAGCGGGACTGCACGTTGTTTGGTTAATCGGCTCACTATTTGTTTTCTGCTTGATTTGAAGCGCCATCTAAACGGTGAGGAAAGTAAGGCGACAATCTATGCCCGTTAGTTAAAGCACTTAAGTAATAATATGTTAAATTCAAGCTCCTACGTGTGTTTCTGGTACAAAATTTGTTTAAGCAGGCGGGATATTGTATTGTGAGCTCGCGCGTTGCAGTGGAGTCAACAATGTATAATTTACAGCAGCGGGTGTTGCCGACCCTCGTTTGGTGAGCGTAATATAAACGTATTCCTTACTTGTTAAACAATCAAAATCCATTAACTAATTGTCAATGTACAAAAGTTAAACAACAAAAATCATTCTAATTCTAATTCTATCTAATTGAAGTTCGCACTCTAGCTATTTTTGGGAGGAGATAAACTGCAGAATCAAAGAAAATGTAATAATAATCACCTTATGTTTTTTAACATGGTCAGACATCCGGTTAAATCTATGGCCACTGGTTTATCAGGGCGACTTCTTATATGTTTCAAGTAATTAAGTAAATAATAAAAGCACCATCATCATCTTACATTTCAACGGAAGTTACTAAGTCTTAATTTTCAACCAAGTTTGCTACCATGTATAACTCGAAAACATCACCCAAACCACTACTAACAGACATAATTAACTATTCTAAATTACAAACAGGAGAAAACTTACATTCCAAAGGAACACCACTTGGAGCAGAAGCTCTAAAAAAATTCATTTATTAGTATACAAATCAACTTCAACAGTAGGAATTCCTCTACTATCAATAATTTTCCTAGCCTTAACTTAGTAATCGCCGGAGGAACATCTTCACTTAGGCTATGTATCTGAATTTAAACAATTTCGTTTAGTTTTAAACATGTTTTATGATGTGTTAAACAAAGATTTCAGATGTGATTCCTCTACCTAACCAAACTCAATTGTTAATTTTCCAATAATGTAAATGGTTGTTAACATCAATAACTAACAATAACAAAACATCTGATATAAATTAACTAAGAAACTTACAATTAATAGTTTGCTCCATATCTTGTCTATTGCTTTTTTTTTTTGTTTAAAAAAAGTAAATGCTATATGTGTTGTAACAATGAAACAAACCTCTTAACAGAGAAGATTTCATGAAAATAATAGCTAAATCAAAGTAATTACCGCACGGTTAATGTGTTCTTATTGCACTCCAAAAATTTGGTTTGTAGGACCTCAAAATTCAACCACCAGCTGTGGACACACAAACATCACCTGTGATTCGGCTTGTCTTCTTCTCAACTCCATCCATATAGAAACCATGATGCTATTGCAATGGGTATAAAGTAGGATTCAATTAGTAAATGGAAGGGAAAAATAAATTGCGGTTAAAACCGATTAGGGATATAAAAAGAATCACAATGATTGAAGATGTGATCAGTCACACCTAATGGTGGTTTAAAGGGTGTGTTGATGGAAATAAGGTGAATAGTTGTTTATGCATTGAGGAGGCACTGGAAAGGACGTGAACTGACATAAATGTGTGTATATACATAGTTAACGAGCGTCTTAAAATTAAAGGAATAAATTACAAAAATCATCCTTTATGTTTATAACGGGTTGCAAATCATGTCCTTTAAAAACATAAATTATAGAAAACGTACTTTGTATTTACAAACTCTTACATGTTACGTCCTTTTACCCCTAACCCAGTTATTTTTTTTCTCGTTAAAATATAACCAAGGGGACCTCATGTGAGGGTATAGTGGTGGTGGGTGATAGTGTCGGTTGGTAAAGAGTGAGGGAAAGATTAAACTTAAGGGTGAGAAAATAGAGAGTTGTGTGTGTATATAGTTTTATGTATTAAAAGATTTTTTTTTATAATAAATGGGTAAAACGAGTAATCTACCCTCACATTGGGTCCACTTGGCCATATTTAACAAGAAAAGTTAACTAAGTTAGTGTCAAAGGACATAACGTGTAAAGATTAGTAAATACAAAGTACGTTTTCTGTAATTTGTGTTTCTAAAGGACATGGTTTGCAATTCGCTATAAACATAAATGGCGACTTTTGTAATTTTGTCAATTTAAAATAAAAACAATCGTCTTAAAAAATGCATCAATGATATATATAAAAAAAACAAAAAACAAAATTAATAAAAAAGTATTATAAATGAAATTTAACTTGTATTGAATTTTCGTATTAAATTTGTCTTACCAACCTAATGAAATTACATTTTTGCCCATATAAATAAATATGAAATGCCGATATTACCCGTCCAGAATACACTATATAGTAGTATAGAAGTATAGATACTTGTAGGAGATAAACAATAGATCATATTTTAATTTAAAATTTGCATAAATATCTCTTTAAATATGTTAAAAGTATATATTCCTTATCTTAAAACATAAATCACTTCGAACTTGAAAACATAATTCTTTTTTGTGAAACGTAACTAAGTATATCGTAACATTATTTGAATAATCTCATTACTTTTAAAAAAGGAAAAATGGAAATAAATAATCCCAACTATTCACTATTGGCCAATAACAGTCCCAACTACGAAAATCACCAATATTGGTCCCAACTTTCGACATATTGGAAACCAACGGACCCAAACTAACGGAGGCTAACTCCGTTAGTGTGATGCTGACGTGGCATGCCACGTAGGATGCCACGTAGGATCATTTTGCCACGTGGCATGCCACGTTGGATGCCACATAGGATTATTTTGCCACGTGGCATGCCACGTAGGATGCCACGTAGGAACATCTTGCCACCTAAGCATGCCACGTCAGCATCACACTAACGGAGTTAGCCTCCGTTAGTTTAGGTCCGTTGGTTTCCAATATGTCGAAAGTTGGGACCAATATTGGTGATTTTCGTAGTTGGGACTGTTATTGGCCAATAGTGAATAGTTGGGATTATTTATTTCCATTATTCCTTTAAAAACTAACTATAAATACACTTATTTATCTTTTATTAAAATATAAGATTCTAGAAGATTTCCTTTAAAAATAAAAAAAAAACAATCACAAATTTTATTGTAATCAACTTATTTATCATATATCTCTTTAAATAAGTTAAAAGTAGATATACGTTATCTTAAATCATAAATAACTTCCAACTTGAAAACGTATTTCTATATTTATGCAACGTAATTAACTATGTATTAAAATTATTTTAATAATCACTTTAATTTTAAAAAACTAACTATAAATAAACTTATTAATCTTTTATTCAAATATAAGAATCTACAAATATTTCCTTTAAAAACTAACTATATTTATGACACGTAATTAAATTTTTTTTTTTTGAAAGGCAAAAAAAAAAAAATTTAAATAAAATATATATTAAAATTATTTTAATAATCACTTTAATTTTAAAAACTAACTATAAATAAACTTATTAATAATAATCAATTAATATGTTAAAAAATTACCTGATCAGAATATGAACATAACGAAGACGATAACTGTTGAATTGATTAATATCAATCAATTCGACCGTGTAGTCCTTTGCGGCCACGGCCATGTCAACTGTATAGTCCTTAGCAGCAGTCGCCATGTCCACCATGTAGTCGTTCTCGGCCACCGCTGCGTTGTCTTAGCACCACCACAAAGTGTCATGAAGACAAACAGCCTAAAGAATATAAGTAAACATCAAAAGTATAAAGAAACTTCAAATGTCTTTACCATAATGATAATGCTAAACCATAAATTGGCATACATACAGACATAAAACATATTCATTCAAAAGGTGTCGAGACCTCATTAAAAACGCTAGTAACGGACAAATGTACGCACAAACCGCATGACCCATAAGTTATATAAGTAGATGATTCCACAAAAAGAAACAGATTTAAGGCAGGCTAAGCACAAACCTCATGACCTTTAGTGTCAGAAGAAAATTTGTTTTTCTTTTTTTTTTGGTGGGGTCCGTCGGTTATTATAGACGGATTTTGCAGTCTATGATACTCATTCGTTTAGTAGTAAAGTCACCTGGAGGGTGTGATTTGATGTGAAGTAAGTTGCATAGTCATTGCCTGCAACAGAGATGATTGCCAAGGATGATGAGTTAAGTTGCAGGTCTTGTTTCTGTTGAACAAACTGTTGAAAATAGTCTATTTGGGTGCTCATGTTTGGTTGATTCACCAATGTGTTGAAGACACATGTCCCTCTATATGCAAAGTTCATCCCATATTTGATTGATTTCTTCCCACCAGCTGATTTCCATCCTCAGTATGTTATTGGAGATTTTGTGCCTAGTATTCCAGCTACATTACAACCAAATATAAAGTTAATGTTATGTTTATACAATTATATTACGAAACTTCCATGATAAAGTTTAGGACTAACGAACCGATGTAATCTGTGAGCACACGACCATCAAAAAACCTGCCGGAAGGACTGCCAGGAAAGGTCATGCCATACGGTTGCTGCCATGAACCGCCATATGATTTTGGCCAGTTTCCAATGTCCACATATGAGTCTCCGAACACAAACAGCTTCAAGTTACGTTTCTGGTGATGCTGCGTGTTGATAATTACCGAAGAGCTGTTATCGGAGATGATAGCCGTTATGGAGTAGAAGAGACATTGCTCACCAGAAATGGTTAAGTGACGTTCAAACTTAGAAAGTTATGAAAGCGCCGAAGGAACGATTATATACATGCTTACAAAAATAAGAACATTTGGGAGAAACTGGAATATTATAGTCGCTAGCCAGCTTGATCTTTAAAGCCAACTTAACCACGATTGAGCATGATCCATCGCTCCTGCATTAATTATCCTCTATGTTATGAACAATATGTATTAGTATGTAGATTTAATGAGGAACATAAGTATGTATTGACATTTAAATAGCTCATTATGGTTGGAAATAACGCAATTGCTATTTGAAAACACTAAGTAATTACTCAGTATCATCATCACGTCTGTACAAAAGATGTATTCAAATCCATCAACATTGGCTAATAGAATGAGGGTTGACACTTGTAGGAATCCAGGAATAAATGCAGGCACCTCTCATATGAATATGAGGCCATCATCATGTATGCAACATGAACCAATTTCAAAACAACTGTAAACAACAATAGTCTCAAACCGACATATAAAATTTGGGTTTGCACCCATAACATACTCCCGGAGACAAAAAAAAAACAATAACATCAAGTTCGACCAATCAAGTTGATAACATAAATCTCTATTTTTTTTAAAAAAAAACTACAAAAATTCAAACGGATAACAAAGGCTTAGAGAAATCAGGTAATGAACTGAAATACTAAACTAATTAAAGCCAAAATTTAAGTATCAAGTAAAAAATCAAGTTTTTGACTTAATTAAACTAATTATATCTACTGATTATTGTAAACTAACTTCTGAATTCAGATTTGCAATGACCATTTAAGCCAAAAATTAATGACAGAAAGAACAAACATATTGTTATATGTGTTCTACTATCTTGTGTTCATGACCAGAAATTAAAACCAAAAAAAATCCAATTAGAACTTGGTCAATACCATTCAAGATCCCCAAATCCCATCACAGAACTTCTAAAACCAACCAACATGATCAAGAAAGCAAAATATGACAGCATACCATTCAAACTCTAAGTAAGTGGAAATCATGAAAAGTTATCATGTGAAATCGTTTATTAAATTTCAAACCGTCAAAATGCCGTCGAAGTACTACCACCACCATCATACTCTAAGCCCTAGGTACCTTCTCAAAGCAAATGTATAATTTAGTTTGTCTCCATTTATTTGAAATATTCATATTGGCAATTGCAACCCTCTAATTTTTACTCACTGCTTATTAGTTAACGTACCTCACAGAAGGCTTAAGGCCAAAGGCTTATGGAGTATTGTTTCAAGATATGTTGGGGAAGAAACATGTGGCATAGTTTGGTATTTCATACATCAATAACATACCAAATCAATATACTATAATAAAACCAAACAATCAGATCTGAACGATACCAAATCAATGTACTATAACAAAAAACTAACAAACAACCGTTAATTTAGAAAATAATATCAGATCTGAACGAAATATTGTTAAAAGAAACCTTACATCTAACATATCAATAAAATAGAATAATTATGAATTTCATACATCAATAACATACCAAATCAATATACTATAATAAAACCAAACAATCAGATTTGAACGCTACCAAATCAATGTACTATAACAAAAAACTAACAAACAACCGTTAATTTAGAAAACAATATCAGATCTGAACGAAATATTGTTAAAAGAAACCTTACATCTAATATTGTTAAAAAGATGAACGAATTAGGCACGCAAATGTGTTTGTTAAAATGATTAACGAATTAGGCACACAAATTTATGAAAAGATAAAAGATATCGATAAACTATTTCAATTAGGTATAATTATTGTGAAAATATCAAAGAAATCGTAAACAATAATAAAGAACATAAACGCGATTAACACAAAATGCAGAAAAGATAAAACCAATCGGAAAAAAAAAGAGAATCTGAAATCCGAACCTTAGAAAATCAATGCGATGAACAAATCGTACATTTAGGAAGAACAAATCTAATCAGTAATAACATGAACACTTAATGTTTATTTTTTTTGAAAGGTAAACACTTAATGTTTATGTTATTGCCATTTTCTAGATGGAATAATGGAAATAAATAATCCTAACTATTCACTATTGGTCGATAACAGCCCCAACTACGAAAATCACCAATATTGGTCCCAACTTTCGACATATTGGAAACCAACGGACCCAAACTAACGGAGGCTAACTCCGTTAGTGTGATGCTGACGTGGCATGCCACGTAGGATGCCATGTAGGATCATTTGGCCACGTGGCATGCCACGTAGGATGCCACGTAGGATTATTTTGTCACATGGCATGCCACGTAGGATGCCACGTAGGATCATCTTGCCACGTCAGCATCACACTAACGGAGTTAGCCTCCGTTAGTTTGGGTCCGTTGGTTTCCAATATGTCGAAAGTTGGGACCAATATTGATGATTTTCGTAGTTGGGACTGTTATTAGCCAATAGTCAATAGTTGGGATTATTTATTTCCATTTTTCCTTTCTAGATATACATTAAAAAAATATGTAAATGTTCAAGTGAGGCTCTCATTAACAACTACTTAATGCATGTGGACAATAATTTGGATCGGTTGTAGTAATTGGTTTTACCATAGTGCCTGGAGACCTAGATTTGCTTAGCTTACAAAGCTACCCTACCTTGCAAAATTTGTAGATGTATACCAACATGCTGATCTGCTCAGGGAACTACTATTCGAACCCAAATTATGAGCCAATCATTTTGCCGCACATAATGTCCCGAAAAAACGTACTTTCTTTTTGTAACCTTTAAAATTTTAGGATTGAAACCAGGCATTAGCCTTGCAAGACTTTACGGAGCAACGTATGAAATCAACATTGTATTTATTTGACAATCATGTCTTTGAATATTGTTATCTCATTTTGTTTTATTAAAAACCCGAAATGGGTGGTGGTTTGTAATAGATATCATAATTGAATTCGATATCAGACGGAACACCCGCGGTAACGCGCGGGTATTCCCACTAGTGTTCATAAAAAGGTAACAAAATCATTTGAGTACCAAATTCATTTTCCCCAATTTTTACCTCACTTTTACGCACTCTTCTCTAGGTAGTAGTCACATAAATCACAAACAAATTTCACAAACCAAAAGCACAACCGATCATTGAAAATTGATGGAGGGTGCTCAAAGTACCCTAAATAGTGGGAGACAACAACATATGTTTTTTTTTTTTTTTTTTTTTCTGAACGGCAAGTTTCTACTCTTTGTAAGACTTGAACCCATGACTTCCCTCCTTAGGTGTTCCTACAAGCTTTGCTTCTACCATTAGGCCACCAACCCCAATAACAACATATGTGGTTATGGCTGCAAACGAACCGAATGAACACGAACAAGGCTTTGTTCGTGTTCGTTTGTTAAAGAAATTATGTGTTCGCGAACTGTTCATGAACACTTGACGAACGAGATTTTATGTCCGTGTTCGTTTGTTAAGAAAACACTTGTGTTCGTGTTCGTTTGTGTCTGTTTGTTAATTTTGTTTATGAACGCACACGAACACAAACGAACATTAATGAACACAAACAAGTGTTCATGAACGGAAACAAACACAATATTAAGTTTCTAATAAGATCGAATTCACATACATTAAGGCATTAGCTAGATCCACCCAAAATATAACTTAATTATCCAAACATACTTAGTATTAACCTAATATAGGTAAACATAATAAAGTAGTGTCTCAAAAAACTAAGTTCGCATCAGAGGTGAATGGAGGAGGGCATGGTGGAAACATATAATGAAAGGGGATACTAAAAGTAGGTTTATTGATCTAATATAATCATATATATTACCTCACATCATAGTTGTCAAAGCGCCTAGGCGCAAGGCGCATAAAAAACGAGGGCTTTTTATAATTAGGCGCATAGTATAAAATACATTTTTTAGGGATTTTAGAGATGTTTTAAGCTTGTTTAGGGCCACTTTAGGATGTTTTAGGGTTGTTTATGACTTGTTCATGACTCCTTTAGGATGTTTTAGAGGTTTATGCAACTTTTAACCTGAATTTGGCTAGAAATCAGCCTGAAAACAGCCCTGATAGTGCGCCTCAGTGCCTAGGCGCGCCTAGGCGCGCTTTTGACAACTATGTCACATATATTATTTATTTATATGGGTAAAATAAATAAAAATTAAAAAGTATAAAAATTAAAAATCCTATTAAACTATCGAACATAAACGAACACGTTACCGAACGTTCACGAACATAAACGAACGAACGCGGCCTCTGTTCATGTTCGTTCGTTTAACTAAACGAACAAAATTTTTTTTTCGTGTTCGTTCATTTATTAAACGAACGAACACAAACGAACTTCCCGCCGAACGGTTCATGAACTGTTCGCTGAAAGTTCAGTTCGTTTGCAGCCCTATATGTGGTTACAGGGGCGAAGCTTTGGTAGGGCCGGACGGTGCCACAGCAACATGCCCACACCAATTGTTTGCTTTATAGTGAATTTTACGTGTTTTTGCCGAAAACTTTATATGTATTGATTCCGGACCCTTCCGTTTTAAGGATTTCGTGACTTTTGGTCCCCACCGAAATTTCTTTCAAGCTTCGCCACTCTGTGGTTACACAAACATATCACATAAATACAATATACTATTATAACGATTCTGAAAGTATTATTAGTCGTTCTTAAATTATCAATTCATAAATAAATTATCATTTTCTGAATTTACTTGTTAGAAACCTTCCTCGTCTGAATCATTTTATGACGTTAAACCAACTCACAAGCTAAGGTAGTGTGCATGGTATTAGCTCACTTATTTCATAGAAAATACATAGTGTTTTGTTGACGTGTTGACTTCAAGTCAAGCAAAAAGTACGTCAACCCTAGTTTATTAACATTAAAATTTCTGGCAAAAAAAAAACCTTTAATTCTATGCTCTTTTCCATGTTGTTTTAACTTTGGAGACCACCATTTCCAAGGTAGTGGTTGTGTTCCACATTTTCCTACATAATTTCTTAGAAAAATTGTTGTTATTTGGAATCTAACAATGATAGCTAGTATATGCTCACAGTATATATATATCCTACAAATCATACAACACATGACATTAAGTTATTAATTAGCCAGGTCCAATTCGCATTAAACATCTTCTTTAATTTCTTACTAGAAGGTCCGTTTTTTGTTGAGTTCACTACTTCATCTTATATGGAGGTGACACGCGTCAAAGAAAATTCATTTTCTAAGCTTTTACGCTTCAAAATTGCAATTTGTAAATTGAACACTTGCGAAGTTATGTTGGAATCCCTTCGAGTTTTGGCTCAATCCCTATTGACCCATTTTCCAGTCTCATGGGGCAAGTTAAGGGCCACTCCCACACCACCTGACCTACAACAGCCCACCAACAAAGAGTTTCTGACCCTTGAGGAGATAAACATGGTCATGTGTCAACTGGGGATCCAGCCGTATGGCGGTCATGATGGGAGTATCAACGTTTTGTCTGTGTTCAATGACGAGGAACCATGTTTGGGTGAAGTAAAGCTAGCCTTTGATGTGTTTGATGTGAACTCAGATGGGTTCATTGATGAGTTTGAGTTGCAAAGAGTGTTGTGCAATCTTGGACAAAGTGAAATGGCAAAGTTGGAGGAATGCAGAAATATGATCAAAGGTTTTGATATCAATGGTGATGGAGTCATTGATTTTAGTGAATTTGTTAAGCTCATGGAGACATGTTCTTTCTAAAAGGTGGGTAGTTTTCTTTTGAAAATTTAACAATGTTGTGTATGATGTTCTATAAATTTGTAGCTAATTAATTAATGCCATGTAATGGATATGTGGTTCGGGTTATGCATAGTTCGTTCAGTTCGCTTATTATCTTCAACAAAATCGAAGTCATCGGTTGACCGATACAATTAATCAATCGATTTTAGGTTAATTTGTCAGTTTTCAATTCTGTTCAGTTAGGATGGTTGCAACTCCATGTCAGTGTGACATCATCACATTAGCTTACACCATAACATGTGGAAAATCAACCCCGACCTCAGCCGCATAATCGATTTGAGCAAAGCCGACGTGCACATCTTCTGTTTTGTTGGGGTTATTATTCACCACTTGCTTAAAAAAATTTCGAAGCTTTGACACTTCGATTGGAGGTCTGCGTACTTGTGAGAGATTGAATCACACGTACGTTGTCTTCCCCCGACAAGTTCACCAAACTCGGCTAAAACTCTTTTCCAGTTCGGAGCGTTGATGCGACCACAAACACGACCCAGACCGGTGCTAGTTGATGTGGCGTTGTTGCGTACGGTGTCGTACGCAATCACTAGGGCAATTTCCTCCTCTTGCGTCCAAGCAACCATTGTGAATGTGAATGAGGATGATGAATAGAATTTTGTGATTTTTTTTTTGTGTGTATAGGAGAAGAATTTGTGTGAGTGCGGGTATGAAGGGGGTAAATATGTATATATATAGGTAGGTAAATTTTTTTTTTTAAATTTTGGTCAACATGACCGTTGGCCAGCAAGCTGATTGCCCGCGATGTGTGTCACAAAGATTATGAATCGCGGTCGTGATGAAGTTGGTGGGGCGGTGTTCGTGATGGTCACGGCCATCACGGCTGGTCCATCACGGGCCGCCCCGAGTGGCCTTATGTGACAACAAATTTTTAAATAATGAATTAATAATAAAAATCTAACAAACATTTAATTGACTAGTTAGAGAAAGAGGGGCCACTCAACTCTTGTGCGTCTCGGCAAGAGTGGCATACTTGGCTAAGATTGGAGTTACGGGGCCCACAAGCAGGCAACAAAAAGGTCTTAGGGAGCCGGATCACATGGCAAACACTTTAGACGGTTTGACCTGTTGTTAGGTCCGAATTTCTTGAAATAAGGTCGTAATTTCATCAATCAACAATTTTCCCCAAAACGATTTTGGTTTGGAACCACTAGAGGTGAACATACCAGTTTTTTTCACAAAGCGATTTTGGTTTGGAACTGGTTTTGACTTTTA
Organism: Ambrosia trifida; assembly: GCA_028751855.1. Lineage (NCBI taxonomy): Eukaryota > Viridiplantae > Streptophyta > Magnoliopsida > Asterales > Asteraceae > Ambrosia > Ambrosia trifida. The sequence continues at coordinate 36,450,205 of CM054123.1, read as the reverse complement.
CAAGTTCCATGCCAAGCTAGTTCAGTTATGTCCTGGTTTGGTCAGTTGCAAATCAGTTTTTTTACTCAGTTTCGGTTTGGTTCTATTTCATTCCATTCCTGTTCATGTATGCATCTTTTACAATTATATAAACCACATAAAATCTAACTACTGTTAACTTTTAGATTTTTTAAACATGATAATCGATAATCAATAAAGAGAAACATAATTTTATTTGTGTTTATGGCCAAAATTATTATTTTCCTAATCCGGTTTCAATTTTTCGGTTCCAACCGTTTTCTAGTAATACCAGTTTTGATTCAATTTGGGTTTGTGTACCAGTTTTGGTTCCAGTTCTGATTCGTTTGGCTGGTTTTAGTGTTGGTGTTAGCCCGATTTTTGCTACGGTTTCGGCTTGGACTTTATTAGATGAAACGGGTTTATACTGGTTTTGGCTCTGGTCATTTTTTATGGGTTTTGGTTCCTAACCGATTTTATTTCCATCCCTACCCATTGCAGCCGACCATTAATTTTGGTGGTGGGCTTTTAGTGATCATCAAAGTTTGGGCCAGTTTACTTGCCATATTTACACTGCCACACGGCCACGCATTTAATCCATTCGATTTGAAGACACTGGTGAACTAATTCGGCCCATCTGGCCCAATAAATTTTGCATGTGGTGAGTTTGTGGACACCGACCCACAAAGCATAGACACCCATTAGTTTAATTCCATGGCCACATGAACTCCTTGAATAATTCGGGCCGTCTGTATGTATAATACCATATTAGGAGAACTATGTACTACACAGCTCAAACAACAAAAACCATATAATAAACAAAACTGTTATCTATACTACATTATAAAGGAGGAGACATGAGCAAATATGTTCAAAGTTTATTAAAATAAATGTCTTGTTGATAATTCTTTATTTCTCTGTTTACTTGTTTATACTGATAATGGTTGTGTTTTGGTTTATCTCCTCTGTTTTGGTTTCTATGCTCATATTTGGTTTTGAGTTCATGCTTGACAATACGTATCCATATGGTGGTTTGGTCTAAATTTGTGAAAAACTATATAGAAGGATTTGGGAATAAAAATTATTTATGCTCATATTTGGTTTTGAGAACAGTGCTGATGACTGAATTTTGATGGTCAAAGAAGTTCATTTTCATATATAGTGAAATCTTTTTTTATACTTGGGTGTCCCGCGTATACATTATCCCTTAGATGTTGAAAGTTAAGGACATATGGTTGGACAATTTAGATAGTGTGGCATGAAAAGTTATAAGAACTTATATGTAGGATCTAAAAAAAATATAGTTTCTTTTCAAAGTTTAAACAATGAAGAGAAATGGATTAATTTCATATACATTGTTTCGTATTCAAAGACAATTTCATATACATCGTTTTGCATTCAAAGACGATGGAAAGAAGACAATATGTTTTTACACTTTTCCTACAAGTTGGTGGGCTAACACGGCTACGTTTGTGCATTGTTAAAAAAATATATTTATCTTAATCGTCCGCAGCAACGCACGGGTTCCCATTAGTAATTTTTAATGGATTGGAGAATTTTTAAATAACGTCTTATCATCTAATACAATTAAAAAATGCTACAATTAAAATATTTACATAAGATTGTGTGTTGTGATTCAAGTTATCACCCAGATTCATCCTCTAATATTGCGCCACCTCATGCTGACTTGACGTTGACTGGACACTGAATAAAGCATTCCTAAAGTCACTTGACCCTGTTAAGGTTAAGGTGAGCAGGGGCTTTATCCTGGTTTTTTTTTTTTTTTTTGTTTACAAATTTATAAACTAAAAAGACAAATTTAATAATAACACGCAAAACATTAAACATAATTAAAAATAAAATTAAACATCATAAAAAATAAAAATAAAAAAAGGAAATACCTAAAAACTACTCAAACCACTCAATATGTTTTTATTCCTTTTCCAATTCCTTTACGATTCCTGCTCTTTTTCAAGTATCGCTCGGCAACTCGACTCAAGGTTGCTGACGTCCACGGTAAGAAAGTCCTTGTTCCTCATTCTTTGTTAAGCAGCCTTTCACTTGCGCCGTACTCGCAATACTGCTTGTTAGTTTCTTAATTTCAGCACAAAAGTCGGCATCGACTTCATGAATTATCTTCTTCCCTAGTCCCTCCCGGCTGGTCGACGCGGTGCTACTTTAGCTGCATCCGAACCGTCTACGCTTAGGTCGATCCCTACATGAGCATCCGAGCTATTATAGGAGATGCCCCCCCCCCCCCCCCCCCCGAATTAGTTTTCGCGCACTTTGGCCCTGACTCGCCCATTTCATTGAGTACACTAGCTAGACCCATTTCGAACAATTTCCTCGTCAAACGTTTTCATAACCTTGTACATACGAAACACCTCTTGCTTCCATTCTCCATAAGTGAATTGGTAAACTTGAAAATCACCCGACGTATTTTTGAATTTCGAACCACCGTCCGGATATCATATCGGCGTTACGTGCCTCATTTTCCACTTGCTTGTAGAAAAACTCTAGTCCAAAATACCCTCGCTTTTAGGTAGTCCGCTACATAAATAAAAAAACTAACCAACGTTAGCAAAAATTATAAAAGTGTTCACAAAACCAAAAGAATAGTGACATGATATACCCGTTTTTCAATCCTCTGAAATTTCAATCCAAGCATGACACAATGCAATTTTCTCGTCTTTGGACCAAGGAGTTGTTGTTCGTTTTGGCCCGGAGGTTTTTCTCGTCTTTCTTGAACTTCCACCTCTTCCGATTTTCTTGAACTTTTATGCGATCGTCAATTTTTTTAGACCTTCAACCATATCCTCTTGTGTCTTTGGAATAACAAAATCCGGAGACGGATGTAGCATTTGACTCATTTTATGGTCAATCTCCGTGTTCACCTTGTCATCACCGAAACCAGTATGTGGTCGGTAACAACACACTAGCCAATCTTTATTCTAATTTATTTAGAATAAAGATTGTGTGTGGAGAAGAAATGGAATGGTTTGAATTCTAAATTGGGTTAAAGGGGTTTAAATAAGGAAAAAAATTAAAATAAAAAAATAACTTAAAAAAACACCCAACGTTCGAATGATTTTTTACATATTTCCTCCTGCTAAGGCTCCTAATTACATATTTACCCAGCCCTAAAAAACAATTACATATTTCCCCCTGGGAGGGGGAAATATGTAATTGACTTTTTAAGTTGGGTAAATATGTAATAAATGATCTTAGCAGGGGGAAATATGTAAATGACTCACGTTCGAAAATTTGGCCCCACCATAGCCAACGACTATTTTTGTGCCGCTAGCCTTCTCACGGCACGCCCCCCCCCCCCCCCCACACACACACACACACATCACGTGGTCATGCTGTGGTGTTCGCTAGCCAAGTGGCAGCCACCTCACCCACAACAGACAGTCTAAGGTAAATACAAGTGATACATTAGCCAACAATATAATTAACAGACTAATATAATGTGGTATCATGACAGTGAAGAATGAATGAAAAATTTATAATTAAAATCGGTAGCACACGTAATTTTTTTTTCATAGATCTTGAAATATTTCTTTATATACAACATCTATTGTCTGATTAGTGTATATGTAGTGGTGGAGGGTTATGGGTATTAAAATATTAAAAAGTAATAGAAGGAGGGTTATGGGGGTTATGGAAAAAGAGGGTGTAGTGGGAAGGGGGGTTATGGGGGGTTAGACTAAATAGTGTGCATGCAGGGAGGTGGGTCGGGGTGATGATGTGGCCTCCTCCCCGATCGGGAACACCGCCCCCCTCCCCCCCCCCCCCCCCCGAAAATTTTTGGGGGAAATCGGGGAAATCCTCCCGTTTGAACCGAGCTTGCTGATTGGCTATTTTCTTTTGAACGTTAAAAAGGGGGGGCCCACTTTTGAATATGTTAGCCGTTGTAAAAAAAAAAAAAAAATTCAAACATTTACTATATATATATATATATATATATATATATATATATATATATATATATATATAAACTTACCCCACAATTCACACAACTCACTCAACTTTTATAAACCAAACCACCACATTTTATAAAATTACTCTTTCAAATTTTATAACCAAACCACCAATGGATCCAAGGCGTTCAACCCCACAACCCTTTTACCCGAACAACCCCGCTACTCCTTCGACACAAGCTCCAAACTTTCCCTTCCCCGCTACACCGCTCGACCCTAACACATTCGGATTTGGCGGTTTTACTCAACCACAAAATCCATGGCAAATGCAAATGCATCACCAACAACACTTTCATATGCAAATGCCACCCCCGAACCAAATGCCAACCGTCCCCGCTAAACCCGAAACTCAACCCGAACACGACTTTATATCGTTAGGCGTCGATGACGACGTTATCCCCGAAACTCAACCAACATCTAAAAAAGACACAAAGGGGAAGAAACGTGCCACTACTAAGGCGGATAGCGTTCCATGGACTCAAGACGAGCTGGAGGCCTTAGCACGAGCGTGGGTGAACGTTTCTACCGACCCGATACGAAGTAAGTTTTATTATTATTTTTTTTGGCCGTGGGGGTGGGCGTACATGAGGCCGTATGAGATTTTGAGGGCATGTGATAAATGGAGGGTGGTGCCAAACGAAGTGGCACAAGCAAAACGAACAAAGACGAGCACCTCGGGAAGTTATAGTGCGGGGGGGTCCGATGCTCGTTGTACTATAAATATAAACGATGACCCCGAGTTTGACGATGATGCTCCCGCGCCCGAATTGGAGCGGCCAATTGGAAGGCACCGCGCGAAAAAAGCCGCATCGAGCTCAAAAGGAAAGGCCTCCGCTTCGAAATTAAGTGTGGTTGACAAAATAGATTCGTTGATTTCAAACTTTAACGAGTTTAAGTCGGAGCAAAATGAAAGGTGGAATGAAAGAAGGAAGGAGAAGGAAGAAGCACTTGATCTAGAGCGGGAGAAGCTTGCGTTGGAGAAGGCACGGCTCGCGTACGAGCAAGAAAAGGTGGAGTTTGCGATGATGGACAAAAATATCGACGATCTTCCCGAGCAAGAAAGAGCGGGGTGGGCGGCGAAGAGAAACATGATCGCGAACAAGTGGCTTGGAAAAGATATGCTTTAGATGGTTTTTTTATGTAATTTTCTTGTTATTTTTTAAATTTCCATGCATTGTAGGTTGTAATTTTTTTTAATTTAATGAAATTTATCTTTAGTTTTTTTTTTCGGTTTTATTTTTTATTTTTTTAAAATATTGCCGTTTTAAAAAAAAATTATATGTTTTTTATACATTTTTTATAAAAAAATAATTATGAAATATAAAATATATAATTAAAAAAAAGGAAAAAGAATAAAAAAAAGAAGGGGGAATGGGGGAGTTGGGGGAAACCATTTCCAAAGTTTGGGGGAGAAAATGGGGGAAATGACATGGCGCTGATGTGGCAGTTGGGGGAGTTGGGGGAATGGGGGGGCACACCATATAGTCTTATAAATGATTGTGTAATCATTGCTTTTTATTTATTTTTATTACTATTATTATTATTATTATTATTATTTATTTGTTATTAAAAATACAAATTACATTAACTAATAACAAAATCAGTTTCTAAATAACTCAAAAAAAATAAAAAATAAAAAACAAAATAACAAAAAAATGGCTTAAGATATGATTCTCAAATCCCAAGTGAGCCACTACGCAAAATCAGTTTCTAAACAAGTGAGCCCACATTTGTAAAACTCCCAGAAACCAAAGGGTAAAAATGGAAAAAAGAGAAATTTGTTCATCATCAACATTGGGGATCTGAACATCATCTTCTTCATTATCAACCTCATCTTCTTCATCATCAACATCTTCATCTTAATAATAATAATAATAATAATAATAATAATAATAATAATAATAATAATAATAAAAGGTCAGAGGACAACGCCCGTTATATGTAAAGCGCCTGACGTCCAAAACGCCCTATAGCACCCGGGGGGCGGTGTTCCCGGGCGCTATAGGCAATTATAACGCCCCAAAACGCTCGACTACACATAACCTTAGTAGCTATACTAACTCTACCCAATATTACTAATTTTACTACATTTCTACTCTTTACTTTTTATATTGCGACATACAACCGTCCATATGTGAAAACCACTTTATTTAAATATGAATCAAATCTAGATAATAATTGTTCTTGGCTTTTACCATCTCTATCAAATATTACCTCCATATATTATCACCGTTTCTATAATGTGTTCACCAAGCGTTATGATTCGTAGCCTAGTACCATTAAAAGTTCATTTTGCTAATCAATAATTTCTAGCAGCATTACAAGAACACCAACCATTAGTACTATTATAATTAAGATTTAGTAATCCTGGTATTTTAGACCGTTTAGATTTGGTTGATCTAGACAACGGATGATTTCATTATGGTTTGTTAAAAGTAGTATTCAAAAGGTGTTAGCTAACAACATTGGTGATACATACCAAATATGGGGCCAACCTCATGTAACTTCTTTCTGTTATGTGCCCACAGAATCATATGTTTGATGATGACAATGTTGTTAGCCCGTTAGATGCATGCCCACTCCCATGTGAATAGCATGAACAATCACACTTACGAAGATTCTGCCGAAGAAAGGATGTTTGGCTGTTACTCCTCTTTTGAATGAATTTCAATTTCCACAACACATTAGATAATAATTTAGGGGGTTAATATTGGTAAGCACCAAACCACTCTACCTCTCTCTATATATACATATGTATCTAAAGATGTATATACAGAGAGAGATAGAGTGAAAGAGGTGCCCAATATTAATTTTTGGCAGGGCCGGCCCTTAAGGGATGCGGGGAGGACTCCCGGCCCGGGCCCAATTTCTCAGGGGGACATTGACCCTGCGGCAATCCAAGTTTTCTTAACAGTGATGTCCTTAATTCGATGAATTTTTGTATGTTTTAGCCCCAAAATTGATAAACAAGTATTAATCAAAATGGACGATAGTTTATATAAAACAGAAAGTAAAGAAATGTTGAGGAAGGTTAAGAATTAAATAAGAAAATGAAATGGTTTGAGAAAAAAAAATTGCAGCTCGATCCGGGTACATGAATTTTCAAGGTCGACCCTGATTTTTGGCTGGTAAGATCACCTTATGTTTCCCTCTTGTAGGAGTTAATTAGATGGATGGGCTTTGTGGGAAAGTCATATTACAGTTTTGATCCCAAGTTTTCAGAAATTAAACTTTTAATCTCAACTGTTAAATAGACGTAACATGTTTGGTTCTTAGTGTTATTTGTCAGTTTTTTGGTTTCATGCATTGAGAGTTGTTCTTTTAGTTAGTGGCGAAGCTTGTAAAAATAGTTATGGGGCAGAAAATCACGAGACCCCAATATTTTACTACCAGTGGGGGCAGGAAGATGAAATCGTTGTGGCTGGACTCAATTCATATAAAAATTACCTACAAAAATCGCAAACTTCCACCATCACTACTAGAAAAGTGGTCATTTGCTACATAAGTTTCCTTTGAAAAAAAAATGCATCACAAATTTTGAGAAAATTGCTACTAATTTGTGGCGACAAAAAACACTCTTATTTTTTGGACAAATTTGCTACACAATAGCGATCAATACTTTGAAAATTGCATAAGAAATACGTAAGAATTGCATCATAAATTTCCCACACCATATTTTAGTAAGAAATACATTGAAAATTACGTAGTAAATGTGTAGTAATTGGTTTCTGACGAGGGTTTTTCTACCATAACTTCTATTCAATAAGGTGATATGAGCTCTTCTTCTACTTCATGTTCATTAATTTACGTTTTCATAAAACACACCAAAATCTCATCTTCCTAAATCAAGAGAATTAGATGGAATTAGATGAAATAAAGGGTACCGTAGGATGCATTGGACCTTAGATGATCACTAGAAGACTCATGCACTTTAAGAACTTCCTGATTTGAACATGAATTTGGTGTTTAGGGTTTGTAGGTGAAAGGAGATGGAATCTCCTGCTGCTTATTTTCGACATACACACACTAAGTGTGTGTTTCCCCTTTAATTTACTAAATAAAACTCAAGTTTCACATATTGGCACTAACCCCCAAATGTCATTTTCTTATAAAACTAACTAGTCAATTTAGTTTTCTTATATCGTTTGCTCACTTTTATAATTAATAACATTAACTAGGTTATTTCCATATTAGAACATAACCCACATTCTTATTTTCTAAGTCTCGTTTTATTATTTTGCTAATCACGCCTAATGCCATAATTAGGCGAAATGGATTATTTTGGGGCATTACATACACCACCTAGCAAATCTCGCCGACAATCTCTGATTCCTTTATCACTCTAATTGCCGATCTCACGAGAACTTCTTGTCGCTTTACCACCATCGCAGCCCCGCAAGAGGCTTCTCCTCCTTCTCGGAAAGCGACTCTCAAAACTGTGGCTCTAATACCACTTGTTAAACCTGATTGTGCAGACCCAACCTAAGAACAAACACCAAATACTTAGACTTGCTAAAACCTTTAGTGACTCTTTTTTATTAACTTAAATGAATGAAAAATACAAAGGAAACAAAGGCTTTTATAGACCTACTATCCTAACTCTACTACAATTCTAGAACATACTAAATGATAATGAATAAACACAGATAACTCAAATCTAATACTAGATAATCCTAATCTAATATTAATAGATAATTCAAATAATACCTCACCTCCTTCCCCACACCTTCGACATCACCTCCTTCCCCTCACCCTTTCTCCTTTTATCCAACCCTGAACCGCCTCCTCCCCGGACCTGACAACACCCTGTAACGGCTCCTTTTAGGATTTCAAATTGTTTTCCGGAAACCCGAAACTCAGAAACCATTGTGGAATTAGGAAGCCCCTTTCGAATTCGAAAACCTCCCTAGGAATTCGGAAACCACTTTCGAATTGGGAGCCCAAACATTTTTCCCTTATCTCCCTGTTCTAGTTTGTCTCTCACCTTTTTCTCTATCTCATAATGATAATAAATGATAATAATAAGAAAAATAAAAATAATAAATTAACAGATAATAATATTAATAATGATGATGGTGGTGGTGGTGGTGTAGTTGTCCTGTAGTGGTGCCCGAGGGGGTGGGCAATTGCAAGTTGCTTCCCTCTCCTTTGGTTCTTTGGTGGGATTGGTTGCGATCCCTTACTCATCTTGAGACGGGGGATATTTTTCGGTTTCTTATGGGTCCGGCGAAAGGAAAGCGCATTGCCTTGAAAGGCACTGATGGGGGTGCTGCTGTCAGCTCCAACGGGGTGTGGTTATGCCCCTTTAAAGAATTCCATGTTTGTAAAGATGGCAAGCATGGTTCTGGAGGTTACAACAGGCTGATCCGCACCTTCAGCAGTTCCATTTCAGAGATGACGAGCGCAAGAATTTCCTTAAGGAAGTACTCTACAAAGACTTTGATATGTTCTCCAGGGTTGGGGAAACCTTGCAAACCTTTGGGTATTGGCTATGTCGGAGGTGTATGAGGACGCATGCTTTTAGTAGAGGGTGTCATCATCCGGATAGTGTTTTCACATTCTTTGGGGGTTCTGGGTCAGTTGGGGATTGCATGGTGCCATCATCCTGATGGTGTTTTCACATTCTCTGAGGATTCTGGGTCAGCTGGAGCGGGTTTTCTCTCTCCCGGTTAGGACTGTTAAAAGCACCCCCAGTTGTCGTATGGCTTTTGCACATGCTTTAACAGGTGCAATTCGTAGGGTTGTGGCCTCTCCCGGTTGTGTTGAAAATTGGGTCAAGCTTTTGCTTTTCCCTCGTTGTACTCTTAAGGTTTTTACTCCGTCTTCTAGGCAGGAGAGAATGTCTGAGTACCGTAAGTCCTTGCAACGTGACAACATTTGACAGGCTTTATCTATGAGGAAAGACGGTTCTGGTTTTGCGGATTTGGTTGCGTTGCTTTTTTCCCAACGAAGGGGAAAGGGTCCTTCCTACGAGGGCAGTGTCATCGAAGGGATCCGACGAGGTCAACCCCAACGCCAAGCAGTGCCTTAGGAAGGTTAGTGATGGTCACTTCACCGCAACGGTTAAAGTGTTGTGTTCCAATGGGGTTGCCCCCTCAGGGGAATCTACCATGCAAGCTCTTGTTGACAAGCACTCCATTGTGCCGCCTCCCAATCTCCCCTCTATACCCCTAACACAACCGGCCTTAACTATGGAAGATGAGTGTGTTTACGGGTGTGTGAAATCGTTCCCGAAAGGGACATCTTGTGGGCATGATGGCCTATGGGCTTAACACTTAATGGACGCCCTTGGTGGCGAAGGGACAACTACGACATCATGATTGCTAGCTGCCATCTCTGAGTTGGTTAATCTGTGGCTAGGGGGTTGTGCCCCAAGGTGCTCGCAGAATATATTGCCTCGGCTCCCCTCACTCCGTTGCTAAAGCATGACAATGGGATCCGCCCCATTTCCGTAGGAACCATATGGAGGAGACTGGTCTCTAAAGTGGCCATGAAGAAAGTGGGGAAAGAAGCTGTTAAATATTTAGGGAATTTCAGTTTGGGGTTGGAATTTCAAATGGGGCGGAGGCTGTGCTACACAACGCCAACAGGTTCCTCAACTCTTTCCATGATGATGGCTCGCTTGCTATGCTTACGGTTGATTTTTCTAACGCTTTCAACGCTATTGACCGCACTGCTCTGTTACGGGAAGTTCACTGTCACTGCCCTTCCATTTTCCCATGGGTTTCAGTTCATGTATGCTTAACCAGCTAAATTGTATGTGGGGAGTGAGTTTCTTGGGGCCTACGCTGGGGTTGAGAATTCGTTTTAGGATCGTAATCACGAACCATGATCTCACGAATACCAACCGTCGGGTGCGGAATCCCCTCCGATCATGCAAAATGATTCAGAAATAAACATAAACGATCGTGATGAAAACAGATAACGAATCACCGAGCAATTTCCATAACTTTACTCTTTGTATTAGATCAAATATCAATGATTACAAATGAAATCCTAGACCTAATACAGAGAATATCACACACACACACAAACTGGGAAAAACTCCAAATGATAACTCTCACACTCAAAATAACTAACTTTCCCCTATTTATAGCCTTCCACCTTCGCCCCTTTCAAGAGGTCGAAAGTGTTCATTCGACCCCTCGTGGGTTCGAATGAAACCTTCTATATACTTTCAATCACATTCGACCTGTGTTGAGCTACATTCGCCCCCCCCCCCCCCCCCCCCCCCCGTGGGTTCGAATGTGTCTACTAATACTCAACATCTTCATAATATTGGTCGTTTTCTGATTCTCTGAACCTTCAACATTAAGTACCAGATCAATAGCTGGGGACATACATGGATAATGCACTTACAATCTCCCCCTTGGACCTAGCTAGTGATGTACCAAATCAGAAAGTTAACAATTCTTCAAGTCTTGATCTCATCATCTTGAACGACTTGAAAACTTTCCATCTTCATGCACGTTTGTGTCTAAGTTCTTGTCTATCTCTGCAGTAAGCTTCAAAATCTTAGACAGACTCAAGAAATCTTGGCTTATTTGTTGGTCCAGAGATGAAGACACACATCAAATCTTGAATTATTCAATCTTCAATCATTTCTTTAACAATCTCTTACTAGCTTCTGTTGTTCTGGTGATCTTGATGTTCAGGTTTGGGTCTTGTTTAGCTACATACATTGTCGATGAGTCTTGAGTGGTGCACCTGTTGTGTTTGATTCTGCAGAAAAATTTACTAAAAACTGCACAAACTACAACCAGCTTTAGACACGACATAAATCTCGGAAGTACTCTTCACATTCCTTTTGACCCTCAATAGTTCTCCCCCTGAACTATTAAACATTTTTAATATGCACCAGGAACTTGAAAATCTGTAGTTTGATTTCCTTTTTACAACTCTCAAGCATCTGAGCTTTCACATTAAGTATCCCAACATCGGTTATCAAAAATGAAATTGAAACAAAACATTTTGATTTTTCAAAGTTTATGCTTAAACACACCAAAAATCTTTTTGAATTTTCAAATGGAATTTCATAAAAATAAACTGAATATATTTTTGCGAATTTTCTGGTAAGAGGATCATATCAATATTGAAACAGTCAGTCAAAACTCTTTTTGATCAATTTTCTGCTTTTTGGCATTGAGCATCCTACAACAATTACCAGTATGTTTGTCCGCTTAAACTCAAAATCATTATTCATTGTTCAGCACTTCAGATACATTATGGTAATATTAGATACTGAAAAATCTATGGTCCCCGCACACGTGACACATTCCCGTATCAAGAATTGCACAAAGCTTCATTGTAACACGTGATTATATTGTAGTTATCCGTTAGTTACAAGGTATGAGGCACAGCGGTGGCAGGTCAGCAAATCAATGCTTCAAAGCAACTTATGCACTCAACCAGGGTGACGACTAATATCATACATGATTTTCATCATAGTATTGATACGATGCATTAGATAATCTTTAATTATCATCACACATGTTAATTAAGTTCCTCATTCGGTAACTTAAGGATTTGTCATTAAAGATCTTTTGTTAAGATACCCTGACTGATCTAGGTCCGTAAATCAATACGACAAAAGATCAGTTAGGCTATCCCCAGATAACTTTCAATATAACGACCCGAAACCTCCGATTTTGGCAATCTATCAAACGAAATTTCGGTACTAAGACCATATGTCAACGATACGTTGATCCACATGATTATCAGTTATTGAATTAAAGTTTATATCACCATGCTGCACTTTAAACTTTGATTTCAAGCCTACCAATGTATAATTGTAATGGCTACTCAATGTTATAACATCATTTTGTTTTTAGAGTAGTCTGACAGTCCACTGATATACTATCATCTCCTATTTTTCCCCAGGAAAACTCATTTTGGATTTTCTAAATTTTTATATTGATTTTTCTGAAATTTTCACCCCTAAAAATGTGACAATAGTCAATGTAACAGGTCAACGTCCGTACATGTTTCAGTTATGACTTCGTTATATGTGCATATTTAGACAATTTGCATACATTATATCCCCCCCCTCAGGTTAGTAGAGCATGAGTTAAACAGAAAAACTCAACATAATGCACTTGTTTAGTCATACAACACCCGGACACACCATCAAAACAAGCATTACAAGAGGTTATGCCCTCTAACACATGCTAATGCACCTTTAACACACGATTGTAAACACAAAGATCATCATGGGAAATCATTCAACAAACCCATGACACATGTGAAACAGAATACATGTTAATATCATCATCAAGAGGCATAGAATTTAACCACCTCTTACTCTTACAAGGCCGGATGATATTCCTATATCAAAGGTGTACAAGAGGCTATACAACGAACAATCACAACACTATTAACATGAATAAGCCAATTTAATTAATATAATGTGTTAAATATTGGGTCATAGCCAAGCTAATTGTCTTGGAGCTACACAAGATATGCCCACACATGTACATACATACATACATACGGCATTATGTATATATACACATGACACCACATATAGATATATCATCATGTACACATGACTAGCTATCCTACAACCTTAGATGTCTTTATCCTCTCCTATACATTTGGCCGAAGAATAACAAGCACAAAAGAGGCCTAGGACACTCAACAAGACAACTCATTCACACCTCTTACTTAAACAAGCTAGCCTACACACCTTCACACATCACACGGCTATAGGCAAGCCACAAGAGACAACCCTTTTCACTAACAAATAACCTTCCAAAGCCTTGTCAACCTCTATGTCTAACACTCCACATACCTCAAATGTTTGTCCTCTTTGAGCCGAAAACATAGAAGCTAGAGATAGGCAAGATGGGCATTCCACTTACATCATCTTAGGAGTCTACAAACCAACCCTTGTAAGCTAGTATATACCCAAACAAGCAACCCCTTTTACCTTGTTTCTTTCGGCCACAAACTTCCAAGCAAAGACAACCCATATCTTTGCCACCTTCAATTCCCTAGGAAATCTTTGTCACTATGTGTTGACAAGATCATCCAATCATATTAAGACATCACTAAGCCTAGACTCTTGACATGTCATCCTATGCGACCACCACCCAAGGAAGAGACAAAGATCTTACACATCCTAGAGTTGTCACTATCCATACTAACTTCTAGGAGACCATAGTGGCCGAACCAATAAGAAAACAACACCTTAGTTGAAGGACAAAGTGATGGAAGCCATCTAGAAGAGCATGAGGTCAACTAATACACTAATATGGCAAGAAAGACAAGGTATGACACAAGGATAAAGTGAGTCAACCCCTCCCTAAGTGTTGAGCTCAAGGAAATCGGCCCATGCACAAGCATGCAAGCCTACTCCCTTACTTGATTATACTTTACACAAACATAGGATTAGCTTTTAACACACCACCTTCCTAAGCTAACACACTTACCACAAATGTGAACCCCTTTGTCCTCACCTTCGGCTATAAATAGGAGCATCCAAGAGAACTTGAAACCACACCACACCTCTCTAACTCTCTCGACTCTCTCTCTAGGCCGAACCACCCCCATCATCACTCAATAATCACCAAGTGCAAGCTTAGGAGAACACTAGGAGACCCGAAGGCTCTAACCATCGGCCATCCTCATTTTGCTCCACTAGGTGAGTAATCCAAGCTCTTTTAGTCTCCTGTAATCGACTTATAATGTTCATCCAACCCCTACCAATCGGCCTTAACACATAACACTAGTTACATTGTTTTGTTTAAAGATAATTCACTAACTACTTACCACATTGTCTTAACACTAGTGTATGTTCACGTAATATTGTTTTAACATCACTATAGTTGGCATTGATACAATTACAAGTAGTCAAGTTATGCCTTGAAACCATACACGACTTAGATCACCATGAAATGAATCGGAATTCATGAGTGCATGCTCACTTGGCTTAAACTTTAAGCTAAGGCTAACCACATGGTGATCAAGACTTAAAATGATGCAAAACTCACAAATATGTCATGTAATAACACTACAAGGCTTGAATAAGCTTAGAAATGGTTAAAATGATTCATTGATAAATCGCAAATTGCTCTTGTACAAAGAACACTAATCGGTCACAATAAGCTAACATATGTTAGTGACAGCCGAACCATGTGTTAACTATAAATGCACTTGAAAAGAGTTCTAAACATGTGTTAAACGATGTTTTCTCAAAAACCAACCATACATGGCGATTTGATGACAATACACGGCCCAAATACCCCATGTGAGGCCCAATATGGTTCACCATGGATATTACATTTCGAAACAACAAAGTTTTGGAACTATATGTTTGTTAGAACATTTACATGTATCATGAACAATGAAACACACTAAACACAATGGTCCACAAGTGTCGGGTGAACAAATTGTATGATAAACAACATCCGGATGACTTACCATGCCCATAATGATCATAGGGTATCATTTGTCAGGCCATTAATCATCTACTAGCTCACTAGATCCCACACGACTCAAACATGTGAGTTTTCTATGGCCCCATTTTACTATTTTACATTTTGGGGGAAATACATGCATCAATACTTGTGTCAATTTCAAGTGTGTGTACATTCTAGCATGACTACCATGTGGAACATGAGACATTTGGTTCATGAGCTCACTAGTCCTCGTACATCATTCACTGTAACCATTAGCTAGACATTTAGCCATGGAACACTTTAATAGATCTATTGGGTTGACACCCCCACTCTTGGTTAGTCGCTCTAACCTGCCACATGCAAAAGAGTGTTAGTATTCTACTATACATACATTGTCTTTAGTGTACAATGCACGAGGCACCATAGTCAAGAGGTTTGGTTACAGGACTCATGGTTCTCACAGTGATCATTTGCTTAGCTAGCCTATGATTGGTCAAACACTGATGACACGTTCATTTCACAGTACATTCAAAACCCATAGACTCACCAACATTATTGTTGACAAAATCCTTTATGCATGTGTTTCAGGTAACTAATGGAGGGCCACAGAGGATTGAGGGAAGGGTTCGAGCATGCACACCGTGGTATCACTTTGATGGCTTTTGTCAGCTTCAAAACGTTATGTTTTCAATTTCCATAAGACAATGTTCATGTGCTTACACTATGCTTAATTTTCAATAAAACCATGACGAATTCCATCTTTATGGTGGTACTATTTTGAATAAACGTGTATTGCTTGAACCTTGTGCTTGAAAACTTTTCGATCGTTGCACTCCCGTGTTTCCGCCTAGGCGGGGTGTGACAGATTGGTATCAGAGCATGAGGTTATAGCGAACTAAGATTCTTTTGAGTCAACTATAACTTAAAAGTATTTTTCGAAACGTTTTCACCAAGTGCCACGAAGTCTCGCCTTGCACCCCTCAAACCTCAAGCCGCTCCACGAAGACATACGGGTACCATGGTTTATTTATCCATATGATTATTTACATATATGTGCATGTTGTGACAGGAAACATGGCCATTACTATTGATCTTGTTCCTTCACCCGAGTCAGAGTCAGATTATTTGGTAGATGATCCCCAGGGAGATGACTTACCTCTCACCCAGCCAGCCCCCGAGTCCCATCATAATGGATGGCTATCCGAGTCTGAGATGGACATTGACTCGCCTCCTGTGCATAGACGTACTTCCGATGACGAGACGGACGATGACACTCCACCGCTAGCTGTCTCTGACCCCCATCCTTCAGTCACCCATTCTGTCTCATCTCCACCGGCCAGCCTAAACCCCTATTTCGCTTAGACACTTCGGGACGTTTAGTCACTAAGTGTACTCCTGGCAAGAGGATCCGACCGGCCTTAGTGATAGCTATACCTGCTAGGACCCCGATTTTCCCTACTGTCCCTGTTCCTGAACCCGTCCAGCCGACCATTCCTGAGCCTATACCCCTAGCCATCGAGGTAGGTGAGCCATCGAAGAGGCTCAAGAGGCATTCACAAGCCCGCAAATGGCCTTACCTACCTAGTCTTACCAGCGACCTTGCGCACCGAGACGAGGAGGATGACCTCGAGACCATGAGCTTGGGAGGCTCATCGGGGAGGCCCCTCCGCTCCGAGCGCAGTGTACTCATATCCCATGACGTTCAGCTGGTGGCTCTGGAGGGTCGAGTTCGGGAGCTCGAGGATCGTTTAGCAAAGTCCGAGCAGGGGAGGTTAGCCGCCATATTAGAGCGATCGGAGATGGGTAGACGAGTGGAGATGTTAGAGCGTAGGGCGATGGAGACAGATAGTCGTATGAGGGAGGCTGTTATTTCTCTTGCTGCTGCTTTCCCACCCCTTCTTAGATTATGGTTTATGATGATTATGCATGTGATTGACTAATGGTGTTTTGTGACTATGGATGTTATGATCTAAAAACTAATTGCGGTTCACCCGCCTGTTTTGTATTAAAAACCTAACTGCTTTTGAGAAACTATGACATGATGTGATGTAGTGATGTATGGTTTGATTTATATGACTATGTTGGTTATGGTGTGTTTATATGTTATACTCATGTTTTTTGTGTTCCATCATTTAGTTATGCAGACCCGACATTCCACACGAACGACCGAAGGCGAGCCACTACCGTCCACACCCGCCGAGTTGGCCAGGGTAATCGCCGAGGCGATTGCTCGACACGATGCAGCCCGGGCCGACTCAAGCGGATCTAGTGGTACCGGGCGTCGCCGAAGCGAAACAGACCATGAGGCTGAGAATTTAACAAAGATTAACAAAGATTAGAGAATTTAAAATAAACCGTTTTGTCGCATCTGTTGTAGAAATCCAAAACCTGAGAGCAATTGCATGAGATTGCAACGTTTTCCCGCTTCACATGTATGAAATAGACGACAAACACTCTCCTCTCTGTTGAAATCATGTTTTCCTTTTTCAACATCTCTTCTTTTGACCTTCACCTCTCCAATAAATAGCTTGTATACAGATGCTCAACTATCAACTATTAAAAATAGCAAATAGGTCTGTCTGGAACAATCTGCACACTCATTAAACAATTAACAGAAAAGAGGTACCCATCCCTTCACAATGATGGGTCGTCCAAGGTCATCAATCCTCGCAACGTCAATCCATTCTCCTTTTGAAAAATCAATTGGTTTTTCAATGGATTGATTTGAAGTAGAAATTGCTATTGATTTAGAAAGTGATTTGGGTTTCCAAACACGTTCAGAGTTTATTTTAGACGTTGTTGAAATCGTTTTGATTGTTGACTTTTCAGATTTCTTATTTGAAACCTGCTTCTTAACTTTGTTTGGAATCTTCTCAGACTTAACTGATGAAGATCCAGGTTTAGAGTTATTCTTAGGCTTCGCCTTAGAACTCCCCCTTACCTTAGCAACCCTATCACAATATCCATTTTTATTCAAGGCAATTTTGTTACGATTGTCATACACAACCTGTTTCCCCTTTTGTTTCTTGATTGGTTTTGGGGATACAGGCTTTTTGACATTGCCTGGATTTTTAGCAAATTTCACTTCGGTCTTTTTCTGTTTAACATACGGACAGGAAGCAACTAAATGCACACACTCTCCGCAGTTATAACAAGACCTATATTCCACAAAATCACACGCATACCCTTCATCCCAATACCAGTAGTGACAATGAGCAGCAATATGACCAACTTCACCACATTCAAAATAGCTTCTCCATTCAACATAACCATGAGAATACTGTGGTGATTTGTTTCTCCAATAACCATCAAATCGAGAGTGACTTTGAGAATCATAAAAGTCATGTGTTCTAGATGAAGAAATTTTTGAATTCTTATGATAGAGTTTTTCATCTAATCATTACCTTTCGATTTGTTTGGTTTTGGACCTTTTGTCTTTTGATTTTTCTTTTTGTTCTCAGACTGATCCATTTTATTCTCATGTTGGTTAGGACTGAGTTCAAAATGTAAATGATCAATTTGATTTCTAAATCGATTTATCAAATCATTATTATCGACAAAGATACATTTAAGTAACGATTGTTCGATATTATCAATTGGAAAATCTTTGTTGAAAATCAATTTGTCCTGTCCTTCCAACATATAGGATCCTTCAACTCCTTTAGGAAACTTGAATATGGGTTTCTCTTCAGATTCAGGTTCTGAAGTTACTACCTCATTTTCAGTTTTCTCTTCAAACACTGGTTTCATCTCAGAGTCAAGATCAACAACGTAAGATGTTGTGACATCTAACTCTGATGTGAAATTACTCTTTGAAATAGTTTCATGGAGTTCTAAAATCTCTTTCTTAAAAGATTCAATTTGATTCATAAAATGTCTTTCATTATTTGTCAAAATTCTGTTTTCAATTTGATATCTTTCAAGTTTATTTGTTAAATTTTGTTTGTCCTCAAGAGTTTCAGCATTTCATTTCAATTTGACACAATCAGAACAATTAGCACATTCAGCATTAGATTTTACCTCAGCATCTAAATTATTACCATTCTTAGAATTTACATCAACATTTGATGTATCACTTCCTCTTGATTCACTCTTTTCTAAACTCATATCAGAACTCAAATCACTCTTTGACAATTCACTTGAATCATCATGTAACGACCCAGCAGTCGGTGCCGGGTCGTCGGGTCGGGTTATCGGAGTTACGCAGCGGACATCAGGATATTGACAGTCTTGACTCTTCCAGGATCCACGTCATCATATCTGTTGGGTTACCTGAACACATGCCAAAAATAGTTTCTGTCAACATAAAGTTGGTGAGGTCGTGTATTTTATAAAGCGAATGGCCAGTTCGTTTATTTGTAATTCATTTCTATAAAACATGCTTTACTATTCTAATTCTGGAGGGGGGAAATATATTCTATTATACCAATTCGATTAAATTGTACCGATTATATGTCAATCTATTATATTCTATTAGTTGCCATTCCTATCGATGGTACCACTCTGTTTGTGGTAAATCTTAATTATTCCTACCCTCTACTCGGGTAAGACTGGTTATTATCCTCTAGTTGGACAATAAAGGAAATGGCGAGATACTGGTCAGTACTGTCCTAGTCGTTTCTATTATCCCCTTTTCTATTATATTTCCTTTATTAATTCTATTATGTAAAGCATTTCTATATTTTCTAATAAATGACATGTGTTTCCCCTAAAACGTTTAATAAAATAATAAAAGAGGGGAGTTCACGATACTCACAGGTTTGCGTATAGTCTTCTATAGTCTCTTTTATTACAATTATATGTCAAATATATATATCGATACGTTTTACGCGTGGGACTCGTTAGATTGTATTATTTAGGATATATATCGTATATACAATTTATATATATATAGAATTCGGTATATATTAGATAGTCCTAAACCCGGGTTTATTATTGACACGACACGGACATCCTAAAATCTAGCTGGCCATTACAGCTTGGCACTCATAAGCTGGCCATTACAGCTTGGCACTCGTAGCTAATAAAAGAATAGAAAATATTATGATTACCCCGAGTCTAGTATATCTTTTATATATCAAATCTTATATATATAAACGTATATATTCTATATATGATTATTATTCTCTTATTATTATTATCAAGTCCGTACGTTATTCGTAT
This sequence comes from Ambrosia trifida, assembly GCA_028751855.1. Lineage (NCBI taxonomy): Eukaryota > Viridiplantae > Streptophyta > Magnoliopsida > Asterales > Asteraceae > Ambrosia > Ambrosia trifida. The sequence goes on along the minus strand of CM054123.1, from coordinate 36,429,663 downwards.
TATATATATATAATCGTATAATTCTAATAATCCTCGTCTAGTCAATGAACCGGGTTCTATTCCGGGTGTGGACCGAGTCACCGAGTCGACTCGGTATCGGTTTAACTCTCCGATTGGATTAACGGTACCTCGCAATAATCACAGAAACAGTATTATAATCGGGTATCAACGATTAATACCAACATATTTATAACAACTGTTAAAGATTATACCTTTCGGGTATGTAATCTGAATCGTATCAGATTAAGATGAAGCTCCCGGATAATCGTTGGCATGAGACCGGAGGTCAACCGGACCTTACCGGAGACTGACCGGAAACTAACCGGAAGCTCGACAGAGAATATAACACAAACCAGAATATAACGGGAATCAACCGAAGGCCTCAAACTACCCGGTTATAATATACGAACACTCCAGTTATGATTCCCGAGCAGATATGCACATCAGATCTGATGACAGTCACCATATCTGGTGACTGTCTGGCTCGTTAAACAGTAACAGCAGGTTAACGGGTTGGGTTCGGCTAATCAGATGGATCGGAAAAGGGTTACCAGGGCCGCTGACCGTCATAGACGAGTGAAGGTTAGGGCTTACTGATAACAGTCACCATGACCGGTGACTGTTAGTCTTCGCTTAACTGGAACAGCGGGTAGAATAATAGTAGTTCACGGGTTGGGTTTATGATGAACAGATTATTACCGGTTCAGGTCAGGAAGTGACCGGGTATGAACAGACCCGATAATTATGGTGCAAAGATGATGTCTTATCGGAGATTAAGAACTCACCGGAACAGAAGAGAACCAACGTTCGGGTTGGGTACCGGGTTGTTTATCGGGACAGACTAAAGAGTCACGGGTTGGGATGATTATCGGGTTGAAGGTTTGATAGTTGGGTTTGATTGATCCGAAGTTACCGGGTACGATTTAGAACAGAAACAGAGGAATAGGTTTGCCGGAGATGGATGAAGCGAGGGGTGTTTGGTGGTTTATAATAGTGACAAGGTGGGTTAATGGCCGGATAGGAAGAAGAAGAGGACGCCGGCGGCGGCGGCGGTTTCCGGCGGCCGGGAAGGGAGGTCCGGCTGGGTTCTTCTTGGCTGAAATAAACACACACAAATATGTGTGTGTTGTCGTGAGTATACAGACAAAAGAGAGAGTGGACCAAGGTTATAAAGGATAAATATAATAAGGGGTGTTTGGCTACAGGGATAATTGCTGGAACACGGGTGGTTGGTAACAAGTATTACCATAAAATAAGAAACGTTAAAATAGAAGATAAGGAGCGTTTTATCGAGATAATAAAAATCCAATAATTATTATTTATAAAATCAATTAAAACGGTTAGTCGCGAGATTCGAACTTAAATAATTTAATAAGTAATCGGGTGGTCGGGTACGATCCGACCCGTTTAAGAGACCCGTAACACTTTAGGTCGTTACACATCATTCCCCACTTGTTTGACAAGACACACAACATCACTTTTATCACTTTCTCTGTTAACACACTCATTCACATTAAGCATTTTATCAGTTGGTTGCACAGCTGGTTGTGTAACAGACCATTGAATCATAGATGCAACAACTTGTTCCTATGTTAGCTTTTGTTGCATAGCAGCTTTTATCTAATCATCAGTTCTTGATATAGCCAAGTAATTTATCATTTTTCAACAAGAAATATTTCAAAAATTTTCTAAAATCAGGCTTAAAATTTGAAACATATTATCCGAATATTCGTGGGTTCGAACCTGGAAAAATATAGTCTTATTCGACCTTTTACAAGGGTCGAATGTATCTCAGTCTTGGTTCGACCTTAAGAAACATAATCAAGGGTTCGAATGTGGAAATAACCAGGTTCGACCCTTTAATCTGACTCGAATGTGAAACTTGAAACATACAAAACTCACTTTCGACCACTTAACTCCACGTTCGACCTCCCGTAAGGTTGAATGTACAAAAAATGGTCGAATGAAAAACAGTACTCACTGAAAAATTTGGTTCGACCTAAAAACACTTTAGGTTCGACCTAAAATCAGTTGGTTCGACCTAAAATTCTCTAGGTTCGACCCCTCGAAGCTCACATTCGACCTTTTCAGGTCTGTTCATCATCTTCAACCTCAAAAACATGAATCAGATCAGATTTTGACAAAATTTTCACCTAATGTAATAAAATTTGATAGGTTTTGTGCGGATTTCAATTTAGACAAACATTTGTGAAAGAATTTTTGATAATAACATCAAATTCAACTCCAATTCAATCAAAAACCATGTTTTTTATGAAAAGCTTCAAAATTTCTAGGGTTTTGAACTTTTAAACCAGAATTATAATATGTTTTCATCAATTCAAATCAATTTGCAATCGTGAAATCGAGCCTATGCTCTGATACCAATTGAGAATTCATTTTAGGATCATAATCACAAACCGTGATCTCATGAATACCAACCGTAGGGTGCGGAATCCCCTCCGATCGTGCAAGATGATTCAGAAATAAACATAAACGATCGTGATCAAAACAGATAACGAATCACCGAGCAATTTCCATAACTTTACTCGTGTATTAGATCAAATATCAATGATTACAAATGAAATCCTAGACCTAATACAGAGAATATCACACACAAACAAACTGGGAAACGCTCCAAATGATAATTCTCACACTCAAAATAACTAACTTTCCCCTATTTATAGCCTTCCACCTTCGCCCCTTTCAAGAGGTCGAAAGTGTTCATTCGACCCCTCGTGGGTTCAAATGAAACATTCTATATACTTTCAATCACATTCGACCTGTGTTGAGCTACATTCGACCCCCCGTGGGTTCGAATGTGTCTACTAATACTCAACATCTTCATAATCTTGGTCGTTTTCTGATTCTCTGAACCTTCAACATTAAGTACCGGATCACTAGCTGGGGAGATACATGGATAATGCACTTACAGGGGTTCGACAAGGGGACCCTTTGGGGCCCTTGCTCTTTGCTCTAGCCTTACATCCCTTTCTGTTAAATGTACAAGAAAACTGCGACCTTCCCTTCCATGCTTGGTACTTAGATGACGGAACGACTATTGGGGATTCTGTTCATTATTAGCTTGGAGGGGCCAGATTTGGGGCTCAAGCTCAATATTAGAAAAACTGAGGTTTTCTGGCCGTCGTGCGATAGGGGAAGGTCCGGCAAGGTCTGTTTCCTAATAACATTGGCTGACCGGAGCACGGGGGGTCAAACTTCTAAGTGGGGCAGTCAATCGTGATGTCAGTTTCATAAGTGATTGTAACACCCCAACCGATGGTGGAAACATCGAGGTGTCACGTAGTGACGATTGTTCAATAGCTCATGGACTACAAGTGTAAATATTGATACATTGATCAAATAGTTTATTACATTGAAACGAAATACAACGATTCTAAATGCCAACTAACTGAAATACAATGAATCCAAAATTCCAAAAGCTTAAAAGTCATCTCAAAAATAACCTGAAACATGTACGAAAATAGTATATGTCAACACAAAATGTATTGGTAAGCATACCCTGTTTGAATACATATAGTAGAAAAGAGTTTTGCAATTCACGTGTTATACTGTCTACAATTTAGTGTTCAAGTTGTGTATAAATGCTACCCAAAATCAAACATTTAGTTCCAAGAATCAAGAATCACATATATATAGTATTCGCTCATAAGTATTACTATATATAGTAGGCGACAAGAGAATATCGTTCACACATAACAATAACCAAGGACTTAACTAGAAAAAGTAAGTCAACAAGGGGTATATACTATAGTACTATTTATTGCTATGCTAGGCCCACACTAGGTTAATGATTAAGGTCATAAGTACACACTATCAGCGATCAACAAGTAAAACACATACAAGAATTGCGATTGTGAATATAGAATAAAACATGATTAAGTGAGTGAAGTAATAAGCGTACATGAGTCACCCCAAAAGTGTAAAACATGAAAAGGGGGAAAGATATACTCACAGTTTGCGAAACGATCAAAATCTAACTTAAGCGGTCGTGAGTTAAGTAATGGGAATTCCGAGGAATTCAACCTATAATGTATAAATATACTAATAAATGAAATGTCTTAAAAGTCTAAGGTATCTAGGGTTCTAAGGTACTAGGGTTCATTAAGTTGATTTGGGGAATTAGAGTTTTTACGATAAATCAAATTAATAAAAAACTTGTATATCAAAAAAATAATACGACAAAGTTTATAAATGTGGATAGGTAATATGATTATCATCAATTGAATATTTAGTGAAAAAGTAATTGAAATCATTTTGGACAAAAGAATTAAATTAATAAATCTGATTTGAAGTATAATGATTATTGTATTTAAATAAGCATAAATACAACAAAATACAGTATATGATTCAAATATTATAATTTTGAAAAAATAAAAACATTCTGATGAAAAATACTTAGAATAAATTTTTCATAATTTTTCTCAATTTATTTGCATTTAAAACTGATTTAATGAATTTAAATCATGTTTAAATGATTAAAAATAGGAAAATCAATAAAAATAAATGTTATTTGAACCAATATTTTTTATTTCAAGTTTTGAGGATTAGAAAATATTTCCCAAAAGTTTTGGGCTTAAAAACATATAAAATGAATTTTTAATTAATTAATTATGATTAAAACAACTTAAATTAAAAAAACATGAAAATAAATTATTTTTGAGAAAATAAAAATATGATAATTTTCATTGAGGTTTCAAGAAGCTACACCTAAATTTTCATAATTTTTGGATCAAAAATGAATTTATTATGAATATGCTAAGATATCAAAGTATTTATATATATATATATATATATATATATATATATATATATATATATATATAAACAAACAAGCAAAAAAAATAACAAAACTCGGAGTTCAGAAGAACCGAACCCGGGTATGCCTAGGGTAACAGCATGCTTCACACCACTCCACTATCTCCTCTTTTGTTTAATAATTTGAGAATAAAATGTATTTAAGATATAACACAACTTCATCTTCTTCCCAAAATCTCTAGCCAAACCCTAACCCTAGAACCCAATTTCAATAACCCGTATAAGACATGATACACGATCTGTAATAAAGGACTTTCTTTAAGTGATGTTTAAACATAACAATGACACAAAAATATAGAACTTACAATCACATTTTCAGATCGAATAAAGAAGAAACTAGCCGAGACTTGAAATGTCGATTCAGAGTGCTTCGGGTCACGATTGGAATGGTTTTTATGTGGGTTTAGAATGTAAATCAGTGCAGGAAATGATTAAGATAATCAATTTATATAATGGACGAGTAAAACTCTAGTTTTAATGCGTTTTACGTTTCCGGTCGGTTATATGTTCAAGCCCCGATTAATACTTGATTTGAAAAGCGTTAAAATCAATTAAAAACTGATATAACTACTCTAGAATGATGGAGAAACGTTTTTGTGCCATTTAAACGAGTTAAAACGAGTTAACGAACCAAAAAAATGGCTCGCCGGACTTAGTCGCAGGCCCGGTGACTTTCCCGGCCGGAAAAACGTGTAGGGAGGGAAAGGAGGCTTTTATTTTTTGAAACTTTCAATAATGGCAGAAACAACCCCTGTAATTAGTTTGTTAGTTTGTATAATAAATTTGGTTAGTATTTCTTCATAAAAGTTACCCAAAGTTAACTTACTTACCTAAAAGTTCTAAAAATATTTCTAAAACTTAACTTTTTATTTTTGAAACTTTTATAAACATCAACAAATCAAAAGAATTCTTTTATGTTCGTATAAGAAATCGAATGAAGCATGTTTATAAAACAAGGTTTTAAAGTTTAATAAAACTCAAAATTAATTTGAAAATAAACAAAAAGTACAAGGACTAGATTTGGCAACTAGCTAAAAGATAAGGGTGACGGTTGTCACAATGTTCTATCTGCTAAATGTGCGGTGCGGGCTGTTGACCTCATGGGGCTCCTCCCTAGATTGCGTGATCCCCAAAGCGAGCTTCTATTGCTGAGATGATGTATGGGTGTGGCTAAGTTGTTATTCGGTTTGTGTACCTACTAGCCTCCCTTTGTGGAAAATGCTATTTCCTGTTTCGACAAAGGCCTCCGAGAGGCCATAAAAGGGGGGCGTTTTTTAGGGACCTCTAGTGGCGGGTTGCGACTTTGCCGCTTCGACTTGGTGGTTTAGGCGTTTCCTTAGCCAGGGGCATGGCAACCTATTCTTTTGTGGCTTCCAGATCCCAGTCATGGGGGCTGCAGGACCACATATTACGCAACAGTGGGGTTGCTCATGTTGACACAGATTATTCTGGTGCTATTGACCTTTTACAACGATCCCTTCCGGACTTTGATGTTGGCGGTTTCTCTAATAAGGACACTGTCCCTAAGAAGCCACAGAAAACTCTGGCGAATGCCCTTTATAGCCGAATCGCACAAAGTTTAGAGGAGGATTTCCGTCTGTCACCCCGTCAGAAGGCCGTCTGGGAATGTCTGCAAAAGCCTCACGCCCAAGACTTTCTTACTGTGTTACCTATCGAAGGCTTGGGATAGCGAATGTCGGCGATGGAGTACAGGGCCATCCTTAAATACCGGTTGATGATACTCATTTTCCCTGATGACGAAAGTTGTTTGGCCTGCCGCAAAGCATGCCTTGATAAGTATGTGGAACATGCGTTACATTGTAAGGAATTGTCAGGGTTTAAATATCGGCACGATTTTGTCCGGGACACATTGGTAGAGATCCTTATAAGAGCGGGGATCTCCGTAAGAAAAGAGGCGTGAGTTAATTTTCTCACAGACCCCGCTGAGGGGAGGTCCACCTTGCGCCCAGAAGACGTCCAAGTGTTTGGTTGGGAAGGTGGGAAACATGTCTACGTTGATCTTACCGGGGTGTCCCCCCTAGTTGGGCTTCGGGATAGTGGGTTTGTGGCAGGGCAAGCGATCATGAGAGCTGAATCCAAGAAAGTGGAAAAGTACGCTAAAGCATGTGAGGATAATCTGCTTGTTTTCGTTCCCCTGGCCTTTGACACATTCGGTTCCTTGACACCGGAAGCGGTGCGGTTTTTGTCTTGGGTTCAGCGGGTAGTGCACAACAACTTTTCCACCTCTCAAGGACGGGGGTTTGTTTTTAGCAGATTAGGATTTTCTATCCAGAAAGGGGTGGCGGCGCAGCTTGTTGCTCGCCTACCTATTATTCTTATGTAATTTATCCTTTATTTTTAATGAAATTATATATTATTTGATTTAAAAGAAAAAAATATTAAACAAACTTAATTATTATTTTACTCGTTTATTCTTTCAACTTTAGCCCTTCGAGTTAATATCCCCATGTTTTAACACTAACAAATTCAATATGCTACTTATTATATTTGTTAGTGTTAAAATGTGGGGATAATCTTTTATAATAATCCAGTACCCGCTACTATTATAAAAGGATTCCATAGGATTGAGACATTTTAACACCTGATACCGTTGATGTCTCAATGCTACTATACCCAAATATCATTCCCGAATGTTTTAGGTTTTTCTTTATCCAGATTCCGGTTTTTTCCTCGTTTTTAGATCAGATATTGGCTTTTATAAGTTTTAATGCTTTAATATCGATTAAAGGTAAGAACATGTTAAAATGCAAAATACTAGCAAAAATATACAAAGGAGAGAGTGGTTGGTTAATTAATAAATTGACAGTTTAATTTGGCATTAACTAAAGAAGGTAAATAAAGAAAGTACGAAAATGAATTTTCAAGTGGCTCCAACTCCAAGGAAGTCTATAAGAGGTGGTGAAATGTCAATATTAGCCTCAGAAAACTGCTGACTTTGTGAAAGCTGTGGTGGTGGTCTTACTTCAGGGGTAGTACTAACATTGGAATTATGTGCAGCTGATGAGTAGTAGGAGCTGCTACTTCTGTTGTAAACCTGATGATTATTTATGCCAGTAGTCATCATCATGAATGGCATTGCATGTTTATGATGATGATGATGATGTTGATCCATCATCCATGATATGTTTGATGATGATGAAGATCTATCAAAACATGTGTTGTTATTGCTGCTGCTAAAGATGTCCATCATCATAATCTGAGTACTGTTCTTGACACCTGAAAATATCCCATTTGAATACGGAAATGGTAAGTTATATATTTCACACATAGAGAAAGTCAGAAAACAAAAGGGTGATACTGTCTCCACAAAAAAAAAAAAAAAAAAAAAAAACACCTTTATACGGACTGTGGAGGCCTTGATGGGCCGTTCTGACCAAATCAGGGAAAAACGATGGGCCGTGGAGGCCTCCACGGCCCGTCATAATACGAAGTACGAGGTGTCAGTCTGAACACCCTGCTTTTGCAGGGAGTTCAGACTAAAAAAGTTTGAAAAGTTGTTTTACCACGGGCCGTGGAGGCCCCAACGGTCCGTGGACTTATATATATTTTTTATTTTTATAAAAAAGACGAAACTTCTTGGGGAAGTTTGGTGATTCCGACCCGACCGTCTCGTGAACGAACCGGACTGTTCCAACCCGACCGGCCCGTGAACGAACCGGACTGTTCCGACCCGACCGGCCCGTTAACCAACCGGACTCTTCCGACCCGACTAGCCCGTTAACCAACCGGACTGTTCCGACCCATCTTAAACACTTATAAAAACCAAACATTTATATTCACATCTCTAACCCATCTTAAACACCCACATTACACTTATAAAAAACCAAACAATTATTATTCAATCATTGCCAATGATTAGAAATGAATTAGGGTTTGGTGACGGGCTGTGGAGGCCTTGATGGGCCGTCATTTTTGTCGGGTGGTGCCTCGATGGGCCGTGGAGGCCTTGACGAGTCGTGTGTGGTTGTGCAAATAAAAATCCTAGTTGTGTAAATAACCGGAGCCAAACAAAATAGCCTGAGGCCATGTACAATTATAGGATCTTAATATTGGGACACATTAACAAAATAACATGGGGTCTTTCTTTTTTGGGTTTCTAATTGCTGGCTAGAAAACCTTTTGTAGTCATGGATATTTGGTTTCAATGTGTGAAATATAATCGTTTTCTTGTCGATTAAAAAAAATGGGGCCATATATGTACAATCTTTTTTAATATAACAACTTAAACATCATGCACATTAAAGTCCATACTTCAATCTTGTCTTTTCACCACTTTAATGAATCTGCCTGTAAAAGTTAAAGGGAAGGGCCTCGTCGAGGATTATTGATGTACACGAATGGTACTTTTAGATAGCAAAGTTCACAAAATAGGCGAGTTTTTATTTTATTTAAATGAGTATGTAATAAAAAAGGTTGGTCTATTGAACTCTCCCACCACCTAAGACCATGTGTAGTGGATGACTTTATTTAAAAAGCCACCCTTCCTGATTGGTCTACGTGACTGCTGAGTCAGCATGGAGAGAGAAACTGAAAAAGGGGTGTAGTGGTAGGGGCTTTATTTATAAAGCCTCTGTTTCTGATTGGTTGATTTTTTTATTATTTTTTTTAATCTTTTAACTCAAAATAATTAAAATAAAAGACAAATAAATATAAAAAAATTACAAATAATATTGAAAACACACAACTAATATTAATTAAATTAAAAAAAACAAACAACTTAAAAAAAATTACAATACCAAATTAAAAAAAAAACAACTTAAATAAATTACTAGAGGTTATATTTTGCAAGAATTTCTTGCCTATGATGTAGTGTTTGGCCTCGCACCCGGGCGACCCGGGACCCCGAATGGTGAACCATATGAAAACATGTTTTGTGTTTAGATTGTGTTGTGGTGTGTGGTTTTAGTTTTGGTTGTGTTTTTATAAAGTATTGTGTGTGTATATATATATAATACCAAACAAAAAATATTATCGTTCAAAAATTAAATGGGGCAACGTTTTTTAAGAAATAGCGCCGGTATGTTCCGGTGTTACCGGGCGCTATTTTTAAAAAAATTGCACAATAACGCCCCACTACGGGGGTCTAAGTATTTGTATATTTTTTTCAAAAAAAAGTAATGTTTTTTTACTTAGGTTTATATAGGATGTAGTATAAGAGCATTCACAACCGGTCCACTAAAGCTTGTGAGTGTATCATTCATATATTTTTAAAAAGTGATTTTAAGGGGTTGTGAGCGGAGGAGAAACAAAATGTTAATGTTCATCTATATATTTGAAAAGCTACTTTTCATAACCAAAATTTTTTAACATTTTTTGAAAGTGGTTGTGAATAAAAGAGAGAGAAAATATAATGATAAATATATAAAAAATATTATTTAATAAAAAATGAAAAAAAATATATAGTTGTTTTTACTGTAATTTGATGTATTATTACATGATGTATCAAGTTGCCTTTGACATGTTTAAAAACGGTCTAAAATTAACTTAAATTGAAAAAGTCTTAAAAAAGAGAGAGAAAGAGAGAACTGACCAAACGATGGTTGATGGGGAAACATCCCATTGTACGGCGGTGGAGACATGGTGGAGATTAACATCGGCGGTGGTGGCATAGTGGTGGAGCCAGTGTCGGATCTTGAACTTGTTTGGCATTGATTATGAAGGAGCATTCTTTTTTTCCTATGTGCATTTGACTGCTCTCTATACTTTCTAGCCATGATTACATGCCAATGATTCTTGACTGCATTATCTGTTCTTCCAGGAAAAAGCCTTGCAATCAATGCCCATTTGTTGCCATACATTCTGTGAGATGTCATCAGTCTTTCTTCTTCTTCATCAGTGAAAGCTTTTCTGTTAATTCTTGGATCTAATTGGTTAAACCATCTCAATCTGCAACTCTTCCCTAACATCAAACGGTTAAAAGTTAAAAAGGGTGCTTAAGTTAATGGAAAAAAATATCAAAATGACCATTTTGAATAATGTTGTTCAAAAAGCTCGCTGCTGCTCGGAAAAAGCTTGGCTAGTAGCCTGGCTAGTAGCTCACTTGAAAAAAAGCTCGGAAAAAACTAGCTAAAAGAACTCGATTTGAAACCGACCTAAGCCTAGCCGAGCTTATATTGGCTCAGTTCATTGCCTCATTTAATTCCGAGCTTATAATCAAGCCGAGTAGAGTTGTCTTGTTTAATTTTGAGATTAAGCTCGAACCCACCCTGACTCGACTCGAATTAGCTCGAATCATTTACAACCATAACTTTGACCGATAAGTTTGACAACAAAATAGTTTTTTCTTATACAATAAAATATTTTTTTCTTAGTCCAAAAATATCATTTGACTTTGTTTTTTCTTTTAGTTGAAAACTTGAAAATGTTTCATCCAGAAACTTACACTGGCGCAATAGTTTTTGATCTGGTGACATCAAAAAGTGTTGTGTCAAGTAAAGGGTATATATTTTGACAAACTAATCGGTCAAACGATCAACATGACCAATTTGGTGACAATGAAATAATCGGTGTTATACAAGGAGAGAAAAAAAAAAAAAAAAAAAAAAAACCAAAAATGACCATTTTAACAGTCTGACAAAATAACACTTTTTTCTTTTAAAAATATTATTTAAAAAATATTATTGTGATTTTTACTTAAATAAATTAATCGGTGACAATGAAATAACACTTTTTGGTGACAATGAAATAATCGGTGTTAACAGTTTGACAAAAAAACACCTACATGACCATTCTCACTAATGTTGTTTAAAAAGTTCGCGGCTCGGAAAAAGCTCGGTTAGTAGCTCAATTGAAAAAAGCTTGGAAAAAATGAGCTAAAAGAACTCGATTTGAAACGATCTAAGCCTAGCTTAGCTTATATTGTCTCGGTTCGTTGCCTCATTTATTTCGAGCCGAGCAAAGCTGCCTCGTTTAATTTCGAGCTTAAGCTCGAACCCAACCCTGACTCAGCTTGGCTCATTTACAGCCATAATTTTGACCAATGTTTGACAATAAAATAGTTTTTTCTTATACAATAAAATAATTTTTTTCTTAGTACAAAAATATCATTTGACTTTTTTTTTTTTTTCTTTTAGTTAAAAGCTTAAAAATGTTTCACAGAAGCTTACACGGGCGTAACGTACAGTCTTTGATCTGGTGACATCAAAAAGTGTTGCTCACGGGAAGGCTATTTTGTCAAACTAATTAGTCAAACGATCAACATGAACATTTTGGAAACTTATATTTAAATGAAGTACGACAATGAAATAATCGGTCTTTATACAAGGAGAGAAAAAAAAAACCAAAATGACCATTTTAACAGTTTGACAAAATAACACTTTTTTTCTTTTCAAAAATATTATTTAAAAAATATTATTGTGATTTTTACTTAAATAAATGAAGTACCAGATCTTCCTTCAAGTTTCTCAGCAATAAGGTTCCAGTTTTGGGGACCATAAAGGGCAACAAGCTCTTTAAGTTTAGCATCTTCAGCTGGTCTCCAATGGCCTCTAGCACATGTCTTTGTTGGTCTTATTCTGCCACAGAGATTGAGGTCAAGTTCTTCTGGCTCTTCTTCATCCTCTTCATCTTCATGATTGGTGATCATGACAGGGAAATCTAGTGAAGATGATGATGTATGGATGGAATGGTTGTTACTAAGGTTTGAAGTGTTGAGAGAGAGAGAACCAAAAGAGTCTGAAAAAACCATGGTCATTGAATAAGAAGAAGAAGCAATGGTTTCTTGGTTGTTTCTAGTTTATGTTTGGTATATAAAGCAGATGCCTTCATGTCATGTCATGAGAGAGAGAGAGAGAGAGAGAGAGAGAGAGAGAGAGAGAGAGAGAGAGAGAGAGAGAGAGAGAGAGAGAGAGAGAGAGAGAGAGAGAGAGAGAGACGTACGTGCGGATACTGCTACAAAAACGTCATATCCTTGTTTTAGAAATCTTGAAAAAGAGAGGTTTTGTGAGTGTAAATTTTGGAGCAACAAATAGAAACAGGAAAAGTATGGTTAACAGAAGTCTCAAATTTCTGTGCACACACTCGTGGGGTGGGGGAAATACAATAGTGATTTAGAATAAAAGAGAGATCTTGTGACTAAATTTGTCATATATTAGAACAAGTATTTAAGGGCATGTGTAGTGGGCATCGTTGTCCGGTGTTTTAGGCCTCCATAGCGCCGGGAACACCGCCCCCTCCGGCGCTATGGGGCGTTTTAGGGGTGATTCTTTATGCTCATAACGAGCGTTATGGGTTGAGGAGGGATAATAATAATAATAATAATATTGGTGAGTTTGGATAATATGGTTTTTTTTTTATAAAAAGTTAAAAATAAAGGAGGAATAAGTTGAGTTACCATGGTTGTTGCTTGAGAGTGGATGGTTCTATATTTATCTGAATGGCTTGGTTTGGGCTTCTTTTAGTGATATGTAAAATAAGTTTAAGGTAAATGGAAATAAATTAATTTTTGTTTTAACTGATCTATATTTATCTAGAGTTAACTGCAATTTGCATCCCTGTGGTTTACGGTTTGGAACAGTAACCGTTTGAAATTCAATTTTTTTTTATTAAATATTATCTTTTTAATATTAAATATTTTTTTATTAAATATTATCTTTTAATATTAAATATTTTTTTTGTATTATTATTTTTATATTTAATGAAATATTATTAACTATTTGATATTCTTATTTAAATAAAAAACAATAATTAACCAATCATTACCAATCATTTATAACCCCCACATAACCCCCCTTCCCACTACACCCTCTTTTTCCATAACCCCAACATAACCCCTTTTCTATTACTTTTTAATATTTAATCCTATAACCCCCACATAACTATCTACCACTACACATACTCTAATTAGTAGGGTTACGATCAGATGCACTATAAAAGAAAAATATGAAATCGTAAAAAAAATATCAAATGGATTCTGGTTGACCTCATCAAACTCTACAATTTAAGTTTTAGGTTTTTACTTTTTTAGATTTTTAGCTTGTAGTTTTTAAAATTTACGTTATATCATTGTGTCTTTTTCTTATTTTCATCATTATGTTATTTTTGCGATTCATTGTATCTTTTTTATTCAACACTGTATTATATTTTTATGTATTGTCTTATATTTTGTGGCTCATTATGTCATATTTCACGATCTATTATGTTTTTTGTATCCTTCTCACCCTTCACTATTTTATTACACTATGTAGGATAACTTGACCCTTAATTATTAATCATTTTTCGTCAATCCTAAAAAGCCTTTGGATTTTTGGGTAGTATTTTTTGTGTTCTGAGTGTTAGCTTGGGTGTAGGTGTAAGTGCATTGTTTTTATGTCCCTAGCTAGTGATAGGTCTCTATAGGTCGTTGGCTAGGTTAATCGAGTGGTTTATGGCTCGTAATCGTATACTAGCCTAGTCCAAGGGGGAGTCTGTTAGTACATGATGTGTAAGTGCATTGTTTGTATGTCCCTAGCTAGTGATAGGTCTCTATAGGTCGTTGGCTAGGTTAATCGGGCAGTTTATGGCTCGTAATCGTATACTAGCCTGGTCTAAGGGGGAGTCTGTTAGTACATGATGTCCCTAGGCTAGTATATAGGATGTTTGGACGCGTTTCGGGGTGTTTGGAGATGTTTATACGCGTTTCGGAGTGTTTGGGACTCATCAGGCGAGTAGGGGATAACATCAGGCATTTACGGCCTATACCATATCACTATTCATGCGAATAGCCCCTACTCGCATGTACCTACTAGCGAGTACGGCCCTACTCGCTAGTTTATCATGCTGGATAGCCTCGTAGTCGCATGAACTGACCTCGTACTCACATGAACTGGTCTGTATGAGTACGGGAGGTATAAATAGTCCCAATCATTGCCCTAATGATCAGTTCTTGCCACACACACTCTCCAAACACCCTCCCCTGGTCTGTAAGGTCTGATTTGATCATTGTAAACACTCGAGCTCTGTTTTAGTGATAAATCTTTTATCTTTTGACCCATTTGTGTGTGTTAATTACTCGTATATCATTGTTTCATATTCGTTTCTGCTATTAGAACATATTTAGAGGATTCCGCACTCTGAATATCAAGCTCGTGATTGTCGGGTGACCCGTTAGTCGATCCTACAAGTGGTATCAGAGCCGAGGCTCTTATCACGAGTGTTTTGATAGCAAAAACAGGTAGGTTTTTATGGGAAAGTTGTGATTTTTGGGCAAAAACCTGTTTTGAAGTTTGAAACTTTGAGTTTTTGATAAAAACCCTTATTTTCAAATTCTTGGTGTGTGTTTATGGATTAAAACGTGTGTTTTTTATTAGGTTTTGTTCTAAAAGTGTTTTGGAAACTTTTCCAATCATTTGGGGTTTAAACACTTCATTTTGGATAAGATTTTGAGGCAAAAACTGTGGTTTTTAAGCAAAAGTGACGTTACAGATCAGTTCTAGGGAGTACGCAGACCTTCTAGCGAGTACAGGTCCCTATTCGCCTATATTTAGGCGATTAGCAACATCATCACACGAGTAGGACTGTATTCGCATGTTGTACTAGCGATTATGGCCTATTCCCCACTCTATTATGTGGTATAGCCCCTATTCGCCTGTTGTACTAGCGATTAGGGCCTATTCCCCACTTTCTTATGTGATGTAGCCCCTATTCGCCTGTTGTACTAGCGATTAGGGCCTATTCCCCACTTTCTTATGTGGTATAGCCCCTATTTGCCTGTTGTACTAGCAATTAGGGCCTATTCCCCACTTTCTTATGTGGTATAGCCCCTAATCACCTGAAAGGTCCCTAATCACCCCTATTCTTGTAATCGCTCAACTGTTCACTAGCATTTACGCGTAATCATTCAACTATTCACTAGCATTTACGCGTAATCACTCAACTATTCACTAGCAATTACGCGTAATCACGTATAAGCTAGCATTTACAACTCCTAATCACCTATAACTTGCTGAACCTAAAATTGACCTAAGTTTGACTCGCGTTGACCAAAGTTGACTTTTGTTGACCAAGTTTGACTTTCAAAATAGGTGTTAACCGTCTTTGACCGAAGTTGACTTTTGTTGACCGAAGTTGACTTTCGTTAACCAAGTTTGACTTTCAAAATAGGTGTTAACCGTCTTTGACCGAAGTTTGACTTTTGTTGACCAAGAGTTGACTTTTTCACAAGGCTTTCATAATGGCAAATGCAACCAAACCATGGGCTTTCGCGTCTTCAATGAACACCCAACCAGCCCAACAACGACAACAACAGAGGATTTCCGGATGTAATCTGTGGGCCCATCTGGAGAGGAAATCAACGTCAGATGCTAGTCAAAGTCAACCGAATCAAACCAGACAACTTAACAATGTTCAAAACAATCAAGAAACGGTTGTGGTTTCGGTTACTCCTGCAATTCACTCTGTCTCAGCAAACACGGATGCTGCGAGTGTACTTACTATGCTTGCTGAGAAAGGCTTTGACCAGAAGACACAACTCATGGGAAGTGTTAATGGGGAAATTGCGTGTTTTGCTCAACGAGTAGAGACTGTGGAATCGAGAGAAGCGTCAGAGAGTGCTCAAATCTCACAAGAGAGTACAGATGCAGATAGTGAATCATCATCCAGTGAACAAAATCCTGAACGAAGTTCTGAAGAAATCAACAGAACTGATGCAAATTGTTCAACTTCTGAAAGGAGTGAATCAAAAGAGGAAGATGCTGATGATCAAAATCCAGAAGTTAGAGTTCAAATCAAGCACGGAACTGACCCTACTATTGCACAAGTATCTTCCAGGTTTGTCTGTTCTAACTGTGCCGAACTCCAAAGTACGATTGAAAGGTTGTCTGAAAACGACCAGACCCTTACTTGCGATCTAGCTAATTGTATAACCATCAATGAAGTTTTGAGAGCAAATGAAATGGAGCTTAAAAAATTAAATGAAATTTTAATGAAAGAAAATTCTGAGCTTTCTAAAACTCTTGAGGAAATAAAGAAAGAATTAGCGCAAACAAATTTGATTATGAAAAAAGCTCAACATAAGCTAGATGGTTTTCAGTTTGCAAAGTTTGTGCTAAGTAAAAATGATGTTGATCTTAAAAAACAGTCTCGGCAAAAAGAAAATCAAGGATTTGGTTACAATAAACGTTCTGTAAATAGACGGAAAGAGAAATTTAAACCAAAGGCCTTACCGGAGGCAGACCTTGAGGTTTCTAATAAAGAATCCCAGGAAACTGAGAAGGCTCAATCAGGTTCACATAGCTCTATTAAAAATCACATTTTGTGTGAACCTGAACCGGAAAAGAAGCACTTTTAGTTTGCTGAAGGCACGGAAGGGCTGTACATGTTGGTGGGATCTGACAAATTGTTTTCTGATAAAGAGTTTCCCATTAAGAATGTGGATCAATCCTTGATTAAACATATTTTTGAGGAAGTACCGATTACTGAAGCTCAGATAAGAAAACTCGTTGATCAGAAGAAACATGTTGAACACAAACCCACCAAACATGTGAATCAAAAGAAATCGGTTTGGGAAAAATCAAAAGGGTCCCAAGATCAATGAACTTAAGCCCATCAAATCGAAAGGTACTAATCAGATGAGACATTCTCTTCAAAATCATCAAAGAAATTTTTCGCCAAGATCATCTGATTATGATTCATATCCGAGTACCTCTCGATTTAGAAGCTCACAAGGGAGCTGTAGCCCTAGATTTTCTCAGGTTAGTTCGAGACAGTCACGGTATGAAACCCAGTACTATGAAGAATGGAGGTCATGCTATGAATGTAACGAGGTTGGACACTTGATTGCTAATTGTCCCTATCTGAGAAAATTTTAGGGGAAAGCACTTAAGCCCCCTAAATACATCAACCAAAGATACAAGACACCTGAACAATAAGTTCAGGTGACACCAAAGAATGTGAAAAAGAAACAAAGGGTTGTTGTTGATGGTGCAAAGCCTAAAGCTGATTAGGCATCAAGCTCCAAGGCTCCACCTAAGGTTGCAAAACCCAAGGGAGGCCCAAAAGCAGGTCCAAAGACTAACCAAAGGGCAAAGCCACCGGCTGACCCAAAGGTGAAGTCTCAGGTACCACCCAAATCTGTGAAGCAAAGACCTGTAAAGGCTAAGCATGACCAGATTTGGAAGCCAAAAGCAGCTGAAGCACCATCTGTGAGTTTATCTACTTCATTAGCACCATTATATCAACTGTTGTTGATGAGAAAACACCTACCCCTCATGATAGGTGGATGGAGCTGCCTATGATTGATGACTTAGGCCGACCAGAGATGGTCAAAGCCTGGGTCCCCCTCGAGAACTAATCTTTGAACGAGTGTGCAGGGTGTTCCAAGAGGAACTATCAGCAGTCATTTGATTGTTGACAGTGGCGCATCTTAGCACAAAATAGGTGTCATATCGCTCCAGTAAATTGATCAGAATATCTTTGGAGGATATGTAACCTTAGCCAATAAAGAGGGGGATTTGTTATCGAAGAAGAAGAAAGAAGAGAAAATGCTCGATAAGAATAATTCCAGACCCAGTGTTTCGACTTAACAACGGATGTCAGTAATGAATAAGAGTGAACTGGGTGATTGCTGCAGAACGGTTCCTTCATTATCTAAAGGGTTACCGACCAAAGGTCTATGGTACCCTAATGGCGATAAGCTGGATCTCGTTGACTTTAGTGAATTTATCAATTGTGGTTACAATATTGAAGCTGGATCCGCAACGGGTGGATATCAGTTCTTGGGAGGTCGTCACATGTGTTTCCTGCAACCTGCGAAGACGAATCGGGTAGCTGCATTGAGCTGCTGTTTCCAGGTTGGTCTTTGGATACTTCAACACACATGCTTGACTACGGTTTGCATTCTCTTATCACCTCCATCTTCTTATTAATAGTTTAACTTCCATAACAATCACTAAGGATCCAGTGATTATTTATGTCCACACTGACTACCGAATTGTCAACAATTTTACTAAGTCATTTGACAAATCTAAATTTGATTATCTTTGAAAGGTAAAAGGCATTTGGGAAAATCTGAGTAAACGACATCGGCAAATCAGTTTTTGTCTAACCGTTTTCTATCAGAAAATCCAAAAGGATTTCAATTTCTTTAAACCTTTTGAATTTTAGGGTGAGAAATTTCCAGAAAAACACAAAAACATTAAAAAAAACCCCAAAATGATTTTTCTTGGAGAAAAAGAGGAGATGATAGTACATCAGTGGGAATCTATCACATTTTAAAGAATTGTAAAGATAAAAATGACATGTGATGACTTTGATTGATGTGTTGATAGGCTTCGTGAACCTAGTAATGCATGCCTTAGTGATACAAACATAACGAACTACTTGCTATGAGGATGAACACCTCATGGTGCATATGGTCTTGGTACCGTAATTTTGTTTGATAGGGTTGCCAAAATCAGAGGTTTCGGGTCTCTATGTTGATAGTTATCTAGGGTAGCCTGACTGATCTTCTGTCGTATTGATTTACCAACCTAGATTCAGTCAGGGTATCTTAAAAGAGCTGACAATGCCAAATCCCAAGTTACCGAATGAGGAACTTATAATGTATGACGATTATCAAAATTATCTAATGCATCGTATCATATATATGATGAAAATCATGATTGATATAAGCCTCTGTTAGGATCTGAGTTTGATTGTTTTGATTGTTTAAGTAATAAGAACAGTGAATGAAATGAATTATAAATGGAAAGTGCAGCGGAATGATAAACTACTAATCAAAATAATAGAATAAATGTTTTTCAATAGAATGTTTTCATAAACTCAAATGATTACAATCAATTGTACAAGTACTCCCCCTCAGCCTTATCACTCAGTGATTGTTTGTCAAAGAGAATGTTTTGAGTGACAAATAGAATAGTACAAGCACTGTTCTATTTATAGATAAATCTAAACCTCTGATGACTTAGGCTGACGTCACCTAAGACAGTGACCTCTAACAGAATAACAAAAATAAAACATCTGTTGATTACAAACTATTGTTACATAAGAAAACTCTGAAAGGAAAACAACTGATAGGAAAACTTTGATGGTCTTGAAACATCTGTTGGAGCCTAAGTGTTGTTGGCTCCAACAGACCTTTAGTCTTCAATACTTTGCTTCAGTAGTTGTTCTTCATCAGACCTTTGGTCAGCAGTTGTTCTCTAGCAGTTGTTCTCTATCAGACCTTTGTAGCAGCAGTTATCACAGTAGTTGTTAAGGTACAGCAGATGTTAGGGTCAACAGTCTTTTTGGAGAAGTAACTTGTAAAGTGCTGTTATTATTATGGATCAATTGAGTAGTATATTTTAGCTTTCCAATCATCTGTTCTTCTCCAGGTTAGCAGACCCAACAATCTCCCCCTAGAACATATGATGCCAAAACTAAGCTTTATTTTGATCTTTATTTCTCATCAGGCTTTCTCTTATCTGCCCTTTAAACTGTAGTTCAAAGCTTAAAGAGAAAAAGTCTTCTGCATCCCTTTCAAGCTCTAGGTTCAGCAATGTTTGGAGATCATCTGCACATAGGCCATGTGCATCATCCATACTTAACTTTTGAGCTTCTCCATCTGATTTGAGCAGAGTCAATTCATGGTTGTCTTTGTTGACCTTCCATTTTAGAATTTTTGAATCAGAGGATCTGCTGGGTTGCAAGTTTATTGATGATGAGTTTGGTGATGGAGGTCTCCCAATGAGTTTTCTGAGCTCTTCAGTAGTGGGATTAGAGAAGTAGTGTACTTGATTGAAGAGGCCCTCTTTTACATAAGTTTCAGCAAACTTCTTCTGGTCTTCTTCAGACATTTCCTTCTGTTTCTTGTACTGTCTTCTGGCAGCAACAGATACGTCAGAAGTGTCAAGTAGGATGTCTAGTGTAAAGGCCTGTTGAGGTCTCTTCATCATTGGTGCATCAGAGTAATCAGGTTTTCTGGGCAGAGTAGGGTCTTTCTTTCTATTTTCTTCCAACTTCTTGTAAGTCTCAACCAGCCTTAGCTCTGACCATCTTGCAACAGACCTCATCTCCCTATACTTTGTAGCCACAATCTCTTCTTTCATTCTCTTGAACTTCAAAGCTCTGGCTGGATCTCTGCCTTTCCTAAAATCAAGGGTAGAGACCTTTGCTGGGGGATTCTTGGCATGTCTTCTATTCTCATTAGTTCTTCTCTAAGAGCATGAGTGGTCCAGCCTGAAAATTGTTTCTTATTTGCTTTGTAGGGCATGGTTGCCAAGATTTGGTCAAGAAGAGATTCCCTAACCATCCTTTCCAAGTCACTGCTGAGAGGCATGGTGGACATGGAGTTGCTCACGGTCTTAGCAAAATCTTCAATCCTTCTCAGTTTGCTAAGCTCTGCTGAATGGATGCCCTGAGTAGTCCTGTTATCTTTCGCTTTACATCTCTCTTTGATGATTGCATCTGCCTGTTCAGTCTTGTATTTAAGATATTTATCTAAGTTTAGGGGAACAGGAAAATTTGGAAGAGATAGGAAAGATCTTTCAGATGGTTGTTCAGTATTGTAGAAGGATTGCATTTCCCCCTTGAGTAGATCAAGCTCAAGAGGATACTGAACAACCAATGGTGTGATGGATGGTGGTGGTCTGTGAGATGTGAATTGTGAAGTGTGTGGTGAGTATGATGAAAGTGGGATGGCTGATATAGGTGTAGGCTGGGTGGTTGAAGTAGGAGGTGGTGATGTTTGTATGTTTTCATCTTGTACCACAAAGGTTGATTTTCTCTTCCTTCTGTACAAGATGCGTGGTGATGGTGGTGTTGCAGCAGTGGTTGTGTTAACATCTGTTGGCACTTGTGTAGGACCAGCAGATGTTTGGGATTTGGGTGGTGAAGTGGTTGTAGGTGGTGTATTGGTGGTTGTGGTGGTGGATTTGGTTGTTGGTTTGGTGGTAGGTTCAGTTGGTTTGGTGGTATCAGTGATTTTGGTGGCAGTGGTTTTAGCAGCAGAAGATTTGACAGCAAGTTTAGATAGTGGTTGTCTGACATGTTTGACAGGCATCTTCTTCCTTTTAGAAGTACCCACATCCTTAACTTCTTGCTGTTGCCTTATCTTCTGTTGTACAAGAGCTTCTGCTTTACATTCCAAAGTATCAAGCCTCTTTTGCTTCTCTTCAGCAGCCTTTTCAGCATTGATATTAGCAGTTTGATCTACTTCTTTTGCTTTGCCTGCATTGACTGCTTCAGTATCAACAGTGGATTGATCATTGGGATTTGGTTGTTGTGGTGGTGTTGGTTCAGACCCTGGTTTGGTTCCAAATGGCTTTAGCTTGGGTAGTCTATCTTTGCCACTCTCCCCCTTTTTGGCATCATCTGCTGTGAACTCATCATCATCTTCATCTCTTCTGATGGTTGTAGGGGCAGAGCCAGTGGTCTTCAGCAAGTGATCTTTGATGGCTTTAATGTTAGCTTGGGTATCTGTGTACCTAGCATCTACCATAGTTCTGATCTGAGCCATGTAGGTTTCATGTGTTTGATCTGCTAGTTTTCTATGAGCTATGATGATGGGGGAAACTGATTTCCATAGCTCACTAGCAATCTCTTCCTTTGATGGTTGACTTTTGGTAAAAGCAGCCAAGGATCCCAAAATTGTCTTGATATCTGATTTGATGTCAGCAACAGAGGTTTCAATGGACTGTACTCTAGCCGTCAATTCTTGGTATTTTAACACATCACCTAAGTTAATAGGATCATCTGGGTTCCTACCAGTGGTAGTTGTATCTGGTTCAGTCCTAGGAGGTGAGTCCAAAGAATGAGAACCAGATGCCCCTTTGTCTTGGTTCTAGGGACTTCCAACTGATTTTGGGGACACTATAGTGGCCTCATTAGTTGTTGCCTTCAAGGAAGTCTTAGTTATGTAACCACTGTCCTGTTGTGAGACAATGGTCTCTACAGCAGCAGTGGCTGCTTCACTTGAAAACTCAACTAGAGTTTCATTCAACTCCAGGGGTGTAACCTCCTCTGTTTGTGGGATAGCTGATTAATTTTCCTCAGTCCCAGTCACTTGTTGGAGTATACTCTCATTGATGGGTGAAGGAGAGGAACTGGGATTGTCCTGAGCTTTATCAATAGCCTCAAACAGTGGTTGCATTGTTGGAAGGACATGTGATGGTGAATGTGGAGGAGTGAAAAGAGAAGTAGCCCTAGGAGAAGGGCTGATGATCATATGGTCAAGTGACTCATATGTCTAATGATGTGGTTCCCTTTGGCTTACAGCATGATCCTTTTGTGAGGATTCATAAGGAGTTTGTTCAGGTTGAGATATATCCATCTGTTGTGAGGAAGTAACAACAGTGGTTTCTTGTTGCTTTTGTGTTGCAACAGGGTTTTCCTCTGGTATCTCATCTTCCAGATGCCCCTTTTTGGTTTTAGTGGTGATTTTTGTGGATGGACGTTTTCTTTTGGAGGTGGTTGGTGTGGGTTTCACAGCACTGGATGTAGTGCCATGATCACCAGGAGCAGTAGGCTCAACAACAAAGGTTTGGACAATAGTTGTTGTCTTAGTCCTCTTTGTTTGTGTTTTAGAAACTTTTGACACTTTTTCTTGGGTGTTTGAACCCAGCATTCTTGTGAAAGTTTCATCAGTTAGACTCTTCATTTGGAAAGATTTACCCCTTTTAAAATCTTTTTCAGGTAAAACCTTTTGAAGGATTACACTTAAAATTCTTGGGTAAATCAGAAAAGCATTATTAGACCCAAACTTTATGGCCTTCACATTTGATACTAAGTCCAGAAACAGGCCCTGGGATAAATTGAAGTCAGATTCTGACAGCATAGCATATCCCAAGTACTGAATCCTCAATGGGATTTCATTGAAGGAAGTGGACTTAGCAGAGACACATAGAAGGAGGGTATGAAAGAAAATTTTCATGACTGGTGGGAAAAACTTTTTGAAAAGAGTTGACCCAGTCATTTGTGCATCATAAACTCTTTCCTGAAACTCTGTGTGAAGTTCAGCCTTAGGGAAAGAGTCGTTACCTGACAGGTCATTCAGTGAGAAGGTTATGGATATCAGTTCGGGGGTAATGGCAACATTTGTCTCTCCAATTTTTGATATGATGGTTGTAGGCTTTTTGTCTTGTAAGAGAAACTCAGCATTTAACCAAAATTCTTGGAGGGTATCGAGATAGATGGGAGCATCAGCGGTTAAGATTGTCAGGTATTTTGAATTAAGGATGATATCGATGGTGGTATGGAATGGAACGTTTTCGTCTGTTTTGACCAGATATGGGAGATAATTGTGGGTGGCTTTGGCTTGAAGATCCATTGTAATGGATTTCGAGTGAGAGAATTAGAGGAATTAGAATGAGGGTTTGAGGTTGAAGAAGGCGGTTTCAGTATTTTGAATACAATGAGACAGTGTAACAACTGTTGTGGGAAAACAGAGTTTTTATAGGCTCTGGTGAAACCGCTGATGTGGCCAAAACTTTGCTTTTGAGAGCACACACGGCAAACATCTGGTGGCATACAGTTGTTGCCAAAGGTCTGATGCAAACAGCTGTTGTCTTACCAAAGTGCTGATGCTAACAACACTTGTTTTTTTTATTATATATATATATATATATATATATATATATATATATAATGAAACAGTTGTTTTATCTGATCAGGGGTTTGAAACAGATTTTTCAACCAAACAGTGGTTGTTTTATCTGATTAGATGTTTGAAACAGATTTTTCAACTAACAGTGGATAGAATGGATGAAACAGTGGTTGGTTTATCCTTAACAGATTTTTCAACCAAAATGCTATTTTTAAGGATGAATTTTGATTTTTTGAAACATTTTAATGTTTTTATTTAAAACATTTTTGTTGTTTAGTCCATGTTTAGCATACCAATTTTAGAAATCAGATTTGTAAAGGTGGATGCGTCTAAAGCTTTTGATGAAGGTATTCTCAATACCCTCAAACCATTGTAGGAGTCCCGTAGCTCCTTCTTCACCACTAAACTTTGGGGGATTACAATAATTAAAGTGTTTAAGGGTACAGGCTGGAAGTCCATTCCCATTCCCGTTGTGGTTTCCATTTCCATTCCCATTGCCGTTACCGTTCCCATTGCCGTTCAACTGGATGACTTGAGCTAGTAAGTTGAGAACCAGAGTTGCGATTTGCTGCGCCATTTGTTGAGAAATGATTGCATCCAGTTGAGCATCGACACCATTGTTGTTGTTGTTATTGTTGTTGTGGTTAGTGTCGTGGTTATAATTGTGATTGCTACTTCCTTCATCATGATTGTCACCACTGTTAAGACGAGCACTGCGACGTGGAGGCATGATCTGTAAGGGACACAATGAAATGAATGAGGTTATATAAGGAATGTAATCATTTATTCATTAATTAAAACGAATAAACGAAAACGTTGACTTATCAAAGATTCTAAATTCTAATAACATATGAAGACATGCTTTAGCCTATAAGTGAACACTCATCCCGAGAATTCCCAGGTAGGCATCCGGGTCCCTCGTCTGATTGGGATATATGCGCAATGCCAGCCTAGACAGAAGACTCAGAATACAGGCGTTCACCCTTCCAGATTGCACGTGTTCGTTATTAAAATCTAGAA
This sequence comes from Ambrosia trifida, assembly GCA_028751855.1. NCBI lineage: Eukaryota > Viridiplantae > Streptophyta > Magnoliopsida > Asterales > Asteraceae > Ambrosia > Ambrosia trifida. The sequence continues at coordinate 36,404,288 of CM054123.1, read as the reverse complement.
CTTCGACGAGATCTCAAGGTGGTTCAGGCTAAGCCTGGGGAATTTGTCCTATTAGTCTAAGAGTGGATCCAGTGATGGAAAGCAACCTTCTTGTAGGGATGAAAGTAGGGATATGAAGTAGGAGGGAAATAGAGAATAGCAAGTAAAAGAAGCAAGTACTGGTTAAATCCTATGGTTATAGACTATATTATTTTTCTAATAACCTAATTCCCTATAACCATGGCTCTGATACCAATCTGTAACACCCCAACCGATGGCGGAAACATCGGGTTGTCACGTATTGATGATTGTTCAGTAGCTCATGGTAAATAATAATTCTCATTATATTATTTAGATAAATTACATACAATTGTTCTACAAGAATTCATACATCAAATTGAATAAAACTATGCACACATCTTCAAGCATTAACTCAAATCTTCAAGCAAGTAGAACCTGAAACATGTTAAGTTGAAAATATTTTGGGTCAACAAAAGTTGGTGAGAATTACATAGGTTTTGATAATCGAATAAAATTGTTGTGCAATTCATGTGTCATGGCAATCTAGTCCATATGTGAAAACATACTAGAAGTAAATCGAGTGCATAATCAACCATTGTGACTGTTGTATTGTGGTACATCCCATACGCTCATGGTTCACTCGTTTATATTGCAGTAACAAACACCCACGCTACCTTTGTAGGAGGTACGTATCCGGGTGTGATTGTCAGTCCAATAGATCTATCAATGTATACCGTCGGCTGATAAATGTTTATGCTAGAATTGTGCTTACCCTAGTCATGTTCAAAACATAATGCAACATAGAAAAACACATAGACACATTGATGATTGAATTGCATAAATGATGTTGTAACATGCTTCACCCCAAAAAATGGTGATAAATAGAAAAGGGGCTATGTAAAACTCACCTTAGCAAAATGTTATATCTGTTGAAAAATTGAATAGTGGTGTTGCCCAAATTTGTCAAGTATCACCCTATAATAAGGTAATAAATATGTCTAAGTCTATCTAGTCTACAAATGTATAAGTTCTAGGGCTTCGAATTGGGGATAAATACTTGTTTGATTAATAAAAAAACGTTTGATAATTGAGAAAATTTTAGTAATAAATGACCAAAATTTCTTTTATAAGAATTTTAATTTAAGATGGTCACAATAATGTGTTTAAAGCATAAAAATAATTTTTACAAAATTATTTTCTTTAAAATAAAATATTAATTCTATTTATAACAAATTGTCAAAATTTAACTTTAATATTTAAAAACATTAAAATTAAAGAATTAATAGTTTAAAATTTATATTTCTGTTCTAAATAATCAGAAATAATTTGTATAAAATTTTGGTGCAAAAATATTAAAAATTGGATTTATTATGATTTAATTATGATTAAAACTAACAAAAATTGATTAAAAATATTAAATAAATGATTTTTCAGAATTAAAAATCATTTCAGAAAAGTTTATCATTATATAAACTCAGAATAATTTTTGTGGAAATTTATAAAATTGTTTTGATATTTTAATGGAATTTTATAAATATAATAGAATAAAATTGATTTAATTATTATATATATTAAATAAATTAATTTTTGAAAACTAAAAATTGTGAGTGAAACTTTTACATCAGATTAGCTTAAAATAATTTTTTTTAGAATTTATAAAAGAGTTTTAATAATTAAAATTGAATTTATAAAATTATATGTATTATATATATATATACATATATGTTCGTTTAAAAACGAAAAAAAAAGAAACAAAAGGGGTATGCCACTGCCGGGACTCGAACCCGGGTGGCTCAGGAAGACAGCAACAGACACAACCACTTGGTCCAGACCAGTGGTTGTGTTTATTTTCGGTTGATTAAAAATAAATATTATAAGCTGAATCATGTTTATCCCCAAAATCAAACATACGAGCCCTAGAATTTGCAATCAGTACAATCACACAACATTAACCCAATTAATCATGGGGTTAATGTTGTGTAAGTTCCGATAATTGAAACCCATAACAAACATCACACTTACAAACACGTTTAAGGTACGATTTGGTCTGTCAAGCCCGAAGTCAAAGAACACGATCAAAAACACCAGAAAACAGATTTAATGTAGAAATTGGAGGTTGGAAGAAGATGTTCGGCGACTTGTGATGGTCCACTGATGCCCAATTTATAGTGTTAATGTCCAGATCATAGAATTGGAAAGTTTGACTCGTTTTTAAAGTTGACGCGTTAATAATAAAAATTAGAATCAATTGATTGACAATTGACGAGAGTATGAGTCAGAATAGGCCGGTTATCACGATGCATTACCAATTATAAATCAATTACGAGTTAGTGATGTTGATTATGGAAGGTCGTGGATCTCAGTTGACTTTTCCAAGTCAACTGAGATATTTCAAAGTCGTGTTATAATTATATTAAATCCGGATTAGAACAAAGATCTTGGCTAGGGCAACTGGTTGTGTGTGGTGTGTATATGGAACCGGTTAGGGACCCGGGTTCGATTCCCGTCCCTAACATTAATTTTTTTTTTAAAGCTGAAAGGGAAAGAGAGGGTAGTGGGCTTAGTTCCTTGGGCTGGGTCACTGTTGGGCCTGTTGTTGGGTTGGGCCAGACCTGGATTGGGCTTAGGTCGGGGAAAAGGAAGGGATGTTGGGTTTGGAGTTTGTTTTAAAAGAAAATGTTGGTATTATTATTATTAACTTTTAAATATACATACATATTATGAATAATTAGGGTTTAAATTGCCACAAAATAATTAAATGTAAATAATAATAATAGAACTTGTCGTAACGTACAATTATTTAACGTGAAATGTTACAGCTTGACTGTCCAACATGAGTGGAGTCCTTTGTGCAGTTATCCCAAAATCAAGTAGTTGATTTTGAAACCACATGAGTTGGGCTGTACAGCTTGCAGCAGCAATGTATTCAGCCTCAGCTGTTGAAGTTGAAACAACTGCTTGCTTTTTGCTTTTCCATGAGACTAAGGCATTCCCTAGAAACTGGCACCCTCCTAATGTAGACTTCCTTGTGGTGTGGCAGCCAGCAAAATCACTATCTGAATAACCTGAAAGCTCAATGTTTCCATTAGCAGGATACCAGATACCAAGTGTGGGAGCACCTTTTATGTATCGGAATATCCTTTTCACAGCAATAAGGTTTGACTTTCTAGGTGAAGCCTGGGATCTTTCACAAACACAAGTGGCAAACATAATGTCTGGCCTAGATGCAGTTAAGTACAGTAAGACCCAATCATGCATCTGTAATGTGTCTGGTCAACCAGTTCATCCTTGTCATCAATAGTGAGTAGCTTGACTGTGCTCATGGGTGTACTACATGGCTTACAATCATTCATCTCAAATCTGGTTAACAAATTTTTCATATATTTGTTTTGATGAATGAATGTGCCATTTTGCAGCTGCTTCACTTGGAGACCAAGGAAGCACTGAAGTTCACCCATAGCATGCATTTCAAACTCTGCTGTCATGAGTTTCCTAAACTCTTCACACATTTTGTTACATGTGGACCCAAAAATGATGTCATCCACATATATTTGAGCAATCATTAAGTCTTTCTATCTCCATTTTTAAAATAAGGTTTTATCAATTTTACCTCTTGTGAAACCAATGGATAAGAGAAAGGTGGAAAGAGTCGCATACCAGGCCCTAGGTGCTTGTTTTAATCCATACAAAGCTTTGTTGAGCTTGTATACATAATCAGGATGGAATGTGTCTTCAAAACCAGGTGGTTGACATACATAGACTTCCTCCTAAATTTTTCCATATAGGAATGTAAATTTGATGTCCATCTGATACACCTTGATGTTGTGGTTGACAGCAAAGGCTAGGAAGAGTCTGATAGCTTCTAGCCTAGCTAAGCAAAAATTTCTTCATAGTCTATCCCCTCTTCTTGTCTGAAGCCTTGAACCACAAGCCTGGCTTTATTCTTGACAACTATACCCCTTTCATCAGTTTTGTTTTTGAAGACTCACTTTGTGCTAATTGGACAAACATCCTTTGGCAGTGGTACAAGTTCCCATACTTGTTGTCTTTTAAACTAAAGGAGCTCTTCTTTCATGGCTTCTACCCAACTCTAAACTGAAGGAGCTCTTCTTGCATGGCTTCTACCCAACTGTTGTCTTTTAGTGCCTCTTGGTACTTGACAGGTTGTGTGAGAGATAGAAAGCCTGCAAAAAGATAGATGTTTGAGGATTGGCTTCTTGTGAGCACACCCTCTCTGATGTTGCCAATGATTTGATCTGGTGGATGAGCTCCTAGGTATATTAAATCTCCCTGATATGGTATAATGGCATTTTGAGGTGAAGGACAGAGGTTTGGTGACTCTGTTGATGTAAAATCTGTTTGCACTTCTGTAGTACCAACAGATGTTTGAAATGGAGGTGGGGGAATGGGTCCAAGTGGTGTGAAACTGGACTGATTTTTGTCAAAAGAGGTTGGACTTTTGTCAACAGATGATTGAGCAGTGGATGAAGTTGGTGAAGCAGTGGTTTGAGGGTAAGATTGGCCAACAGTGGCTGACTCAGCTATGGCAGAGTTTTGACAGGTGTTTTGAACAACTGCTTCCCCTGATATAGAATAGACTTTATAGTGACTTGGAATCACAACATCTGTTCTGTAGTCTTGTTGTGGAGATTGTGGAATACCTGCACTGTTAGTTTTGACAGTAATATCTTCAAATTTGAATTTATCTAAATCAAACAACTCAGTAGGATTGGCTGGGATTTTTAAGGATGAAAGTTCATTGAACTTTACATTCAAAGTTTCTTCTATTGTCCTGGTCCTTGTGTTAAACACTTTGTAGGCCTTGGCAGTAGAATAATATCCCAGAAAATATCCACCATCTACTTTGGCTGCAAATTTTGAGATGGAATCTTTAAGATTTAAAATGAAACATGGGCAACCAAAGATTTTGAAAAATGAGATTAGTGGTTTGATTTTGAACAAAATTTCATAAGCAGTCTTTTGATGTCTTGGGTTGATTAAAACTCTGTTTTGAACATAGCAAGCAGTGTTTACAGCTTCTGCCCAGAAGGACAATGGCAAACCAGAATCTGCTAGCATGGTTCTTGCAGCTTCAATGAGAGTTCTGTTTTTCCTGTCAACCACCCCATTTTGTATAGGAGTTCTTGGAATGTTGTACTGCCTCACAATTCCTTTTGACACACAGAAGTCATCCAACTCCTTATTTTCAAACTCTGTTCCATTATCACTTCTAAAGACTTTTACTGGCAAGTCATATTGTTTTTCAACTTTGGTGACAAAGTCCTTCAAGATACCTGCAGTCTCATCCTTAGAGTGTAAGAAGTAAGTCCATGTAAACCTAGAAAAATCATCAACTATGACAAGACAAAATCTCTTTCTTCTTAAACTCATGATTTTAACTGGGCCAAACAAGTCCATGTGCAACAATTGTAGACATTGACTTGTTTTGGACTCATCAATGGATTTGTAAGAGCTTTTATGTTGTTTCCCTTTTAAGCAGGAAACACAATGCTCATCACATTTAAATTCTTTTGATGGAGGCCTCTGACAAGCCTTTATTTGGAGAGTGAGTTGACAGTTTGAAGGTTGGTGTGATCCAGTCTCCTATGCCACAATTCTATCTATTTTGTGGAGGCAGCAGAAAATAGACAGACATTTTCCATAGAATTGTCCTTCAACATATCAACCACATACACATTGCCACTCCTATGATCAACAAGTTGCGCTTTGCTCTCAGCAATGATGGTATCAATCTTTTTCACCACTTCTGGCCCAATAATCTTACAAGTTTTCTTAGTGAACAATGAGCCATAACCTTTGTCACTCATTTGCGATACACTAAGAAGATTAAATTTAAGATTATCAATAATATTGACATTTTCAGACTTGAGTTTCCTAGCCTGAACAGACCCTGAACCCAACACCTTACCTTTTGAGTCATTACCAAAGGATATATCACCCCTTCCATGAGCTAAGAAGTCCAGAAGAAGGGCTCTACATCCTGTCATGTTCCTGGAGCCTCCACTATCTACATACCAAAGGCTATCTAAGCAAGCAGAAGCTCCCTGCACATCAGTAATGGATTAGTTTTGGTGAGTGTCCAAAGCCAAGTTGGCTTTGGATGGGTCCACAGACTCTTCAGCCTTAAGCTTAGGAAGGTGATCAGTGGTTTGAACTAGTTTTTTAATCAAGTTCAACAACTGTTGTTGACCATTTGCCAGTGCTTGGATATCAACACTTGGTGCAACAGATGTTTGATCACTTCCTGACAGGTGATAGTAACCATAGGGATTTCTGTTCACTCTTGGTTTAGAAGGCCTCTTAGGTTCTTCATAAACATGTGACAGATTATGACAAGGTGGTTGTCCATATCCTCTTGGGTACTTGTTGGTGGGTGGAGCATCTGTTACTTGAACATCCCTGGAAGCAGATGTTTCTAAACTTTTGGTAACAGATGTTTGGACTATAGCAAAAGTCTGTTTGGTTTTTCCTTTTGAAGTACTCACCACTTGATTTGCAAGAGTTTTAGCCTTGTATTCTTGTATTTTGACATCAAAATTTTTGAGATACAGGCACACTTTGGTTTTGTGATTCTTCTTAGCACATATTGTGCATGTGGTCTTTGAATCACACACACTTGTTCCTTTGTTGATATCATATGCTTTTAGAAGAAAACAGTTTTTAGTAACATGAATCTTCTTTTCACAGAAATCACAAAACAAGTGGACAAACTTTTCTTTCTTTTTCCCCTTTTCAGCCTCCTTCTTTTCAACAGATGTTTGATCATCTGCTGGAAGGTCTATCAAGGGAATGACCTTTGCCTGTGGTGCTTTCTTACCATCAGGGGTTTTGAAGTTAACTGGTTTGAAGTTTTCAAGAGTACCACACTCATCAGACCATGTAGGTTTAAATTCATATTTTTCAAGTTCAGTGAATGTAACAACCGGCAAAATTGAGGTAATTCCGTACTAATTAATTAAACGCGATTAACGTAATTAACCGTAATTATGTGCTGAATATTTAATCGAGGCCTTAGAAAGATAGGAATTCCCAAATAATGCATAGGAATGCATGAGTTTAATAGCAAAGCATGATAGGATCGTGCGCAGACAAAACTATCCGGTATGGACACTGGCGATTACCCGGTAAAACTGAAATAAGCGAAACGAACACCGGACACCCGGAATATAAAATAAATAATATTTTCACAAAATATTATGAGTTTTGGAAACCCAAAGCCATACGTAAAAGCTTATTGCACAAATCTCCCGGTAACGAATAAAGTGCGCGTACCGCACCCGATACGCGCGTAACACGTAAATTCACCCGACAGAAACCGAAATAAATTATCAGTAATTTAACTGGACATAATTTTATAAATATTAACGGTATTTTAATATTGAGGATAAACGCGACGAAAATTCGAGAAATACCCGGGCGGTACCCGAAAGGAACTAACTTAACAAGTAATGGGGTATTATTTAGCAAAGTGGACCCCACCTAGACACCCCTTGGGGCCGGCCATGGCCCACCCAAGTGGGAGATTACTTGTGTTATCTAATTAAATCATTGGAGATAATGTTAATCATGAGCTTGCATGTACAAGGATTGGGCAATGAGATTAACCAAATCATCCTCACTCTCTCTCTCTTAAACTCACGGCCCAAAGCACCCTCTTAATATCCTTATGGATTTTTCATAATCTCACACAATCTTGCCAAGATATTACATAATCTAGTGAAGATACATGTAATCTTGTGGATTTGAGAAAGATTATATAAAGATACATACTTACATCCTTGAAGCAAGAACACCAAAAATCCTCTTCCTTTTCTTCCTCTTGGCCGTAGCCATCCACCCCCATATTAACATTTTCTTTCAATTTTTACTACTCCAAATTACCTCTAGTTCATCCTCATTCAAACCCCTTCTTGTGTGTTTAAGAGCTTGGAGCATAACCCACTTGGAAGAACACACTAAACCACATCCAAAATCCAAGATTTTGTCTTCCCTAGCCTTGAGCTAGTTGTAAGTCTTGCATTGTTTTATTAATTAAAATATCATGTTTTTGTGCTATGAAGCAAGTTGTACAATGTGGGTAATAAAAATGAGTTCTAAAGAAGTAATGGGTTTTTATTAAAAATGAAGATGAAAGAATAATAATGTGATGAAATCTTAGTTTATTATTAATAAAAGTGGTATTTTGGAAGAAAGTGTAATAATAAGAACATATTTGGATGATTGAAGATGAGAAAAGCTATATTTTGAAAAGTAACTTGAATATGATGAAAAGTGGTTTTAATCATCTTAGGATGATATGATAAAGTCATAAAAGTATTAAAATGGGTAGAAAGCCATAGATGGAAAAATTAGTTCTTCAAAGTCCACTCACTTAGATGAGTGAAAGGTGGAGATTTTGGATAAAGATATGAAATAAACATGTTATTGATATCTAGAATGGATTAGAAGAACATTAAAAGTAAAAAGAAGTAAAAACAACTAAACATGGTGAAAATGATTCTTCAAAGTCCACTAAAGTGGAAGAAAAATATTAACCTTGAAAGATTTAGTGAAAAATACTACAAGTGTAAACTAAAGGATTAATATGACAACATTGGAAACCAATGGACTAAAATAAATATTTTAGAAAACTATTGGACCAAAAACACAATGATGGAAATATTGGTGTCAAAAAGTGTAAGTAATGATTTACAAGGTTGGTTTGGTAAATAACGATGGCCTACTTGGGCATTTTAAGTAAAAAGTATATTTTTATAAAATGGACGTTTTATAAAAATAAATGGAGTAACGCGAGTATTTTATAAAGTAAGATTTTATAAAATAAATACTTGGAAAGACTTGTACAAAAATAAGGTACTTTTATATAAATGGGAATATAAAAGTATCGGAAACGTTTTTGGTAACAAGTTGGACGAGTCGGACTAAAACGTACATAATATATTTTTCCGAGAGATAAACGTTCGGAATCGGAAGTTGGAACAATACTTCCATAAGAACACGCAACGGGAATAAATATGAAAAACGCTAACTAACAAACTTAGTTACACGAACCAACGTAAACGGACTTATTACGTCGAGATAAAAATATACATATATATTTTACGGAAATAAAATATATATAACAAGGGTGAAACGTGCGTAACACTTTCCTAAGTGTAGTAACAATATTCGTGGGAAAGGAGAGACATAACATAATGCTAAACGACACATGAACTTAACAAGTAGTATCCACGCGACGATATATGTACATATACTCGTTTCCGACGGAATTCTAGTACATCTATTTAAATGGGAAAATAGATATGCGAGAAGGAAAACCGAGACGAGTAGATGAGATATATCTACAAACGCGTGAATACCGACAAGATTCTAGTACATTTATTTAAATGGGAAAATAAATGTACGGTGTGGTAAGTCTAGTCGGGCGTTAAGATTATGTTACCAAACGACAAAGACTTAGCATATTTATTTAAATGGGAAAATAAATATGTGGCAAAGTAAGTCGGGTCGGTTAATAAGAAAACACTTTATATTGAGCGAAAAGATCCTAAGTATAATTATTTGAATGGGAAAATAATTATACGTTGGGTGGAGTCGTGTCAAGTATAAGGTTGTACAAGTCATAAAGAATAATTATAAGAATAATATATGACTTGTAAGAAAAGGGTAATCCATCGCCATTGAACCTAGGATAAGAAACTATTAAACGGGAATTCGGATAAAGACGTGGTCGGGAAGTTGGGTGTACAACTTGCCAAGGCACATACGCCATAGGTGTAAGTGACTTATACGCCTAGAACCTTTGTAGGTACGGGATCACAAACATTACTATTTTCTTTGAGCCGAGCACAGTTACAGGTGAGTCTCACGGCCCCATTTCTAAACTATTTAACGTTTTTACGGGGGAAAGATATGTTGGGATTGTATGACGGGTTGGATACTTGAGTAAAGATCGCCACTCGGGGTTGAGACCTCCCCACTATAATCATTTGTTCGGGAATGAGAAACCAAAGGGATATCTGGATAGTACTATTGGTGCCTGACAAGGCCCACCCCTAATCGATAGCGTCGATTATGCATCGGCGTATGCCTGGGGTGCACTTATTCTGAAATAAAGTCGAAGGAATACCGAGTAACGACTTTGGGCGAGGGCATTATTAATTGTCTTGGTTTGGTTATAGGCTCAAGTAAATTGTAGGACTTTGCAACTCCTATAAATGTCATAACAAGGATATTCCCACTTTATAAAGATTTATTAAATTAAAACCTGTGAACTCACCAATATTTATATATTGACGATTTTCAAACATATCTTTCAGGTAATTGATTGATGGAAGTTAGCATGGCGAGCAGGGTCGGGGATGTCTCCAAAATTGGGCGTTGGAAATGTCGTGATGGGGTCTTATCTCTTTATTCCATGGACTTAGGGATAAAGGGAGAAGCCTCTTTATCAATTTCGAAAACAATTTATAATTATGTATGAATAATTTGACATGATTATTAGCATTGAATAAATGCCCGTTTTCTAATTAATATTGTGCTTTGCATTAATCTTGGCTTAATACTTTTGAACCGTCGCGCCACGTGTTTCCGCCTTAGACGTGGTGTGACAGAAAGTGGTATCAGAGCCAAGGTTATAGCGAATTAGCATTTTAAAAATCTAAACTATAACCGGATATGGTTCAAAATCTTTCAAAGTAAATGCGAAACGCAATAAAATAAAATTTTCCAACGACCATTTGGGTATATGGAGATTCCGACCAAGCTAGCCATGGTAAGTATGCGTATTATTTTGTTAGAAGGTTAGGAAGAGTACCTTAGATATGTGCCTTAACTACCTAACGAATAATACTTAAATATTAGTACGGTTCTTTTGCCAGGATGTCGAACGCAGGGAGCGTAGCACCGAGCTACGACAGTAGCCTCCAGATCATCCCAGCACCACCAGCGGAGCCGATCGAGGTGGTGATACTCGATCCCGAGGATGATGAGATGGACGTTGATGTCGCCATGGAGGGCGCCGACGGAGATAGCTCCGACGAGACAGACCCGAGCGAGGACCCAGCGTGGGCCCCCGCTGGAGACGACATGGCCGCCGTGGCCGACCTACCGATGGCCGAGGCCGACTTGCCTCTAGTGCCATTCCAGGCAGCACCACTGCCAGCACTACCTATCCGCGCCGTCAGGAACTTCCCTGTAGGTTGCGCAGGTCCTTCGAGACCTATCCCTACACAGTCGGAGACTGTCGAGTCTCCATACGACCGACGCGCACCCGTCGATCGTGAGCCTTTACCCACCCCACCTATCCCCGTTCCCTCCGGCATGAGGCTCGTTCCTGTCTGCCGGGGACACAACGGGTGGATCTCCGATGACTCTGACGATGAGTCAACTGCGTCGGTGGAGCACATTGCTGTGCCTATCCCACCAGCAGGCCAGGAGGAGCACGTTGCTCCGATGATAGGGCATGCTACCACTACCCCAGCCACCTTACCCACCATGCCCGAGCCCTTACCACAGGATGGGCCAGCTTCTACTGGGCACATCCTTGAGGGCAGCTCAGCCCGCAGTTCTGAGTTGCACCGAGCAGGACTGGCAGCTCATGCCACTGCTAGCCCTCCCACCCCTACCACTGTGATGTCTACTCTAGAGTGGGTCGCTGTCACCCAGCCACTCATGGTCCCACTCGCCGAGCTTATAGTCCCCACACCCTTATCCATGACACTACCCATCACCACTTTTCCCACACTACCACCCCTACCCGAGATGCTCCCTACCCCACCACCTGCACCATTCACTATGGATGCAGGAGCCCCATTTGTGACACCCCCATTTGCACCGTATACTCTAGGTGCGGGAGACCCATACCAGGTACCACCCTACTGCTTCACTGGATTACCGGGCTTTGCCCCACCCTTCACACCACTACCCATACCCGATATCGTCGGCCCGTCTCAGCCGACATACACTGACATCCCCGGGCCGTCGCAGCCCCACGGGATGGCCCCACTGTCAGGACCCGCATGGTCCACGGTGATCTCACTGGAGAGAGATTTCCAGACCCTCACCGACACGGTGCAGCGCACCGTGAGTCAGATGGAGCAGCAGGCCCAGCTCATGTGGGCCAGGATCATTGATGCCAGGGATGCACTGGCACATTATGCTGAGGAGCTGCTGAGCATGGATGCTCATTGTGGCCTTACGGGCGACGCACACTTTGCGCATCGCCAATTCTTGTACGATCGCATTATGGCGATCAGTATGACCATCAGCATGTGCGCACCTCAGTACCAGTACCAGCACCCGCCGCCGCCACCACCACAGTAGCATTGCATCAGGGACGTTTGGGAGATCACTCGCGGACATAGCAGTAGTAGTAGTAGTATGATAGCACAGCATGGGTTATAGCACCCATCTGCATTTTTGCCTAGCCGAGCGGGATTGTGCCGGCATATGACATTATATTTCTAGTGTATTTCAAAGAGCAATGTATGAGGAAGGTATCCTCGGTTTTTGTTATTATGAACAAATCATTGTACTTGGTATTGAAATTAATGAAAGTTTTGTTATGGTAAAATATGTGTTGTGGTTGTCTACGATTATTATTACTTATTCTGTTTATGTTGTGATTGCGTGATGTTATTATGGTGATTATTGTGTTCATATGTTGTGTGGTTGTTTATACTATATATGTGATGATATTGTATGAATGATTGTCGGAAATTAACCTTTGATATTGGTCATTGAAGAAACATGGCACCAGCCACAAGAAGCAACAGTGGAAACGAAAGACTGCCCACGACACCCGAGGAGCTTGAAACCCTAGTTTCGGGGCGTATCGCTCAAGCTCTCGCAGAACACAATGCCACGCGCACCGAAAGGTCGCGAGACCGAACCGGGAGCGACAGACGCGAAACCTCCCCTACTGGTAAGAAGACGTCGGGTATATGCGACAGGAGTCTTCGTGAAACTCCTACCTTATATTTAATATTGCTTTATTATTGCAGAAACGGCCTCACGAGAACGTGGCTGCACGTTTAAAGCTTTCCTGGACTGCAAACCACTGAATTTCAGCGGCACTGAAGGTTCTGTCGGACTAGTCAAATGGTTCGAGAAGACCGAAGCTGTGATTCGTATTAGCAGCTGTACCCCACGACAGGCTGTCATGTATGCCACCAACCTGTTTCTGGACCAAGTTCTGACCTGGTGGAACAACCAAGTGCAGACACTGGGAGATGATGCTGCTTACTCCTTATCATGGTTGGAGTTGAAAGAACTAATGATCGCCGAGTACTGTCCGGCAAGTGAAGTGCAGAAGCTAGAGACTGAGTTCTGGAACCTCACCATGGTTGGACCGGACGTAGCTGGTTACACGTCCAGATTCCATGACCTCTCCCGGTTAGTGCCTCGCCTGGTCACCCCGGAAAGCAAAAAGGTGGAAAGATACCTCTTCGGACTGGCACCACAGATACGCGGCATGGTCACTGCTTCCAAGCCTACAACCATGCGCGAAGCTATCAACCTCGCCTTAAGCCTCACTGAAGACGCCATCCGAATGGGCACTCTAATCCGGAAAGTGTCAGGGTTGAAGCTTACTGAATCCAGCAGCGTTGAGGGTAAGAATCTGGGTAGAAGTTCAGTCGTTGGGTCAAGTGAACAGGGAAATAGGCCAAGGTTTGGGAAGCGTAAGCGCGATGAAAGGAAAAAGGATGGATCATCAGGTTCAGGGAAGAAAGGAAAAGGGTATGTGGCCACTGGACGTGGAAATAATGGGAAGCAAGGTTATCAGGGCAAGAACGAAGTAATCTGCGGTAAGTGCCGTCGTTCGGGGCACAAGACTGAAGACTGCAGATCAGGAGCGCCAAAGAACAGTGGAGCGAGGCCCTGTTTCTCATGTGGATCGCTCGATCATTGGAAGAGGGACTGCCCCAAACTTAACAACCAAGCCCGTGGGCGAGCGTTCGTGATTGGTGCCGGTGACGCACGACAAGACCCTAATGTGGTCACTGGTACGTTCCCTCTAAATGGTCATTATGCTTCAGTATTGTTTGATACTGGCGCTGATTTTAGCTTCGTATCTGTCGAATTTAAAAGATTACTCGGTTTAAAGACTAGTAAGCTAGACACACCATATTCCATTGAACTAGCTAACGGTAAGACTATAGAAACTCGAGAGGTAGCAAAGGGTTGTAAGTTGGATCTCTGTGGTCATGAGTTTGACATTGACCTATTACCAGTCGTACTGGGTAGCTTTGACATAGTCGTTGGCATGGATTGGCTATCCGCACACCGCGCCATCGTCGTGTGCAATGACAAAGTAATTCAAGTTCCCCTCGCGAGCGGTGAAACCCTATCGATCCAAGGGGAAAGGCGTGGAACGCCATTGAGGATTATTACCAGCATGAAAGCCAGGAAGTGCCTAAGGAAAGGTCTCGTCGCATTCTTGGCGCATGTGGTAGACAAGAAGGCTGACGAGCGAAAGCTAGAAGACATTCCGATAGCCAGAGACTTTCCAGATGTGTTCCCAGAAGATTTGCCGGGATTGCCACCACCCCGACAAGTCGAGTTTCGTATCGACCTTGTTCCAGGAGCAGCACCTGTAGCGCGATCGCCATATCGCCTAGCTCCTTCTGAGATACAGGAACTGTCTGAACAACTGCAAGAGTTGTTGGACAAAGGTTTCATAAGACCAAGCTTCTCACCTTGGGGAGCTCCCGTCTTATTCGTGAAGAAGAAGGATGGCACTTTTCGAATGTGCATTGACTATCGGGAACTGAACAAGCTGACTATTAAAAATCGCTATCCTCTTCCCAGGATCGACGATTTGTTTAATCAACTTCAAGGATCCAGTTTCTACTCCAAGATCGACCTAAGGTCCGGTTATCATCAGTTACGTATTCAAGAAGAAGACGTGCCAAAAACAGCATTCAGGACTCGTTATGGGCACTATGAGTTTCTGGTTATGCCTTTCGGTTTAACTAACGCACCAGCTGTTTTCATGGACTTGATGAACCGAGTGTGCAAACCATACTTGGACAAATTTGTTATTGTCTTCATTGATGACATCTTGATCTACTCACGCACGAAGGAGGAACACGAGGAACATCTCCGATTAATCCTCGAGGTACTTCGCAAAGAGAAACTCTATGCTAAGTTTTCAAAATGTGATTTTTGGATTCGAGAGGTTCACTTTCTAGGCCACGTAGTGAATGAAAAGGGTATACATGTCGATCCCGCCAAGATCGAAGCAATCAAGAATTGGGACGCCCCTAGAACGCCTACTGAAGTACGACAATTTCTTGGCCTTGCGGGTTACTACAGAAGGTTCATCGAGAACTTTTCTAAAATAGCACAGTCCTTAACCATGCTAACCCAAAAGGATAAGAAGTTTGAATGGACGGAAAAGCAGGAAGCAGCGTTTCAGTTGCTGAAGGATAAGTTATGTGGTGCACCAATACTATCACTCCCCGATGGTACGGAAGACTTCGTAGTTTACTGTGACGCCTCTCATCAGGGATTGGGTTGTGTATTGATGCAGCGAGAGAAGGTCATAGCCTATGCTTCGAGACAACTAAAGCTTCACGAGAAGAATTACACCACACATGATCTGGAACTAGGAGCCGTGGTATTCGCACTCAAGATATGGAGACACTATCTGTACGGAACCAAGTGTACGATCTTCACTGATCATAAAAGCTTGCAGCACATCTTTGACCAGAAGGAATTGAACATGCGACAACGGCGATGGGTCGAATTATTGAACGATTACGATTGTGAGATAAAGTACCATCCCGGGAAGGCAAACGTCGTAGCCGATGCCTTGAGTCGCAAGGAACGGGTTAAGCCACTGCGTGTCCGAGCTTTGGGTCTAACCATCCACACGAACCTGACTGACCGGATTCGTGAAGCCCAAGTTAACGCTCTTAAACCCGAGAATGTCAAAGGTGAAAGGTTGCGGAAGATGGTTGATTCACTGGAGTCAAAAGCGGATCAAGCTCTGTATTTTATGAATAGAATTTGGGTACCAGTGTACGGTGGATTGCGTGAACTGGTATTGGCCGAAGCCCACAGTTCGCGATATTCGGTTCACCCTGGAGCAGACAAGATGTTCCATGATTTGAAGGAATACCGAGTAACGACTTTGGGCGGGGGCATTATTAATTGTCTTGGTTTGGTTATAGGCTCAAGTAAATTGTAGGACTTTGCAACTCCTATAAATGTCATAACAAGGATATTCCCACTTTATAAAGATTTATTAAATTAAAACCTGTGAACTCACCAATATTTATATATTGACGATTTTCAAACATATCTTTCAGGTAATTGATTGATGTTAGCATGGCGAGCAGGGTCGGGGATGTCTCCAAAATTGGGCGTTGGAAATGTCGTGATGGGGTCTTATCTCTTTATTCCATGGACTTAGGGATAAAGGGAGAAGCCTCTTTATCAATTTCGAAAACAATTTATAATTATGTATGAATAATTTGACATGATTATTAGCATTGAATAAATGCCCGTTTTCTAATTAATATTGTGCTTTGCATTAATCTTGGCTTAATACTTTTGAACCGTCGCGCCACGTGTTTCCGCCTTAGACGTGGTGTGACAGTGAATGATGAGGAACCTTCTGGTTTTTCAAGAACAATTTTCTTGCCATTAGGTTCAGTGATTTTAATCTCTTGACCCTTCAAATTAGTTGGTACTACCTCAACTAACTTTTGATCCCTTTTGTCAGTGTTTTCAAAAGTTGGAGCAGTGGTTTCAAAACCAAAGCCAAACATCACATGACTTTTGGTTTGTTTGTTTGTTGAGGAGCATCTCAAAACCTTTGCATGATTCCACCCATTTTTCACATTCAACTTGGGTGGCCTCAAGCTCCTTTTTACAACTATGATATTTAGTTATCATAGTTTGGAGCTGGTCTTTGGTTATAGCTGCTTCATGTTTTAAGCTGCTTATTTCAGATTCGTTTTCAGTCAATTTTGATTTTAACTCTTTTGAAAGTTTTTCAAATTGAACTTCATCATCTAAAACATTCTTCCTAAGACTTTCATTCACCTCTTTAATGTTAGCAAATGCTATTACACATTTGTCTGAACACAAATCTTTTAGGATTTGAGGAGATACCTTAGCAGCAGCCATCAATGCAAAATCACACTTGCACTCACAATCATCAGATGCACCCCAGGGATCTGAGAGATTCACAACCTCTTCTTCACATTTTGTATCTGCAATTACTTCATCAACAATATCATCAGTCACAACATCAGATTCAGTTACCACATCCTCAGATTCAACCTCTTCAACCATAGCCATGAAACAAAAATTTTCTGGTTCATTTTCAGCTTTGGCTACAAAAGCAAAATTTTCATCTCATAGCTCATCTGGTAGACTGCTCCAATCAACAAAGCCTTGTGTGAAGAAACTCTGTTGACTGGTTTCTGCAGGGGCAGAGGGTGGAGCAGCAGTCATTGGCACTTGTGCCTGAGAAACAGGTGTTTGCACATAGTGGATATAAGGAACAGTGGTTTGGACAAACTGGACAGGAACAGTGTTTGAGGACTGTGCAAAATGAGCAGTGTTTTGCACATTTGGTCCAGGGGTATTATGGGAAACTTGATAAGTGTTGGTCTATGGCCTTTGATTTGGATAGGTAATCATAGGTGTACCATGTGACTCCTACATTCCCTAGCAAAGTGACCAAGTCTATGACATTTATAACACTTAATCTTTGATTTATCCAACCCCACTTTTGACCTGCCAGTCAACCCTGGAAACCTTCTGCCAGTTTTCTTGTAAAAATTGTTAGTTCTTACACTGAGCAGAGCCAATTGGTGCATAATGTCCATTTCTTCCAAATCGTCAGGGTCAAAATACTTTAAGTCATCATACTCAAAGGATATGTTATCAGATGCCTGGATATCACCACCACTTGCTGTAAAAGCATAGTTTGGTGAATAAGAATTAAAGTTAAAACTTGAGTTAAAACCTGAAGTTATGTCAATGAAATGATCATAACTCTGATCCTTATTATTACTAGGCACCTCATCATGACCCAAAAGTGTTGTATTGCCAAAAACATAATCATCAGACACTTTTCGAGAGTCCTGGAGTTTCTTTTTCTGATTAAGCTCTCTCTTATAGGTCAAGAGCTTACCATGAAACTGGGTCAGTGATAGGTCCTTAAATCCAATTGAGTTTCTCATAACTATAGCAATAGTGTCCCATTTATCTGGTAGTGATCTTAAAAACCTATGGTTCAAAGTTGAATATGGGTAAGTTAGACCAACCAGTTTTAGTTCACTAATGTGACAGTTAAACCTCTCAAATTGTTGAGTTAATGATTGAATGTTTCATATTGTTGGTTAAGTATTTCACGGTTGTTTTCAATAATCTCTTCAGTCCCACCAAATTGTTCTTTCAGTGCATCCCACAACTCCTTTACACTGTTACAGTGTAACAGCCCAACATATATATCACTAGGTAGAGCCATGGCCACAATACTGAAGGCCTTGGCATCTAACTCAATTTTCTGAAAATCCTGGTCGGAGTAGTTTTCAAGTTTCTTAGGCTCTTGTACCTTGGGATCTTCAGTACTCAGCACCATCGGAACATGTGGTCTGAAGATAACCGACTTCCAACACCCAATGTTCTGTTGAGCTAGAACATGGCTCATCTGACGTAGCCAGATATTGTATTCAGATCTGACAAGCATCGGTGGCTTGTTGTTTGTGCCAGTGTTGTGTGGATCGTGATTGATTGAAGTCATTCTCTGATTGTTTCAAAAACAAAGTCTGTTTAAAAACGGTTGAAACGAAAATAAACTATTACTCTATTTTCAATCCGACAAACAAACGATATCAATAATTGTGAGCTGATCTGTTTATATTAAATTGATTGGTTAGATCGCATTTAATTGACCAAGATTTGATACCAATTGCTAGGATCTGAGTTAGATTGTTTTGATTGTTTAAGTAATAAGAACAGTGAATGAAATGAATTATAAATGGAAAGTGCAGCGGAATGATAAACTACTAATCAAAACAAGAGAATAAATGTTTTTCAATCGAATTCTTTCATAAACTCAAATGATTACAATCAATTGTACAAATACTCCCCGTCAGCCTTATCACTCAGTGATTGTTTGTTAAAGAGAATGTTTTGAGTGACAAATAGAACAGTACAAGCACTGTTCTATTTATAGACAAATCTAAACCTCTGATGACCTAGGCTGACGTCACCTAAGACAGTGACCTCTAACAGAATAACAAACATAAAACATCTATTGATTACAAACTACTGTTACATAAGAAAACTCTAATAGGTAAACAGCTGATAGGAAAACTCTGATGGTCTTGAAATATCTGTTGAAGACTAAGTGTTGTTGGCTCCAACAGACCTTTAGTCTTCAGTACTTTGATTCAGCAGTTGTTCTTCATCAGACCTTTGGCCAGCAGTTGTTATCTATTTGACCTTTGTAGCAGCAGTTGTTAAGGTACAACAGATGTTAGGGTCAACAGTCTTTTGGGAGAAGTAACTTGTAAAGTGCTGTTATTATTATGTATCAATTGAGTAGTATATTTTGGCTTTCAAATCATCTATTCTTCTCCAGGTCAGCAGACCCAACAGCCTCACCCTGGTTGAGTGCACATGTTGCTTTGTAGCATTGATTTGCTGACCTGCCACCTCTGTCCCTCGTACCTTGTAACATACGGATAACTACGGCATAATCTCGCGTTACGATGAAGCTTTGTGCAAATTCCTTGATACGGGAGTATGTCGTGTGTGTGGGAACCATAGGCAAGTTAGTTATTAATACACCTAATCAGTATCATTTTAAAGCATTGCACAACGGTTTGCATGTGAGCTTATGTGGACAACAATATCAGCAATTGCCAAGCCTCACAGTCTATAAAGTTTAAAATTAAAAGAACAACGGTGTGAATAGATTTCTCAAAAACTGATATGATCCTCTTATCGGAAAATCACAAAAAATTAAATGCTTGTATATATTTACCTACTGCATCTCGTTTTTTTAATTTTCAGCATTTATTAAAAACTCAAAAAGATATTATTTTCGATTTATTTTCGATTAACCGATGTTGGAATACTAAATTCTTCAATTGGAATCTCAGATCCGAAGCCGAAACACAAATAAAATCTAAAGTTTACAAAATTAAAGGGTCAAATATCACTTTCAGGGTCACAAAGTGTCAATCGTGAGAGTTCAGGGTGAAATTTGAAAATATCTAAATGTTCAGGGGGAGAATGATTCGTTTCTCAAATTGGTGGTCACAATGGACAAATCTGGAAAGTTCATCAAATGATAAACTTCAAGAATTTGATTGAGTCCAAATTATTTGTCGTATCTAATACAAGTTGTAGTTTGGGTGCAGTTTTTATTAATTTTTCGGCAGGATCAACACAACGTCTGTGCATATCATGATTCAAACGACTAGGCTTGAAGCTGAAAAGGCCCGAACCTGAACAACAAAATCATCCTAAACAGCAAGAACCCGATATTTCATCTTCAGAGAAACCAGATCGTGGTAGAGCTCCGGCAATCGAAGCTGAAGAAGATGAGAGTCAATAAATGAAAGTGAAGATGATATTGATCTTTGTCCAAGTCACAGAATCGTCAATCATAAAAGCGGAGATCTCTTGTGTCCTCCCAAGTTATCGAAGCAAATCGACGACCAAGACGAGATCTTATGAAGCCACGACTAAAGCTCAAATCAGTTGATATGTTCAAGTCTTCAGAGGTCATACATTGCGGTGTCACTCTAATATGAAGAATGCTGAACAAGAAGACTTGAAGACTCGAAGAACATATATCACCAGCTAGGTCCAACGAGAAGTCTGTAAATACACTTCTTGTGTGTCCCCAGCTAGATGATAGGTTGAGTTTGTAAATCACTAGCTAGGTCCAAGGGGAGTCTGTAAGTGCATTGTTTTTATGTCCCTAGCTAGTGATAGGTCTCTATAGGTCGTTGGCTAGGTTAATCGAGTGGTTTATGGCTCGTAATCGTATACTAGCCTGGTCCAAGGGGGAGTCTGTTAGTACATGATGTCCCTAGGCTAGTATATAAGTTGTTTGGACGCGTTTCGGGGTCTTTGGAGGTGTTTATAAACGTTTTGGTAGTGTTTGGGAGGCCTTAGGCAATTAGGAGCTTTGTTACACACGATTAGCTGTAATCACTAGTAGTTATACGCGATTAGGAGTATAATTACATGGTGCATCAGGCGATTAGGCCCAATCGCCTGATCTACATGGTGGATAGCAGTTCCTAATCGCTAGTTCTGCTCTGTACGAGTACGGGAGGTATAAATAGGCCCAATCATTACCCTAATCATTAGTTTTTGCCACACACACTCTCCAAACACCCTCCCCTGGTCTGAGAAGTCTGATTTGATCATTGTAACACTCGAGCTCTGTTTTAATGATAAATCTATAATCTTTTGACCCGTTTGTGTGTGTTAATTACTCGCATATCATTGTTTCTTGGTTGTTTTTGTTATTAGAACATATTTAAAGGATTCTGCACTCTAAATATAAACCTCGTGATTGTCGGTTGACCCGTTCGTCAATCCTACAGTAGGGCTCTTCAAATTACTCGTCGATGGCTGACTGGCTCGAAAAATGCTCGCTCGGTTGCAAACGAGCCGATTAGTTCGGTATGTAAACAAGCCAAACACGAGCAAAGGTCCTCTCGGCTCGGTTTGACTCGAATACATTTTTAGTTATTGTATATATAGGGGAATGCTAATTTGAGAACACATATATATATTTCGTGCGTAGCCCCGGTTACGGCTGTGCGCATATAATGTATATATGTGTGGCCCTTGGGGGGCAAAAGTAAAGTTGCACTAATTTTAACTTAATTTTACTAATTTCGTGAAAATAACATTAAAAACTACGGGTGGTTAATCATGCATCATGTGGTGGCGTTGATAGCCAAAACTTCGCCATTGGTCTCAAAAACACAATTTATGCGTTTTTGGCGTTGATAGCCAAAACTTCGCCATTGGTCTCAAAAACTAGGGGTGGCCCTGGCCCTTCCCGTTTTTTGGCGTAGTGGTAGAAATTTGCGATTTTCGTAGGTAAATTGAGTCTGGGTTGAGTCCGGCCCCCGCTGATTTGAGAACCAAACTTCGCCATTGGTCTCAAAAACACAATTTATGCGTAAAAATTTAAACGTATACGAAAATAAATTGTTTTTACACATGTGTAAATTTACTGTTTATACATGTGTAAATTATTTATTTACATGTGTGTAAAAAGTTAATTTTAAAGTGTTTTTGCAAGAAAAGATGAATTATTTGGAAAGAAAATTTGTTTTTTAATGTTATATTTTAATTATAATTAGGTTCGTATTGAAAAAACAATGATTTTGATTGGTTTTCTCATTTGTTCTCACGGTTCTCGCGATATTTTGCGTTCTCAAGATAACCCTCCTATATATATATATATACATACACACACAAATTACAGTTATATATATATAGCTTTAGACATAACATTCTATTGGGTTTGACCCAATATATACAAATAAAATATAACTTGCGCAATTAACCCAATAATAAATGTAACACAAAGTTTAATAGTAAAACCTTAAGACTTGAAGTAACTGTCTTGACTTCTTTATTTAATTATTCGTCCACCGCTAATCATTGCTTGACCTTGATACCACCTTACGCCATAATGTCACAATTGGCTTATGTGGTATGCTCATCGCCTCACCGGCCTCAACCTAAGCCTCCTCCTTTGATAATCGGACCTTAATATTAGTGTTATCATCTGACAGTTCGATCTTAATTGTCACCTAAAATATAAACATCGAAGGAAACATCTCAAATTTTATGGTTGTCTAAATTACTCTCCATTCGTTTCTCGCTCAACGCTCGCTAGGGAAAACTTGCGCTCAAAAAATGCTCGCTCGGTTTTTGGCACGATTGTAAACGAGCCGCTCGGCTTGGTTCGGTTTGTAAACGAGCCAAACACGATCAAATGTCGGCTCGGCTCGTGACAGCCCTACTTGAATGAAGGCAATTATACCAACAAATATTGTAGGCTAAGCATTATATATGCTTGTTATTTATCGTTAGATTTTGTGATGGCACTACACACTACACACGCACAATCAAACGAAATAATAACAAAACTAATTAACCAAACATATCAACATTTATATATTTATAAACATACCAACATTACATATATATAAACATACCAACATTCGTCTAAACATACCAACAAAACTAAACAAGCACACAAATATTTACAGTCAAGCATACCAATAAACCTAAACAAACATACCAAAAACGCCTAAATGTCTTCGTCTTCATCGTCATCGTCGTCGTGATCGCCACTATTGCCGTCTCCGCCTTGATTTCCAAAGTTTTAAGATTGGAATTGAGATTTGTAAAATTGATTACACATTTGGAGCATTTATGCTTGGAATTCAGGATTCGTCATCATGGTATTAAATTGCTCCTACAAATATATTTATACCAAATGGGTCAAATATCCTATTTGCTAAACATGTTTATACAACATGGGTCAACTATAACAAATAACTACAACTATATACCAAATGGGTCAAATATCATATTTACTACACATATTTATACCAAACGGGTCAAAGATTAACATTTAGCAAACATACATACACCAAATTGGTCAAATATCCTATTTACTAAACATATTTATACCAAATGGATCAACTATCAACAAATGAACTATAAATATATACCAAATGGGTCAAACATCCTATTTACGAAACATATTTATACTAAATGGGTCAACTATCAACAAATGAACTACAAATATATACCAAATGGGTCAAATATCTTATTTACTAAACATATTTATACCAAATGGGTCAACTATCAACAAATGAACTACAAATATATACCCCAAATGGGTCAAAAATCCTATTTACTAAACATATTTATTCCAAATGGATCAAATATCCTATTTACTAAACATATTTATACCAATTGGGTCAACTATCAATAAATGAACTACAAATATATACCAAATGGGTCAACTACCAACAAATATATACTAAATAGGTCAAATATCCTATTTACTTAACATTTAAACTACAAAGACATACCTGTGTAAATTGCGGTTGCGTTGGCGTAAGATGCGGAAGGCTTTCTCTCGGACAGGGCATAGTTCCAATCCCGCGAACATGTCCGCGACGTCTGCCCAACACTTCTTCAAATATACCAACCTTCAAACACCCCAAATAATATTAGTTTTAACCTATTTTAAACCCAACAAACAATCGCAAAAACATGAAAACTAAACACACACATACACAAATATATACCAACTTCATCTAACCGTTGGGGGCTACTTCCTCCTCCTTCTCCTTCTTCTTCGGCGACCCGTGACGTTCAGACTCAAAACGTGACCTTAACCTGTGCTGTATTTCACAAAAGTGATTTAATAGAAATACATATATATATATATATATATAATAGATTATAAATAAATGCTATACATAATTCTCTTCATTCTGAGGGGTATCAAACGTCCCCTGCCTTCCTGTATGTCCAATACGGTATGCTTCATACCGTTCCATGTTTTGTTTAACAATAAAAGTTAAATTATAATTTAAATAAACATTATCGTCTATGTATGTGTGTGTATACCTTTTTGTGACAGTGATTGGCAAAAGAGCTCGTTCCACCTCGATATGTTCTCGCTTGTTTTTGGCGGGCGACATTGTTAATTTCAGACTTCCTCTTATGTTCTGGACTGCAGAAGTGATCACCAACTCGAAGCTAGTTTTCAGGTTTCATACCCTCGGGAGGGGGGACGTTGCCTTGCTGTCTCCACATCATCACCATTGCTCGACACATTATTAAAATGTGTCTTTGTGGTGTGTTTGCGGTTGTTGTACCGCTTTCTGACAACCGCCATAATGCCTATTTGTTTTTTGGCAATGAGATCATCATTAACAGCTTCGAAATCTATCTTGAACTTCCTCTAATAATTAAATAAAACAAGCTAGTCAGATAGAAAAAAAATCAACAAATAACATATAGATTATATTTACAAATCACTGACTCGCAAAACCTCAAATAACTTGTTTCTATCAACCTCAGAAACATTATCCCAACCTTCCACATCCAATGGGATCTCACACCATATATACATAGACGCATACAGGAATGCAGGTGGCGGCCTCATCAAATGTAATGTTAGCCCGACCTTTGTTCTCATTTAGTTTTCTTAGGGCAAGGTTTTTTTTTGCCTTGCCCCGTGTTCTCATGCGGGGGGGGGGGTGCATTTAGATTTAAAAATAATTAGTCACATTATTAGAATTGAAAATGAAGTAAAAATAGTAAACAGTAAAGAACTGTAAGATTTACCACCGTCTGCCTGGTGGTTGTGCCACCAATCATCACCACCGATGGCGGTGGCGACGCCCCTGCACCGTCTCCACCGTAGCGAAGGCCGATAATATCGGCCATCAAATAATCAACCACAAACCAAATCGAAATCATGATGTCCTGCAATTAGAAATAAAATTTATTAGTCACATTATTATATGTAATAAATGAAGTAAAAATAGTAAACATTGATTTATTATAATAAATGAAATCATCAACAATTACTGTTTTTTAATCAGGCTTCATGTCGTCATAATCGGATCATCCTCGTCATAATATGTCCCAGCATCAGCAACTTCACTACCGTCATTGCTCGGGGCATCAACTTCCATTACACTCTTACCCTCAGTAGCATGAGAAGATATGTTTTGAAAGTATTTGCGGAAGTCAATAATTAGGCCAATATTAGATGAAGAGTTATTGTGAACGATGTCACATCCTCGCCTAACTCAGTGTCGACGTTTTGAACATTCTCAAGTTGTGGTGGTTGATCCCAAATTCGCCGGTGATTAACATTTTCGACGACCCACCTATGTTTACTATTTTGGTTTCCTCGAGATGGTTCTTGGATGTAGAACACTTGTTTGGCTTGTCGGGCAAATATGAGCTGATCTTCTTTGTCCCATTCGTGTTCTGTGCTGATACTAGTGATATTGTTTTCATATGTAACACCCACTCGAGTATCGTACCACTTGCACCGAAATAGGACAGTTTTATACCCATGAGGATAACCGATCTCAATAATCTCTTCTAATACGCCACAATATTTCTCACCGTTCTCTCCCTCCACCATAACCCCTGAGTTTTGCGTTGCACGTTTTGCATCACGTGAAGCCACCATAAACCTAACACCGTAAACTATGCAATCGGTGTAAGTCTTGGCCATTAATTGTGCACCCAATGAAAGAGCATATAACTCTGGGTTGAATTCTGAAGAATTTTCTTTCTTCATATTATAGACCTAACAAATTTAAAATAATATTGTTTGTTATATATGCATTACTTAACAAATATATAGTAACGAATGTTATATATGTATTACCTTGTGTTGAAACCAAATAGGAAATTTAGTTTTAATATCATCTTGGGGATGTGTAGATTTGAATTCACTACATTGAAGAAAAATATATAAAAGCAAGAAAAATTAGTCTTAATTATATCTTTGGGATGTCCGGTAATATATAAAGGATAGGGGCACTTACTTCATGTAGCCCCTGTGAAACACCCATAATTATTTATTTATTCCAAACACGCCTTATATCTGAGTTTAAGCGGAAGGTCTCAATTTAATTATACAACACGTAAAACTTTTATTCCATAGAAACGTATTATTTTATAACCATTAGTTTGCCGAAACAGGTTTGACTATCTGTTAGGACAAAGAGGATTGGTGAAACCACTTTTGGAAACCTTAGTCTAATTCACTTCTGTCATTTTGGCTAAGTATAGAAGTACTGAAGAGAAGACAAGAAACTGCTGAAGAGAAGATATGAGAAGTGCTGAAGAAGAAACTTCATCAGAAGTTATGAAGTCCAAACCAGACAAGTTCACTTCAAAAGTACTGAAGACAAACTACTCATCAGTAGTTTGTCATTCATCAGCACTTAGCATCAGATATTTTCCACCGCCTTTTGTATCAGTAGTTTATTGTTTATTATTACTTTTAGCTGTAATTGTTAGTTTCAATGTTGCAACTTGTGCAACTTGTTTCTGATGTTTCTGTACTTGCTTTATGGGCAAGATACATGTATGTAAACGTCTATAAATAGGAGGCTTCAACCTTCTATTTTAGACATTGATTTTAATAGAAAAAACCTTCAAACACTTTCACTGTTCTATTCCATTTCAGTATTTATTGTGAATCTGTCTAAGTATCTAATTCTCATTTACTGCTTAGATTCATAATAAATACTTGTCATTATTAGTTTCAATCATCAAGGGGGAGTAATAACTCCTCTTAAGTACAAAAAGTGTTGTTTTAACTTATACATTCCGCTGTGCTTATAATCTGATATACAAGAGCTTGCTAAACACTTAAGTGTCAAAGATAGCAAGTTCTTACTTAAACAAAAGAGCATACTGATCCCAACAATTGGTATCAGAGCATTGGTTTATCTGATCACATATCAATCTAACAAATTGAGAATCAGCACAAAGCTCTTATTGATACTCAATAAAAGATCAAAAGTTCACTTTTTATCAAACATCCATCACTTAAAAGAGTCATCTGACAAATCAATACTCTTTAAAATGGATCCACATAATACTGGTTCTGCCACTATACCTGCCATGCTTGTAAGAAATGAATACAACATATGGCAAAAGAGAATGGCACATACCTTGTCACAAACCAACACAGGTTGTTGGAGATCTGTGATATATGGTCCTCACAAACCAGTAAACATAAATCTTGAAACTAAAGTTGAGGTTCCTAAAGAACCAAAAGACTATACAGATGATGATTTCCTAAAACTTGAGCTAGATGCAAAAGCATTCTCTATGTTGGCAATGGCTCTCCCAAATGAGATATACTCTGGCCTTTTACATTGTGAAAGTGCCAAAGAACTCTGGGATTGTCTTAAAGAACAGTTTGGAGGAACTGAAGAGGTGATTGCCAACACCAGAGAGATCTTAGCTCAACAATATGAGACATTTGCTCACATTAATGGGGAAACTTTAACTCAACAATTTGAAAGATTTTCCTCATTAATATCTGAGCTAAAGTTAAATGGTCAGACCTATACAACAGTATCTATGCTACATAGATTTTTAAGGTCTTTACCAGACAAATGGGAAACATACTCCATTGTTTTAAGATCCTCACCAGATTTTAGCTCCCTCACTCTTACAAAACTCCATGGGAGATTACTTACTTTTGAGAGAGAAATTGATCAAAAGAAGAAATTACAATCATCTGGTAAAACTGCTGATGACTACCTACCAGGTAGTACAACACTTTTGGGACAAGACTCACCAACTTGTTCCTATGGATCTTATGACAACATTGACATAACAACTGGGATCTCATCAGAAAGATCTTTCCCAGGTTATGACAATGATGACCAAAGTCAAACTGCTGATAATCTATGTTTTATCATGGATGATTTGAAAAACTTTAGCAGTGATGACTTAGAAGAAATGGACATTTTACACCAACTGGCCATGCTAAGCATTAAAACTAACAATTTTTATAAAAGGTCAGGAAGGAAATTTCCAGGATTGGCCAGTAATACAAAAATTGGTTTTGACAAATCTAAACTGAGATGTCACAAGTGTCAGAAGTTGGGACACTTTGCTAGAGAGTGTAGAAACTCTAGCTTTAACCAATCACAATCTGGAAATAACTTTAACCCCAATTATAACAGGAATAATGGAACTCAAGGGAGTGCTCATTTTGTACAAGCACAAGCTCCTCAACAGCAATACATGCCACAAGTACAATATGTTCAAATGCCTGCTCAACAAATGCAGAGCCAACAATCAATCCCTCCCTTTCCAGCTGCTCAACATCCTCCACAGCCTCAACAACCCTCTCAACAAAGTCTTTTCACCTCAGGGTATGTTGACTGGAGCAGTCTCCCTTTTGACACCACAGAGTGCAATCCTGATGCAGACAACAAGGTGTTTGACATCAACTGGGGAGAACCAGACAATGGCAGAAAGAACTTTGCCTTAATGGCATTTGAAGGCTGTACTTCAAAATCTGCATTGTCACAGGTATCAAAAGAATCTTTGACAAAACTTTGCTCAAATTCTTGCAAAGAAACTTTTGCTCTCATAAGAGAGACAAATGTGCACTTACAAGGAAAAGCCAATGATTTAGAAAGAAAATACACTCAGATGAAGTGTGATTTAGAGAGAAAACTTACTGCTAAAACAAAAGAAGCCTCTAAATTAACTAACTCAGCTATTGAAACCCAAGCACAAATTAAAATGATGATAGAAGATCTTGGGAATGTCAGAAAAGAGCTTGCTGACACCAAGATCAGTTGTGAAAAATGGGTGGATTCTTGTAAGGGGTACCAGCTATTGCTAAACAAACAGAGTGCTTCAAATGTTAAGTTTGGCATAGGGTACCATCATGTTGAAACACCAACAGATTTCTTTCCCAAAACTACTGAAGATGGGAGAAAAATTGTTTCAAATGAAACTTCTGAAGGGAAAGACTGCACATCTTTCCATGAAAACTTTCTAAACAGAAATCCTGGTATTTTCAAAGAAAGTACTTCAGAAGTATTAACAAAATCTGACAACAAGCCATCAATAGTTTCATCTACATCAGGAGTTGAGACCCTGAAAACTACTGATGAGCAAAATCTTTACACTAATGTCAGAAATTTGCCTTTAGATCAAAAACAAAAGGCAAAAGAGAGTGAAATTTGTGGTCTGTTCAACCACAAAACAGAGTTTTGTAGATACAGAAAAGGAATTCAGTTCAATCATAAAATTAAGCAACAGGTTGTGGGAAATCAAATCAGAAATGATTATGAAAGAACCTTTAAACCCAAGAAACAACAACCTGAAAACACCTTTTCTCAGAAAAAGATAAAATCTCAACTAAAATCTTTTTCTCAAAACTCTTTATCAGTAGTTAGACCTGATTCATCAGCAGTTTCACAAACTGCTGAGATTCAAAAACTAATGAACTTGGTACAACTACTGATGACCAAGGTTGATGGTGGTCTTGAAAAGGATACCACCATGGTTCTTAATGAAAAATCCATTGCCAAAAAGACATGGATTTCTCAACCTGGTCAAGAGCAAACTGTAATTGTTCTCAAGAGCAAACCCAAAGCCAAACAGGCTTGGGTTCCTAAATCTAACTAATTTGCTATTGTATGCAGAGAGTTTCCAGGGGCTTAAACAGCATATGGTATGTTGATAGTGGAGGCTCTATGCACATGACTGGATGCAGATACCTGATAAACAATTTTATCAGCCAAAGAGAAGGATCTGTATCCTTTGGGAACAATGCTAAGGGATATGTGCTAGGACATGGCAATGTCTCCTCTGGCAAAATACAGTTTGACAAGGTCAATCTGGTTGAAAACCTTGAATACAACTTGCTGAGTGTGTCACAAATGTGTGATAAAGGATATTCTTCCTTTTTCACAAAGACAGCATGCAAGATCATCTCACCAGAAGGCCAGAAGTTGATAGAGAAGATAATTGAAGATCATACTTTGCTGATTGCCAAAAGATGTGGCAATGTCTATGCAGTAGACATTGAGAAAGACAAAGTATTGAACAATACTGCCTGTTTCTTCTCAAGGGCATCAACTTCAGAAACTGATCTCTGGCACAGGAGACTTGGCCATGTGAACTTTAAAACCATAAATAAAGTCACAAAAATGGGCTTGGTCAGAGGTCTACCTTTGAAAGTATACCAGTGTCAAGAACACTGTGTATCCTGTTTAAAGGGAAAACAGCATAAGTCCTCCTATAAGTCTATTGAAGAATCAAAAACAACTGCATGTCTTCAACTACTCCATATGGACTTATTTGGACCTGTCAAGATTATGAGCCTTGGTAAGAAGAAGTACTGCTTAGTCATCATTGATGACTACTCATGATTCACATGGGTATTCTTCTTATTCTCCAAGGATGAGGCTGCTGAAATCATCAAGTTCTTCATTCTACAAGTGGAGAAACAATATTCTCTACCTATCAAAACCATTAGAAGTGATAATGGGATAGAGTTCAGGAACAAAACTCTGGATGAATTCTATTTGTCTAAAGGGATTATTAGACAATACAGTGTTCCCAGAACTCCTGAACAAAATGGTGTAGTAGAAAGGAAGAACAGAACCTTAATAGAGGGAGCAAGAACAATGTTAGCTGATTCTGGACTGCCCTTGTACTTTTGGGCAGAAGCAGTTAACACATCATGTTATGTTCAGAATAGAGTTCTTGTGGTCAAGAGACATTCCAAGACTGCCTATGAAGTTCTTCATGGCATGAAGCCCCTTATCTCCTTTTTCAGGGCTTTTGGGTGTCAATGTTTCATCTTGAACATCAAGGAATCTATTTCAAAGTTTGCTGCCAAAGTTGACTCAGGTTACTTTCTTGGTTACTCTTCAACTAGAAAAGCCTACAAGGTTTTTAATTCTCACACCAGGATAGTAGAAGAAACATTGAATGTCAAGTTCAATGAGTCAAAACACACTCTTATTCCAGCACATCCTGCTGAACTTTTTGACCTTGACAACTTCCATTTTGGACCTGAGAAGGCTGTTACTTCATCAAAACCTACTTATTATGGTGACAAAAGGTTTGATGATGAGGATCCCACACCATGGACTCCTCAAACAGTTATCAAGTCAACTTCAAAATCATCAGAAGTTCCCCAAACTTCTGATCAAACAAGTACTGAGGAACAAACTCAAACTTCTGATTCAGTAGATCCAACTACTGAAGATCAGGAAACATCTGAACCAGATATTATAGACCTCAGTAGTTTGTTCGAAGAACATGAGCCACCTACACCTGTCAGTGGTTTACAACAACTGATTGAACACAGAGATCATCCACTTGATCAAATCATGGGTGATATAGCTTCAGGTGTTCTTACCAGAAACCAGCTCTCCAACTTTTGCCTATTTTCAGCCTTTATCTCACAGTTGGAACCTAAGAAGTACCAGGAAGCCCTCAAAGACAATAATTGGGTGCAAGCTATGCAAGATGAACTGCTTCAGTTCAACAAGCAACAGGTCTGGGAAATCTGTCCCTTACCTCCAAACAAGCAACCAATTGGCACAAGATGGGTTTTCAGGAACAAACAAGATGAAGCTGGTATGATAATCAAGAACAAGGCAAGACTGGTAGTTCAAGGGTACTCTCAAGAAGAGGGAATTGACTATGATGAAACCTTTGCTCCAGTTGCAAGGCTTGAGGCCATTAGGTTATTTCTGGCCTATGCCATTTCCAACAAAATTAAAGTTTATCAAATGGATGTAAAGAGTGCATTTTTGTATGGAAAAATAAAAGAGGAGGTGTATGTCTGTCAGCCACCTGGATTTGAGGATCCTTCTCATCCTGAGTGGGTGTACAGACTAGACAAAGCTCTTTATGGGCTCAAACAGGCTCCAAGAGCCTGGTATGATACACTCTCCACCTTTTTACTCAAAAATAACTTTACAAGAGGTGCCATTGATAAAACTCTTTTCATTAAACATGTTGGAAATCATGTCCTACTTGTTCAAATTTATGTTGATGATATCATTTTTGGTTCAACAAACACAAAACTGTGTGATGATTTTAAGAAACTCATGCAATCAAAATTTGAGATGAGTACCATGGGAGAACTGCAGTACTTTCTGGGACTGCAGATCAAGCAACAAACAAATGGAACTTTTATACATCAATCAAAATATGTTAAAGAATTATTAAACAAATTTTCTTTAAAAGACTGTAAATCATGTTCCACTCCCATGACACCAATCACACAAGTTGAACCTGATGATCAAGGAAAACAGGTTGATCAAACCATGTACAGATGCATGATAGATTCCCTTTTATATCTAACTGCTTCTAGACCAGATATTATGTTTTCAACATGTGTCTGTGCTAGATATCAATCAGCACCAAGGGAATCACACCTTATAGCAGTCAAAAGAATTTTCAGATATCTGAAAGGAACTCCAACACTTGGAATTTGGTATCCTGCTTCAAGCAATACCAAGTTATCAGCTTTTTCAGATAGTGACTATGCAGGGTGTAAGATGACAAGAAAGTCAACATCTGGTGGTTGTCAATTCTTGGGTAACTGTCTAGTGTCATGGCAATCAAAGAAGCAAACATCTGTTGCAACTTCAACTGCTGAAGCTGAATACATTGCAGCTGCAAGTTGTACATCACAGATACAATGGCTCCAATATCAACTTCTTGATTATGGAATCAAAGAAACCAAGACACCTTTGTTTGTAGACAGCAAATCTGCCATTAGCATCATTCAAAATCCGGTACAGTTCTCAAAAACCAAACATATTGAGATCAGGTACCATTTCATAAGAGATTGCTATGAAAAAGGCAAGATTGAGGTGAAGCATGTAGCAACAGCTAATCAAATAGCTGACATCTTCACAAAACCCCTTGACACATCAACATTTCAGAAGTTAGTATCCATGCTTGGGATGCTAAATTTGTAAGTGTTTATTTTATTATTCTGCACATATTTTTCATTTTTCACTTACAAAAAGACAAAAAGTCTGAAACAAAACTTCTGAAAAGAGAGAAACTACTGATGAACAAAACATCAGTATGGGGATAATTTCTGAAAAGTGTATAACTTCTGATAAAATAACCTTCAGAAGTTATGAATAAAAGTATTTATAAAAACATTTCTCATCAGCTTTTAAAACTACTGAAGAGGAAATGGGAACTACTGATGAAATAATCCTTCATCAGCAGTTTAGTCAAAAAGGGCAAATCTGACTTTTCCCATCATCAGAAGTTTTGACCTAGTCGGTTTAAAACTTCTGATAAAGAGATTTTTAACCGAGGCGGCTTAAAAACTTCTAATAAAGAAGATTCAAGCGGTTAAAAACTTCTGATAAATATCTTTTTTCAACACTTATCCTTTCAAACTCAAAAATTCCCTCTTTCTCTCTCAAAAACTCTCTCAATAACCTAAACCTGCAAAATCAACTGTTCGATCAACCAAAACAAAAACCACATGGCTCTCGTTCTAAAACAGGGACACAATCAAAGGGCCTTTCTTGAAAAACAAGAAGGCTGGTCCCAATACGATGAGATCATTGATCTTGTCGTAAAATCCCAATATTTTACTGCTCTCACAATCGACCCACCAATTCATACTGAAACTCTGAATGAGTTCTGGGCTAATGCTGAGACGGTGACGGCTGATGATGAAATCATTTCCCTCAACTCAAGGATAAAAGGGAAACCACTGACCATCACACCGGCCACACTGGCAACAAGACTGGGCCTGAATGATGTAACTGCTCCAGATCATGTTGCTAACTCTGATATTCACCTAACCATGACAGAGTGTGGTTATCAAGGTACTCTCTCCCATGCTACTATCTTCAAAAAATATTTTGAACCAAAATACAAACTTTTGTTTCATTATATTATTATGTGTTTGAGTCCAAAAACAGGGTCTTAACCAATATTTCATTCCATAGTGACTGAAACCAAATTCAGGGCATCAAAATTATTTTTCAATGAGTTGGTGTTACATCATAATAATACCAAGAAAAAGTTTTTGTTATACCCAAGGTTCATTATGCAATGCATAATAGGGGAACTGGGTAATGAGGTGCTTGTGGGAAAAGTTTCTACTTTAAATCCATTAACCTCACAAGCATACTCTAGGCATAACAAACCGGCTACCTGGCCAGAAGATGATCAGGGAGAACAACAACAAGTCCCCCTGAAGCCCACATCTTCCAAACTCACACCACCAAAAGCCAAAAAGCCCAAGCCAACAAAAACAAAAACCCACCAACACAAAAGAAAAGCTGTTCAGGAAGTTGAGATGCTTGAACATGCTCATGAGCAATCTGCTCTTCAAATAAGTGAGACTGAAACACCCTCTCAGTCTCATCCATCTCAAACCCCACCAAGAGCACCCATAACAATCTTATTCAAAAGAAAAAGACTTAGAAAAACAATTGCAACTCACACTTCTTTTGAAACTGCTGACCAACCTATTTCACCTATTGCTCAAATTTCTGAACCAACCCCTCAAATTTCTGAACCAGAGGCAATAGAGATTGCCAAACTTCTCTCTGGGCTAAAAGAGAAAGTCTCATCTGATTATGTCAGTCCCCTACAACCACAACAAACAGGGGACATAACCACAACATCAGACATGGATGTGGACATCACTAGCCCTAACCCAAGAGATGAGGGTGGACCAGAGTCTTTAAGCCCAATCTTAGAGACTCTTGGGGCATCTGAGGCTGCTACTACTCAGTTACCACCCAGTGGTGGATCTGAGGACAGAAGTAAAATATCTAAGACCTCAGATGTGGCAACTACTGATGAAGGCTTAATGCCTGAAGTAGGAAATCCTCAGAACCAAGAACAAGAGGTTCATGAGAGAACTGAGTTGGGCTCAGCTCATGATTTAACTGAGACAGTCCTCAATGAGGACAACATCAGGGATTCAGATGATTCCATTAATTTGGATGATGTTTCAAAAACCAAAACTACTGAATTGACGGCACTTTATGAAGGTCCTGTTTTAGGGGTATCCAAGCTCAAGAAGCTAGTCACCCCTGCACAGGTTAAAGTCCACTCAATCCCTAAAACCCCTAGAGTGGCATCCTCTGTACAACATGAGGATCTCCCAAAAACACACCCTTCACATCAAATGCCTACCCAATTCCCTGGGCAAACAAGCATAGACTTGAACCAGCTATGCAGCCCAGAGGGTCCCCTATACCACATGATGAACACTCTCATCAAGAATCACTTCCAAACATACACAACTAACTTGGAGCTGTCAATCAAAAACCAATTTGGAGTGATCAAGACAAAGATGAATGATCTGTCCAACAAGATTGAATTCAACAGCAAACAGATTGCTCATCTTTAAGGTCAATTCTCCCAACCCTCAACCTCTAAACTTGATGAATCCAAAAAGGGGGAGAAAATTAGGGAACCTAAGGAGTCATTCCAAGCCAGGATAAGGGCAAGAGTGGCTATCCTTGAAAGAGATCAGAAGAATCAAGCCAGAAAAGAAAAACTGGCCAAACAGTTTGGTGTCTCTATTCAAGAGATAGAATATGCTGAAAAAGATGATGAATCCCAAGGGCATAATGAAGAAACTTCTGATGGCCCAAGTTCTGATGAAAAATCAGAAAGTACTGAAGACAATCCTTCAGTAGTTGACAAACCATCAGCAGTTGTCAACCCATCAGAGGTTAACACTTCCAAATCTCAAACTGCTGACCCTTCCAGAACAACTGCTCCCATTCAACCAACATCTGATCCTATCAGGCCTACTACAACAGTTACAACAATGACTGTACTAAACCCTTCTCCAATCTCTCAATCAGCTGAATTACTAGAGAAGAGTTTAGTTGCAGCCAACAAGAAGGCCAGAGAAGATCTGATCTGGAAAACTCTGGAAGAAAGGGATGATTTAGACCTAAGCCATGAAAAAAAACTTCAGGCCTATGAAGCTGAACTACAAAGGCAGGCTAGCCTTGATGAAGTTGCTGAACAAGACAAAAGGCAACAACTGATGTCTTACATCACAAAGAACAGCAAGACTAAAGCCTACACACTCAAGGGACTCTCTATGCAAGAACTAACAAGAAGGGCACAACTGATTGCAGACAAACTGGCCACAAGCAAAGAAGGAAAGGCCAAGAGAGCCCAGATGATAGATGAATTAGTAGCAGAGGGCTATGGTTCAAAAGCCTCAGTATCCAGATGGAAAGAAGAAAGACTGATGGATACTTATCGAAAATACAAGGCTGCCAAGGCTGCAAATCCAGAGAAGTTTCAAACTGCTGATCCTTCAAGATCAGTAGTTAGAACTTCTGGTATATCAACAAGAAGGCCTGCTACTCAAAGAAAGAAAGCAGAGGACAATGTCAAAACTGATTTCAAAATGGTACTACTTGAAGGAAGTTCAATAGTTCATTCAGATTTTGACATTGAAGAGAAACCTCTGTTAACACAATTCAGGGATCCTTCCACTTTTGCCTACCAAATCCAAAAGACTATCAAAGAAAAGATGCATACCAAGGTAGTGACTGAACATCATCTCCCAACTATTCAGATGCCTGATATGCAACAACAACAACAAGGAAGAGACTCCCACCTGAGGTTAACTGAAACAGAAAGCATCCAACACTCAGGATCATCAACCCAAGGGACAAGTCTGGTTCCCTATTCCTCTGACTTTAACAGGTCAAAGATACCTATCATCAGATGGTCACTTACTGATAACAACTCAGTATTATTGACAATAAGAGACCTTTCAAGCAGGGCTTACAAGAAGATTAGTGATCTAAAGAAACTGTCAACACAAGACCTGCTCACAATTCAACATCTGGAACCACAGAGAGGATCTCTATCTGATGGACAGTTAAACCAGCTCAAGAACACCATGTACAAAGAGATATGGAAGATTGTTCAAGACAGAAGAAGATCATAAGGAATTAGTAAGGTTTTGGGTTCATCAATCCAGGGGGAGATTGTTAGGACAAAGAGGATTGGTGAAACCACTTTTGGAAACCTTAGTCTAATTCACTTCTGTCATTTTGGCTAAGTATAGAAGTACTGAAGAGAAGACAAGAAACTGCTGAAGAGAACATATGAGAAGTGCTGAAGAAGAAACTTCATCAGAAGTTCTGAAGTCCAAACCAGACAAGTTCACTTCAAAAGTACTGAAGACAAACTACTCATCAGTAGTTTGTCATTCATCAGCACTTAGCATCAGATATTTTCCACCGCCTTTTGTATCAGTAGTTTATTGTTTATTATTACTTTTAGCTGTAATTGTTAGTTTCAATGTTGCAACTTGTGCAACTTGTTTCTGATGTTTCTGTACTTGCTTTATGGGCAAGATACATGTATGTAAACGTCTATAAATAGGAGGCTTCAACCTTCTATTTTAGACATTGATTTTAATAGAAAAAACCTTCAAACACTTTCACTGTTCTATTCCATTTCAGTATTTATTGTGAATCTGTCTAAGTATCTAATTCTCATTTACTGCTTAGATTCATAATAAATACTTGTCATTATTAGTTTCAATCATCAAGGGGGAGTAATAACTCCTCTTAAGTACAAAAAGTGTTGCTTTAACTTATACATTCCGCTGTGCTTATAATCTAATATACAAGAGCTTGTTAAACACTTAAGTGTCAAAGATAGCAAGTTCTTACTTAAACAAAAGAGCATACTGATCCCAACACTATCGTTCATGAAATTTTGCAAAAACACGTTCGGAACCATAAAACTGCCATATGGTTTAAATCGCAAAACTCCCATGCGATTATTTATTGGATCAGAAAACACCAATCTGAATCCAATAATCCACCAAGATCGCTAACTCCCTGCGATCTCACGTTAAATCAGAAAACTCCCATCTGATTCAACATACACTACTATAACATTCAAATATAATTTATTGGATCAGAAAACACCCATCTGGATCCAATAAGCCACCAAGATTGCTAACTCCCTGCAATCTCATGTTGATCAGAAAACTCCCATCCAATTCACATATACCAATATACTAACATAACATTCAATTGTAGTGATCAAATAAGAACTATAATAACATCCATATAGTTCTAACACATAATCAGCACATCTACTAATATATATAAATAAAAGTAGTTTAGGGACACTTGTCATGTTGTGAGGGCATCCCTTCTTTTTTTTCCCGCTCAAATGGATGGGTCATGAATTTAGGTTATGGATCCTTTAATGGGTAATGGATACTCCTAGAAATTTGGTCCAATAAAATCGGTCTATAGTTACACACAACTTTCCCTATTTTCCTCCCAAACCCTAACTACCAAATCCTCTCTTTCACAATCTCAATGCAAATAAATCAGATCAAATTCGTTCTTTTCAAATAAATCTGAATGTTCTCTCCGCAATTGCTTTCTTCATCTATTAGGTTTGCGCCTTTTTGTGTTCGAATCGAAAGTCAATTGCCGCTTTCTTTATTCACAAAACCTTACTCTTAACAGGTATGCGTCATGTTTTTTTTTGTTTTTTTGTTTAACATTGTTAATCCCTTCCGTCACGTACGCATTTTTGTTCATTGTTTATTTCTTGCTATCTCGCAAGTCGGGTGATTGTCACGGCTGGAGATGGTGGTGGTGACATTTCCAACCGGTGACGGTGATGCAGTTGCGGAATGGAGATGATGATGTTGGTTAGGTGATGCAGTCATGTTGAGGGTGATGTGGTCGTGGTGACTGTCATGCGGTTATGGTGATGGTGACACACCCGTGGAACGGTTCAGGTGATGTTGGCTAGGGTTCCGGGAAGTGTCCGGCAATCGATTCAGGTATGCATGTTTTATTTACTGTAAGATTAGGTTTTTGCGAGTGTTCAACCAATGATATATGTTTATCCAGCAACCTTAGGTGTTCCGATAAACTTTTGTCAATGCCAACAAATCGTTTGACCATAGTTGGATATATATTTGCTTGTGTTTGTTGCTAAAATCTACTCATTGCTTAAAGTTTTATTAATGGTAATTTTTAATGGTCTTATGAGTTGTATGTGTTGTTCGTTTTGTTTGTTTCTGCTGTGAATTTGGTTTTAAATCAAAAGGTTTGTACAGTTCTAGACGTAACTTGGGTTGTGCAGAAAATGATGTGAACCACTCCTACTCACTCAGCGACATACTGTACAAACAGAGAGACCGGGTGGTCGTTCCCGATGGAGTCAGAGAAGATGTATCGATTCCTCGAAAATTTAGGATCAATCTCTCTTAAGTCCACAGGTGTGTCGATATTCATCCCTACATGTTTTTATAAATTTAATGATTTTATTAACTTGCCCTCTGTTTTGTAGTGTATGCCGTTGATGGAGCTTTTACGTTCAACCCTTTGTTATGAGCCGTTATTTCAGTTTTGTTCTTACCTACTATAATTCATGTGTTCAAATTGGATCACTACATTGTTTGGGTGTATATGAATTCGTGTGTGATGACTGTAGATGTACATGATTCTAACTTCTAAGTAATCTGGGTTATCTTCGGCTGGGACTCTACATTGTCAAATATTCTAGATAATTGACAACAATTTTTTTTTTTTTTTTTTTTGCAATAAACAAGGTTGATGTTTGAGGTAGGCCTGAACACCCAAAACTTAACAATTGTATAGGCTTATTAGTTACATCAATAAGTTTACCTTTCCACCATATTGTGTTCTCTTTTCCTATGATCTTATGTAATCCACTAATGTTTTTCTTCCTTCAACTAAAAAGTGAGTTTTCGCTTAAAAAATGTAGGAAGTATGTTAAAATAAGAACATACATGTTGGGCTGGAAAGTGGTAAAGAGTATTGAATTTTACGAGCATGCTCATAATCCTGTTGTAGTAGTCATGCCATGGTATTTATGCTTTCTTATAAACTCACAAGATGTTGTTTATTTGTAAATACCACATTATTGATCTTTTTTCTTTGTGCATCTACATCTAGGGTTCAAGAACACACATGGGAAACACAATGAGAGCTGGCTTTCGAAGAATGTTGCTACAAACATTTGATTGTATCAATATAAAAATGTAAGAAATTATAATCCTAACTACTTAAATTCATAATTCATAGAACACCATGAAGCCACACCCCTTTGGTTCTTTTTCGTAGTGTTTAAATTTGAGAATATCTTGGGACTTTTGTTTGGTTATCATGCTTATTTTTTTTACCAAGTATTAAAATCCAGATCGAGTATGTTAATGAGCAGCATTGACATCATTATGTGGTTAGTTATTTTCAAGGGATATGGTATTGTGGTTGATTATCTTGTGGTCACATACTCTGTTGAGTTTTTCATTGTCATATAGATGAATCTTGAAGTTGTTGGGGATCTAGATAAAAAACGGCTTAAGATTCGTGGGGGGGGGGGGATGAAAGTGGTCAACATATGGAGATACGGTTTATCATAGACACTTGATATTTGCTATAATGGATAGTTTGATAGTTTTGAGAACTAAATTAGATTTAAAATTGATATTATATACTTAGGCATGTCAACCATGTGATGTACTGTGTAGTTAGGATTCTATCTCGGTTACATGTTATTTGATCTCCAAATTTTATCATGTCGTTCCCTAAAATTTGTAATGTTGTCCTTATTTTTGTCAAACTTTTAAGCTAATTTTTTAGTTAGCAAATGATATGCTTTGTGATATCTATTTTTTTACAAGATGCACAGACATATTTGTCAATGGATAATCATATACATTAACCTATTTAGTCATAGCTTAATTCATGTTAACTTTTTTCTATTCCTCATATGATATAAAAGGTTTTGTGCAATAGAATTGCTATTTTGGTTCGACTTGTGAAACATTGTATGACAGAAGTGGAAAATAAATATTATGATGGATATGGTAACATCTACCTCTAAATGGGTCATTATGTAGTTCAATAATTTTGGTAGTTTAATTGAAATGTTTATATTTTGTACATTTGTGTATCATGACGTGATTATATACATGTTTGTAGACTGGAATTTCCTTTTGTTAGGCCAAAAGCAGTGGTTGCATGCGTTAAACTTAGGTTATTAGTTTATAACAGTTCCTTGAATAATATTGTGGCATTTGCAGTTTTGTTTGTTTCAATGTGTCCTTTCATCGTTTCTTGAGTGGTTGCATGGGTGGTACTGCATAATGCAAGTTACTCTTGGAGTTTATATTATCTTATCACCAGTATAAATTCACCTGATTGTTGCTTGTGT
Organism: Ambrosia trifida; assembly: GCA_028751855.1. Taxonomy (NCBI): domain Eukaryota; kingdom Viridiplantae; phylum Streptophyta; class Magnoliopsida; order Asterales; family Asteraceae; genus Ambrosia; species Ambrosia trifida. The sequence continues at coordinate 36,362,453 of CM054123.1, read as the reverse complement.
GCCTTGTAGTTCTTTCAAAAAATTCAGTTAATAAATTGATAAAGGTCTCAACAAGGTTAATTAAATCGCAAAAGTAAGCAGTTTAAACAAAACACTTTGTGTCAATCTTCTCGGTATAAATTGTTAAGAGTTCTATATATATTTTTGTAATCAACTCTCATTAGTAAAATAGATAGAAATCATGTCAAGTTATTTAGAATATTCGTTAATCCGAATAATATTCGTTAATCTAAATATGTCAATAATCAATTAACACCGTAAGTTAGTTTCTTTATATAATAAGTTGTATTCGTTATGAATAATAATGTAGGGAATCCCGTGCATCGCACGGGAACTAACCTAGTAATATATATATATATATACTTCCAGATGTATGTAACACTCACCTCTTTATTAGTCCTTTAGCAGTTTACACGCTAATATAACCAGGTAATATTTCAATGTCCTGATACAATTATACAACACTAGGTTAGGTAATGATACACCTAATTAATTATTATTATAGTTGGATATTGATTAGCGCTACCTTGTTTCAGCATGGGTGATCAATCCATGCCTAACTAAGGCTAGGCTACCCAATACCCACCCCTAATAATAATCCTAATACCTAAAAATAATATCGCTAAACGACTCCTACTAATTATACTAATAAAAATAATAATTAACTAATCACAACTTAAACGAAAATATACCTCAAAACTATCTATGGCAAGTTGGTGTAAAGTCTCCCCTACTTGTGCTCTACTCACATTCTAAAAATGACTAATAACAACACCCAACGGGGTATCGTAGGCTCGGGATCCTCTTTATAGTAGAGTGTTCCCAAAGTTTGGTTTACCTAAAGAAATTACAGAGGGCTTCTATTTATAGCAACTAAGCAGGCACCTCAAAGTTTCTGAGTTTTGATGTGGGATTCATGTGACATGTTTGCCTGCTTACATACTCACGTATCGATGTGGGATTCAAGTGACATGCTTGCCTGCTTGCATACTCACGCAAGTTTCTTTTAAATGTTAAGTTTTCAAATGCTATTATATTAAGAGCATGTTTGGCTCTCCATTTCCACACCTCCTTTTAACTTATGACTTATCAAATAAGTCATATGTTAAAACAAAAGTGTTTGGATGGTTGTTTGAAAAGTAAATTATGGGGGATTTTGTGCTTTGAAAAGGAGAAATTGGGGGAAAAGTCAGAAGTCATAATTTGTGATTTATGAGATTAAGTAGCTTTTGAATGGGGAAAGTTATAAGGACAAATGAAGAAGGAGAGCCAAACATGGCCTAATATAATTATTTCAGCTGCTTCACTTGTTTTTCTCGTATAACTTTTAAACTATAACGTTTTACTAAATTCTGAATATACTGTTAAGACGAGCTAATTTTTATCTATGCGTCAACCTAGGTTTCATTAAAAAACGGAGCAGGGTTAAATATAATATAATATATTATTACTAAACGGTCTCCTATAATCCTAACCACTCGCCTAGATCTCAAATGTCAAATGATCATACTATCCGACACTTACTCGTCAACTAATTCTAAATACACGAGTATCCATCTCACATGTTATTGGTTCGTTTTACTGATCAATGACCCGTCATTCACTAATAAATATGAACCAACACATTTTATTTATATAACAAAAACGGGATGTTCCACCCTGACTTCTTCGCAATTATCAAGGACAAACCATTCTATCTTGAGTTTGTCGTTAACTGAAAGTAGCTTGTCATTCATTGTACTGGTCGGGTTGCATTGGGACTCAAATACCCAAAACTTTCTTTCTTCTACAACGCCATCCTCATTTCTCTCGGGATGGTTGAACTTAGTCTTAACATTTTGCAGGTACATTGAGCAGAATGTTAGAGCATCTTCAGCTACATAACCTTCAGCTATACAACCTTTTGGCCTTAACGGGTTTTTAACATAGTTTTTCAGTTTTTTCATATACCGTTCAAAGGGATACATCCATCTAATATAGACTGGACCACCAAGAATCGCTTCATAGGGTAAATGCATAACTAAAAGAACCATTATGTCAAAAAAGGCCAGAGGATAAATCAACTCTAACTTGCACAAGATCATAAGAATGGCATCCCTCGCTTTCTTCATATCTTCCACTACCAGTGTTCTAGAGCATAGTTGTTTAAGAGCATGTTTGGCTCTCCATTTCCACACCTCCTTTTAACTTATGACTTATCAAATAAGTCATATGTTAAAACAAAAGTGTTTGGATGGTTGTTTGAAAAGTAAATTATGGGGGATTTTGTGCTTTGAAAAGGAGAAATTGGGGGAAAAGTCAGAAGTCATAATTTGTGATTTATGAGATTAAGTAGCTTTTGAATGGGGAAAGTTATAAGGACAAATGAAGAAGGAGAGCCAAACATGGCCTAATATAATTATTTCAGCTGCTTCACTTGTTTTTCTCGTATAACTTTTAAACTATAACGTTTTACTAAATTCTGAATATACTGTTAAGACGAGCTAATTTTTATCTATGCGTCAACCTAGGTTTCATTAAAAAACGGAGCAGGGTTAAATATAATATAATATATTATTACTAAACGGTCTCCTATAATCCTAACCACTCGCCTAGATCTCAAATGTCAAATGATCATACTATCCGACACTTACTCGTCAACTAATTCTAAATACACGAGTATCCATCTCACATGTTATTGGTTCGTTTTACTGATCAATGACCCGTCATTCACTAATAAATATGAACCAACACATTTTATTTATATAACAAAAACGGGATGTTCCACCCTGACTTCTTCGCAATTATCAAGGACAAACCATTCTATCTTGAGTTTGTCGTTAACTGAAAGTAGCTTGTCATTCATTGTACTGGTCGGGTTGCATTGGGACTCAAATACCCAAAACTTTCTTTCTTCTACAACGCCATCCTCATTTCTCTCGGGATGGTTGAACTTAGTCTTAACATTTTGCAGGTACATTGAGCAGAATGTTAGAGCATCTTCAGCTACATAACCTTCAGCTATACAACCTTTTGGCCTTAACGGGTTTTTAACATAGTTTTTCAGTTTTTTCATATACCGTTCAAAGGGATACATCCATCTAATATAGACTGGACCACCAAGAATCGCTTCATAGGGTAAATGCATAACTAAAAGAACCATTATGTCAAAAAAGGCCAGAGGATAAATCAACTCTAACTTGCACAAGATCATAAGAATGGCATCCCTCGCTTTCTTCATATCTTCCACTACCAGTGTTCTAGAGCATAGTTGTTTAAAGAACGCACAAAGGTCTACCATTGGTGTATAAACATCTTTGCCCAAAAATGCTCTAACCCCAATTGGTATCAGTTTTTTGCATGAGAATATGACAGTCATGTGATTTCAAGCTAGTAATGTTAGTATTGTTATCTGTCACCCTCTTACTAATATTAGATCCGAACCCATCTGGTAGTTTAACATTTTTTATAAACTGATAGAAACTCTTTCGGTCACACCGGGTGAATGAGTATTTTGGGTGTGGGCAGGTCCACTTGGTTCCCTTTTCGTGCATTTGAGTTGTCTTTCTTCTTTTCATTCATCAAAAGAGTACAAAGCAAGTTGTCGCACACATTTTTCTCGATATGCATAACATCTAAGTTGCGCTTCAACTGCAGAGAAGACCAATACTCTATTTCAAAAAATATGCTTCTTTTGGACCAGTTCAACTCGAAGTCTTCCCGATTAGGGTTAGCACCTCCAAATTATGGATGCTTTTCTGGTAAATGATTGAGTAGAAGAGCATGTTGAGCATCTATGTCAGCGGGACTAAACTGTCTCGGGGGGGGGGGGGGGGGGGGGCTCTTGTCTCGGGTGCCCCATTAAACTCAGAACTTTTTCTCCAATGATGGTTGGCATCTAAGAACCGTTGATGGCCTACATACACGCATTTACCTATTACACGCACTGAAGGGGTGTCTTCATTGCAAGTCGGGCATGCTTTGTATCCCTGTCTGCTCCAACCTGATAGACTGCTACGAGCTGGAAAGTCATTTATAGTCCATAACAACGCCGCCTTCAATGTGAAGTGCGTGTTTGTCGCAGCGTCTTTAGCACGTACGCCTGTCTGCCACAAATCCTTAAACTCATCCACCAACGGCCTAAGGAAAACGTCCATGTCCTTCCCAGGGGATTTAGGGCCAGGAATCAACAAGGTCAACATAAATGTGGACTCTTTCATGCATAGCCATGGAGGCAGATTGTATGTGGTGAGTATAACTGGCCAAGTGCTATGAGTCGAGCTTTTGATGCCATAAGGATTAAAAATGTCAGCTGCAAGCCTTAGGCGAACATTTCGGGGTTCCCTCGAGAAGTTAGGATACCTTAGATCAAAGTTCTTCCATGAAGATCCATTAACTGGATGACGTATAATACCATCTTCTGATCGTCCAATACTATGCCATATCATATCTTTTGTTGTGTGCTTTGAGCCATGCAAGCGTTGTAGTCTGGGGGTCAAACGAAAGTATCGTAACACCTTGTGAGGTACCTTCTTGCCACTTGTGTCTTTATTTACCGACCGACTCTCATTATAAACATGACAGTTCTGCAACGACCGATATTCTTTCCAGAAGAGAGCACAGACCCATTTACACACGTCTATCATCTCATATCCCAAACTAGTCTTCTTTAATATCTTTTTGGCTTTGTAATGCGAAGGGGGGGACCTTGTTACCTGCTGGAAGTACAGACTGGAAAAACCCGGGAAGCTCATCAAACGAATTATTAGTCCATTTGTGCCTTACCTTCATATTCATAAGCTTTGATATAAAGTCAAGGGAGGAATAATTAGTACACCCAGGATATAATTCTGATTCGACTCCATCTATAAGGGCTTCAAACTCATCACGTTCATCACTACTCTCTGTATCTGAGCCCCCTTCGTTAAGGTTTGTATCCTCTTCCATACGCTCCGCTATAAGGTCTTCGATAACGCCATTCATATATCTTCTTCCCCTAACCACATCTACAACTACAGGAGACGGCCTAATTGGATTTTCACCATGATAGATCCACATCGTGTAATCCTTATCGAAACCATTTATACGAATATGACATGTCATTGTTGTGATGTCTATGAAGTTAGAATTATCACACTTTCTACATGGACATCTAATCGTTCCATATGAGTTGACGAATGGTTTGGCATACTCAATGAAATTGTCAATTCCTTTTTCGTACTCAACGTCCAAATGGTTCTGTAGTTTAATCCAACTTTTATCGATCGACATGATAATGTGATTGAAACATAATTTGGGTTTAAGGCACGATAATTTAAATGAAACATATTATTGACACCTAAATGATAGGCTGCTAAACCCACTTTTTGAATACCTTATCTCATATATGAATGTTTATTACATGATTGTTTGTTTAAGAAAAATTCGGCAGCATTTCCCCTTAGCCCCCAAGAATATAATATAAATATATACCCAAGGAGCAAAGAGGAAACGCCAACCGTATCTTTGAAAAACAAACAATCATGTAGTACACATTCACATCCTAAATGAGATAAAGTATTCAAAAAGCAGTCCCAAAACAGGGAGTACCTGAAATTAATTACTAAATCAATTTCGGGCGAGTATTTCTAAGCTCACTATGTTTTAAATGGGGATTCATTTTCGGGCATGTCTTACTAGTCTCAATATGTATTAACATATAAATATAAATAAACATACACTCATACAAACATACATACATACACCCATACATACATATACTCATACATACAAACATACACACACTCATACATATATACATACATACATACATACATACATACATACATACATACATACATACATACATACATACATACACGCATAACATACATACATACACTCATACATACATATACTCATACATACACACACTCATACATACATACATACATACATACACGCATACATACATACAAACATGCATACATAAAAAAACAGAAAAAAAATAAAAAAACAGGAAAAAATAAAAAAAAACAGAAAAAAAATAAAAAAAAACAGAAAAAAATATAAAAAACAAAAAAATATAAAAAATATAAAAAACAGAAAAAAAAAACTAAAAAAAAAATACATACCTAAATACACGCATACATACCTATTTACACACATACAGACCTATATATAATAATATAAGGCATAAATAATAAAAAATAATAAATAGGGACGACTACTAACCGGTATTAGCGGCGAATCTTCAGCTGGTTTGGTAGATCAGAGCTTCCTACACTCATATTATTATTATTATTAAAAAAAATTAAACATACTTCAATAAAAAAAAAAATACCTACAGGAGAGGGAGAGGAGAGCAGAGGGTGAGAAGAGCAGAGGGAGAGGAGGGTCGTGGAGGGGTGGTCCGGTGGTGGTGGGGGAAAGAAGAAGAAAAGAAGGAAAGAAAGAAGAAGAAAAGAGGGAGAGATTGAGAGAGATCGAGGAGAGTGAGAGATGAGAGAGCAGAGAGTTGTTTTGAGAGAAAGGAAAAAGAAAAGAGGGAAAGAAGAAGAAAGAAGGCGGGGTTTTTATAATTTTTCGACCTTTAGGGGCGACTGTCGCCCCTAATTCTATTAAGTACGATAAAACGTGGACTGTTGATCTGCTCGTTGATCCAACGACTAGGGAGCTGGTTGGTGGGGATTGACCTTGAGGGGTGACCAAAAAGCGGGTCGCCCCTAAAGGTATCGTCCCTGTTTGTCTAAATTCTTGTAGTGTGGCCAGGTTCATCATATGTGGCTCCTTTCACTAGTTTATAAAGTGCCATAATTTATATTAACCTAATTTCAATCAAATAGCCACGAGGTATCATACCTAGTCTCTCATTTTCATATCATTAGCGAGTCGAGACGGTAGAAAAATAAATAAATTTAATCTCGGTGCTTCCATTTTTATTTGGCTTGAATAAATCAATTTGCACTTGATTTTTCCTCTCCGATTACAGCTCCGCAGCTACCAATCTCTCGATTTTGGGTTGTTAGAATTCTGTTGATTTTGTGCCTCTTAGAACTAATATAGAACAAATGTGTCATTAGACTCATACATGCTAGGATCCTAAGTGGGTGTCCTACAAGAAGGATAAATTTTATAATCCGCTTTTAGCCTTCAAAAAGGTTGGGCTGAAAATATACCCTACGGTTTACCTAGCCAAATAAAGCATCTCTTCTTTTACCAATTTTATACTTTCTCTAAAAAGAACAATAGGTACTTGAGAAAGAATATGGAGGTGGCTTCTTCCATGCCGTCCATCGACTCCAACGACAACATAACCGTCCGGTAATCGTGGTAAAAGGTGTTGTTGGTCAGGAGTAGGGTGTGTATTTATTACAACAGGTGTGAGCTAACGATTTCTTAAAAGGCAGGGGCGGGCATAGAGAATGACAAGGGGCTGCGGATGTTGCGGCTCAACTTCGCACGCGTAGTGGAAAATTAGTGGAAAACTTGTTTTTTTTTTTACGAAATTTGGAAAACGTTGCTACTAAAATGAAAAAAATGAAAAACGTTACTACTGATTTTGTGACCTAGATCCGCCACTGTTAAAAGGGGAATAGGTTTACCAAAAATATAGCTTTGTTATGGCATGATTTTTTTCATTTTTTCGTGGTACAGTAAAAAACATTTGTGCATTTGGGGTGTGTCAGTTTTCAATTTGTGCTTTTGGTGAAACCGTAATATCAGGTTGCAGATTATGCTGACGTGAGACATCAGATTGGTGAAACCGCAATCTCAGGTTGCGGATTATGCTGATGTGGGAACGTCTGATTGGTAATGTGGAAATGATACAATGACTACCTTGTCCATGTAGACATAAACCGCAATCACCAAATACGAAAATCATTTTCTGATAACCTCCAGTTGCATAAAGATTTGGTATTGTAACACCAAAAAAAAAAAAAATCGTTATGGTAGTGGCTAAAGGTGTATTTATGTGGCTAGCCGGCTATGTATAAGAGGGAAAGTGCAGCGGCTTTGTGCAACAAAGTAGATGATCAACAACCTTGCACAACGGTGGGTAACCGATTTTAGTAAGACTTTAGAATAGTATTTCTTTATAATCTCTTGAAAATGTATATTGAATATATTGATATATTGATGTTTATAATACCATATATATACATAAAATTGAAACTTGACTTAATAGTGAATTTCTACACATCAAATACCTTAAATAATTGCGGGTAACCGATTTTAGTAAGACTTTAGAATAGATAAAGTTGAACCCTAGATTAAACCCTCATTTCACATAGAACTCCTTCTAAATCACCAAACCTTTATGTTTTACAATATGGCAACATTACTTTTTCTTCTTCACAATTTTAATCCTTAACCTGAAATTTCTTTTCAGATGCTATATTGGACATGACAATATGTTGGTACAATTCACAAAAAGATATAAATAACTCCAATGGCATGGTAGCTAGGTAGGTCTATTAATATTTTACAGATGCTTGGACAATTAATGGTAGAGTACAATGAAACCTGCACAATATTGGTTGATGAGTGTAATCTATCCAAACACCCGAAATGGATCTCGTAGGCTAAAATATGCCATAAATGGATACTTAATTTAATATACAAATAAAAAGCATTCAATGTTTTTACAACTAGTAACTTTTTTTTTTTCTGAACGGCTTTTACAACTAATATTAATCAATTAACGAACAACCTCTATTTTTTTTATTAACAGTGACTTTCTTTAAAGCGGAAGTGACAGAATTTAATCACACCCGCCTAATCGACAGGCCCTAACCCTTTCCACACGCCCAGACTATGTTGTCTGAATCGGGTCCACGCTGGCATGGTGGGGGCTTTGGTATCCGCTCGGAAATCGTACTGCCTCTACACGAGTTTTATCAATTAAGAGGAGAATAATGTCAAAACCAAAAGGTAATATAAAAATGAAGGCTATCAAACAATCAAATTTTTATATAGTTGTTGATTTTTGAAAAAGAAACTATATTGTACGTCGTGAGCTCGTGTGTATAAAGATGGAGGTGAAAAGAGTTTTTTTTTTTATTATTAATATAAATGATAGGAAGAATATTAGCTTTTGATTTAAGAATGGAAGGTGAAGATAAAATGGGGTGAAAAGCGGAAAGATGGCATAATTCGAGATTTGGTAGGAATGATATTGTACGGAGTAGTAAATTTGTTTTTCTTTCTCATCATGTGCATCACCTTTTTTTACCATTTTTAAACGTTAATAACTTTTTATACGTTATTAAAAAAACAATTACACTATATTAATGAATGTTTATTTATCTTTTCAATAAGTATCATCGTGCTATACAAAAAACGAAAAAATGTAGGATCGATTCCGGACAATCCGACAATCACGGGACTTACACGACCAGAGTACGGAAACCTCTTGATGCGGTTTAGATAACAAAAACGACTACAAAATCAAGAACGAGATGCCAATAACACACACAAGATGGTTTCAAAGTCGTTTCTGTATTAAAACAGAGCACAAGTGCAATAATACAAGACAACAGACCCAAAACCTAGACAAATTGCAAAGAATGTGTGATGTGACAGATAAAATGATTAAGGCAATGATTATTGGTATTTATAGGCCCACCTAGTCAGCCCAAGGCCCATGGGGCGACTAGGTCACACGCCAGGCGACTATGAATCATAGTCGCTTGGTAAACACGCGGCTATAAGCCATAATCGTGTCAAAACCACACGACTAGCAAGGCTAGTCGTGTAAATATTTCATAATCGCCTATTTAATTACCACAATGACCATAATCACACAAAACACATATAAACGTATACAAAACGACCAATAAACACCTATACTAGGCTAGGGACATCTATACATCATGTACTAACATACTCCCCCCTGGACCTAGCTAGTATGAAGTTACATTCTAGGAATTATAGTTAACTAGAGTTAGCTATATAAGTTACACATTGCACGGTTATAGGTTAATAACTGTATACATGATTAGTGAACCTCGGACGTTGGTGAATAATGAAGTTTAATAATTGTGAGTTAACTAATTTGGATTGATTGCGATTACGTGCTTCTGTGATACTCGGTGAAACTATGTGCAAACCATATGTGATTATGTGAACTTAAACCAAATACGTTAATAAGAATCGTTAAAGGTGGACCATTAGGATGATTGGGGTCTTAACACATGGGGTTACACTTATTACGGTTCGAAATAGCGAAAACATCAAAGGAAAACACGTCGGGTGACGAAACGGGCCACCCACGCGGGCCAAGGCCCTGTGAGCGGCCGCTCACAGGGAGCGAGCGCCCGCTCGCCGGTACCGGACATCTCTAAACCGCCTTAAACACCTATTTAAGCAACCTTAAGCCTCTTGTATCACCTAAACTCAAACCCTAATCGTCCGTACTGCCTCACTTACAAAATATTAACCCCAAACAACCTGCTAAGGCTCAAGAACATCGATTGGGAAGCTCCAAAGGCGTTCGGTTGATTGTATCGAAGAGCTTGGGGTATAATCCTTAATCCCTTACGCTTTAATCTTATTTTTATGTTATAAAAATCATATAACAAGGTTTGTACAGGTCTGAAAGCTTTTGATAATTATTAAAACTTGAGGTTTTTGAAGATTAAACAAATTAAACATGATGATATAGGCGATTAGTAATATCATAGGTTACTTGTTGCGCAAGTTGTTGAAGTTTTGATCACTAAAGTATAAGCTTTGCATGTATAATGATAGAATCTGATCACAATAGGTCTTAGGAATGTTTGGTAATGGTTATTGATGATTGTTGATTGATTTCATGCACACGGGAGTCGTTTAAAGAATGATTTATGCGTAATTAAAATCTGGACAGAATGATTAGATAAACTTGTAGGGGCTATAACGCGACTTTAACATGATGAGTTTGGTATTTTCTTTGCATGGTTAAATCACAACTGGTCTTAGATTTTCATAATGGGTAAAATCAAGCAATTTGGACGTCGGTTGAGTCGTTTTTGGAATTTTCTTTGAAAATAGGTCATATCAGAATTTTGGGTTAACAAACTGAGTCGACTTTAAAACGTCATAACTCGAGTTTTATAAAGAGTTAGGTTATGAAATTTTTACAAGAGATTAACATTGGAATAATTTGAGTTTTTCAAGTGGATTCATCCTGTTTTGATGAATACACAGTTTTTGGGAATTTTTATACTAAACTGACCTGTTATGAAAGTTTTCTGAACATAGCTGTGTTAAACGAATTTTAATTATTTTTTTGTTTGGTTTTGAGACAAAACAAAAATATGGGTTGTTAAAAGAATCCCAAAGAATATTCAGTAAAAATTTGGGAGATTAACTCACTGATTAAGTATTTTTAATAAATTAGTTTTGGTGACGCACAATCTGTCCTAAAAACACTGATTGTGTATTATGTGTTTATGTGACTAATTGAAGTCCTAGGTGGTATGTATTTGATGTGTAACTGAATGGGCACTTGTATGAGACGCATATGGAATGTAAAACTAATTGTAACCAACGTATTCACCAACGGGTCCGTAGGATTTACTTATGCATGTAGAATCACTAGGTGTCACCTACACGCTTTTGAACATTTAAACGTCTTGGACAAACGGGTTATATGGTGTAATGGTATTACACATATACTTACTTAGTGACACTTGTACTAGGGAGTCGGTAGTGCACCCTACTTGGAATTTGGATTTACTTGCTTGCATACTAAGGTGAGTTTCACTACTCTTTTTCTCAAAAGCATGCGTCTCGGATTAGAGACAACTTTGGTAAACATTTTCTAGTCCATTTGGGACTACTCAGGTATGGACTCCTTGTGTGGGTCGGTTTTACGATTCCTTGTGTGGATCGGGTTTTCGGTCAGTTTAAAACTTATTGGTCCTTTATAATCTAAACACTCTATCATTTGAAGTCCTTGCATATTATTGGGTTAATCGCTGGAGGCGAACGGGGTATTAGTTGATAGCGCTATTAGGTTGATGCAGCAACCTCATGTCTGAGGTGCTTGAGGCACGGGCATGAACTTCTGACCACAATTTCCAACTGGTGTTGATAGACGCCAGTTATTGAGGCAAATAACTATTTTCCTGAAGGTGTCCCAATAATCTTGTTTAGTTACATTGAGTGGGCTTGCTACCCCTGACACACTTAAATTGATAACTCTTGAACATTTTGGTCTGGAGGACCTACGCTTTTACTTGGTTACGTGGTTTTGGAAACCAGCGCATTTACTTACTCACCTTCTTACTTAGTGAACTCACCAACATTGTTTGTTGACCCACGATTTACATGCTTTTGCAGGTAGTTAGCTTCCGGTGCCAGGATTAGAAAACACTGCACACTTCACTGCATTTGGGGTCTTGGGCATACACCTAAATTTCATATTATGCTTTTACATTTTCTTTCATATGGTTTAATTTGGGCGCGTTGTTTTGCGCATGGTTTTAAAAGGTTTAAATTTGGTTTACGCTTCCGCAGCTTAACTAAACTTGGTTTTTGAAAACGAACTAAATGGGTTGGGCATTTAGAGTTCGTTCATATGACTTATGGCTATGGGATCCTGGTATGCCATGCGCCTCGCGGTATAAACCCCGCAGTGGAAATTTGAGGTTGTGACAGATTGGTATCAGAGCCATTGGTTATAGTGAACTAGGACTGCATGTTGAGTCTAGTCTAATCATCATAGCATAAATACACTCACAACTTAAGTGCACAACTAACTTTTAGCTACATATTTCTACAACATATGATTTCGGGAGATATGTTATCTTCTAGTTCTAGACCTAATTCGGAACACGTCAATGGTGGGAACCCAGGGTTACACGAGGTGGCGCATTACTGGGAGTAGTATCTTAACAAACCTCATGGATGAGGAAACAATAATAGTACAAGGGAGGGAGCCCTTGCGAGCGTTGTGGCGCATGTACACAGGAGGCTGCACGATGCGCATGACGTAATACCATTAAATCGAATCAACTGTGAAGAAATTCAAATACTGAGACTTATCCTTTTTCACTGATCAAGGAGATAATTAGTTTCTGTTCCTTGTTACTTGATCTTTCTTACTTCCATTCGAAACTCAGACGGGACTAGGTTACGCATATAGAACTTATTTCTTACCTTAGTACCTTACGCCTAGTATGAGTGGGCGGACGTATGACTGCATATCCCTGTTACTCATAAGTATATGGTAGATTCATGGGAACACATTAGATCGGGGCTTGTTACACACACTCTTGGGGAGTTATGTAAGGCATGCGATGCAATGCAACATCTCAAAGGAAGACGAAACCTACCAGTGACTGACAGTCACGATTGGAGGAACGAAGGGTGATGTTGACCATTGAGCTGACTTACAAAGGACCGGAGAAGGAGACTGTACGTAACGAGAACCATATAACACTGACATCGCAAAAGAGGAATGATAAGAGATGGAAGGGGAACCTGAGCAGGACGAGCACATGGAAAGTGAGGATGAAGGCTCTACTATCTAGACAGAGCATGGCGACGATTGGCTCTTACCTTTTCTTACCTATCTTTTCTTTCATTTCCCTTTGCTAACTTAGATAAAACTGAGTTCTTATGAACAACGCTAGGGTGGTTGAGGCCCTCGCATCTTTCCAAGCTAGTAAAGATCTACTTTGCTAAATCATTCTTTTCCCCTGACTTCCACATTTGAACTTTCTTATACCTTGAACGCACATCGTATTTTCAAGCCTTTTAATGGTTGTAAACCTTGATAACTCCAACGGAACTGAAGGAGACTGTCTGATTGCTTTGATAGTATAAGTCTTTGCCATGTGCATTTGTCCCGGGTAGGATGGGGTAATGAATGCTACATGCACACTCAATGCGTTACAGATACTTGGATGGAGAACGTAACACCCTGTGATGAAACCTAGAAATTTGTTATATAAAGACGGGTGGGTCTGAGATCGACGCCTACACTACCAAGCTACAGGAGTTAGATACTTTGTGCTCGAATCTAATTAACCAACTTTACCAGCGGATCGAATTTCATACCAAAAGGGTGGGTCCCTCATATGCATGGCTTGGCCACTGCAGCTCACCTACCCAGAATCTAACAAATCTTTCACCTGGCTCGCAAACTCATTGATGAAGCTGTTGAGCAAGATACTTTTACGAAGCATGGAGCTTCATCTTCTACTTTTGGCGATAGCAAGAGAACGTGGGATAGTGTGAGGTACAAGTCCTTCAACAAACAATAACCACAACGGTAACAACAACACTGGGGCTCGTGGAATTGCAATTGTGATTGGCTCTGGGGAAGCTAGGACTAATAACAATGTCATGATGGGTACGACACTCTTGCTTCTATTTTATATGATACTGGTGCGGACTATAGTTTTGTGTCATCAAAACTTAGCAAACAACTAGGGATGGTTCCTACTCTTCTTGATACCCCGTGCACCATAGAGCTAGCTAATGGGAAGCCTGTTGAGGTAACCCACACCCATTGTGACAGTAAGCTCGAATTGAATGGGCAATCGTTTGCCATCAACATTCTACCTATCACCCTTGGAAGCTTTGATCTCGTGGTTGGCATGGACTGGTTGTCCAAGCATCCCGCTGAAATTCTCTGTCGGGAGAAGATTGTTCGTGTCCCCCTCCCAAGTGGAGAACTTTTATCTATACATGGTAATCATGGTGGTGCCATGGTGGGCATCATCTCCTTCTTGAAAGCCTAGAAGTGTATTCGTAAGGGCTATCCGGCCATTTTGGCTAACATCTCTGACACTCGAGCTGAAACTGAAACCAAGATTGAGGACATTCCAGTAGTCCGAGATTTCCCAGATGTCTTCCCAGAGGAAATACCTGGACTTCCACCCGTTCGTCAGGTGGAGTTCCAAATTGATCTTGCGCCTGGAGCAGCTCCAGTTGCACGCGCACCATACCACTTAGCACCGGGCGAACTTCAAGAACTATCTACCCAGCTCCAAGAGCTATTGGATAGGGGATTCATTAGACCTAGTTCTTCGCCATGGGGAGCTCCAGTTCTGTTTCTTAAGAAGAAAGACGGGATCTTTCGCATGTGCATTGATTATCAGGTGTTGAACAAAGTGACGGTTAAGAACTGTTACCCTTTGCCTCGTATTGATGATTTGTTCGACCAACTGCAAGGGTCGAGTTTCTACTCAAAGATTGACATGAGGTCAGGATACCATCAGCTGAGGGTCCGAGAGGAGGATGTGGCAAAGACAGCCTTTCGAACTCGTTATGGACATTATGAGTTTTTAGTGATGCCATTTGGGCTAACTAATGCACCGGCTGTGTTCATGGACCTAATGAACCGTGTGTGCGAGCCCTATTTGGACAAATTCGTCATAGTGTTCATAGATGACATATTGATTTATTCCAAGAATAGGGAAGAGCACGAGCAACACCTGCGGTTAATCTTGGAACTATTAAGAAATGAGCAGTTGTATGCAAAATTTTCTAAGTGCGATTTTTGGGATTCGAGAAGTTTAATTTCTTGGACATGTGGTCAATGAGGCAGGAATACATGTTGACCCCGCCAAGATTGACGCTATTAAAAAGTGGGAGGCTCCTAGGACCCCTACTGAGGTGCGCCAATTTCTTGTCCTCGCGGGATACTATCGCAGTTTCATTGAGGGATTCTCTAAGATCGCTCAACCTCTCACCGCCTTGACACAGAAGGGTATTATCTATAAGTGGGGAGATGCCCAAGAATCTGCTTTTCAGTTATTAAAGTCGAAACTTTGCAGTGCACCTATATTATCATTACCTGAGGGTACAGGAGACTTCGTGGTGTACTGTGACGCGTCTATCCAAGGGTTAGGGTGTGTGCTGATACAGCGTGATAAGATGATCGCGTATGCCTCACGACAATTAAAGGTTCACGAGAAGAATTACACCACCTCTGACTTGGAACTGGGAGTAGTGGTTTTTGCTCTAAAGATCTGGAGGCATTATCTCTATGGGACGAGTTGTACGATCTTCACTGACCACAAGAGCCTCCAACACATAATCGATCAAAAGAAGCTGAACATGCGACAGCGTCGATGGGTCGAGCTTCTGAATGATTATTACTGTGCCATCGAATATCATCCAGGGAAAGCTAATGTAGTAGCTGATGCCCTCAATCGTAAGGAAACGAAAATCAAACGGGTGCGAGCTTACAACTCACTATACGTTCTAATCTTCCTAACAAGATACGTGAAGCCCAGGGCGGGGCTTTGAAAGAAGGAAACATCGGGCTTGAAACTTTGCATGGTGCTGATAAGCACCTGGAACTAAAGACTGGTGGTCTTCATTACTATATCAATCGAGTCTGGATACCACGTTTTGGGGATCTCAGACAACTGGTGCTCGATGAAGCTCACACCTCTCGATACTCGGTACATCCTGGTTCGGACAAGATGTACCAAGATCTTAAAACTCTTTACTGGTGGCCAAACATGAAAGCCGAAATAGCCACTTATGTTAGTAAGTGCTTGACTTGTGCAAAGGTTAAGATCGAATATCAAAAACCTTCAGGTCTACTCCAGCAACCAGAAATCCCTATGTGGAAATGGGACGGGATTTCTATGGATTTTATTACAAAGCTTCCTAGAACGCCAACGGGCCATAACATGATTTGGGTTATTGTGGATCGTTTAACCAAATCGGCACACTTTCTGGCAATAAAGGAAACGGACTCGCTGGAGAAACTAGCAAATCTCTACATTAAGGAGGTAGACTCTAGGCATGGGGTGCCTACTTCTATTATATCTGATCGCGATGCCCGATTCACTTCTCATTTTTGGACTACTCTCCAAAACGCTTTGGGAACTCGCTTAGTTATAAGCACAACCTATCACCCACTGACGGGTGGACAGAGTGAACGCACCATCTAAACATTGGAGGATCTGTTACGAGCGTGCGTGGTGGATTTTGGCAACAGTTGGGATAAGCACTTGCCTTTGATCGAATTCCCTTATAACAACAGCTATCACACTTCGATACAGTGTGCGCCTTTTGAGGCACTTTCTGGACGCAAGAGTAGGTCTCCCATCTTCTGGACTGAGGTTGGGGATAGCCAGCTAACAGGTCCCGAACTCATGCACGAAACTTCTGAGAAGATAGTGCAAATCAGAAACCGAATGACTGCTGCTCGTGATCGACAGAAAAGTTACGCTGATAAGTGTAGGATACCTTTGGAGTTCCAGGTTGGGGACAAGGTTCTATTGAAGGTGTCACCTTGGAGGGGGGTGATACGCTTTGGAAAACGGGGAGAGTTGAACCCGTGATACGTTGGACCATTCGAGATTCTCGAAAGGATTGGTACAGTAACTTATAGGTTGAACCTCTTTACTGAACCTAGAACTATGCATAAACCAAACACTAAACATAAAGCAGCTTTTTCAAAGTGAATTTCGGGGCGAAATTCCTTTCAACTTGGGGATGATGTGACATCCGGGAACCGAGCGCGCATTTTTACGCTGGCTTTACTGTTTACTTACTGAATTTCGGGACGAAATTCTTTTCAACTTGGGGATGATGTGATACCCCGCAATTTCAGGTTCTCACGTTAACTAAACTCTGGTTACATTCTAGGAATTATAGTTAACTAGAGTTAGCTATATAAGTTACACATTGCACGGTTATAGGTTAATAACTGTATACATGATTAGTGAACCTCGGACGTTGGTGAATAATGAAGTTTAATAATTGTGAGTTAACTGATTTGGATTGATTGCGATTACGTGCTTCTGTGATACTCGGTGAAACTATGTGCAAACCATATGTGACTATGTGAACTTAAACCAAATACGTTAATAAGAATCGTTAAAGGTGGACCATTAGGATGATTGGGGTCTTAACACATGGGGTTACACTTATTACGGTCCGAAATAGCGAAAACGTCAAAGGAAAACACGTCGGGTGAGAAAACGGGCCACCCACGCGGGCCAAGGCCCTGTGAGCGGCCGCTCACAGGGAGCGAGCGCCCGCTCGCCGGTACCTGACATCTCTAAACCGCCTTAAACACCTATTTAAGCAACCTTAAGCCTCTTGTATCACCTAAACTCAAACCCTAATCGTCCCTACTGCCTCACTTATGAAATATTAACCCCAAACAACTTGCTAAGGCTCAAGAACATCGATTGGGAAGCTTTAAAGGCGTTCGGTTGATTGAATCGAAGAGCTTGGGGTATAATCCTTAATCCCTTACGCTTTAATCTTATTTTTATGTTATAAAAATCATATAACAAGGTTTATCCAGGTCTTAAAGCTTTTGATAATTATTAAAACTTGAGGTTTTTGAAGATTAAACAAATTAAACATGATGATATAGGCGATTAGTAATATCATAGGTTACTTGTTGCGCAAGTTGTTGAAGTTTTGATCACTAAAGTATAAGCTTTACATGTATAATGATAGAATCTGATCACGATAGGTCTTAGGAATGTTTGGTAATGGTTATTGATGATTGTTGATTGATTTCATGCACACGGGAGTCGTTTAAAGAATGATTTATGCGTAATTAAAATCTGGACAGAATGATTAGATAAACTTGTAGGGGCTGTAACGCGACTTTAACATGATGAGTTTGGTATTTTCTTTGCATGGTTAAATCACAACTGGTCTTAGATTTTCATAATGGGTAAAATCAAGCAATTTGGACGTCGGTTGAGTCGTTTTTGGAATTTTCTTTGAAAATAGGTCATATCAGAATTTCGGTTTAACAAACTGAGTCGACTTTAAAACGTCATAACTCGAGTTTTATAAAGAGTTAGGTTATGAAATTTTTACAAGAGATTAACATTGGAATAATTTGAGTTTTCCAAGTGGATTCATCCTGTTTTGATGAATACACAGTTTTTGGGAATTTTTATACTAAACTGACCTGTTATGAAAGTTTTCTGAACATAGCTGTGTTAAACGAATTTTAATTATTTTTTTGTTTGGTTTTGAGACAAAAACAAATATATGGGTTGTTAAAAGAATCCCAAAGAATATTCACTAAAAATTTGGGAGATTAACTCACTGATTAAGTATTTTTAATAAATTAGTTTTGGTGACGCACAATCTGTCCTAAAAACACAGATTGTGTATTATGTGTTTATGTGACTAATTGAAGTCCTAGGTGGTATGTATTTGATGTGTAACTGAATGGGCACTTGTATGAGACGCATATGGAATGTAAAACTAATTGTAACCAACGTATTCACCAACGTGTCCGTAGGATTTACTTATGCATGTAGAATCACTAGGTGTCACCTACACGCTTTTGAACATTTAAACGTCTTGGACAAACGGGTTATATGGTGTAATGGTATTACACATATACTTACTTAGTGACACTTGTACTAGGGAGTCGGTAGTGCACCCTACTTGGAATTTGGATTTACTTGCTTGCATACTAAGGTGAGTTTCACTACTCTTTTTCTCAAAAGCATGCGTCTCGGATTAGAGACAACTTTGGTAAACATTTTCTAGTCCATTTGGGACTACTCAGGTATGGACTCCTTGTGTGGGTCGGTTTTACGATTCCTTGTGTGGATCGGGTTTTCGGTCAGTTTAAAACTTATTGGTCCTTTGTAATCTAAACACTCTATCATTTGAAGTCCTTGCATATTATTGGGTTAATCGCTGGAGGCGAACGGGGTATTAGTTGATAGCGCTATTAGGTTGATGCAGCAACCTCATGTCTGGGGTGCTTGAGGCACGGGCATGAACTTCTGACCACAATTTCCAACTGGTGTTGATAGACGCCAGTTATTGAGGCAAATAACTATTTTCCTGAAGGTGTCCCAATAATCTTGTTTAGTTACATTGAGTGGTCTAGCTACCCCTGACACACTTAAACTGATAACTCTTGAACATTTTGGTCTGGAGGACCTACGCTTTTACTTGGTTACGTGGTTTTGGAAACCAGCGCATTTACTTACTCACCTTCTTACTTAGTGAACTCACCAACATTGTTTGTTGACCCACGATTTACATGCTTTTGCAGGTAGTTAGCTTCCGGTGCCAGGATTAGAAAACACTGCACACTTCACTGCATTTGGGGTCTTGGGCATACACCTAAATTTCATATTATGCTTTTACATTTTCTTTCATATGGTTTAATTTGGGCGCGTTGTTTTGCGCATGGTTTTAAAAGGTTTAAATTTGGTTTACGCTTCCGCAGCTTAACTAAACTTGGTTTTTGAAAACGAACTAAATGGGTTGGGCATTTAGAGTGAGTTCATATGACTTATGGCTATGGGATCCTGGTATGTCATGCGCCTCGCGGTATAAACCCCGCAATGGAAATTTGAGGGTGTGACAATAATCATAATACCAGAACCATAACTTTGGATGAAAGTCATGCTCTATTGGTGCAATGGGGATCTTTGACATACTTTCTAGAGGCTTGATCTTGTGTGCCAAGATGGGGTTTCCTGTCTTCGGGTGCAGTTCCTTGGTCTTGTAGGACTTCGGATACTGTGGCGTGAAGGTTTTCCAGCCATCCTGGCTCTCTCTTCTCAAAATGTTGATGAACGAATCAAATCTCGGACACTTCTGATAATATAGTGGCTGATGGTGAACCACATCTCTAACATACCAGAATGGGAGACTCTTGATTCTGCTGTAATGATTGAGATAAAGTAGTCTGTCTTCCCACTTGATACCGAACAATTTTGAGAATATAGTCGCCACACACCAACACGCTACCGCCACAAGGGATGAGCATATTGCACCGAATACCGAATCGATCCCGTACCAAACCGAGGGTGTTCGGTATCGGTGCTCAAATTTAGAGGTTTTCGGTTTTGTTATTTTCGGTATCGGTACGGGATCGGTATTTTAAGGTATAATACCAATACCATATCAGTATTGGATTTTGAGAGTTTTCGGGATCGGTATCGGTTGGTACTAATACCGTCCCGAGCTCATCCCTAACCGCCACACGCTACCACCAACCACCACCACCACTCACCATCGTCGCCCACCTACCATCATGGCCATCCACCTCCACCTTCCACCTTCGCCACCACCGCCGCCGCCACCCATCACCACCGCTACCGCCAAATATCACCACCCACCATCACCGCCACTGACCACCACCCACCGCCGCCACTAACAACCGATTTTATTCCATCGTCTTTTCCTACCTATCCAACAACACAAAGTACCACCACTGCTACCGCCAAATATCACCACCCACCATCACCGCCACTGACCACCAACCACCGCCGCCACTAACCATTGATTTTATTCCTTCGTCTTTTACTACCTATCCAACAACACAAAGTAATGTTTTGTTTCATTCCCACATGGAAACCAAACAAGACATGAAATAGTAATGATCCATTCCATTACCTTGTCCATTCCATTACCTCGTCCATTCCGTTCCATCATCCATTCCATTACCACATACCAAACAGATCCTAAGTTGGTGACCTTACATAGTAAAAAGAATTTCGGTACCTGCATCACACTAAAATTCCTATTGATAGATATCAAAAACTAATAAATTGTGACATTGATTTTTTTTTAATAAACTTAACAATTTCATTTCAATAAAAGGGGCAAATTACATAAGAATAGTAGGTAGGCGGGCAACAAGTTGTGCCGCCAACCCTTTATGGATAGAGAACTCTATCTAGTGAAAACAAATCGTTGCCCCTGGGGAGTCGAAAAGTTTTTGTGGACCACCCGCCGAACTCTCATCAGGAACTTGATTGCCTCCGGTGCCAATGAGCTAAAGGCGTCAAAGGCCAAAGGAACAAAAGCATGTTGGTTATCCTCGCACTATTTAGCGTGCTTTGCCACCTTGTTCGACTCTGCTTTAAGGACCGCATGCCCAGCCACGAACCCACTATCCCTGAATTCCGCTAAAGGAAACACACCCATAAGGTCCACGCATGCGGGTTTCCCAACTTCCCAAGCAAACACTAGCAGGTCAGCCGGACATAAAGTGAACCTCCCTTCTGTCGGGTCTGTAAGAAAGTTAACTATGGCCTCTTTCTTTGCCGAAATCTCTGCACGTCTAAGAATATCCATTAAAACGTCTCGAACAAAATCGTGTCTATACTTAAACCCTGGTAACTCTCCATATCGGAACGCATGCTCCCCATATTTATTCAAACACGCTTTACATTAAACCGGGCATGTTTCGTCATCCGGGAAAATGGGGATCATCAAACGATATATAAGGATTGCTCAATAGTCCACCGCTAACATTCGTTTCCCTAATCCTTCGATAGGGATAACAGTTAGGAAATCTTGGGCATAGGGCCTTCATAAGCATTCAATGACGGCTTTCTAACGTGGGGTCAAGCATAAATCTTTCCCCAGACTTCATGCGATTAGACAATAAAGAGCATTCACCAAGGTTTTCTGTGGCTTTTTTGGGGGCGGTGTCTTTATGTGACAACAGTCAACGTAACAGGTCAACGACCGTACATGTTTCATTTATTAAGTCATTATATGTGCATTTTTAGACAATTTGCATACACTATACCCCCCCCCCCCCCAGGCTAGTAGAGCATGAGTTAAACAGAAAACTCAACATAATGCACTTGTTTAGTCATACAACACCCGAACACACCACCAAAACAAGCATTACAAGAGGATATGCCCTCTAACACATGCTAATGCATCTCTAACACACGATTGTGAACACAAAGGTCATCGTGGGAAATCATTCAACAACCCCATGACACACATAAGACAAAATACATGTTAATGTCGTCATCAAGAGGCAACGAATTTAACAACCTCTTACTCTTATGAAACCGGATGATATTCCTATATCAGAGGTATACTAGAGGCTATACAACGAACAATCACAACACAATTAACATGAATAGACCGATTTATTCAACATAACATGTTAAGTAGTGGATCATAAACCAAGCTAATTGTCTTAGATCTACACAAGTTATGCTCACATATACACACAAGCATACGGCATTATATATATATGGACACACGACACCACACACACACACACACACATATATATATATATATATCATGTACACATGACTAGCTATCTTACAACCTTAGATGTTTTTATATTTTCCTATACACTTGGCCTAAGTGTAACAAGCACACAAGAGGCATAGGACACTCAACAAGACAACTCATACACACATCCTACTTAACAAGCTAACCTACACACCTTCACACATCACACGGCTATAGACAAGCCACAAGAGACAACCCTTTTCACTAACAAATAATCTTCCAAAAGCCTTGTCAATCTCTATGTCTTACACTCCACATACCACAATTGTTTGTCTTCTTTGAAGCCGCAAACGTAGAAGCTAGACATAGGCAAGAATGGTCATCCTATATACACTACCTTACAAGACTACAAATCACCTTCCATAAGCTAGTATTTACCCTAACAAGCAACCCCTATTTCTTTGTTTTCTTTCGGCCGCAAATTATCAAGCAAAGACAACCTATATCTTTGCCACCTTCAATTCCCCAAGCAACCTTTGTCACAATGTGTTGTCAAGATCATCCAATCACACTAAGACATCACTAAGCCTAGACTCTTGGCCTTTCATCCTATGCGACCACCACCCAAGGAAGAGACAAAGATCTTACACACCCTAGAGATGTCACTATCCATACTAACTTCTAGGAAACCACGGTGGCCAATCCAATAAGAAAGAAACACCTTAGTTATAAGACAAGTGATGGAAGCCATCTAGAAGAGCATGATGTCAACTAATACACTAAAATGGCAAGAAAGACAAGGTATGACACAAGGATAAAGTGAGTCAACCCCTCCCTAAGTGTTGAGCTCAAGAAAATCGGCTCATGCACAAGCATGCAAGCCTACTTCTTTTCTTGATTATACCTTACACAAACATAGGATTAGCTTTTAACACACCACCTTCCTAAGCTAACACACTTACCACAATTGTGATTCCATTGTCCTCACCTTCGGCTATAAATAGGAGCACCAAAGAGCACTTGAAACCACACCACACCTCTCTAACTCTCTCGGCTCTCTATCTAGGCCGAACCACACCCCTCTTCACTCAATAACCAGCAAGTGCAAGCTTAGGAGAAGACTAGGAGACCCTAAGGCTCTAACCATCGGCCATCCTCACCTTGCTCCACTAGGTAAGTAATTCGAGCTCTTTAAGTCCCCTATAATCGGCTTAACATGTTCACCAAACCCCTACCCCGTGATCATAAGCAATCGGTCCTAATACTCAACACAAATCACATACATTGTCTTGTTTAAGGGTAATTCACTAAACTACTTACCACATTATCTTAACACTAGTGTTTGTTCATATAATATTGTCTTAACATCACTATAATCGGCATTGTTACAATCACAAGTAGTCAAATTATGCTTTTGGAAACCACGCACGGCTTAGATCACCATGAAATGAATCAGATTTCATAAGTGCAAGCTCGCTTGGCTTAAGCTTTAAGCTAAGGCTAACCACATGGTGATCAAGACTTAAAATGATGCAAAACTCACAAATATACCATGTCATAACAATACAAGTCTCGAATGAGCTTAGAAATGGTTAAGATGATTCATTAACTAATCGGCATTTGCTTTTGTACAAAGAACACTAATCGGCCACATTGAACTAACACATGTTAATAAGAGCCGAATCATGTGTTAACTATAAACGGACCTAAAAAGGGTTCCACTCATATGTTAAGCAATGTTTTCTCAAAAACTAACCACACACGGTGATTTAGTGCTGAAATACGGCCCAAATACCCCATGTGAGGCCCATTATAGTTCATTATAATTACTACATTTCGAAACAACAAAGTTTTGGAACTGTATGCTTTGTTAGAACATTATCAAATATCAAGAACAAAGAAACACACTAAACACAAAGGTCCACAAGTGTCGGGTGAACAAATTGTATGATAAACAACCTCCGGGTAACTTACTGTGTCCATAATGATCATAGGGTATCATTTGTCAGGACGGTGATCATTTAATAGCTCACTAGACCACACACGACTCAAACATGTGAGTTTTCTATGGCCCCATTTTACTATTTTACATTTTGGGGGAAATACATGCATCAATACTTATGTCAATTTCAAGTGTGTGTACATTCTAGCATGACTACCATGTGGAACATGAGACATTTGGTTCATGAGCTCACTAGTCCTCGTACATCGTTCACTGTAACCATTAGCTAGACATTTAGCCATGGAACACTTTAATAGATCTATTGGGTTGACACCCCCACTCTTGGGTAGTCGCTCTAACCGGCCACATGCAAAAGAGTATTAGTATTCTACTACACATGCATTGTCTTTAGTGTACAATGCACGAGGCACCACAGTCACGAGGTTTGGTTACAGGACTCATGGTTCTCTTAGCGATCATTTGCTTAGCTAGCTCATGATTGGACAAACACGGATGACACGTTCATTTCACAGTACATTCAAAACCCATAGACTCACCAACATTATTGTTGACAAAACCCTTTATGCATGTGTTTCAGGTAACTAATAGAGGGCCATCGAGGATTGAGGGAAGGGTTCGAGCATGCACACCGTGGTATCACTTTGATGGCTTTTGTCAGTTTCAAAAGGCTATGTTGTCAATTTCCATAAAACAATGTTTATGCGCTATCACTATGGATAATATTTAAATAAATTCATGACAAATTCCATATTCTATGGTGGTACTATTTTGAGTAAATGTGTATTGCTTGAACCTTGTGCTTGAAAACTTTTCGATCGTTGCATTCCCGTGTTTCCGCCTAGGCGGGGTGTGACACTTTATTTGAGAAACCTCCAAGATCAAAGTCAGGGAGATATTCATGCAGGCGTTCCAAAGCGCAAACATAATCCAGATCCGTGTTATCAACCCAGTTGTTACGTAAAGTATGGTCTTGCAACCCCCAGGATTGGGAACTGGATGCCACAAAGGCATAAGTGGCCACACCCCCTGGCCGAGAGAAGGCCCAACCCACCATGCCGCATCGGTAAGGTTGCGACCCGCCACTGGAGGTCCCCAAAAAATGCCCCGTACAAACAACAATATCTTCAATTGTCTCCCAGAGGCCTTTATCAAAACATGAGACAGCACTGCCTACAAAGGGGGGCTGACATGTTCGTAAGCCGAAAAGCAACTTTGCGACCCCCGTACAGGATCTGAGCAGGGGGAGATCGCTTTGAGGATCCTGCAGACGAGGGAGGAGCCCCATAATGTAACAACCCAATGTAACCCATATCGGATATTGTCCTCTTTTGTCTACCCCAACGCATGAAAGGGTGGCTAGCCTAAAGGGTTTAAAACGCATCCAATAGTGAGGGTGGTCACTCCCTTATAAGGAGTTATGTTCTCCCTTACACAACCAATATGGGATGCAATATTCCACCCTCTAATGGAGCCCAGCGTCCTCGCGGGAACATTGGCACACTAATCCGGGCCACGGCTTTGATACCATCTTTTGTGGGGTCTTTCTTAAACATTTAAACATTTATGTGTGTTTTCTTGGTGTTCTACTAGTTTAAGGCAATTTCTACTTTTGTTTTGTAAAATAATTAAGTATTTGGTATAAAGTTCATCATTTCCTTATGTGTTTTCTCAAACACTATGCTTGAAAACCTTTCGACATTACATCCCGTGTTTCCTAGGCAGGGTGTAACACATAATGTCCACAGCCCGTGACACCCTATTAGCAAAGAAATCACAGATGAAGATAGCATTGCAGCTGACTGCCCCTCCTAGCAGCTTGACACCTCTCCCAGGTCGTCCAATATCACTGGGAACAGCCCTGGCCTAACCTTCACCCCATCGCAGGTTGGCTAAAAATCTCTGTTTTCCTGATATTAAGGTGGGCCCCATTGATGGTCCTTCTAAACTGATGATTTCACGGGCTTTAACAACCTGAACAGCGTCCCTGATGATCGTCCCATAATCTAATTACCAGGCGTGTAAGGGGAGGTTGCATTTTTCCTGCACCTGGCGCACTACGGGGTATAAAGCAAGGGAAAAGAGCAAAGGTCCCAAGGGATCCCCTTGCTGAACCCACGTGAAGGCTCCAATACGTTCATCCCCCACATACAACCTTACTGGATGTGCATACAAAAATTTGACCCACGGAAAAATGAAGGGGCAATGGCGATGGACATCCCGTAACAAAACAGATCGGTCAACTACGTTGAAGGTGTTAGAAAAATAAACCGTGAGCATGGCCAACGAGTCGTCTGCATGAAAGGAACTAAGGAACCTGTTAGCGCTGTGCAGCACGACCTCTGCCCCATTGGGGATACCCACCCCGAATTGGTAGTCTCCCAGGTACTTAATAACTTCTTTACCGGCTCTCTTCATGGCTACTTTGGAGACCAATCTTCTCTAGATGGCCCCCATGGTAATGCGACGAATCCCATTATCAAGCGTTAACAACGGGGTTAGGGGGCTGAAGCAATAAATCCAGCGAGCTCCCCGTGACATAGCTCCCCTAACCACATATTTACCACATCAGTGATAGCGGCAAGCAGTTCTGAAGCAGTTGCTAACCCCTCCCCGCTAAGGGCATCCTGCAGGTGTTGAGCCCGTAAGCCATCTCGACCACAAGATATCCCTTTCGGGAATGACTTCACGCACCTGTAAACCCAGTTTTCATCCACTGATAATACAAGGTGGGGTAGAGGGCTAGACGGCATGGTTGGCGGCGAAACAATGGGATGCTTTTCGATAAGGGCTTTCATGGTAGATTCCCCGGGGGAGCTACCCCACTGGAACATAGCACCTTAACAACGGCGGTGAAGTGTCTTTGGTCAACTTCCCCGTCCTTTTCCCTTTTTCCTTGCACTCCCCCCCCCCCCCCCCCACACACACACACACACCATCAAGACCTCTTCCCCCGTTCGGAGGAAGACCGTAACCAAGTCCTTAAAACCAGAGTAATCATTCCATGTTGCCAAGGCCCGCAGAATACTATCACATTGCAAGGACTTCCAATTACCCGACCTTCGTTCCTGCCTAGAAAATGGTGCGACCACCTTAAGAGTACATCGTGGTAAGAGTAAAAGTTTGATCCATCTTTCAACAGACCCAGGGGAAGCCACTACCTTACGAATGGCATCCGTCAAAGCTTAAGCAAATGCTAAATGACACCTTGGGAGGATACTTTTAACGGTCCGCACCGAGAGGGAGAACCTAATCGAGGAGAGCGACATCCCCCACCACTCCTTGCGGGGTCCTAAGATCACGACTCACCCTAGAGACATTGATTTTAAAAAAAAAAAAAAAAAAAAAAAAAAACTTTCATGTGCTTGCTATTACCCCCAAAGGTATAGATGTTTCATGTTGTCTATATTAATAATAACTATGTTAAAAGAGTACTAAAACAATAAGTGTCTCACCGAAAAGAAACATTTAAACATCTGGTCAAATACATTAAACATACAACATGCTACTATATATATCTACAAAAATGATGATACAGGTTTAAAATATTAATATATGGTTGGATGTATGCAATCGATGAACACCAGCGTTCAATGAATGTGTTTTCCCATGTGTTGTATTGACACACACCTGATGTTATGTATGGCTTTTCTTGTGTTTGTTATGAGTTGGTATGAAGATGGTAACATCACATGAATACTCAGACCTACAATCAACACTATCTTCGAACCTTTCAAGAAAGATAGCCCCACTCGACAAACAACCCCCCCCCCCCCCCCCCCCCCCCCCCCCCCCCCCCCCCCCCCCTTTTTCAACCTGAAGTGTACAGTCGAAAATGTACCATTGATATAGACTCAATAGGTGAACTGGGAACGAAAAATCCAAGAAATATATAGGGGTAGTTATGGAATTTCAGATATGTAAGTGTGTAGTGATTGCTGGTTGACTGGTGTTTGTCAGTATCCGTTCTGTTGAAGATGATTTAATATTTTAGGTTACGTGTGTGTGAAAAAAGTTAAAAGGACAATCTCACTTCTGTTCATTGATTGGTGGAGAAAGTGTTTGGGATTACATTGGTGTTTGTATTCTTCACTTGTTATTCGGAATGGACAATTTGGGTACGTACTGTTTTGTGTGCACGTGTGTACACACACTTTATCAATTCAACTACTAACTAAAACCCTAAAAAAGGTACAAATTTTGATCAAAAAGATACAAAATAAAGTTAAAAAAGTGTTGGGTTTTAGTTAAAATATGAACTAACCTAAAGATTTGGTCATGAATTAGCAATGCTATCATCCGGAGCCTTGTGCTCAAGTGGTATCCAGCAATGAAAATAAAAACTAGGCCTTTTGAGATACTAGTCCAAGAAGCAGAGATTTTACTGGAGTTGGCCTTTGGACGACGAAAAAAAATGAACTAGCAATGATGTGATCCTAATGTTAGAAATTTAGGGTTAAAACCATAAGGCTTGCGCTTTTTAATCCCCGTCTACCACTATTGATATTTGAGAGTTAACACTCGGAAACATTTATTTGAAATCAAAATATATTTTCAAAAACAATGTATTCACCAATAAATACATATATTCACTTCGCAAGTGAATGCACTATAGTTTCTAATGATTTATAAACAGCATATTCACTTGTTAATATCCTATTATTTATGCAATTATATACAATGTTAAAGTAACTTGATTTCAAAGGTTTATTTAATTGACTAGGTTATAAAGTGTACGCAAGCTGTTGAGTACTAGTATATATGGTTGTTAATGACAGTTATATATTAATAGTAGTGTATCATGTGGTCAAAGATTTGGTTGGTGTGGTCATGTGTGGGTGCAGGCAATGGACCATTGATTTTTAGGTAGTCTCCAAATTTGTTTAGTTGGAGGAATTTATGTTCCTTAAATAATACTGTAGTCTGTTTAATTTCTTCCACACAAGAAGGTTGAGGTTTTGAAATAATACCTTAAATTGCATATCTTGAATGAGACTAATATTGTGGGGACTGATTTCTTCCATTATTATTCTTGTTGAGTTGTTGACCGTAATCCTAACTTTACAACACGTGTGTTGTTCTTGCTGCAAGCTGGTATCTTGATATTATTATGGTCCGGTCTATTCTCTTCAGCCGTCTACATTCAAACCTTCAAAGGCCGCGCTTTGATTATAGCGCGGCGTTTTGAAGTATAAAGGCTGACTTAAAAAAATTGTTTTATTTGTTTTTAAAAGTTTTTAATGGTTTTAATTCATTTTTAAGTGTTTTAACTGGTTTCCAATAAAAAAATTGTTTGACGCGTTTTGGTTCGTTAATTGTTTGCTGGTAGTTTTCAGAAGAAACATCTGAGTATGAACAACTTTCATAAATCATTGTACGTGATACATGAACATGACAATCAATACCATTTTTTTTTATCAAAATACAAATTTTGCATATCTAATCGATATCCTAGACTTCCGAACTATGTTTGAAGCGTTTCGGTTTGTTTAATTGCTAGTTGGTAGTTTTCAGAAGAAACATCTGAGTATAAACAACTTTTATTAATCAATATTTATGATACATGAACATTACATTCAATACATTTTTTTTATCAAAATACAAATTTTCACATATCTAATCTATATCCTAGACTTTCAGAATTACATTGGGGTCAGCTCGCAGGTAAACTAGGTTTCTATATGCATTGATTAGATCCTATCAGTTAATCTATTAATCGTACCAACCTGTTGCTCTATCAATTCTCTCAAAAATCCAAGATAGGTTCGAGGGAGGCATTGAATACGATCCCTTAAGCTCTAAATGGATGTAATGGTTTCCCTTAACGAACACAACTGCTACCACTTGATGAAGTTCCTCAGCAGGATCCGACCCTTCCAATAAAGAGAAAATTGTTTCATTATCACGAGAGTCGAATGTATGAACAATAACACCCCATCTCTGAGCAATAAAAAAATCTCGCCTCAAACATTGGCATCCAATTTTCTTCCTCTGCTAGACCCACTCCATGAAATTCTATCCTATTACACAAACGGTCAAAATGTCCTAAGTTTTCCGGATCAAAGACTTTCCTCCGAAAAGGCTGGTTCATTCACAACTCGAGTAACAGTTGTTTCCGGATAGACATATACCTTGATTGCTTGAACCCTAACCCCACAGCTACTGATCGAAACCCACAATGACTTTTTGGTTTCACATCCTTTATTCTTGATATAAATGGGTGAAACACTGATGGAATTCGTTGACCGAATTTTCTGATTAACAAATCTGACTTAGGGGTTTGCTCGATTAACGGGAAATAAGGTAAGTCCTGCTGTGGCGACGAAGGTCGTACCAGCTTAGATGTGGAAGGTCGTACCAGCTCGGACACGAAAGGTCGTTCAAGCTTTGACGAGGAAAGCCAAATGACTAGTCTGACCCACTTTGTTAATCCGGCATGTACGAGCTCTTTCTCACGGCTTCTTCTCTCATCTGTTCTTGATGCCTCAATGTTGGACAACCACGAGTTTTCTTTTGCACAACAGGCGGTTCTTTGGGGGAGTGGTCTGTGATGATTTGTGCACATTTTTCCAGGTAGCTCATTTTCACCTGTGAAGGTGTATGCTCAATTTTTGTCTTTAACTTTTTAAACTCGGCGTTTACATCGATATTTTCACAACCAATCTTTAAGCTTTGAAGTAAAGATTCCTCCAGAACACGTGTATTGAGAAGAGCCGGATTTCCTCACATGGAAATGATAACATGTGGTATTAAATTAAATTAGGTAGTAAATCATAAAATTCGGGTGGTCACTAGTATTAATTACCATCACGTTCTATCTGCTCGAAACGATAGGCACATAACAAATCACAACTGTAAAAAATCTGGCATCCACAACTGGTACCGTAACGACGCAAGGAAAGTTCCACACGACGCATCTCCATGTAGAGAAACTCGAGAGCATATATTGAAACCTTCCGAAGTAAGTTCTTAACCATTGGCTATGCCTTCTGGTGGTTTATTGTTAATCTAATGCTTAATTCAAAACCTCTTCTAATCTCCGTATACTGTTTATCAATTATGTGATCGATAAACCCCACAATTCTAGCCAACGAGTTGCGATTACCTAGAAGGTAACTTTTTTTTAGTAAAGCATGTGTGCCCTCAACTCTGTTGATTATGATCTGGTGAAAGTTAATGGTTCGGTTAGTCCATACCGCCTCAAACTTTTCACAGTATGGATCTAACTAGTTGTTCTTCGTATATGCAAAAGCCTCTAAAAATATAACCATAACTTGTTAGGTATGTATGTAAAAAATTATGCATGTAATTATGTAAAAAAATATTCATGTTCACGACCAATCTCTTCCAATTGTGATTGAATGTTTCCAAATTATACTCGTAATATGTCTTCAGTCGAAGACTCACACATTGTCGCAAATGAATGATGAAATTTCCTCCACTCCTTATCGGTGAATTTCTTCTTGATGTTCCTGCTGATATTTTGTTGAATATGAAACCAAAAGAGATACTTGTACGCATTTGGGAAAATATGATCATACGCGTTCATTAGCGTAAAGTCCTTGTCTGTCACAATGACACACGGCTCCATACAGTGTACCAACATAGACTTTATCCTCTCCAACACCCAAAGGTAGTTATCAACCTTCTCAGCAGAAATAAACGCATGGGCAACCAAAAACTACTGGTTTGTCGACGTCATACGTACAACTTAAACAAACGCTATCATGTACATGTTTGTATTGTAGGTGCCGTCAATCATTATGCACACCGCATAGTAAATGAATGCCTGTGGACGAAGAAATATCCTTAACAGAGTTAGTGTTGTGATTCTAGCGTGTGTAGTAGGTGAATTGTTTCTCCACCAGGAGGTTTTTGAGTTGTTTTATTGGATCTTTACCGACTCGCTTTTCAGCATTTATCTTCTGAACCGCGTTGTGTATATCTTTTGGAATAACCTTTTTATTTGGGTTCTTTTTCGTTAGCGTTCTCAATATGCTACGCATCGAAATATGCTACTCTACCATATGCCCAACCAGTTTTCTATCCTCTGAAGAAAGCATTCTCGCATGCGCGTGACCCTTTAAGTTTTCAAAGGGAATGTGGTTGTGCGCCAGGTTCTTCACATTTAACCTCCAACTTTTCTATTTGATTCAAGAACCCTATCAACTCAAACGGGTAACCAATTTTTTTGCTACCCGTCTTCCTAACCGTAGCTACACTCTTATGCTCCCTATCAATAGGGGTGTGAATTTCTGACACGACCCGAACCTAACAAGAAATTAGCGGGTTTGGGTTTAGTCTAAATGGGTTCGGGTCAGGTTTGGGTTGAACTCGCGAACCCGTTTAGCTAAACAGGTCTGGTTCATGTCAACCCGGGCAGGTTGGTGGGTTGACCCATGATTTAGCCTATTTATACTATACTAGTGGCAATGCCCGCGCGTTGCCGCGGGTACATAAATTTACCGATAGATAACAATTTATTACAAAAAATTCGAAGAAGCATGGGATGAGAAGCCACAAAAATAATGTAGTAAATTTAACAACTAAAAGTCTGTATGTTGATATTAACAAAATGCATATGAAATAACGTAGTGCTTTCAAGGATACAGTAGCAGTTGGATCTACACGAGGATTGTGGCCTTAAGCAAAAGTTTTGTACTAAAATGTTTGGCATCTTCAAAATAATCATAAAAAAAGCATCTTAAAGCGAGCTTCCCAAATGACAGGTTGTATGACAACTCTAGCATCCTGCATGACATCCAAATGTGATAATTAGAACCAAAACCTAAGTCAATTTAAATTCAAAATACTAAAAAAATCATATAAACATATAAATATATAATGGCACATCTTCAATACAAACAAATTATTGTTACTCTTAGAATCAAACGGATACATTATAAAATGAGGGAGTTAAGCAACACTGAAGAAATTGAAATTGAATTGAATGAGTATTGAAGAAACATGAATTGAAATCGAATTAAGCAAATTTCTCACCACATTCATAGTAAACTTGTGGTTTGGAATATGAATGGCCTCACGATCTTCACCTCGTATAACTGTAGGTGACCACCACCTAACATGTTGAACATAAAAATAAGGGTAAACCACATCAAAACGCATCATGTTGATAAATATTAGTTATACAATATATGCAAATTTTATCTTGTATAATATTGTTGAATTGTGTAATGCTCACTTCAAATACAGCCGTGAAAGAACAAGTCACAGACCTCTACAGTTCCAGAAACTTCATAGCCTCCTGTCTCCGTGAAAAAGCTTTGTGTTTGTCGAATTGCACTTTATGAACAATTACAACAAAGGATTAGTTATAACTTACAAGAAAGCCAAAGGGTTTATAGTGGGTGGTGGTGTTAATGTTCTAGAGAGAAGTAAAGGTTAATTAAATGGGAGAATATGAAGTGATAAATAGAGAACTCTTGAAGTTGCCCCATTGTTAATAACCATTAGCAAATATTAAAAAAACAAGAAAATAAAAACTAATAAACCTTAGAAAAAACATTGTTATGGAACATACATTTCTTGTATCGGTAGCATCATTGGTCTCCGTGAAAAAGCTTTGTGTTTGTCGAATTGCACTTTATTAACAATTACAACAAAAGATTAGTTATAACTTACAAGAAAGCCAAAGGGTTTATAGTGGGTGGTGGTGTTAATGTTCTAGAGAGAAGTAAAGGTTAATTAAATGGGAGAATATGAAGTGAAAAATAGAGAACTCTTGAAATTGCCCAATTGTTAATAACCATTAACCTCAATATTATATTGATGAGTAAAAGACTAATTTACCCTTTTACAAATGCATCAA
Organism: Ambrosia trifida; assembly: GCA_028751855.1. Classification (NCBI taxonomy): domain Eukaryota; kingdom Viridiplantae; phylum Streptophyta; class Magnoliopsida; order Asterales; family Asteraceae; genus Ambrosia; species Ambrosia trifida. Next base: position 36,327,756 of record CM054123.1, on the reverse strand, counting down.
GTGTTTGTACTTTAGGCAATGAAATTTATAATTACTTAAATTTTACCGGTATCCTTCCCTCATGCTTTATAATATAGTATAGATATTGTTTTTTTACAATATGTTTTATGTTATAAATTAAATTGATTAGGTATTTTATGCTACACTTATAACTTAAAATAGAAATTGATATGGGATTTTATAAATAAAACATAACTGTTTTATATATGTTTGTGTTTTTTTGGTAGTAAAATTTTAATAGGTAGGGGTGCTTAACGGGTCGGGTTCGGGTCAACCCGAAAATATTCAGGTCGGGTTCGGGTTCATATGTATCTCACAATTTTGGAGTTCAGTTTGGGTTCATGAAAATTTTTGGGGTTCGGGTCGGGTTGGACCCGCGAACCCAACCCGTTAAGCACCCCTACCTATCAAGAGTGCACTGAAATATAACCTTCACGAAATCGTCTCCTTTTTTCTTGGATCTTTTTATAAAAATCACGTAACCATTTTCCTTTCCCATATCTTGTAACCAGTTGATCATCTCCTAGCATGACGGAAAGGTCCGATCAGTCTCAAACGAAACTATAACTGGGCAAGGTCCTTCTTGACCGTCTAACAGCTTCTCCTGATCACCACAGTCTCCCTGGTCTAGATATCTTGTCGTACAAAGCTCTCCTCACCAAAGGGAATGTGGTTGTGCGCCAGGTTCTTCACATTTAACCTCCAACTTTTCTATTTGATTCAAGAACCCTATCAACTCAAACGGGTAACCAATTTTTTTGCTACCCGTCTTCCTAACCGTAGCTACACTCTTATGCTCCCTATCAATAGGGGTGTGAATTTTTGACACGACCCGAACCTAACAAGAAATTAGCGGGTTTGGGTTTAGTCTAAATGGGTTCGGGTCAGGTTTGGGTTGAACTCGCGAACCCGTTTAGCTAAACAGGTCTGGTTCATGTCAACCCGGGCAGGTTGGTGGGTTGACCCATGATTTAGCCTATTTATACTATATATTGTTTTTTTACAATATGTTTTATGTTATAAATTAAATTGATTAGGTATTTTATGCTACACTTATAACTTAAAATAGAAATTGATATGGGATTTTATAAATAAAACATAACTGTTTTATATATGTTTGTGTTTTTTTTGGTAGTAAAATTTTAATAGGTAGGGGTGCTTAACGGGTCGGGTTCGGGTCAACCCGAAAATATTCAGGTCGGGTTCGGGTTCATATGTATCTCACAATTTTGGGGTTCAGTTTGGGTTCATGAAAATTTTTGGGGTTCGGGTCGGGTTGGACCCGCGAACCCGACCCGTTAAGCACCCCTACCTATCAAGAGTGCACTGAAATATAACCTTCACGAAATCGTCTCCTTTTTTCTTGGATCTTTTTATAAAAATCACGTAACCATTTTCCTTTCCCATATCTTGTAACCAATTGATCATCTCCTAGCATGACGGAAAGGTCCGATCAGTCTCAAACGAAACTATAACTGGGCAAGGTCCTTCTTGACCATCTAACAGCTTCTCCTGATCACCACAGTCTCCCTGGTCTGGATATCTTGTCGTACAAAGCTCTCCTCACCACCGTAAGTGTAGTTAGAATAGCTTTGGCGATCAAATGGTGGTCACCACCGTAACCGTAGTCGGGTTGACAACTTGACGGGAATAGTGTTGTGCATAAAGGTCCTTCAATGGGGTATTCAAGTCCAGTAACACCGTATTGTCAGGATAACGAATGCTAGACTGAACCTTCTCGACACATCTCGAACAGACTCGTCGTAAGAATCACTGAAAATGAAGTCGTAATGCGACATCTTGTATATTGTGGATAAAATTTGTATATCGTGGGTAAAAATGTAAATGTTTAAATGTAAGACGAAAACGAACGATTTAATATCGAACGTATCAAACCAACTTATATTCACAACCTGCATGGACCAAAGCGTCGCGCTATGACCAAAGCGCGACGCTAAGGGTTCACACGTGACTCCTTTTGGCATACTTCATCAGACTTTAAGTCTCGTCAGAAAACCTCGTACTTCGAAGCGCGCCCTTTGCCCTGTCTTCGTCAGTAGCTCACAACTTTAGATTGCCTTTGTGTTCTTGTACGGTTGACTCTATAGTTTTTAACAGTTTCACTTTGAGAGTACTCTCTACTATACTAGTTTAATAAAAACTCTCGACTGAATACTTGTTTTGTGCCTAAGTGTCTGTAGGTTTTTAGTGACTTTTTACATGAACCAGATGTTGTTTTCGAAGACCCATTGCTCAAGCGGCCCAATGGACCTGTTTAAGACCCATACAAACTGACCAACATGTTGTGAACCACTTGATGACCCTTTGGTAGGGTCATTTGGGCCCATGGTTCATTGGACCTATTTAAGACCCATACAATATGATGCCACGTTTCACATTAAGTTATTATGTATTGTTAGGAGAAAGTCTGACTCGCGAGTAAAAGTAACACTTTGTTGCCAGTTGCCACGTCATGGTTTAGCGAGTGATTTGTTCTGACGTGGCTAAATACGTATGAAACGTTCAGAAAAACGCCCTAAAAATGTTTTGAAAAAGGAATTGACAGGCGAAAAAAAAAAGATAACTAAAATATATAGAAGATTCAAGAAAAATAAAAGGAGTCCATCACTTTCAACATAAAGTATTGCTCAATGGTAAAACTCTCAAAGATACAACAATATCAGTAATCAGCAACAAAGATGCAACAATATGATTTATGCTATGGTAATGTTATGCATCACAAGACTTGAAATAGCTAATCAATCGGCTCGGGCAGTATCTTGATCTTTAATGTCGTTATCCACATCAGCGTTACCACCATCAACTGTCAAGAAACAAAGTACATACCAAAAAAATTTGAAAACAACCAAATTGTTTCAAAAACTAAAACTAGTTTGGTTTGAAAATTCATTTGTAATACCTTCGCCTTCACCTGCGGGGGCATAAGCTGAGCGCCTTGAACGCGATTGTTGTTGCGGGGTTGGCTGATTAAAAATGCCAATATCATAAGAATCATATCAAGTATTTCGATAATCATATGATCGAGATTAAAGACTTTTATATAGTAGCAGTTTGTGATATGAAGAAAGTATCATCAAATACCTGTAATTTGGGGCGGAGTGCTTCTAACGGTCCTTTGGCCTTCTGTCCTTGCTGATAAACAAAATAATAAGTTAATAACCATGTTTAGCCTCCATAATTGCAATTATAGAATCTTAATCTCTTTAAATCGTAGAAAATGACAATGTTTTACAGTGTTAAATAGGATCTCTTTTTAAACCTAAATTAGGTAAAATCTTGTCATTCAACGAACAAAATATTGTTATTTAGATTTTTGAAGTATTAAGCACTAAATGTACTGAAACTCAAAATGATATTTAGCCAAACAAAAATCTGCATCAAAGGCTACTCAGCCAACAGATTTTGAGTGAACGAATTCGATTAGAGTCCTCAAGGGTGTGGCACATTGGTAAGCGTCTAAGTCCCTCCAGCAGAGGTCTCAGGCTCGAATCCAGCTTTCACTAGTTTTCTGCCTTTAATCCCCTTGAAGGCCACCTGCAGGGGCGGACCTACTGTATAACTAGGTGCCGCGTCCGTTGCTACTCAACTTCGCGCGTAGTGGAAAACTAGTGGAAAATTTGGTTTTTTTTTTTACGAAATTTGGAAAACGTTGCTACTAAAATGAAAAACGTTACTACTGAAATTCATTTCTAGATCCGCCACTGGCCACCTGCCCGGCGCAAGCTGCATTTTATTTGATCCTATTGGCTAGCACGGTATTGGTGGCTTCCTGTGAGTTTACCGGTAACCGGTTCTCAAAATTATATTAACACAAAGTTGAATTAGTTACCTTTCCAAGTGCCCAATCAGCAGAATCAAAGAAAGCCCGATCATGGTCCTGCGCAAGATCGACCAAAAAAGATGTCAAAATACTTTATCACTCGTCTTCTTCCCAAAAATGAAAAAAAAACTCCACTTTTTTTTACCTTTGAGATTAAGGGGTTTTTCTTCGGTAACAACCCTCCATACTTTTTCTTGATAACGGCTTCCTACACAACACATCAAGAACGTTTCACATTATCTGTTTTCTAACCGCTTAATGCTCAAATCTTAAATCGGAAAACTAATTCACTAAAATATAATGTTTTGAGTATATAGTGTATACCTCTTGCTCCTTTGAAGGCATGGGGTTGCCATCATTTGTTTCAGACATTTGCTGCTTACTATGTTTGAGTGAAACCTATAAACAACACAAACATTTAACATCAATCCACATACACACACACACAAAAAAAAAAAAATAAATAAAATAAAATAATAATAATAATAATAATAATAATAATAAAACTAATAATTTTTGGGTGAATTTCGATTCTTAAAACTTGTCAAGTTACATCAAAATGGAAAGTAGACGGGCAACAGGCTGCACCGCTACCCCTTTCTGAACAGCGAACCCTAATCTACCAAACACAAACCCCTGCCGCCCCTGGGGATGAACTATTGTTGTGGATAACCCGTTGGACCCGGGTCAAGAAACGAATAACTTCCTGTGCTGTGCTAGGGAGCCAAAGGTATCAAAGGCCAATGGACAAAACATTTGAAACATCCCACGTATACAAACGATAATCGATTTCAAAGATCGAAAACCGAATGTACAAAAATCAAGATCCACATCAGATTCTTTCACCCATACAGCAAAACCTAACTGATCTGAACTGATCTAGTTTCTACACTAACCCATAATCTTTTATACAATCAACAAAACATATAAAACAAAATTTATGAATTGAGATACAAGATCTGGATAGAATCCCACAAGTTTTATACTTTATACAATCATTAAAACATATGTTTCATAAATTCAAATACCCACAAAAAAAAAGAATCAGACAAAATTCCAAAGTTAGAGTCTTTAAGTGAATTGGGTCACACCATTAATTCAAGAATTATGCATATGATTATATGACCTGTTGATCTAAGTAACAAGTATTAATCAATTCAAGAAATATTTATATAAATAATAATAATATTAATAATAATAGTAGATGTGAAGAACAAGAAGTTGAATTAATGGTTTGAGTTGTTACCTGAGTTGATGAATTGGGGGAATTTGCAATTGATTCAAGATTTGTTTTCTTTGTTTTGTTTGATGACGGATGATCAAGATTTATGACACGGTTTTATACGAGTTGCATAGACAAGAAGTAAAATAATAATAATAATTAGATTAAATTAAATTTATTTATTAATTTAAATCCGGCATTGTCATTCGAATCTTGAGATCAAGAGACAAGGAAAGAACATGATTTGGCCCATTATCAAGGTGGGCTGTGTGCCCATAACATGTTAGGAATAATGACACTCTTTTTTTTTTTTTTTTTAAGGCTAATTTTCTCCCCAATTTTTTACACCCTTTTTATCACACTCTTTTTTTGCATCCTCTTAGACCCACCGTAGTGGGGCGTGATTTATGCTTTTTTTTTTTTTTTTTGAAAAATAGCGCCCCCCACACCAAAACATGGGGGCGCTATACATGTCAAAATAGCCGGAGCGTTATAAAAATAACGCCAAACATAAATTCAACCCTCCAATGAAATCGTGACACGTGGCGAGGGGGCAAAAAAAACGGGCAAAATTTTTGAACCGATGGGCTTTTAAATTTTGAACAGTAAGTTTAATTTTTTTAGATTTTATATATATACACACAATACACATACAACACAACCACAAACTAAAAACCACACTACACAAACTACACAAACACACTACAATTTTATAAAAACTACACTACAAACACACTACAAACCAGCTATGGGTGGTGGATTTCCAAATGACCTTGCCGAGCCGTTGAATCTCCTGCGATACGCTCGCCGGAGACGTCGTGCACCGGTGTTTTCTTCTCCTCCTCCTCAACAAGTGTTTTTCTCCACCTCCTCCTCCTCAACAACAGTTTTTTCCTCCTCCTCCTCAACAAGTGTTTTTTTCTCCTCCTCCACGTGTCTCCAACCCCGTCCCCTCCATTCCTTCACTCCCTGGATACACTCCCACATATCCTGATGCTGATTTCACTGCAGAGGAGATTATGTGGTGCGTAGATTATGTTATGGCTAAGAGAGGATTGAGGCGTCTACAGTTTGTGGAGACCTAACCGAACCCCACCCCCACCCCAACCCCTCCTGACCGGGAGCCAACCGAGGAGGACCTGGAAGCTTTAAGGGGTGCTATAGAAGAAGACCGAAACAACTTTTCCCCTCCTCATGAGTACTGCTGCATCCCCTCGGATGCGAGGTCCGACGGTCGCGATAGCTGTAACACCCCAACCGATGGCGGAAACATCGGGATGTCACGTAGTGATGATTGTTCAGTAGCTCATGGTGAATAATAATTTCATTAAATGATTTAAATAATTTACATACAATTGTTCAACAAGGATTCGTACATCAAATTGAATAAAACTATGCACATATTTTCAAGCAAATCTTCAAAGCAAGTAGAACCTGAAACATGTTAAGTTGAAAATATTTTGGGTCAACAAAAGTTGGTGAGAATACATAGGTTTTTGAAAATAATTGATAACAATAGTTTGTACAACATTCAAAGTTGTATGATGATAGAGTATGATGCAGACATGTAACAATGCGTCTTTGTACAACCAAACCTTGTGTCGACTGTTGACTAACTCGCAAGTTAGTTAAATGTTGTTACTGTTATCGATCATCCCTGAATTTATGCGGGGGATGGGTTTGTCAGACCTATAGCGCTATAATCTAAACAGGCGGCTTGATCATTGTTAATGATTGTACTGTGTCTTTTTGTTACAGTCAAATGATAGAATGATGATGTAATTGAATCACAAGTAAGTATGAGTAAATGATAGTATAAAATGTTTAAACATGCTTCACCCAAAAATGTAAAAGAGAAAAGTGGGCTATGTAAACTCACCTTAGCAAATGTTATACTTCTTGAAAAGATTGAATAATGGTGTTGCCCAAACAATCAGATATCACCCTATAATAAGGTAATAAGTATGTCTAAGTCTATCAAGTCTACAAATGTATAAGTTTCTAGGGCTTCGAATTGGGGATAATTGCTCGTTTGATTAATATTAAAAATATTCGACAATAGAGAGAAATTTAGCAAATAAATAACCAAAAATCTTTTTATAAATTTTAAATCTTAAGATGGTCACAAGAATGTGTTTAAAGTATAAAAATAATTTTTATAAAATTATTTTCTTTAAAATAGATTATTAAATCTATTTATTACAAATTGTCAAACTTTAACTTTAATAATTAAAAATTACTAAAATTAAAGAATTATCAGTTTAAAAATTATATTTCTGTTCTAAATGATCAGAAATAATTTGTATAAAATTTTGGTGCAAAAATATTAAAAATTGGATTTATTATGATTAAACTAACGAAAATTGATTAAAAATATTAAATAAATGATTTTTCAGAAATAAAAATCATTTCTGAAAAGCTTAATGTTATAAAAACTCAGGATAATTTTTGTGGAAATTAATAAGATCGTTTTGATATTTTTATAGATTTTTATTAATAAAATAGAATAATCTTGATTTATTTATTATATATATTAAATAAATAAATTTTTGGAAATAAAAATCTGAATAATGATATTTAGGGTATAAACATCATTATGTAAAATTTTGGTAATTTTTGGAGGCTTATAAGTATTTTAAATAATTAAAGTAAATAATTATCTAATTTAAACATAATAATTCGAGAGCCAAAATATGAAAAAAAAAAAAAAAAGGATGCCTATGATGGGGATCGAACCTGTGTGGTCCCGGTTACAAGGCAAAGACACAACCACTTGGTCCAGACCAGTGGTTGTGTTTAGTTCGGTTCGTTTAATATATATATCGTATAAAAATTTGTGTTCTTCCCCAATTTAACACATTCGAGCCCTAGATTTGCAATTGATCAGATTACACAACAATAACCCAATTAACCTTAGGGTTATTGTTGTGTACATGCCGAAGATTAAAACCCATAAGGAAAACATTACTTACAAACACGAATCGTGTGTATTTGCTTGGTCAACATATAAGTCAAACGCGAAACAAGAACACTTCTAAGGATGAATTATTACAGAAACAGAGGATTGAGGGAGAGATTTCGGCACTCTTAGCTTGCCAAAGAGGGTTCAATTTATACTAAAGCGAGAGGATTGAACGTATGGTAAGTTTGACCCTATACAATAATTATACGCGCAAATTATCACTGATTTGGAATGTTTTTTAAGGGTAAAATGCGTGTATTACCCTGTCAATACCATAACACGCACCAATTAATCAGTTATTTCCAGATTTGCATTCAATCTAAAGTCAAATGTGGAGGAATGCTAGCTGTTCGCGTGTCTGTTCATGACAGCGTGCAGTAGCAGCAGTTTAAAAAAAGCTATTTATACAAAACGATTTGGATATAAATCAAATAATCAACATGGCTTAGCTGGTTGGTGCGTGAGGGTTGCGTGTGGTTGGCTCCGGTTCGAAACACGGCTGGGACAAGCTTTTCTTTCTTTTTTTTTTTATTACAGCGAAGGGAGGGGGAAGGCAATAAGGGACTAATGGGCCAGGCTTAGAACTTGGGCTGGACATTTGTCTGGGCGGCCCATTGTTCTTGGGTTGGGTTAAGACTATAACAACTAAATCAATTGATTATTTTTATTGTTTCCACATTATTGTCATTATGTATTATTATTATTATTACTACTATTATTATTATTATTAACCCTTATATATATATATATATATATATATATATATATATATATATATAAGTTGTGTGGTAGTAAAATGAAGACTTTTGCACATTAAAAAAAATAAAATATACGTATTAGAATTTGGGGAAAATTTTGCGATGTTACAATAGCGATCGTTCTGTGTCCCCGCCGTACTACACACTCATGGACTGGGACAATTACTTTCCATAAGGAAGAAAATTAGGATTAATTATGTAGTGTTTAAATAAGTAATTTAGGAATATCTAGTGTTTAAATAAGTAATTTAGGAATATGTAATGTTTAAATTAATATTAGTTGTAACTTTTATTTTTTTTAATATTAGTTGTAACTTTTTTTTTAATATTAGTTGTGAGTTTTTAATATTATTTGTAAGTTTTTTATATTTATTTGTATTTTATTTTAATTATTTTGAGTTAAAAAATTAAAAAAAATAATAAAATATACAACCAATCAGAAACAGGAGCTTTATAAATAAAGCCCCTACCACTACACCCCTTTTTCACTTTCTCTCTCCATACTGACTCAGCTGCCACGTGGACCAATAAAAAAGGAGGGCTTTTTAAATAAAGCCCCCTACTACATATGGTCTTAGATTTGAATTCCCAATCATCCTTAAGAAAGGCTCTACCACTTCACCACAAGGGTGGGGGCAGGAATAATGCCATTCTTCTTATTATTTTTTAATAATCTTTACTATGGTTGCAAACGAATCGAACGAACACGAACAAGAGCTTGTTCTTGTTCATGTTCGTTTGTTAATAAAAAACCCATGTTCGTGTGCGTTTGTTAATTTTGTTTATGAATGCACACGAACACAAACGGGCATTCATGAACACAAAAAAAAAATGTTCACAAACACAAACGGGCGTATATTAACTTTCTAATAAAATCAAATTCACATACATATATTTACCTCATATAAATTGTTTATTTATTTATTTGGGTAAAATAAATAAAAATAAAAGAATATCAATACATAGTATAAAAATTAAAAACCTTATTAAACTATCGAACACAGACGAACATAAATGAACGAACGTGGCCTCTATTGATGTTTGTTCGTTTAACTAAACGAACGAAATATTTGGCTCTTGTTCATTCATTTCTTAAACGAACGAACACGAACGAACTTCCTACCAAACGGTTTATGAGTTGTTCGTTAAAAGTTCATTTCGTTTGCATCCCTAATCTTTACACATAAATATCACTTTGGTTTGTGATTTTAAGAATTTGAACTCATACCATTTTTTAGGAAAATACCATAGTACTAGACGAATAAATTATTGGAATAGTTAACTGATAGTTTCAAATATTATGTATTAAATACATTTTTTATTGCAGATGTTTTTGTTAATTAATAATCATATTCTTTGATTGTAACAATTTAGAATGGCAGACAAACGGATAACAAGTTACGTCGCAACTCCAATCCCCGTATACATCCATTGCATTTTAGCCTAAAAATGAAAATCCGGTGGTTTGGGACCTTGGGGTAAAAACCGCAAGGATCCAGACAAAAAAACGTGAATTTCATGGACATGTAATTTCACCGAGTTGTAAAAAAGGCATGATGCATAGGAATGGAAAAAAAGGAATTTCATTCTTTCGATGCTTTTCTTGGTGCCAAAACAATGTACAAAGCTATTACTTAGGTTGCTTCTTCCAAAAATTTAATGTTGTTCATGGTACCAAAGATTTGAATAGAGAAGTGTGGTGGTCTTGTTAAAATGGGCATTAGGATAATTGTTTTTGTCAAATGGGTGTTTTGGGTCATTTTATGGGTCAAAATGGCTATTTAATTGATTTCATCAAATTGTCTTTGCTTTGTTTAAGGCTCCCATTGGGGTGATAAATGAATTGGAAGGGTTGATGAAGAGGTTTCTATGGGGAGGTAGTATTGATGTCAAAAAGCTTCATTGGGTGGGTTGGGATGTAGTCACTAAACCGGTGAAGTATGGTGGATTGGGTGTTCGTAAGCTTGGAGATTGTAATAATGCCTTTTTGGTTAAATGGTTATGGAGGTATAGATTAGAAAAAAGCGCTTTGTGGAGAAGAGTGATGGAAGCTATTCATGGATCACAAAGAATATGGAATGCTTATCCTCATGATTCTAGATTTAATGGTACTTGGACTAAGATTATATCTAGTTGTTTGCAGCTGAAAGTTGGGGATAGAAATAGCTTGAATCTGATTCGTGCAAAGATTGGAAATGGCTCGGAGATTTTATTTTGGATTGATCCTTGGGTGGAGAGGACTCCGTTAAAAAGTCTTTTCCCGGATCTTTTTCGTTTGGAGGTGAATAAGTTTTGTAAAGTTGATGATAGAATAACAAAAGGAGAGAATGGTTTTAATGTGGAGTGGAAGTGGAGAGGCGTCCAAGTACGGCTGTAGAGGTAAGTCAACTTCAAGCGTGTCATGGGATAGTGGCGAACCAGGTTTTGGGGAATGCCAGAGATAGATGGTTTTGGGATAATGGCTCGCAAGATCGTTTTTCAGTTCAAGAAGTTAAGAAATGGTTGGATAGTGATCGATATCCCCAAGCGACTTTGAATTATAGATGGTGTAAATGGATCCTTATCAAGTGTAACATATTCATGTGGAGAATGTTAATGGATAGAATCCCGACAAAGCAAGCTCTTCTTAGGAGGAACGTAGAGTGTGGGAACATTATGTGTATTTTCTGTGATGGCTCAGAGGAGAGTGTTGATCATATCTTCACAGGGTGCGTTTTGGCAAATAGCGTGTGGCTTGGCATTGCTAATTGGTTGTGTTTACCCCCCATATTTTTCTTTTCGGTCCAAGAAATTTTAAAGGTTCAAGCTGATTCTTCTTGGCCGGCGAGGAGAAAAGAAGCTTTGTACGGCATTTTGGTTATCACATGTTGGCGGATTTGAAAGGCTAGAAATGAGAAGATTTTCCAAGATGACAAGCGGAATGTGGTCCATATAGTCGCGGATATTAAAGCTTTAACTTACATTTGGTTTTCTACTAGACATAAAAAGGGTGTAATGGGGTGGAAGGATTGGCAAAAGTTTAATTTCGATGTAATGTAACTTGTGGGTTGTAGGGTGTCTCCATCTTGGAGATTGCCCGGTGTGTTTTTTCTGTTAATGAAATTTGACTTCCAAAAAAAAAAATCAAATTGTACAAATTATACAAATTAATGAGCAAAGAGTGCAACACCACAAAGTAAACTGTCTATTACGTACGTATTTATTTATTTTTTTCATCCATTTTTTTTTACAAATCCTCTACGTATATGTTTTTTTTTTTTCATAATATTATTAACTATCTAAAAGATTTTATGGTAACTCTTAAAATCCAGCAAAAAAGTTCAAGAAATGGATGATTTGATGGAGTAGGAAGTTGGTGTCCAAAGTTGAGCAGGTTATGGTTAGTGGTCAAAGCCAAAAAGACCCCATGACAACTAACAACCAATGTTTTATAAATCCTATACCAAATCAACTATCTTTATATACTATAAATTCATACACTTCCCCTCACATTTTCTCAAACTATTTCAATACCATCTTACAACATTTTCTGCTGGTTGCATAGGTTTTTTTATAGTAAAAAAGAGCGGAAAACCGAAAATGATGAAGGCCGTACGATTGGAAGGGGGCAATGCATCCAAGGCCCCGGTGCCAGCCGGTTCAAACAAAGGGATTTCAGTGATAGATCTTGTATTGCGCCTTGTTGGCATCACGGGTACTATGGGTGCCGCCATTGCCATGGGAACTAATGAACAAACACTACCATTCTTCACTCGGTTTGTGCAATTCAGCGCAGAATATGACGATTTCAGGTCTTTCAGGTAAGTTTTACAACATATATAGCCTCACATAACCTAGTACATGTATCTTGTCTAATAGTTATTCTATTTGTTATTGTTTAAATTATCAGCAATTATTACATACATTCTAGCAACAAATGTTTGAAATACATATTTTAAAGCAATTTGTGCTTAATTCAGGTTGTTTGTGATTGTGAACGCGATTGTTTGTGCTTATTTTGTTCTCACTATCCCGCTATCCATTGTTCACATTATGAGGAGTGTGGCGAGAGGAACCAGAATACTCTTAATTATCCTCGACACGGTAATTAATAAGACAATGTTATACAGTGCCATATTATTGTATCCCTACTAGGTCTAGATTATGTACAAGATCTAGTACGGATACAAGAAAACATGATTTTATTTTAATTAGTATCTTAATGGAAAAAAATATATATATATAATCTGTTTTAAACACTTATAATTTTTTTTTTCTTAAAGGTTATGCTGGCTCTTCTAACCGCGGGGGCATCTGCGGCCGCATCAATAGTGTATCTAGCTCACAACGGAAACAGTTCAACTAACTGGTTACCAGTGTGCCAACAATACGGGGACTTTTGTCAAGGGGCATCCGGTTCACTCATTGGATCATTTGGAGCAATCGTCGTGTTTATACTCCTAGTCTTGCTCGGTGCCATGGCGTTATCTCGACAATCAAAGCGCAGGCATTGATTTGCTCTCAAATCATTCGGTGTGGGCAACAATTGTGTGTGATTTTCACCTTGTGTTTCTTAATTCTTGATTGATATTGTATGAAATATTGGCATGAAATGTAATGAACAAGTTTAAAAACATATATTTGACAATTTAATTTTATACAATTTGTTTCGCAAGTACATCTACAAGTTCATCAATCGATTTCAATGTCTTCTCATAGTATAGATAAGATTCGTACACCTTTGGGGATCGAATATAACGATCAAACTGCAAAAGAAATTGACTTGCATTATAAATTAAATTTTATTTCCCACTCTAAGTGTTTATTTATAAATTGTTTACAATAAAAACTGACACAAGACTGAAAAGAAAAAAAAACTGCTAGATACGTTGTAGTGAATGTTTATAAATAAATAAATAAATAAATAAATAAATAAATAAATAAATAAATAAATAAACGAATAAGAAAAGTTTGTTATTATATCAAAAGTTGTTTTAAACATACAAATAATCATCTATTAATATATTTCATTGACCAAAGTATTCATTTCGATCAAAGTAACATAGGGGTGTTTGGAGTTGCATTTTGAAAATGCAAATAATCAGTTTTTAGTATTTGGGGTTGAGTTTTGAAATGAATTTTTAGGCTACCAAAACGCAATAATCTAAAAGGAGCTCCACCCTTGTTTTTCCAAAACGTATAAGTTGTTTTGAACAATCAATCCCAAACACTCTCATACATATTAACTAAATACTTAAACTAACTAGAAAACGTAATCAAATTATTAATTTCAAAAAGTCAGGTTTTGTGGCTTTTGGAAATAGCTTATTGACTTAGTGGTTTTCTGAAGAAAAAAAATTGAAAAAACCAGTAAGTCGATAAACCATTTCCAAACTCAATCCCAAACACCCTCTATCCACACATACGGTTGATTATTCAAGTTATCGATCCTTATCAAAATAATTATCCTATCTATTAGTTTCTGAACTTTCATGAACAGTGGAATGACATTACTGTAATTTTGAACGTTTTGTTAGGCCAGTTTACAAAATGCTTTAGTTAATAAAAAAAAAATACAAAATAATCATAAGAAAAGTAATAGAGCAAGTAATGATACATACCTCAGACATGTTATCAACCAACTCATTAGCAACTTTAACATATGAACTTTTCATAGTGTCTGGTACCAATGACATAGCATTCTTCAAATCTTGTGAAAGATAAGCCGCCTTTAACCTTATATAAAACAACACATACCTCCATGACATTGTTTCCAACATGTTTCTAATACTATGCAACCCCTCCCTAGTCTGCCGAATTCGAGCCACCGCGTCCTCAGGGGACAAACCGGGCTCGAAAAACCGCTCCTTAAGGAAGGACCGGGTGCCCCAACTCTCGGCTAATGCGGTTTCAGAACTAAGTGTGTTTAATCCTAGTAGTGAAATGGATGTGGCTATGATGACCCTTCGGGTGTGGGAATGGGTGTCCTGACCGGAGAATGTGGCGCGTATTGGCGGTATTGGGTGGCGATGACGGCGGGTGGTGGTGGTGATTGGGTGGAAGAGGGTGGTCGGGGTGGTGATGGTTGTCATGGTTTTAGGATATGGTGAGAGTTGAAGGATGATGAAAACACTTGGTGAAGCATGATTATGGGATTTACGGGCAGGTTTTAGTTGCTGCCCGGTGATCCAACATGGACCTTTGGTTTTGATGATGTGGCATTTGTTATCTTTGATATGTTTTTGTAATGGACCTTCAAGTTTAGATGTCATGATTTTGAGTCCTTGGTCCTATGATGATGTTATGTTTGGTGCATCTTTAATGAAGATCGAGAAACAACAACTTGGTTTTTTTGACCAAGGAAAACGTGTGACCGGATCGTGTTCGATCGATTTTGGTTGTTGGGTTTCGTAACTTTGAAAGTTTTATTGATCTGGAACGGAAAAAAACAAAATTAAAATTGTCACACATTATACCATGTACCGTAAAAATATTTAGTTATTATGAGATTAGTTATACATCAAAAGTTTGGGTTTGGTATGTTGATTAGAAAAGTTAGGACCTAGTCGAATAGAAAGGACGTGGAGGGTAAGATGTATTATGTTGAAAAGAAGATAAGACTCATCAAATAATAAACAAAATTAACAAACGAATACGAACACGAGTGTTTTCTTAACAAACGAACACAAACAAAAAATCTCGTTCGGTAAGTGTTCATGAACTGTTCGTGAACACATAATTTTCTTAACAAACGAATACAAACAAGGCCTTATTCGTATTCGTTTGGTTCGTTTACAGCCCTATTAAGAACAACTTCAATTGTATTTGTTGTGGCCAAGACCAACTTTTAATTACATTAAAATAATAAAATAAAAGAAAAAAGAAAAGAAAACCAACTCTTGTTTACCTTCTCTTGACGTTAAATTAGGTGAGTTTTGATTATGGGTGGCAAAATGGGTAGGTTGGGTGGGTTTGATTGTTGGGTCAGGATGGTTTGGGTTAGGATGGGTATGGGTCAAGATGGGTAGATTAAAAAAATGGGTTAGGATGGGTTGGGTCAGGATGAGTTTGGGTATGGATGGGTTTGGGTATGATTGGTTTGGATTAGATAGGTTCACATTAAAATAAATTAAAAATTTTTTAAAAAATTAAAATAGCAATAAAAAATTTAAAAAGTAAATAAAAATAAAAAAATAAATTTAAAAAAAAAACAAAAATAAACTTAAATATAAAATTTTAGGGGATCTGAAGTATTTCATTTTGAACCGGACCGGTTCGACCCTATCGGGCTGGATAACAACCCGAACCGTTACGACCCGGCCAGGCCGGGGTAGCGACCAGAACTATTTCGATCTGACCCGTCCCGTAGGGACCCGGACCGTTTCGACCCGGCCGTTTCAACCTGACCCGTCCCGTTTCGACCCGGCCGGGCCCGGTAGCGACCCGGACCGTTTCGACCCGCCGGGACCGGTAGCGACCCGGACCGTTTCGACCAGACCGGGCCCGGTAGCGACCCGGACCGTTTCGACCCGGGCCGTTTCGACCTGACCGGGCCCGGTAGCGACCCGGGCCGTTTCGACCCGACCGGGCCCGGTAGCGACCCCGACCGTTTCGACCTGACCCGTCCCGTAGCGACCCGGACCGTTTCGACCCGCCCGGGCCCGGTAGCGACCCGGACCGTTTCGACCCGGCCGGGCCCGGTAGCGACCCGGACCGTTTCGACCCGACGGGACCGGTAGCGACCCGGACCGTTTCGACCCGACCGGGCCCGGTAACGACCCGGACCGTTTCGACCCGACCGGGCCCGGTAACGACTCTGACCGTTTCAACCTGACCCGTCCCGTAGCGACCCGGATTGTTTCAACCGGGTAGCGACCCGGACCGTTTCGACCTGGCCGGGCCCTGTAACGAGCCGGGCCGTTTTGACCCGACCGGACCGGTAGCGGCCCGAACCGTTTCGACTGGCCCGGGCCTGGTAGCGACCCGGACCGTTTCGACCCGACGGGACCGGTAACGACCCTGACCGTTTCAACCTGACCCGTCCCGTAGCGACCCGGATTGTTTCGACCCGGCCGGGCCCGGTAGGGACCCGGACCGTTTCGACCTGGCCGGGCCTTGTAACGACCCGGGCCGTTTTGACCTGACGGGACCGGGTAGCGGCCCGGACCGTTTCAACCCGACCGGGCCCGGTAATGACCCGGACCGTTTCGACCCGACCGGGGCCGGGTAACAACCCAGACCGTTTCAACCTGACCCATCTCGTATCGACCCGGACAGTTTCGACCCGTCCGGGCCCGGTAGCGACCCAGACCGTTTCAACCTGACCCGTTCTGTTTCGACCCGACCGGGCCCGTTAGCGACCCGGACCGTTTTGACCTGACCGATCCCGTTTGCAACCTGGACCGTTTCGACCCCACCGGGCCTGTCAACGACCAGACCATTTCGAACCGAATGGGCCGGTCAACAACTCAGACCGTTTGGACTCGATTAAGCCTGCTAACGACTCGAACCGTTTCGATGAGGTTGGTCTCGTTAACGATTCGTGTTGTTTCGACATGGTCGTCCGTTAACGACCCGAACGGTTTCAAACCGACTGGGTTATCAACAAATTCAAAAGATATAATTTTTTGTTTTTAATGACATTGATTTCTATGAGGCAACAACACTTTTGGTGTTGGGTGAGTTTTAATTCAGATTTGTATATGATTATCTAAAAATACCCATCCTGACCCATTTATTTTTTTTGACATACCCATCCTGACCCATTTACTTATTTCCTACAATTAAAATTACTCATCCTAATCCCCTTGAAAATTATACTAAACCCATTTTAACCCACAAGGTCAAATTTTAAACCCAAAACAACCCAAACTAAACTAGATGGGTTGAAATTGCCAGGTCTAGTTTTGATGAGTTTTTTTTTTTTTTTTTTTAGACTTGAACCCATGACCTCCCCTTTAGGTGTTTCTAGAAGCGTTTAGTGTTAACAACATTTGTAATCTTATTGATGAGTTTTGTTTTTTTTTTTTTTTTTTGAACGGCAAATTTCTTCTTCTTGTGAGACTTGAACCCATGACCTCCCCTTTAAGTGTTCCTAGAAGCTTTGCTTCTAACCATTGGACCACCTTTTTAGAAACAATCTTATTGATGAGTTGATCTTACCGAGTGGCCCTGTGGAGATTAGGTGAAGCTATTTTATTGCAATAAAGGTCAACATGTTGGGTTGGCGTATTCTATTGAATTTTCTTCCAAATATACCTAATTTGGTAGATGGTGTGGATTGTCGTCTGATGAGCCGGTCGTCACGGTTCATACAAAACCAACCTATTTAATCTAGGTAGATAGGATAAGTAGGGTATCAATTCAAGGAGCGTGTGGTTAGTGTATATTGTTTAGTTGATTGAACGGTATTACTTATGAAGGTTGCTAGAAAACTTATGAAGATTGTGTTTGGTTCATTAAAGAATTTGATTGAAGAGGTTTGTTTGTTCTTTGTTATTATATTAAAACTTGAATTGAATTATATGAATGAAAAATAATGCGGGTTGTAAACAATTCTAAATAAAAGGATCACACCTAGGTTTCAACAACTAAAGTCTAAGGTTTTCACAAATGGGTCAAACAAATGTAGTGCAATTGGTGTTAACGGGGTGATTGTTCAATAGGCTTAGGTGTCAAGTTTCATCAACATCAGAGATGGACTAAACTACACTTCATTACCTAGAACATACAACCCTATGTTTGTATTAGAGCAAGAAAACATGTTCATGACACTAGAAATTGGCACAAGATCAATTAACTAAAATGAATTCAACATAAGATTAATCGCAATCTTTCCAATTTCTTCAAACACACAATCACACAATTAAAAATTTAAACTAATACCCAAATGTTTAAACCCTAAATCTTCAATTGTTTACTTCCTAGGCATGATACAAAGAGACTAGCCACTCATGACCATGGAGCTTGATTCTTCAATGATTGGGTCTTGATCTTGAAATCTTGAATGATAGGATGATTTAGTGTTCTTCAATGATATGGAATGATAAGGGTTTGATAGGATAGAAGGATTGTGAAAAAGATCCCCAATTATAGGCCTTCCATGTGTTTTAAAACCAATAATTTCGAAACCCCCGTTTTGGTATGCATTAAAAACATTAAATTGAGAGTTTGACTGAAAGTGCTGTAGCCTACGCGAAAATCTGGCGTCGCCTACGCGAGTGCCGTAGCCGACGCCAAATCTCACATAGCCGACGCGACTCAAAATTGGCTACAAGGATCTTCGCTGTCCTACGGCATCTTGGCACCATTCTCCTACGCGAGTGGAGTAGGCTACGCCAAAATCTGTAGCAGCCTACGTGAACTGCCCCCAAACATCCATTTCAGCTTTTCTTGATCAATTTATCACTCCTTGTGCTCCCGAGATGTTCCAAAAGCTCCAGATTTGCACCCTTTTTGTGTTAATACCTGAAAATCACCAAACACATCAAAGTAGTGCTATTCCATAATCGTTTATGCATTAATCAATCAATTTAGCTCTATTAATTCTCGGTTTTTCACCAACCCATCACTTCCCCACACTTGAGCTTTGCTTGTCCTCAAGCAAATTTGTTTATTGCAAACCAACCAGATAAATAAAAATATCCCACCTTTCTTGTCGATTCTCAAATACGGTCCCTAAGCATACCCTAACTCACAAGACTTACGCCTCTCAGTAGATTTACATTCCAATGGTTTTCATGTTGCTCAATTTTGTAAAACAAGAAGATACCAAACCAAATCCGACCAAGATCAAAGTTCAAATTTTTGCATACTCCTCACAATGGTTCTCTCTGCTCGGTTTAATCAAGACTAGTCATGATGTACTAGTATTTTATATTAATCGCTCAAAACCGATTATAATGCATATTAGTATAGGCTTGCAACTCAATCGCCCTTAACCAAACTACACAACAGTGAACACAAGTCAAAAGGTCTTTAAGGGGTTGTAATGGGGCTAGGTGAAGGGTATGGAATGGGATATTTGAAGTGACTATGGTTATGAAAATCCGACTTTTATTATATCGACTAAATAACTACTCAACTGTAAGGCAATGTTGCGCCTTTTAATTCAATCTCTAACTCAAGCATATTTTTATGCTTTTCTATGAGAACTTTCATTTGTTTGAAACGTATTTGTTTTCATGCTTTTCAGTTTTTTTTTTTTTGGAACTCACATTGCAAACTATATACAATACAAAGCAAAATCCTACAATCGAATTTTCATCACTCTGGGTTTAAAAATTGAAAAGGTTAAATGGGTCAAAAGGGTTGAAATGGGTGATCAATTGAAAGGTTAAAGGCTCAAAGTTGTTTAACTAGGGGAGATTGTTTTTGGATCAAGGATATTAAATTGGTGTAAAAATAAAAAGGCCAAACCTAATGCCTTAATCATTCTTGTGTCACCATTAGTCTAAGGTGGCAAGCGTATCGAAAGTTGCAAGTTCTACCTCATACAATTATAATGGCACACTCAATTCAAAAGAACACAACATGCAAATAGATGTGGAATTTTTAGGGCGTTAGCATGTTGTGGTGGCTCAAAAAATCTCACAAAAACATGAAAGGAGAATGGGTTGCCGATATGCAAAAATGTTATACCCTTCACTTGTCTTTTCTGACTCGGCATTTCATACTTTTTTTTAATAACTATTAGAAAAACACATCGAGGAACTTAAAGATTTATGACCATGACTAAGGACCGTCACTCATGATTCAACAAATAAATTTGGGACTAAAATAAAAATTTTGTTGGCTTCACAAACTCAAGTAACACCTAAGGACAAACATTTTTTTTCAGAATTGTATATTTTTCTCCCCCTCCCCACA
This sequence comes from Ambrosia trifida, assembly GCA_028751855.1. Classification (NCBI taxonomy): domain Eukaryota; kingdom Viridiplantae; phylum Streptophyta; class Magnoliopsida; order Asterales; family Asteraceae; genus Ambrosia; species Ambrosia trifida. Next base: position 36,307,126 of record CM054123.1, on the reverse strand, counting down.
CTTAAAAATAAACATTGTCCTCAATGTTTCAAAATTGGAGGTTGATACTTATTAAAGATTTATTCTGAAAAAGCTATGTATAGGGTGTGAACAATTAATCCAAAACAACTCAACTCCTATCATTCAAAGACAAACATACACACAACTTTTTGATTAAAGGAACGGAGTGCACCTGATTAGTAGTCAATAATGCCCGTTCTTCAACCTTTTCTTGTCTAAGCTAAAAACTCCTTTCCTCCTCCTTTTTTTGTCATCTGCATTAATTCTTACCCTTCTCTTTGACATCAATCAGGAAGCATTCGAAGCATTTATTTAACAAAACAAACCTATAGACTAAAACATAAACACACACAACTCACGCACACTCACAAAACACTCAAACATAAATAAAAATGATCATGCCCACACGAATAATATAAGAATGGAAAGAATACATGGACCTGATCAACGGGTTGCCTCCCGGAAGCGCTAAGTTTATGGGTCTTCAGCCGGACCACACCTTCTTTGTCTCTCATAGTGGTTTAAGTGAGCATTTTCCCACCGAGTTTCCAACATATGCTCGGTAGTTCACTTTCTGTTCCCCAATCTGTTCCTTCTCCTTCCACTTGTCCATCAAATATATGCATGAAAGTTTTATCCCACATTTTCCTATCGAGTTTCCAACATACACTCGGTAGTCTACATGCCAAATCCACAATCGATTTCCAATTGGATTGAGAATTCGGTGATTTTTGTTGCGGGCCATTTTACAATAAATTTCCCAATATCCTCCCAGCTCACCTTGATCTTCTTCATCTTTGAACCTCCATCCTCCACTTTGTTGGGTGCTATAATCAACACGGGGTGAGATTCGTGAGGAACTTTCACCTCAGCCACCAGATCTTCATGAGATTCTAAGTCTTCAGTTGGGTTTAACCATTCAGAAAGACTTGCAGTATCTTCATCTATATGAGCATGAACCACAACACTACTAGCCAACTCGTCACGCTCAAGTTTATGTTGGGCGATTTCCTTAGCTAGTTGGTGAACCTGCATAACCAAAACTTCATGAGCTTTCTCTCTCACTTCATTTCCCTGCTTCGTATCTTTTATCAAATCTATGATAGCATCAAACTTGGAATCTCGTGAGTTTTGAGGTTCTTCATATGCCAGTTGAGGATATTCATTATGGTTCATATTGTATTCTTCTTGGTAACTTGAAAATGGCTCCTCTTCGGATTCATAACCTTCATAGCCCCAATTTGAATTATAATTGTGGTTGGCTTTTGGTTGGTAATTCTTTTGACGCTGCTTTGCCCTATAACCAGACCTCAATTTTTCTTTCCAATACTTTGGATTACTCCAAAATACTGGGCAATCTTCACTTATGTGAATTTCCCCGCAACAAAAACAAGAATGATCTTCTGGTGGTGGAGGCGGTTTAGAGTGTGGATGGCAGAATGTGTATTGTACGGGTCGTTGGTTGGGATATTGGTTGTTATTGGAGTTTTGTGGTGGGTTATAATAATGGCCATGTTGTTGTGGGTATTGTCGGTTTTGGTTTACCCGCTCAAATATTGGATTGCTAAAGCTCAATACGGGTTGGTTTTCGTAGTGACCATTTTGGTTTTGGTTTACCCGCTCAAATATTGGATTGCTATAGCTTAATACGGGTTGGTTTCGGTAAAGATTTCGACTATTAAGGTATCGGTTGTTGTTGAGCTTTTGAGGTGGGTTGTAATAGTGGCCATGTTGTGGTGAGTATTTTTGGTTTCGGTTTTGATGTGGATATGGAGGAGTGTTGGCACAATTTCGGTTATTGGAAGTTGGTGGAAGAGGTGGTTGCCGGTTGTTACCTCCTCGAAAGCTTGTTTGGGCTTTGCGTGTTGATGGCCTTAGATGATTGTAGATGTCGCGTTTCTTGCATTCTTGAACTCTTTTGTGGAACACTAAACAATCTTGCAAAAAATGCTCCTGGCTCCCACAACATTCACATGGATCGTCATCTACCCAATTCATGACGATCTTGTCTTGCTAATTTCTAATTCTCCGAATTGTATACAAGTGGTGAGCTTCTCCCGAATGTCGGGTACATATGCATTATCTGTCACCTGCACACTCAACAAACCACGCGCAACAACGAACAAAAAGAAACAACAAAGACACAAATTAAACAGTTAATCACAATAATCAACTAAAAACTAAACACTAAGCGCACTAGCTCCCCGGCAACGGCGCCATTTGATGAGCCGGTCATCACGGTTCATACAAAACCTATTTAACCTAGGTAGATAGGATAAGTAGGGTATCAATCCAAGGAGCGTGTGGTTAGTGTATATTGTTTAGTTGATTGAACGGTATTACTTATGAAGGTTGCTAGAAAACTTATGAAGATTGTGTTTGGTTCATTAAATAATTTGATTGAAGAGGTTTGTTTGTTATTTGTTATTATATTAAAACTTGAATTGAATTATATGAATGAAAAATAATGCGGGTTGTAAAAAATTCTAAATAAAAGGATCACACCTAGGTTTCAACAACTAAAGTCTAAGGTTTTCATAAATGGGTCAAACAAATGTAGTGCAATTGGTGTTAACGGGGTGATTGTTCAATAGGCTTAGGTGTCAAGTTTCATCAACATCAGAGATGGACTAAACTACACTTTATTACCTAGAACATACAACCCTATGTTTGTATTAGAGCAAGAAAACATGTTCATGACACTAGAAATTGGCACAAGATCAATTAACTAAAATGAATTCAACATAAGATTAATCGCAATCTAATACAATTAATTCAAACACACAATCACACAAATAAAAGTTTAAAGTAATACCCAAATGTTTAAACCCTAAAGCTTCAATTGTTTACTTCCTAGACATGATACAAAGAGACTAGCCACTCATGGCCATGGAGCTTGATTCTTCAATGATTGGGTCTTGAATCTTGAAATCTTGAATGATAGGATGATTTAGTGTTCTTCAATGATATGGAATGATAAGGGTTTGATAGGATGGAAGGGTTGTGAAAAAGATCCCCAATTATAGGCCTTCCATGTGTTTTAAAACCAATAATTTCGAAACCCCCGTTTTGGTATGCATTAAAAACATTAAATTGAGAGTTTGACTGAAAGTGCTGTAGCCTACGCGAAAATCTGGCGTCGCCTACGCGAGTGTCGTAGCCGACGCCAAAATCTCACATAGCCGACGCGACTCAAAATTGGCTACAAGGATCTTCGCTGTCCTACGGCATCTTGGCACCATTCTCCTACGCGAGTGGAGTAGGCTACGCCAAAATCTGTAGCAGCCTATGCGAACTGCCCCCAAACATCCATTTCAGCTTTTCTTGATCAATTTATCACTCCTTGTGCTCCCGAGATGTTCCAAAAGCTCCAGATTTGCACCCTTTTTGTGTTAATACCTGAAAATCACCAAACACATCAAAGTAGTGCTATTCCATAATCGTTTATGCATTAATCAATCAATTTAGCTCTATTAATTCTCGGATTTTCACCAACCCATCATCGTCCCTAGTGTGTGCCTTATTTGTGATGGTGTGAAAGAGTTATTGGAGAATATATGAGTGCTATATCGGCGTGCTTATGCATTTTTAAATGGTTGGACATTTCTCATCCGGTTCTTATAATCCCTCGGATTTGGTTTCGTGGTTGGAGTCCTTAGCAGTTTGTAAATAGAACTACGTGATACATGGGATAATTTTGACAACGTGGTGGGTTATTTGGAGATTTTGAAATGATATGGTTTTAGTTCATAATGATCGAAGAAAAGGATACATTTTTTGTTCTATTCTTAATCGTTCATATTTGTGGTTTGTGAATCATAATAGGAAGGATTTTTGGGTGGGTTGGTTGCAAAATCCACTTATGTTTTGTAATATTTATTTTTTTTAACGGCTGCTAGTTTTTAATAATATTTAATGTTCAAACTTATATGTGTAACCCGAGCTTCCCATAGATCCAAACAAAGCTATGAAGTGATTCACATATGGTTAGTTACGCCTAAACAAGTCCAACACTTGTAGCCCAGTTGGTTGAGGGCCTAAAGTTTTCTATGGGAGACTTAGGTTCAATTCCCACTAGCTACATTTGGAAGACATTGGTGGATGGGAAATGAGGGATGACCCGGCCATTGGCTTGGGTTCGAGTCCTGATCCCGACCGGTTTTATCGATTATTTCACTGTCGTGCCTTCGGGCGGGTGAGTGGTCGGGTTTTCCCGGGAATTGGTGGCAATTGGTGGCCCGGGTACTCTCGAGTACCTGATTCGCCAAAAGGGTGGCCGAGAGTGCTCGGAAATTGATTCGTTGGCCGTTCAAAAAAAAAAAAAGTTACGCCTAAACAACCTACAAACTCTGAAACTCTTATTTTATTCGGTTAGTTTTTCGTTCACTTTTTGTTCCAAATAAATAGTTAAGACATGTTAAATCTTACCCCTATGTATTCATGTTATGACTTATGAATCTAAACCTTTATTTTGGTGGATATATATATATATATATATATATATATATGTGTGTATATAGGGAGCGGTTATCCTGAAAAGTGTCAAAAAGGTGCGAAGGCTGCGAAGTAATCATGACCGTTCATCAAGTCCATCATCAGACGTCATTTGTTTAAAAGTTACACAGTGGCAAATTGGTAATTATTAAGAGATTAGACAATTAATAGGGGTATTTTCGTCAATTTTTCTGCAATCAAATTCTATAATCATATAAAAGAGACCGTTCAGTCTCATTTATCACAATTCTCCCAAAAACGAATTTAAAACGCAAAAACTCTAGTTCAAATCAAGATTCAAGTGCATTTTTTACGGAGATTAATCATGGAATACTCAAAGATTTATGAAAGTAAGTACATTATGTTATTCTATAAACAAATTTTACAGTGAAAAATTTTCTATTAATTTACGTTATGCATGTTACATGAAGAAAAAAGAGAACAGAGACCGATACACAAAAACGACGGTGATGAAGGTAAATAAGTAGTACGTGAATTATATTGTTAATATGTTGTAAAATTGCACTAAAAGGCGTATGTGTTTTGTAACAAGCATCCCATTTTAAGGCCAACAACAAACTCTAGACACAAAAATTACGCCAAACATTTACCTGAAAAATACTAATTACTTTCCTCAGGTCCAAGCTTTTGTAAAAGACAACATGGAAACAGTGCTCACTAACTTTAGAAAGCAATTCCGAAATTACACAAGGAGCATATCATTTTACAGTTGTTCAATTACATGTCTTATGAAAGTTTATCTCAAGTATTGGACATGTACTTGAATTTTTGGCCAAAAACATCTCCCTCATGGTACGTCTATCTTTTGAATATGGCAACGTTTAACTGTTACTGGACTGCAATTCAGGTCAACAACCATGCATGTTATGTATTTATATAAGCTCATGAACAGTGACTGTTACTATTTTACCGAATTAATGTTTTAACTGCATCCAATGGACAAGTTTTGATTTCAGTGTAATGTCAATAATATGATGGAGACAATTACATAAGAACCAACTCAGTCTTGACTCTTGACACCTGACTCTTGCTCTACACTTTTTCTCTCATCTCTATACTATCTCTTTACACTCTCTACTACAGCTTCAAGGTTTTACCATCAGCCCAAGTTTTAAATGTGGAAGCTTGTGTGTTTCGTTCCTATATATGACTGAAGAAAGAAGGCGATGAGCCAACACCATACTTCAACCATCACAACCACCACCACACATCACTGCACCTCACTCCTACACTATGGAGGTGCCCATGTGTTATAAAGAGGCGATTATTTTTATGCACTAAAGCAACAGTGACAAAGAAACACTTAATTTGATGTAGACTATTAAGCCCAAAACAATGCCTTAGAAACACTTACGACAGTCAGTAACCATATTTTGGTACTTTAATCTTAATCTAAAATCCTGTAATTCAAGTCGTGCAACGCGCAACAGTGAATACTACTAGTTAAGAATAATATAAAAGAAATTATCCAAAAACATCCAATCCTATAAAAGTATTGCATTCATCGTTAAAATTATATATGTATTAATTTAAAACATGAATTCACTATTCATCAATAGTGACTTCCATTATTTTATATTTTTTTTCTTTTCCAATACCTTTATTTATAATATATATTCATTTAGAACAACAATTAGTGTTGGTGGTGGAGTGGTTTGTGGTGAACTTTTTATTCCCAAAGTCATAGGGTCGATTCCTGCGGAGGCAATTCATTTTATATATTTTTTTCCTTTTCCCACGCCTTTATTTATAATATGGGGAAAGTGAATATGGGGCTGTTGCACACCTAAGCTTAGATGTGAAACCTCTCAAAACTACGTCGTTTTGACTAATTTTTATCAAAACTAAAAAATAAATAATAACTAAATTTAGTTTTTGCTATCGTAGAGATTTAGAAACAGTGAAATAGTTAAAAACAAAAGCCTAAATTAATTTTTAGGGAAGTATGAAAGCAAATAAAATGATAAATATATATTAGTTTGATGTTGCACACAACAATAGATGTGGAATTTCAAATCACAAATTTATTCATAGTTAATTGAATTGGTAGCACAAACAGGTCATATTGAATTTTCAAATCATAAGTGTCACACCCTCAAATTTCACTTGCGGGGTTTTACCGCGAGGCGCATGACAAACCAGGATTCAAGTCAACGGTCACAATAAACAACACTATATGCATAACACAAAACCCAAAAGATATAATTATAAAAGCATAAACTGTAGCGGAAGCTTTAAATGTTTACAACCCAAAAGACATAGTTCAAATGTTTAATGAAGACCATGCTCTAAACCCTAGACGCCCGTGCCGACTCGTGCGCCTAGATCCAGTTGTTGCTACCTTAGCGACCTGAGAAAAACATGCCAAAAGACGTCAATATATAATGCTGGTGAGTTCACAGGTTTGTTCAAAAATGTTATCCAAATGTTACCATGTCCATACTATATCAATGCTACCAAGTACGCTAGCTAGGCGTATGTTTTATTACTACTACGATTGGAAACCATTACTGGACACGTTTAGCAATGTTTAGCATGTTTAGCAGCCCGTAATGTTCAGCACGATAATGTTCCTGTTCGAGACAATATGCACCCGCCCGGCCCTCCAAGCCGACGAGTGGGGCAGGTCACGCCCAATAGATCTATCCACATTTCCCCCGTTGTGCAAACCCGCACATTCATGGTTTCCCCCGGGACTTTCCAAAAGATCGTATAGCAATATAAAGTTAAAACCATAGTATGACATATGTTACCAAAACTGTTTAGCGCATGTTTTCTCCCCCAAAAGTTAAAGCAGTAAAAGTGGGGCCGTGAACTCACCTTAGATAGCGTTCCTCAAATGTAAGTAAAAGATGTTTAGCCCTTGATGATCCCTCTACCGGAGATCTATCAAAATGTTCACATAAGTGTTCCGACTAATAACCATAAGGTTATCTAGTCCCCGATTGTCCAGATCATAAGTATGTTTTTAAAACGTGTTTAAATGTTTAACCGACACACTAGACCGTCCTGACATCCCGTTGGTGACCCATTACCCTAACTAATCAAGTACACATAGATTACACGCAAGGTTCAAGCATAAAACACTTAGTTTGTATCAAAAATCTCATTTTTGTTAACGTAGGGTCGAACGTAGTCCTGGGAGGTCGAAGGTGGCCTTAACTGGTCGAATGTGGCTTTGAACCTCCACCTTCGCCCCTTTTCTTCCCACCTTCGCCCCTTTTTGTTCATTCGCCCCTTTTTGTTTCCAGGTTCGCCCCCTGGAACCCACCTTCGCCCGTTCGACTGGTCGAAGGTATTCCAGGTTCGCCCCTGATGTCAGATTTTTCCAAAAACGCGTCGAAAAACATCCGAAAACATCACGAAACATCACGAGTTACAGCAGTCAAGCATCATTAATATATTCCTACGAAACCCTACCAATTTTACCCCAAAATCTATCCGTTTTACAAGTTTCCTAAAATAGTAAATTATGGAGATGTCACATCACCATGCATGAAAATATTACCCAATTAGGAACTTTCTGAAATCGATCAATAATCCGTCCATCATACTTGAATCATCATGAACAAGAAACCCCTATCATAACCTTATCATAATCATCCAAAAACAAACCCTAATCTAACTAAAAACCCCTTTAATCGCCAAAACACCATCAACAATCAAAGGTAACATGTTTCAATCATAACCCATCATTAATAACAGCCCTAGGTTGTTGTCATATCATCTATACAACAAGTAATCATCAAACAATGCATAATATCATACAAACACATGTTTATTTGCATAAAAACTCATTGTTTATGAATAGGTTTTGGTTAGGAAAGGTTTTTATTCATAAAATAGGTTGATATCAGATCTGGACCCTTGGGGTTTAGATTAAAACAAGTCAAAATTGTTTAAAAAGGATTTGTAATGAAGAACACACCTTAGATCTTCACTTGTAATGATTTAGAGAGTTAGGTTATGAAAAACAAGCTCAAAAACTCCTTCCCCAATGATAATAGCTGATAGAGAGTGTTTGGAGGCGTTTAGGGTTTGTGAAATGGTGAAAAATGGCTAAGGATGGTATTTATACCCAGTCCAGGTTCGCCCAGTTTATGTGGTCGAATGTGGAACTTTTCCACATTCGCCCCTTTTTAATGGTCGAATGTGGAATCTTTCCACATTCGCCCACTTTGTTTCCACATTCGCCCATTTCTCATGTCCCATTTCCACATTCGCCCATTATTTCCACATTCAGGTCATCAGCACTCTTTAACACATGTTAACAGCACTTTTAACACATGTTAACCTTTTTCCAGTTTGTCGTGTTTAACGCATTCTAATACATCTTCTTAACACATAAGCATGCATCCATAGTCTATACTTAGCATGTTTAGGCACGTATAATCATTTGTACATCATTTAAGCAAGTATAAGCATACAATTCACCACACGACCCATAATCTACACATATACTTAATTAGTTCATGTAATGTCACCAACGACGGAACCCGGTACTAATGTATTCCCAAAACGACTCCCAATGATCCTCCAGATCATTGACCCTGGACAATCCTAATTCGACCCGACTCAACTGACCCAGTTAAGTTTGTTTATAAACGTTTCTCGCTAAGGTAGACTTAGATGTTACTATTATGTTTAAGCCGAACATGCCGGGTGTCACATCATCCCCACGTTGAAAGAATTTTCGTCCCGAAAATTGCACGAAGCCCAAAAGTGAAAAAGACGAAAAGGAAGAAAACGAAAAGAAAGGTTACCGGTTGTCACAATAAGTTTTAATAATTATCAATTAGATTGGTTGGGCACAACCATAGAAACGGAATTCCATACACAAACATATACATATTTTCCTTGAATTGGTTTCTATGGTTTCATTCGAGAAGTACCCATTACAGGGCTTGCTTTATATTATTTTTCCACTGTTGTTCAATTCAATTTGAATGAAAGTAGTCAAAGTTAGTTTTAATGATTATTTGTTTTCAGTTTTAGTAAAAATTAATCAAAACGATGTAGTTTTGAAAAGTTTCACATCTAAGCTTAGGTGTGTAACAGTTCTATATTCATTTTCCCCTTATAGTATATATGATTTGTTCCATTTAAAACCACAAGTAGTATTGGTGGTATAGTGGTTTTTAGTGAACTTCTTATTCTCAGGGTCACAGGGTCGATTCCTAAGTGAGGCAATTCATTTTTTTAACAGCTTTACTTAATAATAAATACAATTGGTTTCATATTTAAACATCCATTTATTAGTGGTGTAGTGGTTTGAGCTCCACTTTGTTAAATAGAAGATTACAAGTTTGATCCTCACAAGTTGATATTTTTTTCATTTCAACAACCATATTTAATGTGAAGTATTTCATATTAAAACACAAATGAGTTTGGTGGTGTATTGGTATTAGATGCATTTACACAATACGAGGTCTTGGGTTCAAGACTAGGCGGAAAAAGTTCAAGATGAAGCAGAAATCACCGCGGCGCGCTGCAACGCGCGGGATAGAAATCCTAGTTAAACATTACGAAAAAAATATAGTTTCAATTTCAAACATATGAATTAATGTATAAATATGCCCGCATAATTTGAAAAAATGAATTGGTATTTTTGGTTTAACCGGTGTTCTTAAAATCATATTGGTTTGGTCAGTCGGACCGACAACCACATATATTGCACCAATTAGTTGAACTGATAAACTGGGTCGGTGGCTGAACCGAATTTGCAATTATTTTTGTTCAAAAATCATATCCGCAAATTCGTTTAATTTATTTCAAGCTCGATTATTTTATTAATGTTGTAAATTAACACTGAAGTATATGGGATGGTTTCATATTTTTGGATTATTGGATTTAAATAATCTCAACTATCGAAAATTGGCTGTCACCGGTTCCAACTAATGAAATGTGTGTTAGCGGCCCCACCTTTTAACATATTGACCACCAACGGACTACGACTAACCTGATTATATAAATTGAGCATATGTTTTTAGCCATAGTTCTTTGGTGACCAATATGTTAAATGTATGACCGTCAACATACATTTCGTTAATTGGGACTGATGGCGGTCAATTGTTAATAGCTAAGATTATTCAAATCGAATACTCAATACTCCTTTTGTTTTTAACTAAAAACATACATATTTCTTATAAATTATTTATGAAGTCATCTGGTTTTAAAACTGATTAGACCAATGAACCGATAAGATGACTTGCTAGCCAATCTAACTACAAGTCTATAAGAACATAACATATCTTTTGATTATCAAAACACTTTCCTAAAAATCTGAGGTGATGTAAACTCGTTCCAAACAAGACATATAATCCATTAAAAGTTCACACTTGAAAGTTAAAAAAAAATACTTAATTGGTCCACGCCTACCACACCAATTCGCCAATAAATTCCATTTAAACTTTCCATTTTTGTCTATATCACAATTTTATGAAAAATTGATTATTATTTTTTTTTGATTAATTATTAAGCTTAAATCAAAACAAACACGATACATGAAAACGTATGGTCGAAAATGGTCTTAGATACTTTATATAGATCCATATTACATATCACAAATACTTATATCTAGAGGTTGCTTTAGATAATGCATTATATGTGTATATTATATGATAAGATGACAAGACTTGTTCAATAATAAATGAAGTAAAAATTCGACTTGAAATTGTCGTTGTAAATAAAAGGCGTGTTCAATGTTTGTGCATTATTTTATACAACTTTTATTGTTCGTAATTTACAATAAAGTTAACTAGTGGTATAAAGCCGGCGCGTTGCGCCGGGTAATTTCCATAGCGTCAGGAATTCGATCCGTATCAATTCGTTTCATTTCGATTTACATAAAAAAAAAAGTTCTAACCGTTCAATAAAACTTTAATAGAATCGTTAAGTTTATTGGAAAGTAAACCTAATGAATGATTAAGATAGTCATTTTAAAGTTTGTTAAATAAAATGTTAACAAAATCGTTCAAGTTTTATTGGAAAATAATTGTATTTAACATGTTTGCTTATTAGAAAGTAATCAACTAAAATTAAAAATTTGTTTTTAGACCATACTTACTGGTGCCAATTTGAGTGTTTTTCACGCCCAGCACACCGTCCCCTTCCCGTGGAATTTGCCAAATTGTGTTTCCCGTAGAATTTTCCACAGCATCAGAAGTTTGATAGGAGAAGAAGATGGAAAGTATGTGTTTGAATTTAGATGATAGGGGAATAAAGGATTGAAAATTTTCAATTAACCACTACAACATTTTTTTAATTTCAAGTCCCATACCACATGTCACGTGTTGTTTAATGCCTCGTTAGGCTTGAAAATTTTCACCAACCACTACAAATGTTCTTAGATTTATCAAAAAAATTTAACAGCCTCTAAACATGCTGGTTAGTAATTGTTTTCTTGTTGGTTGCAAGACTTGTTTCAAATTCAATGTTCATTAAGAGAAGTACGTTTTGGTTGTCAAGTTTTTCTAGCAAGCCTTTATTTTGTAGGTTTAGAATTTTCTATTTAGGATTGATTTTGTAATTTTGTAGCATTAACAAAACATATACATTTATGTTGTTGCGTTTATACAGGAAGAGTTCCATATATAAAAAATAAAGTAAAATTAAATGGCTTTTACTCATTCACACACATATGTCCATCTCTCAGCTATACACACATGACACATCACTCTCTTTCTCTAACCTCTTGATTGCTAGCTGTAATAACCATCAAACATAAACCACCACAACCACGAAGACAACGACTGTTACCCAATCATATCCTCTTGTTCTTTGTTTCAGCCGCATGCAAATTGTTGAATCGGGAGAAACCGCCGGAAATAGCATCACTGCCGGTGGTATGTCGAAACCAACACCAGCGTCGGCTTTCTTTGCCTCCGATCTTGAGGAGGGGCTTGTTCATGCGCTACAATACTTAGTTCGCAGTCGTAGGTCAGCCATGACGACGAAATTCTAGCATTTAAACAACTCTTGCAACGGTTGTTTTACGCCATAGTTTAGGTGTTCGATTGCCATCCTGATTCACCTCCAGCCACTTGTTCAGATCTTACATCCACCCTCATTGTTATACCGTTGTGGTTGGTACAGTTACTACGGGTTCGGTGACGGGTCTCTCTTCTCTCTGCTTGGTGATGGTGACAGTGTTTCCATATCAAATCTGTTTCTCTCTTTATAATGTATAAAGGTGGTGAAGCTTGCGGTGTAAGTTTACAAGAAACGTGGCTCGAAATGGAGGTTGATGGGTGGAAAGGAAAGCCTGGTCTCCTTACACGTGTGTGATCACCAATTTGCAGAAACGTTTCTCAATAAACTCAGGAGTGAGGCCAGCTATGGAACAAAATGAAATGACTCCAATAACCTTTGTAGAAAACGTGAAAGGACAAAGCTAACCCTCTACTGTTCAAATTAGCTCTACGTTAAATATATATAGAATTTATAGTTTTTAGCCTTAGGTTAATTATATCAAATGAGTTTTGGTATTATTGTAAATGGCTAAACAAATACATTATTTGAACTTTTCACTCAACTCACCTTCGAACAAGGCTCATTGAACTTCCGAAATGGCAAGATGGATATATCCTAGGCAACATGTACTAAGGACAACAATTTTTTTAAAGAGTTATTGGATTTTAATAATCTCAAATAAGGAAATTTTCTGTGAGAGTCCAAACCTAGTTTTCCTTAGAGATTCCATACTAAATAAACGTTAACTTAGTTTTTTTCTGACGTGAACTGCCACATAAGCAGTTCATGTTATCAAAAGTTTGACTTTTTCCCACATAAGCAGTCTATGTAAGCAGAAATTTGACTTTTTCTGCCATTTAAGTCGTCCATATCGGCAAAAGCTCATTGTGTTAAGTTTTAGTTAGTATGGGATTACAGAGGGAAATAGGTTAATAGTTTGGGCTCTCACAAAACATTTCATTTGTTGGATTGTTGGATGCCAATATATCAAAGTTGGGTTTATTAAAATCCAATAAACCTTTTTAAAATACTACACTATGTTAATTGTGTTCAAATCAAATATAGTGTTAAGGTCGAAAACATACAACTCCTCGACTAGAGTCCGTATAGAATTTTATTGATTTTCACTTCGATAAAAAAACTTCAGTCATTTATCGGAACATTATACAAACAATTAACTGTAAACGATTTCCCAAAGTGAAAATCAATAGATGTCTCTAGTTTGATCATATATAAGAAGTAAACCACGTTATAATTTGTGTTTTCTTTATTATTGTTGTATGTATTTGTTTTATAGATGGTTATTCACTTGATCGATGACAAAAACATGTCTAAAATCAAGGGGCTGAACTCTAGTTTTGTTTCATCCGTATTACCAATTTTATTAGTCCCAAATTATGATATACATTATACACTACACGAGTTAATTTGAAACCAAAGAATCAAACCATTTAAAGTTAATAACTATTATTGAAAGATAACAACAACACCCCCCCCCCCCCCCCCCCCCCCCCCCCCAAACCCACCCATACATAGTCACAAACATGCCTCATTTCGCCTCCTGTTTATGACTATATTACAAATACAAGTCTATCTATTCTTTTGCCAATTAATCTGACTATATCAACATTGTATATCTATATATGTCAATCCCATTCCGTAATAGAATCATTGGAATTGTAGCAGTGGATTATAAAAACGTGTTTGGTTCAAATAGGCATTTTGATTTTCGACTTCAAACTTGACGAGATGAGGTTCCAAGAATCTCGTTTCAGGGAACAAATTCGACGATTGTGGCTCTGTGGATCCGTTATTGATGTCATCGTTTGTGTCGTGATCGCCTAGAAGATGAGAAATCGAGCCTAAAGATTCCAATTCCCATAAATGAGCAAGAGAAAATGTCCTTGGAATTTTCTTTGATTGTATCTCCATTGCATTATGATCATGATCACTAGGGACATTTTGAGTACTAGTTATATGTTCTTCTCTTTGTTCCAAGGGTGTTTGGGGACTCTTTTTCTTGTAAATTCGACATAGGACCCAATCGTCCAACTGAAAAACATGTGTAGTCATATAAGTCTTATGTTTAACCAACCAAACAATTAAACAAAAAAATAAAAAAAAGTAAAATGTAGTGAAGTTGGGCTTACCCTCATTGATCCAAGTTTCTTAGCCGGTTGTGGTCTTGACTCATTTAATCGATATTCATGCATGATCCAATCGGTCTTAGTACCCTTTGGTGGCCTACCTTTGTAGAACACCAAGGATTTCTTTACACCAACGTACTTTGACGCGCTATAGATAGTTTTATCCGTCCCTGTGGCCTTCCAATATCCCGACACAGCCGCCCTATTCGGCCGAGCCCCATTAGGGTATTTTCTATCACGAGGAGTAAAGAAATACCATTCTTTTTCTCCAGATTCCGTTTTCTCTACGTGTCACAAGTTTAATATTAATAACATAATTAATCTTCACAATAAATCATACTAAGAAAATAATAAATCCGTTTAAACACTAACCGGGCAACTCCCAAGGATCAAACTTGTATATATCAACCTCAGGGATTATAGATACGGGACAAGGTTTAGACAACGCTTGGTTGCGTAAGTAAAACATGATCAATTCTTCATCTGTTGGATGAAACCGAAAGCCCGGAGGGAGATTAGTGTTATCCTTTCCCACCATGTCAATCAAAGCTATGAAAAAAGTGCTAGAAAATATGTTAGAGTGAATCGAAGAGAAGGTATGAGATGGGAGAGTTTAAAAAAAAGGGAAGAGAAGTGTGTATGTTTGAAATGTTTGCAAGGAGAAGTGATGAGAATTTATTAGATGGTATTTTGTCCATTTGTGAATGAGATAACTTCGTTGTTGATTTTGATTGGTTGGTTGGTTTGACTTTTGACTTTTTATATCCATACCATACCATACCAATGGGGACTTGGCATCTACCCATACTTACAAGATTAGGTTACACAAGCCACACACAAGTGTTATTTTAATAAGGAATAAGCCATACCCTTTTGGGAATATTTTCTTTTCTCTTTTTCTTATTTGTGGTGCTTTAACAAACTTCTTTTGTATGGGCATACTTGATTAGAAGTCTAAATTAAGATACTTATGCCTATTCTTGATTTTTAAATGAGTTGATACCTTTGATTTTGATTGTCTTTATTAAAAGGTAATGTTCTTTTTTGAACAAGGAATGTATGCATAATTAATAACCAAGGTTTATAATTTTTTTTTTTGAAAAGTAAACTTCATTAAACACTAACACCGGTTATCTCCAAGATAGAGATAACCACAAACCAATACATCAAGTTATATCAAAGTTACACCAATTTTTCCAAGAAATTCTATCCCTCTCCGACCTACTGTTAAACCATAAGAAACTTAAGGATTTAACATCCGCCACAATCCTAACCACATTAGCAGACGCCTGCGAAAACACCACCTCGTTCCTGGTAGCCCATATCTTCCAACAAACAAGAACCATAATACCAGAAATCAAATCCTTCTTCTTATCCTCAACGTGCAAGTGCTCCGCTAACTGTAAGATATCTTCCACCGTGAACACAAAAACCGGAGGAATTTTTATCCACGACGCGATACCATTCCAAACGCCATTAGCTATAATACAAGCCGTGAAAATATGTTCCGTCGTCTCCTCAACCTCGCCACAAAAGAAACAAGCACTTTCCCCTACATTAATATTTCTTCGAATAAGAGCCGAAGTTGTAGGGATCCTATCCATACTCGCCCTCCACATAAAGATGTTACATTTACTTGGAAGCCATTTACACCACTTGTATATAAAACCAT
The DNA here is from genome assembly GCA_028751855.1 of Ambrosia trifida. Taxonomy (NCBI): domain Eukaryota; kingdom Viridiplantae; phylum Streptophyta; class Magnoliopsida; order Asterales; family Asteraceae; genus Ambrosia; species Ambrosia trifida. The sequence continues at coordinate 36,290,821 of CM054123.1, read as the reverse complement.
CGCCAATAGACCCTGAGCTACTGAGCCATTTTCATGCATCTTTAACCGTGTACGAAAGACTAGAACCCACATTCCACCTCCATGAATCCTCCCTAGCCCCAAGACAGATAGCCGCCACCATCCTGTGACATTCGAGAAGTTCATCAATTTCAATAGTCAAAGAAGGGTACCTTTTCCAATCCCATTGGATGACACTGTTGCTTCCCACTCTATCAGCCACTTTACACCATTTGTTATTCTCAAGCCGAAAAATATTAGGAAATGGTCTTTCAAAGGCATGTCATTAATCCAAGAATCAACCCAAAACCGGATGGCCATACCATTGCCAATAACACCACGGATCATTGTAACACCTCAACCGATGGCGGAATCATCGAGGTGTCACGTAGTGACGATTGTTCAAAAGCACATGGTACTAAAATGTAAATATTATTGAATAAACCAAAATTGTCTTACATGGAAATGGAAAATACAAAGTCTAAATGAAACGTAAATATTGAAATAACTAATTAAAATAAAGCACTAAAAGTCCCTTGCTAAAGCACTAGATCAAACTGCACCTGAAACATGTACAAAAATAGGTTTGGTCAACATATGAAATGTTGGTGAGCATTCCTAGTTTTAATATATATAGTAAGTTGAAAAGATATACAATTCAAGTGCAAGCTACAGTGCATATATGTAAACTATGTATCATACAAATGAGCGAAATCAATCCTGTGACTGTATAATGTACTAATGAACGGCGGTGTACTTATCCAATATATGGATAAAAACTTAACAATGGCCACGGATTCTCCGATGAAAAAGGGGGAGAATCAATCTAGGCGGGTTGTCAATCCAAATAGCGCTATCCAATGTTAAGGTCGGCTTGTACAATGTTAATGATTTCACTAAGTACAAATGTATTCTACATGTAATGTCTAAGCATAAAGCACGTTTGTAAGCAAATGCACATAGTACTAGAATTGTATTGTAAAAATGTGAACTTGTATTTGCAATTTGTACAAGTGTACATGTAACATCCCAAAAATGAATAAAAGCAAAAAGGGGATAGGAAATACTCACATTCGCCAAATGACTAGATGACTAAGCGAGCGTGAAAATGCGAGCAATCCAAAGGTTTAACAACGAAACTAGTCCAATTTAGAAGAAAAGAAACCGAATAGGAAAAAATATCAAGCTTCCAATTCGCCAATTACAAGAGCTTATAATCAAAGCTTCAAATGTAGAAGTAATATACTCTAGAAGAAAGGTATGAGGGAGAGTTTAATCGAATTGAAACAATCGATTTAGAGGTGCAAAGTGTAATGGGTCATAGGTGGGTTTTTATACTAGTTTTGGATTCAATTAGGCTTTAAAATTGGTCAACACAATAAAGTAAGGTTTTAAGATGAATTGACTATTTGACTAGGACTTTGACTAGGATTTTGACTGAGACTTTGACTTGGACTTTTGACTAGGACTTTGTGTCACACCACGACAATGGCGGAAACACGTGGCGCGACGGTTCAAAGCATAAAGTCAAGGTCATTGCTAAACACAAGTAATTTTAAGAAAATGGGTCATTTATTATGACGTCAAATCTTGTTCAAATATTACACAAAAGTAAATTGTTTTTAAGATAATCATAGAGGTTTCTCATATATATCCCAAATGCCTTGGGAAATAAAAGTGAAACCCCGCAAAAGTTTGACGCCGCATTGGAGGATTCCTTGACCCAGCTTGCCCGGTTCTCCTTCATCTAGTTACCTGAAAGATATGTTTAAAAATTTCGTCAATATAAAATATATTGGTGAGTTCACAGGTTTTTAGTTTCCAAAACTTGATTACTTGGGAAATACCATGTTATGACAATGTATAGGAGTTGCAAATTCCTATAACTCTACTTGAGACTATAATCAAACCAAGACGTATAAATAAATATGCCCCGCTCCAAGTCGTTACTCGGTTTCCCACGACTTAAGTTCAGAATATATGCACCCCAGGCATAACCTAATGCTTAATCGACGCTATCGATTAGGGGTGGGCCTTGTCAGGCACCAATAGTACTATTCAATATTCCTCCGGTTTCATTTCCCTGAATAAATGATTATAGAGGCGAGGACTCAACCCCGAGTGGCGGTCACACCTCAAGTAATAAATCCGTCAAATATTTTCCCTAACATATCTTTCCCCCGGAAAACGTAAAAATAGTTTAAAATGGGGCCGTGAAACTCACCTGAAACTCTGTCTGGATTACTAGGCGGATAGCAAAGATGGTCTCGCACCTACAAACGTCCTAGACGTATAAGTCACTATTCCTATAGTGCATGTGCCTTGGCAAGTTGTACACCCAACTCCCGACCACAAGTTATTCCAAATCCCGTTTAATTAAGCGCGTATCCTAGGTTTCGTTGGCGTTACATTACCCCTTTGTGTTACAAGTTATATATTACTCTTGTTAATATTTCCATAACTTGTATCTTATTATCATCGACTCGACTTCACTTAACATATAATTATTTTCCCATTTAAATAATTATACTTAAGATCGCATCGCTCGATATAATATATATTTCAATACTCGACCCGACTCACTTTGCCACACATTTGTTTTCCCATTTAAACAAATATGCTAAGATCTTGTCGTTCGATTGTATATTCTTAACGCCCGGTTCAACTTACCATACCGTATATTTATTTTCCCATTCAAATAAATATACTAGGATCTCGTTGGTACGGCATACACACATATATATCTTTGTCTTCTCGTCGCGGCTTTCCTTCCCACATATCTACTTTCCCATTAAGTAGATATACTAGAATTTTTCCGAGACGAGCGTACATATATATATATAAATGTGTAATTTTCCTTGTTAGGTATATACGTTTGTTTAACGTCTCATTTGTTTACGTCATGCGTTTCTCCCACGAATAATTCCTTTAACACTTAGGAAAGTGTTTATTAGTTTTCACCCAATGTATATATATATTTTACTTCTTAAAATATATATTCTTCTTATCTTGCCGCAATGGCATTTTTCTCATGATTTGTCCGTGTACGGTTCGTTAACGCGTCTAGTTCGATATCTTAACTCGATTAGTTAATTTTTCCAAGTTTTTCCCAACATGTATTTTATAGAAATATTATCCATATTTCTTCCTCTTTTCACATGTTACTTGGATGGTTTAAAATACTTATGTATTTTTAATCCAACTTGTTAACTTAACTACAAAAATGTTTCCAACACTTTTATATTCCCATTTATATAAAAGTATTCATTTTTGTATAAGTTTCTCAAGTTTGTTTAATATTTTTATAAAATCTCTATTTTATAAAAATCCTTATGTTAAAACCCTCTATATTTTTATAACTTTCAAAAATACACTTTTATACAAAATACCCAAGTATATCTACTAGTATTTACCAAAATCATCCTTAGAATTTATTACTTACATTTTTGATACCAAACTTTCCATACTTGTATTTTTGGACTAATAGTTTCTAAAATATCCATTTTAGTCCTCTAACTTTCAAAGTTACAACTTTAGTCCCTTAACTTCCAAAAGTTGCATTTTTCCACTCTAACTTCCAAAGTTAACATTTTTCACTCAAAATAGTAGACTTTGAAGATTCAACTTCTTATTGGTAAGTTATTTTTGTATCAAAACACTTTTGTTAGTCTTATATTCCATATGGAAGACTACTTATATGTGTGTTTTATGTATTTCTTCAACATAACCAAATTTCATTCACCTAAGTAAGCTACTTTAATTTTTCATCTTCTTTATTTATGAACTTTTAGCATGTTCCACCACATATTACACCATGTATGATCATAATAAGATGATTTAAAGTCACTTTTAACATATTCAAGTTCATTCCATAATCTTAACCAAAACATCATCCTACTTAGTTTTAAATGTAAACTTTATGCATTTTCAAGATTATTACATTATCATCATCAAATCCATGGTTCATTTTCATATCTTTAATCATCCATTTTACACATGTAAAACCTATTAAAGATTATGTTCAAACCACCTTTTAAACCCTTCATGTACAACTTGCTTCTAAGAACACATACATGAATAATAATAATCAAAAACAAGGTTAAGAAGCTTACTACTAGCACAAGGCTAGGGAAGACAAAACCTTTGATTTTGAGAGGGGTTTAGTGTGTTCTTCCTTAATGGTTAAGCTCCAAGCTTGAAACACACAATAGGGGTTTGGATGATGGATTGTTTTAAGTGTTTTGGAGATGTAAAAACTTGTAAGAATGAAGTATGGGGGAGGTGGAAAGTCCACGGCCACAAGGAGAAGAAAGGGAAGAGTTTTGCTTTGATAACCAAGTCTCTAACACATGTTATATAAAGCCTTATCACATGTAATCATTCCAAGGATTCAAGAAATCTTATGAAGGATTGAGTTGTGTACTTGGGATTTTGGTGAAGATATGATAAGTGTGTGTGTGTGTAGAGCCGTGTATGTATGTATGTAGGTGGGAGGTTGCTTGTAAATCTTGGTTAATCTTGGTAATCTATCATGATCTTTATACAAGACCCATCACCATGCATGCATACTAGTGTAATGATGGTTTGGATTTTGTCTTGGATTTTTAAGGCACTTGGCCGAAAATTTTCACAAGGGGGACAAGATTAGAGTTGCTTTTGTACTAATGTCTACTTACACATTTGTCTTACACCTTTTGGCTTCACATGTGCATGCTTTATAGGTTATTATTATTATTAACAAGACATGGATATAACAAGGCCATTAGGCCGGCCCCCATGTTGGTTTAAGTGGGGTCCACAACTTCAAATATTTACCCATTGTTTGTTATGTTTAATCCCCCGTCGTTCGGGTGTCGTTCGGGTATTTTTCGGGTTTTAATCACGCATTATCCGGACATTAAAAATACCTTTAATAACCCTTAAATATGGTCTAATTTAAGCGTGGATTGGTTATTTAGGCCTTTGCCGGGTGAGATTATGAGTTATACGCGTATCGGGTGCGGTACGCGCATTTTATTCGTTACCGGGAGATTTGTACAAGGCGTTTTCACTTATGGTTTTGGAGTTCCAAAACTCATTATATTTTATGAAACTACCCTTTATTTTATATCCTGGGTGTCCGGGATCCTTTTCGTTTATTTAATTATTACCGGGTAATCGCCAACGTCCATACCGGATAGCTTATTTACACATGATCCAATCATGTTTTACCATTAAACGTATGCATTCCTATGCACTATTTGGAAATTGCTATCCCCTAAGACCTTGATAATTAAATCACACATAATTGCATTTAATTACGTTAATCATATATTAATTAATTTGTACGGAATTACCTTATTTTTGCCGGTTGTTACATTCTCCCCCCGTTAAAAGAATTCCGTCCCGGAATTCACTTCGAGTTCTCCGGTACAGGTGTCTTCTCGAATAGGGCGGGGTATTTTTGCTTCATCCGGTCCAGCCTTTCCCACGTGAACTCCGGTCCACGCTTGGCATTCCAGCGCACTTTGACCAATCTGATCTTGCTGCGCCTTAGTTTTTGGACCTTCCAATCAGTTACCTCGATTGGTTCTTCAACAAAATGTAACTTGTCGTCAATCTGGATTTCGTCTGCTGGAATGATGAGAGTTTCGTCGGATAGGCACTTTTTCAAATTTGACACATGAAACGTGTCGTGTATTCCGCTAAGCTCTTGAGGCAACTTGAGCTTGTATGCCACTGTGCCTACCCTGGACAAGACTTCGAATGGTCCAATATATCGCGGGTTCAGTTTTCCGCGCTTCCCAAAGCGCGCGACACCTTTCCAAGGTGACACTTTCAGTAGGACCCTGTCTCCGACTTGAAACTCTAAAGGCTTTCGCCTCATATCAGCATAGCTTTTCTGGCGGTCCCGGGCCGCTTTGAGGCGTTCCTTTATCAAAAAGACCTTATCCGTGGTCTCTTGAACAATTTCGGGCCCGGTGAGTTGTTTTTCTCCAACTTCCGCCCAACATAATGGCGATCGGCACTTGCGTCCATATAGAGCTTCAAACGGTGCGGCTTGAATGCTCGTATGATAACTGTTGTTATAAGAAAATTCTACCAATGGCAAGTGCGTATCCCAATTACCTCCGAAATCAATCGCGCATGCCCGTAACATATCTTCCAAGGTCTGGATGGTTCGTTCACTTTGACCATCCGTTTGGGGGTGATATGCGGTGCTCATGTCGAGGCGAGTACCGAGGGCTTCGTTCAAACTTTCCCAAAATCTGGAAGTGAAACGACTATCCCGATCGGAGATGATAGAAACAGGTACGCCGTGTTTAGACACCACTTCCTTAATGTACAGACGGGTCAATTTCTCCAACCTGTCCGTTTCGCGTATCGGGAGGAAGTGTGCAGATTTCGTCAATCGATCTACGATTACCCAGATCATGTCATGGCCGCTTGTCGTCTTGGGTAACTTGGTAATGAAATCCATGGTGATTCGTTCCCATTTCCATTCCGGTATTTCCGGTTGCTGGAGCAAACCGGAAGGTTTCTGGTGCTCAGCCTTGACCTTTGCGCAAGTCAAACATCGCGCAACATAGGCTGCTATATCCCTTTTGAAATTCAGCCACCAATAGAGTTCCTTCAAATCGTGGAACATCTTGTCTGCACCCGGGTGAACCGAATATCTAGAACTGTGAGCTTCGGCCAATACTAGCTCACGCAATCCACCATATACTGGGACCCAAATTCTATTCATGAAATACAGTGTCTGGTCCGCTTTTGGTTCCAGTGAGTCAACCATCTTTCGTAACCTTTCACCTTTGACATTCTCGGGTTTAAGGGCGTTAACTTGAGCTTCACGAATTCGTTCAGTCATATTCGTGTGGATAGTCAAACCCAAAGCTCGAACACGCAATGGTTTAACCCGTTCCTTGCGACTCAAGGCGTCGGCTACGACGTTCGCCTTACCGGGATGGTACTTAATTTCACAATCGTAATCGTTTAATAATTCAACCCATCGCCGTTGTCGCATGTTTAAATCCTTCTGATCAAAGATGTGTTGCAAACTCTTATGATCAGTGAAAATCGTGCACTTGGTTCCGTACAAATAGTACCTCCATATCTTGAGAGCGAACACCACTGCACCTAATTCCAAATCGTGTGTAGTGTAGTTCTTCTCATGGATTTTCAGTTGCCTGGAAGCATATGCTATTACTTTTTCTCGCTGCATCAATACACATCCCAAACCTTGATGCGAGGCATCGCAGTAAACCACAAAATCTTCCGTACCGTCTGGAAGTGACAGTATTGGAGCGCCACATAACTTGTCTTTTAGTAATTGGAATGCTGCCTCTTGCTTTTCCGTCCACTCGAATTTCTTATCCTTTTGGGTTAGCATGGTTAAAGCTTGTGCTATCTTTGAAAAGTTCTCGATGAACCTTCTGTAATAACCCGCGAGGCCTAGAAATTGTCGTACTTCGGTAGGAGTTCGAGGGGCTTCCCAATTTTTAATTGCCTCGATCTTGGCGGGATCGACGTGTATGCCCTTCTCGTTTACCACGTGGCCTAAAAAGTGAACTTCCCGGATCCAAAAGTCACATTTCGAGAATTTAGCATAGAGCTTCTCTTTGCGTAATACTTCAAGAATTAACCGAAGGTGATTCTCGTGGTCTTCTTTCGTGCGTGAATAGATCAGAATATCGTCAATGAAGACTATGACGAATTTATCCAGGTATGGCTTACACACGCGGTTCATTAGGTCCATGAAAACTGCTGGTGCGTTGGTCAAGCCGAACGGCATTACCAAAAATTCATAGTGTCCATACCGGGTTCTGAAGGCTGTTTTTGGTATATCTTCTTCTTGTATACGCAACTGGTGATAGCCTGACCTCAAATCGATTTTGGAGTAATAGCTGGAACCTTGGAGCTGATCAAATAAATCGTCGATCCTGGGGAGAGGGTAGCGATTCTTGATGGTTAGCTTGTTCAGCTCTCGATAGTCGATGCACATGCGAAATGTGCCATCCTTCTTCACAAATAAGACGGGAGCTCCCCAAGGTGAGAAACTCGGTCTTATAAAACCTTTGTCCAATAATTCTTGTAGCTGGCTGGACAGTTCCTGCATCTCTGATGGAGCTAGGCGGTATGGCGATCGTGCCACAGGAGCTGCTCCAGGAACGAGGTCGATGCGGAACTCGACTTGTCGAGGTGGCGGAAACCCCGGCAAATCTTCTGGGAATACATCCGGAAAATCTCTAGCTACTGGAATGTCTTCCAACTTTCGCTCGTCGGCTTTCTTGTCTACTACGTGTGCCAAGAATGCGACAAGCCCTTTTCTCAGACACTTACGAGCCTTCATGCTCGAAATAATCCTTAGTGGCGTCCCGTGTCTTTCCCCTTGAATCGAGAGAGTTTCACCGTTTGCGAGGGGAACTTGAATAACTTTATCGTTGGAAACCACAATGGCACGGTGCGCGGACAACCAGTCCATGCCGACAACGATGTCAAAACTTCCCAATACAACCGGCAATAGATCAATCCCAAACTCGTGCCCACAGAGTTCTAACTTACAATCTTTTGCTACCTCTCTCGTTTCAATAGTTTTACCATTAGCCAGTTCTATAGAGTAGGGTGTATCTAGTTTGCTAGTTTTTAATCCAAGTAGTCTTTTAAACTCAATGGATACGAAGCTAAAGTCAGCACCGGTATCAAATAATACAGAGGCATAATGACCATTTAGAGGAAACGTACCAGTGACCACGTTGGGGTCTTGTCGTGCATCACCGGCTCTAATCACAAATGCCCGGCCGCGGGCCTGATTGTTGATCTTGGGGCAATCCTTCTTCCAATGATCTAACGACCCGCATGCAAAGCATGGTCTAGCCCCTCCATTTTTCGGTGCTCCAGAACGGCATTCTTCAGTCTTGTGCCCTGTGCGGTGGCATTTCCCACAAGTTAATCCATTGTTTCTCCCCTGATTTCCCTGCTTGTTACCATTACCACATCCCGTGGCGACATATCCCTTTCCCTTCTTGTTCGAGCTACCCGACGCTCGGTCCCTTTTTCCTTCATCCCGTTTTCTTTTCCCAAACCTCGGCTTGTTACCCTAGTCGTTTGTCACAACAGCTGAGTTGGATCCCTGATTCTTGGCCTCCACACTGCTTGCCTCAGAAATTTTTAATCCCGAAACTTGGCGGATCAGTGTACCCATGCGTATGGCATCTTCGGTGAGACTGAGCGCAAGATCAATGGCCGCGCGCATGGTCGTAGGTTTAGAAGCAGTGACCATGCTGCGTATTTGCGGTGCTAGGCCGAACAAATAACGCTCAATTTTGTTGTTCTCAGGGGTAACCAATCGCGGCACTAATCTGGCAAGATCGTGGAATCGAGACGTGTAACCAGTAACGTCCGCTCCCATCATAGTGAGGTTCCAGAACTCCGTTTCCAATTTCTATACCTCGCTCGCCGGGCGGTACTCAGCAATCATAAGTTCCTTCAGTTCTGCCCACGACAGGGAGTAAGCAGTGTCATCACCCAAAGACTGCACTTGACCATTCCACCATGTCAGTGCTTGGTCCAAGAACAAATTGGTGGAGTACATAACCGACTGACGTGGGGTACACCCACTGATACGAATAACTGCCTCGGTCTTTTCAAACCATTTGACCAGGCCAACTGATCCTTCCGTGCCGTTGAAATTGAGCGGCTTGCAGTCGAGGAAGGCTTTGAAGGTGCAGCCACGCTCTCGCGAGGCCGTTTCTGCATTAATAAAGTTGTATGTTATTACGGGATAGGAGTTTTAGGATATTCTCCCATTGCTTTATCAATTACTTTCAACTTCTTACCAGTGGGGGAAGTTTCTTGTCGGTCACTCCCAGTCAAGTCGCGAGATCTTTCGGAGCGAGCAGCTTCGTGCTCCGCGATCGCGCGAGCTATGCGTTCAGAAATCATGGTCTCGAGTTCGGCTGGTGTTGCGGGCAGTCCGTCTGCTCCGCTATTGCTTCTAGTGGCCGGTGCCATTTCTCTTCAATAATAATTATCAAAGGTTAATTTGGCAAACATTCATACAATGTAAAGCATAGATAACAAACCAGAATATGAACACAATAATCAACACCATGTCATCACACAACATACCAACACATCATACAGAAATAAATAGTAATCAACACAATCATCACCACACAATACACAAACCACAACATATGGAGTAAGCAATAATAATCATAGACAACAACATATTTCACCATAATAATAAGATTTTTCATTAATTTCAATCGTACTAGTACAATGCTTGTTCATAATAACAAAATGGAGAATACATTTCTCATACAATACATTGTTTTTGAAATAAATAAAACATCATATTACGTGCCGTAATACCCGTACGGCTAGGCAAAATGCAGACGAGTGTCATAACCCGTGCTGTACTACCATACTGCTGCTACTATGTACATAAGCTGGTGGGTCTTCTGTGCATCCCTGATACATCCTACTGTGGCGGTGGTGGCGGATACTGGTACTGCGGTGCGTGCGTACTGATCGTCATACTGATCGTCATGATACGCTCGTACAAGAAATGTCGATGCGCAAAGTGCGCATCCCCTGTGATACCGCACTGAGCGTCCAGGCTCAGTAACTCCTCCGCGTAATGTGCCAAAGCATCCCGCGCATCTATCATCCTCGTCCACATCAGACGAGTCTGATGTTCTACCTGTGTTACGGTGCGCTGCACCGTGTCAGCGAGAGTCTGAAAGTCCCGCTCTAGAGTGATGGCAGTGGACCATGCTGGTCCAGACAAGGGTGTCATCCTAGGTGGCTGGGATGGTCCGGGTATATCTGGGTGTGTGGATGGGAATGGCCCAAAGGGGGCTGGTATCGGTATGTGCGGTAGTAGTGGGGTAAAACCTGGTGGTCTGAGGGAAAAGTGGGGTGGCATCATATAAGGGTCCCCTGCACCTAGAGGATACGGTGCAGGTGTCATGCTGGGAAGGGTGGGGATCGGTATAGTCATGGCTACTGGGGGTGGTGGCATAGGCTCGGCTAGTGGGGCTACTAGGGGCTCCGAAACAGTGGCCCACTCTGGAGTGGACACCACAACAGTGGGGGTAGGAGGGCTCGCGGTGGCAAAGGCTGCCATGCCTGCCCTGCGTAGCTCAGAGCTATCGGCGGGGCTACCCTCAAGTACATGTGCTGCTGGCCCCTCCTGAGGTGCGGGCTCGAGTGGTGCTGGTGGGGCTATGGGGTCAGCAGGTGCGTCCTCTAGCATTGGAGCCACTGGCTCCTCCTGAACAGCTGGAATCTCGGGTACCAGCATGTGCTCTACCGACGCTATGGACTCGTCGTCAGAGTCATCAGATATCCACCCGTTCCTCCCACGGGAGATCGGCATGAGTCTCATGCCTGGAGGAATGTGGATGTGGGGTAAGGGTGCTGGCTCATGCTCCACGTGAGCCTGTCGGTCGAATGGAGACTCTACTGTCTCCGACTGGGCTGGGATCGGCCGGGACGGTCCGGCACAGCCCTCAGGGAAATCCCTGATAGCTCGGATGGGGCGTGGGGCTAACGGTACGGCCGGTACAATGGGTAGCGGCGCGTCGACCACGGCGGGTGCCCAATCAGGATCCTCGCTAGGATCCGTCTCGTCCGAGTCGTCATCTGAACCTCCGGAGGCGTTCATCTCCACGTCTTCGTCCTCTGCGTCAAGTACTACCAGCTCGACTGGCTCAGGCGGTGGCGCAGGGATGATCTGAATGCTGCTATCGATACTGGGCGCTATACTACCAGCGTCCGACATCCTGGCAAAAGAACCGTACATATATACATATGAATTAAGTTAAATTAGATAGCTAAGGCATACATTATCAGTATCCTTTCTAACCTCTAATACTACGTTAATGCATAACGATACCCCTGGCTAGCTTGGTCGGAATCTCCTCATGCCCAATGCTTTCTTGAAAAAAAATTACTTTAGTGTCTTTCTATATTTTTCTTTTGAAAACTTTATCTTTTTGAACCAAATCCGGTTATAGTCTAGTTTTTAAAGAAAATACTCTAGTTCGCTATAACCTTGGCTCTGATACCACCTTCTGTCACACCACGACAATGGCGGAAACACGTGGCGCGACGGTTCAAAGCATAAAGTCAAGGTCATTGCTAAACACAAGTAATTTTAAGAAAATGGGTCATTTATTATGACGTCAAATCTTGTTCAAATATTACACAAAAGTAAATTGTTTTTAAGATAATCATAGAGGTTTCTCATATATATCCCAAATGCCTTGGGAAATAAAAGTGAAACCCCGCAAAAGTTTGACGCCGCATTGGAGGATTCCTTGACCCAGCTTGCCCGGTTCTCCTTCATCTAGTTACCTGAAAGATATGTTTAAAAATTTCGTCAATATAAAATATATTGGTGAGTTCACAGGTTTTTAGTTTCCAAAACTTGATTACTTGGGAAATACCATGTTATGACAATGTATAGGAGTTGCAAATTCCTATAACTCTACTTGAGACTATAATCAAACCAAGACGTATAAATAAATATGCCCCGCTCCAAGTCGTTACTCGGTTTCCCACGACTTAAGTTCAGAATATATGCACCCCAGGCATAACCTAATGCTTAATCGACGCTATCGATTAGGGGTGGGCCTTGTTAGGCACCAATAGTACTATTCAATATTCCTCCGGTTTCATTTCCCTGAATAAATGATTATAGAGGCGAGGACTCAACCCCGAGTGGCGGTCACACCTCAAGTAATAAATCCGTCAAATATTTTCCCTAACATATCTTTCCCCCGGAAAACGTAAAAATAGTTTAAAATGGGGCCGTGAAACTCACCTGAAACTCTGTCTGGATTACTAGGCGGATAGCAAAGATGGTCTCGCACCTACAAACGTCCTAGACGTATAAGTCACTATTCCTATAGTGCATGTGCCTTGGCAAGTTGTACACCCAACTCCCGACCACAAGTTATTCCAAATCCCGTTTAATTAAGCGCGTATCCTAGGTTTCGTTGGCGTTACATTACCCCTTTGTGTTACAAGTTATATATTACTCTTGTTAATATTTCCATAACTTGTATCTTATTATCATCGACTCGACTTCACTTAACATATAATTATTTTCCCATTTAAATAATTATACTTAAGATCGCATCGCTCGATATAATATATATTTCAATACTCGACCCGACTCACTTTGCCACACATTTGTTTTCCCATTTAAACAAATATGCTAAGATCTTGTCGTTCGATTGTATATTCTTAACGCCCGGTTCAACTTACCATACCGTATATTTATTTTCCCATTCAAATAAATATACTAGGATCTCGTTGGTACGGCATACACACATATATATCTTTGTCTTCTCGTCGCGGCTTTCCTTCCCACATATCTACTTTCCCATTAAGTAGATATACTAGAATTTTTCCGAGACGAGCGTACATATATATATATAAATGTGTAATTTTCCTTGTTAGGTATATACGTTTGTTTAACGTCTCATTTGTTTACGTCATGCGTTTCTCCCACGAATAATTCCTTTAACACTTAGGAAAGTGTTTATTAGTTTTCACCCAATGTATATATATATTTTACTTCTTAAAATATATATTCTTCTTATCTTGCCGCAATGGCATTTTTCTCATGATTTGTCCGTGTACGGTTCGTTAACGCGTCTAGTTCGATATCTTAACTCGATTAGTTAATTTTTCCAAGTTTTTCCCAACATGTATTTTATAGAAATATTATCCATATTTCTTCCTCTTTTCACATGTTACTTGGATGGTTTAAAATACTTATGTATTTTTAATCCAACTTGTTAACTTAACTACAAAAATGTTTCCAACACTTTTATATTCCCATTTATATAAAAGTATTCATTTTTGTATAAGTTTCTCAAGTTTGTTTAATATTTTTATAAAATCTCTATTTTATAAAAATCCTTATGTTAAAACCCTCTATATTTTTATAACTTTCAAAAATACACTTTTATACAAAATACCCAAGTATATCTACTAGTATTTACCAAAATCATCCTTAGAATTTATTACTTACATTTTTGATACCAAACTTTCCATACTTGTATTTTTGGACTAATAGTTTCTAAAATATCCATTTTAGTCCTCTAACTTTCAAAGTTACAACTTTAGTCCCTTAACTTCCAAAAGTTGCATTTTTCCACTCTAACTTCCAAAGTTAACATTTTTCACTCAAAATAGTAGACTTTGAAGATTCAACTTCTTATTGGTAAGTTATTTTTGTATCAAAACACTTTTGTTAGTCTTATATTCCATATGGAAGACTACTTATATGTGTGTTTTATGTATTTCTTCAACATAACCAAATTTCATTCACCTAAGTAAGCTACTTTAATTTTTCATCTTCTTTATTTATGAACTTTTAGCATGTTCCACCACATATTACACCATGTATGATCATAATAAGATGATTTAAAGTCACTTTTAACATATTCAAGTTCATTCCATAATCTTAACCAAAACATCATCCTACTTAGTTTTAAATGTAAACTTTATGCATTTTCAAGATTATTACATTATCATCATCAAATCCATGGTTCATTTTCATATCTTTAATCATCCATTTTACACATGTAAAACCTATTAAAGATTATGTTCAAACCACCTTTTAAACCCTTCATGTACAACTTGCTTCTAAGAACACATACATGAATAATAATAATCAAAAACAAGGTTAAGAAGCTTACTACTAGCACAAGGCTAGGGAAGACAAAACCTTTGATTTTGAGAGGGGTTTAGTGTGTTCTTCCTTAATGGTTAAGCTCCAAGCTTGAAACACACAATAGGGGTTTGGATGATGGATTGTTTTAAGTGTTTTGGAGATGTAAAAACTTGTAAGAATGAAGTATGGGGGAGGTGGAAAGTCCACGGCCACAAGGAGAAGAAAGGGAAGAGTTTTGCTTTGATAACCAAGTCTCTAACACATGTTATATAAAGCCTTATCACATGTAATCATTCCAAGGATTCAAGAAATCTTATGAAGGATTGAGTTGTGTACTTGGGATTTTGGTGAAGATATGATAAGTGTGTGTGTGTGTAGAGCCGTGTATGTATGTATGTAGGTGGGAGGTTGCTTGTAAATCTTGGTTAATCTTGGTAATCTATCATGATCTTTATACAAGACCCATCACCATGCATGCATACTAGTGTAATGATGGTTTGGATTTTGTCTTGGATTTTTAAGGCACTTGGCCGAAAATTTTCACAAGGGGGACAAGATTAGAGTTTCTTTTGTACTAATGTCTACTTACACATTTGTCTTACACCTTTTGGCTTCACATGTGCATGCTTTATAGGTTATTATTATTATTAACAAGACATGGATATAACAAGGCCATTAGGCCGGCCCCCATGTTGGTTTAAGTGAGGTCCACAACTTCAAATATTTACCCATTGTTTGTTATGTTTAATCCCCCGTCGTTCGGGTGTCGTTCGGGTATTTTTCGGGTTTTAATCACGCGTTATCCGGACATTAAAAATACCTTTAATAACCCTTAAATATGGTCTAATTTAAGCGTGGATTGGTTATTTAGGCCTTTGCCGGGTGAGATTATGAGTTATACGCGTATCGGGTGCGGTACGCGCATTTTATTCGTTACCGGGAGATTTGTACAAGACGTTTTCACTTATGGTTTTGGAGTTCCAAAACTCATTATATTTTATGAAACTACCCTTTATTTTATATCCTGGGTGTCCGGGATCCTTTTCGTTTATTTAATTATTACCGGGTAATCGCCAACGTCCATACCGGATAGCTTATTTACACATGATCCAATCATGTTTTACCATTAAACGTATGCATTCCTATGCACTATTTGGAAATTGCTATCCCCTAAGACCTTGATAATTAAATCACACATAATTGCATTTAATTACGTTAATCATATATTAATTAATTTGTACAGAATTACCTTATTTTTGCCGGTTATTACACTTTGACTGTCTCAGCGGACCGCGAGGGCTAAAAAATAATTTTCTAATTTAATCAATTTTAAGTTATAGACTTGTTTCCTTCTGTTTCTAAGTTGTTTTAGGACCGAAAATTAAGGGCTTTGAGTATCAAGGTCTGAAACATACGTGCTCGGGTGTAGATGTGAGTATAAAACGTGCATACTTTTACTTATAAAAATTATAAGTTTTATTAAATTGTAAATTTTGGTCCTCTTAAAATACGATGGTTAAAAATGAAAATTTTGAAATAGTTGAGGAACCAATTATGCACATTTATGAAAAGTGAAGGGTGCAGGTTGTCACAGTCTCCCCTACTTTAGAAAATTTCGTCCCGAAATTACTTTCAAGTGAAGGTTTCCATGAAACAAAAGACATTTGTAAAATGGCAAGTAGATTTTAAGAAATGCATCAGCCATGATTTGACAAAGTTTGAAGTAGTTGTTTAATAGCCAAAATAAGAGTTTAAAATTCTTTAAAGTTTGACCCAAGGTTAGAGAATTAAAAGTTTATAATGAGCAAGGTTTAGGAAAAGTATGTAACTGGTTAGGGCAGGGCAGTGTTATAGTAGCTTCCCTTACTTAAAGAAGTTCCTGACCGAACTTTATTAAGGACATGCAACAGGATTTCGACTAACAGAGAGTGTAAGAGTATAGAAAGTTTATGTTTTCTGTGTGGATGGTCCAGAGAAAGACTTTAGGAAGTCGAATTGAAGCTCGTGTAAGAACATTCTTATCGAAAATGCTAGCTATTAGTTAACGATCTAATAAAGAGATAGTAATGGGTAGGTTCTTGGTCAGACTCCTAGTCCGCTCCCGCAGTATCGCTCGTGCTTATATATAGGGTGTACCGCAGCTAACCCACCACACTACTGATACTTTGGACTCGTACTGATTGTCTACCAATAGCCTAAGTAGAATCACACACCACCCCCATGTACCTGTAAATCCATGATTGCGTTCCGGACCGTAATCATCGATTTACCTTACACTAGGGTGCTATGCTTTTCCATAACACTAACATAAGTAATACAAGAAACAATGCGTGCAACCAGAATGTGTTAAGTAGTAAATACTGCTCAAGTATAAGATGCGGTTAGAGGTTCTTCCCCTTTCAGGTTCACCTTTTAACCGTAATGAGATTAATGTGTAAGTATAAGACATGATTAGGGGTTCTTCACCTTTCGGGTTCACCCTTAACCGGTAAATTTCTTTTCATATCACTGGGCTCTAAACAACCATATTGATAAAATCTGAGGATTACACCGTTCCCCTCGGGTTAGAGGAATACTCTGAACCGAGTCGTACATGGGAACTGGCTTAGATCTCATACGAGCTATCAATTAGTATATTCATTAGCCATGATGATGAACAAAATAATGTAAAGTATAACAGGGTTTTGCTCACAACAAAAAAAAAATATGCATACCAAAATATGCATTCATGTAAGTATATAAGTATAGCATAGAATTTCGATTGAAAGAATAGCATAACGTAAATCGAGTAAATCGCACAATTTGCACAAAATGAAAGTAAACGAGTTAAATTAATGCTCAAAACTAGTGTTGTAAGAATAACTACTAATAACTAGTGCGAGAATAGTTGTGAATAACGCGTGAAAATAACTACTAACAAAAGAATAATACAAAAATAATAAGATAATGTACGAACGTAACTATAAATAGAATGGTGTAAAAAAATAATGAAATTTACTGTAAATGAAAGTGCGCAGAACAGACGTATAGTCTACTGGTATGAGGATAACTTTTTGGAAACAAAAGAATGTTTTAAGTTCAAAATAGGTTCACTTGAAAAGATTTCGTAGGTACACATTTTCATGTGTTTACGAGAAGTCGAGT
Organism: Ambrosia trifida; assembly: GCA_028751855.1. Lineage (NCBI taxonomy): Eukaryota > Viridiplantae > Streptophyta > Magnoliopsida > Asterales > Asteraceae > Ambrosia > Ambrosia trifida. The sequence goes on along the minus strand of CM054123.1, from coordinate 36,273,006 downwards.
TTGAAAAGTGTTATAAGGTATATTATTAGTTGCAAATTCCTCCCGAAAACATATATTGGATACATTATATGAAAACATGCAGATTTACATTTGATTTGTAAAATATGCAATGCAAGTTTATAAAATGCAAGATGAAACCATTTCATGAAGTGTGTGTAAATCTAATGTGTTTCGAAAGGCCAAGATTTAAAATGATGTGAAGGTTGTGAATGATCCCAGATGCCTTGATGAATTTTGGAAAATAAAATTTTCTGTATTTAAATATTTCTTTAACTTGTGGGTTGAAAAGTCGGAAATTTTTAATTGTTATGAAATGTTGAGAAAATCGAAGTGTTACCCGTTAAGACTGGGTAAACTTGAAACCTTTTAAATTTTCAAACTTTTACGAAATTTATACATTGAAAGATCATTTATTTGCAGGATCGTTAAGGCATCTCTTTGGGCTCATAGCGGGCTATTTGTTTCAAGGCACAAGGTGTATGAAAAGTGTGTTCTAATTTGGCGAATAGGCTTTGTGAAAAGGCTTATAGAATAAGTTGACAAATTAATCGTTTTAGAGAGTAGTGTACTAGTGCGTATCGTGTAGGTAGGCATTTATGTATGAGTTTAGTCTGACTAAAAAGTTCTAACTAATGGTAGTTGACTATGGCTTAGGAGACTGGGTGTAGCAATATTAGTATTAGGTATATGAGGATATACTGTGACTTCGATCAAGTAAGTTTGTAAACATGAAGGTATAAAACAGGTTGAAATAATAAGTTTGGAAAAACCATGTTCATTTTTAACTGTATGATGACGCAACATTCCTAAAATCAGGACGTGATCAAAGTTAAACATAGAGTTTAAAACTTAAGTCGTGGGTAAAAATGTTTTAACGCAAAACAAGTAATACCTTATAGTGTAAGAATCATGAGCATAAGTGAAACAATGTAAGCTTTAATGCGATAATATATCGAACAAAAGTTTTAGTAATGATGATAAGGGATTCAAAAGAGAATGATCAATGAATAATGGCATATGAAACATCAAGTGATTTAAATGGAATCTTCAAATGATAAACAAACATATATATCAATGATATAAAACATTGGAATTGTTTCTATATGAAACTTTGACCAACTCAAGTATTTGAAATTTTCTAGTGACTTGTGTGGGCGTACTTTAGCCTATAAGTGAATGCTCATCCCAATAGTTCCCAGGTAGGTATACGGGTCCCTCGTCTGATTGGGATTTATACGAAATACCAGGCCTAGACAGAAAACTCAGAATACAGGCGCTCACCCTTCCAGATTGCACGTGCCCCATCACTAGTGAATTCCAAAACTTTAGCGAGATTAAAAACGAGATGCAAAAATAGATCCTTGAGATTTGGATTTCACTCCTAATTCAAAGATGTATTTCAAAATTGAAAACGATTGTGGAATGAAACCAATCACTAAGTTAAAGATATCACTCCCAACTTAGTGGTTAAGTTCCTTTTTGAAAGAAATACTCTTTGAGGTGTGGATGTCACTCCTATCTCAAAGATATATTCCTAAGATAAATAACATATAGAGGAGTGAAACTAATCCACCAAGGTATGGATGTCACTCCTAACTTGGTGATATCGTTTCGTTTGTGAAATATGAGTATCTTCTTCTTTAAACAACACACCGAAAGAACAACGAGAAAGAATCATAGAGAAAATATCTTGAAAGAAAATAATAGGATAAAGAGAAATAAACACGAGAGGACTCATGAATGTAAGCTTGGTTATAGACTAGGCTAAAAGGCATTCTAATAACCTAATTCCCTATAACCATGGCTCTGATACCAATCTGTAACACCCCAACCGATGGCGGAATCATCGAGGTGTCACGTAGTGACGATTGTTCAAAAGCACATGGTACTAAAATGTAAATATTATTGAATAAACCAAAATTGTCTTACATGGAAATGGAAAATACAAAGTCTAAATGAAACGTAAATATTGAAATAACTAATTAAAATAAAGCACTAAAAGTCCCTTGCTAAAGCACTAGATCAAACTGCACCTGAAACATGTACAAAAATAGGTTTGGTCAACATATGAAATGTTGGTGAGCATTCCTAGTTTTAATATATATAGTAAGTTGAAAAGATATACAATTCAAGTGCAAGCTACAGTGCAAATATGTAAACTATGTATCATACAAATGAGCAAAATCAATCCTGTGACTGTATAATGTACTAATGAACGGCGATGTACTTATCCAATATATGGATAAAAACTTAACAATGGCCACGGATTCTCCGATGAAAAAGGGGGAGAATCAATCTAGGCGGGTTGTCAATCCAAATAGCGCTATCCAATGTTAAGGTCGGCTTGTACAATGTTAATGATTTCACTAAGTACAAATGTATTCTACATGTAATGTCTAAGCATAAAGCACGTTTGTAAGCAAATGCACATAGTACTAGAATTGTATTGTAAAAATGTGAACTTGTATTTGCAATTTGTACAAGTGTACATGTAACATCCCAAAAATGAATAAAAGCAAAAAGGGGATAGGAAATACTCACATTCGCCAAATGACTAGATGACTAAGCGAGCGTGAAAATGCGAGCAATCCAAAGGTTTAACAACGAAACTAGTCCAATTTAGAAGAAAAGAAACCGAATAGGAAAAAATATCAAGCTTCCAATTCGCCAATTACAAGAGCTTATAATCAAAGCTTCAAATGTAGAAGTAATATACTCTAGAAGAAAGGTATGAGGGAGAGTTTAATCGAATTGAAACAATCGATTTAGAGGTGCAAAGTGTAATGGGTCATAGGTGGGTTTTTATACTAGTTTTGGATTCAATTAGGCTTTAAAATTGGTCAACACAATAAAGTAAGGTTTTAAGATGAATTGACTATTTGACTAGGACTTTGACTAGGATTTTGACTGAGACTTTGACTTGGACTTTTGACTAGGACTTTGACTGTCTCAGCGGACCGCGAGGGCTAAAAAATAATTTTCTAATTTAATCAATTTTAAGTTATAGACTTGTTTCCTTCTGTTTCTAAGTTGTTTTAGGACCGAAAATTAAGGGCTTTGAGTATCAAGGTCTGAAACATACGTGCTCGGGTGTAGATGTGAGTATAAAACGTGCATACTTTTACTTATAAAAATTATAAGTTTTATTAAATTGTAAATTTTGGTCCTCTTAAAATACGAGGGTTAAAAATGAAAATTTTGAAATAGTTGAGGAACCAATTATGCACATTTATGAAAAGTGAAGGGTGCAGGTTGTCACAATCATGTTAATGAACGCAACACCTTGAACCGTAGTCCTATACCCTCCCTTCACGATGTTACTCCAAGTCCCGGACGCTTGTTTATTCCAAGGAAAAACATCCCACCTCCTATTAGACACATGTAACGCCATAACTACTCTCTTCCAAAGAGCCCCATCTTCCATTTTGAATCTCCACAACCATTTGAGAAGCATAGATAAATTACAATCGGCCAGTTTATTTAAACCCAAACCGCCATCTCTTTTATGTTTGGCAACCTTGTCCCATGCCACCCAATGAACTTTACCTATCTCGTCAGTCCCACCCCATAAAAACCTCTTGATAATACTTTCAAGCTTGTTGATAACTGCAACCGGAGCCTTGTACAGAGAAAAGTAGTACGTTGGAATACTTTCCAAAACCGACTTAGCCAAAACCAACCTGCCACCCATAGACATCGTACGAGACTTCCATGAAGACAATCGATTTTTAAAAACCTGAACCACCGGGTCCCAGCTGTTAATACGATTCATATTTCCACCCACCTTTATACCCAAGTAGTTGAAGGGAGTCACCCCCGACCTGCACGTCAATCTACTCGCTTGCACATGGACCGCTTCCTCCTCAACCCCCACTCCAAATAACGTGGATTTTTTTATATTGATTCTCAATCCTGAACATAAGTGAAAAATACGTAGAATCCGACGTAAAGCAACAAAATTATAGTCCGACCACTCACCCATGACCATAGCATCGTCTGCATAAAGTAAGTGTGATATCACCGGGCCTTCATTAGGAAGCCTCACCCCATCAAAGAAACCAGAATCACACGCTCTCCGGATCAAGCTAGAAAAAGCTTCCATAACCAAAATAAATAAAAAAGGAGATATAGGATCTCCCTGTCGAATACCTTTACTGCATCGAAACTCATATGTAGGGGAACCATTAACTAACACAGATGAGGCGGCAGAAGATAAAACACCATCAATCCAGTCGCACCACACCGTCGGGAACCGCATCTGCCTCATAATAGACCGCAAAAACCCCCAGTTAACGTTATCATAGGCTTTCTCAAAATCTATTTTGAACAAAAATAACTTTTTCCCCGTCCTCTTAGCCCACGACATAACCTCACTAATAATCAACGGACCATCTAAAATATATCTCCCTGCAATAAACGCAGACTGCGTCTCGTGAGCGACCGAATCCACCACTGCCTTCAATCTATTGGCTAAAACCTTAGATATCACCTTGCTCACCACTCCAATCAGATTAATAGGCCGATACTCCCCCAACCCCACCGGGTCGCTAACCTTAGGCACCAACGTGATGAAAGAAGACCCAACCCCCCGATTGATTATACCCGTCTCATAAAACTGTTGAAGAATCTTCTTAAAATCTTCTTCAAACAGATTCCAGAACTTTTTGATAAAACAAAAGTTGAAACCGTCCGGTCCGGGAGCTTTATCACTACCACACTCAAAAACCGCATCTTTAATCTCCTTATCCGTAAACGGAATGACCAAGGACTCAGCTTCAATATCCGATAAAGTCTTCAGATTACTGCATTCCAATTGAGGCCGTTCCACCATGTCTTCAATAAACTTATTCCTATAAAAAGAAAAAATTTCACGTTTAACAATAGAAGGTTTGGAGCACCAAACCCCATCCACCACCACCCCCGGAATGAAATTCGCCACCCTTCTTTTATTCACCACTCCATGAAAAAAGCTAGAGTTCTCATCCCCATGAGTCGCCCATCTAACCCTGGCCTTTTGTCTCAAATCTTTATATCTATAATCCTCCAACTCTTTACTTCGCATCTTGCATTCAGAGTACACCCACTGTTCCTCCTCCACAAGGTCACGGCTCTCCACCATAATATCCAAAACCTCCAATTCTTTCATTAATTCTCGCTGTTCCTCCTCCTCGTCACATTTATTAGTATTTTTCCACTCCAATATGCAACTCCTCAAATGTTTAAATTTACACATTAATGCTACATCAGGAGGCGCATCCGCACGAAAAGACTCCACGGCACCATTAACCACCCCATCAAAATCCGGCCTTTCAAGCCAAGAATTAAAGAACCAGAACGGTTTGGGGCCAAAATTACGATACTCTACCCTCAACACCACCGGACTATGATCCGATTTATCTCTAGCTAACGCCCTATACTCCGCCATCGGCCAATCATTCAAAAAATTCAAGGATACAAAGATCCTATCAATCCTACTACATTTATTACCCAAGACCCGTGTAAATTTACGACCTTTTAACCCAAACTCATGCAAGTCCACCCCATCCAAAAAGTCATTAAAATCATTAGTAGAAGCCGCATTAAACTTAGTATTTCTCCGCTCGCTTCGATCACTCACACAGTTGAAATCACCCCCCACAATCCAGTACCCCACATCCTGCTGAAGGAGTCTCTCCAATTCCCTCCAAACCATACGCTTGTCTACATTCTTCTGGGGAGCATAAACGTTAACCACACCCACTCTCATCCCACTACCTTTAATAATACCAAACACCGCAAGGAAATATCTATGTTTTTGGACTGAATTCCTCTGAAAAATCTTTTGATCCCATAAAGACACCAGCCCCCTGACCTCCCTGCAGCTTCAACATAATCAAATTCACAAATCCCTCTACCCCAGAACCTAGCAACATCCACACCTTGAAAAGACTCAAGCTGCGTTTCTTGCAACATAACAAACGCAACTTCATTGCTAGCTCTAATACCCGCAATCCAATCCCCTTTATCCACCCTACCCATACCTCTAATATTGGTAGACATTACATTCATTGGTCCACCATTTGAATACCTTCATCATCCACAACCTGCATCATCTCGTTCTCAAATTTCTCCATGTTGACAACTCCTAAATGTTTAGCAAAGTCAACTGTATCTGCCACCTCTCATCTAATCCTTTCCTCAATGATCCCCACATTCTCCGTATTCCTTTCTTCCGAAACACTAATAACCGGGTCACCCACAATCTCCATACAACCTTCATCCGAAACAAGAGTATCAGAAATACCCCCTGTGACAAAGGTCTCCGCATTCAAATCGGGAGTTACAAACTCCTCCTCGTCATTGTTTTGTTGTGCTCCTGAAGTCTCCCTACCTGCATCATTAGGATTACAGAAAATAAATCGGTCAATGTCAAAAACGTCATTATCTTCACGACTCCTCTTCTTCGGCCTATCTTTATCCAACGGTGACATAGACCTCCTCGACATCCCTTTCTTTTTATAATATTTCCCACCCTTCCTTTTGCTATTCTTCACAAGCTTTGCCTCCTGAACATTATCGGCATTACATCCACTATGATACAGAACATCAAGAGGATCCTGTTGCTGCTCATTAACCTGTTGTGTAACACTTTCTTCCTGTACTACCACATTACACACCTCTTCATCATACCCATCAAAAATACAATCCGGAATCCAATCGACCATATCCTCCTCCACCAACACATTATAACTTGTGTCCTTCCACACCACCTTGCAACAGTTACTAATTCGATCAATAGAGCTAGGAACAATACCCACACTAGCACAAGACCAATCTCCTTCCTCCGTGAACTGCGCGGACTGAACAACCTCCCCGAACCTACCAGCTATCGCATCGAATACCTTCAACTCGGCAATATGCAAAGGAACACCAATAATCTTAACCCAAGCAACTCGGCCCACCTCCAAGTGCTGACCTGACCATGTTTCCACGGACGAAAACCAATCCTTCCATAGTTCTCTATCCCCCAAAAACGCTTCCTTCTCATTACAATTATCAAAATTCAGCAATACAAACATCCCACCTAGATACTTAAAGTCACAATGAACCGTAATACTCTCCTTGAAAATAGTCCGTAAAGACGACAACACCCCAAAGTTACTTACCTTAACCACCAGACCAGATTCGTAGCACTCCCCTAACACTTTACCTTCAGATTCAACCATCACTACAGGAACAGACGCCACCACCGGTACATTGAGAAGAGTGTCCCTGAATGAACATTGATCAGCCAAAGTATCCTGAACACTGTCCACCTGCATCTGATCTGGATCCTTCTCGGTACCTGTCTTAACCACATTAGCGTTCTCCTCAACCGGTTTCCAAACCTTCTCCCCATGCTCACTCCTATCAATCTCTTTCCCTTTATTGTTCATACCGCTCAGATCATGCTCCTTACCCTTCTTCGAACTATACGGACTTCCAACAAATCGTGCCGGTACAATGAAAAGTTTATAACTCCCTATCCATACATCTTTATGGCTTTCCTCCAGATCAGTACGATTACGATGTATTTTGAACGTAACAAACCCGAATCTTTTCCCCAATCGATCATATTTTCTCGCGATGTACACACCCTGAACATCCCCATAATACTTCAATAGTTCCCATAGATCCGCAGACGAACACTTCTCCGGAAGGTTTGAAACAAAGAATTTAACCCCATCTACATGTCCCTTCGATTGTTGATTGCTGTTGTTGTTTCTGCCATTCTTGGTCGGAACGTCGTACCACGTATTAACCTTGAATCTATCCCTTGCCGCCATGCAGACGTAGTCGAAACCCTAAATCGCCCTATTCGCCTCCAACCAAGGTTTATAAATAATTTATAGAATTGAATCAATTTAGCATAAACTTCTTATTCCTTACACATCATTGTGACCATTGTTGTATTTGAATTTGACTCGCCAGACAATGTAACTAGTAGGACTATTAAAAATGTGTATGAGAGTGAAAAATATTACCATACGTAAATTTTCATGAGAAAATGATGAAGGCAAACAAAATATTGTTTTTTTTTTTTTTTTGTTAACATGTTCCACAATATTAAAATGTAATTACTTGATTGTATATTTTCGGGGCATACAGTTGATCATTAGTTCGTTGGTGTAAGTGTGTAACTATTGTAAAAAAGGAGAATACGTGCTTATAAAGTGATTGCCGTTCAAAAAAAAAAAAAGTTCGTTGGTGTAAGTGTGTAACTATTGTAAAAAAAGGAGAATACGTGCTTATATTCTTGTTAATTTTAATTAAATTATGTTAAAGATAAGGAAATGCCTAATGTTATTAGTTGAAGTATTTCAAAATATATTATTAGACACTTGTATGATATAGTAATAATAAACAAAAAAGTTATGGCGTTTGTTATAGCATGTGTGGAAATGTTTGATTTATTTAATAGAACGGAATTGGAACACCCTTTAATACTTAAAGAATAAAATAATCTTATGGATTAGGATTTGATTACGAAGATTCCTATGTTGAATAACTGACTGCATATTTTAAGTGGTTTGTATCTTGATATGATGTCCGAGTAGGCATGTAGCATATTCTAATATATTCAGACACAGTTTTGCTTACGAGGTATGAAATTGAGTCAATGATCTGACACATGAATTTTAGGCTAGAGGCACATTAGTATATGTATATAGTTACAAATGAATATACATTATTTCTTAGAAAAAAGCTAGCATTTTTTTTAAAGTATGCAAGGATACTATACTTAAAGTAAACGGGTTACGGGTAGAGTTGTAAACGAATCGAACGAACATCGATAAGGTCTTGTTTATGTTCATTCGTTAAGGAAATAAAGTTGTTCACAAACGATTCATGAACACTTACGGTTAAAAAGGAAATTTTATGTTCATGTTTGGTCACTAAGGAAATGAACATGTTCACGAATAATTCACAAACACAAATAAAACTGGTGAAGGCGGCGGAGGCTAGTGGTGGATGGTGGAGGGAGCAATGATGGAACTTGAAGCCCTTAGAGGTCGATAGTATAGTCTTGCTGTGACATCCGTCGCCTTTCATTTTATCTTTTGTCCGATTTTTTTCCCTCTCATTTCATGAATTTTCATTTACTCGAATCGTTGTCATAATTGAGAAAATTTCTTTTCTTTTATAATAATAATAATAAGGAGAAAAAAATTAAATAAATAATGTTAGTTTTAGACATTATACTAAACAAACCAACCATCCTAACCCATTAACACAACCCAACTCTATCTACCTATTTTCGGAGCCCAGCTTGTAACACCCCAACCGATGGCGGAAACATCGAGGTGTCACGTATTGATGAGTATACAGTAGCACATGGTAATCCAAATTTTAATTGAAATAAATATTAAATTGCAAATATCCAAAAATTGAAATACATAAGAGTTTTGAATATGGAAATCTATAACATCACACAAGAATCAAGCATGCATAGACTCCTTATTTTCTTCATAAATACTCTAATCTTCAAGCATCATTATCACCTGTTGAGTTGTAAAAAATGGGGGGGTCAACTAGAAGTTGGTGAGAATACATAATCCATGTTAAGCATATAGTTTAAGTATAAAAGTCTAGCAATTCGTATGTCTATCGTAAATTTAAGTCTACATGAATAGTATAATATGTTGACATAATCAAACCTCCGACTAGTTTAGGTCCATCCCGTCATCTACGGTTCACCTTAGTAATATGTTGAACGATAACAATCACCCACGTGACCTATGTAGGAGGTACACGTATCCGGGTGGGGTTGTCAATCCAATAGATCTATTATTGAGTATCGCCGGCTTGGCCATAGCTAATGATTATGTAAATGTTGAAACTCGTTGAAACTCGTTGAAACTCGTTGAAACTGTTGACTAATTCATGAGGCAATAAAGTTTACTACTAGACATGCATGTTGAATTGCTTAAAATTGTTGCAAGTATAAAGAATCGCATAAACATGGTTACGTAAACTCACCTTGGTATAATATTAGGTATTGAGGAATAGTATAAGTGTAGCCCAATAGTTTGCCAAGTGTTACCCTATGTATAAGGCAACAAATAAGTCTAAGTCTAACTAGTTTATAAGTATATCCTAGGGTTTCGATTTGGGGATAACCGATTGTTGAATTTAAAATAAAATGTTAATTAAATAAAGGGAAATATGATAATTAAATAAAAGAAAGTCTTTTTATAAAATTTGAATTTAGAATGCTCACAATAATGTGTTTGAAGTATAAAAATAATTTTTATAAAATTATTTCCTTTAAAATAGATTTTTAAATCTATTTATTACAAATTGCCAAAATTTAACTTTAATATTCAAAAATACTAAAATTAAAGAATTATTATTTTAAAAATCATATTTCTGTTCTAAATATTTAAAAATAAATTGTATAAAATTTTGGTGCAAAAATAATAAAAATTGAATTTATTATGATTTAATTATGATTAAATCTAACAAAAAATGATTAAAAATATAAAATAAATGATTTTTCTGAATTAAAAATTGTTTCAGTAAATTTTAACATTGTACAAACATAGGATAATTTTTGTAGAAATTAATAAAATTGTTTTGATATTTTAATGAATTTTTATAAATATAATAGTATAAAATTGATTTAATTATTATAAATATTAAATCAATTAATTTTAGAAAACTAAAAATTGTAAATAAAACTTTTATCTCAGATTTGATAAATATAATTTTTTTAGAATTTATAAAAAGGTTTTAATATTTAAAAATGAATTTATAAGATTTAAATGTATAATATATATATATATAATTGGTTTGTAAAAAAAAAAGAAATGAAATTAAGGGAAAAAGGGGTGTCCAAGCCGGGTCTCGAACCCTGGTGATCCCGGTTACAAGCAACAATCACAACCACTTGGCCTAGGCCTGTGGTTGTGATGAATCCCGTTCTAATAAAAATATATACACACGCGAAATCAGTTTTTATCCCCAAATCAAATACCCACGAACCCTAGCATCTGCAATAACACGATTCACACATCGTTGGCCCAATTGATGTTAGGGCTTTTGATGTGTGAACGCCGGTGATCAAAACCCACAGAAAAAGTTTAACTTACAATGTTGTTTCGTGCACGATTGAGTGGTCAATCAAAAAGTCAAATGATGATCGTAAAATAATACACAGGGTGAAATGAAGAAGATTGAGGGTTGAGAAGACATTATGAGCGAGTTGTTATGCTACGCAGAGGTTCAATTTATATAGAGGATCGATGGATTGTATAATTGGCAAGGTTTGACCACAATTCAATGTTATACGCGTATAGGTTTAAATTGATGGACAATTGATTTGTAATTGACGTAATGCTTTACCACTGATGGCCGATAATCAAGTGTGTTTACCAAAAATGAACAAATCACGAGTTAATTGATTGATTATGGTAAGTCGCGTGATCACAGTTGACTTACCAAGTCAACTGTGATGAATTGAAAAGGGTATAAAGTTAAAACGCGTCTGGATCTATTCAAGTGTGAAGGCCAGCCCAGCTGGTTTGATTCGTTGGTGTGGCTGACCCGGTCTTGGGCACGGGTTCGAATCCCGGCCCAAGCACCTTTTTATTTTTGATAATTATCAAGCCTTGTTATATAATAATTATAATATATAGAGTATTAGGGTTCCACAAGTGCGACAAAAATAATTAATGCGAATATTATAGATAGAACTTGACGTTTTATTAAATACGATGGTGTAACGTACAAGAATAAATACAAAATGTTACACAGCTAGCCCAACCCCTTGAGCCCATCAACAAGCCCAACCAAACCTGAGCCCAGCAGACCCCACACTCCCTCTAATCTGTTTTAAAAAAAAGGTGTTTGTGACCAGACTCGAACCCGAGTCTGATCCGAGTGGAGAATCAACGAACAGCAGCACTACCACTGGACCACATGGGGTCTGTTGGTTAATATTTGATTCTAATTAATTAATATTTTTAATTAATTTTTGTTATTTTAATCATAAATAAATCATAATAAATTCATTTTTCACTATTTTTATCCCAAAATTTTACATAAATTATTTCTGTTCAATTAGAACAGCAATGTAAATTTTAATTTGAAATTTCTTTAATTTTAATATTTTTAGATATTAAAATTATATCTTTGACAAATAAAAATAAATATACTAAATATTCAATTCTTGAGGAAATAATTTTAATTATTTTTTATACTTAAAACCTTATAATATGATCATCCTAAATCAAAAACCTACAATAGTCTTTTATTTAATTATTTACCGAATTTCTTTTATTTATTAAACAATTTACCTAATTAATAAAACAGTTACTTATCCCCAAATTAGGAACCCTAGAAATACTTGTAGACTAGAAAGACTTAAACTCATTTATTACCTTAAACATAGGGTGATATTTGGCAACGTTGGATTACACTTATTCAATTCCACAAGACTTAACACCTTGCTAATGTGAGTATTACCTTAAACATAGGGTGATATTTGGCAACGTTTTACACTTTTGGGGTGATTCATGCACTAGTATACAAAACTTGCACATTCATTTACACATACATTTTTCTTCATTTACAATTCATATACGTGTCTTGATTATCTTTGTGTTTTATGTTTGAACATGAATGTAGCTTACGTACAAAATCATACATCTAGACATAACTTATGTTATGGTGCTCTTTACATATAGACGTAACTTAGGTTACGGTACTCATTTAGACATAACTTATGTTATGGTGCTCTTTTAGACTTGACACGTGTTAGGGTGCTCATTATCAATTTTACCTTACCAACTTTACATTTAATCTTGTTTTGTTTGGTTACTTATGTGCTTACATAATGCCTTGGTAATGCTAGACACATGAATTGTATCGCTTTTCAACTTATACTATATGTACAAAGCTAGGTAATATTCACCAACATCATATGTTGACAAAATTTATTTTTGTGCATGTTTCAGGATAAGCTGCTTGACGCTTCACATAGAACTTTGGACTTAGATTAAATCAATCAACTATCCCTATTTTTTTGTTGTCATGTATTTATTTTCACATGTTGTAAAACAATATTCAATAATCAAATATTTACATTTTAGTACCATGAGCTTTTGAACAATCGTCATTACATGACACCTCGATGATTCCGCCATCGGTTGGGGTGTTACAGATTGGTATCAGAGCCATGGTTATAGGGAACTAGGTTATTAGATAAAATGGCCTAGACTATAACCGAACTTCAACTTTCATGCATAATATTCCATAGATTTGCATTTCCTTCTACTTTCCTTCCTCTATCTTTCCCCCCTTCTCTCTCTCTATTCTTCTTATCTTTCATCATGGTGCATAGAGATGGTGTCCTACAGGGAGTGGAAAGTTTACATCATCATGGAACAGGAGCAGTACCTTTCATGAAGACACTCTTAGTGTAACCTCATGAATTTTCCCATTTATTTTGCATTAAAGTATTTCCCGATCCATGATATAAAGTCTAATTTATTTCTAAGTATTCTTATCTTTATCCGTGCACTCTATTTTTCTAAGTTTCTTTTATCATTGTACTAAAAAAAAAAATCTTCAATCATGACATATGTCCTATCCTAATTCTATTTATAAAATCGTCATTTTATAAGACGGTGTTTTTTTTATTTTCTAATTCAAACTAATGATTTTTTTTATTTCTTAAATAAAGCCTTGAGTCAAATAGTCAAAGTCCTAGTCAAAGTCCTAGTCAAATAGTCAATTCATCATAAAACCTTACTTTATGGTGTTGACCAATTTTAATGGCTAATTGAATCCAAAACTAGTATAAAAACCCACCTATGAACCATTACACTTGCCACCTCTAAATCGATTGTTTCAATCCGATTAAACTTTCCCTCATACTTTTCTTCTATAGTCTATTACTTCTACAATTGAAGCTTTGATTATAAGCTCTTGTAATTGGCAACTTTGGGGCTACACATATTCTATTTCTCGAGACTTAATACTTTGTTAAGGTGAGTTTACGTAACCATGTTTATGCGATTCTTTATACTTGCAACATTTTACTTAAGCAATTCAACATGCATGTCTAGTTGTAAACTTTATTGCCTCATGAATTAGACAACAACAGTTTCAACGAGTTTCAACGAGTTTCAACATTACATAATCATTAGCTATGGCCAAGCCGGCGATACTCAATAATAGATCTATTGGATTGACAATCCCACCCGGATACGTGTACCTCCTACATAGGTAGCGTGGGTGATTGTTATCGTTCCAACATATTATTAAGGTGAACCGTGGATGACGGGATGGACCTAAACTAGTCGGAGGTTTGATTATGTCGATTCAACATATTATGTTTATTCATGTAGACTTAAACTTACGATAGACATATGAATTGCTAAACTTTTATACTTAAACTATTTGCTTGACATGGCTTATGTATTCTCACCAACTTCTAGTTGACCCCCCATTTTTCCAAACTCAACAGGAAATACTGATGATTGAAGTCTAGAGAGTTAGCATGAGGAGACAATTTGAAGTTTATGTTTTGTTTGGCTATTTGATGTATTAGAATTTCATTCAAGACTTGTTATGTATTTCCAAATTTCGGATATTTTTCGTTTAAATAAATTTCAATTAAAACTTGAATACCATGTGCTACTGTATACTCATTCTTACGTGACACCTCAATGTTTCCGCCATCGGGTGGGGTGTTACAGATTGGTATCAGAGCCATGGTTATAGGGAATTAGGTTATTAGAAAAAAAATAATCTAGTCTATAACCATAGGATTTTAACCAGTACTTGCTCCTTTTACTTGCAACCTTACTTGTTTCTATTCTCTATCCTACTTCTTATCCTTACTTTAGTCCCTACAAGAAGAGTGCTCTCCATCACAAGATCTACTCTTAGACTAGTAGGACAAATCCTCAGGTTTAGCCTGAACCACCTTGAAGATCTCGTCGAAGTTCTAGATTTTAATAATGAACACGTGCAATCTGGAAGGGTGAACGCCTGTATTCTGAGTTTTCTGTCTAGGACTGGCATTGCACATATATCCCAATCAGACGAGGGACCCGGATGCCTACCTGGGAATTCTCGGGATGAGGGTTCACTTATAGGCTAAAGCATGTCTTCACTGTGTTATTAGAATCTAGAAGTTTTGATAAGTCAACGTTTTCGTTTATTCGTTTTAATTAATGAATAAATGATTACACTCACCTTCCTTAAACTAAGCTAAAAAATCTCAAAATTTTACAGCTTAAATCAATCTCATTTCATAACCATCTATGGATTTCACAATCACACTTCACTTTACCATCTTAGTCACCTTTTAAATATCCAACACCCTACCCAAATCATATAATCTCCATAATATAAAATAAACTCTTTATCGACCATCTTCACATTCACTATCTCTCGCAACCTTGATTCTGTTTCGAGATTTTTCATCATTCCCCCAAGAACTAAATTCATATCCTTCACCTTCTCAAACATGAACTTGATCCCTATGATAACCAAACTATTGAAACGTGATTGTGTGTTGCATCAAACATAATCCTTAGTTATACATGAGGATTCGACTATCTACCATATTTGAACAATCATCAATACGTGACATCCCGATGTTTCCGCCATCGGTTGGGGTGTTACACTTAGGCATAATGCCTACTCTTATTTTGCTCCTTCAAAGTTGTTGAGCTTTAATGAGTGTGATGGAACACGTGCAATCTGGAAGGGTGGATGCCTGTACCCTGGGTTTTCTGGCATAGGCAAGCATAGCGTATAAATCCAATAACGGACCTGTTATGCTTACCTGGGGATTCCTGGAGTGAGTGTCCACTTATAGGCTAAAGCATGTCTTCTTTGATCACCATTAGGTTCAATTCCTTTGAAAAGTCAACGTTCTTGTTGGGCTTTACAGCTAGACAAGGGCACTCCAAGCATTTTATGCAAGTTTTTCAATAATACTCTCTCGTTTCATATACAATATTTTGTATTTCATATATTGCTTACAAGTTCATACTTTCATAATCATCTGTACGGTTATACACTTACATTTTCTAATCTCATGATTATTCATTGACTGCCTCATAGATGTCTGCTCGCCGCATGCTCCGTGATGCCAGCCAACGCACTGTTCGTGCTTCTGGACAACGTTCTGAACGTCACCTCGCATCTCTAGTCGCTCAGGAAATTGCTGCAGTGATCCCAAATCTTGTCAGTGAGTTAACCCATAATAGTAACAGTGCTAACACAGGCACGACTCAATTTCGGTGCACTTTCAAACACTTTAACTCCTGCAACCCCACAAAATTTACTGGTGTGGAGGGTGCTACTGGCCTTCTCCAGTGGTTCGAAAGCATGGAGAACACCTTTGTGAACAGCGAGTGTCCTAACGAACTCCGCGTTAGCTATGCCACTAGTGTCCTTCAAAAGAGGCATTAACTTGGTGGAACGGCGAAAAACGCAACCGGGGCACTGAAGTTGCTTTAGCACTGACTTGGGAGGAAGTTAAAGAGTTGATGATTGCAAAGTTTTGCCCTAGAAATGAAATCAAAAAGTTAGAGGATGAATTTTATGAGCTGAAACAAGACAGTGGAGAAAACCTAGCGTATACTACCAGATATCATGAACTCAGCCTACTTGTTCCTCATATGGTTACCCCGCTATCCCGAGCAATTGAGAAGTATATTGAGGGTTTACCTGATCAAATTCAAGATACTGTCACTGGTAGCAAACCCGTTACGGTAGAAGAAGCAATTCAGCTCGCAGCCACTTTAACAGACAAACACGTAAGGAAAGGAAACTTGGTTAGGAAGGACACCAAGACGTCTGCTGAGAAAACCACCCATGTCGTTCAACCATCTAAGACTGTTTTAGCAAAGGCCGCCACTACTTCTTCGAACTATAAGAAACGAATGGGCGATAATCAGAACCATGCTGTTGTGAATCCTGTGACTCAACCTCCTATCAAGAAAGCCTACACGGGAGTCCATCCTCAATGCAACACTTGCAAGTATCATCACCCTGCAAATCTTCCATGTCGTCAATGCACTAGATGTGGAAGGTTTGGACACTTTGCCACTACTTGTCGTGTAATGGTTAGGACACAAGATAATCATCAAATAGCTGCCCAGGAACCACTACCGATTACTAACGGTCGGACATGTTATAATTGTGGAGACCCTAACCACATGTGACATCAATGCCCTGAATTGATTAATGTAAATCAGGTGGCACATGGACGAGCTTTCAATATCAACATCAGCGAAGCAACTGGTCAGGATGGCGTTAACCCCACTGGCTAAGCCATGGATGGAATCTTCTTAAGACTCGAGAATCCAATACCTGTGTTTTCATTTTCTTGATCCTATTATCATTTTGTACCCAATTGTGTCGTACTCATAAGCATATAACATCTAGAAATTTCCTTTCATATTATTATGTACGAGCGCAGACTAGAAATTTATCATATTTGGTTACGTTTATTTTAATCGTAGATGATGTATTGTAAAATACATCTATTTCCAGTGTAAAGTTTGTACAGTTTTCGAGTCGTTTAGATAGTTCTTTTATTAGTTTTAGGCTTGTACCGGTCTATTTTATTTAGTATAAGTTTTTATAGATTTTTATTAGTTTTGTGTCATTTTTATTACTTATGTATTTATTTTATATTTTGTAGGTGTTCATGGACGTTGGAGCGTAAACGAACAACTTTTGAAAAGTCAAGAACACCCGAGTCAAGAGCACGGAGTTATAATACTATATAATATAATAGTATATTAGATATAATATTAATAATAAACTAATAATAATAATAATAATAATAATAAAATAAAACTACAATTGAAAATGTGACAACTTTTGTCACATGGGCTACGGCCCAAAGTGAAAATTAGGGAAGCAGCGAATGGGATTTTTATGTGTGGAACATATTATAATTTGGGGGGCGCAGATTATTAAGGGGAGGAGCATAACAGCGGCGATATCACTTGAGGAAGCGACATCAACAGAGAGGAAAGGCAAGATTATTTTAGAGGCGGATCAAGGGTTGAAGGATAGGTGCCAGCACGGGTCGGTTTTAATTCAATATTTATTATTTATTTATTTCTAACCCGTTGTGAACACCATGAATTTAACTGGCTTTTATTGTTTTGATTTTATCATGACTTTTATTGGCTAGACCTTTTCACTACCTAGGTTAAAGATGATTACGCATGTTTGATTTATTTTCTTTTGGTTTTGGAACTTTTGGTTGTGGGTGAATTTTAAAGTAAAGAACTTTTTATTTTCTGGTTTGATGTGTATGCGTATTTAGTTTTGTTTAAATAACTTTTATAAACTCCACTTGCGTTTTTGTGAATGTCTTTCATGTATGAATGCGGGTTAGGCTGCGGACTGGGTGTTAGCGACTAGTTTATGGTTAATTCTGCAGGTTATCCATAGGAGTTGTAATTGTTAGTTAGATAATTCTAAGTGTTCTACCAATTCTCAATAGCTGTGAGGTGCGAGATTGTTGGTCTGTCTAGGGTGTTAAATTGCTAGTTCTAGAGGCTTTGTGAGAAGATCTTCCTAGTTTCCCTAGCATTCCTTGTAGGCCAAGTCTTATCAGAAATATTGTAGTTACCCCTTGCACTTTCTGGTGTATTGTGACTTTCGCGCTGTGAGGTAGACTGTCTAGCGGGTACTTTAAGATTCGAGTAGGTAAGCCTGTGAGGGTAACCTCTCAACCGGTGGTTTAACAACACAACAGTATTCTAGGGTTTCCCCTTGAGAAGGGTCGAGGGTGTCTAGTCTATTCTTGATGTTTAGTATTTTAAGATCCCGGTTCCACACCAGTTCCATAGCTATTAGAAGCTTTATCATTCATGTGTAGGATTCTAGCCTAGGTAGTGCCTTCCCATCACCTGATTCCCAGTTCCAGTCTCCAGCTTGTGTTCTAAGTTATTTTAGTTTTAGTTTATTTATTTTTATTAGTTTATTAGAAAACCCCCCTTTAAGCAATAAAACATTATTAAACCAGTTTGTGGGTTCGATACTCGGACTTACTTTAGCTGTACTGCACTGACCGGTACACTTGCCGGTTGTGTGGTTTAGGTTTAGAGAGTCTTAGTTTATAAATTTAAAACTTAGAGTGTCTAGTTTAGGTTAATTTAGTTAGTTTTTACTAAACCACTTTGAGCACATCAGTAGAAATTTAAGACTCCACCTTACATTTTATTGAAACATTTGGACTTGATTTCCATGAAAACCAAGCTATTAAAAACATGATACTTGATCCTACAGAACTTTTCTAAAAACATGATTGTTTGTTATATTAAACTTGATTTTTCTTAATTTGATTTTCTTTGAACATTTAATTATTTATGATACTCGTAAACATGGCTGGCCAAATATGAACTATTTTCTATAGTCAACTAAGATAACACTTATACTTAATAGTTGTCGTAATTACGAACTTGCTTGCATGTGTGTATTATCAATTTGCATGTTGATCTATGAAAAACAATTACTACATTTATCCACTCAACACAGACAAACAAGGGCTCCCCGGGTGAGTGGTAGCTCATACTTAAATTTTTGTTATGCTTGCAAGTCGTTGCAAACCAATGTAATTGACCTCATTATTACATAGCCTCATTTCGTTGATAACGTCTCATTGTAACCCAACGTGTTTGTTGTGTCATCTTCTTGTGAAACTTATTTTCTTTAATGTGTTGTTAGATTAGGATCATAGAAGGACATAAAACCCTAATGTAAGGTAAATTGATGATTCTGGTCCGGAACGTAATCATGAATTTACAGGTACATTAAGGTGGTGTGAAATTCTATTAGGGTTTTTGGTAGGCGTCCAGTACGTTTTCAATGTATCAAAGGTGTGGTGGGTTAGTTGCGGTACACCCTATATATAAACACTAATGATGCATTAAAAGTGAGACTGCGAGTCGAACCAGGAACAAACTTTAGTTACTTGGTAGTTCATTTAGTCTTCTATAGTCAATCAACTCATGCATTTATTTTAGGATTCCTAAAACTTGAAGTTTAGTGTTTTACTAGATTCTTATTCTCCTTGTTATTCGAGACGAACTTAATCCAATCCCTAACTCACATCATTCGAAACAGTTTACTATGTTACCTATAAATTCACGTCGTGCCTTAACTCAAATTTTTCAAACCCCGGTTATCTTAATTTCTACCCCAAACATCCGAAACCTTATGTTTCTAATAACCTCGGGACGAAGTTTCTAAAAGTAGGGGATGCTGTGACATCCGTCACCTTTCATTTTATCTTTTGTCCGATTTTAGTCTCTCTCATTTCATGAATTTTCATCTACTCAAATCGTTGTCATAATTGAGAAAATTTCTTTTCTTTTATAATAATAATAATAATAATAATAATAAGGAGAAAAAAAAAATAAATAATGTTAGTTTTAGACATTATACTAAACAAGCCAACCATCCTAACCCATTAACACAACCCAACTCTATCTACCTATTTTCGGAGCCCAGCTAGCCCAACCCCTTGAGCCCATCAGCAGGCCCAACCAAACCTGAGCGCAGCAGACCCCACACTCCCTCTAATCTGTTTTTAAAAAAAAGGTGTTTGTGACCAGACTTGAACCCGAGTCTGATTCGGGTGGAGAATCAACGAACAGCAGCACTACCACTGGACCACATGGGGTCTGTTGGTTAATATTTGATTCTAATTAATTATAAAGGGTCACGAGGAGATTAAAACTGCTCCTTCTTGTTCGCTGCAGAGACCCAAACCAAACATTTTTCATGTTTGACTTTTGATTGAACCACATATGGTAACAAACGCCTAATTGATTCGTAATAATGAAATTGACAGAGCATCACGCATATTATACACGCAAAAACTTAGTCAAAACATACCCAATATAGATCAATCACGCGTAAACATTAAAGCCCGGTCAAAACTTTCCTTTTCGTCGAATTCGTACGCAATAGTATAAATTGAGGCCTTCCCTAGGAGCACATTGTACCGATAAACAAACCCCAATACACCAATTAACCTATAACTCCTCCAAGTCCACGATTTTGCCTTTGTTGACTTTTCTTTTGACCCGATCTATCGCATCACTAACGCATTGTAAGTCGCAATCTTTTTGCTTGGTTTTATTTTTCGGCATGTTACAAACAATAGCCCCAAGGTTTCAGGGGCTATTGATTACGAATTATGGTAATTAGAAAACTAGGGTTCATAAGTATTGAATTGGGGATAAACATACGTGCAGACAAGTAGTTAAATATAAAATAAGTAAAACTTTATCACCAACTGGTCAGTAGATCAGTTGGTGTTCCTCTGTTGATTAAACACACAGAACCGGCCGAGACCATGGGTTCGAACCTTGCACTCAACACAATTCTTTTTAAACCTTTTTGTTTATATATTTAATCTACTAATCCTTTAAAATAGTTTTTAAAATACTAAAATTGCCTTATAAATTTTATAAAAATTATTTTGTGTTAACCTAATGACAAAGTTTACCATACAATTTTTAGATTTCCAAAAATCATTTATTTAAAATATATTATAAATATTACAAGTTTATTCATTTATAATTTTAAAATATCATAAAAATAGCTAAACAATTTTATAAAATCCCACAAAAATTATTCTGAGTATATGAAACAATAAATATTTCAGGAATAAATTTTTATTTTGGAAAATCATTTATTTAATATTTTTAATTAATTTTTGTTATTTTAATCATAAATAAATCATAATAAATTCATTTTTCACTATTTTTATCCCAAAATTTACATAAATTATTTCTGTTAATTTAGAACAGCAATGTAAATTTTAATTTGAAATTTCTTTAATTTTAATATTTTTAGATATTAAAATTATATCTTTGACAAATAAAATAAATATACTAAATATTCAATTCTTGAGGAAATAATTTTAATTATTTTTTATACTTAAAACCTTATAATATGATCATCCTAAATCAAAAACCTACAATAGTGTTTTATTTAATTAATTACCGAATTTCTTTTATTTATTAAACAATTTACCTAATTAATAAAACAATTACTTATCCCCAAATTAGGAACCCTAGAAATACTTGTAGACTAGAAAGGCTTAAACTCATTTATTACCTTAAACATAAGGTGATATTTGGCAACGTTGGATTACAATTATTCAATTCCACAAGACTTAACACCTTGCTAATGTGAGTATTACTTAATCCTTTTTTCGTTTTACACTTTTGGGGTGATTCATGCACAAGTATACAAAACTTGCACATTCATTTACACATACATTTTTCTTCATTTACAATTCATATACGTGTCTTGATTATCTTTGTGTTTTATGTTTGAACATGAATGTAGCTTACGTACAAAATCATACATCTAGACATAACTTATGTTATGGTGCTCTTTACATATAGACGTAACTTATGTTACGGTGCTCATTTAGACATAACTTATGTTATGGTGCTCTTTTAGACTTGACATGTGTTAGGGTGCTCATTATCAATTTTACCTTACCAACTTTACATTTAATCTTGTTTTGTTTGGTTACTTATGTGCTTAGATAATGCCTTGGTAATGCTAGACACATGAATTGTATCGCTTTTCAACTTATACTATATGTACAAAGCTAGGTAATATTCACCAACATCATATGTTGACAAAATTTATTTTCGTGCATGTTTCAGGATAAGCTGCTTGACGCTTCACATAGAACTTTGGACTTAGATTAAATCAATTAACTATCCCTATTTTTTTGTTGTCATGTATTTATTTTCACATGTTGTAAAACAATATTCAATAATCAAATATTTACATTTTAGTACCATGAGCTTTTGAACAATCATCATTACGTGACACCTCGATGATTCTGCCATCGGTTGGGGTGTTACACTTGCATAATGATGAAAGAAAGGAGAACGGTGCATAAACAAAGTGGGAATAAGGTGTTATATTTTAACTGTGAGTAGTAAAATAAATTAAAATTAAAGAATATAAAAGGTTATAAAATAAGTATATGTTCCAAAATCTTTAATGGACATAAACAAACGAACATTTACAAAACCATTAGCGAACGTTCACAAACATTCACAAAAGCATTACCGAACGTTCCCGAGCACAAATGAATGATTGGCACCGTTGTTCATGTTCGTTCATTTAACTAATCGAACGATCTTGTTCATGTGCGTTCATTTATTAGACGAATGAATGAACGGCGGTGACCAATATGTTAAAAGGTGGGACCGCCAGCACACATTTTCTTAGTTGGGACTGGTGGCGGTCAATTGCTAATAGTTTGGATTATTTAAATCCAATACTCCTTCATTATTTGTTCATACACATTTTTTTTTCAAGAACGGTAATAAGTTTGAAATTAACGATAACCTATTCATAAATTCATCACTTGTACATAATGATTCTACATGGTGCCATTTGTGTGCCTATGGTCATGTGTTATCTATGTTGCTCCTTAATATGTACAATGAGCAACATGAATCTTATTTTTAGAAGGACTAATAGAAATAAATAATCCCAACTAACGTTCTTTTCCCGATAATAATCTCAACTACGAAAATAACCACTGGCGGTTCAAACTTTCGACATATTGGCAACCAACGGACCCAAACTAACTGAGGTCTAACTCCGCTAGTGTGAGGCTGACGTGGCATGCTTAACTGTCAAAATGATCCTATGTGGCATGCTTAGGTGGAAAATTTTATTTTAATAATATAATATATACACATATCCGTTTCACTAGGTTCTATCAAGATCCAATTCCACTATAGTATGTATATGATTGCATGTGTCATCTATCTCGTGCATTGTGATTATGCGAGTTATATACATAGCTTAAACAATTCTCTTCAAACTGGGTTCTAAACATTTGTTCTACATGAGATATGGGTATTGATAGAGGTAGCAACCTACAATGCAGGTCCACATAGTTATATCTGAGTCGGTTTGGCCATAATGTCGTCTCATTCATCTAGGGATGGCAATGGGTCGGGTTTGGGACGGGTTTAGGTAATCCCAACCCCATACCCGATTAGGTATGCTTGTCACAAACCCGTCCTAAAACCCGTCGGGTTTGTGTCGGGTATCGGGTATACCGCAGGTTTTGGGTAAACCCATTAACTTTAAAAACTTACCCATTGGGTATATCTGACCAAAAACCCGTCGGGTATCTATTGGATAACTACTAACTAATTACATTTAGCATTATTAAATATATATGTAAATATTACAATGTATAAATATAAAATACTTAAATCATATAAAAACACTCAAAGCTATAGATAACAAATAGTATACACTATTTTTTGGTAATTTTTAGCATAATATGGCAATCTAGATGGACAATTAGATATATTATGCATACATATTTAAAAAGATATATAAGAAATAATATTGGGTATCTAATCGGGTAAACGGGTATACTTTATCGGGTAAACGGGTATATCATTAAATCCCAAACCCGTCCCAAACCCACGAAAAAAATAAAAATTAATCCCATACCCGATTACCCGACCCCAAGCCCGCCCCAAATGTGTCGGGTTTCGGATTTACCCATCGGGTTCGGGTTTGATTGCCATCCCTACATTCATCTTTTATATTGTTGTTTTTAATGTCAATTTTGAACTTTATACTCTCTTGCCCTTTATGAATTGATATATTAATTGTCTTATAAAATTGATTTTAAAAATAAATTACATGAAATCCGCCACACAGCGTGCACGAAAAAAAAAATATAAATACCCGCAGAAACGTGCGAGCCTTCACACTAGTGCTTTTAATTTCACATGTCAGTTTTTCCTCTTTCTTTTTTATGCTTTTTTGTATGTTTACCGTATATGAGTCGGGTCACATATAACACGGCATAATTGTATGGTATAAATTCGATTTATTTTACGTTTTGACCAAACCGCAATACTCATATATATATTACATTGAGTTAAATCAAATATGGTGAAACGTACATTTTAATATGGTTAATGAATCACATGATGCTTAGAATAATCTATTTTATGTTAGCAACGCCACGAGTCATTTTACTAGTTAATTACGAAACATACGTGTGATAGCATATTGTGCCATATTTTCTTTACTCAAATGGATAAACATTGGTATAACAAGTTCGTAGCTGTTATCCTGCCACGTCAGAAATATGATCCTATTGGAAGATCATGGTATAACATAATAGCACATGATGCAGTGCCAGATGTCGCACGTTGGTTCGATCACCCTTTCCACGTGGCCTCATGGAATTGTATAATGAGATAAAGAAGAACATTAGGTTTAGGATGGCCCAAATTTTCAGCTCACCTTTGTGGCTTTGTGTGTGCGGCTTGGTTTATATCATTGACCATCCAATAGTTTGGTGCAAAGTAACGAGCATAAAAGAATAATAAATATATAATAAAAAGTAAGAATTAATTATTAATGATTTCATATTACTGTAATCTTTTTTTTTAACGATCAACAAATTTTATTTCACAAACACTAGCATGATACTGAAAATACATCATACACACAAAATGTACAAAAAAACATAAGCACTATCATCAACCGATTCTAGAAAGATTAAAAGTACACCATATATTCCAATCCAATGATTGTTGTTTTGCCAATGAGATAAGAGGATTTTTCCTAGTTACCGGGTGAGGTTTAGGGGTGCAAACGAGTCGAGTTGCTCAATTAGATTTTTTTTTTAATTCTTCAATGGCCAAAACGAATTTGAGCTTGGTTTATTTGGAGATACTAGAGGGGTACTCGCACGAGGTGGCAAGAAAGATATGCATTGTTAGGGTGTGCATGGTTCGGTTCGTTTGGTTATTATCCTCAACCGAAGCCAACACTGAAGTCATGGGTCTGTGTATTTAATAATCACCCGATTTTCGGTTAATCAGTTTTATTTATTCGGTTAGATTGACGGTTTTTGGTTCGTTTCGTATAATTTCGATTAATCACCAAACCAAACTTGGACTAAAAGTTTTGCTTAGAAAGAAATGAAATTGAGGTATAAATATATGAAATGGAATCATACATACGTGAAATAGAGGTATAACATATGGAATGATGTATAAAAGCTAGAAATATATGAAAATATGAACGGTCAGGTTCGATTAATTTTGGTTAAACAACAGTACAAAAAGCCGACAACCGATTCTTTGTTATTCGGTTTTTAATTAAATCAGTTTTTTGATGATTTTGGTTAACGATCCAGTTATTATTCACCCCTGCACGATGTTAATCACGTTAAATATCAATTTTTTTAATTAAAGAAACTATAGCAATGTTATACTCAAATTAAAAAGAATAAAATGTTTTTTCTTATGGTGTATATATATATATATATCATCATACTCAGTCAATCCCACCTATAGCAAAGCTAAGGTAGGGTCTGAGGAGGGTAAGATGTAGACAACCTTACCTCTACTCCTAAGAATAGAGAGGCTGCTTCCAGTATGTATGTGTGTGTGTATATATATATATATATATATATATATTGGATTTAAATACTCCAAACTATTGATCAATGGCCGATATCACTCACAACTATCACTTTGACTATAAATACTCATAACTTTACACTTTGCTTGTTATGTTATCCGTAAACTAAGATGCAAACACTTCCTCATCATCAGAACTTGACCCTGATTTCAAAATAAGTGTGACATAACAAACAAAATGTAAAGTTGGGAGTATTGATAGTCAAAGTGATAGTTGGGAGTGATATCGGCCAACGAACAATAGCTTGGAGTATTTAAATCAAATTTCCCTTTTTTTTAAATTACTAACGTACGCAAAAATTATGTTCGTTTAATAATTGTTGGGTTGTTATTTTGTTATAAGGGATAAAATGTAATTACTAATTAGTTATCCTTCATTTGGTTAAAATGAGAGGATTAAAGTGTAATTATATTGAGGGGACTAAAGTTTAATTAATGTTTGTAATACTAGTTTGCTCTCATTTTAGGTTTATACCTTATGCATTAAACTAAAAAAAGTTCTTACTTTTGGCCTTTAGGTATCTATGACTTTCCTAAATACATTATAATATGGTATAGACAAAAAAAATACAAAATTACACAGATTGTCCTTTATTTATTACCCAAATTGCACCTTATGTCTCTTTTCTTTCATTTGCACTCATTCAGTCCTTTATTTTCTCAATTTGCTACACCCTCTGTCCTTTACCCTAACTAAGTTAAAAAAGTTGGTTAACTTTATTTTCTAACTTTACATGTTTAACCTCTATAGTTTTGAATCTCACCTTCAATGCTTTGCATGGATGGAAACTCTAATATTATAACACATACAAACCCACCACATGTTATGAAGTATGAACTCTCTTCTTTCATAACTCACCCACACCACACCATTTAGTATCTCTCTCATCTCACACACACGTGATCTGGAAACAAGGAGAAAAAGCTAGAGAGAGAAAGCGAGCGAAGAGAGAGAGACCGAGGAAGAATCATCACCGGCCAAGGTCTCCGGTCGTTCCCCCTCCCTACTCTCCGACGGTGGTGGTTCTGGCGGTGGCACCGCCTTTAGAACAAGGCGTATAGTCTACTGGCATGAGAGTGCGAGAACAGACATATAGTCTACTGGCATGAGGATTTAAATTTAGTAGTTTTGCATATATGTACTATACGATAAAAGACATTTAACAACATTCCGATGAGGATATGTCCAATATTTTGTTAGACCAAAAGTTTTGCGACTGAGATAGTGTAAGTGTAAAAAGATAATTTTTCGTTTATAAAAAAACGTTGTTTACTCGAACTTTTGTGATATAGTTGAAAGAATAGTAGTAATGCATGAGAATAACTTTTTAGAAATCGAAGAATGTTTTAGATTCAAAACAGGTTCACACGAAAAGACTTCGTAAGTACACACTTTCATGTGTTTACGAGAATTCGAGTTGAAAATTGTTATAAGGCATATTATCAGTCGCAAGTTTCTTTTTTCGAAAACATATATTGGATCTGTTATATGAAAACAAGAAGGTTTACATTTGACTTGTAAATATGCATAACAAGTTTGTAAAAATGCAAGAGGAAACCATATAAATCAAATGTGTTTCAAAAGACCAAGATTTAAAAATGTTGTGAATGATAAAAACCAATGTGTATTGCACGAAAAGCTTATAATTACATAACATTTCTGAAAACAAATTTCAAGCTTTGAAAATAAGATCGAGTCACAGCAAGGAAAATGATAAGGATTGTGAACAACATGTAAGTTTCTAGCCAAGCTTCAAAAACCCAAATCAACGTTGAAAGTCCACGGCGCACAAATTTCTCATGCTGCGTTGATTGAGTGAATCAGCTCGGTATTTTTGATAATATGGTAGAAGTTTATGAGTTGTTTTGAAGACAATGGAGAATCCAGTTTGGTTTGGGTTGATTCTCCTTGATAATATTTGGAAGGTGTGGGTAGGATAGGTATGAGGTTGTGAATGATCCCGGATGCCTTGACGAATTAGGGTTTTTTTGTGTTTAAACATTTCTTTAACTTGTAAGTTCAATTTTTTATATATATATATATTTTTATGAAATGTTTGAGAAAATCTAAGTGTTCCTTGAAACCTTAAGGGTTTTACGAAATTTATACGTTGAAAAACTGTTTGTTTGTAAGGATTGTTAAGGCATCTATTTGGGCTCATAGTGGCCTATTTGTTTTCAAGGCACAAGGTGTATACGAAGTGTGTACTAATTTGGTGAATATGCTTCTCTAGAACTGGGTCTTTGGGCTTGGTGCCCTTGTGAAAAAGCAACACAGGAAATAGTTTGATGAGTCATTTGTTTTAGAGAGTAGTGTATTGGTCTATATCGGGTAAATATGCATTTATGTATAAGTTTAGTCTGACCAAGAGGAGCTAACTAATGGTAGTTGGCTATGGCTTAGGAGACTGGGTGTAGCAATATCGGTAAATTAGTATTGGGTAAATTAGGATATATTGTGTTGAGAGTATTGTGGATGCACAAGTGGATACAAAAGGTCATAGTTTAGGAATATATTGCGACGTCGATCAATTGAGTTTGTAAACCCGATGATATAAAACAAGTTGATTAATAAGTTTTGAAACCACGTTCGATTTGAACTGTGTGTTGACGCAACATTCCCAAAATCAAAATGTGGTCTAAGTTAAACACGGCGTTTAAAAATTTAAGTCGTGGGTAAAAATGTTTTACCGCAAGAGAAGTGATGCTTTAAAAAATCACAAAGCATAAGCGTAGGTTTTAATGCGATAATATAGTGGACAAAAAGTTTTAATAATGACGATAAAGAATCCAAAAGCGAATGATCAATGAATAATAGCATATGAAACAACAAGTGATGAAATTGAGTCTTCAAATGATAAACAAACATAAATAACAATAACATAAGACATTGGAATTGTTTTCATTAGAAACTTTGACTAACCCAAGTATTTGAAATTTCCTAGTGACTTATGGGGGCGTGCTTTAGCCTATAAGTGAATGCTAATCCCAAAAGTTCCCAGGTAGGTATATGATAACTCACATTATTAACATATAAACCAGGCATAAACAGTGTCATAATATGATACAATTAGGCTTATATTATTTATATTTGGTGCTTAATTCGTTCCTATTTGTATTTCTCAGGAAACTGGAGCTCCAAGACGGAAACAGAGGATTTTTGGGCAAAAACAAGCAAAAACTGGAGATTCCTGAAGATATGAGACTTGCAGCATGTTCCCTGTATGTTTTGAAGACAATCCCAGGACTTAAACAGGGCTAAAACCAGTTCGGGAGTGACCAAGCACGCCCACACACACTTGCACGGAGGCCCTGCATGCTAGAAGACAACGCAGCAAGCTTGGAGAACAAGAAAATGTACTGAAGACACTTGCACGCCCGTGCCACATCACTTGGCACACCCATGCTCTTTGAAACGTGTTCCACAAGGCTTAAACGACAAAATCTGACAACATTCTGGGTTGCACGCCCGTGCTTATACACTTGTCACGCCCATGCACAGACAAAAAGTATAGACAAGACAGAACTGCAGCAACAGAAAGTACCTGAAACAGCGTGCACGCCTGTGCCAACCCTTGGCACGCCCATGCTTCCCCTGGAGCTCTATAAATAGCAAGCTAACCCCCACCATTTGTTCATCCTTTCACACCTTGACTTGAGCACTTCTTGGGTTTACTTCCAGGAGTCTTGCAGCGATCTTGGGGTCCCTTGGGAGGCCTTAGGGCCCTCCTAACACACCCACAAAGGTTAGGCCTCGTCCTACCTTGGATAATTCGGTCAAGCGGGGGGATCATAGAGTAGTTATGCAATAAATATCAAGGGTCGTGAGGATCATATGAGTTAGATATCAGTTGAAGATGGAGAACTTGTCTATGAGCAGTCATGTTCTTGTGTTGACTATTTCTTATGGTTGTATCTTTTCATAATTCCCGAACCCACTTCGATTTGTAGACTTTTTTTAATTTGAGAATAAACAAACGTAGACCCATTAGTAAATATGTAATGATAAAAAGAAACTCAAGCTTTTATTAATTTGAGAATAAACAAAAGTACATGGACTAGATTTGTAAATGTGATCATATAAGGACTAAATTTGTAATCTTGGCAAAAATATAAGGGGCGGATGTTACACCCACCTTGATTCAAATTTGGGCAATACTTCCTAAAATGCCCTACTTCACCACAATCAAAACACCCTCGATTTCCCTGAGGAGCAGGAGTGGGGACAACTGCTTGAGTCTGCCCTGGCTGAAGATTGACTCTACAGTCCTTAACATGGTGACCAAACTGATGACACTGATGACAGCGGGATTTGTCACAATTACCCGTATGATGAAACCCACACTGACTACACTTTGGGAGGTTTCCCACATATCCTTCCTGCTTTTGCCCAGAAGACGACCCCGATGCTTCTATCCTCTTCACTTGCTGTTGAGGCTGAATTGATGCTGATCCTTTTCCCATACTTTCTCACTTTCTCTTGTTGCTCTCAGGGGCTTTCACAGCAGTGCCCCTAGGAGGCAAATCACCCTCAGCAACCTTCATGTTGGTCAACTTATAAGCCAACCGAACAGTACCCAGTAGTGTGGTAGAATCCCCAGCAGCCACCAACCCTGCAATCTCCGGCACTAACCCAGCAATATATTGTTCAATCCTCTTGTACTCTGGTGTAGCCAACTCAGGACACATCACTGCCAGCTCATGATGCTTAGTAGTATACTCTTCGATCTCAGAACCCACCATCTTATGATTCCATAACTTCGCTCGCAACTTCCGAATGAACTCCATCCATGGCATGGCATTGGCTTCCCTTAAGCCAAGAGTCTGAGTAGTAGAGTTCCACCAGGTCAAAGTAGGACCCTCAAAAGTTCTCGTAGAAAACTTCACATGATCAGCATCTGGACAGTTACACATAGCAAAAACCGACTCAATCTTCTCAAGCCATCTGAGCAGTCCCACTGCTCCGTCAGTACCACTGAAGCTGTGAGGCTTGTAGTCCATAAACAACTTAAAGGTAGACATAGGCCGCACCGGATGAAGCGGATTAACAGTATTACCACCAAGAGCCTGCTTAGCGGCCTAAAAGGCAGCTAGTGCAACATTCAATTGCTGTTGCAACAGGTTATTCAACTCATCCTATGTCATAGTGATGTTACCACGACCCCCGCCGCGAACACCGCTGCCACGGCCACTAGTACGACCACCTCGACGACCACCACGTACACCAGATATCTTCTGCCAAGCACAAAGACAAGATACTCAGGTTCATCACTAGTACAAACCACTAGTAACCACAAGAATTAAGATCTAGGCCCAATCCAGGACCATCTGTCCAAACACAAAGTACACCAGGATTTTCATGCATCTCAGCTTATGATTCCGTGTGCACCCAAAATGATAAACCATTCCACATGGTCCTCCAAGCGTACTCCCAGTTTGAAGCTCAAGTCACCGGACACTAACACCTAGGGATGTACCACTAGAAGTACAAGTGCAAGATAGTGTGTGTAGGTGAGTGTGTCCATTAGAGTATAGAATGGAGATGTCCGAATTGTGGATAGATCTCAAAGGTATGTTGAAGCTACTCCAATGTACACCACCGTCGTGCCAACAAGTCAGCCTCCTCGTCCTCAAAACTCGAAGACGAGGATAAGGTAGGAATAGAAGATAGAAACAGATATGAGACAGAATGGATGATGTAACACATAGATGATAACGATGTTACCGACACCCCTGTAAATTAGTAAATGTACCACGTAACACGACTCATATGTATGTGACCGTCTAGTGTGTGAGACTCGGCTATAGACTATACTTGTTAGGATCTGAGTTTGTTTGTTTTGATTGTTTAACTAAATGATGGTAATAATGAAATGAAAATAGAATGAAAGTGCAGCGGAATAATAAACTGTAAATCAAAACAAGAGAGTAAATGTTTTTAGATCGAATGCTTTCATTAATTCAAAGATTACAATCGTACAAGTTACTCCCCCTCAGCCTGATCACACAGTGTTTGTCAGAGAGAATGTTTTGTGTGTGATACAATAGAACAGTACGTGCACTGTTCTATTTATAGACTGACTCAAACCACTGATGACCTAGGCTGACGTCACCTAAGACAGTGACCTCTAACAGAATAACAAACTTAAACATCTGCTATACAAACTACTGTTACATTGAAAGCACTGATATTAAACAGCTGTTGAAGATAAACTCTGATGAGTCTTGTATCCACTGCTGGAGCCTAGGTGCTGTTGGTTTCAGCAGTGCTTTGGTCTTCAGTACTTGTATCAGCAGTTGCTCTTCATCAGACCTTTGGTCAGCAGTTGTTCTTCATCAGTTGTTTCCTCAGCAGTTCTTTATATCAGCAGTTGTTGAGCAGTTGTTTGGATAGAACAGTAGTTAGGGTCAGCAGTCTTTTGGGAGAAGCAAGTTGTAAAGACTGTTTATTCAAGGATCAAATAGATAGCATATTTTGGCTTTCCAATCATCTGTTCTTCTCCAGGTCAGCAGACCCAACAATCTCCCCCTAGAACAGATGATGCCAAAACTCAGCTTTATTCATTGATCTTTATTTCTCATCAGACTTTCTCTTATTTGACCTTTGAATTGTAGTTCAAAGTTCAAAGCAAATAGGTCTTCTTCATCTCTTTCTAGATCCAGATTTAGCAGTGCTTGGTGATCTTCTGCACATAGGCTGTAAGCATCATCCATGCTGATCTTCTGAACCCTTCCATCTGACCTGAGCAATGTCAATTCGTGGTTGTCTTTATTGACCTTCCACTTTAGAATTTTTGAGTCAGTGGATTTGCTGAGATGAACCTTTATTCTTGATGAGTTGGGTGAAGGTGGTCTTCCAATGAGTTCTCTGAGTTTCTCTGTTGTAGGATCAGAGAAATAATGTATTTGATTGAAGAGCCCTTCCTTGATAAATGTGTCAGCAAACTTTCTTTGATCTTCCTCTGACATCTCCTTCTGCCTTTTGAACTGTCTACTTGCAGCAGCTGTGAGATCAGAGGTTTCAAGTAAGCTGTCCAGATTAAAAGTCTGTTGGGGTCTCTTCATCATTGGCTCATCAGTGTAAATTGGTTTTCTTGGAAGGCTGGGATCCTTCTTTCTATTCTCTTCCAGACTTTTGTAGGTTTCAACCAACCTTAGCTCTGACCATCTGGAAACAGACCTCATCTCCCCATAGTTGGCAGCTACAATCTCCTGCCTCATCCTTTTGAACTTCAAGGCTCTGACTGGGTCTCTGCCTTTGCCAAAATTGGGAGTGGAGACTTTAGCTTTGGGGTCTTTGGCCATTTCTTCAATTCTGATCAGTTCTTCTCTCAAAGCATGAGTAGTCCAGCCATTGAACTGCTTTTTGTTTGCTTTGTAAGGCTTGGTTGCCATTATCTGTTCAAGAAGGGATTCCCTTACCTCCTTTTCCAAATCTACACTGAGAGGCATGGTGGACATGGAATTGCTCAGGGTCTTAGCAAAGTCTTCAATCCTTCTGAGTTTGCTAAGCTCTGCTGAATGGATGCCCTGAGCAGTCCTGTCATCCTTCCCTTTGCATTTCTCCCTGATGATGGCATCCACCTGTTCACCCTTGTATTTTAGATAGGTATCAATGTTGAGAGGAACAGGGAAGTTTGGGAGAGATGGGAAGGATCTTTCAGATGGTTGTTCAGTATTGTAGAAGGATTGTAATTCCCCCTTGAGTAGATCAAGTTCAAGGGGATACTGAACAACCAATGGTGTAATGGTTGGTGGTGGTCTATGGGATTTGAATTTGGATGTATGTGGTGAGAATGATGTGAGTGGAATGGCTGTGATGGGAGGAGTGGATTGGGCAGTTGAAATGGTGGTTGGTGATGTGTGTATGTTTTCATCATGCACAACAAAGGTTGATTTTCTCTTCCTTGTGTACATGATTTTTGGTGAAGGTGATTTGGTAGCAGTGGTTGGATTAACATCTGTTGGCCTTTTAGAAGAACCAGCAGATGTTGGGGTTTTGGCTGGTGATGTAGGTTTGGTGTTTGTTTGTTCAGGTGTGTGTGTTGGTATAGTGGTTTCAGTGTTTTGGGTGGCAGTGGTTTCAGTAGCAGTGGTTTTATCAACAGAGGTTTTCAACTTAGATGGTGGTTTTCTAACATGCTTGGCAGGTCTTTTCATCCTTTTAGAGGATCCCACATCTTCAGTTTCCCTTTGTTGTTTCTTTTTGAGTTCAATTAATGACTCTGCTTTTACTTCCAAAGTGTCAGCTCTTTTCTGTTTCTCTTGAGCAGCCTTTTCAGCTTCTAAGTTTGCAGAGTCATCTACTGCTTTATTCTTTTCAGTGGTTTGTTGTGGTGGTGCTGTTGATGTTGCTTGTTGTTGTTGTGGAGCTGATTTGGTAGACTCTGGTTTCTTGGCAGACTTGGCTTGACCTTTTTGAGAAGGAGGACAACCAAAAGGATCTAGTTTTGGTAGCCTATCTCTGCCACTCTCCCCCTTTTTGGCATCATCAGCCGTGAAAACATCATCAGTTTCATCCCTGAGGATGGTGGTAGGGGCAGAGCCAGTAGTCTTCAGCAGGTGGTCCTTGATGGCTTTGATATCAGCATGGGTATCTTTGTACCTTGCATCTACCATATTCCTGATCTCAGCCATGTAGGTTTCATGTGTCTGATCAGCCAATTTTCTGTGAGCTATGATGATGGGGGAAACTGATTTCCATAACTCATTGGCTATATCAGCTGTGGATGGTTGACTCTTGGAGAGATCTGCAATTGAGCTCAGAAGAAGCTTGACATCAGATTTGATGTCAGCAACAGAGGTTTCAATAACAGAAACTCTGTCCGTCAATTCTTGGTATTTTGACCCATCTCCTAAATTAATAGGATCATCTGAGTCCCTACCAGTGGTAGTTCTACCTGATTCAGGCCTAATAGGTGAATCAGATGCCCCTTTGTCTTGGTACTGGGGACTTCCAACTGTTTTTGGAGACACTATAGTGGCTTCAACAGTTGTTGCCTTCAAGGGAGTCTTAGCTATGTAATCACTGTCCTGATGTGAGACAGTGGTCTCTACATCAGTAGTGGCTGCTCCTCTTGAAAACTCACCTAGAGTTTCATTGAACCCAGGTGGTGTAACCTCCTCTTCTGTTTGTGGGATAGCAGATTGAATATTCTCAGGGCCAGTCACTTGTTGGAGTATACTCTCAGTGACAGGTGGAAGAGAGGAACTGGGATCTTCCTGAGATTTTTCAATTGCTTCAAACAGAGGTTGCATTGTTTGTGGGACATGTGATGGTGAGAGTGGTGGAGTAAGAAGAGAATTAGCCCTGGGAGAGGGGCTTGTGAACATATGGTCAAGTGACTCAAATGCATCATGATGTGTGTCCCCTTGGCTTACAACATGATCCTTTTGAGAGGATTCATGAGGAGTTTGGTCAGGTGGAGGTATGTCCAACTGTTGTGAGGAAGTAACAACAGTGGTTTCAGGTTGCTTTTGTTGTGCAACAGAGGTTTCTTCTGGTACCTCAACATCCAGAAGCCTCATTTGTGGTTGAGTGGTGGTTTTTGTGGATGGATGTTTCCTTTTGGAAGTGGCTGGTGTGGGTTTCACAGCACTGGATGTAGTGCCATGATCACCAGGAGCAGTGGGCTCAACAACAGAGGTTTTGACAACAGTTGTTGCCTTTGTCCTCTTTGTTTGTGTTTTAGAAACTTTTGACACTTTAGACACTTTTTCTTGGGTGCTTCCACCCAGCATTCTTGTGAAAGTTTCATCAGTTAAGCTTTTCATTTGCATAGCAGCACCCTTTTTGAAAACTTTTTCTGGTAATAATTTTTGTAAGATTACACTAAGAATTCTTGGGTAAATAAGAAAAGCATTGTTTGACCCAGACTTGACTGCTTTCACATTTGATACCAAGTCCATGAACAATCCATGGGAAAGATTGAAGTCAGAGTTTGACAACATAGCATAACCCAGATATTGCATCCTCAATGGAATTTCATTAAAGGATGTGGACTTAGCAGAGACACAAAGAAGAAGAGTATGGAAGAAAAATTTCATAACTGGAGGGAAAAACTTTTTGAAAAGAGTTGATCCAGTCATCTGACCATCATACCCTCTTTCTTGGAACTCAGTGTGAAGCTCTGTTTTAGTAAAGGAATCCTTACCTGCCAGGTCATTCAGTGTGAAGGTTGTGGATATGATATCAGGGGTAATGATGATACTGGTTTCTCCAATTTTGGAAATAATGGATGTAGGCTTTTTGTCTTGTAGTAGAAACTCAGCATTCAACCAAAATTCTTGGAGTGTATCAAGATAAATGGGGGCGTTGGCGGTTAGGATGGGTAAGTATTTGGAATTAAGGAAAATGTCGATGGTGGAATGAAATGGAGTGTTGTCATCTGTTTTAATCAGATAGGGGAGACAATTGTGTGTAGCTTTGGCTTGAAGATCCATTGTAATGGATTTCGAAGGTGAAAATGATTGAAGATTGATGAAGGGTTTGAAAGTGAAGAAGGCGGTTTACAGTATTTTGAATACAATGAGACAGTGTAACATCTGTTGTGGTAAAACAGGGTTTTTATAGGCTCAATGAAACCGCTGATGTGGCCAAACCTCTGCTTATATGAGCAGACGTGGCAATCATCTGATGGATGTAACATCTGGTGGAGAACAGCTGTTTTGGTAAACAACTGATACAAACAGCTGATGGATCCAACCGTTGGTTTTTTTTTTTTTTTAATATAGTATATATATATATATAGGCGGACAGTTGTTTTATCTGAACAGATGTTCTGAAACAGATTTTTCAACTAACAGTTGTTTTATCTGATCAGATGTTTTGAAACAGACTTTTCAACCAACAGTGGATATGAATGAAACAGTGGTTGTTTTATCTGATCAGATGTTATAAACAGATTTTTCAACCAAACAGCTATTTTTAAAAAAAATTGAATTTCTGAACCATTTTATTATATTGTTAAAAAAAATTTATTTGTTTAATCCATGTTTAACATACCAATTCTGGAAATCAGATTTGTAAAGGTAGATGTGTCTAAAGCTTTTGTTAACACATCTGCCAACTGATCCTCTGTTGGAACATGGTGTAAAGAAATCAAACCTTTTTCATAGCTGTCTCTGACAAAATGATGTCTTATGTCAATGTGCTTGGTAGTGGAATGAGAAACTGGATTCTTGATGATATTTTCAGCAGCTTGGCTGTCCAACATGAGTGGAGTCCTAAGTGCAGTTATCCCAAAATCCAGTAGTTGATTTTGAAGCCACGTGAGTTGGGCTGTACAGCTTGCAGCAGCAATGTATTCAGCTTCAGCTGTTGAAGTTGAAACAGCTGCCTGCTTTTTGCTTTGCCATGAAACTAAGGCATTCCCTAGAAATTGGCACCCTCCTGAAGTGGATTTTCTTGTGGTGTGACAGCCAGCAAAGTCACTATCTGAATAACCTGAAAGCTCAATGTTTCCATTAGCAGGATACCAGATACCAAGTGTGGGAGCACCTTTGAGGTATCTGAATATCCTTTTCACAGCAATAAGGTTTGACTTTCTGGGTGAAGCCTGGGATCTGGCACAGACACAGGTAGCAAACATAATGTCTGGCCTAGATGCAGTTAGGTACAATAAAGACCCAATCATACATCTATAATGTGTTTGATCAACCAGTTCATCCTTGTCATCAATAGTGAGCAGCTTGACTGTACTCATGGGTGTGCTACATGGCTTACAATCATTCATCTCAAATCTGGTTAATAAGTTCTTTACATATTTGTTTTGGTGAATGAATGTGCCATTTTGCAGTTGTTTCACTTGAAGACCAAGGAAACACTGAAGCTCACCCATGGCACTCATCTCAAACTCTGCTGTCATGAGTTTTCTGAACTCTTCACACATTTGGTTACATGTGGATCCAAAAATGATGTCATCCACATATATTTGAACAATCATTAAGTGTTTCCCTTTCCATTTAAGAAATAAAGTTTTGTCAATTTTACCTCTTGTGAAGCCAATGGATAAGAGAAATGTGGAAAGAGATTCATACCAGGCCCTTGGTGCTTGTTTGAGTCCATACAAAGCTTTGTTGAGCTTGTAGACATAGTCAGGATGGAATGTGTCTTCAAAACCAGGTGGCTGACATACATAGACCTCCTCCTGAATTTTGCCATAAAGGAAAGCACATTTGATGTCCATCTGATACACCTTTATATTGTGGTTGACAGCAAAGGCTAAAAAGAGTCTGATGGCCTCTAGTCTAGCTACAGGAGCAAAGGTCTCATCATAATCTATTCCTTCTTCTTGTCTGAAGCCTTGAACCACAAGCCTGGCTTTATTCTTGACAACAATACCCCTTTCATCAGTCTTGTTTTTGAAGACCCACTTTGTTCCTATAGGACAAACATCCTTAGGAAGTGGTACAAGCTCCCATACTTGTTGTCTTTTGAACTGAAGGAGTTCTTCTTGCATGGCTTCTACCCAACTGTTGTCTTTCAGTGCCTCTTGGTACTTGACAGGTTGTGTGAGGGACAAGAAACCTGCAAAAAGACAGATATTTGAGGATTGGCTTCTTGTGAGCACACCCTCTCTGATGTTGCCAATGATTTGGTCTGGTGGATGAGCTCTTAAGTAAATAAGATCTCCTTGATATGGAACAATGGCATTTTGAGGTGATGGACAAAGGTTTGGTGACTCTGTTGGTGTAACATCTGTTGGTACTTCTGTAGTGCCATCAGATGTTTGAAATGGTAATGGAGGAATGGGTCCAAGTGGTGTGAAACTTGACTGACTTTTGTCAACAGATGATTGACTTTTGTCAACAGATGATAGGTCAGTGGTTGTGAGGGGTGAGGCAGAGGTTTGAGGATAGGACTGGCCAACAGTAGTTGACACAGCTGTGGCAGAGTTTTGACAATTGTTTTGAACAGCTGCTTCCTCTGATGCAGAATAGACTTTGTAGTGACTGGGGATCACAACATCTGTTCTGTAATCTTGCTGTGGAGACTGTGGACTACCTGCATTGTTAGTTTTAACAGTGATATCCTCAAATTTGAATTTATCTAAATCAAATAATTCAGCAGGGTTTGTAGGGATTTTCAGAGATGAAAGTTCATTGAACTTAACATTCAAAGTTTCTTCTATTGTCTTAGTCCTTGTGTTAAACACTTTGTAGGCCTTAGCAGTAGAAGAATATCCCAGAAAATAACCACAGTCTACTTTGGCTGCAAATTTTGAAATGGAATCTTTAAGATTTAAAATGAAACATGGGCAGCCAAAGATTTTGAAGAATGAGATTAATGGTTTGATTTTGAACAAAATTTCATAAGCAGTTTTTTGATGTCTGGGGTTGATCAAAACTCTGTTTTGAACATAGCAAGCAGTGTTCACAGCTTCTGCCCAAAAGGACAGTGGCAAACCAGAATCTGCTAGCATGGTTCTTGCAGCTTCTATAAGAGTTCTATTTTTCCTCTCAACTACCCCATTTTGTTCTGGTGTTCTTGGGATGCTGAACTGCCTCACAATCCCTTTTGACACACAGAAGTCATCCAACTCCTTATTTTTAAACTCTGTTCCATTGTCACTCCTGAAGACTTTTACTGGCAAGTCATATTGCTTTTCAACCTTGGTGACAAAGTCCTTCAATATACCTGCAGTCTCATCCTTAGAGTGTAAAAAGTAAGTCCATGTAAACCTAGAAAAATCATCAACTATGACAAGACAAAATCTCTTTCTTCTTAGACTCATGATTTTAACAGGGCCAAACAAGTCCATGTGCAACAGTTGTAAGCACTGACTAGTTTTGGACTCATCAATGGATTTGTAAGAGCTTTTATGTTGTTTCCCTTTTAAGCAAGAAACACAATGCTCATCACATTTAAATTCTTTTGATGGTAAACCTCTGACAAGGCTTTGTTTTGAGAGTGTGTTGATAGTATTAAGGTTGGTATGACCCAATCTCCTATGCCACAATTCTGTCTCCTTAGTGGAGGCAGCAGAAAACAGACAGACATTTGCCATAGGATTGTCCTTTAACATATCAATAACATACACATTGCCACTTCTATGAGCAACAAGCTGTGCTTTGCTCTCAGCAATAATGGTATCAATCTTTTTCACCACTTCTGGCCCAATAATCTTACAAGTTTTCTTTGTGAAAAATGAGCCATAACCTTTGTCACTCATTTGTGAAACACTCAGAAGATTAAACTTGAGATTATCAATAAGATTGACATTTTCAAACTTGAGTTTTCCTGCCTGTACAGTCCCTGAACCCAACACCTTACCTTTAGAATCATTACCAAAGGATATATCACCCCCTCCATGAGCCAAGAAGTCCAGAAGTAGGGCTCTACATCCTGTCATGTGCCTGGAACCTCCACTATCTACATACCAAAGACTATCTAAACAAGCAGAAGCTCCCTGCACATCAGTAAATGATTAGTTTTGGTGAGTGTCCAAAGCCAAATTGGCTTTGGATGGGTCCTCAGACCTTTCAGACTCAAGCTTTGGAAGATGATCAGTGGTTTGGACCAATTTTTGAATTAAGGTCAACAACTGCTGCTGACCATTTGCCAGTGCTTGTATGTCAACACTTGGGGCAGCAGTTGTTTGATCACTTCCTGACAGATGATAATACCCATATGGATTTCTGTTCACTCTTGGTTTAGAGGGTCTTTTTGGCTCCTCATAAACATGTGGCAGACTGTGACATGGAGGTTGACCATAACCTCTTGGGTATTTGCTTGTGGGTGGAGCATCTGTTACTTGGACATCTCTAGAAGCAGATGTTTCAAGCCTTTTTGTAACAGATGTTTGGGCAGGTGTGAAGGTCTGTTTGGGCTTTCCTTTTGGAGTACTAACCACAGGGTTTGCAAGAGTTTTTGCTTTGTATTCTTGTATTTTTACATCAAAATTTTTGAGATACAAGCACTCTTTGGTCTTGTGATTCTTTTTCCCACATATTGAGCATGTGGCTTTGGAATCACATTCACTTGTTCCTTTGTTGATGTCATATGCTTTTAGAAGAAAACAGTTTTTGGTGACATGATTCTTCTTTTCA
Source organism: Ambrosia trifida (assembly GCA_028751855.1). Lineage (NCBI taxonomy): Eukaryota > Viridiplantae > Streptophyta > Magnoliopsida > Asterales > Asteraceae > Ambrosia > Ambrosia trifida. The sequence goes on along the minus strand of CM054123.1, from coordinate 36,231,436 downwards.
CAGAAATCACAAAACAAGTTAACAGTCTTTTCTTTCTTCTTCCCCTTTTCAGTTTTCTTTTCAGCAGATGTTTGAGCATCTGCTGGAGAATCTTTCAGGGGAATGACTTTTGCCAAGGGAATGACCCTTGCCTGAGGAGCTGTCTTTCCCTCAGGAGTTTTAAAATCAACAGGTTTATAATTCTCAAGAGTATCACACTCATCAGACCAAGTAGGTTTAAATTCATACTTTTCAAGTTCAGCAAAAGATGAGGAACCTTCTGGTTTTTCAAGAACAATTTTCTTACCATTTGGTTCAGTGATTTTAATCTCTTGACCCTGCAGGTTTGTTGGTACTATCTCAACAGACTTTTGACTCTTTGTGTCAGTGTTTTCAAAAGCTGGAGCAGTGGTTGCAAAACCAAAGCCAAACTTCACATGACTTTTGGTTTGTTTGTTGAGTAGCATCTCAAAACCTCTACATGATTCCACCCATTTTTTACATTCAACTTGGGTGGACTCAAGCTCACTTTTACAACTTTGATATTTTGTTATCATAGTTTGGAGCTGGTCTTTGGTTATAGTTGCTTCATGTTTTAAACTGCTAATTTCAGATTCTTTTGCAGTTAAACTTGTTTTCAAATCTTTTGTGAGTTTTTCAAATTTAACTTCATCATCCAAAATTTTCTTTCTAAGATTTTCATTCACCTCTTTGATGTTAGCAAATGCTATTACACATTTGTCAGAACACAATTCTTTAAGAATTTGAGGAGATACCTTAGCAGCAGCCATCAAAGCACAATCACACTTGCACTCACATTCATCAGATGCACCCCAGGGATCTGAGAGATTCACAACCTCTTCTTCAGGTTTTTCACCTGCAACAGCTTCACTAACAATATCATCAGTCACAACATCAGATTCAGTTACCACTTCCTCAGATTCAATCTCATCTACCATAGCCATGAAACAAAAATTTTCTGGTTCATTTTCAGCTTTGGCAACTAGTGCAAAATTCTCATCTGTTAGCTCATCAGGTAGACTGCTCCAATCAACAAAGCCTTGTGTAAAGAAGCTCTGTTGACTGGTCTCTGCAGGAGCAGAGGATGGAGCAGCAGTCGTTTGTACAGGTGGTTGAGCAACAGGTGTTTGCACATAATGAATCTGAGGAACAGTGGTTTGGACATACTGGACAGGAACAGTGTTTGAGGACTGTGCAAAATGAGCAGTGTTTTGCACATTTGGTCCAGGGGTATTATAGGAATTCTGATAAGTGTTGGTCTGTGGTCTTTGATTTGGATAGGTTATCATAGGTGTACCATGTTGACCCCTACATTCCCTAGCAAAATGACCAAACCTATGACATTTATAACACTTGATCTTTGATTTATCCAACCCAACCTTAGATCTGCTAGTCAACCCTGGAAACCTTCTCCCAGTTTTCTTGTAAAAATTATTAGTTCTTACACTGAGAAGTGCCAATTGGTGCATAATGTCCATTTCTTCCAAATCATCAGGGTCAAAGTATTTCAGGTCATCATACTCAAAGGATATATTGTCAGATGCCTGTATATCACCACCACTTGCTGTGAAAGCATAGTTTGGTGAATAAGAATCAGAGTTAAAACCAGAGTTAAAACCTGAAGTTATGTCAATAAAATGATCATAACTCTGATCCTTTGTGTTTCCAGGCACCTCATCATGACCCAAAAGTGCTGTATTCCCAAACACATAGTCATCAGACACTTTTCCAGAGTCCTAGAGCTTCTTTTTCTGGTTAAGCTCTCTTTCATAGGTCAAGAGCTTACCATGAAGCTGGGTCAGTGATAGGTCTTTAAATCCTATTGAGTTTCTCATTACAGTAGCAATAGTGTCCCATTTGTCTGGTAATGATCTTAAAAACCTATGGTTCAAAGTTGAATGAGGGTAAGTAAGACCAACCAATTTTAGTTCACTAATTAAGCAATTAAATCTCTCAAACTGTTGAGTTAATGACTCTCCTTTGACATGACTGAATGTTTCATATTGTTGGTTAAGTATTTCACGGTTGTTTTCAATAACCTCCTCAGTCCCACCAAACTGCTCTTTCAGTGCATCCCACAACTCCTTTGCACTGTTACAGTGTAACAACCCAGCATATATATCATTGGGTAGAGCCATGGCCACAATACTGAAGGCCTTAGCATCTAGCTCAATTTTCTGAAAATCCTGGTCGGAGTAGTTTTCAAGTTTCTTTGGCTCAAACACTTTGGGATCTTCAGTACTCGGCACAGTCGGAACATGTGGTCCGAAGATAACCGACTTCCAACACCCAGTGTTTTGTTGAGCTAGAACATGGCTCATCCGACGTTGCCAGATATTGTATTCAGATCTGACAAGCATCGGTGGCTTGTTGTTCGTGCCAGTGTTATGTGGATCGTGATTGATAGAAGCCATTCTCTGATTTTTCAAAAAACAAAGTCTGTTTAACAACGGTTGAAGCGAAATTAAACTATTACTCTGTTTTCAATCAAACTGACAAACGATATCAATAATTGTGAGCTGATTATTAAATTGATTTGTTAGATCGAATTTAATTGACCAAGCTCTGATACCAATTGTTAGGATCTGAGTTTGTTTGTTTTGATTGTTTTACTAAATGATGGTAATAATGAAATGAAAATAGAATGAAAGTGCAGCGGAATAATAAACTGTAAATCAAAACAAGAGAGTAAATGTTTTTAGATCGAATGCTTTCATTAATTCAAAGATTACAATCGTACAAGTTACTCCCCCTCAGCCTGATCACACAGTGTTTGTCAGAGAGAATGTTTTGTGTGTGATACAATAGAACAGTACATGCACTGTTCTATTTATAGACTGACTCAAACCACTGATGACCTAGGCTGACGTCACCTAAGACAGTGACCTCTAACAGAATAACAAACTTAAACATCTGCTATACAAACTACTGTTACATTGAAAGCACTGATATTAAACAGCTGTTGAAGATAAACTCTGATGAGTCTTGTATCCACTGCTGGAGCCTAAGTGCTGTTGGTTTCAGCAGTGCTTTGGTCTTCAGTACTTGTATCAGCAGTTGCTCTTCATCAGACCTTTGGTCAGCAGTTGTTCTTCATCAGTTGTTTCCTCAGCAGTTCTTTATATCAGCAGTTGTTGAGCAGTTGTTTGGATAGAACAGTAGTTAGGGTCAGCAGTCTTTTGGGAGAAGCAAGTTGTAAAGACTGTTTATTCAAGGATCAAATAGATAGCATATTTTGGCTTTCCAATCATCTGTTCTTCTCCAGGTCAGCAGACCCAACAATACTCTACATGCAGTCCTAGTTCACTATAACCATTGGCTCTGATACCAATCTATCACACCCTCAAATTCCACTTGTGGAGTTTTACCGCGAGGCGCGTGAGTCGTGAAACACCAAGATCCAAGTCAACGGTCACAATAAACGATAACTATATGAGTTAAGATAACGTAAACCGAACAATGCAATAATCAAAACCATGATCTCAAATACATCGGAAGCAATTCAAGTTTAAAAATCCAAAGTGAAGGTAAAACATAATTTTAAAGTTTCGACTCCCAAACATGAACCTAGACGCAAGTGCGACTCCGTGCGCCTAATCCGACCGCTGCTACCTTAGCGACCTGAGAAACCATGCTAAAAACATCAACAGTTAATGCTGGTGAGTTCACAGGTTTTATAAAAGCGTTTCCATAAGTTTTTAAAAGATCAATCTCATTACTATTATGTTATGCAAACGTTTATTAGACGTTAAGGTAGCGTTTGGTATGATGGAATGAAAGGGAGAATGGAATGGACCATTACAAGGTAATGAAAAATAGTGTGTTTGGTTGGTTAAAGGAATGGAATCACCCATTCCACAAGGCATTCCATTCCCTCAAAACCATTCCATCCACCCCCCATGTTTTTTTTTCATTCCATCCTCCATTCACCCTTTACTAAGAAAAGCATAACCCTCCACCACCACCCACCACCCACCACCATCGTCAACACCCACCACCGCTATCACCACCACCCACCACCACCGTCACCACCCACCACCACCGTCACCACCCACCACCGCCGCCACCACCACCAACGACAACCACCGCCATCCACCACTACCTTCACCCACCTACCACCGCCACAACCCACCACCATCACCCACCTACCACCGCCGCCATACAAAACCACCCACCGCCGCCCACCACCATCATCCACCCACCGCCGCCTCCACCACCTACCACTGTCACTCACCACAATTTCCTTTACCCACCACTACCACCGCCACCCACCACCACCCATCACCACCGTCTCCTCCACCCACTACCGCCACTACTCACCATTGTCACCCACACACCATCACCGCCATCCACCTCCACCCATTGCCACCGTTGCCGCCACCCACCACCGTCGTCGCCACCACCTATCACCGCCATCGCCATCCACCACCACGCTACCGCCACACACACCATCTACCGTCACCACCACCACCGCCGCCATCCACCACCGCCACTACTCACCATCGTCACCCACCCACCATTACGACCATCCACCTCCACCTTCCACCTTCCACCGTCGCTGCCACCGACCACCACCACCGCCACCCACCACCGCCGCTATCGCCACTGACCACCACCCACCACCTCCACTAACCACAGATTTTATTCATTCGTCTTACTTTGTCTATCCAACACAAAGTAATGTTTTGTTTCATTCCCATATGGCAACCAAACAAGACATGGAATGGTAATGATCCATTCCATTACCTTGTCCATTCCATTACCTCATCCATTCCATTCCCCCATTCATTCCATTACCCCATACCAAACAGACCCTAAGTAAGATACTGATGCGATTGGAAAACCATTACTGACACGAAGTCATGAATACACGAATACATGAATGCACGAATACACTAATACACAATTACACGAATACACGAATACCAATTTTTATGAATACAAGTGCGTAGCATGTTTCTCCCCCGAAAACAAAACTAGTAAAAGTGGGGTCGTGAACTCACCTTAGGTTGCGTCTTCTAATAAATAGAATAATCGAGACGAACCGATCGTTCCAACTACCGACGACCTATCATAGTGTATGTATAAGTGCTTTGATTAACAACCCGTAGGTTAACTAGTCCCTGAATGTCCAAACCATAACCAAGTACGTTTGAAATCATGTTTGAACATTAATCTGACCACATAAGACAAGACTCGACATCCCATTGGTGACCCGACATCCCACGTGTTAGCCAAATACAAGTAACCAAACAATCACATGTAAACATGCACTTAATACGCATAACAGTTCACCAAGCCTAACATACAGTTCACAAACTGCATAAACGAGTCCGAACACGTGTTATTTAGTTTCTAGACATGTCACGGGGTTCTCAATATGTCCCTAGGTGTCAAACCATGTTTTGGGGTCTCAAAATACTCATACAGCAGCAAAACACACGACTAGGCATCAAAACACACGACTAGGTATCAAACTGGCCACTAGGAATCAAACTGGCCACTAGGAATGCTAGTGGCTACCTCTGATAGGCGACTAGGGGCCTAGTCGCCCCATGCAGGTGGCCACTAGCATCCTAGTCACCCCTGCAGTCCTGGAGCCTCTTTTCGCGCGTTTAACCCTTCAAATCAAATCCGAAACATGTAAAAACACCCAACATCAATCCAAAATCATCAAACAACATATCCTAAATGAAACACTCCCCCCCCCCCCCCTTTATCATCAGTCTAACACCTTAATTGCAAGCATTTCCCAAAATGAAATAATATTATGAAAACATCACATCAAAGCATGCATAACTTACCCTAAATGGCAAATAATCAGATTTCTTCACATAATCACATTGCAAATCGTCATCTTACTCTTACTACATCATTCTAGCATAAACCCTAACATCATACAATCATCAAATCAACCCATAACATCCTAAATCCTCCTAAATCACTCAAACGGGTCAAATTGCATATTATCACCAAAACACATCAAACAACCTTCAAACTCCTAGATAATCATGCTAACAACTTATCCATATCAACAACACATCAAACACACAAGAATCCTCATGTTTTAATCATCAAAAACCGTTCTTTACATGAATCCATCACATAGAACTCATATAAAGGATTAGACTTGTTTTAAAACTGTTTTTCAAAGGTTTTCAAAGACATAAACTTTACAAAACCAGGTCTGGACCTTTTGGGATCAAAATAACGAGATTACAAAAGCTGAGGATGAATAACACACCTTAGATTTTGCTAGAAATGATGTTTAAGGCTTGGAAATGGTAGATTTAGGGCAAAAACAGGTTCCAGAGGTTAAGTATAGTGTGAGAGAGGTTTAGGGCGAGTTAGGGTTTCACAAATGATGTTTTACAAGTCAAATGTAACATCACATATTTTCCCCAAATTTATATAAAAAAAAGAGAAAGTGTAACACCCCGAAGTCTCGAAGTGTTACGTCACCTTACGTGTCTCTTAAACGGGTCGGGTCGGACCTGACCACCCGATTACTAAATTAAAATATTCCAGTTCGAATCTCGCGGGCAAACCGTTTCAACCGAATATATAAATAATAATTATGAGATTATTATTATCGCGGTTAAACGCTCCTTATCTGTTATTAACCCGCTGCCAAACGCCTATTATTCTCTTGTTATATTCGTTACTATGGTAACGCGAGTTCTAGTAATTATCCCTGTAGCCAAACACCCTCTATTATTATCCCTCTATATAAATCATTCCTCTCTCTTGTCTCTCGCTCTCTCCCTCTGAACGCAGAACACACACAAGGTGTGTGTTTAAGAAACCTCTGAACATCCAGCAGTTACACCGGACAGCCATGGCGGCTGTTGCCGCCTCCGCCGCTGCTCCGGTCCCTGCTGCACCTTCTCCGGCCACCATCGCTGCTCGCCGCCGCCGGTCCTTTTCTTCTCCGGTAAGTAACCCCTCCAATCTGGCTTCTGTTAACCCCGATAAACACCACGAACCTTCCTTCTTTTCTGATTATGAACTTCTATAGTAACCCCAATAACCTTACCTTGTTTCTATTGAGAACTGATAACCATCCGAGCCACTGTTGAACCCGAACGCCGTGAACCCAGCCTGTTGCTCACTGATCTGTGATAGATGTTGGGACAGTCACTCGAGTAAGTGACTGTCATCGGGTCCGTATCATCTCACTATCCAAATCCCGAACCCCTCTCTTGATTCTGGTTATAACTCGACAACCATCACCCGAACCTTTCCTTTGGTCTTGATTAATTATTTGATTATTGATATTGTTATCAGGTTTTAACCAATGTTTCCATATGTACTCGAGGACTATATGAACCGGATCCTATAACTCTCTTATTTCCAGCTTGATCCCGAACCATCCTTTGGTGGAGCGGTTCTTGATAACCATTTGCAAGCCTTTCGTTTATTCTAAATAATAACTGATCGGGTTTTCCCTATGTGAAGTGATTGTGTTTTAGTTATGAACAAGTATCATTAATTATAATTATTAACATGTTGTTATGTTAATTGTTATAGGGTACCAATTCCAGAAGACGGGTCAGATACCCGGTTCTATACAACCCCCGGTCAACTTCCAGACATGTTCCGATAATTATCCGGTGAGGTCCGGTTACTTATTTGGTAATATGTATATATTCAACTGGTTACAATCTTATAATCCTTTACTGACATATTGATTATGATTGTGCGAGGTATCGTTAACCGTATCGGGAAATAGAGTCGATACCAAGTCGACTCAGTGACTCGGTCAACACCCGGAATAGAACCCGGTCCAATAACTAGACGAGGAACATTATTAGAATTATACGAATATATATAAATAATACGAATAACGTACGGACTTGATAATAATAATAAGAGACTAATAATTATATATAAAATATATACGTTTATATATAAGATTCGATATATAAAACGATATACTAGACTCGGGTAAGTATGTCTAGAGTTCTTTTAGGTTCGCGTGCCAAGCTGTAAAGGCCAGCTTTGTTTCTTTTCGCCTAGAATGCCCAAACCCCGAGTTTAGGACTATCTAATATATATCGGATTCCATATATAAATTGTATATATGATATATATCCTAAGTATTACAATCTAACAAGTCCCACGCGTTAAACGTATCAATATATATATGAAATATAATTGTAATAAGAAGATATAACGCAACCAAGTGAGTATCGAGAACTCCCCATTTTTACAGTTTTATTAAGTGTTTTAGGGGAAATACATGTCATTTATAAGAAAACATAATGCTTTACATAAAAGAAGAACGATTAATAGAAGTACTATAAAGGGGCAATAGAAACACGAGGACAGTACTGGACGGTATCGCCATTTCCTTTCTTGTCCAACTAGAGGACAAGAACCAGTTTTACCCGAGTAGAGGGTAGAAATAATCATATATTATCACAAGCAGAGTGATACCATAGAAAGGAATGGCAACTTATAGAATATAATCGAAATAATAGACATATAATCGAATTAATAGAATATATAGTTCCCCTCCAGAATATAGAATTGTAAAGCATATTTATAAAAGATATTATAAAAGAATTATAAATAAACGAACTGGCCATTCACTTTATAAAATACGCGACCTCACCAACTTTATGTTGACAGAAACTATTTTTGACATGTGTTCAGGTAACCCAACAGACATGATGACGTGATCCCTGGAAGACTACAAGACTGTTATTACCCTGGATTCCGCTGTGTAACTCCGATAACCCGACCCGACAACCTGGCCACATCAGCCAGGGTTGTTACAGTTGGTATCAGAGTGGCACTAATAGCAGTTTTGAAGTCTTTAGTCATCCGGGATCTACCAGAATGTTTTTCTAAAAAGAAATGTTGCTTAGAAAAATAAATTAGAAATATTTAGGATATCAGGATTAGTAAAGAAAATATCAGTCGAGTAAATTTTTGGGTACCTAAATGTCAAACCATTATAAAGTTGGTGAGAACCATAATAGTATATTAAAAATTAAAACGAATCCACCACAGGATATTACTAGAATGATTATGTGGGATAAATTGACAATTCTGTACACAGTTGTGAATTTATACGCACATTTAATTTCTGGGAAATCTTACAGGATATTAAGGCCATATGAAATAAGAAAGAATACAGAAAAGAAACCAGATATATTAAAAGAAATCAGAAAATAAATTCCGATATAAATAAGAAATGACAGAAATTTTAGAAGTATATATATATAAATAGATATAAAAAGTACAAAAGTATTCTTCGACGATTCAATCGACTTGTACGAGAGTTTTGAAATCGTATTTCATTCTCTAGAAAAACTCGTTGATTATAATCATTCGTCGCATCTCTCCGAAATTCCAGTCTCAACAATCATTTTTCCAATAATTATAAACAAAATACGAATATACGCTCCAACTTGAACATTCCTATGCTCGAGTTTCCAGAAATATTATTTTTACACCGTAATTTCCGAAATTTTATAAAATTTGATATGCTAGAAACATATAAATATTGTATTTTTAAAGAATTTTCCTCGATTATTTAAATAAAAATCCACTATATTCCGCGATTATTTAAAATGTTTCAAATCTTTTCAGTATAATTATGAAGTTTATTAATTTTATACTTAGTCATTGCTATTTTTATACGAAACCAGTATTTCGATTTTTAGTAAAAATATATACCCCAATTTTTAAATAACGATTTATTCAAAAGGATTGAGAAAATCCGTTAATATTTTTAGCAAATTAAGTATTAATAATCTTTGAAAAACCCCAGAATCTATCTCAGATTTTATCTAAATTTATTCGTTTAACCTTAAAAGTTTTGATTTTAATATTTTGAGAAATCTGTTTTGTTTTATCAATCGGTAATAAGAATTTATTTATTAAAAATTAAGAATTCCGATATTAAGAAAGTTTTTACCGTGACTCTTTTGAATCGTTAATTTTATTTTGAAAAACGAATATTATTACGAAACTCGAACCCGTATCATTATTATAAATCCTCCCTAAAGGTTTTTATACAAAAGAACCACGACCGTATTATTTTGCCGAAACATATTTTCTACCGTATTTAATGCTATTTTCATAAAGATTTATTAATCAAATCCGTATTCGTATATATATAAATATTAAGAGCCTTTTTCCGTATAATTTCATATCTATGTTCGATTGTATAATTCCTCGATATTATTCTAGTATAAACGATAAATATCATATATATTCTGTTTTATAATCTAAACCCATCTCAATAATTATATCAAAATCTCGGTTAGAGGTCCTCCTCGATCCTTTCCAGAATTAAATATTATTTGGACAAAAATATTATTCTCGAAATTCCGTAATCAACATACGCTGGTATCTGTTGAACGAAACCGAATTCTTACTCGCTCGATTACACAAAAATATAACTACCGTCTTAATCCTATGATTCGAACAAAGTCAGGGATATTAAAAGATTGGATTGTTATATTGAATATCCTCCGACACGAATAAATTCTTGAATGATTGACAGTCTATTTCGTTAGACTTAGATCTATAAGTTCTATCCCGAATAATATAATTTCAACCCAAGAGAAAATAAAGAACAGAATATCGAAATAATATGTAAGGGACACATACCTATTGTGATTAAAATAAACAAATACTGGAATGTTAGGTGAGGTGGAATAGTAATTATGATCGCGACATAATTATGAACACCACAGGCACAGGAACATTCGAGTAGGAGTTTATCAAGATCACAGTGTGTTAGGGTCACGAACATATTAAGAGAAATAATAAGAAAATAAATATGAATCTGAACTATCAGCGTATCGTATGTGGAGAATACGACCACAAAACTGGCAATATTGTTGAAATTCCTTCGTGAATACAACTAAGAAAATAATTGCAGAATATAAACCATCGATTGGTTAAATTATGCGAATTATAGAAATCATTTTATTGATTTTAATTGCCAACCAAAGCTAGTTGTATGTCCTCTGTGCAATTTCTGTGGCAAAGGATATCCGGACCCTTACAGAAGGTATATCCGGACATTTGCCACTAAGTCACAGGATTCTTTATAAGGATATATGATGTTATGAACAAATCTTCGCAGTCACTTCGTATAAAAACTCACGAGAGTTATAATACAATCAAATTGGTAAAACGGTCAAGTGCTACCAAGTTTGAAATTTAAGAAGTGATAGAAGAATTGTTAAATTCTTAAGAATATAACAGACAAAAATCTATATGGATTCAGAAACCGGAATGGTAGAATCCAATGAATTATTAAAAGAAGTAAATTATAACGAATATAGATATCAAAATATAATTGATACCAAGCGGAATCGCGTAGAGATTCGCAAGGTATAATCAAAATGAAAACGAAAAATGAATAGAGTTATGCTCATTTTTCCAGTGAAACTCTCTGGCCCAGGGAATAACGGAATTCCTGTTCCGGGTTAAAGGCTGCGAGAGATCATTTAAGAAATCACTGTTCTGGCAAGAATTATCTATACGAAGATCCAAATGAAATAAGCCTCGCTTATAATAAGTTGGATTAAGAATCTATGATAGATTGCCTATATATAAGTTTATCGGAAAGTGTTTTCAGACACTGAAAGTATAAACTTCAATCGAATATATATATATATATATATAAGAGGGAAATTATTCCAAGCAAACTTATATTATAGAAATACTGAATTTATAGTGTGTGCTATAGATATTATCAGTATTTGCTTGGATATAAAAGAATATGAATAGATAAATAAAAGAATATAAATCGAAAAATAAGAACTATAAATTAAAAAGACATCCGATATGTCTGAAAAATAGAAAGGCATCTGATATGCCAAGAAATGTAATTATCGGAATAAGAATATAAACATTAATAGAAATTATCAAATAAGAATATAAGTCGTACGAAAACGGCTAGAAATTTTATAAGAAATATTTTACGAGAGTGTATCGAATCCTAAATTAAAATTAAGAAAGAATTCTACAGAAATAGTAATGTGATAAGTATAGTAATCCGGAATGATAATCATGATTTTGAGAAAGGATAATTGATGCATTGCTATAAGAATCTTAAGTCAAAGAATTGTAACAACGACTGTTACCAGTAGATTCTGAGACTATAAAGAGAAATTTACATATATTGACTGTAGAATTGTGAAAGACCTCATTCACGATAATACTGAGAAAAGTAAAATAATATGTATCGGATACAATGCAGTTAATCATCAATGAAATAGTCAGAAAGATTATTATAGATGATTTAAGAGAAATCTCAATTATCCATGAATTAGTCTTTTCCGGTACCTTTAAGAATTCAGATAAGATACGTCTAATGATATGAGAAACCTCCTAAGTATATCCACGAATAGAGGTAACCTAGATATCAACTATATAGATAGAACTTAAAGGATAGAATTTATAAGAATTAATCCGATAGTTACCAAGGTTATCCCTACTCTTAAGAATCGGAATTACAATGATGGTAAATTCTAAAGTTCAAATGAAAGAGGTAGTAGCTCGGATCCCGTTCAAATCGTAATAACGAAGGGACTTCCGTATCTATCTCCTAAGAACTATCTAGAATCCGTCATTGTAAATGAATCCGAATATCAAACGATGGAATTATAGTATCAATACGAAAACCTTTAATAGTCATATCGAAATAATACAGATAATCCATGTATCTGAAATAAAATGACTATAGCAAGAAAGGTTAAAACGTAATTAGAAATATGATCAAAATGTAGTCATACAGATTGACATTTCTAATATTAGATTGATACAAGATAGATTTCCTTGAGAACCAATCATGTCTAAATGACAAGTATTTCGTTCTAATTGTAACGTCCTTATAGATTAAGAATATAAAGGACAAGATCATTCAAATTTCGGGGACGAAATTTCCTAAGGGGGGGAGATTGTAACACCCCGAAGTCTCGAAGTGTTACGTCACCTTACGTGTCTCTTAAACGGGTCGGGTCGGACCTGACCACCCGATTACTAAATTAAAATATTCCAGTTCGAATCTCGCGGGCAAACCGTTTCAACCGAATATATAAATAATAATTATGAGATTATTATTATCGCGGTTAAACGCTCCTTATCTGTTATTAACCCGCTGCCAAACGCCTATTATTCTCTTGTTATATTCGTTACCAATTATCGCGAGTTCTAGTAATTATCCCAGTAGCCAAACACCCTCTATTATTATCCCTCTATATAAATCATTCCTCTCTCTTGTCTCTCGCTCTCTCCCTCTGAACGCAGAACACACACAAGGTGTGTGTTTAAGAAACCTCTGAACATCCAGCAGTTACACCGGACAGCCATGGCGGCTGTTGCCGCCTCCGCCGCTGCTCCGGTCCCTGCTGCACCTTCTCCGGCCACCATCGCTGCTCGCCGCCGCCGGTCCTTTTCTTCTCCGGTAAGTAACCCCTCCAATCTGGCTTCTGTTAACCCCGATAAACACCACGAACCTTCCTTCTTTTCTGATTATGAACTTCTATAGTAACCCCAATAACCTTACCTTGTTTCTATTGAGAACTGATAACCATCCGAGCCACTGTTGAACCCGAACTCCGTGAACCCAGCCTGTTGCTCACTGATCTGTGATAGATGTTGGGACAGTCACTCGAGTAAGTGACTGTCATCGGGTCCGTATCATCTCACTATCCAAATCCCGAACCCCTCTCTTGATTCTGGTTATAACTCGACAACCATCACCCGAACCTTTCCTTTGGTCTTGATTAATTATTTGATTATTGATATTGTTATCAGGTTTTAACCAATGTTTCCATATGTACTCGAGGACTATATGAACCGGATCCTATAACTCTCTTATTTCCAGCTTGATCCCGAACCATCCTTTGGTGGAGCGGTTCTTGATAACCATTTGCAAGCCTTTCGTTTATTCTAAATAATAACTGATCGGGTTTTCCCTATGTGAAGTGATTGTGTTTTAGTTATGAACAAGTATCATTAATTATAATTATTAACATGTTGTTATGTTAATTGTTATAGGGTACCAATTCCAGAAGACGGGTCAGATACCCGGTTCTATACAACCCCCGGTCAACTTCCAGACATGTTCCGATAATTATCCGGTGAGGTCCGGTTACTTATTTGGTAATATGTATATATTCAACTGGTTACAATCTTATAATCCTTTACTGACATATTGATTATGATTGTGCGAGGTATCGTTAACCGTATCGGGAAATAGAGTCGATACCAAGTCGACTCAGTGACTCGGTCAACACCCGGAATAGAACCCGGTCCAATAACTAGACGAGGAACATTATTAGAATTATACGAATATATATATATATAATACGAATAACGTACGGAGTTGATAATAATAATAAGAGACTAATAATTATATATAAAATATATACGTTTATATATAAGATTCGATATATAAAACGATATACTAGACTCGGGTAAGTATGTCTAGAGTTCTTTTAGGTTCGCGTGCCAAGCTGTAAAGGCCAGCTTTGTTTCTTTTCGCCTAGAATGCCCAAACCCCGAGTTTAGGACTATCTAATATATATCGGATTCCATATATAAATTGTATATATGATATATATCCTAAGTATTACAATCTAACAAGTCCCACGCGTTAAACGTATCAATATATATATGAAATATAATTGTAATAAGAAGATATAACGCAACCAAGTGAGTATCGTGAACTCCCCATTTTTACAGTTTTATTAAGTGTTTTAGGGGAAATACATGTCATTTATAAGAAAACATAATGCTTTACATAAAAGAAGAACGATTAATAGAAGTACTATAAAGGGGCAATAGAAACACGAGGACAGTACTGGACGGTATCGCCATTTCCTTTCTTGTCCAACTAGAGGACAAGAACCAGTTTTACCCGAGTAGAGGGTAGAAATAATCATATATTATCACAAGCAGAGTGATACCATAGAAAGGAATGGCAACTTATAGAATATAATCGAAATAATAGACATATAATCGAATTAATAGAATATATAGTTCCCCTCCAGAATATAGAATTGTAAAGCATATTTATAAAAGATATTATAAAAGAATTATAAATAAACGAACTGGCCATTCACTTTATAAAATACGCGACCTCACCAACTTTATGTTGACAGAAACTATTTTTGACATGTGTTCAGGTAACCCAACAGACATGATGACGTGGATCCTGGAAGACTACAAGACTGTTATTACCCTGGATTCCGCTGTGTAACTCCGATAACCCGACCCGACAACCCGACCACATCAGCCAGGGTTGTTACAGAAAGCCCTATTATCATTAATACAAAAATACCCATGTCTTTATTTGCTTTAACTCACAATATATATTACTTGGTTTTAATAATAATAACAACAATAATAATAATAATAATAATAATAATAAATGAAATCAGATTTTTTTTAGAAGATAGTTATATATGTTTAACAAAACCAAAACATATACATAACCCAACCATTTTCGGAGCCCAACAGAGCAGCCCAACTGCTGGCCCACACTCCCTCCCCCTCAAATCTGTTTAAAAAAAAAAATTATGTTGGAGCCGGGACTCGAACCCGAGTCTAAACCGGTCCAACCTGCTTAACACAGAACCAAGAACCAACCGATCCATGCTGTTTTCTTGGTTTAAACACCATAAAAAATCAATAAAACACCTCCCACGCTCCATCCCCTTCACCCAGCTAAACCAGGACCCGCCAAACCAAACCCGACCCACCGATAATCCATTTTTTTTCAAATTCGACGCGCCTAGGAACTGTTTTTAGAAACAATGATCAGCCCTTAATGACGAACACATTAACTTCGCTTCAAATCAACGCATAATTGACGCGTTTACAGCTCGTTTTCGAGCTTGATTGACACGGTTTGACCAACCTTCGGTCAAAATTCAAAACTTACCAAAACGATCGCGTCTCTATAAATTGAAGCCTACCCTACAACCTAAAAGTGCCGAAAATCACTAACCCCACATCATAATTCACATACCGTCTCTCAAATCTTCGAATTTTGAAGCTTTTTGTCAAGCACTTGATTAGCTTGTTCTTCGTTGTTATCCACTGGTACGAATCAATTACTCACTTCTATATGTTAATCGGCACTTGCCCTTCAAAAGCCCCATGACCAATTCTGCAATCGGGGCTTGATTAGATCGATTAGAAATTTTAGGATTCTTATATATTATTTGGGGAAGATGACTCGCAACTGTTATAAGATAAAAACAATTCGAAACAGAATAAAACACAAAAACTGATGTGGATCAGATGGGTCTTATTTGTGTCTTAAGGCTTGGGGACGGGTTTGACCCGGGTTCGATCCCCAGGCCTTGCATAATTTTTTTTTTTTTTACAAAAACGATTTATTATATATATATATATATATATATATATATATATATATATATTTGCATATTATTTCTAATATGTGTTTAAAATATCAAACATGATTTATAAATTCCACAAAATTTATTTTATGATATATAACCAATAAACATTATTATATAATTTTTATTTTCAGAAATTGTTTTATTTAATATATATAATAAATATTACAAATTTATTCAATTATAATTATAAAATTCTATAAAAATATCAAAACAGCTTTATAAAATTCCACAAAAATTATTCTAAACTTATAAATCAATAAACACTTCTGAAATAAATTTTGTTTCAGGAAAATCATTTATTTAATATTTTTAATTGATTTTTGTAATTTTAATCATAAATAAATCATAACAAATTCATTTTTCAATATTTTTACACCAAAATTTTATATAAATTATTTCTATCCATTTGGAACAGAAATACAAATTTTAATTTGAAAATTCTTTAATTTTATAAAAATTATTTTCATACTTAAAACCTTATAATGTGATCATCCTTAATCAAAAACCTACAATAAGACTTTTGTTTATTTATTTTTCAAATTTCTTTTATTTATTAAACAATTTATTTAATAATTAAACGAATACTTATCTCCAAATTAGGAACCCTAGAAAATACTTGTAGACTAGAAAAACTTAGACTTATTTATTACCTTAAATATAGGGTAATACTTGGCAACGTTGGGCTACACTTATTCTAAATCACGAGACTTAACACTTTGCTAAGGTGAGTTTACATAACCTTGTTTATGCAATTCTTTATACTTGAAACTTTATACTTAAGCAATTCTACATACATGTATAGTTGTAAACTTTAATGCCTCATGACTTAGACAAAGACTATTAGACTTAAACTTAAACTTACATAATCATTAGCTGTGGCCAAGCCGGCGATATACAGTGATAGATCTATTGGATTGACAATCCCACCTAGATTCGTTGACCATCTTTTATGGGGAGCGCGGGTGATTGTTATCATTCCAACGTGATATTAAGGTGAACCGTGGATGCGGGATGGACCTAAACTTGTCGGAGGTTTGATTATGTGCATACTATACTTCATGTTTATTCATGTAGACTTAAACTTACATTAGACATATGAATTGCTAAACTTTTATTCTTTTAAAACTTAATTGCTTGACATGGCTTATGTATTCTCACCAACTTCTAGTTGACCCCCCCCCCCCATTTTTCCAAACTCAACAGGTAACACTGATGCTTGAAGTCTAGAGCTAGCATGAGGAGATAATTGAAGTTTATGCTTTGTTTGGTTATTTGATGTACTAGATTCCATTCAAGACTTTGTTATGTATTTCAAATTTTGGATAATTTACTTTAAATAAATTTCAATTAAAACTTGAATACCATGTGCTACTGAACAATCGTCACTACGTGGCACCCCCGATGTTTCCGCCATCGGTTGGGGTGTTACATCAAGTATGGTATTTATAGTTGTTGCTAGTCGTTTCTGATGTTACACGCGACTAGGAACTGCAGGTGGCCACAAGGAATGCTAGTGGTTACTTCTGACAGGCGACTAGGGGCCTAGTTGCCCCTACAGGTTGTTGTGAGTTTTCGGCACGTTAAACACTATTTTAACACATATAAGCACATATTCACATACCGACAAGTCATATAATGATTATAAACACATAATACTTGATAAATAATACGTTCACATTTGTTCACCAATCCTCAGGACTCAAGACTTGCGTGTGTGCACTAAATCCGATGATTATACAAATCACCCATCCTTGTTCCTATGGTCATGGACCGACTCCCAATGATCTCTTGGATCATCGTAACGACTCCCAATGATTCCTCGAACCATCATAACAACCCCCGATGATTCCCAGAACCATCAAAACGACTCAACTGGCCCAGTTAAGTATAATGTATGCATGACTCACTAAGGTAGACTTACTAGTTTGACAAAAGCTACTAATTTGATTTTGCCGGTTGTCACATGTTAGCGACGTCTCATACAAGGTCAGAATTTTGTATCATAATACTAACACACGTTAATATTCATGTTGGAAAAAGTGCCATAAAGTATGAGAGATGTGACTTGACAAGTCTAAACTCAACCCTTTTAAACATATGTTTCAGAAAATTAAATTATAAAAAGAGTAAATTACCAAAACCGTCCCTGAGGTTTGGGCCAATATGCCTGTCCAGTCCAATCTTTTAAAAATTGCATGAACATTCCTTGATCTTTCAGAAAATAGGCCTACAGTCCCTGAGGTTTGGGCCAATATGTGTGTCTAGTCCAATCGTTGGACTGTTTAGGCCTATTTTCTAAAAGATCAAGGAGTGTTCATGCAATTTTTAAAAGATTGGACTGAACAGGCATATTGGCCCAAACCTCAGGGACGGTTTTGGTAATTTACTCTTATAAAAAATTAATTTAAGATTACCACAATACCTTTCTTTAGTGAATTAAACTATATTAAATTAAATAAAAAGGCATCAATTATTATGGACCATTGATCAAAGATCAATTGCCACTAGAGGGTTTGCAAGGTTTTTCTATTAGAAAGGGTTTCCATATTATCTTCTCCCTATATATATATATAGGGTAGGGTTCCTGTAGGAATATTGGTTTGTGTGAGAAGTGTAGGAAGGATTAAAAATTGATATGTATGCATATTTTTTGACGTATTCATGATGTTGTGGATTGTTTTGCTTAGAATAACACCAAACATAACAAATTAATAACCGAAAACAATGTATTTTAAGCAGAGTGTTTTAAGTAATTACTAGGGTGTTTTAAGCAGAGTGTTTTAAGTAATTACTATGGTGTTTTATCTGTAATTTAAATTTAATGACTATAATACATTGGATTGTGTTTTAAATTTTTGTATATTGTTGTGTTAAGTGTTTTTCAAGCCAAAACAACCCAATACATCATTCCAAAATAAAAAACATGATGCCTACATGTCAATTCTTAATCCTTCCTACACTTCTCACACAAAACAATATTCCTACAGGATCCTCTACAACACTGAGATTGGGATTACATGAAAACTACTTTGAGTTGCGAGAACTCGTGAGAACTCGACGTAAAATGTTAATTAATTTTTTTTGCACGCATGTGTAAAAACGCCTAAACCCCGACATAAAAAAATGAAAAAATAAATAAATTATTTACGACGTTTTTACACCGGTGTAAAGAAATCTTACCTCAATGTAACTAAATTAATATTTTATTCTATATTTTATTATGATTTAATTTACAACCACACATTTATTATTGAATAAAAAAAGTGTGTGGTTATAAAGTGAGTTCTTATGGTTTTCAAAACTCAAAGGAGTTCTCAAATGATCACATACCCATAAACACTATTATGCTTTTATAAATAGTTTAGCTAAAGTAGGCTCAAATTTCAGCGTCCACGTCAGCGTCATCATGTCACATGAGCATCTATGCCGGCGTTAGCATGTCATGTCAGCGTCCACGTCAACATCCACTAACTGGGTTAATTTTTAGTTAACAAAAGCCCATTAAGGGGAAATACTTTAAAAGTTGTGACTATTGTAAAGAATTTGTTAAGTACAGATTATTACCAGGGCAATGTAACAAAGTTTGAATTATTAAAATCAACTTTGTCTTTTGTTAAACTCATGTTTTTCCTTCTTCTCTCACTCTTTTATTAGTTATTGACTTATTGTAAAATAAAATAAAAAATTGGAACTCAAATTATTAAAAGATAGGTTTTATAAATAATTATATATTTCTTGTTCTTACTTTTTTTTTTTTTCAATCAACAATAGTAAAGGAAAGAATACAACAAAACCCAACTCAATTTCATTCTTTTCTTCCATTGCGAAATGTCAATTTTGGTACTTATCGTAAATACCAAGTATTATGCTTTTATAGTAAGTGCTAAAGGAAGATGCACAATAATAGTTTGCATTTTTCATTATCTTTACAATATATCAAAGTCGCTTATAATTCATAAAAAAAATTAAAGTAAAAAAGTTCTAACAATCATATAATGCACTTAAAATACTTTATAGGTATGATGGAATTAGAATGCGAACTAGATGAGTAGTTACATTAATGTCTTATGTTGAATTTATATACTAAAATTATCCAAACTAAAAATTTCAATTTAAATCAACAAAAGTTTCCTTCGTCACTACAAAAATTATTTATTTTGACATTAACTTGTTTTAACGTTGTAAACAAGTGTATAGTGGGACAAAGGGTATGTTTGGCAATAAGCTTTTAGGAGCTTCTAGCTTCAAACTTTTAAGAAAAAACTTATACTCAATAAAAAAAAACCTTGTTAGGTTGAAGGAGATTGAAGCTTTTAGGATGAAGAAAAAGCTCTATATTGAAACGCTATTAGTACTAACGTTTAAGAAAAAACACCTACTAGCTACAAGCTTTTAATGAATAAAATGACTCGTTTTACCACTAAAAAAACATGTATACAAGTTTTTAGTTATGCTCATTTTTGTCATTTTATACAGTTTACTAAAAAGCTACAGCTACAAGCTTCCAGCCATCAGCTAGTTTTGCCAAACATGCCCAAAGTAGAATCCAGTAGAATAATCAAAAGTAAATTGTCATTTTTCCACTTGTAGCTTGGTTATTTTTTTGAGTTTTATCCAATAAATTTTTTTTTTCTTAAGCGGTCCTTATAGTTTCAAAATCCTAATATTTTTATCAAACTCATTAATTTCATCTAAAAATTTTTGTTAGATGATGGGTATTTATGTCATTTTATTTTATTTATACAAAATTAAAAACTAAATATAATTTAATCTAACTATATATATATATATATATATATATAATAAAAGAAAATGGGTGTGACACATAGCACTTGATGAAGTCATCCCCATTTGATTTCCCTTCAAAATTCTCTCTCACGTGAACAATACATGCACTTTCTCCTACGATTTTTAAACGTTAATAACTTTTATACACGACTTGTTTAAAAAAATTACACTAAATTAACGAGCATTTTATTATCTTTACAACGACTACCATAGTGCTATACAAGAAACGAAAAAAATACATTTTTTAGTGGGTTTTTGTTCATGCAGAAAAAAACACAATTTGTTCAGATAATTTATTAACCATGTCTAAAAAATCACTAAGTATGTTAAGATAGTGTGTGTGTGTGTATGTGTGTGTGTGTGTGTGTGTTTTAACCTACTATTACATACAAGAACCCGCTAACTACATTAATATTCACATGTATTGTCAGTTTGGTAACAATCATTTTTTTTTATTTTGATTGGTGTTGCTAGAAACATTGATTACAAAGGTTGCTAGGCCGATTAGATGTAGCCTATGATTCTTAGACACCAGGTAAATCTCTAGCTGACAAGTAATAATTAAT
Organism: Ambrosia trifida; assembly: GCA_028751855.1. Lineage (NCBI taxonomy): Eukaryota > Viridiplantae > Streptophyta > Magnoliopsida > Asterales > Asteraceae > Ambrosia > Ambrosia trifida. The sequence goes on along the minus strand of CM054123.1, from coordinate 36,209,679 downwards.
CACCCCACCATGCATGCCTCTTAGATCATTTTTAATGTATGTACGTTGAAATCGACTGAAATGTGGTGATTATTAAAACAAATACTTAATTTATGTATGAGTAGAGAAAATAGTCGAGAGACGTGAAAGTGTTACCATCCTACAATCTTTTTATTCGATAGCAATTAGATCATTTTTATTTGTCTTCAAAATGGATCTTCACTGCTTACCTATTGATTGTTTTATTCGGTGTCACCCAAGATGATCGATTGTATATCCATAATACAAACTGACCAGGTATGTCATTTTTTCACATATACTCACTTTACACATCAGAATCGCCTATCATTATCATCATCAACATCATCATCATTATGACATATCATTTTATATCAATTTGGTTGTTTTTTTTTCAGATTCACATCGCAACTTTAAAGTGTTTTGAGGAAGTGACAAAGTTGTGTAGAGACTTCACTGGCACAAGATGTGCACACGTAGAATTAGAAGTAGGTTTTATGAGTTATGAGTCACCGAATGTTGATCCTTTACAATTTTTTTGTTTTTGAAAAACGATCTATTCTTTTTACGGTGCACACATTTTATCATTTTATATTAGATTTATTTATCTCGGGTAACTCTGCAAGAATAAACTAGTATAATATATAATAAAGATAATTATCGTTGTAACTATCCACAATGGGGGTGGATATTGCATGGCAAGTTGATTAAGACAATGGGAACTTAATTTAGCCACTAGTTAACACATGGTTTCAACATTAAAAAAGTCTTGTTGAAGGATCTAAATAAATAGTTTAAAGTCTCCGGCTGCATGGGTAATCTTAAAAAAATGAAATTTATTTTTATATTATAAAGAATTAATTACAGGTTAGTTCTTCTGAATATGTTCATATTACGACTTTAATACATATTTATTGAAAACTACACCACTTGTTGCATAAAGGAATATGGTTGGTCAAAAGTTATGCATAAACTTAACGTCGTTGGTCCTTGGCAAGGGACTAATCATGTTACATCAGGGACCAACTACGTTACGTTTATGCATAACTTGAGACAGATAGTGTGGTTTCCGATAAATATGTATTAAAGTCGTAATATGGACATACCACAAGACTAACCGACTAACTGTGTAATTAGCCCTTTTATAAAGAATTCAAGGAGATGGCCTGATAGGGTTAATCACTTCAAGTATCCATCATTGTTCAACAATCGCACAACAAATTTATTGTGGCTGTCATCGTTTAAATCTCAAATGTAATATAAAAAGTAAAAACGACGTATGGGTTGGCTTCGCCATTGTATGGGCATTCAACTAATTTATTTAATTAAATTTTGAATTTCGACACTAATGTTTTAGAAACAGAGTCTCTCGGCGATTCTTATAAATTGAAAGAAAGTTGATAACAATACATATTTTGCTTATGTGGCACGTCCCAACTTCAAAAAATAAGTTAATTAATCAGGTTAACTTTTAGTTAGTATAAAACTGTTAGCTTTTAGTTAGTATATGACTTTTGGAGGAAAATTGTTTGAAAGTTAAGATTGTTGCGGTAAAATTTTTAAGTACAGATTATTATCAGCTAACGAGGCAAAGTTTGGATTATTAAAATCCAATTCCTCTCTAAAATATCCTTATTAAATTGTAAGTTTCTTTAACTTCTATAAAAATAACTTAGGTATCGTTAATTTCACAAAATAAAATGAAATAGAATTTGAATTAAAATTTGCATAGGAACTGAAATTTAAAGGAATTGGTTTTGGAATTTATAAATTTTAATAAGAATTGGAATTTGGTGGAATTGAAATCTCAATTGCATTCTTAATGTGTTCGATTGACAAAGGAATCAGAATCTATGAACCCGCACCGCCCGCATGCATCGGATCAAGTTGGATTGTTAACAGGCCCAATGGGGTCAAAAGAGTGCGGGTCATTGATGGGCCTGATGGGGTGAAAATAGTGTGGGTCGTTGACGGGTCCGATTAGTTCAAAATCTCCTGGTTTGTTAATGGGTTGGTTCGGCTCCAAACAAAGTCCGAGTCTTTAACGGGATGGTTCGCGTCTGAACGGTCCGAGTTATTAACAGGCTGGTTCAGGTCAAAACGATCCATGTCATTTATGGGCCTGGTTCAGGTCAAAACAAGTCATTTCATTAACAGGCCTGGTCGGGTCAAAACGATCTAGCTCATAACGGGCTTGATGAGATCGAAATGGTGTGGGTTGTTAATAGGCCCGATCTGGTTGAAACGGTCTGGATCATTGGCGGGCCTGATCTGGTGAAACAGTACAAGTTCTTAACGGGCCCGTTTTGGTCAAAACGGTTTGGGTTGTTAACGACCCTGGTCTGGTGGGAAAAGTCCGAGTGTTTAGTGGGCTTCTTCGAGTCCGGTCGAGTCTCTACCAGTGTGGGTCGGGCCGGGTGCAGTGGACGGTGGCTGGGTGGCGGACGCAATAACCTCAACCAGTTGAAGATTTCAATGAATTACTTGAAATTTTTCACATATTGGAAGGATTTTCAATATCTACGGTTATAGGAATTTGAAGGATTTCAATTTCTTTATTAACCCAACAGTCCAACACAATAAAAAATGAAATTGATATTTCAATTCATTCTTTTTTTTTTCTTTTTTTTTTATTATTATTGAAACGAAGAAATGCTTGTATTCCATGATTGTCACGATAGGTAGTTTTTCCAGTCCTAATCTAAAAAAGGATTGGATAACATGAGAAAGAGATGTGAAGTCCATGTTCAATGAACTTGTATAATTTTATCATACACGATGAATGCAAATGCCCTCAACTATTGAGTGATCTTTTTATCTATAATATTCAAAGACGACAAATTATAAAAGTTTTTAAAAGTGACGTTTTTGTTTTTTATGTTTTTCTTGGATTAATACACTTGAGAAACATATATTTCAAAACTATTTACCCACCATTTATGAATATACATCATCATTGTTTCTTAATCATATTAAGGATCAAACCGACGGTATTACTTGTCTATTTGTTGGACTGTTTTTAAATAGAAATTATAAATAATTCAACGTGTGTATATATAAAACAAATGTACATACCTAGTAATATCTTATTCGTAAAATAAAGCATGCGAAGGGGTAAAGATAAGTGCAAAACTTACATTTACCATAGAAGATAGAGATTGCTTCTAATGATGCCTCTAGCTCAACAAACTTTTTTACAGTATAAAATACAAATATTTTGTGCGTACTAGTAGTTGAAGAAAAAGGAAAGAGGACATGAAAAGGAGTCACGAAGCACCTAAAAATTATCTGGGGCACAGGAAGAAAGGTGAACATAATGGTAGGACTAGCTATCAAACCAAGACAAATCTGCACAACCTCGTTAAAAATTTCCAACTTTTATCCTACATCTACAAGAACAATTTCTATCACCTTTCATGTCCTATGTCCTAAGATGTACAAGTCTAACAAATACATTACATGTATGGGTCTATCTTTGCTCCTCCCTTCCACCATGATGGTCCAAATATTTCTTATAGGTGTCTTGGCGTGTCTCCTTTATACATGGTTCCCAAACCATCTCAACCCCCCCCCCCCCTATGTGCGTGTGCATATAAGCTAAAACAAGATATCATACTATTTTATCGTTTGGTACAACAACAACAACCTTACCCAGTAAATCCAACAGATAGCAAGATACTGTTAGGGTCTGGGTAGGGTGGGATGTAGGCAAACCTTACCTCTATCCATAGGGATAGAGATGTTACTTTCAAAGAGACCCCCGACTCCAATACAAATAGAAAACAGCACAACAACAAACTATATAGCAAGAAATTACTAGTACACAAGACAAACAAAGGAAGTTGAGGAAAGTAAATAATATAAGTACTTTGACATTATAAAAGAACGACTCGCCTACGTTCGAATATGCAATCACAAGTCAGTTCAACATAAAGTGGGGGAGAATACGCACTAAAACAAAACTAAAGACCCCCTACAACTAAAAATCATTACCTTTAATCATATTTCTCTACAAACTCCTATCATGGATCATGTCCTCAAAGATGTGCAACTCAAGCAAATCTCGTCTAAGCAGCTCATCCCAAGTCACTTTAGGCCTGCCTCTACTTCTCTTACCCTCCACCGTGAGGGTTTCCACTGCTCTAACCGGCGCTGTCCAGTGGCGCCTTTTCACATGTCCAACCCATCTTAATCTTCCCTCCTTAATCTTATTAGATATACTAGCCACTCCTAACCTTACCCTAAAAGCCTCATTTCTTATCCGGTCTAACCTTGAGTGTTGGGCCATTAAGAAGGCTTAGGCGTGCAAGATGGAAGTAGCAGAGATGAGGATGTTAAGGTGGATGTGTGGGCACACAAGTACGATAACAAAATATGAAGTCTAAAATAAACAAAAGATGAAGTCCGAAGTAGTAAAGAAACCATTACATCAAATTATAGAATAAAAAAAGAGTTTAGAAATTAAGTCCTACAGCCGATTGAATTTGCATAAAGCGGTTAGCGTCATGACCAACGGACCCAAATGAAAACAGTTCAAGAATACTCAACCAAGCTAATTGTGTCGGTGGTTTCGTTTACGGATCTTACCCGATTCTAATAACAATGGACGTGAGCATTTATATATGATATAAGTCATATATTGTGTAATGTAAATGTTTAAACAATCATTAAATTTCAGAAAACAAATTTCCCAAAATAGAAAAGTGTAATTTCTTTGAAATACTTATGACATGACTGATTGAGTCTAATGAATATTCCTAACAAATGATTGAACATAAATAATAGAGGGGTGGTGGAGGATATATTCATTACCTTTGATGAATCTACACTAGAATCATGATTGACAACAAACTGAATTAGCACAAGATATTTTTTCTTTCCTTGATTTATGTTATTTAAAGAATAAATTATATCCTCACAACTCATTCCAATGAAGATAAAAGAGAGACATAGACTTGAAGTTTAAACATATGTAAAGTTTAAAAGTAAAGCTAATGATAAAGTAACTCCCACATAACAAATAAACTTGCAATTAGCATTTTCATTATAACAAGAACCAAAACCTCTCATGCCCCACTAATACAACCACAACTTACACTAGACAAATGACTTTCTAAGGACTTGAGACAGAAACCATACATCGTTTGATTAGAAACTTGCTGGAATTTTACAAGTTTTGGCTAGAATGCCGGAATTACAGATTTTCGCCAAAATCTTGCTAGAATTGTCTCTTTTTGGTCGGCCGACTAGGGCCGATTAGGTCGACTAGGTCCGACTAATCCCGACTAGGCCGACTACCGATTAATGGGCTGATTAACGAAAAATTACTCAATAACCTACCGACTAGCGATTAATCACCGATTAATCCCGATTTTTACAACACTGCTTGTAAGTTGAACTTGTGTTTTCTAGATATTGTACGACTGCTAAAATGGTAAATGTACCTGCGCTACCGAGCGATGTTAAAGAGGAAAATAGAGTGATCACTCACCAACAATGTCACGCTCCAATGCACTTTCTGTTTTAAAGAAGAACAGAAAGAAAATTCAACCAATCGAATTTCTGTTTTGAAGAACCCAGAAATCAGCTGCGCATTGAAGAACCCTGTATGTCGAGTTTCTGTATGCCAAGTGCCACTTTGTTAGACTAATGGAATTGCATGTGTTTGGTTCAGAGGCTTGCATAGATATGCCTTCTTTTGCAGTTACTATTTTGTTCTCAGTGGGGGCCTATGCCCCCCTAAACTACAACTAGATCCGCTCGAATTTAACCCATCCTGTATCTCTGAAAAATGAGCAGCATCTTACCTTTACGCATTAGGGACTTGAGGTTCTGAAATGGGAGGTCTGAATCTGCAATGCTTCGTCACAATCTTTCAGCGCTCCATCCAAATCACAGGTTTTCAACTACTTAACACACACACGCACACACTTTGCTATATTGTGAAGGGGAACAGGTGTAATTTGAAATCAAAGAAGGTAGTGATCATACTACTTAACTGCAAGTCAAGATTCCAGTGATATAACTATTCATTTATATCATTTTCCTTCACTTTAAGATGATTAGAAACCCAAACATTTCCCTATTGCAAATCTTTTAAAATCTACATGCACTCTAGTCAAATTACATTATAAATAGTACAATGATTAAAGCGGTTCTCGAAGTTCTCCACAAATTATTGGTTCTCGAATTAACACCACTCTATGTGTGTATACAAAATAATAAATAGTAGTAAACAACTTGATTAGAAATATAACTTATAATGGGTAAGCTTGCACAAAAAATAATTAAACAAAAAAAAAGTGAGCAAAATTGACAAAAAAATCAAAGTCATTCGAAAATAATGAGAGTTACATGTTTCTAACTTTTCAACAAATTAACAACAATAAGTTACAAATATTGACAGAAATAAACATAACAGCTGCTGTAAGTTAATACCGTATCTTTTCATTTCTACTTACCAGCTGGTTTTTAAAATCTAACACGATATATGAAAATGCATATCCTAAAGTTTGCTATTACTTCTTTATATAATACGTACCGTCTCTAAGTTCTAACTTCTCTTCTGCAACCAGACCTGACAAGAAGCTTTGCAGTTGTTGGATTGATTTGTCATAAACAGGAGGAGTTGCACAAAATATCTGCAGCAACAACATAACATACCTCTCGTTATCTCACTCGTATATTATCTTATTTGCATAATAACATAATAATGCATAATAATTGTATAATTATCATAACAAAGACTGTCTGTCACCTTGAGACCGTTATGAATCCGCTCCAATCCCATGTTACCAACATTTCTAAGCATTCCAATAATGAATTTCTGCGCCAGAAGTTACAAGTTCTCGTTACTACTTATAATATAATTTACGAAATGTGAATATTAGTCAAATGTCTTTAATAACTTTAACAACTGATATCAATGATATATACCTCATACACGGTCATTTCTTTTCTTAACTGATCTTCAGCTGAAGCCACTGATGATTCAGCATCCTCATCCGCCCCTAACGCCTCATTATTAGCTACGGATTTGCCGCCATCAGCCATGTCATCCACCAGTGTATACAAGTGGTCATTTGAGTCAGCACCTGATGACTCAACCACAATACCCTACACCACATAAAGACGGAATTTATATAATTATTTACGGCTTAATATTAAAACAGCAAAATGGGGATCAACCTTGTTTATCCAGAAATTTATCCTCTTTTGAAGGGTGTCTATAGGGACCCCGATAGCAGCTGCAAGATTCTTGGACGTCCAACTGAAATAAAACACGCAAGTAGTAATCAGTTAATTTTGTTGAACGGAGACTAAATTCCATGACTTTACCTTTTTTGATCCTGAAATTGCATAATGATTGAAGCATGTACAGGAGTGACTGTGAACTGCAACGTTTTATCTTCAAATTCCAGTTCCAACTGAAACACGTGAGTCAGAAACTTTAGCTTATTAAGTAATAACAATAAAAGAGCAAAGATAAAAAAAAAAATTTAAATGTGACCGACCTTCACTGTACCAAGGTTTTTCTTCCATAGAAGCTTGCGGGGAGTTTTAATTTCATGAAACCTTTTAGCATAGTCACTTAAAAGATGATCAACAGCCTCTGGTAATTTCACATCCTCATCCTGTAATTGCATTTAGGAATTAAAATAACTCAAAAAGTAAAGACAGCAGTTTAAAACTCATACCTGGATAGGTGGCCAGAAATTTGAAGATATGACTGAAGCATCAAGAATATCAAATGAAGCCTCATGCTCCCGAGATTCAGCACCTGTTTGAGATATTTGATTTATGGTTGCTTTTACATTTGTGTTTGTTCTTTTTGAATCAATCAGATCATTGAGCATGATCTCGCATTTCTGCATGCTGCTTTCACCAAAATGTATCTGGATATGATGACACAAATTATTACAATTGGATGCCAATAACCGAAGATCATAATATTATTTGCAAACCGCCTACCTTGAGAAGCTCTAATGTCCGTATTTCAGTGTCAATCTCATAATCAGTTTTGTTAAGAAGCTTTTCAGCTAACATAACACGATATTCGTTAATTAATTGATCTTTTGAACCAATTATACCAACAATCATCCCAAGTACATCTACTTTCCTTTTATACCGACTCCCCTTTAATGGATCAGCCTCAACAGGGTCAGGTTCCCACCTGTAAAGTGTATGTAAATTTATATTAAATATTTGGTAGTCGGGAAAAGATTATCTCGAACTATTTATCATTTTATCATTCAAGGGTTAAACAAGTATAATCAGAAAAATTAGCCGTAATAAAAGGGGTTAGATGGGATTAATGGCTCCGCAGTCAGCCAAAGTGCAATTATTAAAATATTCAGATAATTTTATATAATTCAATATTTGTAGCCAGATTTGAAGGGTACTATTTGTTAGAAAATAATATATTTGGACAAAAGATGTTTCCGGCTAGCCCAAGCCGACCCTGGCCTATTTTGACCCGAATCCATTTCGACAATTTTCCCAACCCACCTGCCTTACCCATTTTGCAAACTCTTAACATACCGTTGGATATCGATCCATGTTTGCTTGTCATCAGTATTGATATCATCATCAAGACTGTTGCTTTCTTGATTTTCTTCATCTCTATTTAATTCTTCAAGAAGACTGTCTCCATTTCCAGGGCCACTATTATTTCCACCAGTACCATCCGTAAGCATGGTCACAATACATTTAATGGTATCTTTCCTTCCTCTTAAATATTCCCTAATCGGTTCACCAACTGCTTCTAGAAACACTCCTGCTGGGTCTATTGTTCTAAGTGCTTTTATAGTTGAAACATATTGATGCAAGATATCATTTGTTGAAGCGCCAGCTGTTAGTAATCTATATCTCAGGGCCGAGATAAACGAATTGACTAGCTTCGAGTGTTGTCCGGTGTACTCTAGACATTGTTTTAAATCTTCAATCGCAGGAGCACTGCAAATGTAAATACATTTGTTGTATATTTTTTAATCCATTGTATTATTAAAAAGAATATTTAGAAAATTAACCTGTCTGGATAATCCACAATGATCTCAAAAAGTTTGGCGATTCTCAAGTCTTGTAATGTTTCATATGCAAAATATTCCAATCTTAACTGCCATCTAACGATTCCTTCAGATGGTTTACCAGACTTTTGATAGCGCGATGACGGGGTTGATGCTAATGGAGATTTAGCACTTTTAGGGCTAAGATAGCCCATTGAATCACCAAGATAATCAAGAAGTGCATGTAAAAACTGCAGAGGTACAGCCTGCAAAAACCAGCTTCTGTGTTATATTAAAAATGATAAAACTTTTATAAATTGTAATCCACAAGCATCAACCTCTATCCATCCCTTGATAGACTCCAAAACAGACGTCCTGTAATCATCGCCAGCTAGATCAAACACTTTAGCCTGCCATGATTCAGAAAAACATAAGGTAAGATAAAACTTGCACAAAAAAAAAAAGTTAAAAATTAAAGATACATTATTTAAAACTTTTAATACACAATGTGCACCTTTAAAAGCAAAAATATGGCAGATGCATATGCATCTTCAGTCATAGATGTAAATCCAAGATTTCTGAGATTATGAACAACCATTCCTATGTTCCTCACTAACTTGTTCTCCATGGTTTTCTTCTGATCATAGGCTCCATCAATATCCATGTTTCTAGGTTGATTATTGTCTTGTGATTCATTATCGTCTTCGTAATCTCCCGCCATGATTGTACTCAACTCCTCTAATCTTCCTTTGAAGTACCAGTGGAGTATCTCTATAAACATGCCAAATATTCAGAATTCTAACTCAATATTAATTTCACTTTGATCATAGTTGTCTTTAATTATTGAGCTTGCCAAATAAAAAAGAGCAATTTGCATAAAAATGTAACCATCTTTCACAAATTTATATTTCTTCAACTCTGTATTCAATCACAAAAAGGTTCCAACTTTCAAAAAATTCATACAGGGTAATCTGTCGGTTACTCAGTCAAAACAACGACATGGCAATAGACATGTCACTAAGTTTTGAGGTTTTTTTTTTTTTTTTTTTTTTTTTTTTGAAGTGTCACCTGTAAACCGGTTAACTTAGAAGATTACCCTAGTCCCTAGACGAAAAACTTTTGATGGTTAAGCCTGTGAAAACAAACCTGAAATAAGCATTTGGTCAAAGTTGGTCACCTTTTTATGCAGCTCATTTGATAAAATTGAGGTAAACTTCAGGCTTCATATATCCAATCCAAATTAAAATATCATATATGCCCAATTTATATGAAATTCTCCCTAAAATTTATGTTAAAGAGAGAGAGAGAAAGAGAGAGTGCGTAATAAAATCTCCATAAACACATACCAGTAAATTGGCGTGGCATGGTGGTCATAAGAACAGAAGAGACAATTAACCGATATTTAGAAAAGAAGATTTTTTCCATATCTAAAGCATGCCCTTCAATGGATGTATCACTCTCTTGGCATAGCTGTAAAGCATTAACCAACATCAGTAAACACTTCTCTTGATGTTGTTTTTCCAGTGATATTTCTTCCAAAGCTTTACACAGTAGTAACTCGACCTCATCCTCTTGCATCTGTTTGAATATACACCAGAAAGATAATTTTTAAGTTACGTGTAAATATTACTACTTTGTGAAGTTTTTAAACAATAGCAACTGACTAATGCGGCAACACCAAATACATATAAAGTATGATTAGGAAAGTAATAAATACATGGGGAGTTAAAGTGTTGTGCATACATTTCCGTCATCAACTTCGTGGTCTGGGACATTGTAAGCATCAAAATTCTTCCAAAACTTTGGTGCACCATGTTTCTCTAACATATCCTGATTACATAAAACAACCTTAATGATACAGAAGAAGCGTAACATCAAATACACGTCTCAGCTATATAACCAACAAATACATGCTTAAACATATTAACGAATACGCAACAATAATAAAACCTCGGTGATGTATCCCACATGAACACATATTTGCTTCGGCATTGACTTACAACTTTAGGAATCGTGTACACATAATCCTAGCTGGGGACTTGGTTTTAAAAAAACAATGAGTCGCTCCGAGGCAGGAGCTTCACGCACACAAGGCATTGCTCTATGTATAACCAAATAAGCTTTATGTACAACCAGAAGCTGGATCTCTCTCATTTTTTATCAACTAAACTATTTGCCCCTTTGGTGGTTTTACGTATCTGCCTCCTACAGATCCTAATTTTGACAAATTTTAGACCTAGCCGGCACCACCTTCTTGTTGCCGCCACCACTATCATCGTCACCACATCAGCACAACTGTGTCGTCGCAACACCACTACAATCACCGTTGTCGTTGCCACTATCTACCCATCATTAAATTAAATATAGCGAGTGAACCGATTTTTGTTTTTTTTTTCCAAAACTACTAAATTCAACCCGAACTGATACTTTTTAAAAAATGACCCATTTTGACCAAAAGATATTTTTATTAGAATAGTTTGACCCGTGATCCAACCCGAGTCCCGACACGCCACGCCCTGCACGATTTGCCGGGCTTAACCATTCCGACCCAGATGTGCATGAGATGCTGCCTCAAACCCCTAGAAAAACATTGCCTAAAGCATCATACGCACTTTGTAAAACCAAGGTTAAAGGATACTGTTATATTCACTGTTGCAGAAGGCGGCCTAGGCGGCCGCCTAGGCGCTAGGCTGAACAAAAACTAGGAATTTAGCCCTAGTCGGATTTCTGGGCGATTTGGCCTTTAGGCGGCAGTTAGGCGGAGCCTAGGCGGGCCTAGGCGGTGGTATTTTTTATTTTATTTTTTAATTTTTTTATTAAATTTCTAAGTATTTCTAGGTATTTCTTAGTATTATGTGTATATATAACGTCTTTATCTAGAAAAGGACTTAGTTCATGCTAGTTACTTTAATACTTTCTAGTTATACACCCCAAATAGCCCCCTTAGTTTCTCTTAACAAAATCTTACCAACAAAATGTGCATTGAACTAGTATCAAAAGATAAGTCATTTACAACAAACTAACAATAAATTTTTTTTTTTTTTTTTTGAACTTTCAACAAAGCCCTGCCACCCAAGCAGACCCAAAGGCAAAAGGCCACCCACACCCACGCCTGCAATCGCAAATAACTCTAGTGACCCGACCCGGCCCGTCACCTATTCCAGGGCAAACCCACCGCCAAAGTGGTAAAACCCCTGGCTCGCGCATGACGTTTTTGTCACAGGTCTATCCTATAGTGGTACTCAAATTGGATCAATGATCTTTCTAGGTTTCGCCATAAACCTAATTGGTTACTTCCAATTACCTAAATCAATAGTTCAAAGTTCAAACCATGGTCACCTAAATCGTGGTTCGCTTCGGTACGGGAACGTGGTATGAATACGCAATCGCTAGGCTGGACGAATTCGGTATGGAGGGGGTAGGCTCATTTCGGTACGGTGTACCATGGAGTCTGGTACGATGTAGATTTTTTTTTTTTTTTTTTTTTTTTAAATACGAAATTCGTGGTTACTTGAGCGAATTCTGTGACTATGGTTACGATGACTCCAACCGAGGTACTCCCCAAGAGAAAGCCATCCGGATCCGGATACCACTAGAGCTACACTACCCCTTTGGTTCATAACAATATAATTAATCATCAACCATATGATCAAATGCAGTAATTTACACAGTAACTTAATTACTTATAATCCTGAATAAAAATAACAACTTTAATAACAAAATATACCTGAAGGGAGTGAAAGAAGTGTTCTTCAACCAAAGATCGAAGACCATACTTGCACAAACAAGAAACATGAGTATCAAACTTGGAATAATAAGATGTGGATAAGTTAGCAGCAGCATCAACCCTATTAACGATTGTTTCTGTAATCAAACAGAAGCTGTTCCAGCTCTCTAATATCTCAAAGATTGAAGCTTCTGAGAGATTATCTAAAGCCCCTAAATTACAGAGGGATGACGATAATGCGTCCACCGCCGTCATTAGGAACCCTAGTTACAAACTTAAGAATAATAATAATAATAAGAAGAAATTGGGATGAAGATTGGAGTGGTAAATGTTAGTGATTTGATGAACCCTAATTATTAAATCTCTCTGATTTTGCCGCCATTTTGTTATTCAACGGCGGTCGATGCGAATTTGTGTAGGACCAGGGCTTTATTTTTCAAACTTTTTAAAAAATAGCGCCCCCACACCGCTACAGGGGACGCTATATGCTAATTTTGGGTTGGGGCTTTATATATATAACGCTTAATGCATATTTGTCCAACCAATCAGACCTTGCCATGTGGCAAGGTCAAAGTCAACCTTTTTTTTATTTTTAATAATAATAATAATAAACATAATAATAATAAACATAATAATAATATTAATAATTGAAAATTTTAAATTTTAAACGGTTACTGTTCCAAACCGTTTGAAATTCAAAATTTCCCCCCAAACCGTTTGAATTTCAAACGTTTTCCCCCCAAACCGTTTGACTTTCAAAATTTGCTAACCCTATAAATAGGTAACCAAATCAGATTTATCAACCACACCTCCAATTCCTCATCCTCCTCCTCAAACCATAATATGTCTGGTTTTCAACCAGGAGCCTCATCCTCCTCTAACCTCCGACAGTACTCTCGCCGGTATCCCAGGGGACGGGGCCGCCCCCGGAGACTACCATTCTTCTCATCTCCTCCTCCTACTGCTCCACAACCTCCTATTTATCCTCCTCCTCCACAACATTGGTTATATCCCCTCCTGCTGCTGCTGCACAACCAACCTTTCCTCCTCATCCTCCTGCCGATGATGACTGGACGGATGAGGAATTGGTCTGGGCTATGGATTATGTCATGGCCCAGCAACAAATGGAGCGACTAACGTTGTCGCCCCTACCCCCTGGGCTGCTTCAGTCCCCCAACACCAGACTACCCCTATCCCCATCCCCCAACACCAGACTACCCCCACCCCCTACCACGAGACTTCCCCAACTGAGGGGGACTTGGAAGCCCTCAGGGAGATTGAGGAGGAGGAACTCTACTGGAGCCGACCTACCCCTCCTAGTGAGTGCTATTACTTCCCCTCGGATGCGAGATCCGATGGACGGGATAGCTCACGTTCCGTCTCACCCGAGTACACCACCCTCCCCTGGGACAACTACTCTCCATAGTGGAGAAAATTAGGATTAATAAGTAAATTAGGATTAATAAGTAATTTAGGATTAATAGGTAATTTAGGAATTTAGGATGTGTGTAACTTTTTTTTTAATATTAGTTGTAATTTTTTTTAATATCAGTTGTGTGTTTTTATTATTATTTGTAATTTTTTTATATTTATTTGCATTTTTATTTTAATTATTTTGAATTAAAAGATTAAAAAAAATAAAAAAATCAACCAATCAACATCAGGGGCTTTATAAATAAAGCCCCACCACTACACCCCTTTTTCAGTTTCTCTCTCCACGCTGACTCAGCAGCCACGTGGACCAATCAGGAAGGGGGGCTTTATAAATAAAGTTCCCCACTACACATGGTCTTAGGAGTTCTGAGGCCTGAATAATAATGAAAATTAATTTATTTAAATTCATATGTTTGAAATTTATATAAAATCTACAAATAAAATTAAATTTTCCAAATTGATTCATCTTTAATTAAGGAAATTGAATAAAAAATTTGAGGTATTAACCGAGTTAGGCCTGAGTTTGACCGAGTCCTCCCTAGTCTCTAATTCCGCCTAGTCACACTTGAGTTTAAAATTTGAAAGAATTGTCGATTCCTTCCGATTCCGCCAATTCATGTCCGAGTTTGACTGATTCTGACCGAGTCTTGCCCGAGCTTAACCGATTATGATTCTTGGTTATCGTGTTGATGAAAATCACCAAGGTGGAGCCCTAATTCCCGATTCCATGGCCGAGTTTTACAACCTTGTTTTAGAAGAAACTCGTCATCTTAAGGTCTACCGGTTATGTCTTTGGCGAATGAGACTTTAAATGGCAACCTCCATAGGGAAGATTATATGGATACTGCTAAAGCACTACTCTATCTAATGAATATACACCACGAGGTTAAAAATAGAGGAATTAAATTAAAGAATTTAATAAAGACACTATTAACAAACTGATGATAGTTGAAATATGTTATAGTTGAAAGTAGAGCACCCACAATGTAAGTAAATCTGGATGTCTAGATTACATGGACAAGAAGTGGACAACCTCACCTCGTCTACACTCATTGTGAGGGTCGTCTGGAGTTGGATTATCGAACCAAAGTTCGGAATTACATACGTGATTTTGGATGAGAGTGGGGCCCTCCACTCTCACAAACATTTATATATGTATGTATTGTATTTGTATATAAATTTATTAACTTCAATAGGGTTTGTGTACGTTTATACAAAGCAAGAGTATTTTAGGAAAGTTTATACATCTTATGTGACGCCAGGTGATAGTTTGTATAGGTTTTGAAAATCCTAACATGGCAGATGTTTTTACTAATTTTCAGTTAAGTAACTATTTTAAATTAGGAAATAAATTATAAATTGGCGACATAAAAAATAAAAGAAAATCCTAGCTTTGACTTGAGGTGTAAAAACCGTATTTTTTTCATTTATTAAACCAATATGCTATTTAAACCGAAACGATTTTTTCATCATGTCAAGCCGGTTTGGCCCAACCCAGTTCAGGTTATAAACTGGTTAATGACGGAACATGTTCAAACCTTCCAAACCGATTGGGGTCGCTTTACAAATCGGTTTGGGACAAAAATATTTTCAATCAGCTCTTAACCTATTCAAACCAGTTCGAGTTATAAACCAGTTTTAAAGAATGAGAGTATGAACCGGTGCGAAATCTACAGGTTGGCCGGGCCCAAACCGGTCTTTCTAATGGATCGATTTCGGCTCCGGAACCAGTTCCGCTGGCAAACTGTGTTTTTTTACACCTCTCGTTTTGACCCATGAATGATGATCCGACCCATGTTATTTTTGACCTACTAATTTCCTAATCACATCACCTTCACCAAAATCTCGATTGTCCATGTTTGGTGAGAGTTTACACCGTCGTTGATCCAGGTAATGTCCCGACCCTCTGCTAATTGAACATTAAAGGATTGTTATAAGTAATTTATAATTAGTCCATTAATTGAACATTTGTTTTACAGTTAGAATAATGATTATCTTGTTGTATTGCTACAGCTATATTAGATAGATATAAACCTAATTTAAAAGCCCTAATGAATTAATTCTGATTAATATATGTTAAAACTTAGAGATATAATAAATACCTAATTAAATCAATTACAACTGAGACATGTCAAAATAGTTATTGAAGAATTTTAACAGTATCCGTCACCGCCGGAAAACAAAATGTAGGGTTGTCGTGCGACTTGAGGATGGCTTAGACACGGTTAGACATTGTTGCTCTGCTTTGCTAAACTAAGGTACCTGAGAACCAACACGTCTTTGTGCCCTTTGCTTTTGACACATTCGGAGTTCTTGCCCCCGAGGCAATCCGGTTCTTAGAGCGGGTACAAAAGGACCCAAGTTTTATTTTTAATAGGGTAGGTTTTTCTATTCAAAAGGGGGTAGCGGCGCAACTTGTAGCCTGTTTACCCGCCGCCCACGTGTAAAAACTTGTTGGTTTTAATGAATTTTTGGTTACTAAAAGAAAGGTACGGGTTAGATTTCGTTATTCCATGCAGTATGGATATCTCATATCTTTACTTTTATATGCGCGTTTGGCCTTCGGGCCTCCTATACGTCGTTTGGGGATTCGGATTTGTTAGCTAGTTCAGTTTCAGTTTTGATATTTTGGTCATGCTTTGTTTTGTTCTTATTACTAGTATCTGAAACTTGTAGCATGCTGCAATAGGCTTTATAAACGTGTACTCGTTATCGCATGTCCCCATAGATGATAAGAACTCAGACATGATTATTATGTCCGGTTACTTACTACGTTACTAGGCAGTTATGCTCCCAATCAGATTTAGTACTTTGTTACCCCAGCCTTTCTGTTTCAGACATGTTTGCGGCGTGAGTTACGTGATACTTATCGTGAAAGTGTATATAAAACTATAAAAGTTCACCGTCTCTGGTCAGAACTCAGGGAGTACATGTACATTGGCCGTATTTCTATGGGAGGCGTATGGGTCGATTCTAGTTCAGTTCATGGGGATGGAATTATGTGTGTACGCCACTCACACCATCTCATATTGGTGCATGGTCTAGCTAGCCATGTTTGTTTTCAGTTTTGGCTTTGGGTACTTCTTTATATTTAATTAGGTTTGTTTGGAATTGTTTTGAGACGATGGACCATTGCTTTTATCAAGGACTGTGTTTTGGTTTGATATATGTGATAGTTTTTTAAATGATAGACTATTGTTTTTATCATAGATTATGTTTTGGTTTGATATTTTGTGATAGTGGCATTTCAGCCCTTTCAAGTTGGGTGTTACATGTTTGGATATCAAATTGACTAAACTGACTTGTCGGTCGGTTTACAAAACCGTAATAATATAATTTATTTCAGTGATTTTTCTAATTTCTCTAAGCATTTTGCATTTGAATTTAAAACAGATACGAGTAGGCGATCGATCAGATCCATGGCTCAAGAACAAGCCCAGGCACGATCAGGGGCGATGAACAAGATTGCTTTGGCGTCACTATCTGCAATGGTGGCGGAAACCACCACCTTCCCCATAGATATCACTAAAACCAGGCTTCAGTTACACGCAGCCGCTCGCCCAACCTCCGCCTTTCGTGTCGCCGCCGACATCCTTCGCAAACAAGGCGTAACAGGACTCTACAAGGGCTTGTCTCCCGCCCTTCTTAGACACCTTTTCTACACACCCATTCGAACCGTCGGTTACGAGCAACTGCGTCACGCTTTTGTTGCTCGTGGTGATCATTCTCTTTCTCTACCGACCAAGGCCGTGATAGGAGGGATTTCTGGCGTTATTGCTCAGGTAATTGGTTTTAATAGTTTTGACTTTTAGTCAGTAGATGTTAAATCCCTAGTTTTTGTATGGTAAGAGACATAGAGGATGGATGAATATAACTTCTTTTAGGAAAAAATTGTTTAATTTGCGGTTTTGTATCAAATTTAGGGTTTATAGAGAGTGTTGAAATTCCAAACTTACTATTATGAATAAAATGTGTGTATCAAATTGAAACATAAGCCATTGGCGAATATGAAATTTGAAAGGTCATTAAGCAAACCGTTTTGTTTCTCATCCTAGTCTTTCGCAACACTTCAGGTTTAATTCTTTTGTTAGGTCTCGACTTTTTCGCATCTTGGTATTGAATTGGTTTAAAAAAGTGTGCCTATGTGTGAGGTGCAGCCGTGCAGGTCCATGTGATTTACTAACTAAGTCGCAAGTTGTACAAAAGGTACAGAGGTGCCCGAGGCTCATTGAAAAATGGCTCGAGGGCACGAGGCACGTGAGGCATGTGCCTCTTGTACATTGGGAGTTTTTGTGCGAATAGCGGACAATAGGATTTTTAGGTTGTACATGTAGGTAATTTATATATTAATGTGTTGTTTGGCAACCTTGTGCTGACCAATTAAGAGGTAGCCTCTGAATCGGTCAGCATGTTTCTAAAACTTTCCCATTAAGAGGCTCCATGAACCTTTAAGAGGTGTCTTTTAAGTGTACGAAGCATACTCTACCTTTGATTTATTTAGAGGTAATCTCTTAATGCAATTATTAAGAGACTACCAAACAACCCCTAAATAATATATAAAGCTTCTTTATAGCCAACTTTTGGGTAGGGTACACTTAAAACTTATGAGATATATAAAAAAATAATATAAGCTCCTTGTGCAGTTGTGCCTCGCGTACGAAAGGGGTGAGCTTTTGCACTTCAGTTTTAGACATTGGCGCCTTTATGCGTATCTCCAATCTCTCTTTTTAAAACCATGGTTATAGTGCAGGTAGTGGCTAGCCCTGCTGATCTAGTTAAAGTAAGGATGCAAGCGGACGGGCGTATGGTTAGTCACGGGCTCGAGCCAAGGTACACCGGGACAGTTGATGCTCTAACCAAAATCATCAAAGCCGAAGGATTCAAAGGACTTTGGAGAGGCGTTTTCCCCAATATTCAAAGAGCATTTTTAGTAAACATGGGAGAGTTAGCTTGCTATGATCATGCAAAACATTTTGTTATTCGTAATCAAATTGCCAACGATAACATCTACGCGCACACTTTAGCCTCTATGATGTCGGGCCTTACTGCTACAACCGTAAGCTGCCCTGCTGATGTGGTGAAGACAAGGATGATGAACCAGGTGGTTAATGAAGATGGCATGTATAAGTATAGAAATTCTTATGATTGTTTGATCAAGACTGTTAGATATGAAGGGTTTAGAGCATTGTGGAAAGGGTTTTTTCCTACTTGGGCTAGGCTTGGTCCTTGGCAATTTGTGTTTTGGGTTTCTTATGAAAAGTTCAGGTTAATTGCTGGGCTTCCTTCCTTTTAACACAGCGCAAACGGGCTTTTCGGGCTGAAGTTTGGGTAATACTAGGATTGGTTTTGAGCCCGACCCAAGCGGGTCGATTACAAAGGCTTCTTATTTCCAAATTTTTTGAAGTTTGTAAGTAGTGACAATTAAATTTCATAAACATGTATGTTTTTAGCTTATGAATTGTTTCGACCCGTTACCTAACCCACCCATCTTTTTAATTTTTTATACGTAGAGTTATGATTAAATTTATAAAGTGGGATGTAATATGAGCCCACTCATTTCAGTTTATTCTATTTGTAACATTTTATTTTTCATCTTTCAGAGTTGGTTTCTTCTCAAAACACTTGAATGATTGTAATTGTTTTATTAACAGTGAATCTTTAAGCATTGTTACAAGTTACAACATTTTACTTATTCTTAGATAATGCCCATAAGTTTTAAAAAAAGTTCATATGTATTAAGCACTGGATCATCACTAAAACTACTTTTATTCTAAATGTTGTCAGAATTTACTGGTTTGATGCATTTTGTAATGTATTTTTTGACACACACACTTTGTACCGGGCTTCCAATTTATTAAAACGGTGCATCAAAATTTTAATATGCTAACCAACAATTAGTTCACGTATATAATGTTGTGTTCAACTTCTTTACTTCTGTTAATGGTTGTAATTTAATGTTTTTCGTGTGTGTATAACGTGTGTAACTCGTTATAATGGCGTGTCTAAGTGTCAAACTTCATAAGTTTGATTTATTGTTGTTGCGAGCTTTTATGCATGGATAATAAAAGGGTGTATTTAAAAGGGGATAAAAAGGGGTGTAAGAAGGGGCGTATAAATGGGGGAGGAAATTCACCGATCAAAAAATTAAAAGGGTGCGTCTAAGACCATGTGTAGTGGGGGGCCTTATTTATAAAGTCTCCCATTCCTGATTGGTCCACGTGGCTGCTGAGTCAGCATGGAGAGAGAAACTGAAAAATGGGTGTAGTGGTAGGGGCTTTATAAATAAAGCCTCTGTTTCTGATTGGTTGATTTTTTTATTATTTTTTTTAATCTTTTAACTCAAATTAATTAAAATAAAAGACAAATAAATATAAAAAAATTACAAATAATATTAAAAACACACAACTAATATTAAAAAAAATTATAACTAATATTAAAAAAAGAAAGTTACACACTTCCTAAATTACTTATTTAAGAGGCATGTTATTTACACAATAAGAAAAAGTAAGTTTGCACAGCCCTCTACGGGCCGTAGAGGGCTCTACGGGCCGTAGAGGGCTCTACGGGCCGTAGAGGGTGTCAGTGTAATAAATGCTCAACCCTCTACGGGCCGTAAAGCCCTCTACGGCCCGTAGAGGTGGTTTGGTGGAGTGCATTTAAGCCCTACACGAGCCGTAGAGGTCTCTACGGCCCGTAGGCCGTACGAGGTATGAGGTCATTGAATGAAGTGTCTGACATTCAGTGTGTCAGTCTGAAAAAGCTAACCCTCTACGGGCCGTAGAGGGCTATACGGCCCGTAGAAAACCTGGTTGTTGGGAGCATTAAACCCTCTGCGGCCCGTATAGGCCTCTACGGGCCGTAGAGGGTCCAGATATATTCTTCTTCCTTGTCTTCTTTCTTCAGTTAACGAAAGAAAATTTAAAAACGCGGTGCACAAAAATCCGATCGATTCCAAGCTACCACGATGTCTTCGGGTCACTACGGTAATGTTTCGGATGAATGGGAGCATTCGTTTAACCTATCTCACGTCTCGGAAAGCCTTTTCGGAGCCGTGGTGGAACGTGGTGAGGAGGAGGTTAGCTCCGTTGTTCGCTATGGTGACGGGAATGCACTACCCGATTTGAACCTGCTGCCCGATTTGAACCAGGAGTACGTAGAAGAACCGGAGTCATTTTACGTGCCTCCGCCAAGTCATCCACAGTACGAATACGCTGGTAATCATTCGCACGAGGGAGGTGATAACGGTGGCGAGGAACCTGTCCCGGATGTTTCGTACGAAACGAATCAGGTGTGTTTATGTATTTGCACTTGTTTATAATTTAGACCCGTGTATATTTAGACTCGTATATTTAGGGTTTGTGAGATATTTAGACCCGTGTACATATTTAGACTCGTATATTTAGTCCCGTACCTAAATTTGTTTTAGGGTTTGTGAGATTTGAACTCGTATATATTAGTTGTTATTTGAACTCGTAGGGTTTGTGAGATTTGAACTCGTATATATTAGTTGTTATTTGAACTCGTAGGGTTTGTGAGATTTGAACTCGTAGGGTTTGTGAGATTTGAACTCGTATATATTAGTTGTTATTTGAACTCGTAGGGTTTGTGAGATTTGAACTCGTATATATTAGTTGCTATTTGAAGTCGTATATAAATTTTGCAGGTATTCAGGTCTCTTAAAGACCTCACATAGTGGGTTTATCAAAGAGCAAAAAAAAATGGTTACATTACCGTATACTCACGTACTGTTTCGGAAGGCAGGGGGCCGAATAGGAGGGTAACGACGGCATGGATACGATGTGACCGTAGTGGCGTACATCATAGTGTAGCCACGGTTCGAAAGACGGGCAGTAAAAAATGTAATTGCCCGTTTCAACTAATAGGGAGATACCACTCCGGCCACGATGGTTATATTTTGGAGGTCCAGAACCAAACACATAATCACAAACCTTTCCAACACATCGAGGGTCACGCGTATGCTAGGAGGCTGGGTCCGGGCGAGTTAAAATTGGTGGATAGACTTTATTTTCAAAATGTTACGCCAGTAGACATACATTCGGCCGTTAGAAAACAAAACCCGGATAGTCCCTGCATCTTAAGAGACATACATAACACAGTAACCAAGGTTAAGCATTTGTTATATGGCGGCAGGACTCAAATGCAGGTATTATTATTATTATTATTATTATTATTACTTCTTTATTATTATTTTTTAATTATTATTATTGCTATGCAGGTACTCGAAGCCACATTGGTGGAAAAAAAATTTGTTTACTTCACCCGGAGGAATGCCTCGACAAATGCGATCGAGGATATTTTGTTTGTCCATCCCACCTCGCACAGGTTATGGCGTCCGTTCCCGCATGTGCTGATGATTGATGTGACCTACAAAACGAACGAGTATAAACTTCCGTTTGTTCAAGTTGTGGGTATGACATCAACATCCAAGTCGTTTTGTGTCGCCCATGCATTCATCTCCCGTGAAAAAAAGGATAACTACCTATGGGTGCTACAAAGGCTTAAAGAGTTGCTAGAAGATAGTACGGAGCCCCGTGCTATAATAACTGATTGTGATAAAGCCTTGATGAATGCATGCGACATTGTATTTCCAGCAGCTTCGAAGTTGTTATGCAAGTATACATATTATTATTATTATTATTATTATTAATTATTTTTATTATTATTTTTATTATTATTATTATTATACATTCAGGTATCACATTCAACGAAATATATTGAAGCACTGCAGACAAGCCTTTGGAATTGCAGATTGGGAAATATTCGTGAAATCTTTTAAGCGATTATGTAGATCTTCATCTCCGGCATTTTATAGTCTCTGGTTAGACCGATTCTATAAACGACTATGTCAGGACGAACGAGCTGGTACATATTTTATTAATTTAGTTTAAAACGCATACACACATTAACAAATATCTTTGTTCTATCTTTTACGGGTGTTTTTGAATATATAGACCGGGTCTGGCTCCGTGACTACAAAGAAAGGTTTGTTTCTGCATGGACAGACACAAACTACAACTTTGGTCAGTATACGACCAACAGAGTTGAGAGCCAGCATTCAAGGTTTAAGATGCACATTAAGGGGGCTAACAACTCACTCCACAAACTTGTGATGATTGCAGACGATGTGGTAACGTCACAAGAGAGGGCAATAAACCACTCGTTTGAAGAGAGTTTATCTGTGAAAAAGGTGCACCATGACATACCTCTTTTTGAGGACCTACTCGGTAAAGTTTCCCATGCAGCGATCGAGAAGTTGATAACTGAGATAAAAAATATAGAGAGGTTGAAGGAACGAAAAATGAGTTGTGGTCACCAGCTTTTCACGAGTTCTGGGTTGCCGTGTGCATGTCAATTAGATTCGTATATAAATAAAGGTAATACCATTACTTTATTATTATTACTATTATTATTATTATTATTATTATTATTATTATTATTATTATTACTACTACTACTACTATTATGTTTATGTTTATGTTTATGTTTATGTTTATGTTTATTGAATACAGGAATAAAAATACAGCTGTCCGAAATAGACGTCTTCTGGACACGACTGAATTACGAACCGGAAGTAGTATGGGGGAACGTGACCTTGCGAGTGAGTGGGAGATAGTCAAAGAGACACTGATGTCTCAATCACCACGCGTTCAAAGAAATATGTTGTCAAAAATAAAGTCGGTGGTAAATCCAAGTATGACTGACACTCAACCTCCTGAGGTACAAAAGAATACTCGCGGGCGCCCAACTACAAAATTAAAGAAAAAAAAACAGCAGGAGGATGCGCAAGAAGATGTTAGTATTATTATTATTATTATCCATTGTAGGAAGACGAGCCTGTTAGAAGACGTAGGCCATCAGACCCGGGTAAAGATAAAATGAGAGTGTGTAGCAAAAAGTATCCACTCTTAGTAGGGGACAGGTACATAAATAACTATTTATACATACATACATATATACATATGTACACATCCCCTAATCATGATTTCCCAATGTTTGGCGGTGACAGGTATAAATTTGTGCTTAGACAATTTAAGCATCAGATTGATCCCCTTTATCGACGGTTTGTCACGCATATTCAAAATGTTCAGCCAGACGGTAACTGTGGGTTCCGATCTGTAGCTTTGGCTTTGGATATGGAGGAGGAAGACTGGGATTTGATCCGCCACGTTCTTAAAGAAGAGATGATGGGTCAATACCATGAGGATTGGTACGAGATTTTGAACGGATTCGACGATAACGGTTTCGCCCGCATATACTCGTCCTTAGATTGGACGGGAGTCGGGAACACACCCAATTCAAAGTGGATGGAGATGCCTTTGACTGGATTAGTGATTGCTCAGGCATTTGGTGTGGTCCTTCAATTCTTCAGTTCTCTTGGAGCGAGCACATTCTTCCCTATTCACAGTCATCCTGAAAGCGTGCCAGAACATCGGGTCATTTCGATGGCCTTCGTGAACGGCAACCACTTCATCATGCTATAGCTAACAGACGACGCTCCGATGCCTTATCCGAGTGGAGCATGGAGGCGTTGGGTAGATGTAAATCACAACCCATGGTTAGCACTATACAGGGATCGTCTTGATGAGGGGCGTAGGCTATCTCAAACAGATCCAGAGTTGTTTGACCTAACTGGTTGTCCTGATTCTTCTGATAGTTCGGTGTAAATTTGTTTTTATAATGTATAATGATTTATTAAATATATTTTTTTATTTTTTATTATTATTTTACATATACAATATGAAATGAAAACGTTCTTTTATAAAAAAAACCTATACCACCTAATTAAAACTAACAAAATTTAAAAAAAACAAAACTTCTACTGGGCCGTAGAGGGCTCTATGGGCCGTAGAAGTGATTTAACTACGGGCCGTAGAGACCTCTACGACCCGTAGGCTTCTGGAACAAGGTCGTAGAGACCATCTATGGCTCGTAGAGGCCATTGAGTCTACGGGCCGTAGAGTACGGCCCGTAGACAAAAATTTTTTGGTTTTTAAAAACTTTGTAAAGTTTATAAATATAATCAGGAGTTTTTTAAAAAAAATATGAGTCTACGACCCGTAGAGGTTCCTACGGGCCGTAGACGAGGATTTTTTTTAAAAAAATTTGGGTTTTCAGTGATATGTTATATTTAATTTTTCTGGATATTATTCCAGCGAACTGGTAGCCCAGATGGTTTATATATGTGTGTATATATGCTCTTGTATATGTGTGTGTGATAATGTGCCCAGGTTCGATCCTTGTCCCACCCCGTTTTTTTTATATTTATCTACGGCCCGTAGAGGCCTATACGGGCCGTAGGTATGTTTTAAAAACTGATACAGACGTTCCCTCTGTTCAGTTTCTCACACAACCCCAAAACCAACCCCCCTTTACCCCTTCAAAACCTAATCGCCACCACCACTATCTTCGACCACCATCATCACTAAGGTAACAATCCCTCCTAATTTCAGTCCATATTATCATTTATTTTGGGTTATAATCGTGCTTTTACAACTTATAGAGTTTATAATTATTGTGGATCATTATGATCTATTTGATGATGAATGATGATTGGGGCGTGTTTATCGGCATCAATAGACTCTTTGGACATCAAAATTTTTCATCAAAACATCCTGATTTGAAAAACCCCAATTTTAAACTCTATAAACCCTAAGTTTTAAAATCAGTCATTTAACTTTTGATTCCGATCTGTTAATATAATTATTGTTAGGGGTTTTGTTGTTGGGTTGTGTTAGACTTCAATGTGATAAAATCCGGACTCGAAACAGCGTTGAACGCGCGCGCGTTTTAGGGTTGCTGAAACAGCGTTGAACGCGCGCGCGTTTTAGCGTTGTTTCTGTTTTTGTGTTTTTTTTGTGTTTTTTTTTTCTATTTGTTTAGGTGTATTTGTTACAGGATTGAGGCGTTTCTTTGGAACCGCCAAAACTATATTAGTTTTGGCGATTCTTTTGAAACGTCAAAACTAATATAGTTTTGGCGATTCTTTTGAAACGCCAAAACTATATTAGTTTGGCGTTTCTTTTGAATCGCCAAAACTAATATAGTTTTGGCGATTCTTTTGAATCGCCAAAACTAATTTAGTTTTGGCGTTTCTTTTGAATCGCCAAAACTATATTAGTTTTGGCGTTTCTTTTGAATCGCCAAAACTATATTAGTTTTGGCGATTCTTTTGAAACGTCAAAACTAATATAGTTTTGGCGTTTCTTTTGAATCGCCAAAACTAATATAGTTTTGGCGATTCTTTTGAAACGCCAAAACTATATTAGTTTTGGCGTTTCTTTTGAATCGTCAAAACTAATATAGTTTTGGCGATTCTTTTGAATCGCCAAAACTAATATAGTTTTGGCGATTCTTTTGAAACGCCAAAACTATATTAGTTTTGGCGATTCTTTTGAAACGTCAAAACTAATATAGTTTTGGCGATTCTTTTGAATCGCCAAAAACTATATAGTTTTGGCGATTCTTTTGAAACGCCAAAATTATATTAGTTTTGGCGTTTCTTTTGAATCGCCAAAACTAATATAGTTTTGGCGTTTCTTTTGAAACGCCTTAATTATAGAAACGCCTAACTAACTATAAATTCTTTGATTTTGCAGTTATGGCAGATTATGAAGACGAGGACTACGTGAATGAGGAGGAGCAGGAGCAGGAGCAGGAGGATCAGCCCGTGGTCCAGGGGGCGCCTGCCGCCTTGGCAGGGGGTGACTTACAGGGCTGGGAGCATTGCAAGTTTCTACGCTTCGATTACCCGACGCCAAGATTTCAGAGGTTGAGGAAAAAGAAGATAGATAAGCCGAGGGGGATTTCTTGGGACGCGCTTCGGGAGATTGGGGGGGTGCAGAGGCGATTGCCCGAGAGTGGATATCGGAAGGGAGCCCATTGGACAGGTTTCTCGGGGACTTTTGCGCGCCGTCCCATCGGCCGTTGGTGATAGAGTTCCTATCCACCTTTCGCTTTCGGCCCCCCACCGAAGGATCGTCGGGCCGCCCACCGCGGGATGTCGAGTTTTCCATACTCGGCGTTGAGTATGGTTATTCCCTAGATGAGTGGGCTACGCACACTTAGTGGTACACTCCCGACGAGCTTGTAGAGGTATTAATATTATTTATTTTTATTCTTTTTATTTTTGTTTTTGTTCTTATTCGAAATGTTAATGTTAATGAAAATGTTCAGGATGTCTACACTAGAGGTGTGACTACTGTTGCTGATGACGTGATGTATGCGTGGTGGCCCACCATTGGCGGTCCAGAGTTCGGGAACCCGACACAGAAGTATTATTATTATTATTATTATCATCAACATTATTATTATTATTTATCAATATCTTTGTTCTAATTATTATTACTATTATTATGCTATACAGGGAGAGGTGTGACAGGGCATCTAACATTCGTCACCCCATAGTTCGTTACATTCACCGTTGCATTACTTATTCCTTAACGACACGGGGAAATAGTAACGAGCGGGTGACGAAGACGGACCTGATGTACCTCTATTGCATACTCACCGGCAGGCCGATTGCCTTGCATCGGTGCATGGCTGAGTACTTTGTCGCCTTCCCCCATAACCTGTTGAAGGGAGGCATCACATGCGGGGGGGTCATCAGCAAGATTGCCGAGCGCTGCAATGCCCAGCTGTATTTCGATTATGTTAATCGGAATCAGTTTCCGCCACTACCGCCCAGGTATTTCGGTCATTATTATTATTATTATTATTATTATTATTATTAATATTAATGTTTATGTTATTGTTTATTTGTTTCAGCCTAATAGGGATACCCACGATGAAAGCTATGACTTGTGTGGCGAAGAAGACGAAGACGCCGGATCAGCCAGAGTTCCACTATCTGATTGCTCAGGATGGCGGGGAGTTTGTGCATGAGCCGTTGGTACATCAGGGCCTTGGAGGTATTATTATTATTATTATTATTTGGGAAACTTGTAGACAACTTGTGTTGTCTGGTTTGCACGAAAACAGGGGAAACTCTGCCCAATTTTTTTATAAAATCCTGGAATATTATTATTATTTATTAATTATTTATTGTTATCCATTGCAGGTGATGCTGTGGAGGTCGGGTTGCAGTTTGTGCATGAGCAGGAGGGGGCGGTCTTAGGGACGTCGAGATGCCTCAGCAGCAGCCTGAGGACGTGCAGATACCGGCGCGCGTTTATCACTCTCTCAGGTTGCCTGCTGATGTTAGGGCGGACGTACGTGCGGCTGCCGAGGAGGCTGTCGAGATGCGTGCGTGGCGTCAGCAGCAGGAGGTAGAGATGCGTCAGTGGCGTGATCGGCAGGATGAGGCGATGCGTTGGATGATTGCTGGCCAGCAGGATATCTATCGCCAGCTGGGCATGCAGACTCGTCTCCCACCGACTTTAGGGCACATCACGCAGCAGACCCAGCATGAGTCCGGTACCTCCTCGCAGCAGCCCGGGACCTCGCAGCCGCAGCCGTCGCCGACGCCTGATGACAGTTCTTTTGACTTATGATTTTCTGATTTGTAAATGTTTTAAACAATTTTTATTTTGAACGCTTGTGTAAATGTTTTAACGTTTAGTTTTATCGTTTGGTTATATAAACGTTTGTGTTTATGTTTTACACGCTTATCGAGACGACATTAAAAAACTAAAAAAATTAAACAAATAAAATTTATTTTATAAATTTGTATTAATGTTTTACATGCTTGTGTTAATGTATTACACGCTCGGGATTAATTATTACATAATTAAAATGATTTTAAAAAAAAACCCCTCTCTACGGGTCGTATAGGCCTCTACGGGCCGTAGAGGGTGTCTAAGACTGGTTTATGTTATATTAAAACTTTCCAACTAAGAAACCAGCGAACTGGTAGCCCAGATGGTCCCCATATACGAAATAAGACTTTGTGTGTGTGTTTGTGTGATAATGTGCCTAAGATCGAACCTCGTCCCAAACGTTTTTTGTTTTTTTTTGTCTACAACCCGTAGAGGTCTCTACGGGCCGTAGGCATCATCAAACATCCATCTCTTCCTTCTTCATTCTCAAAAATTAATAAGACTTCTTCTACGAGCCGTAGAGGCCTCTACGGCTCGTAGGTAATCATTACCAATGATTGTATGATTGCCAATCATTGGTAATGATTACCTACGAGCCGTAGAGGCCTCTACGGCTCGTAGAAGGAGTAAAAAATGGGCTCTACGACTCGTAGAGGGCTCTACAGGCCGTAAAGGGTTGTGTGAATAAAATTTAACCTTGTGCAAATAGTGGGAGCCTTATTTAAACATTACATTTTCCTAAATTACCTATTAAACACTAGAGAATTCCTAAATTACTTATTTAAACATTACATATTCCTAAATTACTTATTAAACACTAGATAATTCCTAAATTACTTATTTAATACTAATTTTCTCCACTATGGAGAGTAGTTGTCCCAGTCCTCGAGTGTGTAGTACTCGGGGGACACGGAACGTGAGCTATCCCGTCCATCGGATCTCGCATCCGAGGGGAAATAACAGTACTCACGAGGAGGGGTAGGTCGGCTCCAGAGGCGTTCCTCCTCCTCAATTTCCCTGAGGGCTTCCAAGTCTTCCTCAGTTGGGATAGACTGGTGGTAGGGGTGGGGATGGGGATAACAGCAGTCTGGTGGTAGGGGGTGGGGGTGGGGGTGGGGGTGGGGATAGCAGCAGTCCAGGGGGTGGGGGCCAAACAACATTAGTCGGTCCATTTCACTAACAGCCAAGACATAATCCATTGCCCAGACCATTTCCTCATCCGTGAAGTCATCATCGGCTTCAGGAGGAGGAAAGGTTGGTTGTGCAGCAGCAGCAACAGGAGGAGGGGGGATATAACCAATGTTGTGGAGGAGGAGGAGGAGTAGGAGGAAGAGGAGGTTGTGCAGCAGTAGGAGGAGGAGAGGAGGAGGTGAATGGTAGTCTCCGGGGGCGGCCCCGTCCCCGGACCCGACGAGAGTACTGCCGGACATTAGACGGTCCGGCAGCTCCTGGTTGAAAACCGGCCATATTATTCATTGTTTTGAGGATGAGGAATTGGAGGTGTGACTGAAAAATCAGTTTTGGTGTTGTATTTATAGGGTTAGAAATATGATCGTTTGGGGGGAAAATGTTTGAAATTCAAAATTTGAAATTTAAACGTTTGGGGGGGGGGGGGGGGGGGGAGGGGGGAAATTTTGAATTTCAAACGGATTGACACAGTAACCGTTTAAAATTCAGATGTTTGAATATAATTTTTTTAATTATTTTTTTTATTATTATTTTACTTAATCTAATAAATTTTATGTTTAAATTATTATTATTATTATGATTATTATTAAAAATAAAATAATAGATTTGAATGTTTGACCTTGCCACATGGCAAGGTTTGATTGGGTGGGCAAAGAATGGCATGACGTTATATATGAAGCCCCCATCGGTTTTTGAAAAATAGTGCCCCTATGTAGTGGTGTTTGGGGCACTATTTTTTAAATTTTTGGGCAAGTAACGCCCCACTACGGTGGGTCTAACTATTACAAATTGTCCGTTCAACTTTACGAGTTTCATTTCTGTTGTAATTGGGATATATACATTCAAATCAATTTTGCCAAATCACTAGCTTGATTTCAATGTTTATGCTTTACTAGTGTTTTTTTTTAGAGAATATATGGTTAAGATAAAACAAATATTTGTGTCACCCATTTTTGCCCTTGACATATAAAAAAGAGTTAGTTACACATAGTAACGGATCTAATAATTTTTTCTTATGGGTTCACCTTTCTTTGGATGTCAAATTTTTAACAACTAAAGGTTAAAATTTTTGGGTCGGGTCAAATTTCTCGCAATCAAACACTAAATTTTTTGTGTGGCAAATTAGGTCATATCTAAATGTGCCAGCTAAAAAATTACATTTTTATATATAGCCCATATCTCAAAAATTCAAAAGCCTAAGTGTCCAATGATCTTTCATCTTATTTATTAGGCCCACTTTGACAATTAACAATTGCAAGTGTACAGTTCACTCCATAAAAATTAAGACTTTAACAATTTATTTCTTATGCCCACTTTAACAATTTACAATTGTAACTGTAGTTCACTCGTTCGTAAACACTATACGACTATCGATATTGGTTAGGGCTAAAAATGCTCATAAATGCGTCAACTGATATATCATAGTTCCACTAATATTTAAAAAACATCAAGTCCATCCATTCAAGTGTTTATACAAAGCCTTACATTTCCATGTCATCGCTATCTTTGTATAAATTTATTTAAAAGTAATACACACATTCTTCCAAGAGAAAGAGGACTCATCTATAGCATCCATGGGTTTTAGTCTAAAGACACTAAATTGAACAGCATTTTTATACTAGAGAAATATATTTTAGTGAACATACATTTATGTTATTCTTCCTGGTCATGCGTCAAAATATATATATTTTAGTGAACATACATTTATGTTCTTCAATAATCAAAATTTGTGAAGTGCAACTTCAAATGTGAATGTACACTATAAATTCAACTAAGCTTTTTATATGTGCATGACTAAAACTTATTATACAATTCACATGTAAACTACCATTTTGTTTCTCGTGTGAATTTATAACGTGAGTTAATATATTCGATTAAGATTAGTTAACATGTGAACGAGTGTTGATACACACTCAGACTTATACGATGTGTTTAGGTAGGTTTTTATATTGGTATATGGATAGCAACTCGGTGTAAATTCACATGTAAACAGGTGTTAATTGACTTGTGAATTTACACCGTAAATCTAGTTTGTTTGATTTTCTCTTCTATCTAGGACTTACAACACTTAGAAGTTCTAGTTGTCTAGTCGTCACCAATAATGATGAATTGATAATGCATTGTATCACTACTAGAAAACTGCTCACTTTGCTACGCCTTTTTCCGTGGGAAATGCGTAGGAAACGCCCTTTTCCCACAGATTTCCACGAAATCGAGTTGTAGGTAAAAGGCCCGTAGGAAAACTATTCTAACGCATTTCCCACACAATCGTCTACAGCTTTCCCACAAAGAAATTCCGTCGGAGATTAAATTTAATTTCCCACAAAGTTCTTACGGAATACTTATTTTTTAAAAATTTGTTTCCTACACATTACCTACAAAATGTATTTCCTTCTCCTACAAAATACCCACGGAATTTATTTTCCCACAAAGTTCTTACGGAATACTAATTTTATTTCCTACGCATTACCTACAAAATGTATTTCCTTCTCCTACAAAGTACCCACAGAATTTAATTTCCAACAAAGTTCTTACGGAATACTTATTTTTAAAAATTTGGTTTCCTACGCATTACCTACAAAATGTATTTCCTTCTCCTACAAAGTACCCACGGAATTTAATTTCCCACAAAGTTTCCTGCACATCTCATACGACCTCTTTTAGCTTCCTACCAAAGTTTTATCCTATTAACAAGAAATACAAGATGATAAAAAATATGATTTAAAAGCACCATTGATAAACATATATTCAAAACCTGTTTTAAGTACAAAACCACCAAAACAAGTAGCATAGATTCGAAACCTGTTTTAAGTACAAAACACCATTGCTAAACATAAAGACCCGAAATACTTAAAAAACTACAACTAATGACTGACAGGTTGCTGGAGTTTCCTCATAAAATCCTCAAACTGTTTTTGCCTCTTTTCTTCATTTTCTTTCATTTCTTTTTTCATTTGTTGCACTTTTTGCTCCAACTCATGTCTAGCATCCCTTTCATTTGCAATCTCCTTTTCCATTTCATGTCGAACTCTTTGAACCTAAAAGGTACAAAAGGTCAAGTTGATTATAAATTGGTTAAGGGTTTAATGTTGCATATATTTTCTTGAAACCTTTCAAGTAAAAAAGGTTTTTTATGTTGCATAACTTGATTTTGTTTGACTTATAAACAAACTAGCCACTATCTAAACTCTAGGGAAACAAACTAGCCATGTTAAACAACTAGAAGATACCAAATGCATAGTTCTTAATCTTCACCTTGTAACTAAATCCATCAATTTCAACCCTAAAAACAATATCTTAGATCTCAAAAGTCAAAGTACACCACAATGTCCACCAACTAAGAGTCAAAATTCAAGACTAATATATTCCATACATTTATAGAATTCTAGTATTTTTTCAAATATCGCGCTACCTTTACCAGATTTGCAGTACTTTACTAAGAAGAAAATAAACAATACCTCTTCTTGCGACCTTAAGGCATCAAGATGTAGTTTAGATCCGGTAGATGTAGACGGTTTCCCAGTTATTACAAAACTAGGATCCGAAGATCCTATCCCGAACATCCGGCCTTTGCCACCTCCTACCACTCTCGCCCACACATCAAGGTCATCCGGATGTTGTTTGAGATCTGAACCGTGCAGTTTGATCATATCACTTCTGTACCTTAACTACAATTTATGAAAAATAAAGTGATAGTTGTTCTAGAAGTTAGCACACTAATGTTCTAATTATACAAAAATGATAAAGTTCACTTACATAATTTTCTTTTGATTTCTCAGAAATAAACTCAAATCCCTCGAGCTATTAATGTCAAGCTCTCCAGCCCAATACTTCTTTTTTGCTTTCTTTTGTGAGATGGGTATCAAAATAAACTTCAATCCACATAACTTTTTGACCTAATTTTTTTTCCTAAAAGGAAGACATGTAAAAAAAATGTCAAGTACATACAATTATATTTTTCACCCTAAGCTTTTTACTAAAATATATAAATGATTAGCTTACCAGGCGAATGCGATGCTAGTCAAACCCAATAGATCCACCTGTATGTCTGGAGATACCGTCACCTTCCTTAGTGCGGTTTGCTCTCGCTTGCTCAGAGTTTTTTAGCCATTTGTCGTTGCTCCAACCCTGAAAACAAAAATTAAAAATATATTCACAAGTCTAGACTATTGTTGTTATAATATACAGAAATTAACTCTCTTACCAAACACAATTTCTTCCATACTTGCTTAGACACTGAATCAGGATTAAATTTACGCATGATTTTGAATTTATATTCGGTTTTCCCGATAACCTTTCCAGCATCTGTGGCCATCTTCTTAGATTTTTGTCTCAAATCCCTCATGATGTCACTATACCGTTTCTTAAGGACATTACGGAATGCATCATATATGTTTTTCTCACTTTCTGGATCCCAACGGTAAAGGGTCTGTACAAAATTAAAGTAAAGTTTTCAATCGAAACTACAAGAATATTTTGGCCTCTAAACTAGAATCAATTTTTACTTTACTATAATAAGATATACTAATCATTAAAACCCAATCTTACCCCGAAGCAAACAAACATGCTAGCCAGTACATCCTTCGGGAGTGTTTTGAATGTGAGCCAAGGTCCATCATAATGCTCCAGTAGTATATCTCTGATTGAATGTGGTTCTCCTCGCATGCTTTGGCATGCTTCTCAACTTTCTTCGCCTCCGCTTTCCGCACCGCTTGCCCTGGTACAAAACCACTATCCCTCAAACCAGCCATCCGTTCGAAAAATCAATAAGTAAATATAAGTTTATAAAAAACTAAAACTTATATACTATATGATATGATACTCATCCTAAAATATAAAGAGAAAATATTGGTATAAAAGAAATTTGTTGAACCAACGTATATAAACGAGCAAAGCTATTCGAGATTAATTTGAGAAAAAATAAAAATAACTTGAGCTTAAACGAGTCTGATCATAAATTTAAGTTGTTTAGCAAACGAGCCCGACCTCAAATTTCACTTATCAAACACGAGTTTATGGAACAAACCTTGAACCGAGCTAAGCTTTATCTCTCGTAAATTTGATGAGCTCGAGTTGTAGAAACAAAGTTTGAATCGAGCCAAGCTTGATGTCTGGTAAACTTAAGAAGCTCGAGCCTAGTCAAGCTAAACTCATTTACACCCCTAGCATTAAGTCACCGTCTTTGACTGTCAGTTAATCATACTTGACTATTCCTAAACATAACTTGTCAACATTCATCCTAATTGACTAATGATCCTAAATTGTTAGGTTATCCGGATACATGTTAGGTTAACGTACGTTATAATTGGTAATGAATGTCTTAGTGGGCTATGATGGTCTTATTACTTTATAGTTGGTTATGATGTGTTATAATTTACTCTAAGGGTCTATTTAGTATGCGGTAATGTTATAGACGATGGAATAAAATGGATCATTGCCATTCTATGGTCTTGTTTGGTTAAGAATGGAATGGATCATTTCTTTGTATTGTTTGGTAGGCGAGAAAGACGAATGAATAAATTCGACAGTGGGTGGTGGCAATGGTTTCGGCGGTGGCGGCAATAGTGGGTTGTGGCGGTGGTCGACGGCGACGGCTGTTGTTGTTTATCATAATTAAGCATAAACTACCACAATTCATCATCATTTGGGCCTAACTAACATCAATGTTGACAATTGAGCATAAGCGATAAGAACTTAACATAACTCGTAATACTTGTCTATGATTAACAATGATTAACCATATATTCCAGTGATTGACTATAAGTGACGTAATTAGACATATTGGGCCATACATGTCTTGTAGGAAGATAACAAGTCATCGTATCATTAATATCGCTTGATAACCCATTATGGACTTTGTTGTGTAACGTGCGATATTGAATCTTGTTGTGTTCGGTCATATTAGATTGTAACCAACAATAACATATCATGGATGCACTAATCGCCTATCCTTATAATAAAAAACAATGTTAGTATCACCGTGTATATATATAATACAACTGTAAAGGTGCAAATACTTTATATTAGTTGTTATGAGAAAAAAAAAATCCGTAGGAAGTCTGTAGGAAAATCTGACGCATTTTCTACAGAATTATAGCTTTGTCGCACATTCCGACACATTTCCCACGAAATTGAATCTTATCTCAAAATGCGTAGAAAATGTGTGGGAAATTCCTACGGATTTCCCACAAAAATAATGTGTTTTCTATACATTTCCCACGAAATTGAATCTTATATTAAAATGCGTAGAAAATGTGTGGGAAATTCCTACGGATTTCCCACGAAAACACTATTTTTGTTTTTTATTTAAAAAATAATAAAAAAAACAAAAATATTGTTTTGATTGTTTGCTACACATTTCCCACGGAATCGTAAAATAGGATACTATTATGTCAGAATTGCGTGGGAATTTTCATATGTGTTTCCTACAAAAAAAAATCCGTTGCTTTTTTGTAGCTAGTTTTGGATTTCCATTTGTTTCGTAGTAATTTCGTGGGAAATCAGTAGGATTACACGTTCATTGGAAATCTGTAGGAACTTTTTGTAGGAAAACACCATGTTTTCTAGTAGTGTATGATGTCACTTACATGAAACAAAGAAAAAAAAACGTGTAACAAAATGATACATGCAAATTAAGAAAACTAACAATAAAACAAAAGGGGTCTACCGAACCAAAAAAATTAATAGACTTGCAACCATGGTCCATGGGGAAGATAATTATGCCTATAATAAAGTATCAACCCGATGTCTTTCATCTGGGCCACATGTACTTGAGGTTGGTATGTTTGTATCACAATCTTTATACTGTAGGCCCATGCTTTGGTTAGAAGGAATGCAATGGTCCATGTTAGCAAATGTTATAAACTTATAGCCATACCTAACAGGCTAACACTAACTGTGCAAAAACTAATAAACTATATGAATAATGGAAGTTTTTTCCACTTAATAAACCTCAATCTAACTAGCTGTATGATGAAAACATACTAGTATGAAAGATTATGATCAACTAGACTTTTGCCTGCGTTGACACGCGGTTCAATGATTTAAAAGATTTAAATTTAAATTTATAATGATTTAAATTTAAATCATTAACAGCACAATGGGGGCAGCCAGAGAGTCCCACTGTAGGCTTGATGCTATCTTGCAGTCTCTTGGAGCTAATTTATTGGCATAAATTTTTTATACCTGAATATTGTAAAGTGTAATACTATCGGATAATAACATTTAGCAACTTTATTGACAAATTTTGCATGATACGATACCCCAATCTGTCAATCTGGCGGCTAAGTTCAGCCCATTTGACTAAAGTACGGGTAAATTTGGGTTGTACATATCTCCATTGGGTCAAAAACTTACACTTAACTAAAGAGGAAACATGCCACAAACTTACACCTAACTAAAGTTAACTATTGTTACTTTATTGACAGGTTAGTTTTTTTATGATCTTATACATTACATTTGCAAATTTGAAAAACTGGGCAAATTACAAAGCTAGCCCACCCACCCTGACCCAACACGGTTGGACCTTGTATAATTACCCAGTTTTGGCCCGACCCGTGTGGAAGTTACTCTAGAGGCTCCATTAATATAGAGGCTATATTTCCCAAATACATGGATATAAGAATAGCAATTCAAATTCTGGTAATCAATGTCACTGAAATGCAAGTTTGAACATTGTTTAATCTTAGGCAATTGAATCTAAAATAAAGAACACACACTTAGTTCAATGTAATGTGATGGTAAATGGGAAATTTAAAAGAACATAAACTTTATACATATATATAAAAAAAAACATGTTTCAGCCTCCCGGTTTCATATCTGACACACACCCTAAATATGTTTGCAAACTTAATAAATCTTTATATGGTCTAAAACAAGCTCCAAGAGCTTGGTATCAACGTTTTGTAGGGTATTTACTAAAGTGTGGATTCAAAAGCAGCTTGTGTGACACTTCCCTCTTTATTTTTCATCATGGAAATCAAATGGCATACCTCTTACTTTACGTGGATGATATTATTCTAACCGCCTCAAGCGATACTCTTCTGCAACAAATAATCAAGTCTCTCATTGCTGAATTCAAGATGACTGATTTAGGGACTTTGCACCACTTCCTAGGTATCGTAGTCACCAAGCAGGCTAACGGGTTATTACTTTCACAGTCAACATATGCTGCTGATATCCTCTATCGAGCAAATATGTCAAATTGCAAACCCGCTAGCACACCAGTTAAGCCCGGTTGCTGACACAGGTACCATTTTTGAAGATGGTTCTCTCTATCGCAGTTTAGCTAGGGCACTTCAGTATCTCACGATTACAAGGCCAGACATCGCCTATGCTGTTCAACATGTCTGTCTATTCATGCATGCTCCACGGGAACCACATTTCCAGTTCTTGAAACGAATTCTCCGCTACATTAAAGGCACCCTTCCTCATGGTTTACTTCTTACCCCATCATCCTCCACATCCTTGACAGCATACTCTGACGCTGATTGGGGTGGGTGTCCCGACTCCAGACGCTCTACGTCTGGGTATTGCGTTTTTCTAGGCACTAACTTGATCTCCTGGTCTTCAAAGCGAAAATCCACTATTTCCAGATCAAGCGCAGAAGCCGAATACCGTGCCGTGGTAAACATTGTTGCCGAACTCAGTTGGGTTCGCAATCTTCTACTTGAGCTACATGTCCTTGTTCGTCAAGCATCTCTCATTTATGGTGAGAACATCTCGGCCGTATACCTCGCTGAAAATCCGGCCAACCATTGTTAGACATAATTCTTATTTCCCACAATTATCCTAAGTATATATATATATACATATATAGTGTGACATATTAGTTATCCTAAGTTGAATAGTCATGTCGGTTATTAACTAACCATTGTGTCGGTTAGAGTCATTGGGGACACACCCCTTCATTTGTATAAATACCAAACACATTGTATCATTTTAGTTTATGTATTGATTCTTAAAGTTTATCTTATTCTCTCTCAAACCCAAACCCTCTCATCGATCCTGCATACCTACATTTGGCATCAGAGCGGTTATTTATTTGTTCCATCCGATTACATATAATCATCGAAGAAGAATTATCAATTCTCTGTTCTTTCATCCGAAGAAAGAAAACAGAGACAGAAGGCATCAAAGTTTTAGATCATCGGAACAAACATTCAAGGCCAACAAGGATTCGTAGAAGATCAATACATCAATCCTATAACCGTAAAGAAGAAGAAGACGATCGGAAAACAAGATTCCGGCCAAACCTGCAACTTCCGGCGACTTACCGGATTACGCAGAAACATCGTTCAATCACGATCAAACGGTTATACTATCCCTGCCCTTAGTTTATAAGTTAGTATCGAATACACGTAATCTTAATCAAAATCAAAAATCAAATTTTTTCTTTGGGTACTCTGTTTTGTTCGAACCATAGTTCCCGCCAAATTTTTTTTTCAAACAAGTTTATAAAATTTCTTTTCAAGTGTTGTTTCGAACAATTACACATACGAAACAGATTCGTTTTTCAAATAAACATATCAAGTATTAAGATTCATTTGGGTTTAAGAGAAACCGAACGAAATTTTTTTTCTGAAAAAAAATCGTATTCGATCGTTACTTTGGATTGGAATCCAAAATAATAGTGTTAGTGGAACATAAGATTAGTAGTTCCAGTGTTGTTTTGATCAAAGGGGATCAAAACCAGAAAATCTGTTTTGGGCAGAAGGTTCGAAACGAACAAGAAGAAGGAAGTTTGACTTTCAAAAGTCAAACAGAAAAGGAAATAATATTATTATTTGAGGGTATAATATTGTGAAGGGTATTATTATATCACTGTTTGTTTGTTGAAATTTATCACTGATTAAACAAAAAAAGAAAAATAGGATTGAAGCATAGTAGAAAAACAAGTGATTTGTTTTTAGAAGGGTGTTTAGGATTGACAAAGGGTGTTGTTGAAAGACACTAATCAATCATCGTTGGAGGATCATCAAGTCATAGGATTGACTTTAGAATTTGGAACATTAGTGGTATAAAGAAATATTATAGCAAGGATATTGATATTTTGTTGTGGGCCCGACAAAGCATCAAACTTTGTTAAACAAGAATATTTTCTTAAGACATATCATAGTCGTGTTTGACAAGAGTAGTCAAACAAAGTTCCATAGAAGTGTGGGATAGTCCATAATAGTTTTGGACAATAGGGAAGAAGAAGAACAAAAGTCCGCAGAAGACGCTCATTAAACCCACAATGTCGAAAGAGACAGCATCAAAGGAGACAATCACGAAGGAGACTCTCACTTTCAACCTCCAGACACCGATGTTGACATCTACGAATTACACGATTTGGGCTGTTCGTGTTAAAGCAATATTAAGTGCAAATGGTCTTTGGGAAGTAGTGGAACCCGAAGAAGGCACGTCAAAGGTAGATGTAAAGAAGGATAGGACAGCGATTGCCTATCTCTTTCAGGCAATTCCAGAGGATATGGTGATGCAGGTGGCGTCACATCCTACAGCGAGAGAAATCTGGAAAGCATTAAAGACAAGATTTATTGGAATTGACCGAGTCCAGAAAGCAAGACTTCAATCATTACTCACAGAATTCGAGATGATAACAATGAGAGAGACAGAAACCATAGACCAGTTTGCTGGTAGGTTAAGTGCAATTAGTACAAAGTCAAAAACCCTAGGAACGACAATTGAAGAGTCGATGTTGGTACGAAAATTGCTGGACTCCGTACCAGAGAGGTTCCTACAGATTATTGCATCCATAGAGCAATATTCAGATATAGATACCATGACGTTAGATGAAGCGCTTGGTAGACTTAAAGCCTATGAGGAACGCCTTAAGTCAAGAGATGAGAAGAAATTTGGACCAGCAGGTCAAGAGAAGCTGTTATTTACAAGGCAAGAGAGAATGCCTTACAGCAACAACAGGAACTACAATCAGAATCGAGGTAGACAGAACTTTAGGAAGTTCAATAGAAGTCAAAGAAATGAGAGGAAGAACTTTGACAGAAATGGCCATCAAGATCAGAGAAGTGATCGAAATCCCACTAAGAATCGTCATGACGACAGTAGTTACAAGCCCAAGAGAGATGGCAGCAGTGTAAGATGCTACAACTGCAATGAATTAGGACACATAGCTCCTAGATGTCCTAAACCTCGAAGTAAGCAAGAAGAACCTCACCTAGTAATGGAAGAAGAGGATCCCATATTACTTATGGCAGTTGGTGAAGAAAGAAGTGTAGTTCTAGAAGAAAAGAAAGTCATACCAGAACGTTATCACAGTGAAGATAATGGAAATGAAATATGGTATTTGGACAACGGAGCAAGCAATCATATGACAGGAAGACGCTCCTATTTCACAGAGTTAGATGAAAAGATAGCAGGAAGTGTAAAGTTTGGAGATGGATCATGTGTCAACATCAAAGGTAAAGGCTCAATTTTATTGGAATGCAACAATGGAGAACAAAGACTAGTTACAGAAGTCTACTACATTCCAACACTCCAAAGCAACATCCTAAGCCTCGGGCAAGTTACAGAAAATGGATGTAAAGTGATTATGGAAAATGATTATCTATGGATTTATGACGCCTTCAGCAACCTATTGATGAAAGTCCCAAGAGCTAAGAATAGACTCTATAAAGTAAGGCTCAGAATAACAAGTCCGATTTGTTTACAAGCCAGAATAGTATCACCTGCATGGTTATGGCATGCACGTATGGGACATGTGAATTTTGATTCACTAAGACAGTTAAGTGTTAAAGGAATGGCACGTGGAATACCAAAGATTAAGCACCCATCTCAAGTATGTGATGCATGTATTACGGGAAAACAAAGCAGGCTTCCGTTTCCCTCTCAAGCAAGTTTTAGAGCTACTAGACCTCTAGAACTCGTACATGCAGATTTATGTGGACCGATTACACCCACATCATTAGCAGGAAACAACTATTTCTTCCTGATAGTTGACGATTATTCAAGATACATGTGGATCTACATGCTCAAGTCAAAAGATCAAGTTTATGAGAATTTCAAGAAATTCCTAAGTGAAGCTCAGACAGAGACGAGTCAAAAGCTCAAAAGATTAAGAACGGATCGTGGAGGAGAATTTATTTCTAAATCACTTACCACGTATTGTGAGGACAGAGGAATCCTCAGACAGCTTACAGCACCTTACACACCACAGCAGAATGGTGTAGTAGAGAGGAAAAACCGTTCAGTAAAGAGTATGACAAGAAGCATGTTAAAGGCTATGAACGTACCACAGAACTTATGGGCAGAAGCAACAAGACAGGCGATTTACATACTAAATCGGTTACCTACTAAAGCAGTACAGGGAATGACACCCTACGAAGCAGTGAATGGAAAGGCACCCAATATCAAGCACATTAGAGTATTTGGATGCATAGCATATGCAAAGGTAACGGCGCCCTATTTGAAGAAATTAGAAGATAGAAGCAAGAAAATGGTACATCTAGG
Organism: Ambrosia trifida; assembly: GCA_028751855.1. Lineage (NCBI taxonomy): Eukaryota > Viridiplantae > Streptophyta > Magnoliopsida > Asterales > Asteraceae > Ambrosia > Ambrosia trifida. The sequence continues at coordinate 36,167,305 of CM054123.1, read as the reverse complement.
AAACGAGAATGGTTCCAAAGCCTACAGATTATATGATCCCATAGAAGAGAAGATACATATCAGTAGAGATGTCCAATTCATAGAAAATGAACCATGGAATTGGGACAACTACTTGAAAGAAGGAAGCGATGATGAACCATCTTGGACAAGATTTGAGATACATGGAGATTCAGAGAATGAAGCTGTACAAGAAGAGAATGATGACGACAGTGAAGATCAAGAGAGTGATAATGAATTCTTCAGCAGTCCAATCACAGCTACAAGAACTCCAATAACGGTACAAGAGACACCGACAAGTGATCCAGCAGTTGAGACAAGTACTCAAGAGTTAGAAGACTCACCAGGCTCTTTAAATAGACCAGTTCGAGCCCTTAGATCACTTAATGACATCTATGCAGCCACACAACCTCTTAGACCAGAAGATTATGAACATCTTTATCTAGCATATGACGAAGAACCTGCAAACTATAAAGAAGCAGCAGATTACCCACAATGGATAGAAGCAATGGAAAGCGAGATAGACTCTATAGAGAAGAATAACACTTGGACACTGACTAAACTTCCCTCAAGTCAGAAACCAATAGGTCTAAAATGGGTATTCAAGGTCAAGAGAGATGCAAGTGGACAGATCACCAAGCATAAGGCCAGATTAGTAGCAAAAGGGTATGTACAACAAGAAGGTATAGACTACAATGAAGTATTTGCACCCGTTGCAAGAATGGAAACAATCAGGCTACTACTAGCATTGGCAGCACAGAAAGGATGGGAAGTACATCATTTGGATGTAAAATCAGCATTCCTACATGGTGAATTAAAGGAAGATGTCTACGTATCACAACCAGATGGATTCATAAAGAAAGGAAAAGAGAAGCTAGTCTACAAGCTAAAGAAGGCTCTATACGGTTTGAAGCAAGCACCAAGAGCATGGAATATAAGGCTGAACAACATCCTAAAAGAGATAGGATTTATAAGATGTCCACAAGAACAAGCAGTTTACAAGAGAACTTCAAGGCAATCAACAATCATTATAGGAGTTTATGTCGATGACATAATAGTGACAGGAAGTTCAATGAAGGACATATCAAGCTTCAAGAAGGAAATGCAAGGCAAGTTTGAGATGAGTGATTTAGGACCACTCACATACTATCTAGGAATAGAAGTACGCCAAGCACAAGGAAGGATACAGTTGAAGCAATCAGCCTACGCAAAGAAAGTTATCAAGGAAGCTAGACTAGAAGACTGCAATCCAACAAAGACAGCAATGGAACCAGGTCTGAAGCTCGATAAAGAAGACGAGAGTGAACTAGTCAATGAGACAGAATACAGAAAGCTAATTGGAAGCTTAAGGTACCTTACACATACCAGACCAGATATCACCTACGCAGTTGGATACGTGAGCAGATTCATGGAGAAGCCAAAGACGACTCACATGAAGGCAGTTAAACATTTGATAAGATATATCAAAGGCACATTGAATTATGGAATTCAATACAGCAAAGGCAAAGAAGCAGAAATCATTGGTTACAGCGACAACAGTTATGGAGACCAAGAAGATGGAAAAGGAACAACAGGAACAATATTCTACTACAAAGATTCACCTATCACATGGACAAGTCAGAAGCTAAGCACGGTAGCTTTATCATCATGTGAATCAGAGTTTATGGCAGCAACATCAGCAGCATGTCAAGCAATATGGCTACAAGGAGTACTAAGCGAACTCACAGGTGAAAGACCAAAGAAGATAACTCTACGATTAGATAACAAGTCAGCAATACAACTCATGAAGAATCCTGTGTTTCATGGAAGATCAAAGCATATCAACACAAGGTATCATTTCATCAGAGAATGCATAGAGAACGAGCAAATACAAGTTGATCACATCAGTGGAGAGATGCAGAAAGCCGACATCCTCACCAAGGCATTACCAAGGATAAAGTTCATAGAGATGCGAAGTCTCATAGGAGTTGAAGACCTTGGGGAAATCAAGAATTAGGGGGGAGAATGTTAGACATAATTCTTATTTCCCACAATTATCCTAAGTATATATATATACATATATAGTGTGACATATTAGTTATCCTAAGTTGAATAGTCATGTCGGTTATTAACTAACCATTGTGTCGGTTAGAGTCATTGGGGACACACCCCTTCATTTGTATAAATACCAAACACATTGTATCATTTTAGTTTATGTATTGATTCTTAAAGTTTATCTTATTCTCTCTCAAACCCAAACCCTCTCATCGATCCTGCATACCTACAACCATCAACGCACAAAACACATTGAACTGGATATCCATTTTTTCCGCGAAAAAGTTCGTCTTGGCACAGTCAAAGTTCTCCACGTCCCTGCTGACTACCAGTACGCAGACATCTTCACCAAAGGTCTACCAAAGCATCTATTTGAGCGTTTCCGTTCCAGTTTATGTCTTCGTTCTCCTCCGGCTCAAACTGCGGGGGCGTGTTAGCCGATAATCATGGAATGACCATCGGCCCTCATTATTACACCTCTTTAATATTGTTGTAAATTGTATTAATGTAGTTTCCTTATTTATCTTTGACCATTGTATTATATATTGTATTGTGATATTGTGAATAAAGGCAAACAATTACATTCTCTTACATTAATAACTTATGATTAATTATAAACTGCGCGTTGCGGCGCGTACGTTGTCATTATCGTTTTGGTGTATTAGGGTACCAATGCAACAATGATAGCCTGCCAAGGCAAAAAGAAAATATCTGGAAAAACAATTGCCCAAACCAGGTTTCGAACTTGTAATGTCCTCTTAGAGGAATGCACCTCAATCCACTACATCATCAACAAAATTCATGTTTTAATCTCAAACCAATTGTATTTAATATGGGAAAACGTTGTATAAATGGAAAAAACAAATAAACCATCATCCAACAAGTCTTGATCTTGAGACCTCATGTTAGAGAAACGTATCTTAAACTACTCCACCACCAAGCCAAGTTGTGTTTCAATATGAAACCATTTATATTTATTATTAAATAATGCTCTGTAAAAGAAAAAAAATTATAAAGTTGGCATCGTACCTCTAACAATTGAGAATGAAATAAATCGACCTCTACATGTCTCGAACCTGAGACCTCATGTAGGATAAATGCTCTTCAAACCACTCCGCCACTTAGCCAAGTTGTGATTTATTATGAAACCATATATATATATAATGTAAAATAACATGCTGTTAATGAAAGAAATAAAAATAGCACCATATCTCTCCACCAATAGGAGAGGGGCTGTTACCATTCATGAATAGTGAATGTTCTTTTCAAATTAATACATATATATAATTTAACAAATGAGCTCTAGCTCAATTGCTAATGAAGAGGAAGTGAAGATTTGGGCTGAAGACCAAAGATCTTATGTTTGAACCTCATCCTAATCGGGTACAATTGCAGTGAACATTCGGGCGGTGGGTTTTTTTTGAAACTGAAGATGGTGAGCGTGGGCTTTTATTTGTTGGTTGTTAAAAAAAATGTTTAATACTAACGATTAAATTGACTTGCTTAATGATGCCAATCATTTCCTACAATTTGATTCCTCTTAAATTTCGTAATATTATGAATATTTGACATTTCTACAAAATAATAGTTTCATCATTTTTTTGAACCAAAATAACTATTACATGCTTATTATTTTTTTTAATAAAAATGTACTATAAGTTGTGCGGTTATACGATTTACACGATACGATCGTTAACTCTCTTTATATAGTGTAGGTATGTGTAATGAATTCAAACAATGGGAATGCATGTCCATTCACATTAAGTCAAGTAGCAAACATGTGTACCGGAAATTACCTACGTAAATTAATGAATGCAAATACCCTTGTTCATAGATTACACTAGGGTACGCATATCACCTCATCGTTTTTTATGCTTCTCAGGTGAAATTCACTTTGTATTGGAACCGACCTATATACACACAAAAATAATGAAGCATATAATAGTTATTTTGGTTCTGAGCCTCTTACCCAATCAAATCTATTACTGGCTCAACACTCAATGACGCAGAAGTTGCTAAGTAGCCGCTAAAGCGTTTTCACAATTTTCAATGTATTATTATCTATGAAAAATACTAGGACTCCATATATAAATATTGGGACTAGATTTATAGGTTTATGCTAAATGATACATGGTTCTCGGTTTTTGTATAATCGTTTATGAGAACAATAGGTTCTCGTCGGTTATGGCAATTTGGGTCGTGAGGTTATCGGGGGATGAAGGCCATGTTGGCCCATCCAATAATCCACGTATATAAGGTGTATTATGTGCTCATTCATAACTAGCGGTTCATATTCTCTTTTGGGAGTCTACTTTGAATCCGACGGTACCCAAAGCCGTATGCCACAGAATACACTTTGTTCATCTTTGCGTTCCTGAATCATCTTAATCATTGTTTCCGCCATTCATTAAGATTATTTGATATCAAGTTTAATAGATTTGTGACTTACAATAACAAGGAAAAACTATACCAATAAACAAATATCCATTCAAAAGGAGAGAGTCTGCCAAACGCATGCATTCCCCATTTTTCCCAAAAAAATCTTAATTTATAGTTAGTTAAGCAAAAAAAATAAAATAAAATAAAATTATATAGCCATAGTTGTGTGTTTTCCTCATGGAACACAACCTTAGCCTTTGATAACCATAATGGTGTGCGGTTTGAGGGCCTGGAAAGTACCTACTTAGCCCCTAATGTAGAGTCTCCTAGTAATTTCAATCTGGGGTCTCTTGTGTACCACTGTTGTTTGAAGCAAAAACACAACCAGTCAATCTGTGATCGTTAAAAAAAGTAAAATAGTGATAATAAACAAATATAATCAATTTTTCGCCCCACTTACGGTGTGTGCATATAATGTATATATGTGTGACCATCGGGGGACAAAAGTAAAGTTGCACTAGTTTTAAAGTTATTTTACTAATTTCGTGAAAATAACGTTGAAACGACGGACGGTTAATCATGCATCATGTGATGACGTTGATAGCCAAAAGACAAAGGGGTACATGCACCGATCGGGTTTGTCCCGATTGCTAAGTGTTCTGTGCCTTATGTCTAAGGCTTGATACCAAACCATATCGAGCCGAGGGTCTCACTGGAAGCAGCCTCTATATTTTTAGAGGTAGAGGTAAGACTGTCTACATCTTACCCTCCTCAGACCCTACCTTAACTTTGCTATAGATGAGATTAACTGAGTATGATGATGAAACAAATATAATCAATTTATGTATTTGGCCTATTTTATAATCGTATAAAACTAAATGTATAAAACAACCATTAATATGCTTTGTGTAGCATCACTATCAAAGTATAAATAAAAAGAGTTGGATATTGGTATGTTTCATAATTGTCATAATACAAACTACACGTGGTATTTCATAAAAAAAAACATTTTACTTCAAAATTTGACTTGTTTTGTGATGTCTCGTGGGATGTGCTTAAACGGGCATATATATTTGTGAAAAAAGCCCCTGTGATTTTTTCTAACAGACTCGGTAGAAGGGAGGCCTACTGTAAACCCAACGGGTGTTCTAGTGTTTTGCGGAAAGGGTAGAAAACACGCATGTGTAGACCTTACCGGTGTGTCCCCCTTGTTTGACTTAGAGATAGTGGTTTCATGGCTTTAGTTACAGTGCTGAGGGCTGAATCGAAAAAGTGGCGAAGCATGAAAAAGGTTGCGCTAATAATCAACATGCTTTCGTTTCCTTTACCTTAGACACTTTTGACCATTTGGCCCCTGAAGCTATAGGTTTCCTACACAGGGTGCAGAGGGTTGTGCACAACAACTTTTTGACCCATAAGACTACATGGTGTTGTCATACCCTTGAAGGGGCATGGCGCAACATGTAACATCCACGTTAGTGCAAGGGGAATTCCCCTCCAAAGGCCAAAAATCCAAGGGGCAACTTTATGATTGCATTTTTTAGGATGATGATGAAGATGATAGGTTGATGAACTAGCAATTTAAAAACGGCTAGTTTTGACCACCAATCAAGGCCCCGCTGATGTGTTGCCAAATGCATCACATTTATTCGTCGGCTTTGTACAGTTTTGAGTCGTTTGTCGTTCGTTTATAGCGTGCTTAGATATTTATTTGTGTCTTGGTGTTAAACAGGTGTTCGTGGGCTAAAATGAGTAAAACAGAGTTTAACTGAAGGTGAAAAGAGTGTACGAATGAATAAGGAATAAAAGAAAAATAAAATCTACACAGCCCTTATTCGCGCCCCGCGAATATCATCAGGGGTTATTTATGCCTCGCGAATTATAGAATTGGGTTGCAAAATGACTAAATTGCCCTTAATGAATCCAACTATTTACCCTTAATGAATCCAACTATTTACATGTAATACCCTCACGTTATTTGGGTTATTCGCTCCCCGCGAGGAAGTCATGGAGTTATTAATGGGGCGCGAAAAACCTTCAAGCCCATAAAAGCCATAATTTCACATTAAAAACCTGGCAACCGTTTTGGAGAAAGAGATGTCGACTTCCAGAGCTTGTAGAGGACGATTTTGAGCACTTTTTGCAGATTCATTCATTACAGTTGATGCTCGGGCGATCTAGAACAAGAATCAAGGCTAAAATCATGATTATGCATGACTAAACATCGTGCGGTTTCTTCGGGTGAATGATTCTGGTCTTTTGTAAGGACTTCCTTGTTTTAAACTTTGTTTTAGGATAAGGTTTTATGAACACATTTATATGTTGTATGTTTGACTGATTTGAACAGTTTGATTGATTTTCACAATTACAATTTTTATCGTTTCTTGGTTTTCTTGCACTATGAATAATTTAACTATGTGATTTATGTTTTGATATTGAATTGAACAATTTAAACATGATCATGTCTATGTTATTACCTAGCTAGGTTAATTCAGATTTTCTTTACAATTACCGAATCAGAAACCCAGAGTAACCGTTTTCCCATATTATTGTTTTTTTCTAAAAAAAAAAGTCAACAATCACTTCGTTTTGCAGCACTTTTTAACAATCTTCATAAAATTAATTTAGTTAAATTATTAGTTTAAATTTTATTTTAGAAACCAACACTTTCCACAAATTCCCTGAGGTTCGACAACCTACTTCCTATACTGCAGTCAGTTGTAGCTAAGGAATAGTTTTTATTTAGTTTTTTATCACTTTGACACGCGATCACCCGCTACGTATGATTTTACACTTACCCCACGTTGGCGAAAAATCACACCCCATTTGCCCACGTCGGTCTTCACGTTGGACCCGGGGTGGTGTGGATAGCATGGAGGGGCTTCACACCACTCTTCCACGCCCCGACACAGTGCAGTCTAAAGAACCATGAGTTTATTTTTAGTAGAATAACATTCGTCATTTAGAAGGGGGTTGTGACATAGCTTGTTGCATGTTTACCTGCATCCAATTATAACTTGCGTTTTATTATGAAATGAAATAACATTGACTGTCCACTGAACAAAAACATTTATATTTAAAAAATTATAAAAGAATATGATCATTTAAAAAAATATATAATTATATATATATATATATATATATTAGTAGGGCAGTGATTTGAGTAGTAACTTCAGTGTTCTGCATTTTATGATGCTTTATATAACATTATTTCTAATAATCATTCAATGTTATGCTTTGGTTCATTGTTTTGTGGTGCTATTCAAAATTCATTCAACCTGGGTTCGATTCTTTGGGGGTCAATTTTTTTTTCAAATGTTAATCTTCGTAGTGCTTTACACGTGGTTGTCTATGGTGTCTTCCTGGCCACCTTTATAAGCATTTTTAACACATCATTTACAATTGTATAATAAAAATCTTCATCTTCTTCCGCCAGAGAACCTTCGATTCTCCTGTGTTCGTTTTTGTTTTTCATTCGGTTGTTGAAGGTAGTTCATAACACATGCATTCTATTAAAACTCATTCTGTAGGTTTTTTGGCTTTTATAAGCTTCGTATGTTTTACTTTTTTTTATGTGATCATAAGTAGGTTGTGATGCATGCATGCATGCTTGATGCCTACATTAGTGATCATCATTTTGGCGGCATCCATGCATGTTGCATTTTTTTGATGTTATTTCTTTTTTGATCAACTGATAAGAACATTATGTTTTTAAGTAATTATAAGCTGGAAAGAGATTATTTTTAATGGTGGTGGCATAATTTTGATGGCATACATTGATTTTTAGTTTTGGTTAAATGTTTATTTTTTCATCAGGCTGCTTGCATGAGGTTAAAAGAATGTTTGCTATGTGTGGTTGAATTGTTTTTTTTATGTGTGTGGTTTTCTGAAGTTGTTGCTGATCAATCAGTTGAAAGGAATAGAATAGATAGTTTAGGTTGATCAGTTTAAAGCAATATGTTTGATAGTTTAGTCTTTGAATTTTTTTGTGTTATGACTTTACTATTTTGTGTTGTATTGTTTATTTTATACAAATTTTTGATGAAGTGGTCATGGTTTTGGTTCAGCTACAGTTATTGATCTCCTGTGTTGATGTTGTTGTTTTTCGGTAATGTTGGTATGTTGCTTGGTTGCCTTTTGGGGGTTAGGTTGTTTGTTGTGTTTTAGGATAGTTAATGTTTGTTTTTTAGTTTTCTGTTAGTGCTTTTAGGCGCCGCGTTTTAAACGTAGGCGATTCGACACTGGCGATGATGACGTTGCATCGTCTTCTAACGCTTCTTTGCCTGTTCGTTCCGATACTGGCGTTGATGACGCTGCATCGTCTTTTAATGCTTCTATGCATGTTCGTTGTTCATCGCGTAGGCAACTTCTTATCGAGCCTCAATGCTACGAACAAGGGGTGCCTCTGCAGGTGTTGAATTGTTGCGCCTGATGTGCTGAGATCCCATGATTATGTGGATTTAGGAAGTCATGGTCAGGTTTGCAAGTTTTACGGGGCCCTTTTTTGGCTTCAGGGACGGCTAACTGCTTTCCCGTTGAGTGTTAGGCCGCGATACAAAAAGTGTTGCAAGGGCGGAAAAATTGATATTTAATACCCGTCTGATCCTCCTCCTCTGTTGAAAGAATTGGTATTGAACTCTCATTTTCTGACCAATATTCACGCGTACAATTCAATATTTTCTATGACATTGTTTGGTGCAAGTGTTGATGAGGCTGTTAATCATGGTTCAGGGCCTTATGTGTTTAAAGTAGCTGGTCAGATTTCTCATTGGGTGGGTTCTTTATGTCCTCCACTTGGCGAAAAGCCTCGCTTGTTGCAAATGTATATCTTTGATTCCACCAATGATATTGAAAATAGGCTTCGCTTTTTTTTCAAATAATACCTCAAGTCCTTTGCAACCAGAAATTGTGTCTACTTTATCAAACATGCTTCATGATGAGAATGAATATGTGCATCTTTTTAAATTGTCTAAAGAACTATTCTTGCAAGTAGAAGTACCAGACTTCGTGAGCGGATCGTCGTTATGATGTTCCTGCTACTAATCTCCTTGGCGCAATCATTCGTGATGATAATTCAAGTGCTGAGTATTTTGAAATCATTATTAGGAGCAAAGATAAGACGCCTCATCGTATTAGTAAGCTGCATTCATCTTATACGCCTCTTCAATATCCGCTCCTTTTTTCCACGTGGTGAGCAAGGGTGGTCGCCTGAACTCAAATTAATTGGTGATGTGGTGCCTAATTCTGAAGATGTTGATGTTCCTATTTCTCAAGATCGAAAGTTGATTGCCTCTCAAGATCAAAATCTGAATCCTTTAATATTCTATAGTTTTCAGTTTCATGATCGTCAAAACATGTATACACATTTGCTTGGAACATCAAGATTGTTTCAGCAATACTTAGTGGATGCTTACATATGTGTTGAGCATGGTCGTTTAGAGTATGTTTCTGCTAATCTGGCTGAATTTCGTTGTGAGTTTCTGGACGGGGTGCATGATGCCATTTCTATAGGTGATATTGATTGTTCTGATGTTGGTAAGCGTATTTTCTTGCCTTTTTCATTCACGGGTGGCCCTAGGTACATGTATAAGCATTATCAGGATGCGCTTTCCCTTTGTCGTGTCTATGGTAATCACAATATTTTATTACGTTTACATGCAATGTACGATGGCCAGCGATTATTAGAGAAATAAGTCGTGTTGGTGCTAACAGTCCACAAGATAGGCCCGATATTATTGCTCACGTGTTTCAGTTGAAGGTTCAATCTTTCATCAAGTATATAAGAAATTCTAAACCTTATGGGGATATAACAGCAAGTATCCTCCAATTTTCAGTTATTGTTGAATCCTTTTGTCTTTCAAGGCCTTTTATTGTTAGGTAACATTAGGTTATCTTTCAATACACATATCTTTATGCCATAGAATTCCAAAAAAGAGGCCTTCCGCATTGTCAAACGTTGATCTGGGTTTCAGCTGCACATAGTGTTCATACTGTTGAACAGGTTGATGACTACATATCCAAAGAACTTCCAGGCCCATCAATTCAGCCTGTTTTACATAGAATTGTTACTGATTTTATGTTACATGGGCCACGTGGTTTGGCTAGGCTCGGATTACCTTGCATAAAAGAAAGTATTTGTACAAAGAAGTTTCCAAAACCGTATGAGTCGGTTGTGACACCCGGCAAATTCTGGTTAACAACGTTGTCTAGATGAAAGTCTACCTTAGCGAGTCACGCGTATATTGTACTTAACTGGGTTAGTTAAGTCGGGTTATGGTTCGGGAACTATCGGGTTAGTCTAGAGGATCATTGGATGTTGGTCTAGAGGTTCATTAGATGTCGGTCCTTAACCAAGTGTACAAACGGTGACGATTTGTAGGATCGTCAGGGCATACGGAACATACAAGTCTCGAGTCCCGGGAATTGGTGAACGAGTGTGAATATGTGTATTTACAAGTGTTATGTGTTTACAATCATTATGTGACTTGTCGGTACGTGAATATGTGTTAACATATGTTAAAACGGGGTTTAACGCGCAAAACACACGGAACAGGCCCCTATAGGCGATTAGGATAGCCCAATCGCCTATAGGAGGGGCGACTGGGGGACCTTAGGGGCGATTAGGGACCAATTGCATGACTGTTCATGCGATTTGGCCCTAATTGCATGAACTTACATGCGATTAGGCTTCCTAATCGCGTGTAAGGGCTGCATAATCGCGTGTTACGTGCTGGACGACTAAAAACGACTATAAATACCATACTTGACCTCATAAACTTCATTATACAAACCCTAGTCGTCCCATAACCTGCCCCAACACACACACAACCTCCGGAACGCGATTTTTGATCAAAACACAAGGTTTCAAGCTTAATCCATCATTCTTTCACAAATCTAAGGTTTGGTTTCCATCCATGAATCTTTATAAACGTTTTCATTCAATCCCTAATGGTCCAGACCTGTTCTAAAACGGAAAAGCTTTCTGAAAATCGTTAATAAGTATTGATAATCGGATTCTAACTAGTATACTTGTGATATGTGTGTTTATGATTAGAAAGCTAGGGTTTTTATGATTCAAGATGAATGAACGACATGTTATTATTGTTAGACCAGAATAATATTGATGTTATGATTATGAAATCTGAGTAATTGATTATTAGGGTTATAGTTACGCATGTTAGTATGATGTTGCATGCTATGTGAATGGTGTTTGGATTACGTGATTGCATGCAGGGCTGATAATACGAGGCAAAACGAAGGGTTTTAGTTGAAACATGTTTAGGATAGTGTTTGGGATGATATTGGGTGGTTACACACGTTCTGGATCTGATTTGGAGCGTTAAACGCGCGAAAAACTGGAACAGCAAGGTTACAGGCGATTAGCAATCCTAATCGCCTATGTTAGAGGCGATTAGGAGGCCAATCGCCAGTCTTTCATGCGATTAGGGCCTAATCGCTAGTTCTTACATGCGATTAGCCCTAATTGCTAGTTTTTGCATGCAATCAGCCCTAATTGCTAGTTTTTACAATCAATCAGCCCTAGTTGCTAGTTTTTACATGCAAATAGCCCTAAATGCTAGTTTTTACATGCAATTAGCCCTAAATGCTAGTTTTTACATGCAATCAGCCCTAAATGCTAGTTGACTTTTCCTAATCGCGTGTAATGCTGCTGTAAGTGTAAATTAGCATTCCGAGACCCGAATTGACATGTAGAAACATGCTAGGAACCCCGTAACATATCTAATAACTTGGTAACATATGTTTGAATGTAATTCGGTGATATGTGAACTATGTGCTATAACTTGTTGTGCGTTAACGTATGTTAAGTGTGATTGCATGATTGCATGTTTGAGAGCGTAAACATAACACAGGAAGTCTCGGGTCACCAATGGGATGTCGAGTCTTGTACTTAGGGTCAGTTAAACAGTCACGGTGTTTTCAAACGAACTTGGTTATGGTCTGGACATCTAGGGACTAATTAACCTGCGGGTTATTAGTCTAAGTACTTGTAACTGTCATATGTTAGGTCGCCGCTTTACGGGACTAGCATAGCAGCTGAGTTTACTCGGGTTAAGGAGTAACGCAACTTAAGGTGAGTTTACGGCCCCTCTTATAAACTGGTTTCATATTTTCGGGGGAGAAAACATGTGTTAAAACGATTATTTGGTAACTACTGTCATACTATGGGTTTCTATTGTGTACTACACGATCTTTGGAAGTCCCGGGGGGAACCATGAATGTGCGGGTTTGCACAACGGGGAAATGTGAATAGCGCTATTGGGAGTGACCAACCCCGCTCGTCGGCTTGGAGGGCCGGGCGAGTGCATATTGTCTCAAACAGGAACAACAGGAACAACTGGTTTACTTTACGGGCACAACATCTGGTATTCGAGTTAGTAATGGTTTTCCAATCGTGGTAGTAACAAAACATACGCCTAGCTAGCGTACACTGGTTTTCGATTTGTTATAGTATGGACAGGTTGACTTGGTACTTGGATACAAAACCTGTAAACTCACCAGCATTTTTGTGCTGACGTAAACTTTTACATGTTTTCTCAGGTCGCTAAGGTAGCACGACTGGACTAGGGCGCACGCGTCTGCACGGCGTCTAACTAGGGTTGCATGGTCTTATAAACGTTGAACTATTGTTTCACTGTTGAGATACTGTTTTGAATAAGCTTCCGCTGTAAATGGGATTTTAAACTATGTTTTGAAATTGCATTTATATTCATTTAGACTTGTTTAATTGTGATCGTTGGTTTGGATCCTGGTTTGTCATGCGCCTCGCGGTAAAACTCCGCAAGTGGATTTTGAGGGTGTGACATCGGTTACACGTTTTGATAATGCAGGCTACGTTTATTATAAAAGATCTTCTGATTCTGCTTCTTTTACAAAAAAATGGCGTGCCTTTAGACAATGGTTATGTAGTTCCTTACAATGCAAAGTTATTGATGCATTTTGATGTCCACATCAACGTTGAATACTGTGGTTGGACAATACCGATTAAATACTTGTTTAAATACATATCTAAGGGTGCTGATAGAATACACTATTCATTAACACCTGCTATCAATACTGCTGAAAACACGCCTGCTATCAAAAGCATTGTTATTGATGAAGTCAGCAATTATTTTGATGCTCAGTTCAGATGTCCACATGAGGCTGTTTGGAGGATATTCTCATTTCCAATACATCACCGAAATCTCGGTGTACATATTTTGACTGTTCATTTGGAAGGCAAATATAATCTTACTTTTAGGCAGTCAGCAAAGTTAGCGGAAGTCGCTAACAATTCAAACGCCGGAAAAACGACCCTTACAGGGTGGTTTGTTAATAATGAGGTTGAGGCATCAAATGAGGTCACATCTGCCATGGTTAGTCATAGTCTTTGTTATGTGGACTATCTTACAAAGTTTCGTTGGGATTCGAGTGGGAAGAAATGGATGCGTCGAACTTCCAAAAACAAACCTCATGTTGGCAGACTTACCTATGTTCACCCAACATGTGGAGAATTGTTTTACCTTAGGGTTCTACTCACCTATCAACGAGGTTGTTGTTCTTATGCATATGTAAGAACAGTTTCAGGTGTTGTTGCACCTACTTTCAGAAAGGCATGTGAGAAATTAGGCCTAACTGGAAACGACAAAGAATGGATACAACAATATGTGAGGCTGCTGAATGGGGTACTTCACGAGAACTTAGACAATTGTTTGTCTACTTGCTTCTTTATTGTTATGTTTCCAATGCTTTAAAACTATGGAAAGAAAATTGGAAATGTATGTCTGATGATATCAGTTACAATCTACGGGATGTGTTGACAGACAAGGCAGCAGTAGTTAATGACAATGATTTGCAGCAGTATGTTCTCAGTGAACTTGAGGCGTTACTTAGTTCTAATTCCACGCCTCATACATTGTCAGATTTTGGGCTTCCTTTACCAAATTCGGTCTACTGTTAATGTACTAAAAAAAACATTACTATTAGAGGAGAAGAGTTATGACATGAGTGCTTTAGCGGATGAACATTTAACTCTTCGTGCTAAACTTAATTCAGAACAGCTAAAGATTTATGAAGCTGTCATGAATTCAATTAATGCCTTTAATCAAAAACTCCTCTTTGTTTATGGTCATGGTGGGACAGGAAAGACGTACCTGTGTAAAACGTTAATTTCTGCTTTAAGATCAACAAGGTAAATAGTTATCGTTGTTGCCGCCTCTGGAATTGCGTTGCTTTTGCTTCTTGCAGGCAGAACTGCACATCCACGGTTTAAAATTCCATTAGAGTTAATATAAGAGTTTGTGTGTCACATGAATAAGAAATCAAATTTATGTCAACTACTCTTGGAGACTCTTCTTATAATTTGGGATGAGGCGACAATGAGTGATCAAAAATGCTTTGAGGCTCTTGATAAAGCGCTACAAGACCTGACAGGGAACAGTTCCCAACCTTTTGGTGGAAAGTCAGTTTTATCAAGAGTTAATTTTAGGCAGACATTGCCAGTTAAACCAAAATGCATAAAATATGAGATTATGGAATCCTGCCTTCCTAGATCATATTTGTGAAAGTACGCGACTGTCTACAAATTAGCTGAGAACATGCGGGTCACAGTAGCAACCTCTGCATCTGTTGCAGGGCAGCGTGTAAATGATTTTGCCAAATGGCTATTGAAAATAGGGGATGGTGATGAAGGCGTTTTGATCAATACATTACAAGAAGATGTTAGACAAATTGAGATACCACCAGAATTTTTAATACAAGGTGCTGAAGATAAACTCAACAAACTGATTCAATTTATATATGGAAACAGTGCTTTGCATAATCCAACTCCTGCAGCAATTGCAGAGCGTGCAATTATTTGTCTGAAAAATGAATCTGTAGATGAAATAAATGATATGGTTCAAAAAATTTTTCCCGTAGAGTGCACAACATATTTTAGCACAGACTCTATGGTTCCGCATTTCAAAATTGCAGGAGAGGTCGAGGCTATGTATCCAGTAGAGTATTTAAATGTACTAAATTTCAATGGTATTCTAGGCCATTGCTTGAAGTTAAAAAAAAAATAGCCCAATCATTTTGATGTGCAACATGGATCAGAAAAATGGGCTATTCGATGGTACTAGATTGTTAGTCACACAACTGCTTCCCCGAGTCATTAAGGCCAAAATAATTACTGGAAGTTCAATTACTGGAAGTTCAATTTGGAGGTTCGTATTATCCGAAGATGGGTGCCAGATCACAGACCAGATGAACTTCATTACCTGTTGGTGGACAAAACGGTATTTAAAAAAACAACATTTAAATACGGATATTTGTTATATTCATATATAATTGTTTTGTAACTAAACATTTAAATTCACTTTTACAAGGAGTGGCATTCAAGCCATTGTTGTAGGTGATGAAAGGAATGTTGTGCAGCCAAAGATAAAACTTGGTTCATGTTATAATGTTAATGGATTTGCATGTGTTGAAGCGGAAGAGTTTACTAGTAATCTGTCACACCCAACGATGATGCGCTTGGTAAATCGACTACTTTTACGCCAATTCCAGATATAAAGGATATTCAAGATCAGTACTTTGAATTTGCCACGCGTAGAGGCTTAAAAATTCAGTTAAAGAAAACAAAAGGAATCGTTGGTATTAATTTTTGTATAACAACAGTTATTAAAGATTGTTTTCAACATGCTGATACTAAAACGCCATTCACAGATTATGTAGGTATTTTTCAAAGAATGAAAGATAAGAAAACAAGAGAAAATAAACCATATGTGTTGATGCATTTAAGAGATTGCAGGTATTTATAACTTTGAATTGTTACAATAATGACTCATCAAAAAAATCATTCTGATTAACATTTCAATTCTTAGTAACATGGAGATTACAGTGGCGTTGTGGAATAACATAATCAATTCATCTACCAGATTCAACAGACTATGAATCGATATTGCTCAAGCGCCTAGAATAATCGCCGTTTCAGCACTTAGAGTTAGAAATTATGAAGGTAAAGTTGGTATACAATATTAACTTATAAAAAGTCATAATACATTATGCCCTGAATCCAAAGGACGTTGAAATAGGACGCCTTCAAGACCTGTAAGTTCGTGCCTTACACTTTTCAATTCTATGGCTAAGCAGACTTAGACACCTTAAAATGTCTAAACAGCTTCAGTTATGGAAGCATGTGCAACACTGCCTCATCGATTGTTCTTGCTAGCGCTACCAAGTTATCATCCATCTTGCAGTCAGAGTACAAAGATATTCAGGTTTGATTAGATCACTAAATTTTAAATAAGGCCCCAAAAAGGCAATTAAACACGTAAATCACAATAGGGGAAAAAATTCACCATAAATGGCCACATCAGTGAGATGCATTTATACAAGACTTGGCACTACACTGCCTGCCCTACGTGTAAGAAAACAGATTATGAACAAGACAAACGTTGGTACTGCACTGTTGATGGTGTCTTTGACAAACCCACTCATATGTACGTTTTTAATTAAATCAACAGTTTACTTACTTTAAGGTACTAACACAAACAATTTTACAGGTATCGCATATGTCACACCCTCAAATTTCCACTGCGGGGTTTATACCGCGAGGCGCATGACAAACCAGGATCCCATAGCCATAAGTCACAGGAACGAACTCTAAATGCCCAAACCATTTAGTTCGTTTTCGAAAACCAAGTTTAGTTAAGCTGCGGAAGCGTAAACCAAATTTAAACCTTTTTAAAAACTATGCGCAAAACAATGCGCCCAAATTAAAACCATACGAAAGCATAATATATAATTTATGTGTATGCCCGAGAGCCCAAATGCAGTGAAGTGTACGGTGCTTTCTAATCCTGGCACCGGAAGCTAACTACCTGCAAAAGCATGTAAATCGTGTGTCAACATAAAGCTGGTGAGTTCACAGTATAAGTAAGCGATGTAAATAAAAGTGTAGGTTCTCAAAACCCCAAAAGTCAAGTGTACAGCGTTGGTCTCTCAGACCCTGTAAACAATAGCTAATTCAAATGTCAGGGGTAGCTAGCCCACTCATGATAACTAAAACCGGCGAATACCGAACTACTAATGAACAAGTTCCCATAACCGGGATAAGGATGCCTTGCATCATTGTCCATCGACAATGATTATGTTTGAAGCTAATAGTTCACATCCGTGCTCCCAGCACGATGTGAGGTTTGTTAGACCTAATAGCGCTATCAACTAATTAACCCGCTTGCCCAACCGGCAATTGATTCGGTATTTTGAAGGACTTAAACGATGTGTTTGGTTTAGTTCATCAAGGACATATATATATGAATTAGTAAAAATAGATTCACCACGTGAACCATGCACCCCAAACCCGGGATGTGTAAAAGTAGTCCCGAACCGGACTAGAAACGTTAAGTAGTTGTCTCAACCCGAGACGCATGCTTTTGAGAAAAGAGTAGTGAAACTCACCTTATCGCGTAAGCAAAGAATCCAAACAGCAAGTATTATATGCTACCGACACCCTAATAACAGTGTCACTACGTGAGTATAGGCGTAACATCATTACACCATATAACTCGTTTGTCCAAGGCGTTTTAAATATTCAAAAGTGTGTATGCAACGCCTAGTGATTCTACATGCAATAGTAAACCCTACGGACTCGTTGGTGAATGAGTTGGTTATAATTAGTTTCTACAGCCCGTATGTGTCGTAAACATGTGTACTTCCGTTATATGTCAATTTTAGATCACCTAAGACCTCAAGTAATCACATAAGCACATAATACACAATCTGTGTTTTCAGGACAGATTGTGCGCCATCAAAACGAATTTATTTAAAATAGTAAACCAGTGAGTTAGCCTCCCAAATTTTTACTGAATTATCTTTGGGATTCACTTGGTAATACCTATTTTTGTTTTGTCTTAATTCCAAACACAAAAATTATAAAAATTCGTACAACACAGCAGTGTTCAGAAAATTTCCACAACAGGTCAGTTTAGTAGGAAAATTCTTAAAAATTGTGTATTCATCCAAACGAGATGAATCCACTTGGAAAAGCTCTATTTTTCCAGTATTGACCTACTGTAAAAATTTCATAACCTAACTCCTTGTAAATCTCAAGTTATGGCCATTTAAAGTTAACCCAATTTACAAATCCGAAAATCTGATATGACCCCTAATCAATTAAAATTCCAAAAACGACTCATCCTACGTCCAAAACACATGATTTTACCCATTATGAAAAGCTAAGATCAGGTGTGACCTAACCATGCCAAGAAAACCCTAAAATTATTATGTTAGAGCCGTGTTACAGCTCCTACAAGTTTGACTAACCATTCTGTCCAGATTTTAGTTTCGCCTAAATCATACTTTAATCGCCTACCGTGTGCACAAAAACTATTATCATTCAACAATCATCAACACAAAACATTCCTAATACTTATTTTATCAGATTCTATGATTAAACATGTCAAGATCAAGGCTTTACGAATCAAAACACCAATTACTTGCGCAACAAGTATCCTACGATGTTACTAAGCGTTTAAGAGTATGTTTAATCCATTTAATCTACAAAAAGATTCATGCTTTAATGTTTTATAAATTCATTCAGACCTGGACAAACTTACTATATGATTTTTATTAATGAAAACACAAGATAAAAGCATAAGAAATCGTAAGATATACCCTTAGCTCTCTCAATCGATCAATCGCGCGCCTTGGAGCCTCCCAATTGATGATCTTGAGCCTTAGCAGAGGTTGTTTGAGTGAAATATTCGTGTGGGGCAGTAAGGGGGCGATTAGGGTTGAGTATGGGGGTTGCATGGGAGTTTAGGTTGCTTAAATATAGGTTTAAGGCGGTTTAGACCCGTCAGTGTGTTTCGAGCGGCCGCTCGGAGCCTGTGAGCGGCCGCTCACAGGTCCGGGTGGCGCGCTTTTGCCTCGTTTCGCCTCCCGACGCGTTATCCTTCGACGTTTTCGTTATTTCGGGCCGTAACAAGTGTAACCCCATGCATTAAGACCCTAATCAACCTCATGCTCCACTTTTAATGATTTCTATTAACGTGTTCGGTTTAGGTTCACATAATCACGTATGGTTTTCACATAAGTTTGCCAGGTATCACCGAGACACATAAGTTTATTATTCACCAACGTCCGAGGTTCACTAATCATGCAATCACACCTTGACTCATAACCATGCACGTATGTCTTATCTAACTAACCCTAGTTAAGTATAATGCAAGGAATGTAACTAGAGTTTAGTTAAAGTGAGAACCTGAATTTTCAGGGTATCACATCATCCCCAAGTTGAAAAGAATTTCGTCCCGAAATTCAGCAAGTAAACAGTAAAGCCAGCTAAAAAAAAATGTATGCTTGGTTTCCGGATGTCACATCATCCCCAAGTTGAAAGGAATTTCGCCCCGAAATTCACTTTGAGCGAACTGCTTTATGTTCGGCATTTGATCTATGCACAGGTTCAGGTTTAGAAAAGAGGTGTGGATATTTGAGCCGCATCTGATCTCTGCGCTCCCACGTGTATTCCGGTCCTAGACGGGAATTCCATTGTACGTTAATAATAGGTATAGTGTTCTGTTTGAGTTTCTTGACGCCCCGCTCAAGAATCTCCACCGGTTCTTCCATGAACCGTAGCCGATCGTCCACCTGGATCTCCTCCAGTGGCACCATCAGTGTTGTATCCAACAGGCATTTCTATAGATTCGGTACGATATGTGGGATACATCGTGTATCCTACCAAGTTTGTTAAGCAGGTTTAACCTGTAAGCTACCAGACCAATCCCATCAACCATCTCGAATGGTCCAACGTTTTACGGGTTCATCTTCCCCCGTTTTCCAAAGCGTGTCACACCCTTTCAAGGTGACACCTTTAATAGTACCTTGTTTCCATTCCGGAGCTCTAAAAGTTTCCTACGCTTATCAGCGTAGCTTTTCTGTCGCTCAAGAGTAGCAGCCATCCGTTTTCTGATTGCACTATCTTCTCAGAAGTTTGGTGCACAAGTTTGGAACCTGTCAGTTGGCTATCCCCAACTTCAGTCCAACATATGTGGGATTTGCACTCCCGTTCATAAAGTGCCTCAGAAAGTGCACACTAGATCGAAGTGTCATAACTATTGTTATAAGAGAATTCAATCAAAGGCAAGTGCTTGTCCCAACTGTTTCCAAAGTCCACCACGCACGCTCGCAGTAGATCTTCTAGTGTTTGGATGGTACGTTCACTCTATCCATCCGTCTGGGAGTGATAGGCTGCGCTCATGTCCAAATGAGTTCCCAAAGCAATTTGGAGAGTTTCCCAAAAATGGGAAGTAGATCGCGCGTCGTGATCCGATATGATAGAAGTTGGCATCCCATGCCTAGAGACAATTTTCGTAATACAAAAGCGGCTAGACGTTCCAACATGTCCGCCTCTCTAATTGCCATGAAATGCGCTGATTTGGTCAAACGGTCAATAATGACCCAAATCATATCGTGCCCGCTGGGCGTTTTAGGAAGTTTGGTGATAAAGTCCATGGAAATACCATCCCAGCTCCACATGGGATTTTCCGGTTGCTGAAGTGGGCCTGAAGGTTTCTGATATTCAATCTTAACCTTCGCACAAGTCAAGCACTTACTAACATAAGTAGCTATCTCTGCTTTCATGTTTGGCCACCAGTAGAGAGTTTTGAGGTCCTGATACATTTTGTCCGAACCGGGATGCACCGAATAACGAGATGTGTGAGCCTCATCGAGCACTAGTTGTCTAAGATCCCCTGAACGTGGAATCCAGACGCGATCCATAAAGTACTGAAGCCCATCCGACTTCAGTTCCAGGTGTTTGTCAGCACCATGCAATGTTTCCAACCCGATATTTTCCTTTTTCAAGGCCTCGCCTTGGGCTTCACGTATTTTATCAGGCAGATTAGAGTGTATGGTAAGTTGTAAGGCTCGCACACATCTGGGTTTCGTTTCCTTACGGCTCAGGGCATCAGCTACTACGTTAGCTTTCCCTGGATGGTACTTGATAGCACAGTCATAATCATTCAAGAGTTCGACCCATCGTCGTTGCCGTATGTTTAGGACCTTCTGATCAAATATGTGCTGCAGACTCTTATGATCTGTGAAGATTGTGCACTTCGTTCCGTAGAGGTAGTGTCTCCAAATTTTGAGAGCGAAGACAACCGCTCCCAGTTCCAAGTCGTGAGTGGGATAATTCTTCTCGTGAACTTTTAGTTGTCGTGAAGCATAAGCGATCACCTTCTCGCGTTGCATCAAAACACACCCTAGCCCTTGGATAGATGCATCACAGTACACCACAAAGTCCTCCGTACCCTCAGGTAGTGATAATATTGGAGCACTGCAAAGTTTGGTCTTAAGTAATTGAAAAGCAGCTTCTTGGGCATCTTCCCACTTGTAGATAATCCCCTTCTGTGTCAAAGCAGTGAGGGGTTGAGCGATTTTTGAGAATCCCTGAATGAATCTGCGATAATAGCCTGCAAGGCCAAGGAATTGTCGAACCTCCGTGGGAGTCTTAGGGGCCTCCCATCTTTTAATCGCATTAATCTTAGCGGGATCGACCTGTATTCTTGCCTCGTTCACCACATGACCCCAGAATTGGACCTCACGAATCCAGAAGTCGCACTTGGAGAATTTTGCATATAACTGCTCACTTTTCAGAAGTTCCAAGATCAGTCGTAGGTGTTGCTCGTGCTCTCCCCTACTCTTGGAATAGATCAGAATGTCGTCTATGAACACTATGACAAATTTGTCTAGATAGGGTTTGCACACACGGTTCATGAGGTCCATGAACACAGCTGGTGCATTGGTCAGCCCGAAGGGCATTACCAAAAATTCATAGTGCCCATAACGAGTTCGAAAGGCTGTCTTTGGCACATCCTCCTCTCGGACTCTCAGTTGGTGATACCCCGACCTCAAGTCAATCTTGGAATAGAAACTCGACCCCTGGAGCTGGTTGAATAAATCATCAATACGAGGTAAAGGGTTCAATTCCCGGTAATCGATACACATACGGAAACTCCCATCCTTTTTCTTAACAAATAAGACTGGAGTTCCCTAAGGTGAAGAACGAGGTCTAATGAAACCCCTGTCTAATAGCTCTTGGAGTTGGGTGGATAGTTCTTGAAGTTCGACTGGTGCAAGGCGGTATGGTGCACGCGCAACTGGGGCGGCTCTTGGTGCACGGTCAATTTGAAATTCCACTTGTCGAACAGGTGGAAGTCCGGGTAATTCCTCCGGGAAGACATCTGGAAAATCCTGAACTACAGGGATGTCCTCAATTTTTGTTTCAACTTCAGCTCGAGTATCAGAAATGTTAGCCAATATGG
This sequence comes from Ambrosia trifida, assembly GCA_028751855.1. Classification (NCBI taxonomy): domain Eukaryota; kingdom Viridiplantae; phylum Streptophyta; class Magnoliopsida; order Asterales; family Asteraceae; genus Ambrosia; species Ambrosia trifida. The sequence continues at coordinate 36,144,587 of CM054123.1, read as the reverse complement.
CTGGGTAGCCCTTCCGAATACACCTCTAGGCTTTCAGGAAAGAGATGATGCCCATCATGGCACCACCAGGATCACCCTGGACAGATAAGAATTCTCCACTAGAGAGAGGGATACGAACAATCTTCTCCTGACAGAGAATTTCAGCGTGTTGCTTGGACAACCAGTCCATGCCAACCCCGAGATCAAAGCTTCCAAGGGTGATAGGTAGAATGTTGATGGCAAACGATTGCCCATCCAACTCGAGCTTACAGTCACGATGAATATGGGTTACCTCAACAGGCTTTCCATCAGCTAACTCCATGTTGTACGGGGTATTAAGAAAAGTAGGAACCATCCCTAGTTGTTTGTTAAGTTTTGATGACACAAAACTATAGTCCGTACCAGTATCATAAGAGTGTCGTATCCGTCACGACCTTGTTATCAGTCCTAGCTTCCCTAATGCCAATCACGAATGCTTTCCCACGAACCCCATTGTTGTTGTTCCCGTTGTGGTAGTTGTTGTTGCAGGACTTATACTTCACACTATCCCACGTTCTCTTGCTATCACCAACAGTAGAAAATGAAGCACCATGCTTCAGAAAGGTACCATGATCAGCAGTCTCATCTGTGAGTCTGCGAGTCAAGTGAAAGATTTGTAGGTGAGCTGCAGTGGCCAAGCCACGAATCTGAGGGGCCCACCCTTTCGGTATAAAGTTCGATCCATTTGTAAGGTAGGTTAAATAGATTTGAGCCTATAGTGGCTATCTCCTATAGCTTGGCAGTGTAGGCGTCGATCTCAGACCCATCCGTCTTTATATAACAAAGTTTCTAGATTTCACCACAGGGTGTTACGTTCTCCTTCCAGGTATCTGTAACTCATCGAGTGTGCATGTAGTGTACATTACTCCATCCTGCCTGGGACAAATGCACATGGCAAAGACTTATGCTATCGAAGCAACCAGACGGTCTCCTTCAGTTCCGTTGGAGTTATCGAGGTTTACAACCAATAAAAGGCTTGAAAATACGATGTACGTTCAAGGTATAAGAAAGTTCAAATGTGGAAGTCAGGGGAAAAGAATGATTTAGCAAAATAGATCTTTACTAGCTTGGAAAGATGCGAGGGCCTCAACCACCCTATCGTTGATCATAAAAACTCAGTCTTATCTAAGTTAACAAGGGAAATGAAAGAAAAGATAGGTAAGAAAAGGTAAGAGCCAATCGTCGCCATGCTTTGTCTAGATAGTAGAGCCTTCATCCTCACTTTCCGTGTGCTCGTCCTGCTCAGGTTCCCCTTTCATCTCTTATCCTTCCTCTTTTGCGATGTCAGTGTTATATGGTTCTCATCATGTACAATCTCCTTCTCTAGTCCTATGTGAGCCAGTTTAGTGGTAAGCTGTACCACTCGTTCCTCCAATCGTGGCTATCAGCCATTAGTAGGTTTCATCCTCCCTTGTGATGTTGCATTACATCGCAGGCTTTACGTAACTCCCCAAGAGTGTGTGTAACAAGTCCCGATCTAATGTGTTCCCATGAATCTACCATATACTTATGAGTAACAGGGATATGCAGTCATACGTCCGCCCGCTCATACTAGGCGTAAGGTACTAAAGTAAGAAATAAGTTCTATATGCGTAACCCAGTCCCGTCTGAGTTTCGAATGGGGGTAAGAAAGATCAAGTAGCAAGGAACAGAAACTAATTGTCTCCTTGCTAAGTGACAAAAGATAAGTCTCAGCATTCGAATTCCTTCATAGTTGATTTAATGGTACCACGTCATGCGCATCGTGCAGCTTCCTGTGTACGTGCGCCATAACGCTCGCAAGGGCTCCCTCCCTTGTACTATTGTTGTCTCCTCGTCCACGAGGTTAGTTAGGATATTACTCCCAGTAATGCGCCACCTGGTGTAACCCTAGGTTCCCACCATTGACGTGTTAAGAATTAAGTCTAGAACTAGGAGATAACATATCTCCCGAAATCATATGTTGTAGATATATGTAGCTAATAGCTAGTTGTGCACTTAAGTTGTGAGTGTACTTATGCTATGATGATTATAGACTAGACTCAACATGCAGTCCTAGTTCACTATAACCAATGGCTCTGATACCAATCTGTCACACCCTCAAATTTCCACTGCGGGGTTTATACCGTGAGGCGCATGACAAACCAGGATCCCATAGCCATAAGTCACAGGAACGAACTCTAAATGCCCAAACCATTTAGTTCGTTTTCGAAAACCAAGTTTAGTTAAGCTGCGGAAGCGTAAACCAAATTTAAACCTTTTTAAAAACTATGCGCAAAACAATGCGCCCAAATTAAAACCATACGAAAGCATAATATATAATTTATGTGTATGCCCGAGAGCCCAAATGCAGTGAAGTGTACGGTGCTTTCTAATCCTGGCACCGGAAGCTAACTACCTGCAAAAGCATGTAAATCGTGTGTCAACATAAAGCTGGTGAGTTCACAGTATAAGTAAGCGATGTAAATAAAAGTGTAGGTTCTCAAAACCCCAAAAGTCAAGTGTACAGCGTTGGTCTCTCAGACCCTGTAAACAATAGCTAATTCAAATGTCAGGGGTAGCTAGCCCACTCATGATAACTAAAACCGGCGAATACCGAACTACTAATGAACAAGTTCCCATAACCGGGATAAGGATGCCTTGCATCATTGTCCATCGACAATGATTATGTTTGAAGCTAATAGTTCACATCCGTGCTCCCAGCACGATGTGAGGTTTGTTAGACCTAATAGCGCTATCAACTAATTAACCCGCTTGCCCAACCGGCAATTGATTCGGTATTTTGAAGGACTTAAACGATGTGTTTGGTTTAGTTCATCAAGGACATATATATATGAATTAGTAAAAATAGATTCACCACGTGAACCATGCACCCCAAACCCGGGATGTGTAAAAGTAGTCCCGAACCGAACTAGAAACGTTAAGTAGTTGTCTCAACCCGAGACGCATGCTTTTGAGAAAAGAGTAGTGAAACTCACCTTATCGCGTAAGCAAAGAATCCAAACAGCAAGTATTATATGCTACCGACACCCTAATAACAGTGTCACTACGTGAGTATAGGCGTAACATCATTACACCATATAACTCGTTTGTCCAAGGCGTTTTAAATATTCAAAAGTGTGTATGCAACGCCTAGTGATTCTACATGCAATAGTAAACCCTACGGACTCGTTGGTGAATGAGTTGGTTATAATTAGTTTCTACAGCCCGTATGTGTCGTAAACATGTGTACTTCCGTTATATGTCAATTTTAGATCACCTAAGACCTCAAGTAATCACATAAGCACATAATACACAATCTGTGTTTTCAGGACAGATTGTGCGCCATCAAAACGAATTTATTTAAAATAGTAAACCAGTGAGTTATCCTCCCAAATTTTTACTGAATTATCTTTGGGATTCACTTGGTAATACATATTTTTGTTTTGTCTTAATTCCAAACACAAAAATTATAAAAATTCGTACTAACACAGCAGTGTTCAGAAAATTTCCACAACAGGTCAGTTTAGTAGGAAAATTCTTAAAAATTGTGTATTCATCCAAACGAGATGAATCCACTTGGAAAAGCTCTATTTTTCCAGTATTGACCTACTGTAAAAATTTCATAACCTAACTCCTTGTAAATCTCAAGTTATGGCCATTTAAAGTTAACCCAATTTACAAATCCGAAAATCTGATATGACCCCTAATCAATTAAAATTCCAAAAACGACTCATCCTACGTCCAAAACACATGATTTTACCCATTATGAAAAGCTAAGATCAGGTGTGACCTAACCATGCCAAGAAAACCCTAAAATTATTATGTTAGAGCCGTGTTACAGCTCCTACAAGTTTGACTAACCATTCTGTCCAGATTTTAGTTTCGCCTAAATCATACTTTAATCGCCTACCGTGTGCACAAAAACTATTATCATTCAACAATCATCAACACAAAACATTCCTAATACTTATTTTATCAGATTCTATGATTAAACATGTCAAGATCAAGGCTTTACGAATCAAAACACCAATTACTTGCGCAACAAGTATCCTACGATGTTACTAAGCGTTTAAGAGTATGTTTAATCCATTTAATCTACAAAAAGATTCATGCTTTAATGTTTTATAAATTCATTCAGACCTGGACAAACTTATTATATGATTTTTATTAATGAAAACACAAGATAAAAGCATAAGAAATCGTAAGATATACCCTTAGCTCTCTCAATCGATCAATCGCGCGCCTTGGAGCCTCCCAATTGATGATCTTGAGCCTTAGCAGAGGTTGTTTGAGTGAAATATTCGTGTGGGGCAGTAAGGGGGCGATTAGGGTTGAGTATGGGGGTTGCATGGGAGTTTAGGTTGCTTAAATATAGGTTTAAGGCGGTTTAGACCCGTCAGTGTGTTTCGAGCGGCCGCTCGGAGCCTGTGAGCGGCCGCTCACAGGTCCGGGTGGCGCGCTTTTGCCTCGTTTCGCCTCCCGACGCGTTATCCTTCGACGTTTTCGTTATTTCGGGCCGTAACAAGTGTAACCCCATGCATTAAGACCCTAATCAACCTCATGCTCCACTTTTAATGATTTCTATTAACGTGTTCGGTTTAGGTTCACATAATCACGTATGGTTTTCACATAAGTTTGCCAGGTATCACCGAGACACATAAGTTTATTATTCACCAACGTCCGAGGTTCACTAATCATGCAATCACACCTTGACTCATAACCATGCACGTATGTCTTATCTAACTAACCCTAGTTAAGTATAATGCAAGGAATGTAACTAGAGTTTAGTTAAAGTGAGAACCTGAATTTTCAGGGTATCACAGCATACCCTGTACAATCACAGATAATATAGGAAGCATTGAAGCGACTTTGTTTGACCTGGCAGCTAACCAGTTATTTCAAAGATCATGTGAACAAATGGTAGAAAACACAATGTTGTTCAAGAAATGGAAAAAACAATCAAGGAAGAAGCACAGTTCTACGTCACATTAAAAAAGGACAAAAGAAGACGTAATCTGTTGCACTATAAACAAAGCATGCTACATGGAAAAATCTCCTAAGGCAGGGTCATCTGCAACTCCACAACCATCAACACCAACATCAAAAACACCTGCTTCATATACTGTTAGAAGGTCGCTGATATTGACAGAAGGTAAACAACAAGTTAACAACAAAAGTACATAAATATACATGTGAATAATATGTCAATGCTTTTACAATGCAGATGAAACACCAGTTAACAAGAAGACTAAACAACTCCAACTTTGAACAAGTTTTATGTTGCAACAAGGCTCGCGCAATTTGCTCCAACATCTAAGCATGCACAATCGTAGAAGCATCTTAGGACTAATAAAAATAAGCCTGTCAGTTTTTGAAAACAACAAATATGTACATATGTAAGGCACATGTGTGTTTGTTTATCTGTAATGTATGCAATTAAGTACTGTTATGAAAACTTTGTATCTTGCTAACAAAACGTGCTTGATTGCAACCATACATGAAAACCTTCTGATCCACTGACTTAGAAACTAATGTAATCAAATTAGTTTTCATATATTAACAAATAGACAAACGAATTGAAAACTGAACAATCAAAGAGCAATCAATAATTCATCATGACAGATTAGTCTTAACAGAAATGAATTGAAACTGAAGGAAGATTTATAAGAAACCACAGGTTAATCGATTGAATTAAATATGTGCAGCTAATTGAGAAATTATCCCCAAACTTTGAGCCCTAACAGACTCTAACAAACTCATAATTTATTTTGGCAACAATGGTCCCTCAACTTCTCCACTACAAAAAAAACGAGATACGAACCCGCGCAACGCGTTAGTGTCAGGTCGTGCATGAAACGTTTCGGTAGTAACAAAATTACAAAGCGCGCATCGCGCGCCTATCAATATCACTAGTTTATCTTTAATATCCAGTTTACAATTATTCAATAACAAAATCAAGAAGAGACCATGAGCGTCCATTGATATTGAGGCATAGGAAATCTATGTGAAAATTGTTTTTATAGGAAAACTAGATTTTTATCCCGGAAGCTTTTCGGGATAGATAAATCTAATATGATGTGATAAAATATATGTTATGATGTACTATAGTATGAAAAAACAACAATTTTAATCATGTGAATAAGAATGGAAATGTATATTAAAAAGAAGATGTATGTTTGGATGAGGAACATAGCTAGAAACAACCATTGCAAGGCGTGATTGAGGCGGTAGTCTTGTAGGTGTGAATTTTTTTTTTTTTGGAAAGAAGTGGGTTCAACCTATTATGCTCTTGATGAAAATAGAATTCTTAGTTTGAACATAATTAGTGACTTGCCTAAACATAATTAATCAATTACCTGAACACGTTCTGTTTTTTTCCAGCATGAACAAAAACCGATAGAAAAATCGTTTTTTTTCGTTTTTGTATAGAACTACGGTACTCGTTGGGCAAGTAATAAAATGATCGTTAATTTGGTGTAATTTTTTAAAAAAAAATATCGTATATAAAAGTTATTAACGTTTTAAAATTGTGGGGGAAACATGAGAGAGAAAGAGACTTTTGGATGGAAATAAGAAGGATGTCATATGGCATACTCAAGGGGGGATGATGGCCTCTTTGAGTGCCATGTGGGATTTCATGCTTTGGAATATCTATAATCTATAATCTATATCTATATCTATATCTATAATAATAATAATAATAATAATAATAATAATAATAATAATAATAATAATAATAATAATAATAATAATCTATATTATCTTATTAAGGAAGAGTAATGTATAACATGGTAATTTGCATTTCTTTACAACTTAACAAGCAAAATGTACAACATATTTAAGCAAAAAAATTAAGGGTATTATTGGCATAGTTGTGACAATTAAGACACTTAGGATGGTATATTAGTAAATTTAACATAATCCAATACCTCACATCCTAAAATCTTATCCCAATTATGCCCTTATGTCCAACTTTTAAAACACAAAATACAACCTAACCTATGATGCATCTTAAATGTGAGACCTTTCAACCCCTCATCTATATTATTATATATACTTCATTATAATCAATTTCTTGAATGCTAATAGTCTTTTCATAACCCCAAGCAAAATCTTAAAGCTAATTTCAATATTTGAAACATTGATTTGTCTAAAAACTTTATGTCTTCATTAGATGAGAAGAGAAAAAAAAATCAATGAGAAGTTAAGACGCTTGCAAGATATGGTTCCCGGATGCTACAAGGTATAAAAATATGAGTTAATCTTTATGTACATATATACTTTTTTTTTCTGCTTGTTCATATGTTCTTTGACAATTGCAAAAATTTATCTTCATAATATATCATTGTTTTGCTCTATTTAAATTTAGTTATTTGCAATAGATAATGGGAATGCCAATGATGTTGGATGTAATAATCAACTATGTTGGATCGTTGCAGAATCAAATTGAGGTAATTTAATTCTGCAACTAACAATTAAAACAATAAACAAACAATATTTAGAATTATTGACGAGAAAATATTTTTTAAAATTAATTAGTACAGTTTTTCTCTTCTTTGTGCATTTTTAGTTTCTCTCCATGAAGCTTTCAGAAGCCAGCATGTTCTATAACCTATTGACCTCAACTCTACTGAATTGGATGATATGGCCCCTATGAAGGTGACAGATGGCTTTCCTAACTATCCTTGTTAAGAAGTTGTGTATCTTGAATCATATATATTGTTAACTAAATAAAACGGACAAAATTTTAAATATAACATTCTAGATTTGCTAATACGTTTCTAATATATTATAAATGTTACTTCCATTTACTGCATGGGATGAAAACTGATGTTGCAGGTAACAAATGGACATGAAGGACAAATGATGGAGAGGATTGTTGGAGAAGGGTATGGAGACTTTCCTCAATTTCAATCAACATGGTCTCCTTGAACGCCATTTAGGGGTTAAAATTGTCTTTTTACCTAAATATTAAATTGTTGAAGAAATTAATTTAAACATAATTATAAAATTGATGAGGAAATTAACAATAATGTGGTGACTCTTTACATTCATAACCTCCATGTCTTTATTATGTTTGTATCAATGTTATAGTCTTATAAATAGTGGTTATGTATTTGGTATATAAATAATGTGGTGACTCTTCACATACATAACTTACATATATTTCAATGTTTATAGTAAATAAATTAAATCATATATTATGTATTTATATTCTTTCAGTATGGTATGATGTGACACTTCCGCACACAAATGAATATGTAGGTTTGAAGTTTGCCAACACACCCAACCCATGACACATATCAACCCATTAAAGTAAGCGATATATGTAGGTTTGACGTTTATACAAGCAAATATGGTAGAGATACTTTATGAGCAACGTCATCATCTTCCATGATGAATTTTTTTGTTTTCTCTGCTACTTAAGCTTCTAGGAATAGAATTTAAGTTTCTGATCTCACGAAGTCGCCAATTGTTTACATATCCAAAAGAAGACAAGTTCTTATCAGTCGATTCGGTAGTGTTAACTATATTGATTACTAATTTGTTTAGTCCAATATATTTGTTACGGCTCTTGTCAAACTAACATAAAACGAGAGTATCTATGCAAATCATTGACTCCGCTGCATCTCGCGGGTGCTCTAAAATAATAGAAATATGTTGCACACTACAAACTGCATTTTAGTAATTACATCACTTCCACTACAATCTTATGGTCATTAAGAGATACAACGTCACTTCACTACGCTAAGCACCGCTTTACGATGGCATACTATCTACCTTCGATATACATAAAAGGGTCCCACCGATGGACGTGGGCCAATCTAAGGGTGTTGCAAGGAATAGTACGACCTATTGTCATGTACCCATTTAAAATATTTAGAAGATATACTTATGAGTTTCAGTTTTTAATAACATATATTTTATACATCGTTGTTTTCTACTTCATCATAACGAATAACCAACAGACACGATGTACGAGGGGCAAAACAGATGCACCCGCCGCAACGCGCGGGCATTCCTACTAGTAATACATTATAAAGGAGGAGTGATGTACAAGATGGTAATTTGCATTTCCGTACAACTTAAGAAGTAACATGTACAACATATTTAAGCAAGAAATTTTAAGGTATTATGGGGATAGTTGTGACAATTAAGACACTTAGGAGGGTAATGTAGACATTTCACCCATCTCATCCTTTACAATATCAAAACACTTTTACAATACTACCCTCTTTTTCCATCCCTACCCTCACAAACATCCATTGCCTTATAGTTTTCCTTGTTCATCATTAATGTTACCAATGAATGATTCATTCAAGAAGATGTTAGAAATTACAAAAAATTAATAATATGATGAATGGAATTTAATTTATTTTAGTGAAATTATTAAGGAGACTCTTGAGTAGAGTTCTTTATTTCACTTTATTAGAGTTTATGGCTCTAATTAAGTTAGTCTCTACACTCATCCTTAGGTATTGTATTCATAGAAGGCTTTGTGCCTCATTTGAAAGAATAAAAAAATACAAGAAAAATAAAGAAGATGATCCATAAAATAATTCTTGAAGAAGAAGGAAAACTTGACCCATATGTTCATATGTTGGGAACCTGTAGAGATAAGTTTTTCTATTCTTGATTCCACCACATTTCTATTATTATTTGTTCCACAAGTTTTAACACTATAATTTTATTCAGTGCAACCTTGGGCGTGTAGCCTTCTCCGCCAGTACAGACTGATTCGGTTGTTGTACCCTGGGAAACAGACGCGTTATCTTGAGTAGAAGCACGAAATTTGTTTTAAGGGAAGCATGTTAAACACGTGCCTTAGTCACAACCGTCAACATTATTTTTTGTTAATTCTTGCAAACAAGAAGGATCATACAAAAGGACGTGGTTCAAGTCTTCGTTAAAGACGAAGAAGAAATCATATAAGAAGACGCGGTTCATGTTCTTGATGAAATCTTCGGCTTGAATCATTTTATGTTGTATTTTATGTTATTTTCGTTTGGATTTGTACTCAGTACGGGTACTACAATTTCTCATAGTTGTATAAAGGTATCCTTTTAATTTTTATTAATATTATTTTAATAAAATCGTGACCCATGTAACACCTACAATATTACCTCCACCATTAAACCTATCTTAATAACCAAGTTTATTAGGACATGAAGTTATAGAATTGGCTCAACAATATAATCACCCTTTTCAATCATCATTTTCTTTTTTAACCCACCGTCTACACTTAACCCAAATTCTTTCTAATTTGTTTTGTTTTCGTTGATTTTGCTTTTAACACATGGAGGAGGTACTTGTTGCTCATAATCGTTGTATTTTGTTGTTTGTTTATGAATTTGTGACGGTGTAATAATTGATTATGATTCGTGTAGGCATTTCCTTCATCCAATTGTTGATTAAGATGCCGTTTTTTTTGCAATGCCAAGGTTTATGTATTCAAAGGTGCTGCTTCTTTATTTATGAAATATCTCTATATCTATTCAATATTCGACTTTTATATTGCACTAATGTATTGTAAGTTGCATCCACATTATCTAACTTACTGTAAATTCTTGAACAATTGGATATGACCTCCTTGCATCACCAAGATGGTTGCTATTTGGAGTGAAGAAATACATAAGAATGAAGATGTGAAGGACTACATAAGAAAGCTGGGAGTTTTATGCACAGCTCTTGAAGAATTACATAACAATATCAAAGCATTTGAACTATGTCAAGTATTCCATTTTGGGTAGGTATGTATATGTATATGTATATTTTATAATTATTGTGCATTTTTGGTATCTTCTTATAATTATCTATACTTCATTATAAAGGGGAGGCATGAGCAAATATGGATATATTATCAAAGTTAAGATGGCATTCCAAGAGTCTAAAGTGTAATCCTCAAATTTTTACACCATTTCTTCCATTTATACCATTGGGTACCATCTTTGATAGCAATTGTACAAAATAATAATGCAAAACGGTTAAAACGGGTCAAAACGGTTTGGCCAGGATGGGTAATTTGTGAGTTAAATTCCTTTTTTCTTGAGTTTTAAAAATCCCCAAATTTTTACACCATTTCTTCCATTTATACCCTTGTGTACCATCTTTGATAGTAATTGTACAAAATAATAATGCAAAACGGGTCAAAACGGTTTGGTTAGGACGAGTAATTTGTAAGGAGTTAAATTCCTTTTTACTTGAGTTTTAAAAATAATTAATGTATAAAAATATCATCAAAATATAATTAGTTTGAATAAAGCGATTTAAGAGGTTATAAGTACTTCCAACACCATTTTCTTGTAAAAAGCATATTATTTCAACTCCAATCTATTCATAAAATTGTTAGACCGGTTTTTCTACACTTTGTGGTTTAGATTTATACATTAATATGTTTACGGTAAAGTTGTACGATTTATAATAAATAGTTATAATTTCGTTTTATATTTCTTAGATTTTTAGGAAATTAATTCTTTAATTAACTTATGAATAACCGTTACTTATGAGTAATAAAATAACTCAAAAAGATCATATTCTTTATAATACAATTCTTAAAAATTTGTGCACCTTTATACTTTTTCTTTCAGAGTTATGCATCCTTTATACCTTTTCTTTCAGAGTTATGCATCAATTCTTTATCTAAAAATTCCTCTTGGATTCCGGATGATTCTTCGTGGAAAAGATATCCAGGATTCAAATGTGATGTCTTTATTAAGTTTGTTGCTTATGTATTATTTTAAATTTTATAATCATCTTTTAGGTATTTTAATCAACAGATAGTTGCGGTTGTTACTATGGGATTCGTCGAGGATGCGAAAGCTGATATCGACGTTCAAGGATACAATGTTTATCATAAAACCGACTCATTAAGGTTTGAATGCTATTTACACGGTGATCCTTGAGACATTTTACTTGATGGGTCATTTTGGGTTATAATGTTTCCCTAATAGGTCAAAGGGGTCAAATAAAAAAAATTATTCAAGTGGCTCAAATGGGTTGGAAGTGCCCGTGTTATATCTTTAGTGCTTACAAGCTTATAGCCGCCTAAGTCATTTTATTTATAAACTAAAATAGATTATTTTTGTGATAACATAATTTTTGTATTCATATTTTGACAATGACTATTTGTAAAAGTATGGGGCGAGTCAGCCGACATGAACCACTTTTCCCGCATTAAAGATAACCCATTTTAACCCATTACCCAACACGTCCATTTGACCATTTCCACTTATGACACATGAAGTTTTATTTTCCCACTTGTTATTTGACGTATTCCTTTAATCAAATAGAGTTATGGCACCTCTTGTTTTGCAACCATTTTGGAGACTTTGGAATGTTGTATCATATGCAAACAATTTGAATTTGTCATGTTAATTAGTTTCATAGTTGACCATAAAAGTCAAATTATTTTAATCTTTTACCCGCCACAACACACGGTGGGAAAACTGCTAGCGTATTACAAGTTTCTTTTGGATCCCGCCGCAACGCGCGGGTAAACCCATTAGTTAATATATATGGATATAGATGTTAGTTTAGCGTTTGAATTGTCAAGAAGAAAAACTGATCTTGTAGATGAATACATAAACTTTTAGGTAGCGTATGGTACACATGAATAAAAGGTAGAATGAAATGTAGCATTATGATGGAATGCAAAAAAAAAAAAGTGTTTGGTTAGTTAAGGTAATGAAATCGTATATTTCCTCTTTCATTTCATTCGCTCTAAAACCCCAAAATTCATTTCATCCGCCCCATAGGGTTTTTTTTTCATTCTATTCCCTCTGTTACCCTTCAACATCATCGACCACCACCCTCCTCTACCACTATCACCCATCGCCACCACCACCTGACGCCACCACCGACCACCTCCACCTATCACCAACCGTCACCGCCGACCACCGCCACCCACCACCAACCACGACCACCACCACCCACCGACCTCCACCGTCACTAAGTACCGCCACCGCTACCCACCGACTACCATAGTCACCGACTACCGTAGTCACCGACCACCACCACCACCGCCACCCACCACCAACCGCCGACCGCCACCACCGCTAACTGCCAACATCACCACTCACCGTCACTCTTTGTCATCACCCACCGCGATTGACCACTGCCACCGACCACTATCGCCTCTACTATCACTACTAAACGCCGCCACCCACCTACTGACCACCGCCGCCACCACCCACCGTCGTCGCCGCCACTGACCACCACTACGATAACTGTCGCCGGTGCTGCAGCCATCACCGATCGCCACCACCCACCAACCACCACCACCACCGACCACCTTTGCCAGCACCCATTTTCATCCGTTGCCGCAAACACTCATCACCGCCGATTTTATTTATTTGTCTTTCCCTACTTACCAAACAATACAAAGTTATTATTTATTTCATTCTTACATGGTAACAAAACAAGACCATATAATGGTAATCATCAATTTCACTCATTTGTCCATTCCCTCATCCATTCCATTACCTCATACCAGACAGACCCATATACTATATATTAAAGGTTCAAGTTATCCTACATAGTGTAAAAAAATGAGAATCGTGAGAAGGATACTAAAAACACAATAGATCACGGAATATAACACAAAGGGTCACAAAATCTAAAATAATGCCAAAGAAAAAAAGACACAATGAATTATCAAAATGACACAATGATGAAAATAAAGAAAAGACACAATGATATGACACAAATTCTATAAAATACAAGCTAGCTATAAATCCACAAAATTGAAAATGTTGGTCCCAGAAGTATCAAACAAACTTTTAAGCAAATGACAATGTTATTTCAACAGAATACGAAAATAGTGCGAGGAATAGGAAATCAAACTTTAAAAAACAATAGAACTCATAGTTTTTAAGAAATTTTGAGTTTGTATTTGATCACCTTTTCAAGGATCTCTTTAATCTTTACAAAAAAAATGACTCAAAAGAATTCTTATGGCTGGTGTGAATATGATGTATAGTTTGTGTTTGAAAGATATATCTAAGTATCGACTCTACTTGCTTTGTTTATCACACAACTCACATTCACACTTGGCATTATTCTTCAATGAATGATGTTTTCTATTTATAGAGAAGTGTTTACTCAAGTTGGTAAATAAGTGATTAGTTTATTCCAACTTGTGTTCGCTACAGGATAACAGGAAGAAGAACTTTTGCATGGTTAAGTGTGTCTATGTTAAGATGCATGCATTTCAACTTCCCCACTTGTCAAGATTCCAGATTTCTTTTAAAAAACCTGGAGTAGAAGGACTTAGTCTGTGCTCCTTGTTTCTTAGAAATCTGGTTCTTCTGTCCCAAATTTCAGTCTTTCTTCTTAGATTTCATCAATTGTCTAGTTCTACAAAGAGATTTTGTTCTTGAATATTTGTCGGCTTTGATCTCTTCATCTGAAACCTGTTCTGAATGTGTTCTTTTCAAGTCAGCTTCAGGTTCCTCACTTCAGTTTTCTTCATCGCTTTAATTTTCATGTTTTAGTTCTAACAGAAAACGTAAAAACTAAGATCGCAGGGTTCGATGAGACGGTTCCAATGCCATTTAAATGAGTTCAATCTAACTCTGTTTGATACCATTCCTATCACTCCCTATTTTCTTTTCAATGTATATTGATCTAAACCCATATCTTAAAACCTCCAATTTCTAAAAACCAAAATAATTATTTTGTTCGGAAAAATTTAAGTTTTCTTATTTGGTCACTAAATCACTATCTAACTATCATAAAAAAGAAAAAAAAAATTCAACTTTACATATCCTGCATTCCTTTGTGCATCTAAAGTTGGAATTCAGTGACTAAAATGTAACGCCCCGAAAATCAGTTTAGCTTAATTACGCAATTAGGCGTGATTAGCAAAATAATAAAATGAGACTTGGTTATTAGGCAGGTGGGTTATGTTTTAATATGGAAATAACCTAGTTAATAATACTATTTACATAAATGAATACAAGGTATTAGAAACTAGCTTGATTAGTTAGTTTATATATGAAAGTGGCATTGTAGTAATTTGAGAGGCTAGAATTGGACAAGGGGCAAAGAAATGGGTCATAGATAAGGAAAATGAGATGTCAACACACACATTTTGTGTATGTCGATAATCAGACAACAACCCAAGACCAAACCCTTGCTTCTTCACTTATAGTCCCAAATCAAGAGAAATTAGAAGCCAAGATGGTGAATGAAGCCAATTATGAGTCATCTAAGGTTTTATATACACCAAGGTACCTTTAATTCTTGAATATTTGTCGGCTTTGATCTCTTCATCTGAAACCTGTTCTGAATGTGTTCTTTTCAAGTCAGCTTCAGGTTCCTCACTTCAGTTTTCTTCGTCGCTTTAATTTTCATGTTTTAGTTCTAACAGAAAACGTAAAAACTAAGATCGCAGGGTTCGATGAGACGGTTCCAATGCCATTTAAATGAGTTCAATCTAACTCCATTTGATACCATTCCTATGACTCCCTATTTTCTTTTCAATGTATATTGATCCAAACCCATATCTTAAAACCTCCAATTTCTAAAAACCAAAATAATTATTTTGTTCGGAAAAATTTAAGTTTTCTTATTTGGTCACTAAATCACTATCTAACTGTCATAAAAAAGAAAAAAAAAATTCAACTTTACATATCCTGCATTCCTTTGTGCATCTAAAGTTGGAATTCAGTGACTAAAATGTAACGCACCGAAAATCAGTTTAGCTTAATTACGCAATTAGGCATGATTAGCAAAATATTAAAATGAGACTTGGTTATTAGGCAGATGGGTTATGTTCTAATATGGAAATAACCTAGTTAATAATATTATTTACATAAATGAATACAAGGTATTAGAAACTAGCTTGATTAGTTAGTTTATATATGAAAGTGGCATTGTAGTAATTTGAGAGGCTAGAATTGGACAAGGGGCAAAGAAATGGGTCATAGATAAGGAAAATGAGATGTCAACATACACATTTTCTGTATGTCGATCATTAGATAACAACCCAAGACCAAACCCTTGCTTCTTCACTTATAGTCCCAAATCAAGAGAAATTAGAAGCCAAGATGGTGCATAAAGCCAATTATGAGTCATCTAAGGTTTTATATACACCAAGGTACCTTTAATTTGGTTGATTATGATGTAAAGTTTGTTCTTGATCATGGTGAAAATCATGGGTTTTGTTAAAAACATGAGATTATTGATTAATAGAGGTTCCTCTAGCCTTAGGGAACCTCAAACATGCTTAATTGCTCAAAAATAGCAATACATATAGATAATTGTTATATTATGTGAAAGAGGATTATGTGAAAACATGGGTTATGGCCTTTTCGGTGAAAACCTACATTTAAACTAGTGATTTGATGATGAAATTGCATGATTGAATGATTATGTAATATGTTAAATACTATAATGAATGTTGAATATAGATATGATGATATGGAGGATTCCATACATGTATTAACTTAGAAAATAGGTGGTTAAAAGATGATGCACACCAAGTGTTTGTATAAATGTCTAATTGAATCACAGACAAGTATTGTATGTTATGATCTCATTAATTTTGATGATTGAGTGAGAAGTGGGATTGTGCACTAAACTTGATAGATGATTTTTTTTTTAAAAAAAAAGGGGATAGTTCATGATTATGATTATTGCCTTATGGGTAGTGCATATGAACATGTAAAAGGGTAGTTTGAATTCTAGAAGTCAAACTAACCCAAACATAAGTATAATGAATTGGGTGTGTGAAAACTCATGATACGAGTTAGTTAATTGATATAATGACTAACTTGAATTAATCTTGAGTATAGTGAAGTGATCTTGTCAAGCTAGGTGGAGGCTTGGAACAAACCGGATCAAATAAGCTAAGCGGGTTATGGAATGCATACATGAGGACAAGGTAAGTGACTTATCTTATATAAGTCTCTTAGTAATAAAAAGGATTGTGTAAACCTTTGTCAATTTATCGAAATTGTGTTATTAACAAAGAATAGTTGTTTAATCATAAAGAGGAATAAGAAATATGGGATTCTAGCTTGTAAAAGGTTAGAATCGCCAAAACTAGGACGGGACGTCTAGCGAATATTGAAGTGTTGTTATAATGGGTCAAGTGATGTTAAAATCACTTGAGCGCATGAATTGAAAGCTTAGTAATTGAGTGTTAAATGGTAAGACGAACGGGTCAGATGATGGTATGACACCATTAGGGTTCCCGGATAATAATATTGCAAATTGAGGATTGTCACAGGTTGATGAATTGGAACGAAAAGCGCATGAGACGCCAACAGATCATATAGATGATTCGAATAATATAGGAATGAGCTAACGCTACCGGGTAAGTCCGTAGTGTAAAATAAGACCATAGGCGAGTAAAGGTGGGGGGAAATCACCCACATAAAACATGGGTGTCCAATTGGTGAGTCGTTTTCCATAAATGTGTCAAATACGCACTAATGCGTTTAGATGCGATCTAAAATGGTGAATTAGAGAAATTGGTAATATGCTATGTCCGTAAGGGCTTAGGAGTTTTCAAACTTGCTAACGAGTTGAAATAATGGGTGAGAATCAAGTTATGTCGCCTACGGGTGACTAAAACAGAATATAGACATCTAAGGGTATTTTGGGGATTCTAAAGATTTTCACAAAGATAAATCCATAAACCGAGTCATAACAAGTGAATCGGATAATGTTGATTAGTTTAACAAGTGTCCAACGGGTTGACAATATGATTGTTATGCTTTTTGAACGGTTAAATAAGGTTGTGTAAAACCTAAGGCCTTAACGGGTCAAGTGGTTAAAACCGAACTAAGTGGTTTCTAATGAGTCAAAACCGAGAAGTGATATATATATATATATATATATATATATATATATATATATCTTGATAGAACTTATCTATGCAGGTCTAAAATAATATTGGGTATGTCCCGGATGTCCAAAAACACCCATAGTGAAGGGTTGGGCTTGTGAAGGCATAAGTTTTCATGGCTTAATAAAGTTCCAGCAGGCCAGCGCGGGCGGGTCACATTCTGACTCGGGCGGGTCAAAATTCGGAGATGATAAATCAGCAGGTCGACCCGGGCGGGTCAAAATTCGGAGATTTTAAATACCAGGTCAGCCCGGGCGGGTCACATACTGACCCGGGCGGGTCACAGTTCTAACAGACATGCTGATTTTCAAAACTTCGTATAAAATCATAGAAAAATCGTTAGGGGGTGTTCTTTATATGCTTGGAAAGGTATTTGAACGTAGAACATTTCTTATTTGAAAGTCGAAGTAAGATTACGGGTTTTAAAAGGGGTAAATGCGACCCGAACAGCTGCTGCGCAAAAGTTTAACAGTTTATTTTCTTGATATGGGCCGTTGGGCCAGGTTCGTTCCGTTTTGACTCGCAACGACATTTCTAATATAGTAAATGCAGTATTGGCAACCTCACTAACCATTACTTGTGTAATGGTGCCAGGTTCTCGTTTGGTAGGAGCTCCGGAGCACGGATCAAGTCAAGAGGAGAGCCGAACACACCCGATCACTTATACGCTTCCGCAATAAATTGTCGTTTAAAACACAAACCGTGGTATAGGTTTGTGATATCAAAAAATGCAAAGTTGAAGGTCTCTATCAAATCAAAGTCCTTATAAGGAATTGTAGTTATAAAGTTTAAAGTTTTAATTAGTCGTGATTTTTGATTAAAGCCAAAACTCATAAGTTTAAGCGATTATTTGTGTGTTTACGAGTTAGGGACTTACATAAAAAAAATTAAAATGATATTTTAAAATGAAAATGAAATAGTTTTTTTTTTGGATTTCTAATGAAAAAAAAAAGGGAGATGATAAAATCGAGTGCTAAAGGGCTTGATAGGCTTGTATCAAGCCTTCAAGGTGTTGATATGGTGTCTTTTTATCAAGTGATTTAATATTCATGTCTTATTATTCGTAAGTTGTGTGAATTTTAAAAGTAAGTAGAGTTTGCCTTAAAAAAATAAGATAGAAATTATGTTGAAATCCCAATGTAAATATAAAAGTTGTGAAGAGTTGTTGCCGCTTTCAATGCATCTTTCGGAGTGATCAGTTCCAAAGGTACCGAATCATCATCAACTTCATCATCAACCAGATTTTGAACGGTATCTGCCATAATTTCTTCAATTCTTTGAACCTCGTAACATTCATTATTTTCACTTGGATAATCCAACAACTCATTCACATCCATTTTGTGCCGATAATGCATTCCCGTAATCCCCGTAACATTCATTATTTTCACTTGGATAATCCAACAACTCTTTAAATTAATAATTTATTAATTTATCAGTAAAATAATATCTCGCTGAATTAACAAAATATTCTGGTTTCAACATTATTAATTTACTAGATTATACCCCGGGAACGTCCCGGGTTGAGAAATTTAATGTGATACATCAATTTTACATATGAAACAGACTGATGTATAACTCTATATTAATATCTAACTTAAAACAAATTAACAATGTACAACTCAAATGCTAACACTTAACCTAAAAGAATATAGAACTCTAATATTAACACCTATCCTAAAGACTAAACAAATGTACAACTCTAACATACTAATATTGATACCTAACTTAAAACAACGTATAACTCTATTAACCTATTCGGCTCTATTTGAAAAAAAATTCATATTTACTGATTTAAACATAATTAGTGACTTGTCTATACATGATTAATGATTTACCTGAACACTTTGTGTTTTTTTTCCTGTATGAACAAAACCCCACAAAAAAATTTCTCCGTTTTTTATATAGCACTATGGTACTCGTTGGAAAGATAATAAAACGCTTGTTAATTTGGTGTAATTTTTTTCTTTAAAAAATCTCGTATATTAAAGATATTAACGTTTAAAAGTTATGGGAGGAAACATGAGGGTGAAAAATCCAATTTTGTTTTTAAATTATTTTTTTCCTAAAATATCTCAATGCTACATGGGATGACATATATATATATATATATATATATATATATATATATATATATATATATATTGCAAAGGGATTAATCCTACATGTCATACTCCTATGCAATCTCTCCTTTGAGAGATGCCACATAGGATGTGATGTGACAACTCTAAACCAATTAAAAAAAAGGAATAAATATGATTTAACCTAATCTATTATAATCTTTAACCTAATCTATTAAATACCTAATCTACTAAATCTAAATATTAAAACTTTATTATTTTATCTCTTGTGTTTCCTCCCATAACTTTTAAACGTTAATATTTTTTATATACGAGATTTTTTAAAGAAAAAAATTACAAGAAAATTAACGAGCGTTTTATTATCTTTCCAACGAGTACCATAGTGCTATATAAAAATCGGAGAAAAAAATGACTATTTTTTGTAACCCGACAGGTATTGTGTGGGGTTTGGGATTAGTTTAAAAAAAATTGTGGGTTTGGGCCGGTTCTTGGATTAGGTGATACCCAACCCGATTACCCGAAACAACATACCCAAATACTCGAACTACATACCCGATCATATACCCATGAATTTTTTAACGCATCACATAACCCTTAGACTAATGCGTTCGATATTTCAATAATTAACTTTTTTTTTTCTTATTTCATGTTAGTTCTATTTAGAATGATCGATTACGAACTTCCGAATTCATTTGTAATGGCACTAGATTTATACCCCAGCACAGAGATTCGTTTTTTTTTATATTTGAATATGATAACTTATGGCAGAGATTTATTTAAAATAATAATAATAATAATAATAATAATAATAATATATTTTATTATATTATATTAGATATTTCAACCCGGGACGCTCCCGGGATAAAAACTAGTGACACAATAAAGAAAAAGAATGCATTTTTAAGTGTCATCTCATTAAAATGTCTTTGGTTTATTACATGTATAATAAAAGATTTTAGTGTGATAATATAACAAACATGGGCCCATATATATTGAACATAATGACGAGGCTGACCCACCAGCTAGTTGGTCGAGTCGCCGAGAAGACAGAAATATGATTTTAACCAAATTTTGTTACACCCCATTAAACTTTCACGTTCATACTTTTTACCCAAACAAATTTTTACATCTAGAATTAACATATAGTACTCTTATGGGCGGGCCAACCTTATCGCCATCAGTGTCAAGTCACAATTCACCTGGTTGAATTTTAAATTTTAGTAGACTAAGTGACCTCATAATAATTCTCCAAGTGACCTCATATTCCATAGTAATAATACACACAGTGTTAAGAGTGGTAAAACACGTTTTATTTTGTGTTTCTAACCCTTTTTTTTTCTTCCTGAAAACACGCAACAACGATAAATGTTAAGCACGAAATAGTACAAATCAACTAATCATGTTAAAAATTGCTAGTACATTTTATATGTGTCCCTAGCTAGTGATTAGTTGTTTTAGGTCGTTTGGCCAGTGTAGATAAGCTTATTGTTCCGAATGGCAAAACTGTAAATTCAAGTTTTGCCACTAGGAACAATAAATTTATCTACACTTAACATTCAAAGACACGCGGTTTTGATTAAGCTTACGCAAAGCAAAGATTACAAGAGACCCTCTAGCACCTAACTGACACACCTTAAGATACACACACAAAATGGAAGTTCTCCCCCAAACCATGGGGTGGACTAAGATATTTACACTTGATCTTAGTCTCCCCATTGTCTTAGTCTCTTGCATAGGGAGAGCGAGGCTTAATCTCCCTTGCCTAATAATTACATCAATGCCACTAGATATATAAATTACAATATAAACGTTATCTAATCAAGCTAACGACCTAGACGACTAATCACTAGCAGGGGACAACCACAATATGCACTAACAATCTCCCCCCTTGGACCTAGCTAGTGATTTACAAACTAATCCTTATCGTCTAGCTGGGGACACACACAGAGTGTACTAACAAAAATGACCAAAATGCCTTTAATCATTTGGAATTAGCCACTCAGTCGTTTGAAAATAATTCACAATCACTAAAGAGTTTAAAAGATTGAAAACTTGTAAATGATATCAGTAGATAACATGAGTTTAGCGATTGAGATGCAATCGTTTAGGATTGCTTAGCAAATGTATCTCTAAGTTGTTTGAATTGTTAAAAGATTGATTGAGTCCAATCTCTAAAAGGGTCCAACGATTGGATCTCATTCATTTGTTACTTTTAAACAATTGGACCTCAATCGCTAACAACGTGTTAGCGATTGAGGTCGTCTTCCTGAACACGATTGTTACCGTTCATGTCCTTAAACACCTTCTTCAATTTTGACTAATTTATTCCTAAACAATGTTCTAATCCTTAAACGTAGGGGTGTAAACGAGCCGAGCCCGAGCTGACTGGGCTCGAGCTTGGCTCGGTTCGAGCCTACAATCTTGAGCTCGAGCTCGGCTCGCTAGCAAAATCAAAAGCTCGAGCTCGGCTCGGCTCGGCTCGAGGTGATTTTAAAACAATCTCAAACGAGCTCAAAGCTCAACTCAAGATCGAAAAAGCTCGGCTCGCGAGCGTTATCAAATGGGCCTATGAAATAAGGACTTAGGCTTTGGAGATGTGGGCTATAAATTATAAGAGATATATAAATAACTTATAATTATGTTTGAGCTCGTTTAGGCTCGCGAGCCAATCGAGCTTTGTATATAGGGCTCGAGCTCGGGCTCGATAACTAAACGAGCCATATTTCAGGCTCGAGCTCGAGCTCGGGCTCGTTAAGGCTCGGTTCGTTCGAGCTTTTTACCGAGCCGATTCTGGGTAGCTCTCGAGCCGCTACGTGTCATTTACACCCCTACTTAAACGTATGATTATGATTATGTTTTGTACCAAAATCTCCGTTAACCTGTTGTTATTTTCCCCTAAATTTAGGGTTTATGTTTCAGTATAAACGTTAAAAGTCCCAAACCCATTTAATCAAATCAACTCTTTAAACGAACTGATGACGATGATTTGGATCCCTACATTGAGTCATTTGAACGTTCAATCAATCAAACAAACAAACAAACACGATGATGCCCTATTTATACCCGAGCTCTCAATTGCTAAAAACCTTCTAGCGATTGAAACTTGTTTGTGTAAACATCTAAACGATTTGCTCTTTCGTTAATCTAAATGATTGAGGTTTGAAATCTCACAACTATGCATATCTACAGTTACTACTCCGTTTTAAGCACGCTTAACCGTGGGGTTCTCTTCACATCCACTTCTACTAAGCCTAAACGCATTGATGATATATGAGGCACGACAATCCTTATGACCCGATATCTCTCATGTGGACAAAACATAACAGACGATGCAGGATTTGCCAAGGGTGTAACAAAAAGAGTATCTAAAGTATTGGTTTTTCATTTGATAATACACTTACTGCACTCTTTTGTGTGTTTTCATTCACAACTTCTTCAGTACTCAATTCATTGTAAACTTTGCAAGTTCAAGTTGGACAAATTCCATCAGATTAGTACTTAGTCAAGCTGTTAATGCGGAAGTCCATATTTCAACTAATCATTTGTAACGATGTAGTAAATTGTACGATGCATTAGATGTGGTGTATTTGTCACTCTAGAACAGTGGTATACTTAAAGAATGTGCAAGTGATCATCACATATTCACATGCTCCTGCCATTTATTTTGTTCTTGTCGTTTTTGAAAAATATATAAAATTTCTCATTGAATAGGATTGTTAGAAATAGGGTAGGCAGCCTTCTTGAAACATTAAAATCTCAATCCTAACCAAATTGATGAAAACCTAAACACAATGAAAGTGCACCCCATATGGGTCCCTAACCAATCAAACCTAACCAAAAGAATGTTGGACACTCGCATGCAATGACCGGTTGACGAAATTGACCAAAATAAACCATGATTAATTTATGTCTACTAGGCTCCTGTTTGTAACTACTATTTCTACTTAATCCTATTGTTGTTGCCACTTAGCTGTTCTTCTAGGTTTTATTTTTAACAGGGTAGGATTTGCAATTCAGAAAGAGATTGCGGATCAGTTTGTTATCCATTTACCTGACATCCTCCTATAATTTGTTATGGTTCACTATAAATCAAATTAAACGAAAAAAAAAAAAAGTGCATATTGAGTGCAGTTTTGCAATAAATGTAATGAACTGGGCAAAAAAATCTGGAATAGATTTCCAAATAAATGAAGTTATTAACGATTTTGATCTTTTCTGGTAAAATCAACTAAACTTGATGTTGCAAGTTAATGTATACTTTAGCTGCTTAGATGTTATCAAACTTTATTATATGATTATATTCGCAAGTTAAACAAGTTTTATATATAAAACAGTTTGAAATTGTTTATAGCAAATTCATTATTTCATCATTCATAAAGTAATAACAAATAACCAGTTCCAAAAGCAATAATATTAGAAATCCAACTTTTTAACCAAATAATACGTCATTAGCATAGACAATAAATATAACTCAAAAATGGTTTATATTGCTATAAGACTATAAGGAGTGGTGGGGGAAAGAGGGGGATGAAGCGCCATGTGGCACTTGTGGGACTCTTGTGGGGGGGAAAATAATTGTGGGGAGTGGAAGGGGGGGGGGGGGGGGGGAAGAGGGGGGGAAGGAAATAATATTATATTGTGTTAAAGTTTAAAAAAAAATTTGACCAATAAAAAGCTGCCACGTGTCACACCATCTTACCCCACGCCGGTGAAACTCCCCCCGCCCCTACCGGCGGCGGTGTCCCCCCCTCCCGCCCCCAATCCGCTTAGTCTAAAAGTTTTCAACATAATTTCCTACCGTCCATTCTCAAATCAAAGGCTAGTATTCCTTCCAAACCCTTTTTGACCCCTCTATTTTATATTTTTATAGTATAATAAGTTTGGACTTAAGGTAGCGATTTCCTACAACAACAATTTTTTCGTTATTCAATGCTAATTTCAGACACTGCTGTGTATACAAGAACAGTCATTTATTGACCATATATAGACTAAATGATTTATTTTTATTTTTTCAAAATACATATTAGTCGGATTTATTTTTAATTATTCAAATACATATTGGTCCTTAGAAATTATATGCATCGAAAATTCATCACAAGGTAGTGTGTGATCCGAATTTAGAATAAGCTGCCAAAATAGTCCAAACAGTTTGATTATTTTTGGCTGATCTCTCCAAAAAAAATAACATTTTTCCCAATTGGATTACTCAAGTTTCAAAAAAGCTGTGAGAAGATCAATCCATTTCTTGAACTAATTGAAAACTAACATTAATTTAGGGGTATTTTGGATGGATATGACAAAAGTGCCAAAAACATGGACGGTGATTTTGTCAGTTTACTCTTTTTAATGTTTTTCAATTTTTGATTAGCATTTTTCTTTTAACATTTTTTTTTCAAATTGTTTAAAAAAATGTTTTATCTTTAAATTTCTCCAAAAAAAATAAATAAATAAATAAATAAAATACCACCAAACTATAGTTCTTTTTGTTACTGACAAAACGACATTGTTACCAACAATCCTAGTTTATCTATATTTGATAAATGAGTTCGTTTTCTATACTCATATTCTTAAAATTTTCCTCGAAGACCAAATCTTTCTTACACAAGAATGTTATTAACAACAATCAAAGCAAATGTTGTTAGTTTGGCTTTGTCAATATTGTGCATTTGCCTTTTACAAAGGATTGTAACATGCGGGGTATTTACTCAAGATAAGAATATTTTTTAAGCAAATAAAAATTTTTTGAAGGCAAAGTAAGTCGAATTTCTAAAAGCATTCTTACATAAAAATGACAATGTTAAAATTAAAAATTACAAAATATAAATTATAGAATTGTACGTTGTTTAAATTATTAAATAATGTTTGACGCGAAAAGACAAATTAAAGGTTAACGTACTCTAAGAAGAAAGTTATTATTTGACTTTAAAAGTATATATATATATATATATATAGGTTTAGGATCCTGTACAAAGTACAATTTTCGTGAGAAGTGTGAGAAAGACTAAGAATTGACATGTAAACATCATGTTTTGGATTTAGGAATGATGTTTTAGGTTGTTGTAACTTAAAAAACACCAAACACAACAATCTAAAACACAATATAATGTATTATAGTCATTAAATTAAAAAAAACAGCTAAAACACACTACTTAACGCTTAAAACACACTGCTAATATTCTTAGCATGGTGTTTTAAGTTTTAAGCCTAAAATACATTGTTTTCGGTTTTTAATTGTTATGTTTGGTGTTTTTATAGGCAAAACAATCCAAAACATCACGACTAAGTTCAAAAAATGATGCCTAAGTATCAATTTTTAATACTTCTCACACTTCTCACAAAAAAAAACACTTTGTACACGATCTTGACCCTATATATATATATATATATAGGGGGTGGATATTTTGAAAACCCACTCGAGTTAATAAAACTCTGAAAACCCGTCAAAAAACCATCTAAAAAAGTTTTTTTTTTTTTTTGAAAAAAATACACAAGGTAACATACATGTTTTTAAGCGTTTTGGGCGAAAAAAATAAAAAAAGCGCCGAACGAATATTTTTAAAAAAAATAAACAATGCAAACTTTGTAACAGCGCTGTTAACATATGTTTTCTGCTTTTTAACATATGTTACAGCGCTGTTAACATATGTTTCAGCTTTTTAACATATGTTAACAACGCTGTTACAAAGTTTGCGTTGTTTATTTTTTTAAAAAATATTCGTTCGGCGCTTTTTTTATTTTTTTCGCCCAAAACGCTTAAAAACATGTATGTTAACTTGTGTATTTTTTTCAAAAAAAAAAAAAAAACTTTTTTAGATGGTTTTTTGACGGGTTTTCAGAGTTTTCTTAACTCGAGTGGGTTTTCAATTTATACTTTCCCTATATATATATATATATATATATATATATATATAGGGGAAAGTTAATTTGAGAAACATTTATATAGTGGTTTTGTATAGTTTTTAATCGTTTATCGTTCGTTTATATCGTGTCTTAGATACTTATTTGTGTCTTGGTGTTAAGCAGGTGTTCGTGGGCTAAAACGAGAGAAAAAGAGCTTAGTTGGAGAGGAGACGAGCATTCGATGAAATTGGAAATAAAAAAAGAAACAAATCTGGAAGAACTGAAATTTGAGACCCTCTAATTTCAGTAAAAGTTATTCGCGGGTCTCCAGGAAGTAAAACAGAGGATAAAATGACGATTTTACCCTTAATGAATTGTGATAATTACTGAAGATGCCATCGCGTCAGTTTTAGGTTATTAGAGACCCTCTAATTCCAGAAACAGTTGTTCATGGGTCTCTAATAACTCTTCAGCCCATAAAAAGCCCATTTTCGCAATTAAAAACCTAGCAGCCGTATGGGGATGATTTCATCGAGTTCCAGAGCTAACAAGTGGCGATTTTGAGTACTTTTTGCAGTTCCATTCATTCCGGTTGATGCCAGAGCAATCCAGAACAAGTTTTGAAGCCGAAATCATGATTATGCACGGCTAAACATCCTGCGGTTTCTCCGGGTGAACGATTTGGTTATTTTATCAATTGTTTTATGTTTGATACTTATTACTTGGATTAGATTTTGTGAACACCTTAATGTTCTTTGCATCTAATTGTATGTTTGACTGATCTAGACAGTTTGGTTGATTAATATTATTGCATTATGTTATCGTATCTTGGTTTTCTTGCACTAGGATTAATTTAACTTTGCAATTAATGTTATGATAGCTGAATTGGGTTGAACAATTTAAACAAAGTCATGTCTATGTGATTTCCTAGGTAGGGTATTAACATAATTCAGTTGACAATTACCGAATCAGAAACCCTGAGTGACCGTTTTTCCATATTATTGTCTTTTATAAAACTCTATTCTCACTTCGTTTGCAGCACTGCAGCACTTTTACATTCAACTTCATAAAAATTAGTTTAGTTAATTTTAATTAATTAGCAGTTAGTAAATTAGCACTTTCCACAAACTCCCTAAGGTTCGACAACCCTACTTCCTATACTGCAGTCAGTTGTAGCTAAGGAGTAGTTTTTAAAATATTTTTTTGATTAGCACTTCGACACGCGATCAAAATGGCGCCGTTGCCGGGGAGTTCGTGCGCTTAGTGTTTAGTTTAGTTTAGTTTGTTTATTTATTTTCTTAAAAAAAAAAAAAATTTGTCTTTTTAGTTATTTGTTTCCGTATTCTATTTCTCTTCTTCGTTCAGTACTACTCTATTTGTTTTCTTGTTTTTGTGTGTGCAGGTGACTTCTGTGTTGCATGCATACTAGGTTTTCCAAAAAGTCGTCTCCATTGTTATTTGATCCAGAGATTGAGAAGACAGCACGTCAAAACCGTGTTGTTTTTCGTTCAACACTAAGGAAGCAATCAAGTTCTTCAACAGTCGCTCAGAGAATTGAAGAAGCAGCTATTGAGATGGCTGATCAGGATAACCAAAATGACCAAATACCCAACCAACCGAATGATCTTATTCCACCTGTTCTACCAAACCAACCCATCCCAAACCCACCACCACCACAACAACAATTCCAACCTGGTGATTATTTTCAAGCTGCTAACCCACGTCCACAACAAAACCAACAAAATCCAAGAAACCAACCTCGTCCACAACAAGCAGTTATCCCACCCAACCGACAACAGAACCAACAGAGATATGATGAGGGAAGTGTGCATACTTGGGACTCTGAATGGGATCAAGAGGACGAACAGGAACCGTATGATGGGAGATATGGTAATTATGGGCATGACATGGAGTATGAGCAGCAGCCACCACAGCGGGTTAATCAGGGGAACCATGTTCAGGGATACAGAAATAATCAAGCACCACAAGGGGTTCCTCAATTTAATGTTGGAAATATGGGGATAGGAGATGAGTTACAGTTAGTAGATGGTGTCCCACAGATACGTCAGAGGGCACCGGTTCAGGGCGTTGATAGTCATTTTCGGCCGGTTATTGTACCCAATTCCTCAGCTGTAGTCACACCTATTAGTAGGAATGGGAGAGCATTTGAAGTGAGACCCCAATATTTGGGTCATCTGCCTGAGTTCTATGGAAAAAGATCTGAAGAGCCTTACTTACATATATCAGCATTTGAGTCTGTGTGCAATATGATTGGAGGATCAGGGTTTACTAAGGACCAGGTAATGTTGATGATGTTTCAGTTCACCTTGAAGGACAGGGCAAGGCAATGGTTTGCTACACTACCCCCAGGTAGTATATACACTTGGCAGGATATGCAACAAATTTTCTTGGAAGAGTATTACACCATGAGCAGAACATCTGAGGCTCGGGATGCAATAAGAGGATTTCAACAGAATTCGGGGGAAGCATTCCATGAGGCTTTTACTAGATTCAAAGAGCTATTGAGAAAATGCCCTCATCATGGGATTCAGACATGGGAACTAATAAAAGCTTTTTATGATGGACTGACACCAGAGGATGTTAGGGGTTTGACTGCCATTAGCAATGGCACATTCTTTACTAACACTGAAGCTGTGGATTGGGGACACTTGGAAAGGATGAGTGCCACTTCAAAGAGACAGGCACAATCATGTAGGAAGTTGAGACCATCATCTGTCAAGGCAGCAGACTATGAGGCTGAAGAAAGAATTGAGAAGTTGAAGCAACAAAATTTACTCTTGGCAAAACAGGTAGCTCAACTTAATTTGGGGAAGAGTAGTGAGGCGAAGGCAGCTAATGCTTTTTCGGTATGTACTGATTGTGGGGAGTTGGGGCATCTAGCCCAAGACTGCCAGGGGCCTTTGGAGAATACAGAAGAGGTGAATCAAGTTTATGGAGAACGGAAGCAATATGACATGAATTCCAACACCTATCATCCTGGGCTCAAAAACCACCCAAACTTCAGGTATGGTAATCCTAATAATCAATTAAATCCTAACTTTTCTGGTTCTAATGTGCAGGGAGGAAATCAATAACAGTCTCAGAACAGGCAGTATGGATATAATCAAGGGGGTTACTCAAAGAATACCTATAATCAGAGTGGTCAGCAGCAGAGAGGAACTCAACAAGGCACATCAGGAGGAGGTAATGATCAACTGAGTGCAATCTTGGATGCCATTAAAGCTGTACAGAATGATGTCAGGACAGTACAAGAAGAGGTCAAGGTAATGCGCAAAGAAAATGAAGTGAGGGATAAGACCATGGAAGCATTGTCCAAGCAGGTAGGGCAATTGGCAGCAGACATGTCTAAGAGAGATCCAGGGAAGCTACCAAGTGACACCACCATTAATCCTCAACATCAGCAATTAAGCTCAAGGAATGCGAGGAATGTGCAAATCAACCAGGTAAGTATTTTGCGCAATGGTAAGGTTTATGATAATAAAGTGGGAACTCCACCACAGTTTGTTAAGGGTGTGGTGGAGGATTTGGGTAGTGATGATAGTGAAGATGAACAGGAATTTGTTGAATTGAACAAAACACCTAAAACTGCTTTAGAAAAAGAAAAAAATAAAAATAAAAGTGTTTTGATCAATAATTCCAACCAGGTTGTAGAAAAGGGTGTGGAGGGTAATACCGTCCCTTTTCCTGCAGCTCTCATTGATCCTGGTAAGAAAAAGACAGTCAATAAAAGAGGCCCACAATCGGATGAAATGTGGGAGGTTTTCAAACAAGTTAAAATCAATCTTCCTCTTTTAGATGCAATTAAACAAATTCCTGCATATGCAAAGTACCTGAAAGATATGTGCACTCAGAAAAGAAATCATAAAATTCCAAAGAAACTTGACATGCCAGCAGATGTGAGTGCAATAATTTCAGGTACTCTGCCTGAAAAGTTACAGGATCCAGGGGCACCAATTATTTCAATTCAAGTTGGTGATTTTCAAATGACACGAGCCCTTTTGGATCTTGGAGCGAGTGTGAGTATACTACCGGGGAGCTTGTATGACCAGTATGAGTTCGGTCCACTTAAGAAAGCTGATACCACTGTGGTATTGGCTGATTTGACTCCTAAGCTACCCCGGGGAGTATTAACAGATGTGATTGTGAAAGTTAATGAGTTTTATTATCCAGTCGATTTCTTGGTCCTTGATTATGTTTCTGTTGATAAAACCAAGCAACCGACTGTGATTCTTGGCAGACCATTTTTAGCTACTTCTGACTCGCACATTAATTGCAGGACTGGTACTGTGGATATGACTTTCGGTAACCGGTAAGATGCGGTTAAGTGTTTTTGGTAATGTTTCTAACCCCAATGTTAGTGATGAATGCTTTATGGCAGACATCATTGACGGACGCGTTCCTCCTTACATTCCTAATGATGAGGGGGACGAGTCCATGGTAGAATGTGCTTTGTTTGGCAGGTTATATTCTGAGACAGTCAAGGAACTCGAGGAAGAGGATGCAAAGGTGGAGGCGATGGTAGTGACAGAAGGAAGACCACCTTGGTCTTATCATGTGGAGAGTTTGCCAGATCACATTGACACAAAGCTGAAACCATCATTAGAGACACCACCACAATTAGAACTTAAAGAGCTACCTAAACATCTAAAATATGCTTTTGTTGGTGCTAATGATACTCTTCCTGTTATTATTTCTGCAGGTTTGACTGAGGAACAGGAGAAAGCTTTGATGGAAGTTTTGGTTGCACACCGGGCTGCAATTGGGTGGACTCTTGCAGACCTGAAAGGAATAAGCCCCTCAATAGTGATGCATAAAATCATAACAGAGGAGGGAGCAAAACCGGCAAGAGATGCACAGAGAAGACTTAACCCGAATATGAGAGAAGTGGTGAAGAAAGAAGTTTTGAAGTGGCTGGATGCGGGTATCATTTATCCCATCTCTGACAGCACTTGGGTAAGCCCAACACAGACCGTTCCCAAGAAAGCAGGGATTCAGATAGTCAGGAACGAAAAAGGGGAAGAAATTGCCACCCGACCTGTCACTGGGTGGAGAATATGCATTGATTACAGGAAACTGAATGCAGCTACATCTAAGGACCACTTCCCTTTGCCGTTCATTGATCAGATCATCGAGAAGTTATCAGGTCAGAAATTTTATTGTTTTCTTGATGGTTATTCAGGGTATAATCAAATTGCCATCCACCCTGAAGACCAACAAAAGACTACATTTACCTGCCCTTATGGTACCTTTGCATTCAGGCGAATGCCATTTGGGTTGTGTAATGCCCCAGCCACCTTTCAAAGGTGCATGATGAGTATCTTTTCAGATATGGTTGGGGACTCACTTGAAATTTTTATGGATGACTTCTCAATTTTCGGAACCTCCTTTGAATCTTGATTAGAACAGTTAACTAAGGTGTTGAAACGATGTATTGAAACAAACTTAGTTTTAAGCTGGGAAAAGAGCCATTTTATGGTTCAAGAAGGGGTGGTGTTAGGGCATGTGATTTCAAAACGTGGGATTGAGGTTGATCACGCAAAAATTAAAGCTATTTCAACTTTACCTCCTCCCACAAATGTTAAAGGGGTTAGGTCGTTTTTAGGACATGCTGGTTTTTACAGAAGGTTCATAAAAGGTTTTAGCACAATCACAAAACCACTTTGCAAGTTACTTTTAAAAGATGAACCTTTTGTATTTGATGAGGAGTGTGTAAAAGCGTTCAACACTTTGAAAGAAAAACTGGTTGAAGCCCCAATTCTGCAAGCACCCGACTGGTCACAGCCTTTTGATATCATGTGTGACGCGAGTGACTATGCAGTTGGGGCCGTTTTGGGTCAAAGGGTAGATAAAAAACCAGTGGTAATTTATTAAGCAAGTAAGACGTTGGACGTAGCACAATTGAATTATACTACTACTGAAAAAGAATTACTTGCAGTTGTGTTTGCTCTTGATAAGTTCAGGTCTTACATTTGGGGAAGCAAGGTGATTGTGTATTCAGATCACAGCGCGGTGCGTTATTTGATGGAGAAAAAGGATGCGAAACCCAGATTGATCCGTTGGGTTCTCCTGCTTCAGGAGTTTGATCTGGAAATCAGAGACAAGAAGGGAAGTGAAAATGTGGTGGCAGACCACTTGTCTAGATTGCCCCATATGGATGCTGAAGTCACTAATGAGATCAATGAGAGCTTTCCAGATGAGCTGCTATTCGAAGTATCTACTTCACCATGGTATGCTAACATTGTTAATTATTTGGCTGCAGGTATCATCCCAGAGCATTGGGCAAAGAAAAAGAGAACTCACTTGAAGGCTCAAGCGAAGCAGTACATTTGGGATGAACCAGACTTGTTTAAGATAGGAGCTGACCAGATAATTCGAAGATGTATCCCAGAATCGGAAGTTCAATGCGTATTGGGACTTGTGCATGCATCTGCTTGTGGAGGACACTTCAGCGGGCAGAAAACAGGACACAAAGTGCTATCATCGGGGTTATATTGGCCAAGCATTTTTAAAGATGCTTTTGAGTTTGCTAAGAACTGCACCAAGTGTCAGCAGATGGGTAGCATAACTAAACGGAATGAGATGCCCATGCAGCCTATCCTCGTGGTTGATATTTTTGATGTGTGGGGGATCGACTTCATGGGCCCGTTCCCAAATTCCAGGGGTTATCAGTATATCTTGGTGGCTGTCGATTATGTATCTAAATGGATTGAAGCAATAGCCACCAGGACAAATGACCATACCGTTGTTTGCAATTTTGTAGTATCAAACATCTTTACACGATTTGGACTTCCCCGTGTGATCATCAGTGATGGGGGGTCGCATTTCAAGAATTTTAAATTCGGTAAATTGCTTAAACGGTATGGTGTGGATCACAGAATTGCAACCCCGTATCACCCACAGATAAGTGGGCAAGTTGAGGTGTCAAATCGTCAAATTAAAGAGATTTTACAAAAGACAGTAAGACCAGATCGTAAGGACTGGTCCACCAAGCTAGATGATGCATTATGGGCTTACCGTATAGCTTATAAGACACCAATTGGCACCACACCTTACCGGTTGGTTTATGGGAAGGGTTGCCATTTACCGGTGGAAATAGCACATAGGGCATTATGGGCTGTTAAAGAAGTTAATACTGATTATGATGTTGCAGGTAAAGAAAGGAAGTTGAATCTGTGTGAGCTTGAGGAGCTGAGAGATGAAGCATATGAGAGTGCATCATCATACAAGGACAAGATGAAGAAGGTGCACGATGCCAAGCTTCGTTTGAAGAAGTTCGAGGTAGGCCAAAAGGTATGGTTGTACAATTCCTGTCTTAAATTATTTCCAGGGAAGTTGAAAAGCAAGTGGACGGGGCCATACTTAATTACGAGAGTTGGTGAATACGGTGATGTCGAGATTGAAGACTTTGATGATCATTTACGTCAAGTAGTGAATGGACATCGACTTAAACCGTACCTGGATTCGTCTGACATCCACGGAACAACAGAAGAGCCGATTTGCTTTTTGACGAGTGAACCGGATGATGAAGCTAAGTGATAACGCATTCGGTATGTGTAATTGTAGAGTTTGTATAATTTTTTTGTGTATTTTCGTTGTTTTCGGTTTTGCGTTTTTTGTGTGTTCGAGTTTTTCAGGTAATCGTATCTATTTCGACACGAGGAATCATCAATAACAGGAGTCCAGGTAAGTTTACATGTTAATGGGGCATTGGAATAGGTTTTAAGGGGTTTGGGAGTGTTAGAATTGAGAAGTTAAAAATTTTTCTAAGTACAAAAACGTCAAAACTTTCTGTCAACACGGTTCTTAGAGACCCTCTAATATCTTGCTATACCATTCATGGGTCTCTAAGATCATCCCTATATAAAAAAAAAAAAACGTGAACTGCCTTCTTCTTCCCCAAATTTCAACACAAAACCCTAACACCATCACCATTAACCTTCCACCTCCTCCTTCACTCAACCAGCCACCGCCGTTCTTCTTCCACCCTTCAACTCCACCACCCGACCACCATCTCCAACCAAACCCTAACCCGTCGTCTTCCTCTGCAATCGTAACCCAACCACCCTACTCCACCCCTCTGCTGCTTCCCAACTGCCGCCGCCATCAACCCACAGCCCCGTCACCTACCCACCCAACCATCCGGACCACCACACAGCCCCGCCCCAACCACTAACCCGCCGCCGCAAAACCCACTGCCGACCCCAACCCACAGCCCCGTCACCTACCAACCCGACCCTTCTGCTAACCCTTCCATCTGCACCACCCCTTCTCCACGAACCACCAACCGCCGCCACCGTCTTCCACCTCCCACCCTTCCTTCCTCCACCATCTCCAACCCTAATCGAACCCTAAACCTGACCCGACCCAGCCCCTAACCCAAAACCCGACCTGCAACCATCTCGCACCGTACCACCCACTCCACACAACCCGACCCGACCCTCTGCAGACCCGGCCCAGACCCGATTAACCACCACCATCACAGTTCATACAGATTCCTTAAACCTATCCTTATTTCCATTGCGTGTCGTGGGTAGTCGTTTCGAGCAGGTACGTTCTTTTTATGACTTATTTTTGTGCTTGTTCCGTTTTGTCAATGTTTTCTTTTTTTTTTTTCGGCTATTAGACGCCTAGTATTTGGTTAGTATTAGTGTGTGAGTCGATGTTGTTGAGGCATTTTAGTGTGTTGATTCTAAGGCGTGGCGTTCGTTTGGTATTAATGGTTCTTGTGTTTAGGCGCTTTAGTCGTGCATTATAGCCCTGAATTGAGATAGTTACGTGGTGCTCGTGTCCAAGTAGTTGTTTTGGGCGTAAAAATAGAAGGTCCCTAAGTATGTATGTTACGAGCGTGGATGGTTGTTTTTGCGGAAAATTGATACATTGCATATGATAAGTTGAAGCGCATTGGCGTTTAATAGCGCTATGGTCTTAGTTTGGTTTGAATGCGGTGATATGTTAAGTTAATTAGCCGATGTGTTGTCTAGGCCATTCGAGGACAAATGGGATTAAGTGTGGGGGGTCGTTTGAGTTTTGAACTTAATAAGATCATTTTGTTGAAGTCGCAAGGATTATAAGCGTAGGCGTTAAAGTCATAAGTGATTCATGGTTGAATTTGCTAGTTTCTTGATAGTAGGCGAGTTTGGATAATCAAGTGAAGTGAGGGTTGAAAGGCTTAAGTTATTTCCTTGTGTGGTAGTCGTGTTAGATTTTTTAGGGAGTCGTTGGGATGAGTCGTCTTGAAATTAACTGCAGATTTAGAACGCCTCGCCTGTACTCAATCTCCATTCAGGCGGGGATGTTTTGAATATTATATACATAATGGGTATCCCAAAATTTTCAAGTTATTTTAGATTTATTTAGTTATTTATTTTTATTTTTATTTGTCTGTTCTTTGTTTTAGGTGCGACCGCGACCGAAATGCTATACGGTTGCAATGTTTTTCAGTTAAAAAAAAAAATTTAAAAATTAAAAAATCAAAAATAGTTGCTTATTTATGTTTACCTGACTGATTTGTATGTTTTTAAATTGTTTTGCAGGATGTCAGGTAAGGGATCGTCTAGTGTGATCGTAGGGGCCAAGCGAAAGAGAGGACCACAACAGCGGCCGGGTGAACCTGGACCACGTGTTACAGGTCTTTCTAGGAGTATTCGGTATGCATTACCTGAGGTTAGGCCACAGCCGGGGGACCCAGTAGAGCCCGTTGAGGACCGGATTTTAGATGAGCACACTTTATTGCAGTTTGCTGTTAACTCTAAGGAGTTGGAAAATTGTCAAAAATATATATTGATTCCGGAGTTGAAGCATAGGAGTATTAATATGGAATTGGTTGGAATTTTAGGGAAGCATGAGAGAGTGGAGGAGTTATTGGGGCCTAAATGGATGACTTTGTTAGAGTGTGATTGGCCACAGTACAGAGAGTTGACAGTAGAGTTTTATTCCACTTTTAGGTATAATGCCGACCTGTTTCACGAGCAACACGCAGTGTCCTTTTCACTAGGGAGGCAACTTTATGAGTTGAGTGTGCCTAGATTTGCAGTAGCTATGGGTGTTTACAACAAGGAGGAAGTACAAGCACCTGGATTTGCTAGGTTATTGAGAGGAAGTTATAAGAAGAAGAGGACAGGTGGGGTATCTTCTAGTGATCTGAGTGTGTTTTGGGAGACGATTGCCGAGGGGGCATTTAGTGGCCAGGGTGCTGAGTCGAGTATTCGTGATCCAGTTATTAGATATATTCATAGGATCATAGCATGTACTCTTGTCGGTCGCAAGGGAGGAGATAAGGTTACTGTGTTGGATGCGTTTTGTTTGTATTGTATCTTTGGTCGACGGGAGGCCAATTTGGCGACTATCTTATTATCGTCATTTGCCAGAGGTGCTAGAGGTGGAGCTGAAGGTTATTTGAGTTTAGGCCCTTATGTGACACAGATTGCACAGAGTTTGGGGGTGTTTGAGAGATATCCGACAGAGCAGTTCACAGAGGGACCGTCGACCATTTATTATAGTGTAGATGATTTGAGGGATGCACAGATAGTGACATATGATGAGCCACCGGAGTGGGAACCGGTGAAGCCAGGGATACAGGTGCCACTACTTGAGGGGATAGTTGCTGCTGAGACTATACAGAGGAGCGTGCCTATCGCTCGACAGCGGGTTAGACCATCTATGGAGCGCCCTAGGCCCGTACCCCCCTTGTGTGCACCACCACCGGAGACTGTGACATTAGAGTATGTAGTGCAAAGGATTGATGGGTTGGAAGCGAAGATTGATGGGTTAGACGCAAAGGTTGTTATCTTTACGGATATGATGAGGTTCATGATGCAGGGCATGGGTTTGAAGATACCCGAGCATTTCAGGGATATAGGTGATTTAGTAGGTACATCTGCAGGAGCCGAGCAGGAGGGAGACAGTCAGTCTGAGGAGCCTGGGCAGCAGGAGTGATAGCTCGCAGCAGCGCCAACCGGTTTATTTTGTGTTTTTGGTGTACTTTTCCCTTTATTTTGTTTTGATTATTTATGCCTGTATCTAAACTAACACATCAAGGGAAATTGTAAGGGGAGACCGGTTGGGTGGTTTATATTATATTATATGATACGTTGCTGTTATATATGTGTTTTGGTTGTTAGAATATTGAATAATTGCCGCGTTTGTCCGCGAACGGAATGCTATACGGACAAGTTGGAGGGCATGGGAGCACGACTTTCAACAACATCGTCGCATTTATCAGGGGAGTCTGTTCCGATTTTCTGTCTTTATTTATTTTTCTTTTCGTCTATGATTTTTTTTGTGTTTCTATTCCCTTAGAACATTGAGGACAATGTGTCACGCAAGTGTGGGGGGGGGGGGGGTGGCTATACGTCTGTAGAGTGTGTTTTTGTGTTAGTCTCGAGTCATAAAAAAATAATAAAATAAAATAAAATAAAATAAAAAAAATTAATTAAAAAAAATGTCCTAAAAGCGGTCTGATCGGGCATGAAAGCGACTGTTTCAATGCGTTCATTCTGTCTCTGCTTGTGGTGTGTGGGTCCTTAATCATGGTCCAATTCTTTAGAACAGACATATGAACCATTTTCAGCAGGTATTTTAGAAAAAAATGTTTAGAATTTGCCCGATTAGGTGTAACGAGCTGTCGGTAATAAATGCATGCACACATCGGTAACCCATTTCCACACTTTGGTGAGATCTTGAGCCTACTAGATGATAGATTGATACATATATATTTTCATTTGTTGAGTGTAGGCCAGATGTTTCTCTGTTGCAGAACTTGTGTGATTTGATACATGCCGAGGTTGTAGACTAGATATGCACATAGATGACAAAGGCAATTTAGGTTTTCCCTTTTTCTTTTGATACCCACTTATTTGTTATGTGTTGACCTGTTTACCTGAAATCACCCTTAGTAGCCCATGTTGAGCCTATACCCTTTCATTTGATTAAACCTATTACCCAAATTGACTCGTTTACCTTTGTGAAATAAATTGATGACATCCATTGTGTTTATGTTTTGTTCAAGTGATTGCGTTATGTTTAAGTTGTGAAAAAAAAAAGAGAAAAAAAAGAAAAAAAAATATATATGAAAAAAAAAGTGAAAAAGAAATTAGAAGTATGTGTTATGGGTCAAATATGCCCAAAGTTGTGTGATTATTGTATTATGTTGCTTAGTGAACACGGATGATCATTCAAGCGTGTTGAAACCCGTGTTTTTAAACCAATTGTTAGCCAAATCTATCATACCTTTACCCGAAGCCCAAAACCCGTAAGTCCTTTAGATATGTGCATTGTCTATAGTTCAGGTGTGATTGTTATACAAGCCTATGATTACAGAGTTACATACTTGGTTTTTGAGTGAATTATACTAGCGCATTACATGCTAGTCCAGATATTAAACCGAGTGGAGTGAAAAATTGTGAGGGGTGTGTTGCATGAGAATAAAAACCGAAAGCATGTTAGACTTAGTCGGGAAAGTTCTATTTTCAAAATTATGTATCATGGTTGCCTGTTGAATTAACACATCTAATGATGATCTATGAATGGGGTATGACTTTGGACCCTAACTAGTGCATGGCTAGGGCGTTTGAGGTATTTGTTACTTGTTCGTGGTAACGCTTTGAGCAGATTTGCTTGAGGGCAAGCAAAAGGTAAGTGTGGGGGTGTGATGTGTTGCCGAATGCATCACATTTATATAGTGGTTTTGTATAGTTTTTAATCGTTTATCGTTCGTTTATATCGTGTCTTAGATACTTATTTGTGTCTTGGTGTTAAGCAGGTGTTCGTGGGCTAAAACGAGAGAAAAAGAGCTTAGTTGGAGAGGAGACGAGCATTCGATGAAATTGGAAATCAAAAAAGAAACAAATCTGGAAGAACTGAAATTAGAGACCCTCTAATTTCAGTAAAAGTTATTCGCGGGTCTCCAGGAAGTAAAACAGAGGAAAAATGACGATTTTACCCTTAATGAATTGTGATAATTACTGAAGATGCCATCGCGTCAGTTTTAGGTTATTAGAGACCCTCTAATTCCAGAAACAGTTGTTCATGGGTCTATAATAACTCTTCAGCCCACAAAAAGCCCATTTTCGCAATTAAAAACCTAGCAGCCGTATGGGGATGATTTCATCGAGTTCCAGAGCTAACAAGGGGCGATTTTGAGTACTTTTTGCAGTTCCATTCATTCCGGTTGATGCCAGAGCAATCCAGAATAAGTTTTGAAGCCGAAATCATGATTATGCACGGCTAAACATCCTGCGGTTTCTCCGGGTAAACGATTTGGTTATTTTATCAATTGTTTTATGTTTGATACTTATTACTTGGATTAGATTTTGTGAACACCTTAATGTTCTTTGCATCTAATTGTATGTTTGACTGATCTAGACAGTTTGGTTGATTAATATTATTGCATTATGTTATCGTATCTTGGTTTTCTTGCACTAGGATTAATTTAACTTTGCAATTAATGTTATGATAGCTGAATTGGGTTGAACAATTTAAACAAAGTCATGTCTATGTGATTTCCTAGGTAGGGTATTAACATAATTCAGTTGACAATTACCGAATCAGAAACCCGGAGTGACCGTTTTTCCATATTATTGTCTTTTATAAAACTCTATTCTCACTTCGTTTGCAGCACTGCAGCACTTTTACATTCAACTTCATAAAAATTAGTTTAGTTAATTTTAATTAATTAGCAGTTAGTAAATTAGCACTTTCCACAAACTCCCTAAGGTTCGACAACCCTACTTCCTATACTGCAGTCAGTTGTAGCTAAGGAGTAGTTTTTAAAATATTTTTTTGATTAGCACTTCGACACGCGATCAGAACACCTATATTTCGTGCGAACCGTGAGAACGGCTTCTAAAACCATTCAAATTCCAAATTTCTTTTTACACTTGTCTTTATTACTAAAATTCCATCTCAAAAACACAAATTACGCGTAAAAATTCAAACGTATACGAAAATAATTTGTTTTTACACATGTGTAAATTTGCTGTTTATACATGTGTAAACTGTTTCATTTACACATGTGTAAAAAGTTAATTTAAAAGTGTTTTTGCAAGAAAAGATGACTTATTTGGAAAGAAAATTCATTTATTAATGTTGTATTTTGATTATAATGGGATTTGTATTAAAAAAAATTGATTTTGATTGATTTTTGTACTTGTTCTCACGGTTCTCACAATATTTAGCGTTCTCAAGATAACCCTCCCCTATATATATATATATATATATATATATATATATATATATATATATATATATATATATATATATAGGATTAGGTTCAAATGAAAACCACACTTTCGTGCAAGAACTGCGAAAACACCGAAGTAAAATGTGAATTTTAAAATTTTTTTCCCACCGGTGTAAAAACGGGTAACCTCGACGTAAAAAAAAAAATTAATTTTACAGCAGTGTAACGACCATGACCCACCCTATTTTTGTCTTATTAGGCAAGGGAATATTCCCTTTTATTTTTTATTCTACTTTAATTGTGAACCACAAATTCTTTTTGGATTAAAATAAGTTTGTTGTGGAAAAGTGTGTTCCGTAGTTTTGCATGAAGATGTGGTTTTCATTTTACCCTTTCCCCATACACATACACACACATATATATATATATATATATATATATATATATATTTAATAGTTTGAAAAATTAATTAGTTAAAATGAATTCCAAAATATTATTTACGGAACATAAAATTTAAGCGTGAATTATAAGAAAATGTTAATAAAAAATTAGAAAAACATTAAAAAGAGTAAAATGCTAAAATTGTACTGCAATTATCATTTATGTATGGTTTCCTAAAACTAGGAAGGATAATAAAACGCATTCCGATTGAACTCATTCTACATTTCTAGCACCATTAGAAATGACTCATTGAACT
This sequence comes from Ambrosia trifida, assembly GCA_028751855.1. Taxonomy (NCBI): domain Eukaryota; kingdom Viridiplantae; phylum Streptophyta; class Magnoliopsida; order Asterales; family Asteraceae; genus Ambrosia; species Ambrosia trifida. The sequence goes on along the minus strand of CM054123.1, from coordinate 36,102,939 downwards.
CTATGAGTTTTAGATTTTCAATTTTGTAGAGTTTAGAATTTTTGTTCTACATCATTATGTCTTTTTATTTATTATTGTTTTTTTTATTCTCGTCGTTATGCCTTTTTATTTAACATTTTTTTTATTCTCATCATTGTGTTTTTTTTCCTTGGTATTGTGTTATATATTGCGATATCATATGTTGTATCTTTGTACGCCTAATAGATTTAGGAGACTTTGTAGGATAACTTAATAGTTCGCAAGAAGATAAATAGGAGTGGGGTTCGTTTCGGATATTGGATATTAAATCTTTATGGTCATATTCTCAAAACTTTATCTTCTTTAGCTGTTTTAGTTCCCTGGAGTAAAGTTCACGTACATATAGATTTATCGTACGAACAGTACGAACTGAAGTAAAAAACACGCGGTGGCATTTCTGTAAATATTGGAAACTTTATATAACTAGAGTAATTATATAATTACTCTAGTTATATAACTAGCGTAATTACTCTAGCGTAATTATATAACTAGAGTAATTATAAGTACGCAGCATATTAGGGTTCTTGAGCACTTGTTTGATTATGAGACAAGTGCGCAGTCTCTAGAGTAATTATATACTCTAGAGTAATTATAAGTACGCAGCATATTACACTAGAGTAATTTCGTTCAAGATTTAAGTTCACACAGATAAGTACGCAGCATTAAGTGGTGGTCATTATTTACGAAAATGCCACCGCCACTTTTGTTTTGTTTCCTTCAATTCGTATGTTCGCACGATAAACTTTGTATGTATTTGATCTTTTGTCTAGTTCCCTGTGTTATCATTTTGATCAACCTCCAACAAGTCCCTACTTTTACCATTTTTTTTTTTTTTATAAGGGTTATCACTAGGGGTGAGCATACAAAAACCGATAACCGAAAAAAACCGAAACCGAACCGAAATAACCAAAACCGAATTAACCGATCGGTTACGGTTAACATATGGCCAAAACCGAACCTTTCGGTTATGGTTTTGGTTTTCCCTTCTTCCGTAACCGAAATAACCGAAACCGAACCGATAGTTATATACTTAAGTATGTTTTATATATATATCCATGTATTTGGAACATATTTTCATATATTTCCGGTATATTTCATGTATCTTTCATATACATCTATGTACTTGAAATTATATAACTCATGTATTTTTCATGTATATCCATATAGTTGAAGCATTTTTTTTATTTGTTTCCTAGATATTTCATGTATTTTACTTGCGTTTTCATATATATTTGTATTCTTGAAAAGATCCAAACACTTTACTAACTATTTTAAGTTTACAAGTTTGCACAAGTTTTATGTTTGGATATTAACCGAACATAAACCGAACCGATAACCGACATATTAACCGAATTAACCGAACCGACGTAACCGATTAGTTACGGTTATAGTTTTTCCTAAAACCGAACTTCGGTTATCGGTTTCGGTTATATGTAAAAACCGAACCGAACCGACATTTGCTCACCCCTAGTTATCACATATGTTGCATTGCTTAGCTGTTGGTTGTTTCATAAATATAAATATCATAATTATGGCCACACTTGGTGCAGTTAATTTGTTGAGTTTGTTTAATTACCTTATACCAGTAGTACATCATGACGCATTAATGCAAACACCTATATGTTTGTGCATGTGCAAATGCAGTAGTAGTTGGTGTGTGTTTTATGTGTTTCACCATTGCTTCAGTTATAAAACTTGGTAGCTATGATGAACTACAACTATTGATGAAAAAACTGCTGGTGTGTGTGTATGTGTACGTGTGCCAATTGGTTGCATATGTATTAATTAGAAAGAACCATATGGTTGGGTTTAAATACGTCTTATACAGTCCTTTCTTTTCAACGGATAATCAAACTATCATTTCCATTTTCTATATACTCTTCTTTCACTTTCAACCCCCCTCTCTTTCTCTCTCTCTCTCTCTCATCTGTGTTGTGTCTTGAACATATATAATACCTAGAGATCCTTAGGTGTAAAACATATCTAGAAAGAATAAGGTACATACCTAGGATATTTTCAGGAATTTTGAAGATGGTAAGATCTGAGAAGAAGACAATACAAAACAATGGTAATGTCGTCGGGTTAGTAGTCGAGGTGAAGAAAGGACCATGGACACCTGAAGAAGACCGAAAACTCTTGTCCTACATTCAACAATTTGGTCATGGAAGTTGGCGCTCTTTGCCTGCTAAAGCTGGTAAGCAATCATGTGCCCTAGCTCCCATGCATGCTAAAGCCATTTTTTGTCATGTGGTTTGTCTAAATATACAATGTTTTGATGATATGTAGGGCTTAAGAGATGTGGAAAGAGTTGTCGGTTAAGATGGACGAATTACTTGAGGCCGGATATCAAAAGAGGAAAGTTTAGTTTGGAAGAAGAAAGGAAAATTATTCAACTCCATGCTTTTCTTGGTAACAGGTACGATTTTATTATACCAAATCCCGAATGGTGGTTACCAATGATATAATGTAATGTCTTAACAGTCAAACAAATTAAAAACAAATGTATTCATTAAAATCTCACTCATAAAATAGGGTCTACAAGGTGAGATAGGTTAGACATGTTCACCTTCCTAAAAATAGAGAAACTGCTCTCGATAGATGTTTTTGTTAACGCTCAAAATTTTGCTAACTAGTGTACTACAAGAAGTTAGGATAAACAATCTCTGTCTACAAGTTCTTGAATGGTTTGTTCTAATGTTACTTACAATGTGTAGATGGTCAACTATTGCCGCTCACTTGCCAAGAAGGACTGATAACGAGATCAAGAACCACTGGAACTCACATATCAAAAAGAGGATGACTAAGAAAGGTATTGATCCAATGACCCACAAGCCAAAGAATGGCTCCCAACTCTTCGGCTCCAACCTCAACCACATGGCTCAATGGGAGGCTGCTCGGCTCGAGGCAGAAGCTAGGCTTGTTAAGAAGCCAACGGACAATATTTCAACACAACCAACCTATGTTAATGTTTCAACACCTTCAATCCACAAAACACCCATAAAAATTCCACCTCCATATCTTCCATGCCTTGATGTCCTTAAAGTGTGGCAAGGGAACTTATGGTCAAATTACTCTATTAACAATGAGAGTGTCAAATCACTCATCTCGACCTCAAATGTTTCGGTTGCAACACAAATTCAACCGAAACACAATGATCAAGATTCTACCATCAAACACAATGATCAACTCGAGACACAAATGGGGCCGTTTGAGGAGCTCAAGTATGTTAATGATGAAATCTTCATGAATGACAATCCTTTGAGCTCCTCTGACTTTTGGGAAGAATTTGTTGTTCTGGATGGTGGTTGGAATAGTCTAACCAATAACTTTGCCCTGATCTGATCACCATCAGCCTCTCCTGGGTTCTAATAATTATTATCTTGGTAATAAAAAATGGTAATAAGTGGTAGATAATGTGTTCAGAGTGGTTTCAATTAGAAAAAACATGTAAAACTACCAGGCCTATGAGGCTATGACACAGGGTCTAGACCAATAATAATGTTCCTGAATTTTTTTGAGGAATTTTTTTTTATGGAGACAAACTATTTGCATCTGTAAAAGCAATTGGTACGTCACATCTAGTGTATTATTAGGGTTACACTGAAAAAAAGTTGATAATTTATGGCTGGTTCAATCGGACTTGTAACATTTTAAGATAAAATTGCTGCATTGATGATATCATCTGACGGATTTACGAAATAATAGCAAGAGTGCCTTCAATGTTATATCTAGCCTATCATTTGAATATGAGGTAATGAAATATACCGATGAGTTGATGTCTTCTCAATGCATGTAAACTGTGTTCAAAATATGAGAAATGCTATTTTAATTGATTTTGTGTAGCTATATGATATAAAATTTACTTTTAAATATAATACTATATTATTATTATTATTATTCTAACAATACAACGAATTAATGAGTCATTGTAACACACTAAGCAAACTCTACATCGTCTATAGCAAGAAGAAATTTTTGGTTCATTATTAATGTCTAGCATCTTAAATCACCAACATGTTTTGGGAGCACTGGTTATTGAACAGACAGTTAAGCGTGACAACGTAGGAATAGAATCAGGATGGGCGTCCTCGGAACTCTCTGCCGGGCAACAAAAGCAAATCTGTGAGTTCCTGTAAGGAAAACCCATCTGAGACAAAACATACAATATTATTAGTGGTATGATATGCCGAATGTTACAAATGGTATCAGATTCAGAGACAAAGGTCGGTGTGCCAATTACGACATTGGGTTCCCTAAGGGGGTGGAAATGTAAGTCCCACATTGGTTGAGGGAAGAACGAAGAAACCTTCCTTTTAAGAGGCGAAAATCGTCTCTTCCATGATGTGTTTTGTCTGGGTGAGCAATTTGTCTAGGTGAATACAAAACTGTGAGTTCCTGGCACTACAAGAAAAAGGGAATTAACGACGCCGCTAATAGCGGCGGCTCGCTTTTGGTCGCAGCTAATGCTTCCAATCTAACATCAGACAATAGCTTTAATCCATGACCGTTGATCTGCTGGTTGATCTAACGGTTAGGGATCAGGAGTACGATATGGGCATTAGCAACACCCCTAATCGAGCGACGCCGCTGCTAATTCTAAAAAAATTCATTGCCCTAGAATTTTCCCCTGTTCCTCCTTTTTCCCACTATCTGTCTCGCTCTCGTTGTCTGCTCTCATTCTCTCTCTCTCTCTCTCTCTCTCTCTCTCTCTCTCTTTCTCTCTCTCGTTTCTCCCACCATCACCACTAAGCTCCACCACCATCACCATCGTGAGCCGACACCACCACCTCCTCTCCTTTCCTCTCCGTTACATCCCACGCCCGCCACCCCTCTCCTCTCCAGCCACTCTTTCTCCCCATAGTTATCCGGTAAGCTTTTTTATTCCTGTTTTTGTTATTTTTTTTAAAAAATATGTTTAAGTTTTTTATTTTATGATAATATGAGTTGTAGGGAAGGACCTAGCTACTGGACCACCCGAAGTTTCGTCAAAAAAAAAACTGGTTAGTCGCCGCTAATTGTTTTTTTCTAATATTTATGTTTTAATTGTTATTATTTAGGTATGCATGTTTGTATTAAAGTGTATGTGTGTGTATTTTTTTTTAAAAAAAATATGTATTATATATGTATATTAAAAAAAATATATTATGTATATGTAAATTATCTAAGTAAGCATATGTATATTTTTAAAAAAATATATGTAAGTATGCATGTATGTTTAATCTCAACCATTAGATCATCAAGATCAATAGTCCAAATGAGTTCTCTAGTTCTCACAACTTACATGAGTTCTCATATTATCCTAACCATATATATATGGATAATATGAGAACTCATGCGAGTTGTGAGAACTAGAGAACTCATTTGGACAATTGATCTTGATGATCTAATGGTTGAGATCAAATGATTGGACTTTTTATCTTGACATGTTTAATTAGTATTTTTTTTTTTGATGTAGTAAAGTACATTAAGGGGTATTTGGGTAAAAAACCATGTAAGAGAATGTGTTAATCTTCAACATGAAATCTACGAAAAACGCTATATTGTCAATCCAAAAGCGATAGTCACATTCTGTGTACTTACAAATTCCCCCTTGACTATTGCTAGGATTGTAGACGTTCTTGACCAAGCGCCTTGTTCAACAGTTTGATTCGGAGAGCTTTCTTTTGCTGTTTGCTCATCTCCAGTTCTAATTGTTGTTTCGTTGAACTTTTCTTCACTTCACTAACCTTCACATATTTTCCTAGCTTTTTATCAAAATCACACCCCGCATTAACATCCCATGCAAAACAAAAACATACAACTTTGTGATATTTCATCGCTTGCTCCATATCTTTCTCTTCACAGTAAATCGGATTGTAATACAGCATATCACAAACTCTTTGCTGAAGTGTTGTTGAATCAGCATCAAAGGAATCCGTTTCAGCACAACAGGAGGTTTATATTTCAAAGTCACCTTGTTCAAACCGGTAGTAGGATCAATCTCTTTGTGAACTTTCCTTTTCGAATATTAAGGCTTGAACAAGTTCCACTTAGTTCTACTCTCCCAAGACATTTTATCAGCAAAGTATTCAACAACATCATTATTTACAGAAGCACCGCTCATCTTGTGTCTACAAATATCCCTTACAACCCAGTACGGCAAGGTTTTAATGTCATGGAACCTGTGAAAGTACAGAATTCCCTTCTCCCACTTCACACCTATGCAACGTAGCTGTCTAAGGTATTTCCATCCCAAAGCTCTACTTTTGAACAATTCATTATGATACTTGTAGAAACCTCCTTGTACTTCTGTCTTTGGTCTGTTTTCCTCTTTTTCTTTCAATTTCTTCAACAAATCTTTCAAATCATCTGATTGTTGAAAATTTGGTTCTTGATTAGCATCTTTCTCAAACACTTCATCTAAAATCTGTATACAGACTAAACGACAATTTCCCATCCCCACACTTAAACTCTACATTGCCCTCAATGTAGGAATAGAGAACGACTCAAAATAAAAAAAATAAATTCCGAATACAAAAATAAAATAGAAAACGACACAAAACAAAAAATAAATTCCGAATACAAAATAAAAAAACCGAGGGCAAATTGAAAAGGACTTAGCTGGTTAATTTTTCTTCGTAAGCTCTAGTCCAATCCATCTCGATCGTATAGCATTTTGGTCGCGATCGGCTCTGACACAATGGTAAACTCTCGGGTTGCTTCAATATAACGTACAGGTCCAGAATCACCCGAATGGAGATTGAGTACGGGTGGTGCAATCCAAACCTGCGCAAAACAAAACAAACAAAACCCGAGCATAATACCGAACCACACAAAAATAAAAAGACTCAAACTACTAATTTAGACTCAAAATATAACAACAAACAAGAAGACGTACCTGCTTGGTAAAATAGCGGTGAATGGTGGTAGAACCAAATGGGTAGAAAAAAAAAATCTGGTTCTCGCTCAACGTGAAGGACACTGGTGATCACAACACGCGTTGCAAGAGAAAAAAAAATATAACTTTCCAGGGTAATAGCTGGTCGCAAAAGGCGAACAGGTCAGCCCAGACTCCTCACATTACGTGAAAAATCTTTTTTCACAGAAAGTTAATTAATTTTTTTTTTAAGAAAAATTCTCTTTTATTACCCAAACCTCTACCAAAACTCCCACTCATAAAATATATATAAAGATAATACATGGGATCCACTCATTGTGAAATTTCCTCTACCTAAGCAAACACGCAAACCTGCTAACTGACTCAAAGACACAAAAACAACAAAGAAAAAAAAATAGAAAGATAAAAACCTATGAACCACTATCGAAGGACGAACCACAAATAAAAAATAAAAAAAATGAAAAGCTAGAAAAGATAGAAAAAAAAATAAATAAATAAATATGTATAAATATAAATTTACAAACTCTACAGAGCCTCCCCACACTTAAACTTAATTAGGGGGCTTCTCTTTTATCTGGACCCGATCCAACCCGTTTAATTCCACCCGGTCCATATTATTTATCAAAATTACATTAGTGGAATTTAAAAATATTTTATCGAATTTAAATGGGTCGGACCACCAATATTTAAATTTACCTGGACCAAACCTGATTCTTGGCATGTAGTGAGGGGACTTGTTGTCTCTGCAACTCCTAACCCTCACCCTGTGTCGGTCCAGGTGCCTCTTCGCCTTCTCCCGTGGTGGTGGCACTAGTAGCAGTGTAATATCCAATGCCTGCACGGGCCGGCTGTGGTGTTCTTCTTCTTCCACCACTGCTTCTTTCTCATCTTCCGTGTTTGGTGACACTTGTTCAAAATCTTTGTCCACTTCTGGAGCTGACATATCAACTAACTTGTCACCAAACTCTGCTTCCTTATCAGCTGCTTCTTCAAGCAGGTCAGTGGTGTCTTCCTCTTCTACCACTTCTTCCTCAAACAGCCAGCCTGTGGATTCTGAAAAATCCATATCTTCCTCAGCCTCCTCTATCTTCTCCGTCATGGCTTTCCTGTACGTGTCCCACTCTACCCTTTCTATCTCCTCATCATCACTCCAGACATCCGCCTCCCAAGGATATGCTGCTGAACTAGAGATCTGGCAAGGCTGCTCATCCTGCTGAACCAAAGGTGGGACTAAGGCGTCCATTATGGTCTCTGGCTCTAACCCTGAATCCTGCAAAATATCATCCTCACAAGACAAGTGTAAAGAATCATATGGATCAGTTAAATCATGCACAGAATCAGATGAGTAAGGACAAACAGTTTCAGCAACGGGCCTAATGCAATCAGGTAATCTAAGTGTTACCATCTCGTCTGGGTCATCATATGTGATATTAACCTGCTGAACTGGAGGTGGGACTTCAACGTCCATTATGGTCTTCAGTTCATCCACCTGAGCCTCTAGCTTTTAAGTGCCGCATCTTGTTCCCTCAAAGAGTCGGTGCGCTTGGATAGCAAAGAATCGATATCCTCGAGCATGAGCTGTTGTTTAGCAAGTAAGGCGGCAAAATCGGGTCTAGTGTGAGACGAGACATCCCGATAATCGGGATGTTGATAAAAATGTTGGCTAGGTGGATACTCTGACGAGTTACCACCATGCCTATCCTGATACATCTCAGCTTGTATACGATCAAGCCGACGTTTTGTTCTATCTAGTGACTCAGATGTTGCAGGGTAAAACCACTGGTTAGCCTGTGGGTATGAAGGCTGGTATGACTGATATGGCTGCGGCTGCAAATACGTGTTAGAATAATAATCCGTGGAATGCCCCGATGAATATGAATGAGGGCATCTTATGGTAAAATGGGGTCCTCCGCAGATCTCGCACATGATAAAAAAAATATATATTACAAATAAAAAAAATTAAAATAATAAGAAATAAAAAAAAAGAATAAAAGTAAAAATTATTCACAAAATAGTAGACCAGAAACGGATCGGATAATTCTCAAGAGTGCCAATTGCGTCCCCGGCAACGGCGCCAAAAACTTGATGTGTGTAAATGTATATATATATAAATAACACAAGCTTTATTTAAAACGACTCACCTAAACGACTCACCTAAAAACTACACACGCACGGCAAGTGTACCGGTCGCAAAGCAGTAAACAGATAAGACCGAGTATCGAACCCAAAGACGCGAATGTAACTCTAGATCACAACCTCTACCGAATACTAGCCTAAATAAATGTATACTTAAATTGGGGGTTAAACTAATAATTATAAACTTAAAAGAAACTAAATATAAATAAAGTAACCTCAACTGCTTATGGGAACTAGAAACTTGGAGAAATCGGATAGGAAGAAGGTTGGTTACTTAGGTAAAATCCCTAGACACTAGCAATAAATCCTGAATCTGGTGATTAACTTGAGACCCTATTCTTATCTAATGAACCTCCTGTCAAAGATAGCTCACTAGACTTAAGGCGGGACAAGTGCAGAAATGCTAAGATGGATCCAGATCGCCCTAGCGTACCGAAATCCCACAGAAATCAGATTAAAACCTCTCCTGGATTAAAACCCTTAAACTATGAAGCAGACTTAAACTCTACTGAAGAAAACCTAGGAAAACTCTAAACACGGACAAGTAGCGACTCCCGCCCTAGCGCTTGCCAACTACCGAACAATGCCTAGTTAGTTACCTAGCAAACTCGAGTTAGATTTCTCACCCTCAAGAATGGACTGCACGTCTTAGTTAATTTATTATATTAGTTTGTTATACTTGTGTCGTACTCCAACTCCAAATACTAGCACGCTAACCTAAGTTGACGAACTAGATTGATTTCAAGACCTAGGGGGTATCTCTACATGCCTAGTTCCACAAAACCAATAAACAAACTTCAAATAAAATTAACGCCAATACACATATATCAAATCTAACAATAAAATTAAAGTCATGTAATTCTACACATCAAAACTAAAAACCAAAAATCATTAAATACTGCAAATAACGTGTCTAGTTCATAAACCTAAGCAACCATAAAAGTCTAGCTACTCATAATATTTAGAAACATAAATTCAAAGTTTATAAAAAACAATTTCATCATGTCTATAAAAATATAGAGCGAAAACTAAACCTAACCCAAGGCTCGTTGGCTTTTGATCTTTAACGTGCCCGTGGCCTTTTCTCCTTCCGTGCTCTTTCGCTCGTCACCGTATTTGGCCGGTCGCCTTTTGTTCCTGTGCGATTATAAAATTGCAAATTGTTGAATGAATGATAATTACTTCTGTCGAATGAATAATGATATATATCCTCTCCAAGAATGTTATGCGCCGTCAACATATACATATTGCCATTTGTTTGTTGGGCCGTAGCCCTTTTGTGAATTGTCACAAAAGTCAAAAAACTAAGTTTGACTTTATTTTATTATTATTATTATTATTATTATTATTATTATTATTATTATTAGTAGTAGTAGTAGTAGTAATAGTAGTATTATAACTCGGCGCTCTCGTATCATGTGTTCTTGGCTCGACCAAAATTAATCGTTTACGCTCCAACGTCCATGAACACATACTCTTAAATGTTCGTGTCTCAATTAAAATTCTTTCATTTTGCGCTCATTTTCCACGAACACCTATAAAATAATAAAATAAATAAATAAGTACTAAAAACTAATAAAAAAAATATACAATGATAAAAATAGGCCAACAAACGAATACACGCCTAAAACTACTAAAAACTATATACAAAAGACTAAATTATGACTCAAACTACATAGGAAAATGGATGTGTTTTACGACACATCAATCAATCTCTTTGTGAACTTTCCTTTTCGAATATTAAGGCTTGAACAAGTTCCACTTAGTTCTACTCTCCCAAGACATTTTATCAGCAAAGTATTCAACAACATCATTATTTACAGAAGCACCGCTCATCTTGTGTCTACAAATATCCCTTACAGCCCAGTACGGCAAGGTTTTAATGTCATGGAACCTGTGAAAGTACAGAATTCCCTTCTCCCACTTCACACCTATGCAACGTAGCTGTCTAAGGTATTTCCATCCCAAAGCTCTACTTTTGAACAATTCATTATGATACTTGTAGAAACCTCCTTGTACTTCTGTCTTTGGTCTGTTTTCCTCTTTTTCTTTCAATTTCTTCAACAAATCTTTCAAATCATCTGATTGTTGAAAATTTGGTTCTTGATTAGCATCTTTCTCAAACACTTCATCTAAAATCTTCTTGCCCTTTTTCTTAGCAAGCTTCTCTGCTTCATCAAGTGTTTCTTCATTCATCTCAGGTATCACACCATTCTCTTTTTCTCTGAAATACTCCGGATATTCTTCACTAGTAATATTCTCAATCTCAACATCTTTAAAAACTGGAGTATTTTTATCATCTGAGTGATCACCTGCATCTTTCTCTGGAATATTAGGAATCTCTTTATCATTCATAATTTCTTCTAGAGAATTCCCTATCTGCTTTGCCAAACCTTCCAAAATCTCTTTAGAAACCGCAGCAGATACTTCCCCATCTTCCAAATCAGGATCATTTTATTCCAATTCATATCTCATATCTTCTGATTCAAAGATTTCAGGAAATTTTCCAGTTAACTCAATCGTCCAAACATTTTGCTTCAACATCTAATGATATAAGCTTTTATCTTTATCAGACAAAGATCTAATCTTTTCTGTCCAAAATATGCTATCATCATCATCATCAACATTCTCACCAGGTGTCTTTTTAGAACTAGACTCACCTCTGTCTCTCTTATCAGTATCTCTCTTCTCATATCTATACTTATCAGTATCTTGATCATCATCATCATCAGAACTATTATCTTCATCATCTTTATCATATTTCTTTCCACCACTCTTATCTCCTGCATCATCATCATCATCATCATCATCATCATCATCATCATCATCATCATCATCTGATGTATCACCAAACTCATCATCATCATCTTCATCATCAAAAGGTTCATAATCAACCTTTTCTACCTCTTCCTCTTCTTCTTCATTACCCTTTAACTGTGGTGCTTTAGAGCATAAATCGTCAATCATCTTCCTCAGACTTTTGTTGTCTGACTTGATCTTCTTATTTTCAATATGAAGCAGCTTTATCTTCTTTGTATTTCTTTTACCACGAGTAATCAACATCTGATTCTTTGATTCAAGCTGTTTAACTTTTGCTTCAATCTCTTCTTGATTAGCTTTGGAGGATAAAACAATCTGAAACATTGTTTTCTCATATTCTCTCATCTGTTTAATCTCAGCCTGTTGTTGATTAAATGCCTTCATCACATTCTCAATCTGGCGATTAACAGCTTCCATTTTTTCGCTTGAAACTGTAACCTGTGGTGAAGATGATTCATCTATTGGTGTAGCAGCAAGTTTAGCAGTGTTCTTTTGCACTTGCTCTAAAACTGTTTTCAATAAACTAGAGAAGTTTTCAGGAGCTGGAGCTGGATTCACTATAACTTCCTCCTGAAAACTTTCTTCTTTTTCACAGCTAGGGATGCAACAAGTGTTTTATCTTAAGAACTTCCAATTGCTGGTACTTTCTTTCCAACAACTAACAAATCAATCTCTCTGTCTCTCCTTTTCTTAGGATTATCTTTCTTAGCCATAGTCTTGCTTCTGGCTTTCTTTATCTTCTCACCAGCCACAGGAGATCCAACAAAATCAAGATTGTCACATGTCAATTCCAAATCTTGATCATCCAATTCTCTATTCCCCTGGTTTTCATCTTTAATAGCTTTGTTTAAACTTTCAATCTCACCAACCACATTGGCCTTGGGTTTAGTGATCTTGATAGTTTCATCACTTGAATCCCCTTCAGCTTCTGCTTGAGTCTCTTCTGAATCAACAGAATCTTCATCAACTAACAACGTCTTTGCTTTACCTTTGTCTTTCACTGATTTCTTTTTCTTAGGTTCAACTTCATCAACCTTCTTTTTACCTTTTCCAGACTTAGCACCTTTGTTTATAACTTGACGCTTTCGCTTAGCATCTTTGTCAACTGTAAATAAAGGGCTATCAGAATCAGAATCACTCTTATGATTCCTTGATTTGTTTTTACCTGGATCCTTGTAAGCAACATCTCTTAAGTGTCCAAACAGATTCTTAAAAGGTGGCTTCAAATTATCAGGAACACCCTTATAGGCTCTCATCCTGCTCAAAGTAGTGATACACAATCTCCACCGGATCCTTTTTCAAGTCGAGATACTTGTTGTCAAACACCATCTGAAAAAATATTGGATACAATAGAAACTTATCAGTCTTCAAACCCTTCAAAACTTCCATCATATGCTCAAAGATCATTCCAGAAACATTAAACGACTTATTCAAAGTCAGAGCAACAACTAAGGAGCACAAACTCTTTCTCAGCACATCATATCCACCTCTCACTGGTCCAAACACATGTAGAATCACATGTAGTAGATACTTGAAATGTCGACACAGCTTTCCTTTGTGTAGTAAGCAGTCAGTAATTGGAGCGTTTTACTTCATCCTTAGAAAACACTTTCTCTGCTCCATCCAAGATAATTCCGTAGGATCAGTTGGAGAACCTTTCAACTGTAAAGCTTCTCGAATGTCTTCTTCAGTCACAAGAACAAACTGTCCCTGAATATAACTCTGAATTGCTGATTTGTTATCCCAGAATGTAATCACCGCTTTCTTCCAGAAATCCACATGGTGATCTTTATAGATTGTCTTTGGGGTAGCAAGAGCATAGATCACTCTGCTTCTTTTAAAAAACTCTATCATGCCTGAGAATTCTTCATACTGCTTAATTTCTCTAAGAATGCACAGCAGTTATGGACTGGTTCAAATAATAACTCCTTTGCTTCTTTAGGTTGCTCTGGAACTTGTACCTCTTTCTTTGGGTTTTGTTATCCAGCCATTATAATCGGCAAAACAAGTAAAGCAAAACTGAAAATTTATCAAAAACGGACAAAATTGAATTTTGGTCAAAACAATCATTCATTCGACCCAAACGGGGGTTCGGATGAGAAGAAAATTGTGTTGAATGAGAAAAATCAATTGACTAAAAATTTCATTCGACCTCAAACAGCCCCCTTCGACCTAAAATTGTCTCATTCGACCTAAAAAGATCTCATTCGGCCTTAAAAGGTGGTCGAACAGGTCTGTTTGGATTCAAATTTACCAAAAATCAAATCAGCCATGATAATCATCACACTTTGGTTCTAATAGATCCTAACATGGTCGATTAACACTAATCAATGGTCAATTGCTTTAATTAAACTATTATCGATGGTTTTTTAATCAAAATCTAGGGTTTCAACATTTTAAACAATCAATTCAGTTCAATAGGATATTTAAACTCTGGATTTTGGTTTATTCTCCCCCTAAAACCATCGATAATGGTTTATCTATGATCAATTGTAGTTTAAACACAGTTTATAAGCACTGATTAGGTGTTCTAGGGTTTCAAACTTCAAACATTGAATCTGTCATGGAAACTTGAAGTTTACCTGTGATTTTAGTATGAAAAGGATTAGTAAACAACAGGGAACAAGAATTGCAAGTCTAAAACAATCAATCAATAAGGTCTGGTTATGGTGGGAATTTTGAAAAAAATTATAAGGGTTCGAATGAGCTGATCAGATATATATAAGTCTCTCATTCGACCCTTACATGGGTTCAAATGAAAAGATCCATTTCTCATTCGACCTAGTTAAAAGCTCGAAGGAAAATCAGATGGCTCGAATGAGAAAAACTCACTTAAACTCTCTCATTCGACCTCATTAAAAGGTTCGAATCAAAGGTCAAAAACCTCCTTCGACCTATCGAAAGGGCGATTGAGATTTTGGAAATCTGAAAAATTTACCAAATTTCAAATTTGAATCCCGTGTTGTCAATTTTGATCATTTAAACCTTTAAACATTCATCATTTACCATTTTAATGATACAAAACTCAGATTGGTCTATCAAACTTCAGAAAATGACCATCAATCACCATTGATTATAATAAATAACACAAAAATGTAAAAAAATTGGATTTTCTGAAATTTATTGCTAAACACACAAAAAATCTTTTTGAGTTTTTGTATATATGAACTAAATCGACAAAAAGCAATAAACTTTTTGTGATTTTCCGGTAAGAGGATTATATCAGTTTATGAGAGATCACATCACACCATTGTTATGTTACTTTTAAAACTTTGCTGACAATATAACTTCGGCAACTGCTGATATTGTTATCCACATAAACTTACATGCAGACTGTTATGCAATGCTTTAGACTGATACTTCTATGTATAATATAAACTAATTCACACGTGGTTCCTGATATACATTAAAATATACATATATAAATCCCCGATTGAACTCCCAAATTACGCGTTTTCGACCATAAATGCACGAATTCGATACTTAACCGCTTCATATGTTTATTGCAGGTCTTAAACGGCGTCCCACAGACAAAGTCGAAGAAACCGGGCGAATCTGGACCAAACAGACAGTTGCTGCACAATCAGTCAAATCTGGAAGATGTGCACGGCCGTGCACCTCAGGCGCACGGCCGTGCGGGATCATTTGGCTCGGACACAGAAGGCTGCACTGCCAGTGTAGCTGCTAGTGCACATTACATTCTCGGGCACCTTGATCAGCACTCCCGTGCACATGCACGTGCGACCCAGTTCCTCGGCTGTACTGCCAGTGCACCAGCCAGTGCACACCTTGTACCCGGACACCACCAGACCCGCACGGCCGTGCACCCCAGGTGCACGGCCGTGCGCAACCCAAGATATTTTCAGGAACCAATTGCGCACTTGCCTGTCACATCAAAAGTTAAAGTGCACGGCCGTGCACTTTATATGCACGGCCGTGCACAAAATCAAAACTTGTATAAAAACAAAGCAAAACTTACTGATCAAATATTGGGTGAAATTGGGTTTTCTGGAGTCAAAGTTGGGCGATTTTCTGGGCTAACGAAGTGCTGCACAGGCATGGAACGAGCTTGGGAAGCCATCCGATCCATCCATCATCATCCAATCCATCACATTCGCATTTCTATGGTTTGATGTTATAATCTATTTAGGATTCAAATCTAATTTTATATGCTTATTGTGATGTTTATTTAGTTAATCGTACGCCTACGGGCAAGAAAACTAGTATGTAGTATATTAAACAATCGTTTGTATAGTTAATCATGTCTTGTATGAATTTGGCGTTTTTCATGTTTGAATCTTGATGATCATAGTGCAACCTTGTTTCATTGTTAATGGATTTGTAGTTATGTTTGTTTGACTTTGATGATTATCGAATGTGTTAGGCGGATACATGTTGAAAAACCGTCCGTTTAATCGTCCGATAGTAGACTAGTTAACCTGTTAATAAGTTTACACCATGAAACTGTAACCGGGTATTGGTTTGGTTAAAGTCAGTCGAATAATGATTAGAAATGCTTACCGGCCTGTAAAAGGGTTTTTAAAAGCTTAATGGTGCCGTTACTGATCTCTGACACAGTTAATGATCTTTGCTAGTTATTTTGGTAGAAATAGCGATCTTAGTAGATCTGTGTTCAAAGTTGGTAAAATGGAATAGGTTGTGAAATGCTCTACTTTATGCTAGTCTTGGTGGTTGTATTGTTATTTGGTACTGCTTTCCTTGATTAGTGAGGTTAGAAAACTCTTAACGGATGACTAACTTATCTTTAGAAGATTCACATGAGATCATATCAGCTGCTCGCTAATAAACGACTTGAGGTGGTTAACGTGTATAATTCGTGTTAGCTTTCCGTATAGTTGTCATGTTAGGATGCCCGAAAGGGACACTAACTGTCAGAAAATGGGAATGTTGATCACACGCATTTATTTCATATGATATGTAGATGACATGCTAGGATTGATAGATTATAGCCTATATAGATATATTTTGTATTTACATATGTTATTTAGATATCTTAGAATTAATTTAGTTTAA
Source organism: Ambrosia trifida (assembly GCA_028751855.1). Classification (NCBI taxonomy): domain Eukaryota; kingdom Viridiplantae; phylum Streptophyta; class Magnoliopsida; order Asterales; family Asteraceae; genus Ambrosia; species Ambrosia trifida. Next base: position 36,086,054 of record CM054123.1, on the reverse strand, counting down.
AACAAACTTTCACAATCTTTTCCTAGTGGTAAATTGAGGACAGAGTTTAAGTACAATTGCTCCGCGCGCGTCCATGGATCGATATCTGGTTCTTATCTGTACATTACTACATATATGACAGGGTACACTTGCCCTATTGTGTGTGTTTTAATATTAAGGTCTAAATCATTTTTATAAATATTAAAGCAGAAACGTGTGTTATTTCATCGCTTAATTATGCGTACTAGCGCGCACGTCAGTTCCCACTCACACGACATACTTCCCTATCAAAGAATTTTGCACAAATATCCATTGTAACGCGTGATTATGCTATTGTTATATGTAGTTACAAGGTATGAGGCATAGAGGTGTGCAGGTCAGCAACTCAATGCTACAAAGTAACATGTGCACTCTTCCAGGTTGAGGTCTAATAGCAATCATGATTTGCATCAATGATTAGATACGATGCATTAGATAAATATTGGATTATCATCACACATTTAAAGTTCCTCAATTCGGTAACTTTGGGTTTTGGCATGAAAGCGCTTTTATTAAGATACCCTGGCTGATCTAGGTCTGTAAGCATTACGACAAAAGATCAGATAAGCTATCCCCAGATAACTAATATCATAACGACCTGAAACCTCCGAATTTTGTACAAACCTTATCAAACGAAATTACGGTACCAACACCATATGCCCATGAGGTGTTCATCCACACAGAGAAATAGTTTGGTATGTATCAGGCACGCAGTAATAAGTCTACGAAGCCTATCAGCAAATCACACAAAAGTAACATTTATCAAGCATTTTGACATTTTAAATTCTTTAGCATGCAATAGATCCTCGCTGATGTACTATCATCTCCTCTTTTTCTCCAGGAAAAATCGTTTTTGTTTTTCTGATTTATATGGTTTATGAAATTTTTCAATGTTTTTGGTTTTTCTAAAAATGCCCCCCTGAAATTAAAAACATATTTTTGGGTTTTTGAATTTACTGAAAGCATAAACAAAATAAAATTGATAAACCGAGGTGACGGTTAGTCTTGTTTTTCTTTAATACCATTAGCTTTTAATAAAAATTCAAATCTAGATCTGTCAAAAGCTTTGGTAAAAAGATCAGCCCTCTGATAGTTAGTGTGGATTTTGACCATATCAATCAAACCTTTAGCATAGCAATCACAAATAAAGTGACACTTAATCCGGATCTGCTTAGATTTAGAATGATTAACATTTTCTTTAGTGAGTGCAATGGTGGCTTCATTGTCACAATGAATTGGGGTTTTAAGAAATTTCAAACTGTAGTCGCGCATTTGCTTTTGTATCCACAAAACCTGTGAGCAACAACTCGAGGCTGCCACATATTCTGCTTCACATGTAGATAACGCAACTACTGTCTGCTTCTTGCACTGCCAGGTCACGAGCCTGCTCCCCAGAAATTGACATCCAGGCATTGTGGATTTTGTGTCCTTGTCACATCCACCAAAATCTGCATCACTAAAAGCAATAAAGTCAAAATTATCATCATTAGGGTACCACAGTCCACGCGAGGGACAACCCTTCATATATCTCAGGATTCGTTTGACAACTGCCAGGTGACTCTGTTTTGGCTTCGATTGGAATCTAGCACAGAGACACGTTGCAAACATTATATCTGGACGAGATGTAGTTAGATACATCAAAGATCCGACGATGGCTCTATATGTAAAGGGATCAATGAGCTCCCCCTTAGCATCAACTCCAACCCCATGATTGGTTGGAATGGGAATATCCATAGGCTTTGAATCATCCATCTGGAATCGGCTCAAGACTTCAGAAACATATTTCGCTTGGTGAATAAAAATGCCCATTGGTAATTGATCCACCTGCAAGCCCAAAAAGAATTGCATTTGTCCCATAGCGCTTATCTCAAACTTTTCCTGCATGACTCGTTCAAACTCTCTGCATAGAAGTTCATTAGACAGATTCCCGTTCATCAGAGACATCAGCACCCAAATAGATAATCGTCCCTATAACTGTTTCAGTAACTGGTTTATCAGCTTTCTCATCAACAAGATCTGTAACCTCCTGATCATTCTCTTCAACAATCTCTTCAATAACAACTTTAGAAACCTTCTCAGTCACACTTTCTGATATTTTCTCAGAAACTGAATCATCATCAACTATCACCGGCTCCTCTGAAACCATCTATTGTGCAAAACAAGCTACATTCCCTGTTAGGATCTGAGTTTGATTGTTTTGATTGTTTAAGTAAAGATGTGATAAACGAAGTGAATTATAAATGGAAAGTGCAGCAGAATAATAAACTATTAATCAAAACAAAAGAGTAAATGTTTTCCAATCGAAAGCTTTCATAAATTGAATGATTACAATCAATAGCAGAAGTAATCCCCCTCAGCCTGATCACTATGTGATTGTTTGTCTGAGAGAATGTTTCGAGTGATGAATAGAACAGTACAAGCACTGTTCTATTTATAGACAAATCTAAACCACTGATGATCTAAGCTGACGTCACCTAAGACGGCGACCTCTAACAGAATAACAAACAAAAAACATCTGTTATATACAAACTGTTGGGAGAAGTATCCTGTAAATGCTGTTTATTTCTAAGGATCAACTGAGTAGTATATTTTGGCTTTCCAATCATCTGTTCAGAGTTTTACAATGTAACAGTAGTTTGTATATAACAGATGTTTTATGTTTGTTATTCTGTTAGAGGTCGCTGTCTTAGTTGACGTCAGCTTAGATCATCAGTGGTTTAGATTTGTCTATAAATAGAACAGTGCTTGTACTGTTCTATTCATCACTCGAAACATTCTCTCAGACAAACAATCACATAGTGATCAGGCTGAGGGGGATTACTTGTACTATTGATTGCAATCATTCAATTTATGAAAGCTTTCGATTGGAAAACATTTACTCTTTTGTTTTGATTAATAGTTTATTATTCTGCTGCACTTTCCATTTATAATTCACTTCGTTTATCACATCTTTACTTAAACAATTAAAACAATCAAACTCAGATCCTAACATTCCCACCGGTTACCTCTTCAACACCCAATTGCATACTCTGCATGCAATTCCAATCAAAACCCTCGTCCTTCTGAATCACCAATGCCTGGTTTTCGTTTTGAAGTTGGGTATTTGGTGTAGAAATTGGAACAATGGTTCTGGTTGGGTTAGAATTTGGTGTAGTTTGGTTTTGGTTAGGTGTATAGTTTTGTCTAGATGTGGTATTTTGAGAGGTATTTTGTCGGTTTTGGTAATTGTTTTGTTGTGGATAGTTGTTGTTTTGTCTTTGATAAGTGACTTGGTTTTGTGATTGGCGATTCTGGTAGTTGGAACTGAATGGATTTTGGTTACCATGTTGCATGGGTTGAGTACATTCTCGTTTGAAATAACCTCGAGTTCCACAATTAAAGCAAGTTACCTTGGCTTTGTTGAAAACATAGGTAGTATTTGGTGAAGTAGCGAGATCAGTTCTTCCAGTTTTCTTTATAAACTCAGTAGCTCTTCTCATCACACTTGCAAACGCCCACTGCATGTCGATCAAATCCATCTCTTCCTTGTCGATCTGGGCATAATCTTCATTAGTCAGATTATTGTTTCCAGTCTGACTTGCCACAAGTCCATTATATGAAGCAACCATTGCTGAGACTAAAGCAATGTGTTGTTTTGCAACTTCAACTGTCAGATTGTTCATGTTGGAGGTTTCCAACACGATTGGACTTCGGCTCAAAAAGCTTGAGGCATCATCTGATGAATATACTGTTGTTGTTGAGGCATAGATGAAGTATAACAAGCTGCAGACATCTAGGGTTATGTTGGTATGTAAGAAGTTGAGGTGTATGAAGTTGGTATATAAGATGGTCCTGGAGCATGGTAATTGATTGGATTTCTTGGTGGTTCAGCAACATTTGAAATACAAGCAATGTGTGGTGCAACAGTTCCACCCATTGATGAAGTAGACATGGAAGCAGATGAGGTAGCATGATATAACTCCAGGTTTTGTGGAAACTAGGAACTCTTGGATTTTCTCTTCTCTCCCATTTCCTTATTCTCCAACTTCTGTATAAACTTATTGATGGTCCAATACTGATACGCATCCTTTTCCTTCAACACTTCAACATGCTGACTCCAATTTGGAGGCAGTGAGTCAGCAAACTTATCAACTAATTCCTGCATTGGAAGGTTAATCTCATAGTTTCACAATTCAGATAATAAGTGACAATATCTCAAAATGAGTTCCTTCAATGTCTCATTTCCCACATAACTAAAATTCTCGAACTCTTTCTTCAACTCTTCCATACGAAGTCTTCTGGTCTTCTCATTACCATCATGTCTATTCTTCAAACAATCCAAAAGTTGTTTCGAAGTAGTACATGATCCAAACTGGTGCAACAAATCTGTAGTCAATGCCTGTGACAATTGAGAGAACACCTTCTTCTCAAGTGCAAACTTCTTCTTTTCGTCATCCTTTAAGTCTTCAAGAGGAATTGGGATGTTCGTATTCTCAACTATCAGAGTAACATATCCCTTCATGATCATTTGCCAAGCCTCTCCTCCTTCCAATCCCACGCCTGCCAGATGAATCTTGAACTTCTTTTTCCAATTGTAGTACTCGGACATGTCCAACAACTTTGGAGGATGGTTACCACTACCCGATGATAAGTCATTGATGAGTGTAGTAATCGCACTTGTAGTCTGAGACTGTACCGCTGCTGCAACTCCCCAAAATCATTCACTTGTTGTTGTGGAGGTTAAGTAACAAGTGGTGGTGTTGAACTTGTCATAGCAATGTAGTTGATCGGTTGTGACGGTTGTGTGTTCGTCTTCTGAGAAGCAATTGCCTAAGGATTCATCGGAACATGCTATTGCTGTGTTGTTGCAGGTCTAGGTGTAGAAGAAAATCCCCAAATGTTGTCCATAATGCTCGGAATGTAAACACATAGAAAATTCTCAAAAACAGAATCTGGTTCGACCTCTCAACTCAAAACATGGGTTCGAATGAAGTAAATTGTCTGGTTCGACCCTTTCAACAGACTCGAATGAGAAACTGTAATACACTAGACTTGATTCGACTTAAACACAATTCACCTTCGACCTCTCGTATGGTCGAATGAAATCAAAATGGTCGAATGACAACACAACACACTCAAAAATTTTTGGTTCGACCTAAACTCTCTCTAGTTCGACCCAAAAACACTGATTCGACCCCAAAAACTTACTCATTTGACCTAAAACTCTCTGGTTCGACCTGACCCATTTGAAAAACGGTTATTCTTAAAAAATCAGTTATTTTGATCCAAATTTTTCAATAGTTGATGGATTTTGATGATTTTAATCAGGTTTTGCTTCGGATTTAATGGAGATCAACTTTAATGAATGAAAATTTTGATTTTATCTGTGAAATCAAGTCAAAATCAATCAATCTCCATTATCATTCAAAGTTCATGCAAAACAGAAAAATTTTAGGTGTTTTTGGTGAAAAATTTGTTCGAAAACTATCAAATTGCAATTGTATGATCGAGACTTGCTCTGATACCACTTTGTAGAGGATTAGTTTTATAGAAAACGACTAGATGATCATACAAATGGAACAATCCAGGTGCGGAAACCCTAGACCGTATGCAATATGATAGAGATCAAATCCGAACACAATCAAATACCTTTTAAATAATCATTTCATTCATAAACATATTGATTAATCTTGTTTAGATAATGTTTACAATGAAATAGGTCAATCACAGAAAGTTCTAGAACCTAGAGAGAACGCACACAAGATCTCTAGACCAAAATGACCAAAAAACTTCATCACAAAATAAAACTTTAACTATTTATAGACTGCATGTTCGACCCCACGTCATGGTCGAACGAGTCCTTCGACCCAAACATAAGCTCGAACCAACTGATATATTCTTCAAGGCTTCCTTTGATCCTCTGAAAGCTTCCTTCGACCCCTCGACAGGTCGAATGGGTTAATCTTCAACATGAAATCTACCAAAAACGCTATATTGTCAATCCAAAAGCGATATTCACATTCCGCGCACTTACACTACTTAGTCGTTTACCAGGCAAGCATCCAAATTTTGGAGGTGCTAACCCTAATCGGGAAGACTTCGAGTTGAACTGGTCCAAAAGAAGCATATTATTTTTTAATTGGAGTATTGGTCTTCTCTGCAGTTGAAGCACAACTTAGAGGTAATGTGTTAATTATGCCGGCACAGATATATATATATATATATATATATGTGTGTGTGTGTGTGTGTGTGTGTGTGTGTGTGTGTTAATCTTGTTATGCACGTTTAGTTTTCTTGGTTTTTTTGCTTAATGTGCGATTGTCGTGTTTAAAGTGTGTTAAAACTTTATTTGAAAAGCCAAAAAAAAAAAAAAAAAAAAAATACTAATGGTAATGCCCAGATAGCACATGAAAGTGCCACGTTGCGTGACATGTGAAAAAAATTAAAATTATTTTCCACACAGAAATAGTTATTAGCTGCTACAGTGGGCATTAGCGACGGATCAAAATGGCGATGTCATTACGGCGACATGTTGCCACCAAAGCCCACCATCCTTGTAGTTTGGATGGGAAATCAATTAGGAGTAAAGCGGATAATATCAACACGGGCTACTTCGGCTATATTATACTTTGCGCTAAAAGAAACTTAAAAAATATAATTTGTGAATAAAAACAAATTAAATAACAAACTTTATAATTAACATAGATTAATTTCCAAAAATCTCATGGTTGAGTGAATGGGGTGGTAACAAGTGAGACATAATGGGGGCGGTTATAAGGCTATGGGGTGTGAAACCCTTCCTCCTTTCCTCCTCTTGTCAACATCAGCGCCATATTATTTCATCCTTCCTTTTTCTCAAACAAGAAAAATAGTTCCCCCTCCTTATCCCTTCTCCCTTCTATATTATTATATAAGAAAGTAATAATATTATATATAAAGTAAATTAAAGTAATAATATTATATATAAAGTAAAATAAAGTTATAATATTATATTATATATTTGGAATCGGGGAGAACGGTGGGAATGCACCGATGGCACCGAAGGGGGAAGAGGAGGGGGACGGTGTTCCCTTAGGGGGAAGCCCTCCACGTCTGCACCCCGAAGCCATCCACCGATCCACACCCCATGGTCTACGTGAGACACAATGGGACGGGATTGGCGTGAACACAGCCGAGCTAGTGTTATTTCCAAAGGCCAATCAACATAATATTTTTCCTGGTATTGTACCTTGAACTTCTGATCTCGTATTGGGGGAGGGGGGGTTCACTAGAATTTTTTTCATTTCACTGATGTTAACCATTCCTGTACTACCACAGTACTTCAGTGAAACACAGTTTTGAAGGCAACACTCCATTGATTCTTTTATTTATTTTCATTTAAATTCAAATTGTAACCGTTTTTTTTAATTTTCAAACGGTAATTAATTTTCTAACCGTTGCAACCTAACGGCTACCTTTCTTTTTACCCCTATAAACCCCATAATTTCTAATACCAAAATCACACCAAAACCAAAATCTTATTTTAATCATATCGTAAAAATGGTCTCGTGGAATGTAAATGAGGAGATTGCGTTAGTGAGGACGTATATGGAAGTCAAAGAGACAAATTATCCTTCCGGTTGGAGAGATTCATTTTGACGCAACCGCACAACGTGTCGGTGGAATTCAATCGAATAACCTGCACAAATGACCGCAACAAGGATTCGCTCGTTAGTAAGTGGTATGATCTCTTCGCTAATTGTAACCAATGGAATGTCCTCTTTGTATCCATGATTGCGCGTCACCCTAATCTTCAAGAAGACATAGCAATCATAGTCACGCGCACTGACTATGTGAATGCACACAGGAGTAACTTCAACCATGTTGCGGCATGGCAATTGTTGCGCGATAGGTTTAATGTTTACTATTGTTTAGTGTTTAATGTTGTTTATTGTTTAATGAAGGTAACCGTTAAAAGAAAAAAAATTAAAGTTAAAAATTAACAATCAAAATACAAACATAATTAACCAAATAAAAAATTAATTAACCATAAACATAAACCTAATTAAAATACTATTTAAACATAGCTTAAAAAAGAAAGAATACGCAATTGACTCGGGCGAAGAAACGTCACAATCACTATCACGCCCGTCTAACCTTTCGTATCGATATCCCTCACTTTCGGGTGTCGGGCAAGACATTTCTTCATCCGAATAAATTACGTATGCGGCCCTGGGATCCGTTTCATAACCTTCGTCCAGGGGGTTTTGCACTGTAACCGGTGGGTTTTGCACTATAGGAGGATTGACACGCTCCGGCACTCTTACAAGATCTTCAACCCGCATTGCTCCTTATTGTAGTAGAGCCATTGTGCAATCATGTGCGTAAATCAATTCTTCCATGGACAAATCATCAGGAAGTTGTGGCTCGTAATATTAAAATGTTGGGGGAGGTTATGTATTTGGTGGGTGTGTAGTTGGTTGATGTGTTGTCGGTGGGTGTGTATTTGGTTGGTGTGTTGTTGGTGGGTGTGTAGTCGGTGGATGTGTAGTTGGTTGATGGGTTGCGTTGGATGATCGTCTTCGACGATACGTATTCGGAAACATATTGTCACCACCCATATTTAAACATGTAGTTGTATAAAATGTATGTGTAGATATGGTGTTTATATAGGGTAAAATTTATAAATGGTCAAAACAATAACGGTTAAAAAAAACGTTGGTAAATAATTATTTGGTCAAAAAATATGATTGCTTCATTGTTACCAGCTCGTTAGATAGAACCAGAAATTGGTTCACTGGACCCCTTCCAGCACCGGTGACGGCCGTGTTACCGTGCTGATAGTGGGGTACCCGTATCCAATTCTGGTGGCACCCCGTCCCCCTTATGGATATTGCCTAGAGGGATGATAAAGATAAACGTTAGGGATAATTTAAGGATATAGTAGGAATAAGGCAGGGGCGTCTTTGGGGAGATCCGAGGAAGCCAATCGGACCGGGTCCATAAATCTTTGGGGCATATTTTAAAAAACAATTCCTATATATATGTATGTATTTTTTATATAACTCATTTAATACTTAAAATTGGACCTAAGGGCCCTACTTTTTAACCGTTCAGATAGAGTACATAAATTTTTAGGGATTTTCAGAGATGTATTTGAAATAAGGGATAGAAAAGAACGACTACTTCAACACATCGGATTAATAATTAGTTAGGCTTGAGTTGGTGGTCTTTGTGGACCTAAAGAAGAAAAGAAATCTGGTAACAAGTCTTTTGCTCCTGGTAACTCTTGTTGCTAATCAATCAACGATCAAACACAAAGAAAACCCAACCCAAATAATTGTATTATTAATTAGAACCAAAAGATTACAATAAAAGGAAATTACAAAGAATGAATTGACTGAATGAAAAGATTAGAGCTCCTAATCTGCATTTATAACGAACAATCAAATGTTAATAAACCATTAACTCTTCTGGCCCTTTTAAGTTTCCAAAGTATCAGCTTCAGTCCCTCATCTTCTGTGACTTTATTATAAATGAAAGTAAACTTGTATTTGACTTTTGTTGACTGCTACATGACACATATCTCAACAATCTCCACCTTCAAGAGCAGTCTAACATCAACCCACTACAATATCCACCAAACACTGATCAAACTTTGCCCCTGGCAAAACTTTAGTCAGCATGTCAGCACTATTATCAGAAGTATGCACTTTCTTAATCACTACTTCTCTTGACTTTACAATTACCCTGATGAAATGGAGTTTCACTTTGACATGCTTTGTTCTTTCATGATACACACTATCTTTAGACAATTGAATAGCCCCCTGATTATCACAATTAACAACCACATCATTAACTCTTATTCCCAATTCTTTAACAAATCTTGACAACCATAAAGCTTCCCTGACTGCCTCTATTAAAGCAATGTGCTCAGCCTCTGTAGTAGACAAAGCTACAACATGCTACAAAGATGCCTTCCAACTAACAACACCTGCCCATACCTTAAACACATAACATGTGATTGATCTACCCTTATCAGGGTCTTTAGCATAGTCAGCATCCACAAACCCTTTGACACCTTTATCTTCCTCTGAACATTCACCAAAGGTTATTTCCACATTTCTTGTTCCATTCAGGTATCTTAGGATCCATTTAACAGCATCCCAATGAACCTTTCCTGGATTTGCAATATACCTGCTAACCAAACTGACCGTATACCCCAAATCTGGCCTGGTACAAACCATTAGAAACATTAAACTACCAACAACATTTGCATATGGCACTTTAGCCATATAAGCAGCCTCTTCTTCAGTCTGTGATGAATTCAATGCAGATAACTTGAAATGATGTGCCATTGTAGTCATAACTGGCTTACACTTATCCATCCCAAAATTCAATAAAACTTTCTCAATATAAGAACATTGAGTAAGCCTAAGAATTTTTCTATCTCTGTCTCTAGCTATCTCCATTCCAATGATCTTCTTAGCATTTCCCAGTTCCTTCATCTCAAACTCTTCCATTATCAACATCTTTGTTACTTAGATTTCATGCTTATCTTTACAAGAAATAAGCATGTCATCAACATACAGTAACAAATAAACAAATTCACCAGCAACATACTCTTTGTAATACACACAATGATCATAATTGCTTCTATTGAACTCCTTTGTAGTTATATGCTCATCAAACCTTTTATACCACTGTCTAAGGAATTGCTTTAAACCATAAAGTGACTTTTGAAGTAAACATACCTTATCCTCCTGTCCCTCCACCTCAAAAACTTGAGGTTGTTTCATATAAATCTACTCTTCAAGATTCCCATGCAGAAAAGCTGTTTTTACATCCAGCTGTTCCAATTCATAATCTTCAGCAGCTGTGATTGACAATATAGTTCTAATAGAGGAATGCTTGACCACTGGTGAGAAGATATGATTGTAATCTACTCCTTCCCTTTGAGTAAAACCATTTGCAACCAGTCTGGCCTTGTACCTTGGCCCTTCTATTCCAGGAATACCTTCTTTCACTTTTGGAGCATCAACTAGTTTCCAAGTCTGATCCTTTACCAATGAATTCATTTCTTCATTCATGGCTAGAATCCACTTGTCCTTTTCCAATGAAGTCACAGCTTCATTGTATGTTAGTGGTTCCTGTGTACTTTCCTCCTCAGCCATAAACATAACTGACATTAGATTACTAGAATCTCTAAATCTAATTGGTTTTTGAATGTTTCCTCTTCTGGTTATGTCCCTGGTTAGGCTATAAGTGTCACTATCATTGTGATTTCCTGAGCTGTCACCAGTTTCTACTATAGGGGCATTTTGGTCAATTTTATCTGTGGGAGTCTCCACCTCAAACTGAACTCCCTTATCACCTGTTTTCTCACCTTCTTTTCCCACCAAATCTTTATGAAAACATCTTCCCTCCAAGCAACTACATCCCTGCCAACAATCACTTTTGGACTAACATCTTCAAGCCTCCACAACCTGTGACCTTTCACACCATCGGATATCCTAACATTATGCACCTCTCTGCCCTTGGTTCTAATTTGCACTGGCTAGTGTAAGCCAAAGCCAGTGAACCAAATACCCTGAGATTATCATATTCAGACCTTTCTCCTGACCATTTTTCCATTGGAGTCATCATACCTATAGTAGTAGATGGACTCCTGTTGATAAGATAAGCAGCTGTGGATATTGCTTCTGCCCAGAAGCTTTTTGGTAGCCCTAAGCTTATCAACATGCATCTAACCTTCTCTAAAAGTGTCCTGTTCATCCTTTCCACCAAGCCATTCTGCTGTGGTGTACCAGGAACTGTGAGGTGTCTTCTTATGCCCCTTTCTTAACAAAACTAATTGAATTCTCTGCTACAAAACTCTAACCCATTGTCTATTCTTAACTTCTTTAATTTCTTGCTTGTTTGCCTTTCTACTAAAGCCAACCACTCTTTGAACTTTCCAAAGGCTTCATGCTTATGCTTTAGTACAAACACCCACACTCTTATTGAATGATCATCTATTAAAGACAAGAAATACCTAGCACCCCCTAATGACTGAGTTTTAGCATGACCCCACAAATCAACATGAGCATAATCAAGTATTTCTCTGGTCACCTTAGTTCTTCTACCAAACTTAACTCTGTGAGCCTTTCTCAAAATACAATTATCACAATGACCAACCCCACTAACACTTATATCACCAAATGCCTTTTGTTTGTTTAACTCAGTTATACCTTGATCACTTATGTGATCCAACCTTTGATGCCACAACTTATCCTGATCAAACTGGTTTTCACAATCAACATTGGCAGCCCCTTCCACTGCACTACCATCTAATTCATAAATGTTATTATCCTTTCTTGTTCCTAATAATACTACCATTGACCCATTTATTACTCTAGCTTTACCATTTTTCAGACTAACATGATAACCTGTTCTCTCAAAAGTACCAAGAGAGATCAGATTTCTTGTTAGGCTTGGTATATACCTCACATCTTTTATTTCTATATATGTCACATTATCCAACTTGAATCTAACAGTGCCATATCCTTTGATCTGACATGACCTGTCATCACCAAGTTGAACTACCCCCAAATCCTCCAAGATCAAAGTCTTGAATAATTCTTTGAAAGGACACATATGGAAAGAACCACCAGAGTCCATAACCCATCTTCCTTTGTATATTCCAGAAGTTACAACTAACACATCTAAACTTTCATATCCATTAACAGAATTATCGGGAGAAGAAATATTACCTTCAAACTTTGAACCAGTTTCAACCTTCTTCTTTCTTCTTTCTGGGCAATCTTTCTTCAAGTGCTTTTCAGAATTACAAATATAACACTTTCTTTTAAATCTGGACTTAGACCTTGCACCATTCTTGTTATTGTTCTTGAAAGACCTCTGTTCTGTTCTTCCCCTTACAAACAATCCATCACCACTATCATCTTTTAAATCTGTTCTTTTCTTCAATTCTTTAGAATTTAGAGCAGCCAACACTTCTTCCATTGACAAAGTATCTCTCCCTTACATGAGAGTGTCAACAAAATGTTCAAAATTTGAGGGCAATGATGTCAAGAATATTATAGCTTGATCCTCATCATCAAGTGTTACATCTATATTCTGAAGATCCAAAATGAGTTTGTTAAACTCATCTGTGTGATCTTCAAGAGACTTACCAGATGTCATATTAAACATGTATAACCTCTTCTTTAGATACAAACGATTTGCCAATGATTTTTTCATGTACAAACTTTCTAGTTTTGCCCAAATTCTAGCAGCAGAAGCTTCTTTTGACACTTCTCTTATAACCCTATCACCCAGACTTAGGATGATAGCACTATGTGCCTTCTCCAGAACATCTTTATTTTCTTTATTGGTCATGGTTGCAGGTAATTGGTTCTCTCCCTTCAGAGCATCTACAACACCCTGATGAACCAATAAGGCCCTCATCTTCAACCTCCAAAGCCCAAAGTCGTTCTTGCCATCAAACTTCTCTAATTCGAATTTGGTTGAAACCATCTCTTCTTGGATTGATTACGGATTACAGAGAATTGTTGATTCGAGCCTTGATGAACCTGGCTTTGATACCAATTGTTGCTAATCAATCAACGATCAAACACAAAGAAAACCCAACCCAAATGATTGTATTATTAATCAGAACCAAAAGATTACAATGAAAGGAAATTACAAAGAATGAATTGACTGAATGAAAAGATTAGAGCTCCTAATATGTATTTATAACGAACAATCAAATGTTAACAAACTATTAACTCTTCTAGCCCTTTTAAGTTTCCAAAGTAACAGCTTTAGTCCCTCATCTTCTGTGACTTTATTATAAACAAAAGTGAACTTGTATTTGATTTTTGTTGATTGCTGCTTGACCCATATCTCAACAACTCTGTTGCTAAGTACCAACTTACGGTAACAAAATTGTTACCAACCTTCAAATGACAAAGTTGCTAAAAAATATATTCACAGTAGTGTCTCGGCTCCGGGTGGACATGGTTATGTTTTTAGTAGATTAGGATTTGCTATCCAGAAAGGGGTGGCGGCGCAGCTTGTTACCCGCCTGCCCGCTATCTTAATGTAATTTTCTTTGTCCTTGAATGAATTATTATTATTAAAAAAAAAAAAAAATCATCATACATATATAATATTCTTCATTGTTATGCATCCACAACAAATCCAATTTACCCAACAAATCAAAACCAATCAAGATGTTGAAAACTAACATAATCAAAACCATTTTTCTCGAATCTTTTGTTCAGTGATGAAATTAAATTTGTGAAGTGGTACTTCACATGTATATTATTAAAACTCAATGTATAATTCACATGTAATCTATGATTTTTCTTTCTCTGTGAGTTTACACACGCATCTATACTTTGAATTTTGTCAAGTTTTTATATGAGTGTTAATACTGAGACACCCCTCTCTCCGCCTAGAGAGAGAGGGAGGGAGAGAGGGAGGGGGAGAGAGAGAGAGTCCCAATATTAATTTGAAGTGTCCTATTTAGATCACCATTTTATATTCCTACTTATATTAGTTGACCTGTGAATTTATATTGTGAATCTTTTATTTTATTAATTTATTTATATTTATTTGTTTTGCTTCCTTTAAATGCTTGACAGACCTTCCAAGACTCCTACTTACATTGAGCAACAACTGGAAATCGATCTTGTTACCACCAATAATGATGCTGCATGGTATGGTATTATCCACAACTTGCATGAAACAGAAATAAAGTAATAAAATCAAAACTGCAAATTAAGAAAAGTAACAATAAACAAGAGTGAAGGGGTCTACCAATCTATCGAAAAAATAATGGCAGCACAAATTTTACAACCATGGGAATGATCATTACTCATTAGGAAGACTTCGATGCCTATAAGGTATCAACCCGACATCTTCTCATTTGGGCCACATGTGCCTTATTTAAGTTTGTTATATTTAATCACAAACTTTATATTGTAGGCCCATGCTTTGTTTAGAACTTAGAAGGAATGTTATGGCCCATGTTAGTTGTTATAGCTATACCTAACGGTCACTGTACACACACACATATTATATATATATATATATATATATATATATATATATATTAACTAAGTTATATCCCAGGAGCTTCTTAAGATAGATAAATCTAATATGAAGTTCTGTCACTTTCGTTTTGAAGAAAGTCACTGTTCAAAAAAAACAAAAACAAAAAAGATAAATCTAATATGAAATAACAAAATTTGTGTACCGATGTAGCATAGAAATTAATGTATTATAATATGATAAATCAACATTTTTAATCATGTGAATAACAATGAACTTGTATATTAAAGAGAGAATGTACGTTTGAATGAAGAGCAGACGCAGAAGCAACCATTGCAGGGCGTGATTGAGGCGCTGACCTTGAAGGTGCAGTTATTTTTAGAAACGACTGGTTTTGACCAATTCTACTATAGATGAAAACATAACTCTCATTTACAGTTTCATTTAGTGTAAAAATTTCATTGTAAAGTTGTGTATCACACAGGTTATAATATGTATATTTTTTTATTTATTGTTATTTTAGAAAATTTAATATGATATGAGACTGGATCAATAATCGGAAATAAAAAAGAATTAGTGAAGAAAATAAATGTTAAAATAAATAAAAGATAAACGTGAAATTATGATTTAATAATATTATTTCATATGAGAGAGAATTGAGATAATCATAAAACTTTTTATTTATTATATAGTAAAGTAATAATAAAGATAAAGATAAAAAAATATTGTAGGATCGTGTTCAGGACAAGAAACGATGTATCACGCGCGTAACGGATTAAAGGCGGAATCAATAACCCGGTTAGTTGTTATAGGTAACTGTTTAAGAAAATGATAATAATATGGAGAGCACACACACAAAAACACAGGCTTAAGTGCTGCAACTTGTTAATATGGCAAAAGTTCTTTAAAATAACACAAGGCATGGGATATTTATAGTCCATGGTCCATACGCCTGAACACACTAACCCGTATGAGTTCATATGTGTTCCATGACACACGTATGACTCTATCATATGCGTATGGACCATTACAAATGACTATATTACCCCTAACCACTATAATGCAAACCGATAACAACTACACAGTCATGCCTACGACTATTATCGACCATTACTAGTTGGGGACATACACGAAGTGCACTAACAGTCTCCCCGTTGGACCTAGCTAGTGATCTGCAGACTTAACCAGTCACAGAGCTGGGGATGTCTTGAAAGACGTTCACAAAATACCCCTAAGGTCTAGCTAATGATCTTTAGTATTCAAGTCCCCATATCTGGCAATCTTCAATTTGGGAAACTACACCGCAGTGCACTAACAATCTTCCCGTGAAGACTTGAATACTTGCTAATTTGAGTTTTGGACGTGGCTTCATAAGATCTCGTGTTGGTCTTCCATCAGTTTCGATAACTTGGGAGGAATCAAGAAATCTCCACAGTTTTGATTGACGATTCTTTAACGAAGACGGAGATTAACAACATATGCGCCTTCATTTCTCGATTCTCATCTTCTTCAGCATCTAATGTTGGAGCTCTACCACGATCTCGTGTCTCTGAAGATGGAGTACCGGGTTCTTGTTGTTCAGGATAATCCTGTCGTTCAGGTTCTGATAATGTTCAGCTTCAAGCTTTGTTGTTTGAATCATGATGAGCACACTGGTTGTGTTTGACCCTGCAGAAAAAAATAATAAAAACTGCACACAAACTACAACTTGTATTAGATACGACAAATAATCCGGACTCAATCAAATTCTTGAAGTTTATCATTCGATAAACTTTCAAGATTAGTCCATTTTGACCACCATTTGGAGAAACGAATTGTTCTCCCCCTGAACATTTGGATCTTTTCAAAAATTTCACCCTAAACGTTCAAATTTGTCAAATTAAACCCTTTAATTTAAGAAAGTTGCATTTTGACCCTTGAATTTTGAAAGATTTTATTTTATTGAGTTTCAGCTTCGGATCTGAGATTCCAAATGAAGAATTTAGTATTCCAACATCGGTTAATCGAAAATAAAATCTTTTTGGATTTTTGGTTTTTCAAAAAGTAAGAGCTTTAAAGCAGATAACTTATATTCACAGGCAATATTTTTGCGAGCTTGCTGATAAGAGAATCATAACAGTATACGGACTTGTCATAATAACCATTGTCCAGTTAGTTTAGACTAAGATAATCAATAAACAAGCGATTACCAACATGGGATCATCTTAAACCTAGAAAATCAAGGGTACTCGCCGGCACTTTAGATACAGTTAATTGGTAAGATTATACTTGCGGTGAATGGTCCCCACGCACACGACACATTCCCGTATGAGGCATTGCACAAAGCTTCATCATAACGGGTGAGTAAGCCATGTCCATCCGTCTACAAGACACGAGACTGGTTAAGTCTCGGTAACGGTGGGGGCAGATACCAAAAGCCATTCTATTATTTCCTTTTTTGGGCTGGGATACTTTCCTCAGAGGGCATGCACAATCCAAGTCACTATCCCAGTGCACAGTCGCCATAAGGTCCGTATTTATTCGATATAGTACGTTGTGACTGAATTAACAGACTTGGCTTAGCGGGTGTGTTTAATCAAGGTCACTATCCTAGTGAGGAATCACCATAAGCATCATAATTATATATAGTATACTCCATAACGCACAATGGCTTACCGGTGCAAATAGCTGAAGACGAAAGATGCTCGCACTTCTCAGCTAGAATTCTCTTATTGTTTGTAAGAGAATTAAGGTTTGGCTATTGATGGATCCTTTTAGCATGTTTTAAGAATGTTTGATCAACTTCATCGGATCAACGATAGATCCCAGATTTGACCATTTGTTCCCGAGATGTACACAGGCTTAAAGACCCGGAACCTTAGATTTTGGCAACCCATCAATCGAGATTTCGGTACTAAGACCATATGCCAATGAGGCGGGAAACCTCTCAACTTTAAGTCGTTAATGTTTATATCACAGTGCCAACTTTAAAATGATTTTCAGGCCTACCGGAATATCACTTGTAAGACTGATTATCATTTGCATTTTAGGTTTGGGGGAAATCAGACAGTCCGCTGATGTACTATCATTTTCTCCTTTTCTTATAGCAAAAACTCATTTTTGATTTTTTTTTTTATGTTTTTGTGTTTTCTGGAACTCTCCCCCCCCCCCCCTAAATTTCAAAAAAGGTTAAAGAAATTGAAATCTTTTTGGATTTTCTAATAGAAGAACGGTTAAATAAAAACCTTTCAAAGATAGTCAAATTTAGATTTGTCAAATGATTTGGTAAAATTATTGGCAATTTAGTAGTCAATGTGGACTATAGTAATCACTGGATTCTTAGTGATTGCTATGGAAGTTACACTATCAATAAGAAAATTGGAGGTGATAAGAAAACGCAAGCCGTAGTCACGCATGTGTGTTGAAGGATCCTATTGAAGAACCTGGATACAATAGCTCGATGCAGCTACCTGATTCGGCTTCACATGTTGCAGGAAACACATGTAACAACCTCCCATGAATAGATATCCACCCGTTGCGGATCCAGCTTCGACATTGTAACCACCATTGATAAAAATCACCAAAGTCGACGAGATCCAACTTATCGCCATTAGGGTACCATAGACCTTCGGTCGGTAACCCTTTAGATAATGAAGGAACCGTTCTACAGCAACCACCCAGTCCACTCTTATTCATTACTGACATCCGTTGTTAAGTCGAAACACTGGGTCTTGAATTAACCTCATCGGAATTTTCTCTTCTTTCTTCTTTCACAACAAACTCCCTCCTTTGATTGGCTAAGATTACATATCCTCCAAAAATGTTCCGATCTAGTTATCGGAGCGATATGTCCCCTATTTTGTGCTAAGATGCTTCACTATCAACGATCAATAACTGCTAATTATTCTTCCTAGAATGCCCTGCACACTCGTTCAAAGATTAGTTCTAGAGGGGGACCTAGGCCTTGATGGTCGTTGGTCGGCCTAGGTCATCAACCATTGGTAGATCCATCCACCTACCGTGAGGAGTTAGAGTAGGATCACCTGATGATGAACCCTCAGAAGAATTTACTAATACAGGTCTCCAAACCTGCTTGATTTTATCTTTGAAAACTATTGGTTTTGTAGGTTTGTGTTCGGCCTTAGATTGTGCCGTTGGTTTACTCTTTGGACTAGCCTTAGGGTTTGTCTTAGGCTTTGAGACCTTAGGTTTTACAACCTTCTCAGTTTTTGGCTTTGGAGTTTCAACAACAATTCTTTGTTTTCTTTTAAAGGGGCTTGGTGTCTCATTTTGATAATAATAATCAAAAAAATTTTGTTTTGGAAAGCCAAAGTGATTGTTATTGTTGTTTCTTGTGGGTTCATAACTGCTAGCGTTTATCTCTCTCAAATAGGGACAATGAGATCTAATGTGTCCTACCTCGTTGCAATCAAATCATGACCTCCACTCTTCATAATGTTGAGGCTTATACTAAGAATACCCCAAGCTTTACTGAGACGATCTCGGGCTAGAGCTTCCAAATCTAGTGATACTTGAGGATGCTTCATGGTCATGAGGTTTAGGTGCACCATAGCTTTGAGTGGTTTTCAAAATGTTGCACCTGATCCGTACCCCTAGATTTGGCAAACTTAATTTCTTTAGTCTTGGAAACTGAATTGTTCTTCCTAGACTCTCTCTTTGGAACCTAATTGATTTTCTTAGATTTATTATGTTGGTTCTGTTGTTTTTGATGAGTTTTCTGAGAATCGGCTTGTGATTTTACCTGTTGAGGTTTGCCACACTGCGTTTTAACTTCGGGTTCGGGATCACATTCAATGTCATTCTCAAGTGGTATAACTGGCTTTAATCCTAAACCCGGTCTATCAGATTCCTCATTAGAATCTTCATAATCAGTTTTGACCAACACATAATTCTCATCTTTATCAATCTCAGTTTCCTTGATCTCAGATGGGTCAGCAACAAGTGGTGTTGTGACAACAAAGTTTGTGAGATTTGTCTCCTCTAGTGACTTGGAATAATTGTCATGCAAAGGAGGAGGAACTACATTGTAACCTACCCCGTTCCCAGATTTTTCTGTGATTTGACTATCAATGATATGCTCTAGCACATATCTTGAGTTGGAATAACTCTCCAACTTCTTTTTGATGGTTTCATAGTCACACAGTGCTGCTGCTAATGCTTTATTGGTTTGTTGCAAATTAGTGACGTAGTTGTTATTGGCATCTTGTTTGTTTAAAATTGTTCGTTTAAGCTCACTTATATATTTCTTTAACAACAAAATCGTTTTTTAAATTCTTTTTCATTCCTTTTCAATGTTGCATTAGCATCAATGCATGACCTCAAATTACATACAAAACTTATGTTGTGTTCTCTCAGAGTCTCTAACCTACCTTCTAGATCTAAACATTTATCACATTTAGGTTTAGAGGGGTTAGAACTTACTTGAGTATGCTTCTTAGTCTGATTTTTAGTTGACTGAATTGGAGTGTCAGCATCTCTCTCCTCTATCTTTTTTCCTCTGAATCATCCATTCCATATGTTGAACAATCTACATTTATGCTGCTGGTTGACTCAGAACTTCTTTTATCAGCAGATGATTGACTCTCTTCTCCCGATCTGTCTGCATACATCATTGAGCTTAAATCGGAGCTTTGACTTTCCTCACTTGAGCTCACATCTGCTCCACGGCTTCATTAATCTAAACTCTAAGTAATGTCTGAGAATTCTTCTTCATCCCGAACTCTTGTCATCCCTTCACACCCTCTATTTGCATGTTCATCCGATGCGTTGAGTAATACTATATTTGCCGAATCCGTGTTACGGCTTCCTATTTCCCTCTCGCACACATGGATCCTTTGGATGCTTTGCGACTGATTCACTAATGTGACGAGTGCACATGGATCTATCATGTTGACCTTTTGTTGATGTGAAGTTTTAAAGAATGGGGTCAGGTTTTCCAATCAGTCGTATGTCTTCAGCACGAATGATTTGAGTCAAATAGTAATGAAAATTTTCGAAATATTTTGACACCTAAAATTTTCTCAAAAACTAGTGTATACTGATTTAGTTAACAAAAGTCAACTATAGGTGATGTTCAGATTAAATCAAACTTGAAACTGTTCAAAATTTGACTAACACGGCAGATCACACATATGAGACTGATTAACACATGTATGAAACACACGTATGGTATGGACAGTGACACGTATGAATAACTAAGTACACGTATGGCACAAGGATGTATGAAATGGAGACGTATGAACTAGGTTGACACGTATGGACTGGATGGACACGTATGAAGTAGCACGCATATGAGCAATTTGGGCAAGTATGGGGACAGGCGTATGAAGGGTGAACAAGTATGAACAAGAAAGACATATGAATGGGTGATTCGCGTTCAAAGGAACACGTATGGGCACATACGCTTGTCTGCAGCAAGGTAACAAGTATGAAGGTTCATCATGATTCAATCGAAATTTTTGGGTGATATTGGGAATTTTGATGATCTGATGATTAGGTTTTGTGTGGGGAATGATTCCTAACAAGTTTGCAAAGCCCAAATCAATCCAAAAACATGAATAATAATAAAAAAAATCATAAGAACATGATGAACACAAAACTCATGGGTTTTTTTTAATCATATATTCAGATCTAAATCAATCTAACGTTGTTTATCACTTGGAATTGATTCAATTAGTTTCTAAAACACTTTTGGATGATGATTGAATGATCAGATATCACAAATCATTCGATGATCATGATTTTAAACCAAAAACTCATAATAATATTTATAAACATGAAAAATTTCTCAAAAACCTCAGATCTGATCCGTTTTTCCTGCAATTTGATTTGGTTTTGTATAAAAACACTTTCTAAACATGAATCCACAATCAAATCTCATATCCAAATATCAAACACACATCAAAATCAATGAAAACCATGTTTTAAGTTATAAACGGGCCAAAATCGGTTTTCTATAACAATTGACATAAAACTTTCAGATCTGATGCAAAACCCCTATAACAACACGCGTGATATGAGCGTCGGCTCTGATACCACTTGTAGGATTGTGTTCCGGACAAGAAACGATGTATCACGCGCGTATCGGATAAAAGGCAGAATCAATAACCCGGTTAGTTGTTATAGGTGAGTGTTTAAGGAAAGGATAATAATACGGAAAGCACACACATAAAAACACACACTTAAGGGCTGCAACTTGTTAATATGGCAAATGTTCTTTAAAATAACACAAGGCATGGAGTATTTATAGTCCATGGTCCATACGCCTGAACACACTAACCCGTATGAGTTCATACGTGTTCCATGACACAGTCATGCCTACGACTATTATCGACCTATCACTAGCTGAGGACATACACGAAGTGCACTAATAAATATTAATTAAAAAATATTTGGATAGTTATAAGCTAAAATTTTTGGCGGGAATTCAAGGGTGGGGATAGCCTCACCAAATAACACATATCTCCACCCACTATCTTTAGTAAAAATACAACTAAATCTAACAAGTTATTGTGTCCAAATACAACTGATCTGACCGTTGCTCCACCTAATCGATCTGACCATTGCTCCTCCTCCCTTTCAACAGCTCCGACCACCACGTTCCACCCAACTCCAAAAACACCGACGGCCTTCCCTTAACCCAGATCATCCAAATCTTCGTCTCTTCCATGCCTTTGCTTCCCTTGAACCACCTTTCCACCTCCCCCTCCTCCCTCCTCCCTCCACCTCCACCCCCGTATCCCTGACACACCACCTCCGACTGCCCTTGCCTCAGCCTCCCTCCTCTATAACTCTGAAACACCACATATGTCTCATTCTCTCCCTGGAACCCGACTGTAACGGTTTTTTGGATTTCAAAATCGGAACCGAGATCCATTCGACCTCTTGCGCCTCCATTCGACCTCTTTCGCCTCCATTCGATCCTTTCCTTCGACTAATCTCCTCCATTCGACCCTTTCCTTCCTCATTCGACCCTGAGTTTTGTCTCCTTCGACCCGTTTTCAGATGCGGTTCATGCGTTGACATAAAACAGGCGTGATACTACCTAATATATTAATAATAATAGTAAGAATAATTATCTACTTATCTATTTATTATTATCTAATTATCTATATCTACCTATTATTATTATTATTTATATATTAACAAAATGATAATGATAATAGTATTACCTATAATAATAATTATTAAAATAATAATACATTTAACTCCCTCAAATCCGACTCTACCAAGTTTCTTGACTCACTCGCCCTTGTTGCGCAAGTTATAAATGTGCGCAGCTAAAACACAATGCCTTCTTCTCGAAGGCGTCGTCAGCATTCTAGTATTGTGTCCGGTCCTTGCATTGCTGATGCAACACAGCCGTGCCCCTTTAAATTTTTTCACTCGTGTAAATTTGGTATTTCAAGCAGCGCCCGGCTGCTTGCCCACCTAAAACGCGACCATTTAGGGTGGGATGATGGAAGGGATGTTATGCGAAGCGCAATTTTTGAGGATCTAGACCTTTTTGGGGAGTTAGGGGGAGCCTTGAGGGGTATTAATCAGTGGTTGTGCGCGCGGTGCATGTCCCTGCATGCTCTCAGCAGGGGCTGTCATCACGAAAACGGTGTCGTGAAGTTCTCCCACGTTACCAATAGTGTCGATGACTTGATTATGGGGATTCCTAAGCCCTGCCCACCGGTATCCCAAAATGTTCCTAATCATGAGCACGGTGGGAGGGTAGCTGTAGATATTAGGCTTCTGGAACAACTTTTCGCTCTGCCAATAACGACTGTCAAAAGCATTCCGTCTTCCTGTCGGATGGCGTTTGCCCAGGCATTAACGGTGACCCTGCGTAGAGTTATAGTTGCCCCTGGATCTATTGAGGCCTGGGTTAAGTTGTTGTTGTTGCCTCGTTGCACCCTACGTGTTATACGACCGTCCTCTAGGCAAGAGCGGCGGTCTGGGAACCACAAGTCCTTACAGTGCAGCAGTATCATGCGGGAATTAGCTATTTGGAAAGACGGGGCTGGGATAGAGGAGCTCGTCCTCCAACTTCTTAACCAATCCGATGAAGGGTTAGTTAGGATGTCCAGTGCGCAGCCTGACTCGGATAACAGGTCCAATATAAAGCAGTGTATGCGGAAGGTTGTCGATGGCCATTTCACAACCGCAGTTAAGGTTTTATGTTCCTCCGGGGTTGCCCCAGTCGGGGATTCCACCTTGAAGGCTCTGATCGATAAACACTCCATCACCGAACCCCCTACATTACCTAATGCCTTACCATCTGAGGATGCCCTTCAGGTTGATCCAGATTGTTTGTTAGGGAGTATTAAATCCTTCCCTAAAGGTACTCATGTGGGAGGGACGGCCTCAGAGCTCAACACATTTTAGATGCCCTTTGTGGACAAGGGGCCTTGCCATCCTCTGATTTACTTTTGGCGATCACTGAAATGGTTAACATTTTGTTAATGGGGCTCTGCCCAAAAGTTCTTGCGGAGTTTATTGCATCTGCCCCCTTAACTCCATTACTCAAGCCCGGTAACGGAATTAGGCCTATTGCCGTTGGGGCCATTTGGGAAAGAGATGCGTAAGGTTGGGAAAGAGATAGCGGCATACTTAGGTGATTATCAATTTGGGGTGGGGCCCAACAGGGCAGAGGCTATTCTCCACAGCGTGAATAGGTTTTTGAATGCGTTCCATGATGACGGATCCCTGTCCATGCTCACGGTCGACTTTTCGAACGCATTCAACTTGGTTGACAGGACGATTCTCCTGCGGGAAGTGAGCGTCCGATGCCCATCCATCTACCCTTGGGTTCAATTCATATATGCCCAACCTGCTAGGCTTTATGTGGGGGATTCTTGTATTGGGGCCTCCACTGGGGTCCAACAGGGAGACCCATTGGGGCCGCTTCTCTTCGCTCTTGTTCTACACTCGTTGGTCCATCGTCTAGAAGAGTGTTGCTCCCTCCTGTTTGATGCTTGGTACCTTGATGATGGCACTATAATGGGAGAGGCCAAGGAAGTGGCTAAGGATTTTGATATTATCCGAGCTGAGGGGCCGAATCTAGGGTTACACTTAATATTAAGAAATGTGAAATTTTTTGGCCATCGTGCAATGTGGAAAAAGTGAAGCCTGGTTTATTTCCTAGCGATATCGGGAGACCAGAGGGAGGTGTGAAGCTCCTGGGGGGTGCTGTTAGTCGGGACGGGGGATATATTAGATAATTGGGTGCTAAAAGGGCCTGTCGGGCAGTGGATCTGATAGTTTCTCTGCAGAAATTGGGGGACCCCCAAAGTGAACTTTTGCTGCTCCATTCTTGTATGGGTGTTGCTAAACTGTTGTTTGGCCTTCAGACATGTCAACCAGCCTTTGCTGATGAGGCGGTATCCATTTTCGACAAAGGGCTTCGTGAAGCGGTCGAAGATATTGTAGTTTGTGGGGGGCCTTTCTTTGGGGATGTTCAATGGCGGTTAGCGTCTCTACCGATACGGTTGGGAGGTCTTGGACTGTGTTCCGCAGAGGTCGTGTCTGCATATGCCTTTGTGGCCTCTAGAGTGCAGTCCTAGGGACTGCAAGACCTCATCTTACGAAACAGTAGGATAGTGGGGATGGACTTGGATTATGAGCTTGCCTTGGACATCGTTCGCAGCTCTCTTCCTGATTTAGATTTGGGTGGTTTTATGGATAAGGACACCGCCCCCAGCAAACCTCAAAAGTTCTTGGCGAGTGCATTTAACTGTAAAACCCTTCAAACTATGGGAGAGAAGTTTGCCATGACTTCGCGTCAGAAATCGGTGTTTGAATGCCTCAAAGTAGCGCATACTCAAGATTTCTTGGCTGTCCTTCCTATTGGGGGGGCTCGGGCAACACATGTCAGCTGTTGAATATCGAGCAATCCTTAAATACAGGCTCATGATTCCCATGTTCCCAGTTGATGAGCCGTGTCCGGTTTGCAAAAAAACATGTTTAGATACATTTGGAGAACATGCCCTTCACTGTAAGGAGCTGCCCGGATTTAAATACTGACATGATCTGGTCAGGGATGTTTTATGGGACGTCTTGCGAAGGGCAAGGATTTCGGCTAGGAAAGAAGCCCTGGTTAACTTTTTGACAGACCCCCTAGAAGGGCGGTCTACCCTAAGGCCAACAGATGTCCTCGTGTTCGGGTGGGCACAAGGCAAACATGCGTGCGTTGATCTCACAGGAGTATCTCCATTGGTGGGACTTCGAGATTCGGGGTTTGTGGCAGGGCAAGCAGCCTTGAGAGCAGAATCCCAGAAAGTTGTCAAACATGAAGCTGCCTGTCTAGAGAACCAACACGTTTTTGTGCCATTTGCTTTTGACACATTTGGAGGTTTAGCCCCCGAGGCAATCCGGTTCTTAAAAAGAGTTCAAAAGGTGGTGCAAAGTAATTCTCCAGCGACGAAGGACCTAGGTTTTATTTTTAATAGAGTAGGTTTTTCTATTTAAAAAGGGGTAGTGGCGCAACTTGTGGCCCGTTTACCCGCCTCCCACTTGTAATTGTTATGGTAATAGTGAAATGAAATATTGATGTGATTTATTTAAAAAAAAAATTAAAAGACAAAATTAAACTTTTCGTTTGAACCAATTTATCAACTCTTTTTAGTAGTTCTAAGCACACATTCGATAATATTTTTCATTTGCTTTTTCTAATCACAAACTAACTTTAGAAGCCCAATATTGTTGATTCAAAATTAGTGATAAAAAGCAACTTCATGGCATATCTTGACGTGCTATGCAACATACGAAAGCCCACAACACTTGTGCTAAAGCTCAAGCGAAGGAACCAAGGTCACACCACATAGCAAAGCATATACTCAAGAAGTTCCACTATATTAAAGAATTATTGGAATGAGGAGACATCCTTATAAACAAAGTTCATACAGAAAAAAAATCTAGTAGACCCGTTCACTAAGCTAATGTCTATGGCTAAAGATGAACAATATGTTGATAAGAAATGGTTAAGATTTGGTAGAGAATGGATTTAATTTATTAGAATTTGGTACTTTGAACATTTTATAGCTACATGCTTTCTTTATATTTGATTTAATCGTTGTGCGTTTAAGTATCCTTAAATAAGAGTGTTATAAATGTCTATAGTCGTTCTGCTTTTTGATCAAGAACAAAGATGTCCTTTTAGACATCAAAGGGTAAAATTGTCCATATAACATTTAATTGTTCTCTCTCCTCTCTCCATGTAACAACATCCATCAAATCACTAGTATATTCCCTCTCCTTTCTCCACTCTCCACTCTCTCCTCTCTCCATTTAACAACATCCATGTTACAGATGTTTTATGTAATAATTACATATTTTTTCACAACTCATCTCACCAATAATATATAATAAATTCTAACCAAACAACAAAAACATATGTTTTCACGACTTATCTCTCCCACTAAAAACTTGTAATAAATTATAAACCAACAACAAAAACATATGTTTTTTATGACATAACTCACTAAAAACATGTGATAAATTATAACCCAACAACAAAAGCATGTAGAATTGTAACACAAAACAAAAACATGTATTTTCACGACTTATCTTACTAAAAACTTGTAATAAATTATAAATCAACAACAAAAACATATGTTTTTTTATGTCTCAACTCACTAAAAACATGTGATTAATTATAGCCCAACTTAACCATCCACCTCTCACCTTCCTATCTCATGAGCAAACACAGTTGACTTTTCAACTCAAGCCCACTTCACTTGTACACTCTGCATCTTCAATTGTACACACCAACAATATGGACACTAGTGCTTGTATTATCAGTGAGATAACACAAGGAATGAATTTAGCTAAGCAACTAAAGTCCATTTTAAGTTCAGAAACTTGTCATGAAACAAAACATGCTTTGATACAGGGAAATCACAGAATTTGTTGAAATTACAAAAAAAAAAAAAAAAAAAAAAATATAGACAAAGAATCATTACCAGGACTGTTTCTGTAAGAATCCATACCAACGCTTCTTGTTTTACTAATCCGTTACTATCATCGATCTCCTCGTCTTCCTATTGTTGGGTTGGTACGGTTCACGCGCTGGAGAACGGTTATCGCCGCCGTGGGTACATTATCGATCTCCTCATCTTCCAGGAGAACGTTGCCATCATCGGAGTTGACAACGGTTGTCGCCGCCGGAGAACGTTACCCTCATCGATCCCCTCGTCTTCGTCCCTGCTCTGACCTTTTTTTCGGTTCTCTCTTTCTCTCTCTAGATCATATAGTGGGTACAAATGAAATGGGCAAAGGTTATTTAGGGTTTACAAAGCTGAGTCTTTTAATGGTTTTTTGTAACACCCCAACCGATGGCGGAAACATCGAGGTGTCACGTGGTGACGATTGCTTAATAGCTCATGGTACTAAAGTGTAAATTTTGAATATATTGAATGGAATAATTTATTACATTGAAAGAAATTACAAGAATACAACGTTTAAGAACTAACAATCTAAAATGAAATATAGTAAATCCCAAGTCTAAGTCTAAGTTCCTAAAGCTTAACAGTAATCTCATAACAACCTGAAACATGTACGAAAATAATTTGGTCAATACAAAACGTATTGGTGAGCATACCCATTTGATACATATAGTAAAGAAAAGTTAGCAATTCATGTGTTATTTATCGTTTGCAAATATCTAATAAGTAGTATCCGGGTCAAATCAACCCTATGAAAATGAAATGAAATTTATATATAGTACGCGCTAGTAATAGTAGTAATGAAACACATTGCAATGACCAAGGTCTCTCAATAGAGTCACAAGGGGTATATACCATAGTACTATTCATTGAAATGCTAGGCCGCAACAGTTAATGATTTGACAAGTCATAGATACACAAAACAACACAAGCAAACACACATGAGAATTGCTCTTTTAGTAAAAGGAAATAGAAACTTGATATAAGGTACATGATTAGCCCCAAAAAGAATACTAATAAGGAAAAAGTTTAAGAGTCTAAGGTATCTAGGGTTCTAAGGCATTAGGCTTTGTTAAGGCGATTTGGGGAATTAGAGTTTTTATGATAAATCAAATTAATATAAAAGTTGTATGTCAAAAATAATATATCAAAGTTTGTAAATGTGGTTTAGGTAATATAATTATTTCCAATTGAATATTTATATAAAAATATGTTTTGAAAAATTAAAGCAAAATAATTTAGTTAATTACTTTAACTAATTATTGTAAATAAAAACAATAATCATAAATATTGAAACAAATAATTATGAGCTACACAATGATCCAAAAAATGATAATTAAGACTTTCAAACATAAGAATATTTCTATTTTATAAGAAAAGTATTTATAAAAGAGATGTTAAATAATATAATAAATAAATGAATAATTATGTCTAATTAAACATAAATTAGACTAAAAATACAAGACATGTTCCAAAAATATTATTTTTATAGAAAATGAATACTTTCTAATGTAAATCAATAAAAATAATTTTCTCATAAATTTTCTCCATTTATTTTTATTTAAAACTGATTTAATGAATTTAAATCATGTTTAAATGATTAAAAATAGGAAAATCAATAAAAATTAAAGTTTTCTGAACCAATAATTTTTATTTCAGTTCATTATGAATAGAAATAATTTTCCAAAAAGTTTGAGATTAAAATCATTAAAAATGAATTTTTAATCAATTAAATATGATTAAAACAAATTAAATCAATAAAAAATATAAAAATAAGACTGTTTCGAGAAAATAAAACTGTGGTAATTTTCTTCATGGTGTCAAGATGTTACACCTAATTTTTTATAATTTTTGAATAAAAAATGATTTTTTTATGAATATTATAAGTTTATGTGTATTAAGAATGATTATTATATGCTTAAAATAATAAATAAAATAAAAAAAATCTGAGAAAAGGTGGGGGACGCCTGCGCTCGAACCCGGGTCTGGCCTCTCCAACACCACAACATCAACCACTACACCACCAATCTGACTTGTTAATTCATTGGAACAGAAAAATATTTAACCATTAATTAGCACTAATCATCTTCCTTAAACTAACCACTAGGAACCCTAACCCTATACCAAATCTAATTTTCCCGATAGCAACCAAGATCACGACTAAGATTACGGGGCTATTTATCCTCAATAACAAACAAGTAAAATGGCACAAGAAATTTCGACTTACAAGACCCGAATCGAGAGAAAATGAGGCGTCGACTGAACATAATAAAGCACCAATTTGATGATCTTCCAGACATGATAAGAGAGCATAAAATGGTGGTTTAGAAGGTGTAAGCGCCGAGAAATGATTTGCAGTGATGAATATATATAGAGGTTTTCAATAAAAACGTTGTTTCGATCATGATTTAAAGGACCCGTCGGTTTCATATAAACTGAATTAATTCATGTTTAAAACCCGATTAAACATACATTAAATGCACTTATAATCATAGGAAAACGTTCAGTCTTGAAGGAGAAACGTATAAGAATCGAAGGTGAGCGTTTTAGAGCATTAAAGATGGGTTTTAAATCTTCCGGCAAACTTTCCGGTGGCCGGCCGGAATCCCATTGCCGGAAAAACGTAAATTCAGGGAGGAGGGAATTCAGTTTTAAAAACTTTCAGTTATTGGCAAAAATGGTCCTTTAACCTTAAATAGGGTGATTTTTATTAGTAACTTGGTTAGTTTTCATTTATAAAACTTAACCAAACTAACTTGATTTTAACTTTAATTAATCAAAAAAAAAAAAATTAGAACTTAAACTTTTTATCTTAACTTATAAAATAACTAATTAAGTTTGTATTTCGTAAGTTTCGACTAAAATTCACACATTCAGTAAGTGTTTATATTTATAATTTAAAAGTAACTCACGTTTTAAATAAATTCGAAAACGTTGAAAAGTATAGGGACTAAATTTGGCAATTGATTAAAGATGGAGGTGATGGATATCGCATTTTTAATGGTCATGTGTTGATTTTGAAACCTAAAAAGAAACCCTTCATCATCATAATCAATGGAGAGGAAAATGGGATCTAAAAGGGATTTCAGAAGAGAGAAAACAAAAGTATGTTTGTGTCAGGTATAAGATTTAGAAGAAAGATAAAAAAAGTCCTGTGTCTAAAATACCCTTTCAGAGATAGAGACGTGGACTAATATGGGTCTTTGAATAGGGTTTGTAAAGTTTTCTTAAGTGAAGCTTGTTTTCATTTTAGAATTCCTATATATATATATATATATATATATATATATATATATATATATATATATATATATATATATATAGGGGAAGGATAAATTTAAAACCCATTGAGTTAAGAAAACTTAGAAAAACCATCTAAAAAAACTTTTTTTTTTTGAAAAAATTACACAAGGTAACATACATGTTTTTAAACGTTTTGGGTCAAAAACATTAAAAAACACTGAGGGAATTTAAAAAAAAAAAAACAACGCAATATTTGTAACAACGCTGTTAACATATAGGCAGCCTCTGTATGACCCATTTGGAAGTCAACTGCTGCATATTTGCACACATATAGGTAACCTCTATATGACCCATTTACAGACAACTGCTGCACATTTGCGCTCATATATGCAACCTCTGTATGACCCATTTGGAAGTCAAGTCAACTGCATATTTGCACACATATATGCATCCTCCGTATGACCCATTTGGAAGTCAATTGCTGCATATTTGCGCACACATATATGCAGCCTCTGTATGCCCATTTGGAAGTTAAGTCAACTACATATTTCCACATAAATATGCAGCCTTTGTATAACCCATTTGGAAGTCAAGTCAATTGCATATTTATCATGGGTCATAGGTCATCAGCATATGGATATATATATATATATATATATATATGCACTAAATGGGTCAATTGCACATATATGCAGTTATATATGATCAAGTCAAATTGTAAATTTGTGCAAGTTCAAAACTGTATATGAATACAAATGGGTCATGGGTCATATAGACACATATGCATACATACAAATGGGATGGACACATATGCATACATATACATATATATATATATATGCACTAAACTACATGGGTCAAAAGCTTAATTGCACTAAACTAAATGGGTCAACAGCTGCATAAATATAGGCAAACCGCATTTTACATATATGTATAGCCAAACTACATTTTACATACCAAAAGACTGAAGTTCAAGGCATCAGTGTACATACCACATCAGTTTTCCATTGTTTATTATACCAAAAGACTGAAGTACATATGATCTTAACCTACTAACACACCTACACTACTTCCAATGACAATCATCTTTCGAACAGTACGGTGAATATAATGGATCATACTCCGCTTCATATGGATCATGGTACCTCTCATCATAATCTGTCTCTGTGTTGCGATAACCAAATGCCTGCTTCAACACATCTGGATCAAAATCTGGAATTGGGTCATCAAGCTCAACCTCCTTTTTAACCTGCTCAAAAGGATCATTCTCAACCTCCTCAAAAGGATCATTCTCAACCTGCTCAAAAGGATCATCCTCAAGCAGTTGCCAAATCTGCTCATGCCAAAGCTGATAAAAGACAAGTCTGTTTTTAATGCATCCTAGTCAAGATCAATATGCTCAACATATATATCAAATGATTTCTCAGTTTCAGCAATCTTTTTCAACACGCTTACATCACTCTCATTAAACATTTGTGTTAAACCCATTCCCAAGCCTTCCTATGGCAGCCTATAGTAAAACCTAAACTCGTCATCCTGATAATAACCAAGTTCCACCAGCATGTCATACAAGGTGATTATAGAGAAATAATCAGAGTTCACCTCATCGATGTAGTTAACCTTCCCATTAACGCACATCATATTTACGTGCGTTGGATAAGTAAACTCCCCCCATGATGAATTTTAATTGAAATTTTTTTGGTAGAGTGACCTACATTGTTGATTGTTAACCAAATTTTCAGCTTGCATATTATGATCAATACGGGTATAATAAACATGGGGTTTTCAATGTAAGAATGTGGATCGGTTGCCTTACCGTAGTGTTATTCAACATTGACTTCCTCTTCCCTAGTTCGCACAACCCATTGTGTCATCTCCCTCTTCTTACAATTGTGAATTTCCATTTGTGTGTGAGCTGCTGTGGATGTGGATGGGTTTGGAGGGAATAAATTAGAGGGAATCAGGTTTATAAAGGATAAAGGAAAGCCCTAAATGTCTGGTTAAATTTTTATACGTGACTTGACCAAATTGCCCTTGACTTAACGTCAAAAAGTTAACTGGGTTAAGTCCTTACACTGTTTTAGCCTATTTTCTCAAAAGTCAGGGACTATTCAAGCAATTTTTAAAAGTTTGAACTGGAGTGGCAAACTGACCTAATTCACAGGGGCGGTTTTGGTAATTAACTCTTCTTTAAAAATTCAAGATACTAAATTTATTATTATTATTATTATTATTATTATTATTAGGTAAAAGGGTTTTGGATTTCATTTAAAAACCAACAAGAATTTTAGTTTCTTGTGTGTATTTTGCAAAAATAATTCTAAGAGTTTCGTAAAATACAGATAAAACAAAATATAATCAATGTGTGTATTTTGCATAATTGGTCGTGCGTACGACATAGAATTCTTCGTAATTAATGCCATTAATATGTCTTCATGTGGCATCACTGTCAAAGTATAAATAGAAAGTGTTAGGATATTGGTAAGTTTCATAATTGCCGTTAAATACAATTTTCACGTGCGTCTTACACTAAAACAGTTTGCATAAAAATTAATAGAATCATAAAAAACATATATATTTTTTTTGAAAGGCAAATCATAAAAAACATATGGTTATATATTTATAAAATATATAACGTTTCTTTATTGTTAGTTTAAGGTTTATAATTATGATCAATGAAAAAACCAAGAGAAAAGTGAACGAAATTTGCTATGTGAAAAAGGCAGATTGTAACTGAAAATATCAGTGACAATTTGAATTGTGTTTTAAGAGGAAAACTGAATATTTTAGATGAAAATGTAACTTTTTATATCATCTATCAAAATTTTCCGGTTCTTACACTTGTTTAAAGGAAAACATAAGTTTTTTTACGATATATAAAAAGATTATATGTTCATCTCTCAATTTAAAAGTTTTGGTTTTGTTACCTATAGATATATAAATATTAACCTTTAATTTTAATGTCTGGGAATCTAGTGAATGAAACAAACAAAAAGTGTTATATAAAACGAAAATAAATATTTTTGTTTGAACTTATAATGTATAAAAAAAGAACTAGAAGTTGATAAATCGACTCGATGGTGCACCCAAATAATTTTGTTTCTCGTTGTAGCAAGGACTTTTAAACGGTTGTTGTAGCAAGGACTTTAAAACACTTCGGAAGTTGTTTTTGACAACGTATATAGTGTGCTTTTGAGTTATATATATATATATATATATAGGGGATGGATAAAGAGGAAACCTCATCTTCATGAAAAACCCTTTAAACTCTATGGTGACCATTGATCAAACTTGATCAATGGTCCTTAATTATTTTCTATATAATATTCAAAAGCAAGTGGGCCACTTGCTTAAAAAAGGTAGATTAAGGGCATTAAGGTCATTTTAAATGAATTTTTTATAATTTAATTTTCTGAATCCTAGGTTTAAAAAGGTTGATTTGACACTTGTCAAGTCACATCTCTCCTACTTTATGACACTTTCTCCAGCACGAAAAAATAACATACGTTAGTGTTGTGATGCAAAAATTTTGACATCGTGTGAGACATCGCTAACATGTGTTACCAAACATATACTAAAATAACATAGTATAAGAACACATAAAATGTGTTTTTATTTAATAAATGATAAAAACGATCATTACAATCAATACTAAAAATGTATCAAAAAAGTTTTCATACATACATAATTATTTGTGAAATGATAAAAAACTATCATAACATAAAAAAGATCTAGCTATGCTTCATTCTTGATACCCATCTTCATCTTTAACACGAAACATCTCTTCACCTACAAAAAAAGATAACACGTGTTAGTTGGACTCTCCGAAACATATAATGAGACATCACTAACATGTGTAGTGTAATTCTAAAACATATGTTTTACTGAATTAACGTATGTCATATGAACCCTAACACACGTTAGTTGGGCATATACTACGTATGTCATATGAACCCTAACATCTGTTAGTTAGGTATATACTAGCATGTGTTAGCATCACTAACATGTGTATAAACAACACCAAATATGCAGTGCCAAGTATAGGGTTAGGATCAAATACACAGTGAAAGAAAAATAGGAAGTCGTAGGAAGGGTATCAAACGGACTCCGATTGAACTCATTCAAGCGTCATTGGAACCGTTTTATCGAACCCTACAACGTGAGTTTTTAGGTCTTCGTTTTTTTGAGGTTTTAGCTTGTGGTTTTTAGAATATGCGTTATATCATTGTGTCTTTCATGTACCATTGTGTCTTTTTCTTATTTTCTTCATTGTGTCATTTTTTCAATTCATTGTGTCTTTTTTCTTCAACATTGTGTTATATTTTTTGGTACTGTGTTATATTTTGTGGCTCATTGTGTCATATTTCATGATCTATTGTGTTTTTTGTATCCTTCTCACCCTTCTCATTTTTATTACCTTGTGTAGAATAACTTGACCCGCCAAGTATATCATACTCAATTTTACAACTATGTTAATACAACTACTCAAATACGATTAATAGGGTTTGAAATCCAACAATAATAAATTTAAAAAATCAAATCAGAACCCTAGCACCTGTTAGTTGGGCATATACTAGCATGTGTTAGCATATTTTAAAATCAAAACACTAGCACACGAAATCAGCATCAACAATAGGACGAAATAACGTATGTCATATGAACCCTAACACATGTTAGTTGAGCATATACTAACGTATGTCATATGAACCCTAACACCTGTTAGTTAGGCATATACTAGCATGTGTTAGCATCACTAACATGCGTATAAACAATACCAAATCTGCAATGCCATGTGTATCGTACTCAATTTGAAGTGCCAAGTGTATAATACTCAAACATGTATAAACAACACTAAACGTGATTTTTACAACTATGTTAATACAACTACTCAAATACGATTAATAGGGTTTGAAATCCAACAATAATAAATTTAAAAAAATCAAATCATATCCAATCCAAATCCATATACCAAAAAATTATCCTCACTAACGTGTGTTAGCATCACTAACTGTTAGTTGGGTATATACTAGCATGTGTTAGTTGGGTATATACTAGCATGTGAAAACCAACACTGTAACAGATACATATGTTAGTTGGGATCCTCAAACACATAATGGGCATGACTAACATGTGTTAGCATATAGTTACATAAAAAGATCACACATTTATTCATCAATTACATCACTTACCACAGCCACATCACCAACGCCGCCTTGTTCAAATAACCTACTCGTGAAAACCGACACTGGAACAGATAACATGTGTTAGCATATACTAACATAAAAAGACTACAAAATTATTCATCAATCACATGTGATCTATCAACCTCATGTCCTCAATCTAATAAAAATCTAACATAAACAAAATAATAATAATAAAAAATAAAATAAAAAAGGTTAAACATAAGTTTTTTTTTTCATTCAAGCATTTGATCGAACACTTGGTATGCGAACAAAACCTATCCCCAAAACTGTTAGTATTATTATTCTAGCAAAACCCAAAACCCAATCCAATAAAAATCTAACATAAACAAAATAATAATATAAAAAAAAATCTTACATAAACAAAATAATAACGAAAATAAATTTGGATCTTAGCACATCCTCTGAACAATAATAACGAAAAAAAATCTTAGCACATCCTCTGTTTTGTTATATTTTAAAACCTTAAGGTGTAGATAAATCCTTAATTCAGATCCGGAGCTCAAGATATTATTTAATTCAGATCCGGAGCTCAAGATATTATTTAATTCAGATCCGGAGCTCAACCCCATCTTATCATCCAAACACACACCAAAACCTCACACAAAATAACCCCATTCCAACTATCAATCAAAACTAATGAGATAAAGGGATGGTACCTGCATCGGTCAGGAAGGAAACGACCGTGACCAGAAACTTACGGCTTCGACGACCCTCTGTCACCTCCGGTAATCTCTTTTTCTGTACAAAAGCAACGTTCATCAGTTGGATCGTCTTCTAGTGGTTGAGAAGTTGTGGTGGCTATGGTGGCGGTTGTGGTGGTGGTATTTCTAGAGAGAGAGAGAGAGAGAGAGGATAGAGAGAGGAGGGTATAATCAGATTTGAATTTGAATGAAAATGAAGAGAGAGAGAGAGAGGGGGAAAACAATATATATAGGTAGAGAGAGAAGGGGTATAGTGGAATTGTCTATATTGCCCTTTCAATATTATAGTATGATGGGTGATGTGGCTTAATATGGACCAAGCATTGGGTTTTTGGAGTTTTTCATCTAAAATGGGTTTTTTGCATATACTTCCCCTATATATATATATATATATATATATATATATATATATATATATATATAGGGTAGGGATCATACGAGAACCAACTTTAGGGAGAGAACCAGAGAACCATTGGCAACACAAACAAAAAAAACCTAAAAACCCCACCTCCACCCCCTAAAAACCTAAACCCACCCACCTCACTCCCTAAAAACCTAAACCCCCCATCCCCCACACCGCCCCAACCCCCCCCCCCCCCCCAATTGTGAAATGCACATGTGCAGCTAACCCCACACCCCCCCCCCCAAAAAAAAAACCAAAACGCTCCATCCCATCCCCCCAAAAAGATACCCCCTCTTCCACCATACCCAAAAACTAAACCCTAAAGCTAAACCCATTAAAAAACTTAACTATAACAATGAAATGCACATGTGCATGTAGTACAATTATCTTATTTTATAGTTTTATATAGGGTTTTTTTTTAAGTTTATTCTCCAA
Organism: Ambrosia trifida; assembly: GCA_028751855.1. Classification (NCBI taxonomy): domain Eukaryota; kingdom Viridiplantae; phylum Streptophyta; class Magnoliopsida; order Asterales; family Asteraceae; genus Ambrosia; species Ambrosia trifida. Next base: position 36,048,124 of record CM054123.1, on the reverse strand, counting down.
CAACCCCAAAAAACCTAACCCCATTCCCATCATACCTAAAAACTAAACCCTAAAGCTAAACCCATGAAAAAAAAAACCTAACAATAATAGTGAAATGCACTTCGCGTTTATTTAAAGATCATCGAATAAATTTTTTTCCACCTTATATATCATATCACGTCCATTTAATGATTATTTCATTATAGCAATTGATAATTTATTTAAAAGTGTGCTCTAATAGTGAAATGCACATGTGCATACGGTATATGACGTAATTATGACGTAAAAAGGGTCATTTTTTTGTTTTTTTTTATTTTTTTTATTTTTTTGTATTTTTTTAAATTTTTTTTCAGAAATATTAACACTAAAAAAACATTTTGGTGTTTTTACTTTTTTTATTTTTTTATTTTTTTAGGTTATATAATTTTTTTATTATTTTTTTTTATTTTTTGGTGGAGGGGTTTTTGTGTTCACACTTGGTTCTTTGGTTCTCTCCTTAAATGGTGGTTCTCAAATGATCCAAATCCTATACATATATATATATATATATATATCTATATTTTGTTAGAGTAAAGTCCTATTTGAGTCACTATGGTTTGCCCATTTTAATTACTTGAGTCCAAAATCAAAACTTGTCTCGGTCCGAGTCCTTAAAGTTTCTAATCTTAACTTCTTAAGTCTAAAAGATAACCTCTGTTAGATTTTCTCAGTTAAATTTTGGGAAATAACTTAAATTCCCCTGGTTTATATTTTTGTTTCTTTATTTTTTTTATTCCAAATCAGTTTTTTTTAAGTGTGTTTTTATTATAACCATCATCATCATCATTATCCAAATTATAATTCCTGAAACCACAAATCACAAACAAAAACACTCAAGAACACAGACCCGAGCCATGACCACCAGACCCGAGCCATGACCAAACCAACTAGGAACCCACGATCGAGCCTCCAAAACAGCAACCACATGCTGAACCATAACCATACCGAGCCACAACCATAACCAACTATAGGGACTCGTCGGCCACACCCGTACCAGACCTGAGACCCAACTAATAATCAAGACCCGAGACCAAAACTCGCAGCAACCACCACCATCGGACCAAAACCCACCTAACTAGCGAACCCTTCCCTGACCTCTATCCAGCCACCACTCGAACCACTCCCACCGTCGCTTATCAGCAAAACCACACAGCCACCACCATCGAGCCATCCGCAATCGAACGATAAGAAAACACCACAGCCCAGTTTGGGCCTAAAACCATGCGCCGCCACCACCAAGTTATGTGGTGGCCGGCCGCTGCAACTGAGAGGATGGAGAGGGACCAGGAGGGAAGAGAGAGAGATCGTGATGTAGAGAGAGAGAGAGAGACCGAGAGGAGAGAGAGATAGAGTGGCTAGGGTTTCATCTTGTGGTTGATAATGAGGAAGGAGAAGATAAGGGGCTTTTATAGCTAGGGTTTCATCCAGGGGCATTTAAGTCATTTCCTAAAATTTAACTGAGAAAATCTAACAGAGGTTATCTTTTGGACTCAAGAAGTTAAGATTAGAAACTTTAAGGACTCAGACAGAGACAAGTTTTGATTTTGGACTCAAGTAGTTAAAATGAACAAACCATAGGGACTCAAATAGGACTTTACTCTTTTTATTATTTCAATTTATTGCGTTTTTGTGTGTAGTTATGAAACTAAAAAAGTTCACCAACTATTTATACCTAGTAATGGGGGCTATATAAGATGGTGCTGGAACATTAGTACATGACCTAACGCGGTATCAGGTATTAAAAACAAGGGTATATATCATAACCGTTTACGGTTATTTTACTGGTATAAATCAAATGTGTTTCTGTATATGGGTATTAAGATTGAATGCATACCAATTACCATGTTCCTATCCCACGGTTATGGTCAGGTTCGGTTATGGTCTAGAATAACAAGGTAAAAAAAGCATGGTTCAGGACATTTTTTTTACTAGTCCGGTTCCGCTTTCTGGTTTTTATGCAGCTTTAAAATCGAGTGCAAATGCCAGAATTGTGAAAAATAGATGTTGGATAATATGATAACAAACATGGGCCTATATATTGAAAAGAATGACGTGGCTGGCCCACCAGCTTATTGTCCTATATCAGACATCAGAGACACAATAATGGAATTCAACCACGTTTTTGTTAGATTACAGGGAGTGAGGCTTCTAGGTTTGGGTTCTCATTTTGAGGGTATGTTACAAGTTTGATCAATATACACTATAAAAAAAATTCTTCGTAACGGTTTGAGCTTAGGTAAGGAGGGCACCGGTGTGTTGGTAGAGATTCGAACTTAGGACCACTAGGTTAGGGTTGTACAAGGATTTCCATTGAATTAAACATTACAAAAAAAAAAAAAAAAATTGTCATGTGATATAAATGGGGTCTGTAACTCAAGCACTTAAAATGGGGGGGGGGGGGGGCCTTGAATTTCGGGCTTGAGAAATTTTAAAACATCAATAACCATACACATTAATAATAAAAATAAGATATTAATAAAAAAAATAAAACGCTAAAAATAACACCGAACACTAAAAATACAACAACGAACACTACATATTTTATTTTTTCATGATCTCGTGTTTCATTTTTAATGTCATTTCTAACTCGGGACCGGGGAGGTGATTGACGAGCATAGCGAAAAATTTTATATCTTAGCGTTTTTCTTTCAAAGTCATTTTTCTTTCAAAAGCCTTTGTTCTTGAATGGCATTGAAGTGAATGATATTAGCACTTAAACTGTCCAACTGCCCGGTGTACGTACCTTTACCCGCACCCGATCCAAAGCCCAAAACTGAACTAGATGATTTCCGGGCCCTCTTTTTTGCCTTGTCTCTACCGGGTGGACAACTCAGTTTCTCCTCGAACTCATGATCATCCAAGTTATCACGAGCAACCGAACGATTTTGAGACGAACTTGTTTTTGGCCTTTTTGACGAATTGCTAGCAAGGGGGACGTTCGCCCATTTTGAAGAGTGTTTCGCCACATCCCGACAATGAATAAACTTGAACTTCGCATCCTTATCCTCATGATAAGCTTTAATCGTATTTGTTAAGAAGTCGCATCCGTCTCAACACTCTTTGGATTATTTCTTACATTATAATAGAATCCATTGAATGCATTCATGGCTTTATTTATTTCGGTAAAACTCTCGGTCCATCAATTTATGAAACGCATTGTTTATGTCGCTTCGAAAACTGGCTTTGTGTCTTTTATTTCCTATTAAAAAAATAGTCATGCTTAACAATATATATTCAATAAAACTAAATCTAAACAATATATATTATGTAACAATAATATTAAATAAAAACAACATATTTTGTGTTTAAAAAAATAAAAAAAAAAATACATTGAGCCAAGCATTCCGATTTGTTTATCCAAGCTTTTGTTAACCCAATTTTTTCATTGGCGTCCATTTTTTATTAGTTCGTTGGGCGGCGGCTATTGCTTTCTCCTCACCGGTCCTCTTCTTATGACTTCTTTTTGTAACTTTTTTCACCGTTGATGATCCAACAATATTTTGTGGTTGTGTTTCCGGTCGGTTTCGGGTAAAGGTAAAGCGTTTGGGTCATTTTGTATCCGGTTGTTGAGTAGGCCGTATCAGAATGAAAGAGTCGCCGTACGGAAAAATTATAAAATAAACGCCACCAATGTAAGGTGCGAAACCCGCTAGATCGAGACACTATGAGAAAATTTGGGGCGGGCGGTTTGCTATCGGGCGAACCGGTGGTGGACTAGGATTCATGTTTTCGGTGTAGTTAAATAGGTTGTTTGGGTCAAAGCCTTGATTGTGTGGATTCATTAAAAAAAGAAAGAGAGGAAGATTTTATAAAAATAGAGAGAAGATGTAGAGAGAATGGTTAAAAAATGGGTTGGAATGGGTTGATTTTATAGATAAATGATTGAATGTAATTAATATTATTAATAAACTTTTTTTTACAAATATTGTTGTTGTATGATGGCTAGTTTTTTTTAATCCTCCAATCAAATCGTGCCATCCAACCCATCCACACCGCTTCACATGCGTAAGATTCCCCCCAGCCCAAAAGCCAGGCCACCTCCCATGCCAGCCAGAGGTGGTGGTGTTCCTGACGTTATTCCACCTCCCACGCTCGTTCACACCATCCACTCCCCCATACTCTTGTAGTTCTTGGGAGTGACGTTCAAAATTTATACTTTTTAGTTTTTTTCACCCAAACAAGCAAACGACAATTTACATGGTTTTAGCCTTGTGTCTACAATTAACATACATAGATAGGCTCGGTCTATTCACACCCTTTTGGGTTCTATTTTAACCCCCTACCAAAGCGTCTTGTTATGGCCATAGTAAGGCGCTTTGAGTCACATCGTGGTACCATGTAGACTGCTTTATCGGGAAAAGCAAAAAACAACTTCAAAGCGCATCGCTAAGGCTAAAGCGAGGTGCTTTAGCCCTTTTTTTCTAGAGGGGATGAATCTGGACATGTTTTCTAAATTTACCCCCATAGCGCCTGGCTTTGGCCCTTTTTAAAAAAAAAAAATATTGTTTTAATTAGATTTAAATGGTTTTACCTAATTAAAAAAATATTTTAATTCATTTTAAATTGTTTTAACTTGTTTCCAATCCAAGAAAAATTAGTTTGACGTGTTTCGGTTCGTTTATTGGTCGTTTGTGGTTTTCAGAACAAACAATCGAGAATGAACAACTTTCATAAATATACGTACGTAACACATGAAGTGTGCAATCAATACCATGTTTTACCAAATTTCAAATTTTATATCTCTAATCGATATACTAGACTTCGAGACATTGTTTAACGCGTCTTGGTTCGTTTAATTGCTCGTTTCAGAACAAACAACCGAGTATGAACAACTTTCATAAATCAATGTACGTAGCACATGAAGAGTGAAATCAATACCATGTCTTATCAAATTACAAATTTTACATCTCTAATCGATATACTGGACTTCCGGACCTTGTTTGACGCGTTTTGGTTTGTTTAATTGCTCGTTTGTGGCTTTCAGAACAAACAACCGAGAATGAACAACTTTCATAAATAATAATATAACTTTTAAAGTCATATATTTATATACCATTAATTATTCGTAATATAAAAACTTCACCTAAATATGCTTAAGAAAAGTTCTAGAAATATACATATAGATCAACTGCTCGACAATGTATTTTCTCTCTTGTTCTATTTCGTGGCATCGACAAAATTTTAAATAATGAGCATCTAAACAAACAAAAAATTAAAGTTAACCTTTAATACTAAGTGATACAAAACTTGTTTATTTATTAACTGAAATTGGAGGAAGCTTTACTTCAAACTTGCTTCATGATAGTCATTTTCGGCATTGATATCATAAACGTCCAGACTCCGTTTTCCGTGTTTCGGTACGTTTAATTGATCGGATGTGACTTCTGAAAACCACCAACGATCAATTAAACATTCCGAAACGCGTTAAATAGAGCCCGAAAGTCCAGACAGATTGATGATAGTCATTTTCGGCATTGTAAAGCGTTACTGTTCCGAATGGTTTTATCCAGTCAGTGGTCTAGTGGAATCTTGTACGAAATCATCTCATTCAATGTTCTCCAAATCCATACTTTGTGTCAACACACACCTTCAACCCATTCCTCGTAAACCAGATTAATGATAGTCGTTTTCGGCATTGTAAAGCGATCGTTACTGCTCCGAATGGTTTATCCCCATCATTCATAAGGAACTTCAGTTGAGCAAAACCTTTCTAGGTTTAGCATCACCAAACAGATTCACCTAAGGCCTTGGTTTATCCAATAACTGAATTTTACTTGCTTGCATGAACAATTGTTTAACTATTTTAGCAACTTCCATAGGAATTCTCCATGAAGGAATTCGACAGGTTTTATATGTTGTTTCAGGTTGCCTTCATCGTTGACAGATATCTCTCCGAGATGATAAAGGTAGATCATGGAAAGTTCAACTCAAGAAACAAGATGAAACCGATCACAATGTCCAACAACTGAGTTTTACTTGCTTGCATGAACAGTTGTTGTGGAATTGAACAGTGGTCTAGTGGAATCTTGTATGAAATCATGTCATTGCATGTTCTCCATATCCATACCTTGTTTCAATCATCTCATTGCATGTTCTCCATATACATACATTATTATTATTATTATTATTATTATTATTATTATTATTATTATTATTATTATTATTATTATTATTATTTACATTATTATTATATTTGCAACCTAGTTCCTTTCTACCAAAAAACACAAACGGAGTCTAAAGGTTGAACACGAGTATAATCAAACAAGGGTTCCTCTGAAAACCATCAACGATCTATTAAACATTCTGAAACACGCCAAACAGAGTCCGGAATTCCAGCATATCGATTAGGCCATAGCAAGGTGCTTTAGGTTTTTTTTTTTAAATTAACTTGTTTTAATTCGTTATAAATATTTGTTATTGACTAAAAAATATGTTTAATTCATTTTTAATTCTTTTAAGTTGTTTCCAATCCCAAACAAATCGTTTGGGGCGTTTCGGTTCGTTTTATTGCTAGTTTGTGTTTTTCGGTAGAAACATCCAAGTTTGTACAACTTTCATAAATCATTGTACGTGGTGCTCCGACTATACATTTGATACCCATATTTTTTCAAAATACAATTTTTGCATGTCTAATCGGATTTCATAGCTTCCTAAATCTATTGTTCATCACATACTCTCTTTTATTAATAATACTCATGCAGACCTTGTTCGAATGAGTGTACTCTGTAGGTTATTATTATTATTATTATTATTATTATTATTATTATTATTATTATTATTTTTAAATAAAACATAAAAAATAAACACTTTTAGAGTTATTAATGATAGTTTAATTGGGGTAAAGCACCTGACTTTAAAAGTTATATTATTATTTATGAAAGTTGTTCATTCTCAGTTGTTTGTTGTGAAAACCACAAACGAGCAATTAAACAAACCAAACCGTGTCAAACAAGGTCCAAAAGTCCAGTATATCGATTAGAGATGTAAAATTTGAAATTTGATAAGACATGATTTTGATTGCACTCTTCATGTATTACGTACATTGATTTATGAAAGTTGTTCATACTCGGTTGTTTGCTCTGAAAGGAGCAATTAAACGAACCAAAACGCGTTAAACATTGTCCGAAAGTCTAGTATATCGATTAGAAATGTAAAATTTGAAATTTAGTAAAACATGGTATTGATTGCAAACTTCATGTGTTATATACATATATTTATGAAAATTGTTCATTCTCGGTTGTTTGTTCTGAAAACCACAAACGAGAAATAAACTAACCGAAACACGCCAAACTAATTTTTCTTTGATTGGAAACAAGCTAAAACAGTTAAACTATATATATATATATATATGTATGTATTTTAAAAAGGGCCAAAGCACCTGGCTTTGGCCATAGCGAGGTGCTTTGGGGGTAAAGCATCTGGCTTTGGCCATAGCGAGGCGCTTCACTTTTAAAATTTCAGTTTTTCCTGACCTCGTACTGACCTTCTTGGAAAAAGAAGCGAAACGCCTCGCTTTACCCAAAGCAAGGCGCTTCACGGAGGGTTGAAATAGAACCCACGAGGTGTGCATAGGATTATCCTATAGATATAGTACCTATGCTTTCATGTTCTTGCTGATTTTCATTTAATGGCATAAAATTTTAATTGAGTTATCACTTAATATGAATAAAAAATTACGTAGTCATCTATATCTATATATTATAATAAATCTCACATGACACTCAAAGAGGTTAACCTCCTTTTTGAGTGTCCCATGTGGCTTGGCATGTTATTAGGGGATTTAAAAAAGAAAATAAAAAACCATTTTTAACATTATAATAGATTAAAAACCACAAGCCTTTCTTACCTCCATCACAATTCACCACATCACAAACTCTAAACCCCCTGTCTCTCTTTCTCCTACAACTACAGCTGGAGAGAATCCCATCTATAAAACCCACACACATATTATAGAAGCAGCAAGAAAGAGAAAGGAGTCGGTGGACCTCCTTCACCCATGGCAGAACTCCGGCGGCACCACCCCCGACCACACAATTCACAACCCACACTTACCACACTCTAGAGAGAGGAAGAGAGGGCAAAGAGAGGGAGGGAGGGAGAGAGAGAGAGAGAGAGAGAGAGAGAGAGAGAGAGAGAAAAGCAGAGGAAATAAAGAGAGAGAAAGGCGGAGGAGAGAAGGTCACAGGCGTTGGTCTCTGGCCGGCTAGTTCTGCTCCGGTGATGACAATGAGGCTACAAGAAGTACGACAAATATGCCGTCGAAAAGCAGGGAGATCTCAACATCTCCGGTGACGACGCCTTTACTAGGCTCTACGTCGCCCTAGAATCCGCTCTTCAGGTTATATTTTATGTATTACACATATTTAGATCTGTATTGGTTTGTTTTAATATTTTAGGGTTTTTAGTTTTTAATGTTGAATTGTAATTTTTGTATACAGAAAGCTGAGACAACTAAGAATGAGAAGAATAGGGCTTCTGTGGTTGCGATTAATGCGGAGATACGACGGACCAAGGCTAAGTTATTGGAAGAGATTCCTAAGTTGCAGCGATTTGCTATGAAGAAGGTTTGTTAATTGTATCTATGCTATATGTGAATTGGGATATATATGAATCTTTACGGCTAGATTAAGTTTTACTGTGCTAGATGCAAGGCATTTAACAAGCAAGGGTTTTTTAGGCGAGGCCTATGCTATAGAACTTATAGTGGTTATAGCCATGTTTTAGGTTTCTTTAGCGTTGTATAAAGTTGATTGCATTCTTGTTCAGGGTTGGTATAATTGTTTTAGACTATTTTTGGCCTGAATAAGCGTCCAAGGAGCTGAAAGTGGGCCTTTGAAGGGAAGCGAGAAGGTTGTGTTAGGCCTGAAAAATGGGCCTGGGCGTGCACCTAGGTGAGCCTCGAACACATAGGTACTTACCATGTTCCTTTGTAGTTGATTTGTTATGTACGTAGGTGGTGATTTCTCCGACAATAAAGGTAAACCTCCAAACCCACCCCTACGTCCTAGATAATAATCGGTCTTGGTGATGGATTATTATGAAGACGATGATGGATATGACTGATTGTTGTGGAATGTAGTGACGACAGAGGGATATGGTTGTGGTTTGGATCCAAAAGATGGAAAACATAGTGGTGAATGTTGATATGAGTCGAAGGTGCGTTCCAATCGTGGTCATGATGATGATTGATCTGCCGTTGGTTGATTTCTTGCATAAGGTTCATAAGCTTGGCTCGCTTGTCTTTGATCCCCGGCTTGTGAAATATTGTTTTCTAAACGTTTTTTTAAATATTCTAATCGAAATTAAAAAATAAAAGCTAAAAGTTGAATTAGTTTTTTTTTTATTTTATTTATGGACTATTTGGTGTTTTTGTTAGATGTGATGAATTTTTGAATAGTTGCAGCTTACTTAAGTGATTGTTTAGCTCATTAGTGATTAGGTTTTAGGTTAGGGAATATAGGAGTTATTTCTGATTAGAAAACTATGGACATGCAGTGATTGAGTGTGAGAGATTAGAGAGATGTGATTATGTTTATGTAGTTTGAGACTTTGAGTTGATCTTTGCCAGCAATGAAAGATTGTGAGTTTTAGAGTTTTTGTTAGATTTATTGAGATGGAAATAAAAATGCATACATTGGAGATCCTAAATCCTAATATTTGAACTAGAATCTGTCTATCCTCGGATGCACCCGAGGTATACATTGTTTTACGTTAGATGTTAACATTAGAGTTATACATTCTTTAAGGTTAATTAGGTTAGCTGCTACCCGAAGCTTTCCTGCATGTAAATATGAAGCGCATTAGTCTATTTCATATGTAAAAAGTTGATGTGTCATATTAGATTTGTCAACTCCGGGACGCTCTCGGGGTATAATCTAGTTATCCTATATTTTTAAACATATGAAATAAATAGTACTTCATAGAGGTGTCTAATTTTCAATGGTTAACAAGGGCGGTGTTTTGTGTTCTTTCCTGACCCACCACGTATTACGTCTCTTAGAGCACCCGTAGTGGCCTCGTTATGAGGCGTTTTGGGCCACCATAGCGCCGGGAACACCGCCCCCCCCAGGCGCTATGGTGGCGTTATGGGTGGGCAGAGTTATGGCCATAGCAGGCGTTTTGCATGCTTTGGGAAGAGGAGAGGTTTGAATGTGCTTTTGACCGGGCTTTGATCCCGAATACGAGGCCTTCAAAAAAGTCGAGGACCTCTGACTCGGTTGATCCCGAAACGCCTACGTCTGACGCGCGTTATGTCGACCTCAACTCACCAGAAGAAAATCCCTTTTTTGTAGGGGAGGAGGGGGCGGAGGAGCTACCTCGTCCCGCCGGTCGACGGGCTGCTCGAGCCGCACGGACGGAGTCTTCGTCGGGGGTTGATAAGTTAGTCCCGGCATTTGCTGAAATGAACCAGCGGCTCCAAGACTTGCGCGATATCGGGGCTCAGCGTATCCAAGAAAACCGAGAGGTCGTTGACATCATGAAGGAACGACAGTTTGAACGCGACTTTGCTTTTTACACGGCAAACTTTGACCACCTAGAGGGGAAAGCGCTGGAAATGGCTTTGAGCCGAAAGGCAAAAATCGAAAAAAAATATGGTTTCTAGTATTTTTATCTTTTATTTATGGTTTGTAATTTTTTTTTTTAGTATTTGTATTTTTTTTTGTTTTAGTATTTGTAATTTTTTTATTTTTAATGAAATATTATTAACTATTAAATATTCTTATTTAAATAAAAAACAATAATTAACCAATCATTACCAATCATTTATAACCCCAACATAACCCTCCTTCCCACTACACCCTCTTTTTCCATAACCCCAACATAACACCTTTTCTATTACTTTTTAATATTTTAATCCTATAACCCCAACATAACTATCCACCACTACACATACCCTTAGGTACTCACCGCTTCACAAAGAAATTATCCTGTATATTTAAACCATATGAAAATAATAGTACTTCAGAGAGGTGTCTAATTTTAAATGGTTAACAAGAGCGGTGTTTTGTGTTCTTCCCAACCCACCACACATTACGTCTCTTAGGTACCCACCGCTTCCCAAAGAAATTGAAAGAGGAAGAATAAAGGACGGCGACGACGAAACTATGTTGTTAATCTATTTACCAAGAGTCGTCTCCACCACAATCCTTGGCTTAAATCGGGTGAGATGGAAGAACCCTAAATAGGAGCCGAGTAATGAGAGAGACATCAATTCAAGCTTTATTTCTATGATTCTTTCTGCTACCGATGTGAATAAAACTCAGATTGATGGAGGCATTGAATTGTCACCGGTAATCGCAGGTATGTCAGTCATCAATCTTGCAACAAATCCTTCTCGTGGTATTGGATTTTATTAATCCAAACTTTGGCGAATTGGCCTGCAATAATTCAAACTTAAGAAATCCCCCCCCCCCCCCCCCCCGCGCCTCTCAACTTGCAAGCAATTTTCCTCTACTAAGCCTTTAAAAACTGGGTTAACCCAATTAGTTCATGGTGATGTGTCAGCTGACATGGACGCCTACATGTTAAAAAACAACCAGAACTAACCACCAACTCCACTTTCACCGACCATCTTCAACTTTAGCCACTGCCATCTCTACACCACCACCATCCACAACTGACCACTGCAATCAACCGCCAACTTCCCCTTTCTTCGCCACCGTCCACCACCTACAACACCACAAGCATGATCACACCATCTCAACCCTCTACAACAACACCATCTCCTTCATCGCTGCAACCCCCAAACGCCTTCACTGTCACCTTTCCACCTTCTCACAATCTCTGTTCAACTCTAATCCCCCATATCCACCCTAAAATTCTGCCAAAGGCTGAGTACTCACAACTCCCCAGTCAACCGAGTTGGTACTGCCTAGTGACTTTTGCAACCATGCCTACAGTCTACGCCCATCCGAAAACCCTAACATACTCCACCCCTGTCTTTGTAACATCGCACAAATTTCCCCTAATTTTTCTACGTAAAAGCCTTACTTCATACGCTATCCCTTTATATATATATAGTAATAATAATAATAATATAAAAAAAATAATTATAACACTAAATCAGATTTTTTTTTAACAATGTAAAGTGCTCCAATCCATTGAACCATCCATGTTATCCGGTCCAATTCTTGTAAGCCCATTATAATTATTTGTTTATCTCCTCTGGCCCAAGATTTCCGGCCCACCCAGCCAAGCCCACGAAACCTGGCCCAATAGCCCAACCCTCCTTCCTTTTTTCAGTTTAATAAAAAAAAATGTGCCTCTGCTGGGTTTCGAACCCGAGTCAGCTACCACCCACACACACGCTTTCACCACTTGAGCCACACTGAATTCTCATTTCATTCTCATCTCATTAACTATTTAATATGTATATAGCCTTGTTCTTCTTTTCCTTCTGTTCGCTGCTGATGCTCAGCCGAACAACCACCACTAGTTGACTTTTAATTGATCTTAATATTGGAAACAATTAACTAGTGGAGCTCGCCTAAATAATTAACACCTCAATCCCGCGTCTGTTACACGTCAAAACTACGATTATCACGAACCAATTATGACCAAATTCACGTCATTTCATTCATTAGGGTCAAACATTCCAATAATACAACCCAACCCACTATACTATAAATTAAACCTTGCTGGACCCTCACAACTCGCCATTATCTCTTTCTCAATCCCCAATTCTTCATTTTAATCTTCTGTTCTTATTATACGATCGCGTTTTTGACTTTTCAAGTTGACTAGCCGTTCGTAAACAATTCAACTTTGTAAGTTTAATTTCTGTTGTGGGTTTCATTGATCGGCCTACACACAATGTTTACCCCATGATTAATTGGGTTAACATTGTGTGATTTAATCAATTATAAAAGCTAGGGCTCATATGTTTCATTTGGGGAAGAACACTGAACTCGCACATGTGTTATAATTTTAATAAACTGAAACCAAACACAACCACTGGTCTGGACCAAGTGGTTGTGCCTGGTGACTCTGACCCGGCTGACACAGGGTTCGAACCATGGCAGCATCAATTTTTTTTTCTTTTTGGTTATGTTTAATAAAGCTTTATATATATATTATTTGTATTTTATAAATTCATTTTAAAATACTAAAACTCTTTTAAAAATTCTACAAAAATTATTTTAAGTTAAACTAATGAAAAAGTTTAACTTACAATTTTTAGTTTTCAAAAATTTATTTATTTAATATATTTAATAAATAAATCAAGTTTATTCCATTTTATTTATAAAATTCTATAAAAATATCAAAACGATCTTATAAATTCCCACAAAAATTATTCTAAGTTTTTATAACATTAAGCTTTTCAGAAATGATTTTTATTTCTGAAAAATCATTTATTTAATATTTTTAATCAATTTTTGTTAGTTTTAATCATAATTAAATCATAATAAATTCAATTCTTAATATTTTTGCACCAAAATTTTATAAAAATTATTTCTGAACATTTAGATCAGAAATATAAATTTTTAAACTGTAAATTCTTTAATTTTAATATTTTTAAATATTAAAGTTAAATCTTGACAATTTGTTATAAATAGAATTAATATTCTATTTTAAAGAAAATAATTTTATAAAAATTATTTCTATACTTTAAACACATTCTTGTGTCCATCTTAAAATTAAATTTCATAAAAAGAATTTTTGTTTATTTATTTACAAAAATTCTCTCAATTATCAAACGATTTTAATATTAATCAAATGAGCATTTATCCCCAAATTCGAAGCCCTAGAACATATACATTTGTAGACTAGATAGACTTATTTATTACCTTATTATAGGGTGATATTTGGCATTGTTTGGGCAACACATTATTCAATCTTTTCAAGAAGTATAACATTTTGCTAAGGTGAGTTTACATAGCCCCTTTACTCTATTTTCACTATTTTTGGGGTGAAACATGTTTAAACATTTTATACTATCATTTACTCATACTTACTTGTGATTCAATTACATTATCATTCTATCATTTGACTGTAACAAAAAGACACGGTACAATCATTAACAATGATCAAGCCGCCTGTTTAGATTATAGCGCTATAGGTCTGACAAACCCATCCCCCGCATAAATTCAGGGATGATCGATAATAGTAACAACATTTAACTAACTTGCGAGTTAGTCAACAGTCGACACATGGTTTGGTTGTACAAAGACGCATTGTTACATGTCTGTATCATACTCTATCATCATACAACTGGGAATGTTGTACAAACTATTATTATTAAGCATTTACAAAAACCTATGTATTCTCACCAACTTTTGTTGACCCAAAATATTTTCAACGTAACATGTTTCAGGTTCTAATTGCTTGAAGATTTGAATTAATGCTTGAAGATGTGTGCATAGTTTTATTCAATTTGATGTACGAACTCTTGTAGAACAATTGTATGTAATTTATTTAAATCACTTGATAAAATTTATTATTCACCATGAGCTACTGAACAATCATCACTACGTGACATCCCGATGTTTCCGCCATCGGTTGGGGTGTTACAGATTGGTTTCAGAGCCATGGTTATAGGGAATTAGGTTATTAGAAAAATAATCTTGTCTATAACCATAGGATTTAACGAGTACTTGCTTCTTTTACTTGCTATTCTCTATCTCCCTCCTACTTCTTATCCCTACTTTCATCCTTACGAGAAGGTTGTTCCCCATCACTGGATCCACTCTTAGACTAATAAGACAAAATCCTCAGGCTTAGCCTGAACCACCTTGAGATCTCGTTGAAGTTCTAGATTTTAATAACGAACACGTGCAATCTGGAAGGGTGAACGCTTGTATTCTGAGTCTTCTGTCTAGGCTGGCATTGCGCATATATCCCAATCAGACGAGGGACCCGGATGCCTACCTGGGAATTCTCGGGATGAGTGTTCACTTATAGGCTAAAGCATGTCTTCATATGTTATTAGAATCTAGAATCTTTGATAAGTCAACGTTTTCGTTTATTCGTTTTAATTAATGAATAAATGATTACATTCCTCATATAACCTCATTCATTTCATTGTGTCTCATACAGATCATGCCTCCTCGTCGCAGCAATCGTCTTAACAGTGGTGATAATCATGATGAAGGGAGTAGCAATCACAACCATAACCACGACAACCATAACAACAACAACAACAACAATGGAATTAATGCCCAACTGGCTGCGATCATTTCTCAACAAATGGCACAGCAGATCGCGACTCTGGTTCCTAACTTATTGGCTCAAGTCATACAGATGAACGGTAATGGAAACGGCAACGGCAACGGAAACGGTAATGTAAATCACCATGGAAATGGGAATGGAAACGGGAATGGTCTCCCAGCTTGCACTCTTAAGCACTTTAATTCCTGTAACCCCCCCTAAGTTCAGTGGAGATGAAGGAGCTACTGGTCTTCTACAATGGTTCGAGGGTATTGAGAACACCTTCATCAACAGTGAGTGTCCCGATAACTTTAAAGTCCGTTATGCTATGAGTGTTCTTCACAAACGAGCGCTCACTTGGTGGAATGAGGAAAAACGCACCCGAGGAGCTGAAGTTGCACTTACTATGACCTGGGATCAAGTCAAGGAAATAATGAGAGATGAATTTTGCCCACGTAACGAGGTCAAGAAATTAGAAGACGAGTTCCACACCCTTGCTCAGGATAGTGGGGAAAACCTTGCTTATAATACCCGCTTCCATGAGCTCAGCCTGTTATTGCCACATAAAGTCACTCCGCTACCTGTAGCCATCGAAAAGTATATCGGTGGTTTGCCCATGCAGATTCAAGACACGGTATGGGGAAGGAACCCTGCTACCCTTGAAGAGGCCAAACGTTTAGCAGCTACTCTAACTGATAATCACGTAAAGAACGGTACTTTGGTTCGAAAAAGCGAGAAAGCAAGTATTGTAGCCGCGGTAACTACCGAGAACCAGAAGCGTAAGACCAGGGATCCTGATGCAAACCTCACTCCACAAGCTTCTAACAAGAAACCTTATACAGGAAACCATCCATTGTGTAACACATGCAACCGACATCATCCCACTGCTTCAGCGTGTCGCTTGTGCACCAATTGTGGTAGGTATGGCCATCTAGTTAATACATGTCGCGAGACCCCAAATCCTAATGCCAACCAACCCACCAACCCTGCGCAGGCTACTAATCCTAATCGATACAACTATGGTCAATGTTATGAATGTGGAGACCCAAATCACTTCCGTAACCGATGCCCTAAACTGAACAGAGATCAAGACCCTCCAGCTACCTAACAGCAAGTCTCACCATTTGACTATTGGTTGCTTTTATGTATTGACTCTATTTGAGTAATAAATTCTAGCATTGAAATTTTTCTAAGAGTTGTTTACATGGTACAATCACAATACATGTTTGTTTGAATATGAACTAATCATCTAAACTTATACTGTGCTTGTTATACTTATAAACTTGCTTGTATAAACATATTATCAATTTGCAATCTATGTGCCATCATACCTTTTCAACAGTCGGGAGAGGCCCTGCAACCTGCTCCACGACTGGTGAAGGCTATCAAACCTACTCAACGATTGGTAGAGGTCATCATGTCTTTCCAATAGTCGGGAGAGGCCCTACCACCTGCTCAACGACTAGTGGGGACTATCGAACCTGCTTAACAATCGGTAGAGTCATAAAAGGACGCAAGACCCTAATGTAAGGTAAATTGGTAATTACGGTCCGGAACGTAATCATGAATTTACAGGTACATTAAGGTAGTGTGAAATTTTATCAAGATCTTTCGGTAGTCGACCAATTGTAAACCTGGTATTTTTCTTTTAACTTCGGGACGAAGTTTCCAAAAGTAGGGAAGACTGTAACATCGCACAAATTACCCCTAATTTTTCTACGTAAAAGCGTTACTTCATACGCTATCCCTTTATATATATATATATATGTGTGTATATATATATATATAGTAATAATAATAATAATATAAAAAAAATAATTATAACACTAAATCAGATTTTTTTTTAACAATGCAAAGTGCTCCAATCCATTGAACCATCCATGTTATCCGGTCCAATTCTTGTAAGCCCATTATAATTATTTGTTTATCTCCTCTGGCCCAAGATTTCCGGCCCACCCAACCAAGCCCACGAAACCTGGCCCAATAGCCCAACCCTCCTTCCTTTTTTCAGTTTAATCAAAAAAAAATGTGCCTCTGCTGGGTTTCGAACCCGAGTCAGCTACCACCCACACACACGCTTTCACTACTTGAGCCACACTGAATTCTCATTTCATTCTCATCTCATTAACTATTTAATATGTACATAGCCTTGTTCTTCTTTTCCTTCTGTTCGCTGCTGATGCTCAGCCGAACAACCACCACTAGTTGACTTTTAATTGATCTTAATATTGGAAACAATTAACTAGTGGAGCTCGCCTAAATAATTAACACCTCAATCCCGCGTCTGTTACACGTCAAAACTACGATTATCACGAACCAATTATGACCAAATTCGCGTCATTTCATTCATTAGGGTCAAACATTCCAATAATACAACCCAACCCACTATACTATAAATTAAACCTTGCTGGACCCTCACAACTCACCATTATCTCTTTCCCAATCCCCAATTCTTCATTTTAATCTTCTGTTCTTATTGTACGATCGCGTTTTTGACTTTTCAAGTTGACTAGCCGTTCGTAAACAATTCAACTTTGTAAGTTTAATTTCTGTTGTGGGTTTCATTGATCGGCCTACACACAATGTTTACCCCATGATTAATTGGGTTAACATTGTGTGATTTAATCAATTGCAAAAGCTAGGGCTCATATGTTTCATTTGGGGAAGAACACTGAACTCGCACATGTGTTATAATTTTAATAAACTGAAACCAAACACAACCACTGGTCTGGACCAAGTGGTTGTGCCTGGTGATTCTGACCCGGCTGACACAGGGTTCGAACCTTGGCAGCATCAATTTTTTTTCTTTTTGGTTATGTTTATTAAAGCTTTATATATATATTATTTGTATTTTATAAATTCATTTTAAAATACTAAAACTCTTTTAAAAATTCTACAAAAATTATTTTAAGTTAAACTAATAAAAAAGTTTAACTTACAATTTTTAGTTTTCAAAAATTTATTTATAAAATTCTATAAAAATATCAAAACGATCTTATAAATTCCCACAAAAATTATTCTAAGTTTTTATAACATTAAGCTTTTCAGAAATGATTTTTATTTCTGAAAAATCATTTATTTAATATTTTTAATCAATTTTTGTTAGTTTTAATCATAATTAAATCATAATAAATTCAATTTTTAATATTTTTGCACCAAAATTTTATACAAATTATTTCTGAACATTTAGATCAGAAATATAAATTTTTAAACTGTAAATTCTTTAATTTTAATATTTTTAAATATTAAAGTTAAATCTTGACAATTTGTTATAAATAGAATTAATATTCTATTTTAAAGAAAATAATATTATAAAAATTATTTCTATACTTTAAACACATTCTTGTGTCCATCTTAAAATTAAATTTCATAAAAAGAATTTTTGTTTATTTATTTACAAAAATTCTCTCAATTATCAAACGATTTTAATATTAATCAAACGAGCATTTATCCCCAAATTCGAAGCCCTAGAACATATACATTTGTAGACTAGATAGACTTATTTATTACCTTATTATAGGGTGATATTTAGCATTGTTTGGGCAACACATTATTCAATCTTTTCAAGAAGTATAACATTTTGCTAAGGTGAGTTTACATAGCCCCTTTACTCTATTTTCACTATTTTTGGGGTGAAACATGTTTAAACATTTTATACTATCATTTACTCATACTTACTTGTGATTCAATTACATTATCATTCTATCATTTGACTGTAACAAAAAGACACGGTACAATCATTAACAATGATCAAGCCGCCTGTTTAGATTATAGCGCTATAGGTCTGACAAACCCATCCCTCGCATAAATTCAGGGATGATCGATAACAGTAACAACATTTAACTAACTTGCGAGTTAGTCAACAGTCGACACAAGGTTTGGTTGTACAAAGACGCATTGTTACATGTCTGTATCATACTCTATCATCATACAACTGGGAATGTTGTACAAACTATTATTATTAAGCATTTACAAAAACCTATGTATTCTCACCAACTTTTGTTGACCCAAAATATTTTCAACCTAACATGTTTCAGGTTTTACTTGCTTGAAGATTTGAATTAATGCTTGAAGATGTGTGCATAGTTTTATTCAATTTGATGTACGAACTCTTGTAGAACAATTGTATGTAATTTATTTAAATCACTTGATGAAATTTATTATTCACCATGAGCTACTGAACAATCATCACTACGTGACATCCCGATGTTTCCGCCATCGGTTGGGGTGTTACAGTCTTTAACCAAAAGGCTCATTTAGTCATGTGTATGGTGGCGCCTGTGATGGTAGGTGGTGGTAACAAAGATGGTTGTGGTGGAAGGCGGTGGTGCTGGCACCAATAGTGATGGTAGGTAGTGGTGGTAAGTAATACGGTGTTGGGACTAAATAAACATAACTTTTATAAAAAAACAAATCGACATCATTTTCCATGCAAGTTTCCTTGTCATGATGAACTAACTGGGTTATAACCCAGTTAGTAAGTGCTCGGTTGAGGAAAATAGCTTGAAAGTTGGGACTACCAGGGGGGATTTCTTAAGTTGGGAGTATTTACGGCCAATTTGGCAAAGTTTGGATTAATAAAATGCAATATGCCTTCCATTTCGAATGTTATTTTCCTTCCTGATTTCACATTCAATTGTGAGAAATCGAATCCAATTATGCTGTTTGTTTAAGTTTTTCTTTTGCTTTTATGGAAATTCGGTTGAAAATCACATATACCAAAAATGAGCATCTGAATCGATCTAAACAACATTTTGAAATTTTGAATTGTCTCATACGCGTATGAGTTCATACGCGTGACAAACCCCACACGTATGAAGCTCATACGTGTACTATGCCATACACATGAAAATGATTCATACGCCTGCACATCAGATCTTTGGTGATTTTGTCAATCTGGTCATTTTTAAGCTGTTTTCGATGTTCTTGTTTTGTGTATGAGCCTGTGCAAATATGGAGTTTACTATTGGACTCAAACACAACATTGTCAAGCATCTGTACCCGAATTCAAGGAACACGTAGGATTATGCTGATGTTATCAACTTCTTCTGGCGTTCAAGAATCTTCTATTCCATTTCGACCCACTACACTCCGTATTTGAGTCATCAGAAGCAGCTTTGGGAAACGACGGTGTTGGATTGCGATCGTAATCCAATAGCGCTCATTGGAAGAATCAACGGACGTGAAGTTGTGGTATCTAAACAACATATTCGGGAAGCTTTGCATTTTGGTGACCAAGATGATTATCCGATCAAGTTTCCAAAGTATTTGGTGAGAGGATTCTTCAAGAGGCTCAAGTATGTTGAAAACATCAAAGATCTGGTTTATGCCGTCATTATAGATACTTCATGCATATCCTTATTCACTGCATAAGTACTAGAATCACCAGTTTTGATAAAGCCCGAAGACAATCTGCTCTGCAATGGTGGCCTTAATTTGAACAAGTCGTTCAACTACTCAGGTATGATCTTCTACCATTTGTGGGAGAACGTGGGTACCAAATATAGAAACAAAAGATTGATTATGTATCCAAGGTTCTTGCAAATGATATTTGAGGCTCAGATTCTAGATCATCCAAAGGTACAGAGAGATATTATGAAGCTGGAACACATGAAAGAGTAAGCTATCTTGAACCACCACATAATCATTATAGGAATGCAGATAGTGACTCAGATGTTGAGGTAGTTGATCCAGTTTCTGATGAAGACAATGATGATAATGATAATGATAATGATGAAGAGGGACACGTAGGAGATGTTGAGGGTGGTGAAGCTTTCCAGGGGAATCTTCCTAGGCCTTCAATGACCCGTGAGGTCCCATTTGGTTCTGAACTGACGTCTGCAGCACTTGAATCTGAATCTAGTGTTGCAGTTGCTTGTGAACCAACCTCAACAACAAATGTAGAAGCATAATCTTCCAGGCCTAGACCTGATAAGGAAAAAGGTATAGCTTCTACAGTTGAAGTGATAAGTCAGAATAAGGCTTAAGCAACTTAACCTTCTGGCAATGAGTATGACAGTGAGGATATAAAAGAGAAAGAAACCAAAGCTAGAAATCTTGCCAGGATTGCCAGAAGGGAACAAATTGGAGAGATTGAGGCAGGCCCATGAACTTGCGACCCTACAGGAACGCGAGGCACTGCATAAGGAAAGAGCAGAACGAGTAGATCTTGAATATACAGTGAGTTTAGATGAGTTGGATGCCAAACTAGAGGAAGAAAGACCTACCAGAAAACATGCTGCTGCTAGTTTGAGCGGATCCTTGATGGCAAGACTACTAAAGAAGAGAAAGAAAGCTGCTAAAGAGAAAACAGTCACCATCTAAGAACCAACTGCATCAACCACCCAACCTGAACAAACCAAAACAACAAGAAAATCCAAATCCAGAAAAACCAGAGCTACCAAATCAGTAACCACAACCTCTGAAACCACAATATCCACTCCCACACCATCTACTAGATGAACTGCAATCTTCATTGAGTTTGTCTCAGTTGCAGCTTTTGTTCCAGCTACTTTTACCACATTTGAACCATCAATTGACTCTGTGCTTCAGAGATTATTTTCTAAAATCAGAGTCCCTAAGTTTCTAACCTCCCAACCTACTGAACAAGCTCCCTTCATGATTTCTATATCACCTGTTCCAACCACAACAGCTGGTCCATCACTCCAGACTCAGATTAACAACCTGGTGAGCATGTTACACATGTAGGTTGCATAAAATCCGGAGAACCAACGTTGGATAGCCAAATCTGAGCAGCAAGATCGAAAGTTCCTGACCATTATCAATGAAACAAGGCCAGAGAACAAAATACTGTTTGCAACACTTGATGCGGCGATGCTCAAGCTATCCAGCTGTAACACCCCAACCGATGGCGGAAACGTCGAGGTGTCACGTAATTACTATTGCACAATAGCACATGCTACTAAAAGTTTCACATGTTTTATTTATCTCAAATGGTACATACAGTTATAAATTGAGTGATACAACAATCTCTAAATATTTTCTAAGGCTTCATGCATCCTATGTAATCCAAAAGCTCGTAAATCCTCCATGCAATAATGAATCCTGAAACATGTTAATTTGGAAAGGGGGGGAGGTCAACTATAAATAGTTGGTGAGAATACATAGGTTTTGTCATGGCATAAAAAAACATAGTTTATGTAGAAATTAGCATGTTAGAGATGTATCTAGGACAACTTGTGAGAACAAAACCCACTGGGAACTAAGTTTGCATACCAACTAAGTGACTAAAAATGAATCAATGAATCTTTGTGTCAATGAATCTTTGAATCAATGAATCTTTGAATCTTTGTATCAATGAATCTCATGTATCAATGAATCTCAAATAGCATGTTTACCATAGTTAAGTTCAAGACAAGTGCACAAAGATAACACACAAAGAGTTCATGTAATTGCTTATTGTATCAAGAAAAAGAATTTGAACATGTCTCACCACAAAAATGTAAAACAGTAAAAATGGGCTATGTAAACTCACCTTAGCAAGAGCGTTGAATTGTTGAAATAGTCTAATTGTGGCACAAAAGTTCCCAAGTATTACCGTAAGTTCAAGGCAATAAAATAAGTGTTAGGAAAACTTAAAAATCTAAGTTTTCTAGTCTATAGACATTCTAGGGTTTCTAATTTTTTTTGGGGGATATATGATTATTTATTATTTAAATAAATAATTTTTAGTTAAATAATAAAAAAGGAAATCAATAAAATAAATCAAATAAATGAAATTTTTGAAACCCTTGGTCTAATTTTAATTTACGAAAATAATAATGAGTGAAAATAATTGTTAATGATTTATTTTCATAATAAAAGATTTAATAATGCATTAAAACAAATAAGTAAATAATACTCAAAAATATAAATTTCATCATTTTCAGAAAGAAGAATGATATTTCTGATCAAAATTATATAAAATAATTTGTGTGACATTTTTGGTGCTAAAATGATGTAAAGCGGGTTTATTATGAATTTATTATGTTTAAAACAAGTTTAATTGTCCAAAAAAAATAGCTAAATAATATTTTTTAGAGAATAAAAGTCAAATTCCAGATCTAAAATATTAGAAATAATGCTTGCGAAATTTTGGTATAAAAATGATTAAAATGGATTTATAATGTATTATTTACGATTAAAACAAAAATAGAATATTAAAAATAATTAAATAATAATTTTCGGAAATAAAAATCATTTTATAAAAATTTCAAGTTTAATAACCTTGAAATCATTTGTATAAAGTTTTTGGATCAGGTTTGGTATGTTAAACGTATTATGTTTAAAACAAGTTTAATTATATGTCAAAAAAAATTGTTTTAGAAAACAAATGCCATGTGTGGGGATCGAAGAGGGGACCTGAGGCGGCCCTAAGCTTTAACACAGATCAGTTGAACATCTGATCTGTGCGATTTTTTTGAAAACTTGTGGAGTTTATTTGTATTTAACAACATATCAGCAAGACCCTTCTTCCCCAAATTAAACTACAAAACCCTAGTTCCTATGTGAATTCAATTGAACCCGATTAAGCCACTGATAATTCAATAATTATTAGGTCTTTGTTTTGGATTGTTAAGAGGACCAAAGATTAGTGAGTGAATTAGGGGTGTTCAGAAAAAACCAAATAAAAACCATAAACCAAACCGTAACCGAAAAACCGATCCGAATAATGAATTTGCTGTTTGGTTTGGTTGTTGGTTCTACATTTTTTTTTAATTTAGTTTATTCGGATAACCAAATAAACCGGTAAACTAATAAATTATTAAATAAAAATAATGATATTTAATAAGCCATATATATTGATGAGAAAGTTATTCTTAAAGCTAAATTGAAAAATCAGTTCATAGAGTTAGTTTGACGACTGATAAATGGATGTCTTTACAATGAATCAATTATATATGTCTCACTGCATATTATATTGATCAAAATTGGAGTTTACAAAAAAAAGTAATAGCCTTCCAATAAGATAGTGAATGTGGAGGATTCAAATAGCCAAACTTTAAAATAGTTTGGCAGTGTTGAAGATACATTTCTAATTTCTATGATGTTTATGTTTGTGTGTAAGACTATTTTCCGGATTTGTTTGTTTTATTTTGCTTTTAAACTTTCGTTTACTATATATTGCGTGATTTTATATTTTGGTTTATATTAATTGCTAAATTTCTATTCGGATTTCAAAACACAAAGGTGTATAAGTTAGAGAAAAAAAACTTCGGTTCAATTTGGTTGAAATTGGTTTGTTTGGTTTTAAACCAAACCAAACCGAATTCAATTTGGTTGAATTTGGTTCGGTTTGCACATTCCTAATTTGGTTTGGTTTGGGGTAAAAAAAATTGAAAACCGAATAAACCGAACCAAATAAACCAAGTAAACCGTAAACCGAACCGATGAGCAACCCTATTAGACTTACAGGTTTGGAAGCCTTCAACACGACGGGTCAACAAAAAGTCAAAGATTGTTCAACCCGATTACATAACGTTTGATAGTGAGATTTAGGAGAGGAGAAATGGTAGTCGGTCCATTCTGTGTGTGGAGGATGGTTCAATTTATAATAAAGATGCATAAATGGAAGGTCGACTCACGTTTGGTCAAAAACGCGTGTATTGAGCTCGAATTCATAGCGAAATACACGACTTGATGAGCTGGAAACGAGCGGGATTGATTGCTGCTCCTTTAATATTCCTAATTGTTACCAAAACAGAGCAGGGGCACTTCCAGATTTGAAATATGGTGTCGGTGGGTCAGGTTTCTTTGTGGTCGGGTCTGGTCACAAACCAGGTAAGGGGAAGGCTGGTTGTGCTATTGGTGGGCTCAGGTAGGTGGGCTTAGCAATGGGTTTAAAGTGCTTGGATTATGGTTATGTTATTGAAGTGAGTTTTATAAATAAGTAAACTTTATAAGTATCTCTTTTTTTTAATATAAAACTGAAAACATTTATATTATCATTATAATTGTTATTATTATTTTTTTTATTTTTAATTAGAAATAAACCCACAAAGAGATTACAAGTGGACGATTGGTAAGCGGGCAACAAGCTGCGCCGCCACCCCCTTTTGGATAGAAAAACCTACCCTACTAAAAATAAAACTTTGGTCCCTGACTGTCGAGCAATTACTATGTGTCACCTTTTGTACCCGATCTAGAAATCGGATGGCTTCGGGGGAAAGGCCCCCAAAGGTATCAAAAGCGAAGGGTACAAAGACATGTTGGTTTTCCAGGCAAGCGTTTTCATGTTTAGCGACTTTCTTTGATTCAGCTTTCAAGACTGCTTGCCCCGCTACGAACCCTACATCCCGAAGCCCCATCAGAGGGGACACCTCAGTGAGGTCAACACACACATGCTTACCTTGAGCCCATCCGAACACAAGGACATCCGCTGGTCGTAAGGTGGACCGCCCGTCTAGCGGGTCCGTTAGAAAATTAACGGGGTCTTCTTTCTTAGCTGAAATCCCAGCCTTCCGCAAAACATCCCACAAGGCATCCCTAACTAAGTCATATCGGTACTTAAATCCCGGCATTTCCTTACAATGTAGGGCGTGTTCCCCAAATTTATCCAAGCAAGCTTTCTTACAAATCGGGCACGACTCGTCAACAGGGAACATAGGGATCATAATTCTGTACTTCAAGATGGCCCGGTATTCGATAGCTGACATATGCTGCCCAAGCCCATCGATCGGGAGGACAGTTAGGAAATCTTGAGCATGTGCCCCTTTGAGGCATTCGAACACCGCTTTCTGATGGGGGGGTCATACCAAACTTCTCTTCCATATTGTGAAGGGTTTTCTGGGTAAATGCACTCGCCAAGGTTTTTTGAGCTTTCTTGGGGGCGGTGTCTTTATCCATGAAACTGCCCAGGTCAAGATCAGGAAGAGAGTTGCAAACAATGTCTAGCGCTAGCTTGTAATCTGAGTCAATCCCCACCACGTCACTGCTCCTTAAGATGTGGTCTTGCAACTTCCAGGACTGCACCCTGGAGGCAACAAAGGCATATGCAGCTGCGTCCTCTGCCGAACAGAGCCCAAGCCCTCCCGAACATATCGGCAAGGACGCCACCCGCCATTGAAAATCGCCAAAAAACTGCCCCCTACATCCGACAATATCTTCAATAGCCTCACGTAGCCCCTTGTAGAAAATAGATACGGCTTCAGTAACAAAGTCCAGTTGACACGTCCGAAGACCAAATAATAGCTTAGAGATCCCCATGCAAGAGCGGAGCAGAAGGAGTTCACTTTGGGGATCCCGCAGCTTCTCAAGAAGACCTATCAGATCCACAGCTCGTCGAGCTCTTTTAACCGCCAATGAACTAATATAGCCTCCATCTCGGCTTACGCCCCCCTCGAGGAGTTTCACACCCCTTTCGGGTCTCCCAATGTTATCAGCGAACAATCCAGGTTTCCTTTTCGCTCCATTGCACGATGGCCAAAAGACTTCCGATTTCTTAACATTAAGCGCAAGCCCCAAATTCGGCCCCTCGTTTTGAATAATCTCCAAGGCTTTGGCCACTTCTTCAGCCTCCTTTATAATCGTACCGTCGTCTAAGTACCAAGCATGAAAGCGGAGGGAGCAACATTCTTCCACACGAAGGACTAGTGGGTGCAGGAAAAGCGTGAACAGGAGCGGTCCCAGAGGATCCCCCTGTTGGACCCCGGTGGAGGCCCCAAAGCAAGTATCACCCACGTATAGCCTTGCAGGTTGAGTATAAAGAAACTGGACCCAAGGGTAGATTAATGGGCAGCGAACACTAACTTCATGCAGAAGATGTGTACGGTCGACCAAATTGAACGCGTTTGAAAAATCAACAGTGAGCATGGCCAGCGATCCGTTGTCGTGGGATGCATTTAATAACCTATTTGCACTGTGAAGAATGGCCTCCGCCCCATTGGAGACCCCAACTCCAAATTGATAATCCCCCAAGTAAGTCGCCATCTCCTTCCCAACCTTACGCATAGCAACTTTAGAGACTAACCTCCGCCAGATAGCCCCAATTGCTATAGACCTGATCCCGTTGTCAGGTTTTAGCAACGGGGTTATGGGGGCCGAGGAGATGAACTCCGCTAGGATCCTCGGACAAAGCCCCCTCAACCAAAGGTTAACCACTTCGATAATAACCACCAAGAGGTCAGAGGGTGGCGAAGAACCTTGTTCACAAAGCGCATCTAAAATATGTTGTGCCCGAAGTTCATCTCTCCCGCAAGAAGTCCCTCTAGGGAATGATTTAATACTTCCTAGCACACATTCAGCATCAACTTGCAGGGCACCTTCAATGGGTAAGACATGAGGCAAAGCGGGGAGGGGGGTCCACGACAGGATGTTTATCGATAAGCGCTTTCAAAGTGGCATCCCCGAAGGGTGCTACCCCAGAGGAACACAAAACCTTGACCGCTGCCGTGAAATAACCATCCGCTACCTTCCGCAGACATTGCTTAATACAGTCATCGTTTTTAGAGGCTGGTTAGATAGAAGCCCTCCCAGCCAACCCTTCCGGAGACTGCTCGAGAAGGGAAATGGCAAGCTCCCCTAGCCCAACCCCATCTTTCCTGATAGCCAATGACCGCATGATACTATTGCACTGCAAGGACTTACGGTTTCCTGATCGTCGTTCTTGCTTTGAAGTCAGCCGAATAACCCGCAACGTGCACCGAGGCAACAACAAAAGCGCCACCCAGGCTTCCACATATCCAGGGGTAGCCACCACCGTTTGACCAAAGAAAAAAGACGTTCTAGAAGGTGGGATGCTCTTAACAGTCGTTATTGGCAAAGCAAAAAGACGTTCTAGAAGCCCGATATCCACAGCTACCGTTTGACTAAGTTCTAGTTGGTTCTGGACCAAGTTTGTGCGAGGTTTAGGAATCCCTACAATAAAATCCTCCACACACCCGGTGTCATGGGAAAACTTCGTGACTCCGTCTTTGTGATGGCATCCTCTACTGAGAGCACGCAGGGACATGCATCATGCACACAACCATTGATTAATACCCCGTAGGGCCTGACCCACCTCCTCAAAGAGGGCACTATCCTCAGAAAATGCATTACGTAGAGTTGCTCTACAGTCATCCCAACCTAGATGGTCCCATTTAAGGTGGGCCAGCAGCCGGGAGCTACCAGATGCACCGAACTGGCAAGTGTGAAAAAACTTAAATGGACACGAAAATGCTTCTGCAGCAGCACTAGGTGTGGCCGCCTTAGGAGATCGACGACGCCTCCGAGTCGAAGAAGGCATGACAAGCAAATCCGACTCGAGATGAGTGGGGATTTAATGATAGAAAAACGCCACCAAGACTGTTCGTCGGCAACCCGCGGTTGCCGACTTTTCAGCGCGCTAAGAACGGTTAAGCCATGGACCTCTGACCAATAGTACAAGATTTATTTATGTTTGTAAATAAATAAATCTCACCGGTTTAATTAATTATTATTATTAAACCACTAACTTGACTTGATGAGTAAATGGAAAAACTAGTGGGGATCAAAGGTGGACCCACACCCTAATACAATAACCCACCAAACAATACATCTAGAAAGAAAAGAATGTTTGGTTAGAACAAAAACAGGGGGTCGAAAGAAGGATTCAATAATAAAAATAATAAATCTGAAGAGGTCGAATGTAAAGATTTGAAGAGGCAAATCGGGGTCGAATGAAAATGTGTATAGTTTATTGAGAAAACTTACTATGTATAAGAAATTCATAAACTTTGACGTGTCTAGAAATTTTTAGGAATGACGGGTAATAAATATATGGTTATAAAAATACATGAGAATGTAACATAACGGATGGAAATTTTTATTAGCTTAAAATTTATGGAAAATTCCATAAGGTTACACCAGCAATGAGCAAGAGATTCGCTTGTTAACAGAATCTCGTGATGAAACAAGGAATCATCTTGCCATTGTCGAGTCTGAGTACCAAAAGTTGAAGAAGCGGGTTGACAAATACTTCAACAACCACAAGAGACACAGGTTGGGTAACGGAGATGATGGTGATGACAGTGATGATGAGGAAGATGATGAAGAGGAAGAAGATGATGATCATCATGAATCAGGGAAGGATAGATCTGGGGACGATGAGGAAGATCCAGGTAGTGATGGTGGTGCTAAGGCCAGGAAGACTAAAACGGCGATGCACAGTTTAGGGAGAGACGTGTGAAGAAAAATGAGGATGGAGGTGGTAAGACCGGTGCAGGAGAATCTTTTTCGCAGCCTGGCCCGACAGAAGAGGATCTCTGGTTATTCAGGGAAGTTTTTGCATCCAAAGATGTTCCACTTAAATGGACGCAGGCTTTCTATAATATATTTTTCACTGATGATGACAGAACCTAGTAACGAAGCCGTATATGGATCTGGAGTAAGGTGAAATACCTCCAGAGCCATCAAGAGCAGAGGTTGCCCAAATCTTCGGTCTCCCATATGAAAAAGTAATTCCAACGGACAATGCTAAAAAGTTTAATGAAGATGATCCATTGGAAGATATTAAGATCGGAGACATCACCGAAGAGGAATATCCGGAGTATGTTCAAGAGAATGAAGAAGTTGGTGTTGAGATCTCTATGCCTACACGCGAAGATTTTGATATTATTAACAGATGATTAATGAATCAACCACTTGAAGCTGAACCAGAATCGAACCAAGACAAAAAGAGAAGGCTTCAAGCTGCTTGTGAAGTGTGGTACTCAAGGAGAAAGCCCGAGCTAACACAAGCTAAGAAGGCTAACCAGAAATGGGATCTCATGTCTGGTAATATCATTAGTTGGATGTACGTGGCATAGGCGAATGCTATAGGGATCAAGTTCGAGACCGGTATTCGATATTTTTCAAGTGTTTACAAGATTAAGTCCCTACCATACTGGTATTTTCGTGATCTTGCCAGATTGAAGCCAATCAAGACGAAAAACAAGCTAGAGATGTATTGATGTGCTATGTATGGTCTATAAAATATAAACAATCTAGACACCTAGTAATATAAAATAGACTCAACTAAACTCGACCACACGATAGGCAAGTGTACCTATCAATGCAGTACAGACTAAGTAAGTCCGAGTATCGAACCCACAGGACACTAATAGAAAACAAAACTAGACTCAACTAAGACTTAACAAATTTGGTTTATAAAATGGTTTTTGGTTTTTTAAATAATTAATTAAAAGAAATAAAATAATTAAATAAGATAAATAGACAGCAAGGATAATTGAGGAAAATGTCAGGATAGGAAGGCAACTACCTAGGCCAAGAATCCTACATGCAAACTCACAACTCTCGGTAATGGAAAACTGAATGGCCACCAGATTCTAAAGATAACTTAAGAAGCCCTAAGACGTGCTAGATCTCCTCCCGGTCTCACTAACACACCCCAAAGAATCCTAAAGAATAAAACACTGGCTATCTAGCTCGGATCACCTCCCGGTCTCACCTCACTAAGAATGTAAAGGTACTCTAATGACTCGATCACCTCCCGGTCTCTCTAATCACAATACACCCGAAGATGTAAAGGAGTAATTTAATTGGGTTAACTATGACTTGGAATTGCAAGAAACTAAAGACAACTAGGATAGGATCACCTCCCGGTCTCACCTAAAACCCAACACCTAAAGCTCTAGACAACCCAACATTCCATCACCTCCAGGTCTCAAGAATGGAAGAATACTTAAGTCCTCTAAAGTCTCTAATTAAGTTCCTATGGCTTTCGGATCCAAAACCACAAACTAAGCTACAAGCACCAAGCAGGTAACTCTAATAATCATCCAAACATGAAAGACATTCACTAAGACGATTATGGAACTATCAATGATAATAAATTAGACCTAAGTACGTACACACATCATAATAAACACCAACTAAATCGTTACCAAAACATTAACCGTTCAATAAATAATCCATTAACCAAGGAGCAGTGGGCTTATACACTCTCGTGGGCTCTACCTGCCTCTCACTCTCTCTATCCACCACCACTCTCTCAGAAGGACCCTCACTGCTAGACACAAGACTGGATGTAGCTACTCTAGAAGGTGTCCTAGCAGGTGTCTCTAACTCTATCTCCTCATCTACCGGTTCCTCCTCATCCTCACCCGGTATCTCTACTCTCTCAGTCGCACCCCTACCACTACGAGTGCTCACAGCCATCGCCGTACCCTTAGGGTTCTCCTCAGTGTTACTAGGGAAAGTACCTGGTGACCTAACAGAGAGTTTCTGTGAAATATCTCCTACTTTTCTCTCTAGGTCTAACAAAGTATTCTGCTGGTTCCTAGCTCCTCAAGTTTCTGAGTGGTTTGCTGGTCTTTTGCAACCAGCTGAGTGAGCATCTGACTCTGACTAGCTATCATCTCCTCTATCCTCTTCAAACTAGACCCTGAATTATCACCTATTTCTCCCCTATCAGACCTCCACCCAGAATTAGATTGGTTCCTCCACCCCGAGTTATAACTATTACCATTTCCCTGGTTAGAACTCCCCAAATAATCTACATGCTCACGGTTTCCTACTGGGCAGTCTATGGTGCCGTGTCCACCCCTACAAATCTCACACTTGAGTGCACTCATCTTAAGCTCTTTAACCTCTCTCGCTAAAGCCTCTATAGCAGCAGCCATACTAGTCTCAGGAGTAACCTGATGAACACCTCTAGTGGTGGAGGAGGTAGACCTAGTAATAGGGATGGAATCCCCGTTGGCTGGGTTCTGCTGTTCAGCTAGAGCAAAACTCTCAAACATGTCATTACACTCACCAGGGTCTTTTTTATCCATAATGTGCCCCCCAGCAGCAGTGTTAAACATCTGTCGCGTAGCATAAGTGAGGCCATTGTAGAATTTCTCTACAAGGGCCCAATCAGAAAGTCCATGCTGGGGACACTTGTTCAACAAAATGTTGAACCTCTCCCAGGCCAAGTGGTTTGGCTCGTCTGGATCCATTCGAAAGGAGTGGATCTGATCCCTAATGCGAGCGGCCTTAGAAGGAGGATAATTTTTTTTTAGAAACTTGGTCTTCAAGTCTTCGCAGGTAGTGATGGAATCCTGGGGAAGAGTATCCAACCAAGTGGCAGCACGCCCAGACAGAGAAAATGGCAAAACTTTAAGATAGATCGTGTCTGGGGTGACACCTGTCAAACCAAAGGTGTCACAAATGCGCACAAAACGATATAGATGGCCTGGAGCATCCTCATCATCCAGACCATTGAACTGGGCGGTATGGGCGATGGTGTTGATAACATGTGAGGGGATCTTCCAGGTGTGGTTATTGGGCATGGCAGTCCGAGTAATTGGAGTTCTCACTCCCGTGGCTCCCTCACAGGCCATCTGGTTGACAGTACGTCTAGGTGGTGGTGGTTGAGCGTCGCCCATGATAGTAGCAGGGAGAGAAAAACGTACCTTTTTGGCTCGGTTGACAGCACGATGAAGTTCCCTCCGCATGTCAGCAATGTCTCGCTCGGGCTTTGGTATGATCGGCTCAGATGGTCCCTGCGAACGAGTACGTGGCATAAAACTGCAAGACAGATAGGAAAAAAAACGCGTAAAGAAGAACAAAAATAAATAAAGTATAAACAACAAATAAGAAAACACAAAAAGAAAATAAAAACCTAAGACTCTCTAGACACGCTAAAAACAAAAAAGACTCAAATAAGACCAATTAATTAATGAAGTCCAAATCAACGCTAGTTTCGCAATCGCCAAGTGTCCCCGGCAACGACGCCAAAAACATGATGTGCTATGTATGGTCTATAAAATATAAACAATCTAGACACCTAGTAATATAAAACAAACTCAACTAAACTAGACCACACGACAGGCAAGTGTACCTATCAAATGCAGTACAGACTAACTAAGTCCGAGTATCGAACCCACAGGACACTAATAGAAAACAAAACTAGACTCAACTAATACTTAACAAATTTGGTTTATAAAATGGTTTTTGGTTTTTTAAATAATTAATTAAAAGAAATAAAATAATTAAATAAGATAAATAGACAGCAAGGATAATTGAGGAAAATGTCAGGATAGGAAGGCAACTACCTAGGCCAAGAATCCTACATGCAAACTCACAACTCTCGGTAATGGAAAACTGAATGGCCACCAGATTCTAAAGATAACTTAAGAAGCCCTAAGACGTGCTAGATCTCCTCCCGGTCTCACTAACACACCCCAAAGAATCCTAAAGAATAAAACACTGGCTATCTAGCTCGGATCACCTCCCGGTCTCACCTCACTAAGAATGTAAAGGCACTCTAATGACTCGATCACCTCCCGGTCTCTCTAATCACAATACACCCGAAGATGTAAAGGAGTAATTTAATTGGGTTAACTATGACTTGGAATTGCAAGAAACTAAAGACAACTAGGATAGGATCACCTCCCGGTCTCACCTAAAACCCAACACCTAAAGCTCTAGACAACCCAACATTCCATCACCTCCAGGTCTCAAGAATGGAAGAATACTTAAGTCCTCTAAAGTCTCTAATTAAGTTCCTATGGCTTTCGGATCCAAAACAACAAACTAAGCTACAAGCACCAAGCAGGTAACTCTAATAATCATCCAAACATGAAAGACATTCACTAAGACGATTATGGAACTATCAATGATAATAAATTAGACCTAAGTACGCACACACATCATAATAAACACCAACTAAATCATTACCAAAACATTAACCGTTCAATAAATAATCCATTAACCAAGAGCTATAAAATTAACATGTATTCATCATTGCTGGCCTAGGTAGTAACTAAAGTGTAGCCAATAATATTCATGACAAACGATAAAAACATAGTCTTGGTACCAAAGTAACACATAGTCATAAAGTTTAGAACACAAAGTAATAAACGAAAATAACCAATATTGTGTAGCCTCGATCCCTAGCCTTCCTGCCTTCCTTTTTCCTCTCTAAAATATGCGCAAGCTGCTTCTTGACCTTCTGTCGATTGTATTCCTCTTTTGCGGCTGATAATTTTTCGCAAAAATAATGATGCTCTACCTTTTATAATTACTTTCCGCTAAACCCTTGTAAAATTCCTTCTATTTTTCTTTGTGTGGCCTACTCACAAGATTATGGGCCAAGCCCTTATTGCATTCATTCTTTTCTTTTTCTCATTTTTGTGGTGACATATGAGACTTGGTCTCTTTTCATAACTAAGTGTCATTATTATTATTATTATTATTATTATTATTATTATTATTATTATTATTATTATAGATAGTATTATACTCGGTTCTTTCGACTCAGGTGTTCTTGACTTGACCAAAGTTTCTCGTCTACGCTCCAACGTCAATGAACACCTGCTCTCAAGTGTTCGTGTCTTGATTAAATTTTTTTATTTTGAGCTCATTTTCCACGAAACCTATAAATTAGTAAAATAAACAAATAAATAATAAAAACGACATGAAATGAATAAAAACCGAACCAAATAATATACAAAATACATAGGAAAAGAGATGTGTTTTGCAACACATCAAACATCCCCACACTTAAACTTTTTTCGTCCCCGAAAAAGACTGCAATGGAATCATAATGAGGACTCTTGGTTTCAAAAACTATTAGGTTCATTAATTAAGATTTAATCACGCATCAACCAAAATTGTCAGTATTGTTGTCCACCTAAACCCAACCACCAGCTAATCAGGCCCCAATCATGTAAAGCAATTAAGTTCATATTATTACAATCAATCTATGTGTCTCACACTCAAGATATCCAGCTTCACCTACTCCCACCTTAAGCTTTCGAAGTAAAGATTAAACCATATAGATTTACTAACCACTGCAAACTAAACTCGCTAATGTATTAGAAATTAAATTTATGATGGATGATGGATGAAGTTTATGAGCTTAGACACATTTGTTTTTTTTTTTTTCATACCTAACCCAGAGGTTGTCTCAATCAGAGTGACAATCCCCAAGAGTGACAGCATGAGCTTCGGTATTTTTTTTTACTTGACCTCGAGGGAGTTTCGATCAGAGGCTTCAGTTTTTTTTTTTTTGGTCTAGCTCAATTGATGGACATGTGGATTTTATTTTTTTGGGCGTCACTTTTCACCGGATTTATTCTCATAAAAAGGATCAAGTGTGCCATTTAATTAATAATACATATGGGCTTTCAACCTACAGTGGTACCTCTAATTACTATCAGCGGTTTCAGTTCTATCGTTTCTCCTAAGATGAGAACCCACAAGTTCATGATTTATTAAGGTATATTAAGAACAATCCTAGGACCTTTCAATGCTAGCTGGGCCTACCGACACATCTTAAGCAAACACGCTTTCAATCTATTTATATTCTCATATATATAATATTTTAAAAACCAAAAATCCCAATTTTACTATCATTTTCCATATAAAATGCTCAAAAAATCAGGGACATTTTTCAATTTTTTTTAAAATTTTTAATTTTTTTTTTGAATTTTTATAATTTATGACTCAACTACCTAAAAATAAAAACAAAGTTTCCATCCCCACACTTGAACGACACATTGTCCTCAATGTGTGAGTAGGAATAAAACAAAGTAGAAATAAAAAAATATAATACAAAGGAACAGACTCCCCTGAATATAAGCATTGTAGCTGCAAGCGCTCTGAAGTTGTCCATCCAAACCAGGCTGTATAGCATTTCATTCGCGGCCTCTGACTCAAACCTGACAAATAAAATCTAAAAAGAAAAGATAAAAACAAATGGTTGTCTTAAATGATTGTTGAGTCGTCCCCACCCGAATGGAGATTGAGTACGAGTGGCTAGATCCAAACCTTCAATAAAATATATTAGACAAACCAATGACTCAAAACTGACTCTCTCCATCATCCCCACACTTGAAGGAAAGATATTCCCAAAGTGAGTTAAGAGAAAACTATCTCAAAATAAAAATAAAAGACTCAAAAAAAAAAAAATACAGACTCAACCGACTCAATATACAAAAATGCAGGAACATACTTGAAAGGCAAGATGGTGGAATGTGGTGGTTGATGGTGAAAACATGTGGTGAAATGACAGTGAATGGTGGTGGAAGAAAACAGGGTGGAAAATATTTTTTTTCTAATCATCTCGCGTGACGTGAAGGACACTGGTGATTTCAACGTGCGTCGTGAGCGAATAAAATATAACTGTTAGGACAAAGAGGATTGGTGAAACCACTTTTGTAAACCTTAGTCTAATTCACTTCTGTCATTTTGGCTAAGTATAGAAGTACTGAAGAGAAGACAAGAAACTGCTGATTAGAAGATATGAGAAGTGCTGAAGTTGCAGAAGTTCTGAAGTCCAAACCAGACAAGTTCACTTCAGAAGTACTGAAGACAAAACTACTCTTCAGTAGTTGTCCTTCATCAGCACTTAGCAATAGATATTTCCCACCGCCTTTTTGCATCAGTAGTTTGTTGTTTAATATTACTTTTAGCTGTATTTGTTTCTTTCAATGTTGCAACTTGTGCAACTTGTCACTGTAGTTTCTATGCTTGCTTTTTAGGCAAGATACATGCATGTAATCGTCTATAAATAGGAGGCTTCAACCTTCTATTTTAGACATTGATTTTCAACAGAAAAATCCTTCAAACACTCTCATTGTTATATTCCATTTCTGTATTTATTGTGAATCTCTCTAAGTATCTAATTCTCATTTACAACTTAGATTCATAATAAATACTTTGTCATTTATTAGTTTCAAACATCAAGGGGGAGTTATAACTCTGCCTTAGTGTAAAAAGTGTTGCTTTAACTTATAACATTCCGCTGTGCTTATAATCTGATTTACAAGGACTTGCTAAACACTTAAGTGTCAAGATAGCAAGTTCTTACTTAGCAAACAGAGCAAACTGATCCAACAATTGATATCAGAGCATTGGTTTATCTGATCACATATCAATCTAACAAATTGAGAATCAGACACAAAGCTCTTATTGATATTCAATAAAAAGATCAAAAGTTCACTTTTTATCAATATCCATCACTTAAAAGAGTCATCTGACAAATCTATACTCTTTAAAAATGGATCCACATAATACTGGTTCTGCCACCAAACCTGCCATGCTTGTGAGAAATGAGTACAATATATGGCAAAAGAGAATGGCACATACCTTGTCACAAACCAACACAGGTTGTTGGAGATCTGTGATATATGGTCCACACAAACCAGTAAATATAAATCTTGAAACTAAAGAAGGGATTCCAAAGGATCCCAAAGACTATACAGATGAGGATTTCCTAAAACTTGAGCTAGATGCTAAGGCATTCTCTATGTTGGCAATGGCTCTCCCAAATGAAATATACTCTGGCCTTTTACATTGTGAAAGTGCCAAAGAACTTTGGGACTGTCTTAAAGAACAGTTTGGAGGAACTGAAGAGGTGATTGCCAACACCAGAGAAATTTTGGCTCAACAATATGAAACATTTGCTTATATTAATGGGGAAACTTTGACACAACAATTTGAAAGATTCTCCTCATTAATCTCTGAGCTAAAGTTAAATGGTCAGACCTATACAACAGTATCTATGTTACATAGATTTTTAAGGTCTCTACCTGACAAATGGGAAACTTACTCCATTGTCTTAAGATCCTCACCAGATTTTAGCTCCCTCACTCTTACAAAACTCCATGGGAGATTACTTACTTTTGAGAGAGAAATCGATCAAAAGAAGAAGTTACAAACTTCTGGTAAAACTGCTGATGACTACCTACCAGGTAGTACAGCACTTTTGGGACAAGATTCACCAACTTGTTCCTATGGATCTTATGACAATATTGACATAACCACTGGGATCTCATCAGAAAGATCTTTCCCAGGTTATGACAATGATGACCAAAGTCAAACTGCTGATAATCTATGTTTTATCATGGATGATTTGAAAAATTTTAGCAGTGATGACTTAGAAGAAATGGACATATACTGGCCATGCTAAGCATTAAAACTAACAAGTTTTATAAAAGGTCAGGAAGGAAATTTCCAGGATTGACCAGTAATACAAAAATTGGTTTTGACAAATCTAAACTGAGATGTCACAAGTGTCAGAAGTTGGGACACTTTGCTAGAGAGTGTAGAAGCTCTAGCTTTAACCAATCACAATCTGGAAATAACTATAACCCCAATTATAATAGGAACAATGGAACTCAAGGGAGTGCTCATTTTGTACAGGCACAAGCTCCTCAACAGCAATATATGCCTCAAGTACAATATGTTCAAGTGCCTGCTCAACAGATGCAGAGCCAACAATCAATCCCTCCCTTTCCAGCTGCTCAACTTCCTCCACAGCCTCAACAACCCCCTCAACAAAGTCTCTTTACCTCGGGGTATGTTGACTGGAGCAGTCTCCCTTATGACACCACAGAGTGCAATCCTGATGCAGACAACAAAGTGTTTGACATCAACTGGGGAGAACCAGACAATGGCAGAAAGAACTTTGCCTTAATGGCATTTGAAGGCTGTACCTCAAAATCTGCATTGTCTCAGGTATCAAAAGAATCTTTGACAAAACTTTGTTCAAACTCTTGCAAAGAAACTTTTGCTCTCATAAGAGAGACAAACGTGCACCTACAAGGCAAAGCCAACGATTTAGAAAGAAAATACACACAGATAAAATGTGATTTAGAAAGAAAACTGTGTGCTAAAACAAAAGAGGTTTCTAAATTAACTGACTCTGCTATTGAAACCCAAGCACAAATCAAAATGATGCTAAATGACCTGGGAGATGTCAGACAAGAGCTTGCTGACACCAGGATCACTTGTGAAAAATGGGTGGAATCTTGTAGGGGGTATCAACTATTGCTAAACAAACAAAGTGCTTCAAATGTTAAGTTTGGCATAGGATACCATCATGTTGAAACACCAACAGATTTTTCTCCCAAAACTACTGAAGATGAGAGAAGAATTGTTTCAAATGAAACTTCTGAAGGGAAAGAATGCACATCTTTCCATGAAAACTTTCTAAACAGAAATCCTGGCATTTTTAAAGAAAGTACTTCAGAAGTATTTACAAAAACTGACAACAAGCCATCAGTAGTTTCATCTACTTCAGGAGTTGAGACCCTGAAAACTACTGATGAGCAAAATCTTTTCACAACTGTCAGAAATTTGCCTTTAGATCAAAAACAAAAGGCAAAAGAATGTGAAATTTGTGGCCTGTTCAACCACAAAACTGAATTTTGTAGATACAGAAAAGGAATTCAGTTCAATCAAAAATTTAAACAACAGGTTGTGGGAAATCAAATCAGAAATGATTATGAAAAAGTCTTTAAACCCAAGAAACAACAACCTGAAAACACCTTTTCTCAGAAAAAGATAAAATCTCAACCAA
This sequence comes from Ambrosia trifida, assembly GCA_028751855.1. NCBI lineage: Eukaryota > Viridiplantae > Streptophyta > Magnoliopsida > Asterales > Asteraceae > Ambrosia > Ambrosia trifida. The sequence goes on along the minus strand of CM054123.1, from coordinate 36,008,712 downwards.
AATCTTTTTCTCAAAATTCCTTGTCAGTAGTTAGACCAGAATCATCAGCAGTTTCACAAACTGCTGAGATTCAAAATCTAAAGAACATGGTAGAACTACTGATGACCAAGGTTGATGGTGGTCCTAAAAAGGATACCACCATGGTTCTTAATGAAAAATCCATTGCCAAAAAGACATGGATTTCTCAACCTGGTCAAGAACAAACTGTAACTGTTCTCAAGAGCAAACCCAAAGCCAAACAGGCTTGGGTTTCCAAATCTAACTAATTTGCTTTTATGTGCAGAGAGTTTCCAGGGGCTTAAACAGCATATGGTATGTTGATAGTGGAGGCTCTATGCACATGACTGGATGCAGATACCTGATAAACAATTTTATCAGCCAAAGAGAAGGATCTGTATCCTTTGGGAACAATGCTAAGGGATATGTGCTAGGACATGGCAATGTCTCCTCTGGCAAAATACAGTTTGACAAGGTCAATCTGGTGGAAAACCTTGAATACAACTTGCTGAGCGTGTCACAAATGTGTGATAAAGGATATTCTTCCTTTTTCACAAAGACAGCTTGCAAGATCATCTCACCAGAAGGCCAGAAGTTGATTGAGAAGATTATAGAAGATCATACTTTGCTGATTGCCAAAAGATGTGGCAATGTCTATGCAGTGGACATTGAGAAAGACAAAGTATTGAACAACACTGCCTGTTTCTTCTCAAGGGCATCAACTTCAGAAACAGATCTCTGGCACAGGAGACTTGGCCATGTGAACTTTAAAACCATAAATAAAGTCACAAAAATGGGCTTGGTCAGAGGTCTACCTTTGAAAGTATACCAGTGTCAAGAACACTGTGTATCCTGTTTAAAGGGAAAACAGCATAAGTCCTCCTATAAGTCTATTGAAGAATCAAAAACAACTGCATGTCTTCAACTACTCCATATGGACTTATTTGGACCTGTCAAGATTATGAGCCTTGGTAAATAGAAGTACTGCTTAGTCATCATTGATGACTACTCAAGATTCACATGGGTATTCTTCTTATTTTCCAAGGATGAGGCTGCTGAAATCATCAAGTTCTTCATTCTACAAGTAGAGAAACAATATTCTCTATCTGTCAAAACCATTAGAAGTGACAATGGGACAGAGTTCAGGAACAAAACTCTGGATGAATTCTGTTTGTCTAAAGGGATTATTAGACAATACAGTGTTCCCAGAACTCCTGAACAAAATGGTGTAGTAGAAAGGAAGAACAGAACATTGATAGAAGGAGCAAGAACAATGTTAGCTGATTCTGGACTGCCATTGTACTTTTGGGCAGAAGCAGTTAATACAGCATGTTATGTTCAGAATAGAGTTCTTGTGGTCAAGAGACATTCCAAGACTGCCTATGAAGTTCTTCATGGCATGAAGCCCCTTATCTCCTTTTTCAGGGCTTTTGGGTGTCAATGTTTCATCTTGAACATCAAGGAATCTATTTCAAAGTTTGCTGCCAAAGTTGACTCAGGTTACTTTCTTGGTTACTCTTTAACTAGAAAAGCCTACAAGGTTTTTAATTCTCACACCAGGATAGTAGAAGAAACATTGAATGTCAAGTTCAATGAGTCAAAACACACTCTTATTCCAGCACATCCTGCTGAACTCTTTGACCTTGACAACTTTCACTTTGGACCTGAAAAGGCTGTTACCTCTTCCAAACCTACTTATTATGGTGATCAAAGGTTTGAAGATGAGGATCCTGCACCATGGACTCCTCAAACAGTCATTAAGTCAACTACAACACCATCAGAAGTTTTTCAAACTTCTGATCAAACAAATACTGAAGGCCAAACTCAAACATCTGCTTCAGCACCTGCAACTACTGAAGAAGCTGAAACTGCTGAACCAGATATTATAGACCTCAGTAGTTTGTTTGAAGAACAAGAGCCACCTACACCTGTCAGTGGTTTACAACAACTGATTGAACACAGAGATCATCCACTTGATCAAATCATGGGTGATATAGCTACAGGTGTTCTGACCAGAAACCAGCTCTCCAACTTTTGCCTATTCTCAGCCTTTATTTCACAGTTGGAACCAAAGAAGTACCAGGAAGCCCTCAAAGACAATAATTGGGTGCAAGCTATGCAAGATGAACTACTTCAGTTCAACAAGCAACAGGTCTGGGAAATCTGTCCCTTACCTCAAAACAAGCAACCAATTGGTACAAGATGGGTTTTCAGGAACAAACAAGATGAAGCTGGTATGATAATCAAGAACAAGGCAAGACTGGTAGTTCAAGGGTACTCTCAAGAAGAGGGAATTGACTATGATGAAACCTTTGCTCCAGTTGCAAGGCTTGAGGCCATCAGGTTATTTCTGGCCTATGCCATTTCCAACAAAATTAAAGTTTATCAAATGGATGTGAAAAGTGCATTTTTGTATGGAAAGATCAAAGAGGAGGTGTATGTCTGTCAGCCACCTGGGTTTGAGGATCCTTCTCATCCTGAGTGGGTGTACAGACTGGACAAAGCTCTTTATGGGCTCAAACAGGCTCCAAGAGCCTGGTATGATACACTCTCCACTTTTTACTCAAAAATAACTTCACAAGAGGTGCCATTGATAAAACACTTTTCATTAAACATGTTGGAAATCATGTCTTACTTGTTCAAATTTATGTTGATGATATCATCTTTGGTTCAACAAACACAAAATTGTGTGATGATTTTAAGAAACTCATGCAATCAAAATTTGAGATGAGTACCATGGGAGAACTGCAGTACTTTCTAGGACTGCAGATCAAACAACAAACAAATGGAACTTTTATACATCAATCAAAATATGTTAAAGAATTATTGAACAAATTTTCTTTAAATGACTGTAAATCATGTTCCACTCCCATGACACCAATCACATAAGTTGAACCTGATGATCAAGGAAAACAGGTTGATCAAACCATGTACAGATGCATGATAGGTTCCCTTTTATACTTAACTGCTTCTAGACCAGATATTATGTTCTCAACATGTGTCTGTGCTAGATATCAATCAGCACCAAGGGAATCACACCTTATTGCAGTCAAAAGAATTTTTAGATATCTGAAAGGAACTCCAACACTGGGAATTTGGTATCCTACTTCAAGCAATACCAAGTTATCAGCTTTTTCAGATAGTGACTATGCAGGGTGTAAGATGACAAGAAAGTCAACATCTGGTGGTTGTCAATTCCTGGGGAACTGTCTAGTGTCATGGCAATCAAAGAAGCAAACATCTGTTGCAACTTCAACTGCTGAAGCTGAATACATTGCAGCTGCAAGTTGTACATCACAGATACAATGGCTCCAATATCAACTTCTTGATTATGGAATCAAAGAGACCAAGACACCTTTGTTTGTAGACAGCAAATCTACCATTAGCATCATTCAAAATCCGGTACAGTTCTCAAAAACCAAACATATTGAGATCAGGTACCATTTCATAAGAGATTGCTATGAAAAAGGCAAGATTGAGGTGAAGCATGTAGCAACAGCTAATCAAATAGCTGACATCTTCACTAAGCCCCTTGACACATCAACATTTCAGAAGTTAGTATCCATGCTTGGAATGCTAAATTTGTAAGTGTTTATTTTATTTTTTTTCTGCATATCAGTTAGAATCCAAGTTAACACTTGATTCTACCCAACTCTACATCAAACTTCTACATCAATCACTACTGTTATGCATCAAAATTTTTCTTTTTCCTTTTTCCATCCTTGATTCCATCCTGTTTACCATGGTGGAATCAAAAAGAAAAATTTTCTTTTTCCTTTTTCCATCCTTGATTCCATCCTGTTTACCTTGGTGGAATCCAAGTTAACCTTTTTATCTTTTTTCTGGTTTTCACTTACAAATGTCAAAAGTCTGAAACAAAACTTCTGAAAAACAAAATCAGTTTGAGAGAAACTACTGATGAACAAAAATCATCAGTATGAGGATAACTTTCTGAAAAAGTGTGTAACTTCTGATTAAAATAACCTTCAGAAGTTATAAAGTATTTATAAAAACATTTCTCATCAGATGTTAAAACTGCTGAAGAGAAAAATGGGAACTACTGATGAAGTAATCCTTCATCAGCAGTTTAAGTCAAAAGGGCAAATCTGACTTTTCCCATCATCAGAGGTTTGACCTAATCAGTTTAAAACCTCTGATAAAGAGATTTTTAACCAAAGGCGGTTTTAAAACTTCCAAAAAAAGAAGATTCAAGCGGTTAAAACTTCTAATAAATACCTTTTCTACACACTTATCCTTTCAAACTCAAAAATATCCCTCCTTCTCTCTCAAAACTCTCTCAACCTATACCTGCAAAATCCACTGTTCGATCAAAAACCCAAACCACATGGCTCTAGTTCTAAAACAGGGACACAATCAAAGAGCCTTTCTTGAAAAACAAGAAGGCTGGTCCCAATACGATGAGATCATTGATCTTGTCGTCAAATCCCAATACTTTACTGATCTCACAATAAACCCACCAATTCACACTGAAACTCTGAATGAGTTCTGGGCAAATGCTGAGACGGTTACAATGGGTGGTGAGGTCATTTCCCTCAACTCAAAGATAAAAGGGAAACAACTGACCATCACACCGGCCACACTAGCAACAAGACTGGGTCTGGATGATGTAGCTGCCCCTGACCATGTTGCTAACACAGATATTCATCTAACCATGACTGAGTGTGGTTATCAAGGTACTCTCTCCCATGCTACAATATTCAAAAAATATTTTGAACCAAAATACAAACTTTTGTTTCATTATATTATTATGTGTTTGAGTCCAAAAACAGGGTCCTATGACCAGATGCCCTCCACTTTTCAACCAATATTTCATTCCATTGTGAATGAAACTAAATTCAGGGCATCAAAACTGTTTTTCAATGAGTTGGTGTTACATCACAATAATACCAAGAAAAAGTTTTTGTTGTACCCAAGGTTCATTATGCAATGCATAATAGGGGAACTGGGTAATGAGGTGCTTGTGGGAAAAATTTCAACTTTAAACCCTTTAACATCACAAGCATACTCAAGACTTAACAAACCGGCTGCCTGGCCAGAAGATGATCAGGGAGAACAACAACAAGTCCCCCTGAAGCCCACATCTTCCAAACTCACACCACCAAAAGCCAAAAAGCCCAAGCCAACAAAAACTGCACCCCACCAACCCAAAAGAAAAGCTGTTCAGGAGGTTGAGATGCCTGAACATGCTCATGAGCATTCTGCTCTTCAAATTGTTGAGACTGAAACACCCTCTCAGTCTCATCCATCTCAAACCCCACCAAGAGCACCCATATCTGTTCAATTCAAAAGAAAAAGACTTAGAAAAACATATCCAACACACTCTTCTTTTGAAACTGCTGAACAACAACCTATTGCCCAAACTACTGAACCAACCCCACAAATTTCTGAACAAGAGGCAATAGAAATTGCCAAACTTTTCTCTGGGCTAAAAGAGAATGTCCCATCTGATCATGTCAGTCCCCATCAACCACAACAAACAGGGGACATAACTACTACATCAGACATGGATGTGGACATCACTAGCCCTATCCCAAGAGATGAGGGTGGACCAGAGTCTTTAAGCCCAATTTTAGAGACTCTTGGGGCATCTGAGGCTGCTACTACTCAGTTACCACCCAGTGGTGGATCTGGGGACAGAAGTAACATAGCTAAGACCTCAGATGTGGCAACTACTGATGAAGGCTTAATGCCTGAAGTAGGAAATCCTCAGTACCAAGACAAAGAGGTTCATGAGAGAACTGAGTTGGGCTCAGCTCATGATTTAACTGAGACAGTCCTCACTGAGGGCAACATCAGGGATTCAGATGATTCCATTAGTTTGGATGATGTTTCACAAACTCAAACTACTGAATTGACGGCACTTTCTGAAGGTCCTGCTGCAAAGGTATCCAGGCTCAAGAAGCCAGTCACCTCTGCACAGGTTAAAGCCCACTCAATCCCTAAAACCCCTAGAGTGGCATCCTCTGTACAACATGAGGATCTCCCAAAAACACCCCCTTCACAGCAAATGCCTACCCAATTCCCTGGGCAAGCAAGCATAGACCTGAACCAGCTATGCAGCCCAGAGGGTCCCCTGTACCACATGATGAATACACTCATCAGAAATCACTTCCAAACATATACAGCTGACTTGGAGCTGTCCATCAAGAACCAATTTGGAGTGATCAAGACCAAGATGAACGATCTGTCCAACAAAATAGACTTCAACAGCCAGCAGATTGCTCATCTTCAAGGACAATTCTCCCAACCCTCTGCTTCAAGGGTTAAAATTGATGAATCCAAAAAGGGGGAGAAGATCAGGGAACCTAAGGAGTCATTCCAAGCCAGGATAAAGGCAAGAGTGGCACTCCTTGAAAGAGATCAGAAAGATCAGGCCAGGAAAGAAAAATTGGCCAAACAGTTTGGTGTCTCAATTGAAGAAATTGAAGCTGCTGAGAAAGAAGATGAGACCCAAACATCTGAAGATTCCCTAAGGCATAATGAAGAAACTTCTGATGACCAAACTTCTGATGAAGAATCAGAAAGTACTGAAGACAATCTTTCAGTAGCTGACAAACCATCAGCAGTTGTCAGCACATCAGAAGTTAACACTTCCCAACCTCAAACAACTGAACCTTCCAGAACCACTGCTCCCATTCAACCAACATCTGATCCCATCAGGCCTACATCTGTTACAACAATGAGTGTATTAAACCCTTCTCCTATCTCTCAATCAGCTGAACTATTAGAGAAGAGCTTAATTGCAGCCAACAAAAAGGCCAGAGAAGATCAGATTTGGAAATCTCTGGAAGAAAGGGATGATTTGGACTTAAGCCATGAAGAAAAACTTCAGGCTTATGCAGCTGAACTACAAAGGCAGGCTAGCCTTGATGAGATTGCTGAACAGGATAAAAGACAACAACTGGTGTCTTATATTACCAAGAACAGCAAGACTAAAGCCTTTACACTCAAAGGACTCTCTATGCAAGAGCTGACAAGAAGAGCACAACTGCTTGCAGACAAAGTGGCCACAAGCAAAGATGGAAAGGCCAAGAGAGCCCAGATAATAGAAGAGCTAGTAGCAGAAGGATATGGTTCAAAAGCCTCTGTATCCAGATGGAAAGAAGAAAGACTAATGGATACATATAGAAAATACTTGGCTGCCAAGGCTGCAAATCCTGAGAAGTTTCAAACTGCTGATCCTTCAAGATCAGTAGTTAGAACTTCTGGTGCATCTAGAAGATCTGCTGCTCAGAAGAAGAAGGCAGAGGACAATGTCAAAACTGATTTCAAAATGGTACTACTTGAAGGAAGTTCAATAGTCCATTCAGATTTTGACATTGAGGAGAAGCCTCTGTTAACACAATTCAGGGATCCTTCCACTTTTGCTTATCAAATTCAAAAGACCATCAAAGAAAAGATGCATACCAGAGTAGTGACTGAACACCATCTCCCAACTGTTCAGATGCCTGATATGCAACAACAACAAGGAAGAGAATCCCACCTGAGGCTATCTGAAACTGAAGACATCCAACACTCAGGACCATCAACCCAAGGGACAAGTCTGGTTCCCTATTCTTCTGACTTTAACAAGTCAAAGATCCCTATCATCAGATGGTCACTTACTGATAACAACTCAGTACTGTTGACAAGAAGAGATCTCTCAAGCAGGGCTTACAAGAAGATCAGTGATCTGAAGAAACTGTCAACACAAGACCTGCTCACAATTCAACATCTAGAACCACAGAGAGGATCTCTATCTGATGGTCAGTACAACCAGCTCAAGAACACCATGTACAAAGAGATATGGAAGATTGTTCAAGACAGAAGAAACACATAAGGAATTAGTAAGGTTTTGGCTTCATCAATCCAGGGGGAGATTGTTAGGACAAAGAGGATTGGTGAAACCACTTTTGTAAACCTTAGTCTAATTCACTTCTGTCATTTTGGCTAAGTATAGAAGTACTGAAGAGAAGACAAGAAACTGCTGATTAGAAGATATGAGAAGTGCTGAAGTTGCAGAAGTTCTGAAGTCCAAACCAGACAAGTTCACTTCAGAAGTACTGAAGACAAAACTACTCTTCAGTAGTTGTCCTTCATCAGCACTTAGCAATAGATATTTCCCACCGCCTTTTTGCATCAGTAGTTTGTTGTTTAATATTACTTTTAGCTGTATTTGTTTCTTTCAATGTTGCAACTTGTGCAACTTGTCACTGTAGTTTCTGTGCTTGCTTTTTAGGCAAGATACATGCATGTAATCGTCTATAAATAGGAGGCTTCAACCTTCTATTTTAGACATTGATTTTCAACAGAAAAATCCTTCAAACACTCTCATTGTTATATTCCATTTCTGTATTTATTGTGAATCTCTCTAAGTATCTAATTCTCATTTACAACTTAGATTCATAATAAATACTTTGTCATTTATTAGTTTCAAACATCAAGGGGGAGTTATAACTCTGCCTTAGTGTAAAAAGTGTTGCTTTAACTTATAACATTCCGCTGTGCTTATAATCTGATTTACAAGGACTTGCTAAACACTTAAGTGTCAAGATAGCAAGTTCTTACTTAGCAAACAGAGCAAACTAATCCAACAATAACTTTCCGGGGTAATTACTGTTCACATGGGACGAACAGATCAGCCCAGGCTTATCGCATGACGCGAAGAACCGTTTTTCACAGAAAGTTAATTAAATTTAATGTTAAAAAAAAAATCTCTTATTACCCAAACCTCCACCAAAAATCCCAATCAATAAATATATAATTAACTACATGGGATCCATTCATGATGTGAGCTGTCCTTGTCAAACAAACACAAAAACCTGCAAAACAAAACAAACACAAACCAAAAACAAAGAAAAAAAAATCCTAGAACTCTACAAACTCTACAACTCGGAAGCATCCGAGTGTGCCTATGCATAAATCACTCTAGCATCAGGTGGCTTCTCCTTGCAATACGAACCACCCCAAAAATCATACACCTTCAAGACTTCTTCCTTTCTCTCGGGTTCTTTCCTATTCCTATACCTACCCGGTAAATTCATCCACCAATTCACAGCACTTACCGTCTCTTTCTCCTTCCCTTTTCTTCTCCTACTCTCAATCTCCTTAGGGATTAATTTCTCCAACTCATGATCCAGATGATCATCTATAGCCTGTAACTCATCTAACAAATCTCCTCTCATCCTAGGCTTAATCCCAAACTCAACCTGCTCTTCCCCCACACTTATGCTCAACTTACCCTCTCCCATGTCTACTACAGCTCTAGAAGTAGCCAAGAAAGGACGACCTAAAATCAATGGAACGACATCATCCTCAGGCATATCTAACACTACGAAATCCACAGGAAACACGAACTTGTCCACCTTAACTAAAAGATTCTCAATAATACCATGAGGGAATTTGGTGGACTTGTCCGCCAGCTGTATGTACATGCGGGTGGGCTTAAGTTCTCCTAGGTCTAGTTGCTTAAAAATGGAGTATGGCATTAAATTAACACTAGCACCTAGGTCTGCAAGAGCATTCTTAATGGACAGATCACCTATGGAACATGGAATGATAAAACTACCAGGATCATCCATCTTAACTGGCAGCTTATTCTGCAAGACTGCAGAACACTCCTCACTCAAACTAACCTGTGAAAGTTCCTCAAGCTTTTTCTTATTAGCCATGATGTTCTTGAGGAACTTAACATATTTAGGCATGCTCTGGAGGATTTCTATGAAGGGTAGGTTCACCTTAAGTTGCTTAATAAGTTCAATAAATTTATCATATTGGTGATCTATCTTATTCTGCAACAACCTACCTGGATAAGGAGAAGTGGGCTTATACACTCTCGTGGGCTCTACCTGCCTCTCACTCTCTCTATCCACCACCACTCTCTCAGAAGGACCCTCACTGCTAGACACAGGACTGGATGTAGCTACTCTAGAAGGTGTCCTAGCAGGTGTCTCTAACTCTATCTCCTCATCTACCGGTTCCTCCTCATCCTCACCCGGTATCTCTACTCTCTCAGTCGCACCCCTACCACTACGAGTGCTCACAGCCATCGCTGTACCCTTAGGGTTCTCCTCAGTGTTACTAGGGAAAGTACCTGGTGACCTAACAGAGAGTTTCTGTGAAATATCTCCTACTTTTCTCTCTAGGTCTAACAAAGTATTCTGCTGGTTCCTAGCTCCTCAAGTTTCTGAGTGGTTTGCTGGTCTTTTGCAACCAGCTGAGTGAGCATCTGACTCTGACTAGCTATCATCTCCTCTATCCTCTTCAAACTAGACCCTGAACTATCACCTATTTCTCCCCTATCAGACCTCCACCCAGAATTAGATTGGTTCCTCCACCTCGAGTTATAACTATTACCATTTCCCTGGTTAGAACTCCCCAAATAATCTACATGCTCACGGTTTCCTACTGGGCAGTCTATGGTGCCGTGTCCACCCCTACAAATCTCACACTTGAGTGCACTCATCTTAAGCTCTTTAACCTCTCTCGCTAAAGCCTCTATAGTAGCAGCCATACTAGTCTCAGGAGTAACCTGATGAACACCTCTAGTGGTGGAGGAGGTAGACCTAGTAATAGGGATGGAATCCCCGTTGGCTGGGTTCTGCTGTTCAGCTAGAGCAAAACTCTCAAACATGTCATTACACTCATCAGGGTCTTTTTTATCCATAATGTGTCCCCCAGCAGCAGTGTTAAACATCTGTCGCGTAGCATAAGTGAGGCCATTGTAGAATTTCTCTACAAGGGCCCAATCAGAAAGTCCATGCTGGGGACACTTGTTCAACAAAATGTTGAACCTCTCCCAGGCCAAGTGGTTTGGCTCGTCTGGATCCATTCGAAAGGAGTGGATCTGATCCCTAATGCGAGCGGCCTTAGAAGGAGGATAATATTTTTTTAGAAACTTGGTCTTCAAGTCTTCGCAGGTAGTGATGGAATCCTGGGGAAGAGTATCCAACCAAGTGGCAGCACGCCCAGACAGAGAAAATGGCGAAACTCTAAGATAGATCGTGTCTGGGGTGACACCTGTCAAACCAAAGGTGTCACAAATGCGCACAAAACGATATAGATGGCCTGGAGCATCCTCATCATCCAGACCATTGAACTGGGCGGTATGGGCGATGTTGTTGATAACATGTGAGGGGATCTTCCAGGTGTGGTTATTGGGAATGGCAGTCCGAGTAATTGGCGTTCTCACTCCCGTGGCTCCCTCACAGGCCATCTGGTTGACAGTACGTCTAGGTGGTGGTGGTTGAGCGTCGCCCATGATAGTAGCAGGGAGAGAAAAACGTACCTTTTTGGCTCGGTTGACAGCACGATGAAGTTCCCTCCGCATGTCAGCAATGTCTCGCTCGGGCTTTGGTATGATCGGCTCAGATGGTCCCTGCGAACGAGTACGTGGCATAAAACTGCAAGACAGATAGGAAAAAAAACGCGTAAAGAAGAACAAAAATAAATGAAGTATAAACAACAAATAAGAATACACAAAAAGAAAATAAAAACCTAAGACTCTCTAGACACGCTAAAAACAAAAAAGACTCAAATAAGACCAATTAATTAATGAAGTCCAAATCAACGCTAGTTTCGCAATCGCCAAGTGTCCCCGGCAACGGCGCCAAAAACTTGATGTGCTATGTATGGTCTATAAAATATAAACAATCTAGACACCTAGTAAGTCCGAGTACAGACTAAGTAAGTCCGACAGGCAAGTGTACCTATCAATGCAGTACAGACTAAGTAAGTCCGAGTATCGAACCCACAGGACACTAATAGAAAACAAAACTAGACTCAACTAATACTTAACAAATTTGGTTTGTAAAATGGTTTTTGGTTTTTTAAATAATTAATTAAAAGAAATAAAATAATTAAATAAGATAAATAGACAGCAAGGATAACTGAGGAAAATGTCAGGATAGGAAGGCAACTACCTAGGCCAAGAATACTACATGCAAACTCACAACTCTTGGTAATGGAAAACTGAATGGCCACCAGATTCTAAAGATAACTTAAGAAGCCCTAAGACGTGCTAGATCTCCTCCCGGTCTCACTAACACACCCCAAAGAATCCTAAAGAATAAAAAACTGGCTATCTAGCTCGGATCACCTCCCGGTCTCACCTCACTAAGAATGTAAAGGTACTCTAATGACTCGATCACCTCCCGGTCTCTCTAATCACAATACACCCGAAGATGTAAAGGAGTAATTTAATTGGGTTAACTATGACTTGGAATTGCAAGAAACTAAAGACAACTAGGATAGGATCACCTCCCAGTCTCCCCTAAAACCCAACAACTAAAGCTCTAGACAACCCAATATTCCATCACCTCCCGGTCTCAAGAATGGAAGAATACTTAAGTCCTCTAAAGTCTCTAATCAAGTTCCTATGGCTTTCGGATCCAAAACCACAAACTAAGCTACAAGGACAAAGCAGGTAACTCTAATAATCATCCAAACATGAAAGACATTCACTAAGACGATTATAGAACTATCAAAGATAATAAATTAGACCTAAGTACGCACACACATCATAATAAACACCAACTAAATCGTTACCAAAACATTAACCCCTCAATAAATAATCCATTAACCAAGAGCTATAAAATTAACATGTATTCATCATTGCTGGCCTAGGTAGTAACTAAAGTTTAGCCAATAATATTCATGACAAACGATAAAAACATAGTCTTGGTACCAAAGTAACACATAGTCATAAAGTTTAGAACATAAAGTAATAAACGAAAATAACCAATATTGTGTAGCCTCGATCCCTAGCCTTCCTGCCTTCCTTTTTCCTCTCTAAAATATGCGCAAGCTGCTTCTTGACCTTCTGTCGATTGTATTCCTCTTTTGCGGCTGAGAATTTTTCATAAAAATAATGATGCTCTCCCTTTTATAATTACTTTCCGCTAAACCCTTGTAAAATTCCTTCTATTTTTCTTTGCGTGGCCTACTCACAAGATTATGGGCCAAGCCCTTATTTCATTCATTCTTTTCTTTTTCTCATTTTTGTCGTGACATAAGAGACTTGGTCTCTTTTCATAACTAAGTGTCATTATTATTATTATTATTATTATTATTATTATTATTATTATTATTATTATTATTATTATTATTATTATGATTATAGATTCCAAGTCCTTTAAAAAAGCGTCAGGAGAGAATGAGGAGCCGAAACAACACTACTTTCTGGCAACGGAACAATCGTGGGGTGACAGAACCTAGACCCATTACAACCTTTTTCATATCGAATTTACCTACGGGGGTGACCAACTCTATTCTTTGGAAAGCATTTCAACCTCATGGAATCGTAAAAGATGCGTATGTTGCAAGGAAAACAGACTCTAGGGGGAATTGGTTTGGTTTTGTTAGATATCTGGGTGTGAAGAACATCAACGAGGTGTTGAAGAATATGAATAATGTTAAGATCGATGGAGCCAAGGTTGGAGTATCAGTGGCCAAGTATGACAAGAACAACAGTAAAATGAGGCAGTTGGGTGGTTTTAGAAGAGAAGAGAATAGGACACAGTTTCATCCTTCGATGAACCATATTCCGGCATCTGGGAACATAGGAACTTCGTCCGGACATGTTCCTTTTAATACGGGGGTTGGGAATCAGGCTTGGGGCATGGCGTCTGGTACTCATCAGCCACCTTCGTCCCTTGTGAAGAAACTTACGGTGAATGAGCAGGGTGCTTTATACCCCAATCATTGCACCATGCGTACGGTAATCGGTGAAGCTATCGACATAAACACAATTAGAAGGGTGAAAAGCATGATGAAGTCCAGGGGTTATGTTGAGAGTCCCGTCAGTCTTATCGGAGGTATGAAGGTTATGCTAGTTTTTCGAGATAAACGAACCGCCATTGAGTTTATTAATCGGAAAGATGAACTGTGGGATAAGGTGTTACTGTCAGCCAATCTCTGGAACGGTGCAAACATGGACTTTGAAAGGATTGCTTGTTTGAAGGTTAGAGGTATGCCGCTTCAGTTGAGGGATGGAAATTTCTTCGATAAAGTTGGCGAATTGTTTGGAAGAGTTGTTCGTCAGTCCGACTTCTCCTGGTTGTCTCCTTACAATGCGGAGGGGAATGTGTGTGTGTCCGTTAATTCGAATGGTCGTATTGATGAAGAAGTCTCTATACTATGGAATGGCGTCAAGGTGCGAGTTTGGGTGACGGAGGTTGAAGACCGTTTACTCCTGGGCCTGAGCAATGAATTAGCTTCCGAAACCATTGGTTCACCGATCAAATCGGTGGCCTCGGCAAACAGAGTAGAAGACTTGGAGGATGGAGAGTTTCGACCGGAGGTCAATGTAACTCATGGTTCTCCGGCGAAATATCCGGCAACGTTCGTTAATGTGCCGGGTGTAGGGATTGATGCTGAATTCCAATCGTTGCATGGGGAAGTTGGATTGCATGGAGTATCCCAACAGACTTCTAGGGAAGGTGGTAGTGCATTAAATGCTTTGTCATCACATGAGAGGGACCCACTAGGTGAAACAAATTTTCAAAAGTCTATAGACCTTAACAGGTCAGTTGGGTGCTTTTCTGTGGGCCAGGGGACTGTTATGGGCCACAACCAAAAGTCCAGGAAGAGACCAAGATGTACACGAAGCCCAATTAGTGAGGAGGTGGATAATCAAGATGCTTCATTACCAGCCCAATCAGATTTCCTTTCAAAACTTAATGCTGCCATGGATACGACTAACAGGGATGCTTTATCTAACTATTGTACTGCTGATGGGAACAATGAAGAACACCCCATGGTGGTCGAAAATAATAACATGATTAGGTCTTTGGGTGGGCATGTGGAAGCTGACCGGAGCGATGCTCAACCTGGGGCTGGGAACAGGGATGGGTTTCAGAACCGGGTCCACGAAACTGAAGGAAGGGCAGACACTGTCAGGGCCGATGGTAACCCCGTTAATGCTGAATCTAAGCTTACGGTCGAAGCTGGTTTTTTGGTTGGGATTGATCTTCATGGGTTTCAGAATGAGGTCAGGGAACTAGTTAATGGTGAAGGTGTTATTAATGGTTGTCAATGAATTTTCTAAGCATCAACATAAGGGGGGTAAGAGACGATCGAAAGACGTCTTGGATTAAGGGGCTAAAGACATGCCATGGTTCACACTTTGTGGGGATTCAGGAGTCAAAGTTGAGTGAAGGGGTATTTTTTCATTTAAACTGTTTATGGGGAAGATCAGTGTTTCGCTCGGAACAGGTGCCTGCCGAAGGGAGGTCGGGTTGTTTAATTAGCATTTGGGACCCTTCTGTGTTCCAGGTATCATCTGTCTTTAAAAATAGATACTTTCTCGCAACCTCGGGTGTTTTGATTGCGTCCGGGGACTTTTTGAATGTGGTTAACATATATGCCCCGAACGATCCTGGGCTGAGAAGAAGGCTCTGGACGGATCTGCTGAGGTTCAAATGTTCTCAGCCTGGTTTATGGGTATTCTTAGGTGACTTCAATGACGTGAGGTGGCAGTCAGATCGATTAAATTCTAAGTTCGTGTCTTCCAACGCTGATCATTTTAACGATTTTATTAGGAGGGCGGGTGTTGAGGAATATAATATGGGGGGGGGGTCATAAATTCACATACATGTCAGATGATGGTAAAAAACTTAGTAAACTCGATCGCTATTTGGTGTGTGATACCTTTAGAACTAAATGGGGGGATGCTTCAGTAACGGCCTTATCTAGATTTTTGTCGGACCATAGTCCCATCATTCTTTCTGTGGTTGCGACAGACTTTGGGCACATCCCGTTTAGGTTTTTTAATTCGTGGCTTGAAATCCCCGGTTTTCTGGATTATGTACATGGTCTATGCGAAGATTTTTCCTTTTCAGGTCCGGCGGATTTGGCGATTATTACAAAACTGAAATTCTTAAAGAAGAGGATCAAATGGTGGATTGGGGCTGAAAAAGGGAGGCTGGAGGATTCTTTTAAGCGACACAAATTAAACATGGAGAACTTGGAAAAAGCGGCCGAAGTTAGAGATCTATCGGACTTAGAGCTTGAGTCCCGTATCGAAGCTAAGGCATTTATTCTGGATTTTGAAAGACGGAAACAAATGGATCTTAAACAAAAGGCGAGGGTGAGGTGGGCGATTGAGGGGGACGAAAATTCTAAGTTCTTCCACGGGGTTATCAATGCTAATGTGTCTAATAAAAGAATTAATGGGGTTTTATTGGACGGCGAGTGGATTTCGAATCCTATCTTTATCAAGGATAGGGCATTCGCCTTTTTTGAAGATAAACTCATGGAGCCTATGGCCTCTAGACCGAAGATCTCATGCTCCAATATCAATCGCCTCTCCGATTCAGATGCGGATTCGTTGGTGAGATCCTTCTCTCTACAAGAAATAAAAGATGCCGTGTGGTCATGTGATGGAGATAAAGCACCCGGACCGGACGGTTTTAATTTTAAGTTTTTAAAAAGGTGTTGGAGTGACTTTCAGGATGATTTTGTCCGTCTTTTTGAGGAGTTCTATGACGAGGCAGCCATGGGCACGGGTTGCGCTTCATCTTTTATCGCCTTAATTCCAAAAAAGAATGATCCCTTAGACTTCGAGGATTATCGCCCGATTAGTTTGGTGGGATGTGTAAATAAGGTATTATCAAAAGTGCTTGTGGCTAGGCTTAAGGTGGTCATTGGGAGTTTAATTTCCCCCGAACAATCAGCGTTCCTGTCCGGTAGGAACATTACGGATGGCCCTCTGATTTTGAATGAGGTAATTGAGTGGATGAAAAAAGTTAAGCGCCAAGGTATGATCTTCAAGGTGGACATCGAGAAGGCCTACGATTCTTTGAATTGGGAGTTCCTTGAGTCCGTGATGCTGCAAATGAATTTTCCGGTTAGGTGGTGTAGATGGGTTATGGCGATTGTCACATCCGCACGCGCCTCGGTTTTGGTAAATGGTTCTCCCACGCACGAGTTTGTCTGTAGCCGTGGGCTTAGACAAGGTGACCCTCTTTTCCCGTTTTTGTTCCTTATAGCTATAGAGGCGCTCTTGGGTGTTATGAAAAGGGCCACGAGTGTTGTACTATTCCATGGCTTAACATGTGGTTCGGGTGAACTTCCTATTTCACACTTACTATACGCGGACGATGTGGTTTTCCTCGGTGAGTGGTCCGTTGGTAACGCGTTGAACCTAAAAAGGATACTTAGGTGCTTCTACCTTGTATCGGGGTTAAAGGTAAATTTGGGAAAATGTTGTGTGTTTGGCGTTGGGGCTAGTGATGCGGAAATTTTACATATGTCAAATGTTTTGAGATGTAAAGCAGGCTCATTTCCTTTTTTTTACCTTGGATTGCAAGTTGGCACGAACATGAATCTCTCTAAACATTGGAAACCGTTGGTGGATGCGTTCAGAAATAAACTATCGACTTGGAAGGCTAAAACTTTATCTTATGGTGGACGGGTCACGCTAATCAATTCGGTGTTAAACGCTCTACCCACGTACTATTTCTCCCTTTTTAAAGCCCCTAGAAAGATCATTGATGAACTTGATAAATTAAGGCGTGTGTTTTTTTGGGGTGGCTCCGAGGAAAAGGCGAATATGAATTGGGTTCAATGGCAAAAGGTTTGTGCTCCGATTGATTGTGGTGGTTTAGGATTCGGTTCTCTCCTTGACGCGAATTTATCTATGCTAGCAAAATGGTGGTGGAGGTTTAAATTGGACTCTACGGCTCTTTGGAGGAAACTTGTTTGGTCCGTTCATAGTTCAAGTAGGGATTGGAATCCAATCCTGTTGGGTTATATTGAGACCACAGTTACCAGATTAGAGACGTTTGATAGTATATTGTATAGCTTTATAGTTGAAGGACTTAATATGTAATTATAGCATAGTTTGGTTGCCTAAACCCTAATCTGCGCACTTAATATGACGGGCTCTGCGCACTTAAGCTAAGTGCGCAGGCCCAGTGAGCTTCCTATATAAAGCTTGTGTGTGTGCAGCTAGGGTTTAGGGTTTTTGGTCATCTTAGAACACAAAGAGAATTTAGCAAACTTGAGTGTATGTATCCATGGTGCTTTGATGTTTTATCATTAATGGAAAGCTTGAATTTCAGTATCTTGTGTGTCGGTTTTCATTTGTTTATCTAGTTTCTTGGATTGTGAAGATTAATCACTTAAAACACCTAACAAATAGGTGTTTCTAAGTGATAACAATCTTGTGCACTTGAAAGATCTAGTATTTTGGGACTACAATTTGGTATCAGAGCCACTGTGCTCTAGATTGTATCTGATCAAGATACCAAAACCCTCATTTTGTTAGTTTTTCTTTATGTTTTTATAAATTTTTGTGTTTTCATAAAAAAAAAAAAGGAAGGTTTTTCATCTCCATTTGCTTCAAATTTCCCTTATAGTTGTGTTTCTTAGGTGTTAAAAGTTGTTTATCTTTGGTAGAAAAATCATCCGAGCACTTCAGATCAATTGAAAAAGGCTTGGATAAGTTTCTGCTGTGTTTTTGTGCATTATCAGGCTGTTTTGAGCACTTAATTGCGCACTTATTTCTTGATTCTGAGTACTTAGCTCATAGTTGAGTACTTGTCTCAAAATTTGAGTACTTATTTTGAGTACTTATTTCAAATTTTGAGTACTTGTTTCATATTATTGCGCACTTATTTCTTGATTCTGAGTACTTAGCTCATAGTTGAGTACTTGTCTCAAAATTTGAGTACTTATTTTGAGTACTTATTTCAAATTTTGAGTACTTGTCTCATATTATTGCGCACTTATTTCTTGATTCTGAGTACTTAGCTCATGGTTGAGTACTTGTCTCAAAATTTGAGTACTTATTTCAAATTTTGAGTACTTGTCTCATATTATTGCGCACTTATTTCTTGATTCTGAGTACTTAGCTCATGGTTGAGTACTTGTCTCAAAATTTGAGTACTTATTTTGAGTACTTAGTTCATAGTTTGAGTACTTAAACTTGTTATTTTAGTACGCAGCTAGGGTTTCTGCGCACTTGTTGCATTTTAATTGGATTTCTGCGCACTTATTGCATCTCATTGTCTTGAGTACTTATCTAGGGTTTCTGCGTACTTAAATAGAAATCTTGGATTAGTGCGCACTTACTGAAGGTGTAGTCTTGAGTACTTGGCTAGGGTTTCTGCGAACTTAAAATCTTAAACGAGAGTTTAAGTGAGTCTGCGCACTTATTTTAGTACGCAGGCTGATCAGTAAACACTGAGCACTTATAATGCCCAAGTGTTGACTGATCTGCGAACTTATCAAGAAGCATAGCCACACGTATACTTCCGAGCTGCACACTTAACAAAGACTACAACTTGACAAGGCTGTTTATATTCTTACAGGTTGCTGCATACTTATCCAGACTGCTATGAACTTAAGTGTGAACTTAACTGCGTACTTAGCTGTGAACTTAGCTGTGAACTTAAGTGTGAACTTAACTGCGTACTTAGCTGTGAACTTAGCTGTGAACTTAAGTGTGAACTTAACTGCGTACTTAGCTGCGAACTTAGCTGTGTACTTACGGACTTGGACAATTTTCTGGACTGATAACTAAAATCTGTTAAACCACATTTCTAAAATTCATCTAAATCATGGCTGGTAACAATAATCAATCAACTGTTAACCCTATCACACAACAAGACCTGGACACCGGAACCACTACCAGAGTACCTAAGTTAAAAGGTGCTGAAGATTATGGAACTTGGAAGAACAGAATGAGGTCATTCTTCTATGTCACAGACTTCACCCAATGGAATTCCATCCAGTTGGGCCCACACACTCCGATGAGAACCACTGCCACAGGAGAAGAGTTTAACCCTGATCCAACCACTTATACTGATGTCGATAAACAGCTTCTTCAGAGAGATCATAAGGCTTATGGTGCCCTTACCATGGCCTTATCAAACAATGTGTATAACATGTTTGAGGAGTATGGCACTGCGCACGATCTGTGGTTTGCGTTAAATGAGTACTATGAAGGAAATCAGAACATGATTAAGAAAAGACAAGACATGGTTCAAAAGGAGTATGACATGTTTGGAAGCATTCGTGGTGAAAGTTTAAGCAGTCACGTCGATCGTTTCATGAATATGCTCACAAAGATGAAGAAGGTCGGGATTCCTGTTAACAACCGCAATTCAATCAAGAAGTTGTTCAATTCACTCCCAAAGGAATGGAGCTTGAAATTCATGACGGTCAAGAAGGACTTTATGATTTTTCCAATGACTTTGTCAGATGTGATAAATACCTTAAAGTCGTATGAAAATGATGTCACAAAGGGTGAGATGAATCAAGTCGGTTACATTCCATTATCAAGTCCACCAAGATCAATGTCTAAAAACATGGTTTTCACTGCTCCTATTAGTGCGAAAAGCTCCACTCCATCCTCTATTTCAGCTGAAAATGTTAATAGTTCTTCAACAAATTCTAGAAATGAGATCAAGCCTACAAAAGGATCTGTGGTAGTAACAGATGAAAATGAGACTGCTGAAACACAAGCACCAAAGGCATTTGGGGAGGATTGTGACTGGGGTGAAGAAGTTACGGTTGCAGAAGTCGACAACAACAAGGCACTGATGGCCAAAATCTGCACCAAATCCGCTAACGGCGTGAACTCTCTGGAAGGGCTATCTGCGGAGATGCCAAAGAATGGAGCACTGGAGAATGTAGGTCTGAAAGAAGTGCTTGTGGGCGATAAAGGAAAAGAAGCGACGTCTGAGGAAGCACTCGTGGCTGAGAAGACCTCCACCAGCAAATCAAATGAGAAGCTGCAGAGCGTGCCTAAGACAGTTGAGGAGAGAGATCTGGTAAGTATTCCTCTTGAAATAAAATCAAAGCTGTGCTCACCAAGGTGTGTTACAGCTGTTGCTTACTGTTTGTCCCACAATAGGAAAATTTTAAGAGAAATGGATGACATCCGAAAAATCAACACTGAAATGAAAGAAAATGAGTTAGCATATCAGCGAAAGTTAAATGCAACAATAGCTGAAATGCAAACTCTAAAAGAATTTGTTCTCAGAAAAGATTTTTTAATAAATGACTTAACTGAAAAACTAGAAATATCTAGAAATGAAACAAATCATCTCCAAATTGTTGTGGACAAATGGAATGTAAGCAAGCATGCTCATACAGATATCCTTGATTGTTCAAGGAAATCATTCGTCAAAGATGGAATTGGGTATAAGGATAAAAAGGGAATTGTAAAATCTCTATTTTTACCTTTGAGCAAAAGTGAATATATACCCATTCCAAAACCACATCCAAAAAATGATCTTTTTGAAAAAGAATGTGTCAAATCTGAGTCAAACTCTAATATAAGTAAAAGAAGTGCAGATATGACCCAACAGGATCAGGTGAACGATGATGAGAGTTGTGGTGGACAAACGATGGGGTTAGGTCACCCAGGTGCCAATTACTCTACAGTGAATTGGTTCATCTGGAGTCATGACAAGTCTAAAACTATTTTGAATTCGGATGAATGTAATAACTTAACTAAACTGGATGATTGTAATAGTTTATCTAGGATGGATAACTGTAATAGTTTATCTAGGCCGGATGACTGTACTACATTAACATCTAAACTTAATTTAAAGGGCGTTGTGGACCCTGATGATAGGAAGAATCCTATCAAACGCTCAGATATTTGTGTTGACAATGTTATGCCAGTTTGTGTTGATCTTAATGATGCATTCTCTGATAATGAAAATGTATATAGACCATCTCCGTTTGTACCAGAATTAAAAAGAAACAGGTTTGGAAAATTCCTTACTGAAGAAATTCCAGAGTTTACTCCATCATCAACAGATATGTCATGTTCTGAAGAATCACAAAGTGAAACAGATAACACAATTCCTGAAGAATCACAAAGTGATACAGAAAGTGACATTAGCGAGCCAGACTGCAACAAAAATGAGGAATCAAGCAACAACAACATTGATGAACCATGTTCCAGTGAAAGCTCATGTTCAAGCAAGATCAAGAGAAGAGCATCAAAACCATCATCATCCAGACCCTCTCCAAAGATCAAGCCAAAGCACTCAAAATGCTTTAGATGTGGAAATGAGGGACATGTGGTTAAAAATTGTCATTTGAAACCCAAACCACAAAGTGATACCAATACCCAAAAATCTTTTTCAGTTCAAATTAAAGATCTTCAAGAAACTATAAGAAGTTTTGTTAAGGTCACAAAAACTTGGAAAAGACAAGATTCAGTCTTGGGTGAAAATCACGACAGATTAAAACTAAAACAGACCTGGATTCCAAAAGTTACTTAAAATATGGTCTGAGTCGTGATTGTACATAGTGTCTCGTATATGTATCTGTTTATTTCTCTTGTTCTATGTATTTTTTTTTTAATAAACTACAGAAATGGTTGATTGCCATGATGAGATATCTATGGCATGTTGATAGCGGGGCGTCAAGGCACATGACGGGATTAAAAGAACTCCTCAAAAACTATCGGTTCATTAATGCTGCGCGCGTTTTCAGTCCAATCCTATGCAATCGCATGAGACTGCAGTGAAAAGAGTCTTCCGCTACCTCAAAGGAACACCAAAACTTGGTTTATGGTATCCTAAGAGTGATAACTTTGATCTAATCGCTTACTCTGATAGTGATCATGCAGGTTGTAGGATTGACAGAAAATCTGTCTCTGATGGTTGTCAATTTCTGGGTAACAGGCTAGTGTCTTGGCAGAGCAAGAATCAGACCACCGTGTCCATCTCCACTGCTCAAGCCGAATACACAGCTGCATCCAGTTGTTGCTGTCAGGTGTTATGGATCCAAAATCAGCTTTTGGACTACGGTTTGAACGTCATGCATACACCTATTTTTATTGATAATGATGCATGTCGTGACATCGTGAAGAATCCAATTGATCACTCTAAAATCAAACATAGTTGGTTTCATGGCTTGAGATAAAAAAAAAAAAAAAAAAAAAAAGATTTTTGGGGGAGAAAGTAAACCAGTCCATTCTTAATGCAAAATTAATTCAGGAAATGATAGGAACTAATCATATCTCGTCAGCATGTGAATAGGATCCAGAGGATGTTGTGGCCTCAAGCAACGATGTGTCGGTAGATTCAGCCTGGAATCAAGTAAACTGCTACTAGGTGATTAACAATGAAGATCTACACGGAAAGCTGGATTCCCACTATGCTTTAGGTCTGCACAAGCTGAGTCCGGTCATACATAGGTTGAGAAATTAAAAGACACAGAAAATTTTGTGCATAAGTAAATCAAAAGACACCTAAGAGTGCAAGCTACCAATGCGGGGCTAAGAAAAACAAAATTTTTGAAACTGAGCAGCAAAAGACACGCAATGTCAGTGACGTGCAAACATATATAGATAGCTCACCGAACGATCAGATGATCATCTTCTCTGCTTATGGTAACATAGACCTGAAGCTCTCATCATCTGATCAAGATAATGATCATCTTCTCTGCTTATGGTAACATAGACCTGAAGCTCTCATCATTATATTTCAATAAACCTTGAGGATCGGTAGGCCAATACCTAGCACACTGTGGGGTCCATAAAATTTTCGTCAATATTACCGAAAAAACATGATAAACAGCATCGCCAAACACATGTTGAAAGAGAAAAGGCATGGATTTAAGTGGACAAGCATACCGACAATCGTTCTTAGGCTGCAGCTATCCAACGGAAAGTTGAAACGGGTTCTGGCATGTATGATTAGTATGATCTTGAATGCAGAAGGTGAGACTTGGTAAAACCCCACTTATTAAAATGGATTTGGGCTTTAAAACTTACTTTTTGGGCCAAATCTTAAACTCTGCGTACTTATTGGGCCCTGCGCACTTAACTAAAGTGCGCAGGCCCATCTGTTGACTGTATATATACTGAGTCAAATATGGTTAAAAAGTTTTATCTTCGTTAACACTTTTTACTAACCATAATTACCTGTTCATCACCCTGTTCGTCTTCATCACCATTCATCATCATCATCATTATCTCAACTAATCACCCCCAAACACCCTAATCCTCACAAATCAAACCTCATTTCTTTGTTTGTTGTTTCTCATCTACTGATTTAGGTAGATTTCGTATTACTAATGGTTTATTGCTTGAGATAATCGACAGGATCAGTGCAGCAGATAAAGAAAAGGATGACAGGGAGAAAGCTGCTCAAGCTACTGCTGCTGCTGCTGCTAGTGCAGAAACTGCTCAACCTGAAGTCGAGACTGCTTCAGAGGCACATACTGAAGAACCTGCACCAGTAGCTGATCCTGAAGGAACTACAACAGAATCAACTCAAGCTCCTCAAGCAACTGAAGAAGATCCAGTCGCGTTATACATGCAAGACCCCCCCGAACAGGTTGAGGGGGAGGAAAGCGAAGTGGAGATAGATTGAAGATTAAAGAACTGGTAGCTGTGGTCTAGGGGGAGTATTGTTGGGTTATATTGAGACCACAGTTACCAGATTAGAGACGTTTGATAGTATATTGTATAGCTTTATAGTTGAAGGACTTAATATGTAATTATAGCATAGTTTGGTTGCCTAAACCCTAATCTGCGCACTTAATATGACGGGCTCTGCGCACTTAAGCTAAGTGCGCAGGCCCAGTGAGCTTCCTATATAAAGCTTGTGTGTGTGCAGCTAGGGTTTAGGGTTTTTGGTCATCTTAGAACACAAAGAGAATTTAGCAAACTTGAGTGTATGTATCCATGGTGCTTTGATGTTTTATCATTAATGGAAAGCTTGAATTTCAGTATCTTGTGTGTCGGTTTTCATTTGTTTATCTAGTTTCTTGGATTGTGAAGATTAATCACTTAAAACACCTAACAAATAGGTGTTTCTAAGTGATAACAATCTTGTGCACTTGAAAGATCTAGTATTTTGGGACTACAAATCCCGGCTAAACTTTCTTTATCCGGGTCTTGGAAACAAATTCATTCTTCTATGCAGGTCTTAAAAGGGCGTGGGGTGGATGTGGGTTGGGCTATAAAAGGGATTGTGGGTAACGGGTTGGGTATTTCCTTTTGGCTGGACAGCTGGGCATTGGATTTTCCTTTGTCCGTTGCGTTCCCTGCACTGTTCAGTCTTGACAACAACAGGTTTGCAGCTGTTAAAGATCGGGTCTTACCGGCTGGGAATGGGTGGGGCTGGGACTGGAAATGCAGCTCTCTGTCTGCTGCAGAACAGGCGGAGCTGCAATGTTTCTGCTCGTCGATTGATGTCCCTTTCTTAACTGATGTACCGGACAGATGGATGTGGAGTGCTGGTGACGATTGCGTGTTCACAGTGGGCGGTCTCAAGAAAATGTTGCACTCCAACAGATTCGAGCATGCTCCGTTCGTTATGGAGTGGAACTCTTGGGTACCTAAGAAGGCGATTATATTGGCATGGCGCGCAAACTTGGATAGACTTCCGACAAAGGTTTCTCTTTTAAGACGACATATTGACGTTGGGTCTGACACTTGTCCGTTCTGCAATGATGCTGCAGAAACCACAGATCATTTGTTTCTGGCTTGTAACTTCGTGCAGACCCTATGGCAGCTAGTATTTCAGTGGAGCAAAATAGGTGCAGTGTTTTTATTTCATATAAAGGACATACTAAAGCTTCATAATCACGTGGGTGGCTCCAAGAACAAAAGGAAAGCTATTTACGCGATTTGTCTGACGACGTTGTGGTGTATTTGGAAGCATAGAAATGAAGCGATCTTCAACCAAACGCAAGTGAATCTCTCTAAGGTCCTCGGCGATATCAAGGCTCTAAGTTTGTTTTGGATTAGAGCTAGGGCGAAACAACCGTCTCTAGTTTGGAACATTTGGTGTAGTTTTAACTTATCTAATATTGGGTGGTAGCTTTGTGTGACTGTAGAATGATGTAATATGTATGTAAGGTGTATTGCTAGTTTCCCGCTAGCCCGGTGATATAAAATTCGTTGATCGTTCAAAAAAAAATATTATTATTATTATTATTATTATTATTATTATTATTATTATTATTATTATAGATAGTATTATACTTGGTGCTTTCGACTCAGGTATTCTTGACTTGACCAAAGTTTCTCGTCTACGCTCCAACGTCAATGAACACCTGCTCTCAAGTGTTCGTGTCTTGATTAAAATTTTTTTATTTTGAGCTCATTTTCCAATAACACCTATAAATTAATAAAATAAACAAATAAATAATAAAAACGACATGAAATGAATAAAAACCGAACCAAATAATATACAAAATACATAGGAAAAGAGATGTGTTTTGCAACACATCATGTATAGAGGCTTGTTGGAAAGAGAAAGCAACTCGAGGTGGATCTATATTCAACCGCAGTATCTGAAAAGCTACCGGACGAAAGAGATTCATCACATCACTGGCAAGCCAATCTGGAAGCAGAAGGCCACCCACCTAAGATTATGACCAAGGTCCTGCTTGTGCCGATTGAGCAAAACTTCTCGAACTATGATTATCTGACGACTGAAGCAGTTATTGTATTCAAGAATGATCACAAGATCTGCAGAAAGCTTCATATTTGGGATCCTATGTAGCTGATGAACATGTCTAAAGCATATATGTAGATGCTGAATAAGAATCAGATCCACTTTCAAGATCAAGATGCAGATCAAGCCATTCGGTTTCAGAAGATGGTCAGCTACTATGCTACCAAGAAGATACATTTGGGATGCGACTGGTCCAAGTTGCAAATCATAGAAGCCTGAGAAGTTGGTGATTGAAGATTGTGATTTGGTGGTTATCTTTTGGGTTGTTTTGTAAATATCTATCTAGGCCTAAGGGGGAGTCTGTAAGTACACCCTTCGAATATGTCCCTAGCATAGATATCGGGTTAGGATCACGTTTAGCTTATTTTGTAGTCATTTGGGTTGATTGTATATGTTAGGGGTATTTTGGGAATTTAGAAAAGAACTCAGGCGTATGAAAGCTTCATACACTTGGGATGCATGACACGTATGGTCTTATACACATATAAGCTTAGGCGTACCAGACTATTCCTATAAATACTCCATCTCTTAGACAATTTTGTAACTTTTGCCATTTCTAATCAAGTGCAACCAATTTTGTGTGTGTTTTTGTGTGTGCGCTTTCATATTATTATCATCTTCATTAACACTCACCTATAACAGCTAACCGGGTTGTTGATTCCGCCTTCAATCCGATACGCATGTGACACTAATATCTTGTCCAAATCCGATCCTACAATAGAAAATACATAATGCAGTGTAAGTAATTAAATCAAGTTACATAGACGAAACATTCATCATAAAGATTGAAACACATGGAATTCTCACCTTTTGTTGGGGAACTGCTAATTCAGTTTTAATGGCAACAAGTTGGTTCTTCTTGTCCGATCTTCAATAGAATGAAACACATGACTTACCTTTGTCATGGACTCTATTATCAGAAACTTCTCTTCTTATTGTAGTTCATGTGTCCACATAGCATACCCTGTGTGCATTTTAAAAATCTTTAAATATTGTGGCATAAGTTTAGGATTGTAGTGGAATATTTCCTGTGATTAAAACAAACTAATGAAGTTGATTTCTATGCCTTTTTATCTGGTCCATGAATTTATGCAATATAGAAGTCAAGTGGTAGGGAATATTTTTCAAGATTGTTCTTCATGTCTTTCAACAAAGTCTTTATAAATTTAAACTAGTCCCATTTCACCCCATCTAACCACATAGATTTTTTGTCTTGTCCCAACCTGTATTAACTCTTCCCTCATCCTGAATTTTGAAGTAGGAGCTTGTTTTATTTGAGGAGCAACGGTCATAGTAAGAAATGGTTTTTGAGTAGTTCCAACAGTTTTTTTTTTCTTCTAATTGAGCAACCTTTTTAATTACTTTTGGTGACTTTTACCTTTAAATTATCTTTGCATCAGGTAACTTCCTAAAGTAAAAACAACGTCCAAAAACTTGGCATAACTACCAGGTTATTTTGGATGAGATTGAATCTCATAATATCCACCCAATCTAGATGGCTTTTGATCATCCCAGAAATGATTAATAGTTCCAAAAGTGCGGTTTTGTCATGGCGAACAATGGTATAAAATTTTCAACCCTTTTCCAAGCGAATAGGCTATTTAGTAGCTTTTTAATGATTCTATTAAGAGACGGCCTCCAAATCATTAAGCTTGTTTGGTTCACCAGAAGGGCACATCTGAATGAGATACATCTTATCCATTAAGTTCTAAAATGATGTTTAATAGAAATTTTACTCTTTTGTCACCTTCGTCCGGCAACTCACACACTATTTCCTCGACCCACCCCCGCTTTTTCCACCACCAACCACCGCCACATCGACATATTCTTACTAGTTCATAGTCTCTTAACCAGTTAGACCTCTTATTAAGTCGACACTTAATGACACACAGATTGGTAAACAGACTCAAAATTAATTTTTGTCGGTATTTGCTTAATAAATTAAGGTTTTTACAAATGACCATAATTTGCCTGACTTTTTCATCCAAATTCCCTCATCTCAAGCACCAATTTTAAATTTAAGCTCTACCACTCTCAGAGTCTCATTTTTTATGCATTGTTTTGATTTCGTTTTTTTTTTTTAAAAAAAAAAGAGGACGGGACCCGTGAAACTTTTATGAATTAATTATTTTGATTTTTTAGGTAAATGGATTTTATGAATTAAAAAAAATAAAAAAACTTAACCTTGTTAATTTTTTTGTTGACATGGATAATTTTTGTTGACGTGGATGATGACATGGACATATGATGTGGTAAAGATATATTTTTTTTTTGTTTAATTGTTGACATAGACATAAAAAAATTATTTCTTTTTGCCACATCATATGTTCACGTGAGCAAAAGCTTAATTAGGGTATATTTTATAAAGGGGATTTAAGGGATTGAGTACCGAATCATCACATGAATCGGCTCAACCTGGGTATCCGATACACAGGGATTGTCAACATGCGCAACTCCACCATGTGCATCATAACGTATGCATGTGCATGGGGCGCGTGCATGGCACGTCAACAGAGCGTGTGGCAAGTCACGCACCAAAATCCTTTTGGGTACAAAGGGAACAACAAGTGCATCGCCGACATTCTTCATCTACCACCATTAGAGGAGCGACACGTGTCAAGTGGTTAAGGCGATACACAATCCTATTTCCTTATTTATTATGTAATGTAATCATTAAATATCTACATAACTTAGGGTAGTGCAGATAGCCTTAATCAGGCATGGGTCCACAATGATTAAGGTTTGGTGATGTTGGCATATGTCGACCCTATAATAAGGAGGTCTCACCTTCATAGGGAAGACACTTTTTTGCTAACCCTAATAGCTATCTCGATAGTATCTCACATTACCACGTTTTTGTCATAAAAAACTACGAAGGTAGTCATCTCCCTACCCACGATCTTATTTCATCTTGCTAGGATATCTTAAACCCCAGATCTATCAGTAAAGGATTGTTCTTGTGGATCAGTGGTCTAATCATCCCTACCAGGAGGTTAGATTATTTGTTTCTTCAAGGATGCATTGAGAGAAAATAGTATGATAAGCAGTGGCGAAGCTTGACTCGAATGTATAGGGGGTCGAAAGTCACTAGTTTTAAGGGGTCGAAACCCTATATTTCCAAAATTTTCTATACAAATACTATATAATCAGAACTTCTGCGCACAAATTCTGGGGGGCCGGCCGCCCCCGCCCGCCCCAACTAAGCTGCGCCACTGTAAAGTGGGATTGATGGTAGGAAAATACTCGGTTAGGATTATTATTAGACCATGTGTAGTGGAGGGTTTTATTTATAAAGCCCCTGTTTCTGATTGGTCCATGTGGCAGCTGAGTCAACATGGAGAAATAAAGTGAAAAGGGGGTGTAGTGGTAGGGGCTTTATTTATAAAGCCCCTATTAATATTTTATTTTTTAAATTAAAAAAATAATAAAATAATAATAAGGAGAGAGAGAGTATGAGGTGTGAGCCTATGATTGGTGGGGGTATTTTGTTTCAGACGTTATTTTGGTCACGCCAAAACCACTTTTGCAAATATAAAGCCCCCCTGTTTTGGTGTTTGGGGCTTTATATTAAAAATAGTGCCCCCCCTTTAACACGGTGGGTCTTAACCAACCGGAAAGTTCCGATGTGGGATTATTAAAATCTATTTTTCTTTTTTTATTCAATTGTGAACAGTTGCTTGATTTTAATATTTTTATGTGAATGTAAAGAGTTTGTTGTATTGGCTTCCTCATTTAATAAGCATTGGTTATTGTGTGTTTTCATCCACAACTACATCGCTACTCATTCCTTGTAAATTACTTTGCAAGTTCTAGTACGACAAAACTTGATAGTCAAGCTGTTAATGAGTTCAGCTAAATACTTGTAACCCTTGCAATAGAAGTTGTACAATGCATTAGATTTGGTGTGTTTACCGTTCTAGAATAGTTGCATACTTGAAGAATGTGCAAGTGATCATAATAGGCTCCAACCTTTCCTTTTTTGTTCTTTTTGTTTTTGCAAAGAAATAGTAAATCTTTTACTGTACCTTGAAAGAAGGCAGGGAATCTTCTGAAAGCATTATAATTATAATCCTAACCAAACTGATGAAAATAAAAGACACTGAACTTGCAGCTAATATATATGGGTTCCTTAAGGCTAAAACCTAACCTTGAACACTCACAGGAAAGGAACCATGAAATAAAATTAAACACAATGAAGCAGGCTCCTGTTTGTACTTAGTATTTCTACTTAATCCGGTTGTTGTTGCCAGTATGACTGTTCCTGATCATGCTTAATTAAACTGCATCATTTGAGTGCATTTTTTCAATGAATGTAACGTACACTGAACAAATATATGGGATAGATTTCCAAATAAATGAAGTTGTTCATGATTTTGATATTTTTTATAGTTACTGTTGTTGATTATATTAATGAGAACATAAGGTATAAACGTAAGATTTAATCATGTGTACCTGATATGCTTAACCATTTAGGAACCTCAGTAATTGAAGACACCATCATCTTGATCGGATTCCCTTTAGTGTGTATACTAATGATGGCTAATGATCTCAAACCGAGATCTTGTGAGAGAGAGGTGGGGCGGCGGTTATTAGAGAGTTATGGTGTTATATGAGTCCAATTTAATACTTCTAGTAATCTCTCTATTTATACACATAGGGGACACCTTAATTAGGTTTAGTAAGGGTAATTTTGTCCATCAAAGAATCACCTATTATAAACTTATGGATATTATAGTAATTGATCAATCTTATATAAATGATAATGATGGCCATTTATATTTATTCCAATAACTGGCTCAGTCAACCCAATGATAACTTAACACTAAGTTTAATTTAAAACCTTAAATCGTGAAAAGACATGCTTGATTTTCTATTCCCATTAGTTGTCTGTCATCAATCGTCTCCAACTATCAACCAACTCCACAATGCGAAAATTGTTCTATGTACTATGCTCATCGCCTCAACGGCCTCAACTTGAACCTCATTTTCAGACAACCGGACCTCAAACTTAGTGTCATCCTCAACCTCAATCGTCACTAGGCAGCGAGAACATTAAAAGAAACATCCCGAATTTATGGTTGTTCGAAAAACTCGCCGCTAGTTCGAAAAAATGTGCGCTTGAAAAATGCTCACTCGGTTTTCGGCTCGGTTGTAAACGAGCCAATCGGCTCGGTTCGGCTCGGGAACTTCCCTTGACATAATTCCCGTCCTCGAACGTATTAGGTAGGTTGGGCCTGCTAGTTCGAACATATGGATTAGTATAGTTACTTGGTTAACTTAAATAGAGATAAATTAAATGAGTTATATTTAATTTATAATAGATAGGTTAGATAAACATGTGAGTTTATTCTATTATTATCTAGTTAGGAAAACTAGTTAGGAAACTGAATCCTACTCTAATTATAACCAGGTCATGTCCTATGTAACCTGATCAAAGTTTTGATTAAGGTTAAGAGAAATGTAATCAGTTTTGAGCTAGTTTCTGGTTAATAAATTTGAGAGTTGGTCAATTTTAATTCTTTTATTTAACTTTTCTGTTCAGTTTGATTGTCGATTGGGACTTGTCGTTGTTTACACAGGAAGGTTACGAAGAAAAAATCAAATAGCATAATTATTTGAAGCAATTAAAAGGACTTTTTTGCACATAAATTCGGTTTCGAGAGGTATTTGTAATCGGTTTTCTATAAGCAAACTTGTTCAAGATTGATTAGTATTCCGACGGACTGGAGTGAGGCGGTAAAGTTGATACTTCCTAACAAGTTGGTTAGAGAGGTTGATCTTATTTTTTTTTTTTTTTTTTTTTTGTGCTAATTTGAACGAGTAAGGTTCAAAGTCTTTGGGTTGAACAAGCTGGTTTAATCAAAGGATATTGTTCGAGTTAAACGAGCATGAATTTGACGAAGGTTTAAGTCAATGATGACCCTAAATTAGAAGGGAACGTGTGATGATCTAAGAAAGCGGTTGTTGCTAAGGTCGCAACCGAGTCAATGGTGGTGTGAGTTTTTATGACCAAAGGACGAGTCATGGAGAAAGAACTAGTTGAGTATAACAGCACAAGAATGTCCGAGCTAGGAAGGAACCGAAAACATAGCTAGAGATCAATAGGAATTCCATGAGAATCAAGGCAAAGAAGACATGTTGGAGCCTACCTGTTTTAAGTAGGAAATTAGGGCGTGATTGTTGGATATAATTCCCGTCCTCAAGCGTATGAGGTGGGTTGGGCCTGCTAGTTCGAGCAAATGGATTAGTATGGTTATTTGGTTATGTTAATCAGAGATAAATTAAATGAGTTATATTTAATTTATAATAGGTAGGTTAGATAAACATGTGAGTTTATTATGTTATTATCTAGTTAGGAAACTGAATCCTACTCTAATTATAACCAGGTCATGTCCTATATAACCTGATCAATGTTGTGATTAAGGTTAAGAGAAATGTAACCAGTTTTCAGTTAGTTTCTAGTTAGTTTCTGATTAATAAAATTGAGAGTCATTCAATTTTAATTCTTTTCTTTAACTTTTCTGTTTGGTTTGATTGTCAATTGAGACTGAGTTGTCTCTTTAGGTGTCGTTGCCAGTTACTTGTCGTCATTGGTGGAAAATGTCGACAACATAAATAGAACTATAGTGGTGGCAAGCCATATCGCTACAG
Source organism: Ambrosia trifida (assembly GCA_028751855.1). Lineage (NCBI taxonomy): Eukaryota > Viridiplantae > Streptophyta > Magnoliopsida > Asterales > Asteraceae > Ambrosia > Ambrosia trifida. The sequence continues at coordinate 35,975,626 of CM054123.1, read as the reverse complement.
AGGCTTCATTTTCTGAATAATATATATATATATATATATATATATATATATATATATATATATATATATATATATATATATATATATTGTAACACCCCAACCGATGGCGAAAACATCGGGATGTCATGTATTGATGATTGTTCAGCAGCTCATGGTGAATAATAAATTTCATTAAATAATTTAAATAAGTTACATACAATTGTTCTAAAAATTTGTACATCAAATTGAATAAAACTATATAAACATCTTCAAGCATCAAATCAAATCTTCAAGCAAGAAGAACCTAAAACATGTTAAGTTGAAAATATTTTGGGTCAACAAAAGTTGGTGAGAATTACATAGGTTTTGATAATCGAATAAAATTGTTGTGCAATTCATGTGTCATGGCAATCTAGTCCATATGTGAAAACATACTAGAAGTAAATCGAGTGCATAATCAACCATTGTGACTTGTTGTATTGTGGTACATCCCATACGCTCATGGTTCACTCGTTTATATTGCAGTAACAAACACCCACGCAACCTTTGTAGGAGGCACATATCCGGGTGGGATTGTCAGTCCAATAGATCTATCATTGTATACCGTCGGCTGATCAATGTTAATGATTATGCTAGAATAATGTGCTTACCCTAGTAATGTTTAAGACATAATGCAACATAGAATAACACATAGACACTTATGATTGAATTGTAAATTGAATGTTGTAACATGTTTCACCCCAAAAAAAATAATAGTGAATGGAAAAGGGGCTATGTAAACTCACCTTAGCAAAATGTTATATCTGTTGAAAAATTGAATAATGGTGTTGCCCAAATGTATCAAGTATCACCCTATAATAAGGTAATAAATATGTCTAAGTCTATCAAGTCTACAAATGTATAAGTTTCTAGGGCTTCGAATTGGGGATAAATGCTTGTTTGATTAATATCAAAAATGTTTGATAATTGAGAGAATTTTTGTAAATAAATAAACAAAAATTCTTTTTATGAAATTTAAATTTAAGATGGTCACAATAATGTATTTAAAGTGTAAAAATATTTTTTACAAAATTATTTTCTTTAAAATAGAATATTAATTCTATTTATAACAAATTGTCAAAATTTAACTTTAATATTTAAAAATACTAAAATTAAAGAATTAATAGTTTAAAATTTATATTTCTGTTCTAAATATTCAGAAAAAATTGTATAAAATTTTGGTGCAAAAATATCAAAAATTGAATTTATTATGATTTAATTATGATTAAAACTAACAAAAATTGATTAAAAATATTAAAAAATTGATTTTTCTAAAATAAAAATCATTTCAGAAAAGTTTATCATCATATAAACTCAGAATAATTTTTGTGGAAATTTATAAAATTGATTTGATATTTTAATGGACTTTTATAAATATAATAGAATAAAATTGATTTAATTATTATATATATTATATAAATTAATTTTAGAAAACTAAAAATTGTAAGTTGAACTATTACATCAGATTAATACAAGATAATTTTTGTAGAATTTATAAAAGAGTTTTAATAATTAAAAATGAATTTATAAGATTATATGTATAATATATATTTATTTGTTAAAAAGGAAAAAAAAGAAACAAAAAAAGAGGCCATTGCCGGGACTCGAACCCGGCTGGCTAAGGAGGAATGCATCAGTCACAACCACTTGGTCCAGACCAGTGGTTGTGATTAGTTCTGTTTGTTTAAAATAAATATATTGTACAAAATCCAGTTTATCCCCAAAATAACATCACGAGCCCTAGAATCTGTAATTGTTTGATTCACACATCGATAGCCCAATTAACCTTAGGGCTATTGTTGTGTGAATACCGAAGATCAAAACCCACTAAAATAATTATACTTAAAACGTTGTTACGAGCACAAATGGCCAGTCAACCTTGAAAGTCAAAAACGCGATTGTATAAGCAAGAACAGAGTGTTATGTGAAGAATTGGAGGTTAAGAAAGGAGTATTGGCGAGTTGTGATGGCTCGTGAATGTTCAATTTATAGCATTAAGGCCTGGAACAATGATTTGGTAAGAGTTGACCAAACATTGAAGGTTATACGCGTATTTGATAATTTTGATTATCAATTGATTGATAATCAATGTGTATCCTAGTCAGAAAGGGCCGAAGATTAAGATACCATGTCAACTTAGTCCAAAAACGCGTGAATTAAGATAATCAGGTTGGTCAAAATGGAAACTTTTTAATTTCTTGGTCCTTCGCTCCTGTTGCTGCATATCGAGCAGACAAGACAAAAGAAAAAGGGTGGGCTTTTATATAATTTAAGTTGGATTAAAACCAACTAAGGGGTGTAGAGCAGGTGGTTTGTTCGTGTGTGGGAGTTTGTTGGCCGGCTGAGGGCTCGGGTTCGATACCCGGCTCGAGCTCTCAGTTTTCTTCCATTTTTTTTTAAATAGGTGGGCTGGATGGCTAGTGGGCTCAGATCTGGGCAGGGTTTAGGATCTGGGCCAGTTAGGTGGGTTGTTTTGCTTGGGCCGGATGGTTTATTTCGTGATTAGTTTGTTTAGCCAACAATTTTACAAAACTGATTATTTATCATAACTGATTATTATTATTATTATTATTATTATTATTATTATTATTATTATTATTATTATTATTATAAACTTCTCTCTCTCTCTCTCTATATATATATATATATGTATGTATGAATAATTATCATTGTATAGGGGTTCAAAATATCACCAAAAATAATAATGATAAGGCTTGTCGTTTTAATCCGTAACGTGTATTTATTTAGTGCGAAATGTTACAGTCTCCCCTACTTTTAGGAACTTCGTCCCGAAGTTAAAGAAAGACACCAAGTTTACAATTGGTCGACTACCGAAAACCTTGATAAAATTCCTCACTACCTTAATGTACCTATAAATTCATGATTACGTTCCGGACCGTAATTACCAATTTACCTTACATTAGGGTTTTGCGTCCTTTTATGACTCTACCGATTGTTGAGCAGGTTCGATAGTCTCCACCAGTCGTTGAGCAGGTTGTAGGGCCTCTCCCGACTGTTGGAAAGACATGATGACCTCTACCAATCGTTGAGTAGATTGTTTGGTACTCAACTAATTGTTATACAAGTAAGCAAGTATGATTATGAATATAGCAATTAGTTCACATTCAAACAAGCATGCACACAGATGTTATGATAATACTTGAATTTTTTTTTATTTGAATCCAAAAAGTGTTAATACATAGAATTAAAGAGAAAGTAGGCATCATTCAAATGGTAGAGCATTGCGACGTGGAGGCATGATCTGTAAGAGACACAATGAAATGAATGAGGTTATATAAGGAATGTAATCATTTATTCATTAAAACGAATAAACGAAAACGTTGACTTATCAAAGATTCTAAATTCTAATAACATATGAAGACATGCTTTAGCCTATAAGTGAACACTCATCCCGAGAATTCCCAGGTAGGCATCCGGGTCCCTCGTCTGATTGGGATATATGCGCAATGCCAGTCCTAGACAGAAAACTCAGAATACAGGCGTTCACCCTTCCAGATTGCACGTGTTCGTTATTAAAATCTAGAACTTCGACGAGATCTCAAGGTGGTTCAGGCTAAACCTGAGGATTGTCCTATTAGTCTAAGAGTAGATCTTGTGATGGAGAGCAATCTTCTTGTAGGGGTTGAAGTAGGGATAAGAAGTAGGAGTGAGATAGAGAATAGCAAGTAAAATGAGCAAATACTGGTTATATTCCTATGGTTATAGACTAGATTATTTATTTTTTTTCTAATAACCTAATTCCCTATAACCATGGCTCTGATACCAATCTGTAACACCCTAACCGATGGCGGAAACATCGGGATGTCATGTATTGATGATTGTTCAGTAGCTCATGGTGAATAATAAATTTCATTTAATAATTTAAATAAGTTACATACAATTATTCTAAAAATTTGTACATCAAATTGAATAAAACTATACAAACATCTTCAAGCATCAAATCAAATCTTCAAGCAAGTAGAACCTGAAACATGTTAAGTTGAAAATATTTTGGGTCAACAAAAGTTGGTGAGAATTACATAGGTTTTGATAATCGAATAAAATTGTTGTGCAATTCATGTGTCATGGCAATCTAGTCCATGTGTGAAAACATACTAGAAGTAAATCGAAAGTCAACTAATTGTTATACAAGTAAGCAAGTATGATTATGAATATAGCAATTAGTTCACATTCAAACAAGCATGCACACAGATGTTATGATAATACTTGAATTTTATTATTTGAATCCAAAAAGTGTTAATACATAGAATTAAAGAGAATGTAGGCATCATTCAAATGGTAGAGCACTGCGACGTGGAGGCATGATCTGTAAGAAACACAATAAAATGAATGAGGTTATATAAGGAATGTAATCATTTATTCATTAAAACGAATAAACGAAAACGTTGACTTATCAAAGATTCTAAATTCTAAAAACATATGAAGACATGCTTTAGCCTATAAGTGAACACTCATCCCGAGAATTCCCAGGTAGGCATCCGGGTCCCTCGTCTGATTGGGATATATGCGCAATGCCAGTCCTAGACAGAAAACTCAGAATACAGGCGTTCACCCTTCCAGATTGCTCGTGTTCGTTATTAAAATCTAGAACTTCGACGAGATCTCAAGGTGGTTCAGGCTAAACCTGAGGATTGTCCTATTAGTCTAAGAGTAGATCTTGTGATGGAGAGCAATCTTCTTGTAGGGGTTGAAGTAGGGATAAGAAGTAGGAGAGATAGAGAATAACAAGTAAAAGAAGCAAATACTGGTTATATTCCTATGGTTATAGACTAGATTATTTATTTTTTTTTCTAATAACCTAATTCCCTATAACCATGGCTCTGATACCAATCTGTAACACCCCAACCGATGGCGGAAACATCGGGATGTCATGTATTGATGATTGTTCAGCAGCTCATGGTGAATAATAAATTTCATTAAATAATTTAAATAAGTTACATACAATTGTTCTAAAAATTTGTACATCAAATTGAATAAAACTATACAAACATCTATCAAATCAAATCTTCAAGCAAGTAGAACCTGAAACAAGTTAAGTTGAAAATATTTTGGGTCAACAAAAGTTGGTGAGAATTACATAGGTTTGTGCAATTCATGTGTCATGGCAATCTAGTCCATATGTGAAAACATACTAGAAGTAAATCAAGTGCATAATCAACCATTGTGACTTGTTGTATTGTGGTACATCCCATACGCTCATGGTTCACTCGTTTATATTGCAGTAACAAACATCCACGCAACCTTTGTAGGAGGCACATATCCGGGTGGGATTGTCAGTCCAATAGATCTATCATTGTATACCGTCGGCTGATCAATATTAATGATTATGCTAAAATAATGTGCTTACCCTAGTAATGTTTAAGACATAATGCAACATAGAATAACACATAGACACTTATGATTGAATTGTAAATTGAATGTTGTAACATGTTTCACCCCAAAAAAAATAATAGTGAATGGAAAAGGGGCTATGTAAACTCACCTTAGCAAAATGTTATATCTGTTGAAAAATTGAATAACGGTGTTGCCCAAATGTATCAAGTATCACCCTATAATAAGGTAATAAATATGTCTAAGTCTATCATGTCTACAAATGTATAAGTTTCTAGGGCTTCGAATTGGGGATAAATGCTTGTTTGATTAATATAAAAAATGTTTGATAATTGAGAGAATTTTTGTAAATAAATAAACAAAAATTCTTTTTATGAAATTTAAATTTAAGATGGTCACAATAATGTATTTAAAGTGTAAAAATAATTTTTACAAAATTATTTTCTTTAAAATAGAATATTAATTCTATTTATAACAAATTGTCAAAATTTAACTTTAATATTTAAAAATACTAAAATTAAAAAATTAATAGTTTAAAATTTATATTTCTATTCTAAATATTCAGAAATAAATTGTATAAAATTTTGGTGCAAAAATATCAAAAATTGAATTTATTATGATTTAATTATGATTAAAACTAACAAAAATTGATTAAAATATTAAAAAAATGATTTTTCTAAAATAAAAATCATTTCAGAAAAGTTTATCATCATATAAACTCAGAATAATTTTTGTGGAAATTTATAAAATTGTTTTGATATTTTAATGGATTTTTATAAATATAATAGAATAAAATTGATTTAATTATTATATATATTAAATAAATTAATTTTAGAAAACTAAAAATTGTAAGTTGAACTATTACATCAGATTAATACAAGATAATTTTTGTAGAATTTATAAAAGAGTTTTAATAATTAAAAATGAATTTATAAGATTATATGTATAATATATATTTATTTGTTAAAAAGGAAAAAGAGAAACAAAAAAAGAGGCCACTGCCGGGACTCAAACCCGTCTGGCTAAGGAGGAATGCATCAGTCACAACCACTTGGTCTAGACCAGTGGTTGTGATTAGTTCCGTTTGTTTTAAAATAAATATATTGTACAAAATCAAGTTTATCCCCAAAATAACATCACGAGCCCTAGAATCTGTAATCGTTTGATTCACACATCGATAGCCCAATTAACCTTAGGGCTATTGATGTGTGAATGCCGAAGATCAAAACCCACTAAAATAATTATACTTACAACGTTGTTATGAGCACAAATGGCCAGTCAACCTTGAAAGTCAAAAACGCGATTGTATAAGCAAGAACAGAGTGTTATGTGAAGAATTGGAGGTTAAGAAAGGAGTATTGGCGAGTTGTGATGGCTCGTGAATGTTCAATTTATAGCATTAAGGCCTGGAACGATGATTTGGTAAGAGTTGACCAAACATTGAAGGTTATACGCGTATTTGATAATTTTGATTATCAATTGATTGATAATCAATGTGTATCCTAGTCAGAAAGGGCCGAAGATTAAGATACCATGTCAACTTAGTCCAAAAACGCGTGAATTAAGATAATCAGGTTGGTCAAAATGGAAACTTTTAAATTTCTTGGTCCTTCGCTCCTGTTGCTGCACATCGAGCAGACAAGACAAAAGAAAAAGGGTGGGCTTTTATATAATTTAAGTTGGATTAAAACCAACTAAGGGGTGTAGAGCAGGTGGTTTGTTCGTGTGTGGGAGTTTGTTGGCCGGCTGAGGGCTCGGGTTCGATACCCGGCTCGAGCTCTCAGTTTTCTTCCATTTTTTTTAAATAGGAGGGCTGGATGGCTAGTGGGCTCAGATCTGGGCCGGGTTTAGGATCTGGGCCAGTTAGGTGGGTTGTTTTGCTTGGGCCGGATGGTTTATTTAGTGATTAGTTTGTTTAGCCAACAATTTTACAAAACTGATTATTTATCATAACTGATTATTATTATTATTATTATTATTATTATTATTATTATTATTATTATTATTATTATTATAAACTTCTATATATTTATATATATATATATGTATGAATAATTATCATTGTATAGGGGTTCAAAATATCACCAAAAATAATAATGATAAGGCTTGTCGTTTTAATCCGTAACGTATATTTATTTAGTGCGAAGTGTTACATATATATATAGGATCCGGATCATATGAGAACTCTACTGAGTTGTGAGAACTAGAGAACTCATCTAGTCCACACATACACATATTAGCATTATAATAATAGGAGGGTATCATAGTAATTTAGCACCTCCCCTACCCCACCCCACCCCACCCCACCTAACCACCTTTATATAAAGGTTTATAGATTTTTTTTTTAAATCTCTCACTCTCTCTCTCTGCTCTCTCTCTCTCTTCTCTCTCTCTCTCTCTAAAATCTCTCTCTCTCTCTGCTCTCTCTCTTCTCTCTTCCTCGATACGGTATTCAGAGGCTGTGAACATATTTAATGGTGGCAGGGGGGTTCGAGAGGGTTATTGAAGAGGGGTTTTAATGGTGGCAGGGGGGTTCGATGGCTGTGACCAGTGGCCCGATGGGGTAGGAGGCAATGGTGTTTTTTCAGGGGGGTTTTCAGCGGTGGAGGTGGAGCTCGAAGGCGGGGGGGGGGGGGGGGGTTTCGATGTGTGGTGGTTGAGGGTTGAGGGTGGTGGATCTGTGGTGGTTGAGGGTGGAGGGTGGTGGATCTGCGGCGATGATGAAGATGACGGTGGGGAGAGGTGGTGGTCCGACCAAGGGAGGTTGAAGACGACGACGAAGATCCGGTATGTTTTCTTTTTATTATTATTATTATTATTTTTGTTATTATTATTATTATTATTGTTATTATTATTATTATTATTATTATTATTATTATTATTTCCTGTTTATTATTAATTTTTTTTTCTGTTATTTTGTTATTATTATTATTATTATTTTTATTTTCTGTTATTATTATTATTACACTGGTGTTATTTTTTTTTCTGTTATTTTGTTATTATTATTATTTTTCTGTTATTATTATTATGTAATTACACTGGTGTTATTATTTTTTTCTGTTATTTTTATTATTATTTTTATTTTTGGGAATGGGTAGGTGCTGTAAACAAATATGGAATTACTAGTTTTAAATTAGATAAAATTTGAACATATTTAGTTGTTTTGTTGTTGTGGATGGTTTGTTTGATAGCTCGGGACAAATAACAACTTTTAGTTTAAAATAGCAGGTACGAAGATGATGATGTTTTTCGTTTAAGGGGGATGATGTTGTGAAGATGACGATGATGGTGTAGTATGATGTAAGAAAACACTGGTGTAAATATCAGTTTACACTAGTGTAAATATGAATGTATAGATGTTTGGTGGTTATTTTACACCACCTTTAGTATCATTTTTGTAAGAAAACACTAGTGTAAGCATCAGCTACACCAGTGTAAATATTAATGTATTATCATTTTGTAAATATTAATGTATTGTAGTATTATATAGTTTTGGGTTTTTAAACTAGTGTATTTTTTGTATAAGTTGTGTATGGCAATTTTTACGTTGGTGTAAATCATCCGCATTATATGATTTTTGTTTGTTTTTTACACCAGTGTGAATTATACTTATCATATGTTGGTTTTTGGTTTTTTACAACATATTTTGTGTATGGCAAATTTACACTGGTGTAAATAATCACACCAATGTAAATCATGATAGATCATCTCATCAGATTTTCTTTAAAAAAATGATTTTTTTTGAATAATTAAATAAAAAATTAAAATAATATTATAATAATTATTTCTCTTTCATGGTGGTTTTACCTAAATACCCTTATTGTACTTTTTTGTATTAAAATATACTAATAATATTTTAATTGGCATGTAAAGACAAAAAAAAACATCTAGATTAAATATTAACCATAGGATCATCACAATCAATGGTCCACAAGAGTTCTCTAGTTCTCACAACTCAATATGGTTCTCACACGATCCTAACCCTATATATATATATATATATATATATATATATATATATATATATATATATATATATTCAAGTAATTTTACATATGTTGACGATGTATGTGTCATCGTAATAGGCTGAATTTTACAAAATAAAGAATAAATTTAAATTGTTTTGGCTTGTAACAACAACTTGTCATCGCTATATCCCCACCGATGTACAAAACATAAATATATACACATGCATAAAATTTAAAAGGGGAATCGGAATTAAATAATCCTAATTTTGTCGGGTTGAAAGACAATAATCCTACGTTGAACATTGAAATCTAACATGCATAACTTATATTGGTTTTATTTCACTTGACCAAAACTAACTGGACTAGTTTTCTACTTACGTGGTAGACGAGTTCATCTGCCACCACTACAAGAATTCTTCTTTGATATGTCGACTTATTCCGACGACTAGTCGTCTAGACAGCAGCTATCCCGATGACAAGTCGTCGGGAAAAGTCTGGTGCCCACTAGTTCGACGTTCGACGCTATTGCTTAAAAAAGTCGTCGGTAAAGAGTTGTCGGGACAGATGACCCTTTAGCGACATCTCGTCGCTAAATCGTCGTTAGAAATAAAAATTAAATTTTAAAAATAATTCAAAATAAAAAGTAAAAATTACCTTTCCCCGACGACTTTTCGTAGCTACAGAGTTTGTTTTTAAAACAAGTGGTACATCTTTTATCGAGAAGTTAACGTCGGGATAGACCACCTATACCGACGACTTTTTGTCATCTCGTATCAGAGCAAATTTCTTGTAGTGCACGTAGGCAGAAAACTAAATGTGGGCCCTGATTTTTACACGTCATTTGCCATGTGGGACATTTTTTACACGTCATGTCGGATCGATGAACAGGTCACCCGACAATCACGAGGGTTATATTCAGAGTGCGGAATCCTCTAAATATGTTCTAATAACAAAAATAACTAAGAAACAATGATATATGAGGAATTAACACACACAAATAGGTCAAAAGCTTTAAGATTAATCACTAAAACAGAGCACGAGTGTTTACAATGATCAAATCAGACTTTCAGACCCGGGGGAGGGTGTTTGGAGAGTGTGTGTGGCAAGGACTAATGATTAGTGCAATGATTGGGCCTATTTATACTTCCTGAACATGTATAGACCAGTATTGGCGATTGGATGGCTATGTAGCATGTATTAAAGGCGATTAGCCTAATCGCCTAAACTGTTCACGCGATTGAAGCCTAATCGCATGTAATTACATGCGATTGGCAATATAATCGCCTATAGGTCATCCTAATCACCTGTCAGCACCCAAACACTACCAAAACGCTTATAAACACCTCCAAACACCCCGAAACACGTCCAAACAACATATATACTAGCCTAGGGACATCATGCACTAACAGACCCCTTGGACCAGGCTAGTATACGTACAGAGACATCAAAAGACAAAGTTTATAACACAGCAAACACAACTTTACAGACTCGAAAACAGAAACTAACATAAATGACTAGCAGCAATCTTTAGTCTTCATTTCACTTAGACATCGTCCTGATCGTTGTAAGTCTCGACCAGTCGCATCCAGCATGAACTTTGTTGGCGTGGCAAAAGCGAATCACCCTCTGAAACTTCAAGGCTTGATCACCTTCGGCTTTCAAGTGCTGAGTGGGATACAGGAACAACATCTCCACATCTTTTGCTGAGAGGTTAATAAGCCACATCGGGTCCCATATTCTGATTTTCCTGCAAGGGTTTGGGGAGTTGCTCAAGACTATCACTGCTTCTATTGTAGCTGCATCATAATGCCAGTAGTAGAACTTTGAAGAGAAGTCTTGTTCAACCGGGCCTAATGGTATCTTCGAAACGCTTTCTGGTGGCTTGACTTTGTGCTTCCAGATAGAACTTTTAGTGACGGGATGGAGCTTGTCTGTCTTGAAGGATTTAGGATACTGAGATCTGAATTGTTCCCATTCTCCAGCACTTTCTCTTTTCAGAATATTGAAGAAGCCTCGAAGATCACCAACAGACTCATGACACAATGGATAATGCAATCTAACTAAGTCACGAACATGCCAGAAAGGTAGGCTGAGAACCTTCTTGTACGGCTGAAAGTAAAGCACGCCATCCTGCCATTTGACTCCCAACATCCTAGCATGCTTGATGTAGGCCCAGCTGATTACATTTCCTGACATCTTCAATAAACGCTTCTTGAAAATAGATGCTTGTACCGGATCTTTCTTCTTATCATACTCACCTCCAGATGGAAACCATTTCAGATACTTCTGCCTGATCTTATCATGTCTTTCCTTCACTTTATCAGGAACAGGAATAGGATCACTCTTGAGCTTTTCTTCAGCCTCATTAAGCATCTCCTCAGAAATATTTGGAATCTCGGCGCCAGAATCATCAACAACATATTCTGGAGAAGGCACTCGGGTTCCATCTTCCATCTCTACCTCATGGTTGTCTGGATTCAGTTCTGGAGGAGTTTGACTTGCACCGGAAGATTCTCCGGGTGCTACGCCAAAAATCTTTTCTAAATCATCAGATGTAACCTCAGGAGGAATTTCACCTTCTTCTAAATCATACTCAGAGGACTCAGGAGGTACATACAAGTTGCCGTCATCATCATAAGCAAAATAGCTGTTTAGAGGCTCGACTATCTCTACAACAACCATTGCTTGCTTTAGTGAATCCCGCATCTTTTGAATCTGATCTTTGAGAAGCTCCCCCTTAGCAAAAGAACGTGCATCGGGATCCTTGACTTGTGTATCCCGTCCTTTCTTTTGTCACCTCTCTCCAGACCCGGCTGATGATCCGCCACCACCTATGGCTCCAGGATCACCACCACCATCTTTATCATCCTTTCCTCCATCATCATCACTATCATCACTATCATCATCATCATCATCTTCTTCATCATCCAGATCATCCGAATCAGTATCATCTTTCGAACTTGTAGCACCTTTGAGTCTTGGAAGGTCTACCAATATCTGTTTCACCTTCGCCTTCAGCTTCTTGTTTCGTGCTCTATACTTTATGATCCGTTGTTCATTGTTCACATTTGTGATTTGCAGTTCTTTGTACTGAGCACCAAGCTGGCTGCACTGGGATTCGACACTCGCCAGTCTAGCTGCAGTGCTTTGATTAGACTCGAGAAGCATCCTGTTTGCAGCTTGTAGCTCTTTGTTCGACTGGATAGTTTCACCGATCAGTTCGAGCATAGCCCATTCATTTTCTTCAACATTAGCATTTTTACCCCTTAACTCAGCAATATCACGCGATTGAGCAGCAACTATTGCAGTTAGCTCACTAATCTGGCGTTGAAGATGTTCATTAGAGGCCGGTGCTGAGGAAGAGGAGGGTGGATCGGTTGACTTAGAACCTGGAGGTCGAACTTCTTGTCGCATCTTCTTTATCAAGTCACCAATAGGATTAGAAATAATCTATAAGCTTGTCGCTGCTCCAGTAACTGAGACTGGCTTAGTGAAGATTACTGAAGCAGGCATCGACATGGTTACACTTTCAGGCATGGCTGCACCTGATGATGTGGTAGTGGAAGCTGTTGCTGCTGTTGTTGATGTTGCTGTTGTTTTTGTCGTTGTTGCTGCCTGGGAAGATTGAGTGTCAAGAACCCCAAATGCTTCAGGAAGATTAAATTGTCTTTTCCTTGAAGTTTTCTCCATTTGTGGTTTGTGCGACATTCTCTTCTTTCCACGAACTTTATCTTTCTTTACTGTAGTCTTTTGTCTCCTAGGAGGAGGAGAAGTGTCGAGCTCTGCGTCTATATCAGCAATGTCATCATCTGGATCCACAATAAACGTAGGATCCTCAGCAAGAGCTTTCTCCTCAACCAACTTTCTCTTTCTCTCTGCCTCTTTTATAGCAATCGCACCTGGGGAATCAATCTCTGTATCATTTGAGTCATCTTCTTCATCTGTTATGTTAACCGGGGCGTCTTCATCAATTGGCGCTTTTCCTCTAGCGGATTGTGAAGATTCTTGTTCTATTGCTGTGCTGGAGAGTTCAGTAAAGTCTAGAACGTCCGGTTCAAATGCATCATCATGAGCGGCAGCAGTATCAGTAGTCCTGCTCGGAGCGTTTTCGCCTAATTCGGCTGTCTCTCTCCCAGTGTTATCCCCCTCTTTGAATACCGGTTTGTGAATCCGTGCATCATCTTCAGAATCACTATCATCGTGTCTCCACCTATTTCCCGGTGGTGACTCATAGTCATCTCTGCTCATGTGCCCGTATAAATGCCTGCTTGGTGGATAATCAGACTTCTTTCTGTTTTTGTAACCTCTCATTCTGCTCATTTCAGTCTCATCTATGTCCTCAATCCAAATGAACTCCGAAGGATGTTTTAACAAGTCTGGAATTTGGCGATCGATTATCATTTGTAGAAAGCGCGGATAAACAATGAATGAGGTCTTTGTCGCCTTTTGCAAAATGATCTCCTTCAGGTGATGCAAGATCATTCAAGAAAAATTGAACGGCTTATTGAGCGTCAATGCGACTATTGCTGAAGCTAATGTGTCTCTGATAGCATCAAACGTCCCTTTCCTTGGACCAATGCATTTCAAGACCACGTGAGTGAGGTACTTGAGTTCGGGCAGTAACAAACCTTTCTGTAGCATCTTTTGTTCTTTGACTATTCCCAGGTACTTCATTCTCAAGAAACCGCCTCGAATCAAGATGGCGTCGAACACAATCGGATCAGTAGCTGCATCCCGAAACTGCAACTCTTCGTGTATTGTTTCTTCAGTTATAATCACCTCTTTCCCTTGAATCATACTCGTTATCACAATCGGCACCGCCTTGTAGTCAACTTTAGCGTTCTTGTAAAACTCTTGGAAGATGTCTTTATACGCTGCATGTTGCTTCGATATCACATAATTGATTCTTGAACGCTTCACGAAGTCAATGACGCCTTTAAATGTTTTGCACTTTTCCTTCGTAACTGGTTCGAGGAAGGCACAACAGTTGTGCTTAGGAGAAGTTTTCCAATTCATGATCCTGAACATAGAGGCAAGTCATAAGTATCAGAAACAGGTCAAAAACGCATAAAACGGACAAAAACGGACCAAAATCGGACAAAAGTTAGTGACATGGCTGCAACAGGCGATTGCAGGTACCTAATCGCTAGTTACAACACACGATTAGGCCAATTGCTAGCCATTATACACGATTAGCAGCCACGATTACCCTAATCGCTTTACTGTTCATGCGATTAGGGAAAAATTTAGTCAATCGCGTTACTGTTCATGCGATTAGAGAGCCTAATCGCGTGAACAGTAACTTTGTTCACCTCCTTTGTCGAAATTTCGAAATGTGTTGATTCGGGTCCGATTTTTATCACCTTGAAGCCTAAACCAACCAACTAACATAACCCCTAACATATTATGGTTGGACAGATCGGAATCATGGGATAATTGGCCGATTTAAATATTAGGGTTCATAGGCTTTCAAATTTGGGGCTTTTGATTCTGGAATGATCTTGATCAAAATTTTTGTGCAATAACATCCTAAATGTCCCGATTAAGAAACCCCTATCAACATTATCATCAACAAACTCGTTTTATGGCCTAACGATTAAGAGAAAGAAACCTAGGGTTTTGGCCCTTTAATCACTGATTCAAGCACACAAAATATGATATTAGATCCTGAAAATATGAGGGTATGTTACCTTGATGACGAAGAACCAGTTTTGATCAATAAAAAATAACGGGCAGCAGGTTTTGGTTAGACTCGGATTAGAGGGAAAGGAAGTTGATAGTGAAGACCTTTTGAAAAATGAGATGAAATATGTCTAAGTGTCCCTTTTATACCCTTTTCCACCCGCCTGCCTTAACTAGCGAGTAGGTTTACAATTGCGTCCCATTTCAAGCGATTAGGAATGTACTCGTTAAATATACCACACGATTAGATGTAATCGTCTATTAAACCACACGAGTAACAGGCTCTAATCGCTAGAAATAAACTTTGGGCTTAGTCATTGGCAAATGGGCTAATCGCCTATAGATATAAGCGAGTAGGAGATACTTGCACATAGACACATGCAATTACAGTGTAATCGTTTACAATTACACGCGATTAGGACTCCAGTTGTAATAATTTTTCCACAAATTACCAAATTACCCCTGCAGCACCAAATCTCACATTTTTGACCCGTTAAGGTGCAAAACATGCGTTTTTCACCCCGTTTTCACAGACGACTTAGATGTTGACTCAAATTTTTTTGAAAAATATTCATTTTCCACCCCTGTACTTAAGAGAAAGTATGGTTTTGACCCGGAAAAAAATACAATTTTCAACTAGTTGATTTTCGGCGTTTTATTTTTGAAGAAGTAAGATTACAATGGATTAGGATTCCATCATCGGCAATCAAGAATGATTAAACAAATAAAACTAAACAGAAATTAAACAAAAACGGGAGATCAACTAACTATACACTATCATATTTTTGCAAGTTTCATCAGTTAGAGAATCATATCAGTGTACGGACCATGCTAGAACCCTTATATATTCAGTTTTAGTTTAAATTACCAAGAAGCATCCTACAACAACTGCCAATATTGTTGTCCACCTAAACTCAAAATCAAGTTTTATCGCTAGGCACTTTAGATACGTTAAGGCAATATTAAGACTGATGTACAAGGTGTTCCCCACCACGCAACACATTCCCGTATCAAGACATGCACAAAGCTTCCTCGTAACCGGTGAGTAAGCTGTTGTCATCCGTATTTTACAAGGAATGGACTCAGTGGTGTTCAGGTCTGCAAGAACGCTGCAACAGAGAGACCAGTGAGATCCAAACCAGGGTTCAAGTCAAATACCGTCCTTTTGATTTTTCACGGTACGATGCTTTAGGTATATGAGTTGATACCTTTGAGCGAATTCTCTTTGAGAATAGGGTTTTGGCATTTATGAATCTTTTTGCTCTTTTAGGATTCCTGGACGTCTCCTTATCAGAATTTATTCTATTTTTTTCTCAGGAAACGACATAGAGGTGTCTCAGTTGTAGGCTCCGAACCCATCGTACGACACATGTACCACTCCTTTTTGTTATGAGAGACGCCCAGTTTACCCCGGATGTACCAACCTCTTAAAGACCATGAAACCTCGGATTTTGGCTTGCTATCAAACGAGATTTCGGTACCAAGACCATATGCCAACGCACGTTGATCCACATCTGTTTCAGTTGATTTAGGTTTATATCACCGTGCCGAATTTGGAAATGATTTTGAGCCTACCGACACATCATTGTAGAGGCTACTTATTAGTTCCAATATTTTAAGATGATAAGAGTTCTGACAGTCCAACTGATGGGTTAATATCATCTTCCCTATTTCACCAAATAAACTCTTTTTTGCAATTTTTCAATTTTTTTGATTTTTTTTTATTTTGGGATTTTCTCAATTTTTTGAATTTTTGCATTTTCTGATGTTTTTGTATTTTTCTGAATTTTCTCCCCCTAAAAATCTAAAAATTTGCGAAAGTACAATAATTTTGGATTTTTCTGATTTTTGAAGAAAAAATATTTACAAAAGCGATTACTGATGAGGATCTAATCCTGCTTTACTTTAATGCCGTTTAAGATTAACAGGTACTCAAAACGAGGACCGTCAAAAGCTTTGGTGAATAAATCGGCACGTTGGTAATCCGTGTGGATTTGACCATATCGATAAGTTTCTTTTCATAGCAGTCGCGTATGAAATGATACTTATTCAAGATATGTTTCGCTTTGGAATGGTTAACTGAGTCTTTAGCAAGAGCTATAGCGGACTCATTGTCACAGTGAATGGGAGTATTAAGAAATTTCAAACCGTAGTCTCTCATTTGTTGTTGTATCCAAAGAACCTGGGAGCAGCAGCTAGATGCCGCTACATATTCCGACTCACAGGTGGATAAGGCTACCGAGGCTTGCTTCTTGCACTGCCACGAGACTAGTCTTGGTCCCAAAAACTGGCATCCAGCCGATGTGGATTTTAAGTCTTTCTTGCATCCACCATAGTCAGCATCACTAAAAGCGATGAGGTCAAACTTATCGTCATTAGGGTACCATAGACCTTTGGACAACCCTTTAGATAACGTAAGATCCTCTTCACAGCAACCAGGTGGGACTGTTTCGGCCTTGACTGGTATCTTGATAGTAGACATGTCGCGAACATTATGTCAAGTCTTGATGCAGTGAGATACATTAGTGAGCCTATCATTGCTCGATAAAGAAAACGATCAACAGCTTGTCCTTTCTCGTCAGGTCCAATCCTGTGATTGGTCTGAATTGGGGTGCCTACTGAAGTAGAGTCTTCCATCTGGAACCGACTCAAGATGTCAGCAACGTATTTTTTCTGGTGGATGAAGATCCCCGACTCTTGTTGTTCTACTTGTAGACCCAGGAAGAATTGCATCTCCCCCATCGAGCTCATCTCGAATTTGTCCTGCATAAGCTTTTCAAATTCCCTGCACATTTCATCATTAGTAGACCCAAAAATAATATCATCAACATAAACCTGTACCAGAAGACGGTCACCACCCTTTTCCTTGGTGAATAAGGTGCAATCCACAATTCCACGTTTGAACCCATTGGATATAAGGTAGTTGCTAAGCATTTGATACCATTCACGCGGAGCTTGATGGAGTTCGTACAACGCTTTGTTCAATTTGTAAACTTTTTCATGATGAAGCGGATCCTCAAAACCCGGTGGCCGATCAACATACACCTCTTCCTTCACGATGCCATACAGAAAAGCACTTTTCACATCCATTTGATACACCTTGAACCGTTTGTACAAAGCGTAAGCTAAGAACATCCGGATAGCTTTAAGGCGCGCAACTGGAGCGTATACTTTGTTGTAATCTATTCCTTCGATTTGACGGAAGCCGAGGACAACTAATCGAGCCTTGTTTCTGATAATCACCCTGCGGTCATCCCGTTTACACTTATAGACCCACTTTGTTCCAATCTTCTTTGAGCGTGGAGGTAAGTCAACTAAGTCCCACACTCCTAGCTTTTGGAACTGCTGAAGATCTGCTTGCATTGCTTCAATCCATGGTTCTTCTCTTAATGCCTCTTGCATCGTTCTTGGTTCTGTTTGAGACACATAAAGAGCGAAGGACCAATCATTTTGATGACCTGCTTTCCTGATCTCCGAATAGAGTGCTAAGGTACCTGTATTGTCACTTGGACTAGCATTTCTGAGCTGACTGCGAGTCATGACTCTGCTAGCCGGATCACCAATCACATTCTGCATCGGATGAGTGTCGTGAATCCGAGATTCCGGATGTGCCGGCACTGGATCATCCGAATGCAAATTGAGGTTTTCCAAACCTTGAGATAAATTTGTCTCTGTAGCGCTTGAACAGGAGGGAGCAGCGGGTTGCATATTAAAACCTGAGAGATTGATCCTAAGACCCATCCCTGGAGCTGCTGAAGAAGAAGGACCAGCTTGATTGTTTCCTGTCAGAATAGTTGGAGCTGTAGTGGTAGATTCACCATTTCCAGCTTGTTCTTCAGTAAGTGTTTCATGAGACTCTGCAAAATCGTCGTCTGAAGATGAAGATTCTAGAACCTCTACTGACGCTTCCTGAAAAACTTCTTCAACTTCTGCTGCTGCGGTTTTACCAGGGAGACCCATGGATGCAGAGGCATCAGATGTTGCTGGCGCAGGTGCATTGACGATGATCGGACGCATTAGCGGTGAGCTAGCTGCGTTTTCACACTCGTAATACATTTGCGCAACAGCATCATCTACCAAATTATCCACGTTGAAAGAATCAAATAAACTCTTATAGTCGAACAACCAATTAGGTCCAACACCAGGTGCATTGGCAGTATAGCGTTGAACATCAACATTAAGCCGCTCTTCAACGTAATTGGTTCTTTTGTTGTACACTCTTTTATTGGGAGTGTTGTAACCAACAAAGAAACCTTCTTCTGCCTTTGCACCAAACTTCCTATCAGGATGTATCATGGTGCATGGAGCTCTGAAAGGTTCCAGAAGCTCTAAGTTCGGTTTCGTCCGGTTCAAAAGCTCGTAAGAAGTCTTACCAAGCTTCTTTACCGTTATAACCCTATTTAGAGTATAACACGCGCAGTGAACTGCCTCGTTCCAAAAGATCACAGGCAAGTTCGAATCTGCGAGCATTGTTCTGGCTGCCTCAATAAGAGTCCGATTCTTTCTTTCTGCAACCCCATTTTGCTGAGGAGTGTACGGTGCTGTAAATTCATGATGAATGCCCTTTTCTGCACATATCGACTCCATAGCATGATTCTTGAATTCTGTCCCGTTATCGCTTCTAATCTTGCGGATCTTTAGCTGATATAGATTTTCCAATTTTGTGAACAGATTCTTCAAGTATTCAAAAGTTTCACTCTTGTGCTTCATACACACGACCCAAGAAAACCTTGAATAGTCATCCGTAACTACCAAGCAGTATAAGTCACCGTTCTTGCTCTTCCGATTGACTGGGCCAAAAAGGTCCATGTGCAGACGTTCGAGAAGTAGACTAACTGAATTTGTCTTCTTAGGTTTGTGAGACTTCTTTTTCTTCTTCCCTTTCTTGCATGAAACACAGACGTCGTTTAGATGAAAATTTAACAGAAACACCTTCCACCAGTTGATTCTGAACCAGGTGGTTCATTTTTCTCAGGTGGATGTGCCCCATACGTCTGTGCCACATGATCGATTCCTTTTCTGTCTCTTTCGATAGAAAACAAGTGACTTGACCTTCTGTTGTCATGGCTCGGCTCATATCCAGGACGTATAGGTTGTTGACCCTGGGATCCGAGATCATTACCCACTCTTTTGGTATCTTGAATCCAGGTTTCAGAATGAAGCAAGCATTGTCATCAAAGAACACAGTGAACTTTTTATCACATATCTGCGAGACACTCAGCAAGTTGTGGTCTATTTGTTTTACAAAGCTTATCTTCTCAAAGCTTACAATTCCATTACTTATACTGCCTTCTTTCGTAATATAACCCCTTTTATTACCAGCAAAAGCAACATACCCCCCGTTGATATTCTTTATGTCAAAAAGCAAGGATAAGTCGCCTGTCATGTGCCCAGAAGCTCCACTATCAACAATCCATAGGCTGCTGATAAGGCCCTGTGGAACTCCCTGCACAAACATTTAAAGGTTCAGTGGTTAAGGGGGACCCAAGCCTTCACGGTCTTGGGTCTACCATTTTCATCTAAAGTCGGGAAATCAATCCATCTTTCGTTTGGAGTTGGTGTTGTTCCCGATGGTCCGGCAGTGTTATCACTAGCAAATCCAGCCTTAGATTCCTTAGGAGGAACAGATTTTCGATGCACTTCAGACTTAACTGTACCTGGAGCAGTTTTAGGGTTGCCCTGTGGTTTAGCTGCAGCCTTTGTTGGTGGCTTAGGCGCTGCCTGAACCTTTGTGGGAACAGTGCTCCCCCTCAACTGTGGACCCTGCCATCAACTGGCTTTTGGTTCATAGCAATTTTGTTTTGGTTGTCATAAACAATCTGTTTTCCCTTTTGTTTTTCAGAATGTTTTGGGGAAACAGGTTGCTTAGTTTTGCTAGAACTGGGAGCATCATCCACTTTGATCCTTTCTCGTCTAAATTCAGGGCACGCAGCAACTAAATGTCCACGTTCCCCGCATTTATGACAGGATCTATATTCTTCAAATCGTGGAGATTCGGACTTGCTCTCCTTTTTGTTCTTTCTATTAGATGTACTGGCAAATTAGTTTTTGTGTTTTAGATCCTCAAGGCATTTTCTTTGCACATCGACATGAGGATCGTCGTTAATCTCATTTCCAGTAGATCTAACAAATTCATTGACATGCTTCTTCGGACTTTTCTTCTGAGCATGACTTTGAGGATTAACAGTGTTTTTCTTTTGATTTTTTTTTTGTTGTATTCATTTGACTGATTACCCTGGTCCTTTCTACCCTTACCCTTACCCTTCTTCTTATTACAGGTTTCCTTTTCAATGGTAATGACAGATTCTTGCCAGATTTTAGCAATTAGACCAGGGGCGATACATCTGAGAGGGACTTCCTCATCAGCATATACCTTTTCAGACCCTTTGTGTTTATAAAACACCTTAATCCTTCTGCCATCCTCGGTTTGCACTTTCGGTTCAAGTTCACTCAAGGTTTCAGTAGTAATGATATGGTTTTCAAGAGGAACATTTTGAAGCTTCAGCAGGTGTTGCAGCCTTAGTAACTTCAGCAGGTTTAGCTGCTTCAGTTACTTTGGCCGCCTCTACAGCTTTTGCTGCTGCAGCTGCCACGTCCACTAGCTCCTTCTTCGGCAAGACATCAAAATTGTGATTTTCGAATCTCACCGGAGGTGGACACTGAGAATATTTAGGACTTGCGGAATTAATTTCTTTCTCTTAGTGTTCAATGATGTGATCAAGAACATACTTGCAGTTTAGGTAACTTTCAAGCTTCTTCTTGATCTTCTCATAGTCACAGTTTAAAATGGCCAAGTGTTTCTTTGTGTCTTCTACCTCATTTATGTAATTATTTATAGCAATTTGCTTGTTTGCTAGAGTTTTTGACAATTCAGAAACATCCTTTTTATAGTTGTCAACCGTACTTAGAAAACTTTTCTCCCTTTGCCTTAAGGAATGAATTGACCTTTGTAAAGGACCTACATCAGCTTTTAAATTCAGATTCTCTTCAGTTAATTCTTTGATTCTGAATTTTAGCAGATCACACTTAGGAGTATCTTTCTTCAGAGTTTCAATGGTGATTGTGCCTTTTCATTAGCTCTCAAAACATCATTGCTCTGTTGGCATTGACTTAAGTCAGCTTTGAAGTTCAGAATCTCGTCTGTTAGGACATCAATTCTGTACTTCAGCTTGCCACATTCTACACACTCTATTTTAGAGTTGGAGGAAGAACTTACCTTATTTGACGATTCTGTGATAGCCATCAAAGCGTTATGAGCTGCAGTCTTCTTAGCTCCAAAGAATTCGCCAAAGTTGTTCTTTGTACAGTCAGCATCCACAAGAAACGATCTTTGCTGATCAACGCGTCTGCTTAAGCTAACAAATCTTCCAAGTCTTCCTCCATATCAGAATCACACTCAGAGTCACAGTCGGACGCTTCAACATCAGGAATAATAACACCAGACTGACTTGAGCATTCTTCAACTTCAACTAGTGCATCAGAAGTTTGTTGGGCAAAACATGTTGCACCACCCTGGGGAGCTTCTTCTCCAGTGATTAGATGGTTCCAGTTGAAACCATCATCAGCTTGAATTACCAGGGCTTGTCCTTGATTGTTGTTTGCAGGAGGCCTCTGGTTTTGGTTCTGGTTGTTTACTGGGACAAGAGCTCGCTCAGTATTTGGGTTAGGTTGTGTCTGAGCTTGCTGCCTCTAATTCTGATTGCCTATGTTGTTGTTGAAGAGATTCTGATGCCCTTGTTGCTTCGGTCGGTCACATTCTCTTGCAAAATGTCCTTTGGTGCCACAGTTGTAGCACATGACCTTAGTTTTATCAAACCCAAACTTAGTGTTGTTGTTTATCAGAACATCTCTCCTTCCTGTCCTGTCCATATACTCCTTTGCCCTTCTCACCACACTTGCGAAGTGCCACTAGATGTCTATCAGATCCATGTAATCTTTATCGATCTGTGCATAATCCTCTTGTGTGAGATGAGGATTCCCGATCTGTCCTGCAACCAATCCACTGTAGGAGTTGACCAAGGTTGACAGTAGAGCCATGTGTTCTTGGGCTAACTCTACTGTCACCTTCTCAAAACCTGTTGTGTTAAGCTGCTCTGTGACTGGATTGGTCCGATAGCCACCATGACTTGAAGTCGACGCACCTCCATATCGACCATAACCTGTAGATGGGACCCCACCAAACCCTGATGAAGAAGGTCCACCAAAGTTTGAAGTTTCCTGAGCTGGTGCTGCAAGATGAGAAAAAGGGTTAACACCAAATTGGTTAGTATTATAATTTAAAGGATACTGGTTTCCTTGTCCGAAGGGATAGACTGAAGGAGGAACGTTAGTTGGGGGACCATAGTTGTCAAAGGCATAAACTGGATCCGGGTTAACCACAAAAGCAGTCTGTGGTTTGGATCCACCCACACTAGCGTCCTGATGAGGGTTCCCGTAGTAGATACTGGGATTCTGTGGAATGAGCGCCTTGTTTGCCCTCCTGATCTTTTCTATCTCCTTGTTCTCCAGCTCGGTTATGAACTCATTGATGGAGAGTGTCTGATATGCATTGTTTGACTTCAGGATGTCCAGCCACTAATGCCAGTGAGGAGGTAGCGCCTCTGCAAATCTTTCCACAAGGTCTGCAGATGTGTACACGACCCCGTACTGGTACATTTCGGACATCAGGTGGTAGTATCTTGCAGTCATATCTCTCAGCGACTCGTTCCCAATAGCATTGAAGTTCTCGAACTCCTTCTTGAGTTGATCCATTTTGACCTTTCGAGTCTACAGATTTCCCTCGTTTCGCTCAGCAAGCGCTAACCAAAGCATCTGTGATGTAGTGCATTGTGCGAATTGATGAAGTATGTCTTTAGGAAGAGCTTGTTTCAACGCTGCCATCGCCTTCTTTTCGTAGTTGTACTTCTTCCTCTGATCTTCAGTCATATCTTCCAGTGAGATCGGAGTATTTGAATTCTCAACCATCGGCCTGCTGTACCCTGTCTCAATTTCTGACCATACGAGACCATCGATGCCCTCAACGTATGTCTGAAATCTACCCTTCCATCCGTGGTAGTCGGACATGTATTGCAGTTTCGGTGCCCTATTCGAACTACCAGTCTCTAAGTCACTTAAGAGAACGGATGACAGATGATTTGTCTGCTGATTCGCAGCAGCCGCGAGTGCCCACGGATTCGTATTCACTGCCTGCTGTTGAGCCGCTAGCGCCCACGGATTGGTTCCGGCAACATTCGCTTGCATTTGCGCTTGTTGCATCCGTTGCGCATTGCGCTCGGCTGAGAATTGCCAAGGGTTCGTGGGTACGTTTGTTTGATTGTTCATTTGTTGGTTATATTGTTGCCTTGGTTGATTTAAATGTCCCCACGGGTTCGCCATATGTTTATGTTCGTTAAAAGTCCGATACTTAGTCAAATTTTAACTTTCAGCTGGTTATAGGCGATTGGGAGATGTAATTGTCTGATTATAGGCGATTACAGGTAATTATAGGCGATTGGGAATGTAATCACTAGTTTTTACACGTGATTGGTGTAATTGCTAGTGAACAGTTGAGCGATTAGGGTTTTAGGGGCGATTGGGTCACACCACGTGATTAGCAGCCAATCACATGCAGTATTCACGCGATTGGGCTAATCACCAGTACTATTTAGGCGATTACAAGGCTAATCACTAGTACTATTCACACGATTGGGCTAATCACCAGAACTATTCACGTGATTAGGTGTCTAATCGCCTGATCTGATCTGTAACTTCACTTTTGCTTAAAAACTACCATTTTTGCCTTAAAATCTTATCCAAAACGATGTGTTTAATCCCCAAATGATTAGAAAAGTTTCCAAAACAATTTTAAAACAAAACCTAATCAAAAACACATGTTTTCATCCATAAAAACACACTAAGAATTTGAAAATAAGGGTTTTTTTTATGAAAAACTCAAAGTTTCAAAGTTCAAATAGGTTTTTGATTAAAAATCACAACTTTCACACAAAAACCCACCTGTTTTCACTCGTTTTTGTTATCAAAACGCTCGTGATAAGAGCCTCGGCTCTGATACCACTTGTAGGATCGACGAACGGGTCACTCAACAATCACGAGGGTTATATTCAGAGTGCGGAATCCCCTAAATATGTTCCAGCTTAGGGCCATCATGCAATAATACGTCATCTGTCATATAGCATGCCATGTAGGCAGCAAACTAAATGTGAGCCCTGATTTTTGTTGCCAACTGGGACATTTTTTTACACATCATCTGCTGCGTGCGATGTCACATGCAACGTAGACATAAAAACAAAAGGTGGGCCCTGATTTTTACACGTCATATGCCACATGGGACATTTTTTGCACATCATCTATCATGTGGCATGCCACGTAGACTATAACTAAATGTGGGCTCTGACTTTTTGCTAACTCTGACATTTTTTACACGTTATCTGTCGCGTGGCAATGCACGTAAGCAGAAAACTAATTGTCTTAAACCTAGTTAGTTTTGGTCAAATAAAACAAAAATCAAGACAAGTTGGCCATGTTAGGTTCTAATGTTCAAGTTGGGAGTTTTGCCTTCTAATCCGATAAAGTTGAGAATATTTAATTCAAATTCCCCAATTTAATACAATCTCAGTTCTATCAGTTCTATCAAGACAAATATGAAGTTCTTGATTCTGAAAAATATGATACGAAAACAAGAGTTAATATTTATATTATTTGTAAGGTTTGTTAGAAATAAAGAAATACGATAGTTTTGTTTCTCTAAAACATTTTATACGTAGTTATATAGGTTTAAAACGACGTCAGTTCAAGTTTCCATAATGTTTTTCTTAGCTGCAAGTAAATTTAGAACGTACAATGCACAGCTCACAATGTAGATTTTATAAATAACTCGATCTCAAAATCATTTTACACAATATATTTTTAATTGTAACTCGATCCCAAGCCCCGAGACGCCTCGGCGATGCGGAGCTGTCTTTGAGACATTCAGTGGGGTCACACATGTCGCCGTGAGATTGGGTGTCCTTTTGGAGCCATCTCTGGAGACATCTGCAAGGTCTCGGAAAACGTGTGCTGTCGCTCCCAAGAGACATCATATGGCGACTTTGGAATTCAACTTCGTCAAGGGCCATTTTGGTGATTTTTTCTACAATTATAATCCTAACCAAACTGATGAAAACTTAAAGACACTGAACTTGCAGCTCATATATATGGGTTCCTAAAGGCTAAAACCTAACCATGAACACTTACATGAAAAGAAAAACAATATAAACAAGTTTGTTACTAGTATTTCCAGTTAATCCGGTTGTTGTTGCCATTTGACTGTTCCTGATCATGTTTAATGTGCATCATTTGAGTGCACGTACTTTTGCAGTGAATGTAAAGTACACTGAACATAGATTTGGTATAGATTTCCAAATAAATGAAGTTGTTCATGATTTTGATCTTTTTTATTGGTAAAATCAACAAATGTCATGTTACAAGTTATTGTGTTTACGAATTAGCTGAAATATATATAGCTGATCGAGAAAAAGAAAACACACATTGATGTATGATTACATATTCGCTTTATTCGTGAGTTACTTAAACAACTTTTTTATGACGACACTTTAAATGAGCAGTTTTAGCAACAAAAATAAGTTACATTTTAACCAAATAGTAAGTTATTATAAAAACATAAAATTCGACCCGTTGCCAGTGGCAACAACATATGTCCTTTCTATAGGGTATGGCGACGACATGTCGTCCCCTTAGGTGCCGTCGCCAATTACTTGTCATCATTGATGACAAATGTCGTCGACATAGAAAGAACTCTAGTCTAGAGATGCATCATTTTTCGAATAAAAAAAATCTATATTTATGTAATTTCATATATGGGGACGACATGGCTTCTCAATAGGCTGAATTTTACAAAATAAAGAAAAAAAACTTTATTTAAATTGCTTGTAGCAACAACTTGTCATTGTTAATACACTTCATGTATGTTCGTAGATAGGTGATAGGTTAAGTGTATAAATCACTAGCTAGGTCCAAAAGGGAGACTATAAGTGTATTATGTTTATGTCCCTAGCTAGTGATAGGTCGTTGGTTAAGTTAATCTAGTTGTGTATAGCTCGTAAATATGATTAAGGGCATTTTGGTAATTATTCTGGAGGATTGAGTCGTGTTGCAAGACAGGCGACTGAGTTTCTAACCCAGTCGCCTAGACCCAATCGCCTCTATTCGAGCCAGTTGCTCCTAGGAACTAGGGCGAGTGGCTCCTAGTATAATGTATGACCCTAACCCATAAACAGGAGATTAACCATTAAACCTATGAGTTAGGCCTTAATAAAACCATTCCCGATTTAAATTTTTATCATTTTAAGAAAAGCGACTTAATTTAAGGTTTCAACATTTGAAATAACACATGTAATACACTATTTAGTTGCTAAAACCTTCACAATGTTTTTGCTTTATAAAACGGGAATCCATTGTGGAAGCTTTTGTGTGTTCGGGCGCGTCCGGCTCTTTGCTTAACTTGATCCTTGCTCCGGGTCTTCCATCGTACTTAAATCTAGCACCATTACACAATAGAATGGTTAGTTATATTGTTAATAAAAATTTAGAATGATTAGAACATTGTTACATATCGAAAACAAAACGAACTAAAAAAAAATTACAAGACTAATGGTTTTGTTTTGATGAAGCCGCCGTAAGTTACGGTTGGGGGACCGTAACTTACGATCCACTATGCCTGGTCGTCTGTCTTCACCGTAAGCTATGGTCACTAGACCATAGCTTACGATCTGCCCTGTCTGTACATTTTGTTTCAATGAGCCGTAGCTTACGGCTGTGGGCCGTAGGCTACGGCCAGTAGCTGCTGAAATGAAGTTTTTTTTCTCCTGCTTTTGGCTGCTTTATCCAACCCATTTCATGAGCATCACAAGTTAAAGAGATTACGTGACCAATGCATTTTGTTTCCCAACTATTTAATAATTCCTAAATGGAGAACAACTGGGCTTCTAGGAATTTTGTTTTCCATGATGTATTCTTCGTTTTGGAACATTCAACCCAAATCGACCCGTTAAAGGCCATAGGTTATGCAAACCTTATTTTACTTATTAAAAGCTATAACATCCGTATAAACAACTCGTTTGACACTTGTTAAACATGGAATCATGAGCCAATTTGTTTATCATGACCCGGTCTTTAGATTTAATCTTTAATAAACATTTATAATTCCCAAAATACCCTTGAAGGTAATATTTCAATCTAGTGACCTGTAGCCAACATTACTTAGTTAAGATCCAATGTTTTTAAACCATTGACTTGATTGAAAACCTTTAAGCCCTCTCAGACTTAGTTTGCCCACCAATACATAATTTCCCTATTGGTTTAGTCATACTTAGCGCCGAGGCGCTTTAAACAAAGTTAGCATAATACTTACCGAATTGGCCCCTCACACCTCATAAGAGTGGATTTTATACCCATTCAACTTTGGCCAAGGCTTTTATTTAACTACGGACTTACAGGGTGGCGTTGACCCATTTCCATACCTTGCAACCTTTATCATAACCTAGGCATGAAGTGCCCAGTTTCTGATATATTCACCTGCAAACGTTCTAGATTGACAAATTTTAGTTCTCGAGACCCAAATGGTGATACACCACCATTTAACCCGTTAACTATGAGAATCCTAATGCTTAGAATACAAGCTTTGAATGTCGGGTTCAAATGATGAGGAGATCATCATTTGGCCCGTTTAGGCTCATAGTTCATAACACTATAATATCCAAGTTTTAATTATGGCACAAATGACACGACACTTGACTATTTATCCCAAAATGCCAAACTACTTTATTCGAGTGATCTCATCCAATTCTTGAGTTTAAAACAATCCATAACACATGACTTTGTTTGTTGACCCGTTTGATGAAATTCACCAATTGATTACATCATCTTAATCCATTTATTACCATGAATCATGTTTGACCTAAGATCACATAATTTACCTGTTTAATATGCTTCACCCCTTGGGGTCCTACCTTTATCCAATGTTGAAGGTTTAAACAGTACCAAGCAATACCTGAATCATATTTATAGTCTGATGGTGTAAGTGATACTTACCTTGTATCCGTTCTTCTTCCATACGCATTGAGCTTGCAACCATTTGACTCGTTTGCTCCCTATTTCTTGATCCTAACTTAGGGACATGTCATATCTTGTTTTATTAGAACACATGGTATGGATTTTTCTCATTATCCAAGACATCATGTATTCCTTAAATTTCCTAACTCATCAAGAGTTATTTTCTTATATAGAACATGTAGTTAAGTTATTATCTAGTTAACATCCCATTCAAGGGTTAACTTTCATTAGGAGTTATTTTCTTATATAGAACATGTAGTTAAGTTATTATCTAGTTAACATCCCATTCAAGTGTTAACTATCACATTTTTCTAAACCCTCTAGTTTATTATGTAACAACCACTACAATTTCCATGGATTTTCACATGCCCATTTATCAAGATGCTAAATTTGGGTCAATTTGATCTTTAGAAGTCAAACCGGCCATAGATAAGTATATTACATAAAAATATTTTAAACACACCTTAGCAATCGCAAACATTCATCTGAAGCAATATTTAGTGTTTAAGAAATTGGTATCTAGACAATCATATGTTTTAAGTTCATAAAACACAATTTTTTCATTGCTGCACTTTTTGCGTAACAGCTATTCGATGTCACTTTTCCCTTATTAAACCTCACAATTTGACTTTGACCTTCAAATAACAAATGTTCTTCGATCAAAGACCTTTCTAGGAATATAAAGAACACCTCCATACAATATTTCTACGATTTTATATGATTTTTCAAAGACCAGGTCAGAAACAAAATTATGTGCAAACAACTTGCTGTCAAAACAAATTTACTAACTTTTCATGCTATTTTGACCCACTAAACCTCACAACCAGCCTCTCATGACTAAATATGAAATGTAATATGTGCAACAAGCTTTTCAACGATATAAATCTCGTCTTCTAACTCCTAATAATGAGTTTCATGTGGGCATTTTATCAAACACTTCATGTGCATCCTTTTTGCAAGTGAATTCTAAGCTTCATAGGTTACATGAACATGTCCAGATGATTAATTGACTAACAACAATGGTTCAATTTACATCATTTAACACATATACATGATATTAATCACATAGCAATGCAAGATTTCCCTATACTTAAGTTTAGTTCATACATAGGGTTAAAACTCATTTTCTCCATCTCACCTTAAGAATCACACATTTTTAGTTGTAATTTTGCACCTTTATAACGTTTTTAGGCATAATTTAGGTCCCCCATCACAGGGTAACCTTCAAACAACAAAATTATACTATCAATCATTCGACCTAGAATTCTCCTCATGCTATAACTAGAGGATTCATCAAATTCAACACGAATTAAAGGTACCTTGAGGTGTATCAAGCTTAGATGACTCGATTAAGGACTCATGCAGGTGAAACCCTGTTGATCTTGGCTTGGATTGAATTTATTTAGTGTTCTAAGTTAAACCCGATAATAAATCTAATCAAACACAATCTAAATGTGTTTGTAAACCAAAATTGATGATGGGGTTTTGTTAATCGGCCACATTAGAATATATCTACCAAAAATGGGGCATTAAATCGATCAAACAAACATTTTGGGATTTGAATCTGTCATACGTGTGAAGTGTCATATGCCTGAACAAGGCTTCACGTATGACAGGTTATACGCCTGCAAGTCAGAAACTTTGGTGATTTTGTCATTTTAATCATTTTAAAGTTATTTTCGGTGTTCTTAAGTTGTGTGTATGAGTATTTAAAGATATGGATCTAGTTCTGGGACTCAAACACAATATATGTGCGCATCTTGACCCAAATTCAAAGAATGCAGCGGCGTATGTAGATGTAATCAACTTCTTTCGACGTTCAAGGATATTTTATGCCATTTCCACTCCTTATGTTCCGTACTTGACTCATCAATGCCAATTTTGGGACACGACAGTGTTGGATTGCAATCGGAATCCAATTGCGCTACTTGGAAGAATTCAGGGACAAATTCTTCAGGAAGCTCTGCATTTTGATGACAGAGACGATTTTCCGATATAGTTCCCAAAGTATTTGATCAGAGAATTATTCAAGGGATTGAAGTACGCTGAAGATGTCAAAGAGTCGATGTTGTTGAAGTCTGGGTTATGTCGTCAGTATCGGTATTTCATGCATGTTCTTATACACTACATCAGTACCAGAATTAGCAGCTCTGATGCAGCCAGAGAGACAATCTGTTCAGCAATGGTGGCCTTGATTTTGAACAAATCGTTCAATTTCTCGGTATGATTTTCCACCGTATCAAGGAGAACGTGACTACCAAGTACAAGAATAAGAGATCATTCATGTATCCAAGGTTTCTTGAGATGATAGTCGATGCTTCAATTCCGGATCATTGAAAGGCTGAGTATGATGCAATAAAACTGGAACATATGAATGACTTGAACATATGAATGACTTGGATATGTCTAAGATGAAATCGTAGAGGAAAGGCAAAGAACCACCGTTCAAGAGGATGATTGAACACATTGCAAAAGTCTACTATCCAGAACCACCATACAACAATTGGAGAAATGTCGATAGTGACTCAGATGTTGAAAGTGGATCTTGTTTTGGATGAAGGCGATAGTGATGTTGATAATGATGAAGAAGGAGATGTCGGAGGTAATGAGGGTGGTGAAGCTTCTCAAGGGAATCTCCATGGACCTTCACCGACCCGTGAGTTCTGATTAACACATTAGTAACGTCTGTATCTACTGAGGTAGGAATCTCTGTGCCAATATCTGGAGAACCAACACATGAAGCTGAATCTTCAAGGGGGTGTGATCTTGGCAAGGGAATAGCTGAAGATGTCGTAGTTAGTAAATCCGTGCCCGCTAGAGGTGATGGATCTGACATTGAAGAGGTTGAAGAAAAAACTAAACTCAATCAACCTCAGAAGGGCATGGAGTTAAGCAGATTAATTCTGGAAGAAGACAGATTAAGGCAGATCCACGAGCTTGCGACCCTACAAGAGCGCAAGATGCGGCAGAAGGAGAGAGAAGAATGTACAGATCCTTAATACACAGTGAGTATTGATGAGTTGGATGCCGAACTTGAGGAAGACAGACTTTCACGCAGACGTGCTACTGCTAGTTCTAGTGAACCTTTGATGTCACAGTTACCGACGAAGAGAAAGAAAGCTACAAAAGAGAAATCTTTGACCAACAAAGAACCAACTGCATCAACCACGTAACCCAAAACTATCAAAGCAACCAAGAAAACCAAATCCAGAAAAACAAAAAACCAAATCTGTAGCAACAGAAACCATAACATCCACTCCCACACCATCAGTTGCAGCTTCTATCCCAGCTACTACATCTGAACCATCGATTGATTCCGAGCTTCAGAGAGTTATATCTAAACTCAGAGTCCCACAGTTCCAACTTCCCCAGCAAACCGAACAAGAACCCTTCATGCTTTTTATCTCACCTGTCCCAACCACATAAGCTGGTCCATCACTCCAATCACAAATCAAAAACTGGGTCAACATGTGCATATGCAGGTGGCTCAGAATATGGAGAACCATCAAAGGATAGTTGAATCTGAACAACAACATCGCCAGTTCCTGACCATTATCAACGAGACAAGGTAAGAGAACAGAAGATTATATGTGGCATTAGATGCGGCGATGCTCAAGCTATCCAATAATGAGCAAGAGATTCGGTTTTTAACAGAATCTCGTGATAATACACGAAAATGGGTCTTTAACAAAAGATGAAACAAATGTTGTCTGAGGTCGGAAACCGGTAGTAATTGCAGAGGTTGCAGATGTAGCATCATGATATAGCTCAGGATTTTGTGGTAATGGAATCCGATTTGCTTTCCCAGAATCCTCGATTTCTCTGTTCTCTAGCTTCAACATAAACTCACCAATAGGTAAAGTTTCATATTGACCCATCTCTTTCATCACATCCACATAATGCATCCATTGCGATGGAAGTGCATCTGCAAAACATTCTATTAGCTCAAAAAAAGTATATTCAAGATCAAACTTAAGTAATTCACTCATGAGATGATAATATCATGGTTGCATGTCTCCGAGTGTCTCATGTCCAATATGGCTAAAGGCTTCAAATTCCTTCTTTAGCTGATCATGCCTAATGAACAAATGCTCAAATGCTCAAATAGACGTAACCCATGTTACAGTGCTTAAATTATTTTGAAACATGTTAGGATGCTTTGTGTGAATCATATTCATTTAACTTTATCATGTTTGTTTACTACGTGTTTACATAATGCTTTGATAGATCTTGACACATGAATTGTAATTCTTTAAACTTATCGTATACGTATACAAACAAAGTATGCACTCCAACGTTATTTATGTTAACAAATTATTTTCGTACATGTTTCAGGTTGATTGTTGAGTTATTTCATGTAGGACATGTGGGCATAGTAAAGACTTAATCAAGACAAAGTGTGGAATGGTATTTGTTGGGTCTAGAATATTGAGACTGGCGCTATCAAATAAGTATTGGTGATTAATATTTTAGTTATGATATTTGGAACCAAAAACACTTGAGTTCTCGGTTATTTAAGGTGTTTGGGCCGAGAACTAGTTAGTTCTCAGTTGGGATTGGGCTAAGGATTTTTGTTGACGGCTGTTCATAAAGACGAAGGCAGAGGATCGCACAAGAGGGCATAAGGAAAAAGAAGATGGAGGCTTCTACCCTAGCTATGCGCGGCTAAATCACCCGTAAACCTCTCCGGGTGAATGGTTAGTTACTAGAACAAGGTTTATGTTTGTCAAACAATTGAATTGAGATTTGAATGTTTAAACTTTTGGTTTTAGTTGTGGGTTATTTTAATATTGATGTTAAACATTTATTGAATGATTAGCTTGTTTGGGATTTCATCAACCAACACGGTTTCTTATCGAGGGTCATTGAATACTTACAAGTTGTGTCTTTCAATATTGCGAGTCATTAAGATATTGTTAGGTGATAATCAACCGAGTCAACAATCGTGGTCTAGTTATCGGCTGTCAGCAAAGTCATTAATCAACCTTCTTTATCAATCATATTAACCACATATCATGTCTATGTGATATCAATTGGCAAACTAAATAAACCTTGTCTAAAGTGATTAACCGGGATCCTGGAGAGGTCACCATTTCTCTAATTGTTTACAATTCACTGTTCTTTTCGTTGTTTTTATTAATTGCAACTCAATCAACAATCAATCAATCGCGTTTTACATTTCCGTATAGTTTAATTTAATAGCTTAAAAGTAACATTTCCACAATACTCCTCGTGGTTTGACACCCGACTTACCCTAACTAATAAGGTAGTTGGTCTTTTCTAAAACTCTTATTTTTTACTGGTCCTTCGACACCGATCATTAGGTTAGCAGTTTGGTTTTATCAGAGAGATGTCTTGAATCAGGCGGTTCCATTGAAACCGCATGATTCAAGAAACGAGGTGAAACAAAGATTAAGCTTTCTCTATTGCATACGGTTTCAATGGAACCGTCTGATACAAAGAGAATTTTTTGATAAAACCTAACCGTTAACCTAACAAATGAATAGAATAAAACATTATATAGGTCCTATGCTAGGTTTGGCCCACATGGCCTAGCCCAAGCCCAACTGAGAACTAACTAGTTCTCGGGCCAAACACCTTAAATAACCGAGAACTCAAAGTGTTTTTGGTTCCAAATATCATAACTAAAATATTAATCACCAATACTTATTTGATAGCGTCAGTCTCAATATTCTAGACCCCACAGTATTTGTACTTGATGATATATATAAATGTAACTTGAAGCATTGAATAAAATATTTACACTTTAGTACCATGTGCTTTTCAACAATCGTTACTACGTGACACCTCGATGTTCCCGCCATCGGTTGAGGTGTTACAAATAATAGTAATCTAGGTCTAGATGAATTGGATGTTGTTAGTTTTGATTCAGTTAGTGATAATAATGATAATAATAAGGCTGATTTGAGACAACATATAAGTGAAACAAAAGCTTGGGATTTTGAGGAGTATTTGAAAGTATTGAATAAGATCATGGGGTCGGGTTAGGGAAAGAAGAAGAAAAGAAGAGGGAGATGTGAATGAATGAGCAAAAGAAGGTGCAAGCTCACATGGGGTCACCTCTATTTGTCATACATTCCAAAACAATATAATGATATAGATAGGTGGGTGGGCAGGTGATAGATAGATAGATAGATAGATAGATAGATAGATAGATAGATAGATAGATAGATAGATAGATAGATAGATAGATAGATAGATAGATAGATAGATAGATAGATAGATAGATAGATAGATAGATAGATAGATAGATAGATAGATAGATAGATAGATAGATAGATAGATAGATAGATAGATAGATAGATAGATAGATAGATAGATAGATAGATAGATAGATAGATAGATAGATAGATAGATAGATAGATAGATAGATAGATAGATAGATAGATAGATAGATAGATAGATAGATAGATAGATAGATAGATAGATAGATAGATAGATAGATAGATAGATAGATAGATAGATAGATAGATAGATAGATAGATAGATAGATAGATAGATAGATAGATAGATAGATAGATAGATAGATAGATAGATAGATAGATAGATAGATAGATAGATAGATAGATAGATAGATAGATAGATAGATAGATAGATAGATAGATAGATAGATAGATAGATAGATAGATAGATAGATAGATAGATAGATAGATAGATAGATAGATAGATAGATAGATAGATAGATAGATAGATAGATAGATAGATAGATAGATAGATAGATAGATAGATAGATAGATAGATAGATAGATAGATAGATAGATAGATAGATAGATAGATAGATAGATAGATAGATAGATAGATAGATAGATAGATAGATAGATAGATAGATAGATAGATAGATAGATAGATAGATAGATAGATAGATAGATAGATAGATAGATAGATAGATAGATAGATAGATAGATAGATAGATAGATAGATAGATAGATAGATAGATAGATAGATAGATAGATAGATAGATAGATAGATAGATAGATAGATAGATAGATAGATAGATAGATAGATAGATAGATAGATAGATAGATAGATAGATAGATAGATAGATAGATAGATAGATAGATAGATAGATAGATAGATAGATAGATAGATAGATAGATAGATAGATAGATAGATAGATAGATAGATAGATAGATAGATAGATAGATAGATAGATAGATAGATAGATAGATAGATAGATAGATAGATAGATAGATAGATAGATAGATAGATAGATAGATAGATAGATAGATAGATAGATAGATAGATAGATAGATAGATAGATAGATAGATAGATAGATAGATAGATAGATAGATAGATAGATAGATAGATAGATAGATAGATAGATAGATAGATAGATAGATAGATAGATAGATAGATAGATAGATAGATAGATAGATAGATAGATAGATAGATAGATAGATAGATAGATAGATAGATAGATAGATAGATAGATAGATAGATAGATAGATAGATAGATAGATAGATAGATAGATAGATAGATAGATAGATAGATAGATAGATAGATAGATAGATAGATAGATAGATAGATAGATAGATAGATAGATAGATAGATAGATAGATAGATAGATAGATAGATAGATAGATAGATAGATAGATAGATAGATAGATAGATAGATAGATAGATAGATAGATAGATAGATAGATAGATAGATAGATAGATAGATAGATAGATAGATAGATAGATAGATAGATAGATAGATAGATAGATAGATAGATAGATAGATAGATAGATAGATAGATAGATAGATAGATAGATAGATAGATAGATAGATAGATAGATAGATAGATAGATAGATAGATAGATAGATAGATAGATAGATAGATAGATAGATAGATAGATAGATAGATAGATAGATAGATAGATAGATAGATAGATAGATAGATAGATAGATAGATAGATAGATAGATAGATAGATAGATAGATAGATAGATAGATAGATAGATAGATAGATAGATAGATAGATAGATAGATAGATAGATAGATAGATAGATAGATAGATAGATAGATAGATAGATAGATAGATAGATAGATAGATAGATAGATAGATAGATAGATAGATAGATAGATAGATAGATAGATAGATAGTAATAAGTGCAATAGTATGATTTATAACTATGGGAATTATAAATATGTTTGTTTATATATTTATATAATATATAATAAAATATTTGAAGGAACAACTGCAAGCAATCAATTTGTTTGTATCGCTTTCTTTGAGGGTGATGAATCGATACATAGAAGGCAGAGAAAGTCACCGAGTAGTAAAACATACAGGTCATTAAACAAAAGAGATGGAAGAAGGTGAGATGATGTGTTTGAGGGGAGTGGTATTGGAGAATGCGGATATTTTCGAGGCGTTGTGTGAGAATGTAACGAAACAAGTTATACTGGGGCAAGAAGAGGGGGAAGATGAGGATGTTAAGGTTTTTAAGTTAATACAAAGATGCGTTCACATGGTGCATTTGGATGCTATGAAGGAATGCTTGAAGGAGGGTGATACTGATGGAGCTTTGTCTCATATTCAGTTTCTTCGGTTTAATTATGGGGTGCATTAAGTTGATTACCGGTATGGGTGAAGACTCGGTTTAATTTTGAGATTGTCTTCTAATTCTGGGACTTAGTACAGAGATGTGATAAGTTTGTGAATGGTTGCAACTTCCAACTTAAGTGATTGTTTAGTTTATAAGGTTAGGAATTATAGGAGTCATTAGAATGTGGGAGATTAGAGAGATGTGATAAGTTTTTGAATAGTTGCATCTTACTTAAGTGATTGTGTAGCTAATTAGTGATTAGGTTTTTAAGTTAGAGAATATGAGTTATTACTAATTAGAATACTATATATAGACATGCAGTGATTGAGTGTGAGGGATTGGAGAGATGTGATTATGTTTATGTACATTCAGACTTTGAGTAGATCTTTGTCAGCAATAAGTTTGATGTAACACCCGGCATGTTTGGGTCAACATTTTATAAACACATAAGTCTACCTTAGCGAAAAACGTTTATTAATCATACTTGACGGGGTCAGTCGAGTCGGAACACAGTCCGTATTGTCCAGGGTTCAATGATTTGGAGGTTCATTGGGTTAGTCACACACACACACACACACACACACACGTTACAAGTCCCGTTGTTGGTGAATTACATAAACTAAATTAGGTGTTATGCCTAGATTGATTCTTATATGGTGGATTATATGCAAATATGTGTTTAAACGATGTGTAGATGATTATCCATGCTTATATATGTTAAACATAGATTAAGATTGCATGTTCATGTAATGGGTCACCAACGGGATATCGGGTCTGTCTGGAATGCCCGGTTAACGTTTAAACACACTTTTTAACACATGTAGTCATGATCTGGACAATCAGGGACTAGTTAGCCTTCGGGTTAGTAGTCATCACACTTATGTAAACTCATTGATTGGTTGTCATTAGTTGGGATTATCATACACGTGTTGGATTTCTAGTTATCAGAAGACGCACTCTAAGGTGAGTTTCACGGCCCCACTCTTTTACGGGTTTTACATTTTCAGGGGAGAAAACATGTTGTATTCTTTAAACGTGTGTCAACTATGTTTTCATAAAAGGCGTGTCAACTATGTTTTCATGAAAGGCGTGTCAACTATGTTTTCATGAAAGGTGTGTCAACTATGTTTTGGTATTCACGAATTCATTGGGTTTTGGAGTATTCATTATGTTTTCGAGTATTCATTATGTTTTGGAGTATTAATTATATTACTATGCGATCTTTGGAAGTCCCGGGGAGAACCATGAATGTGCGGGAATGCACAACGGGGGAAATGTGGATAGATCTATTTGGGCTTGACCCGCACCACTTGTCGACTGGAGGTCGAACGGGTGCATGTTGTCTCTTAGGTATTCAGTATTCAGTATTCAGTATTCATTTGGGCACGAATTCAGTATTCACAGTATTCGAGTCCAGTAATGGTTTTCCAATCACAGTAGTAACAGGTATTCATATGTTTTGCATGCATGTGATCTGGATTGACCATGGGTATTCATTTGGGAGTCAGTATTCATTGGAGTCGGTATTCATTAAAAACCTGTGAACTCACCGACATTATTTGCTGACGTTTTTAGCATGTTTGTCTCAGGTCGCTAAGGTAGCAGCTGTCGATAGGCGCACGGAGTCTCACGGCGTCTAGGAATCATAAGCATGTTTTGTTAAACATTTCAGACTTTAAGTTTTACTTTTGAGTTGTAATAATACATTTTGCTTCGGTTGTATTAGAACGGTTTTGAAACTCAAATGGCAGTTTACGTCATTTTCATATCATATAGTGTCGTTTATTGTGACCGTTGACTTGGATCCTGGTGTGTCACGCGCCTCGCGGTAAAACCCCGCACGTGGAAATTTGAGGGTGTGATAGATTGGTATCAGAGCCAGGTTTCGATCCTGGGACCTGTGGGTTATGGGCCCACCACGCTTGGTTTTCCAATCGCAGTAGTAACAGGTATTCATATGTTTTGCATGCATGTGGTCTGGATTGACCATGGGTATTCGTTTGGGAGTCAGTATTCATTGGAGTCGGTATTCATTATAAACATGTGAACTCGCCAGCATTATTTGCTGACGTTTTTAGCATGTTTGTCTCAGGTCGCTAAGGTAGCAGCTGTCGATAGGCGCACGGAGTCTCACGGCGTCTAGGAATCATAAGCATGTTTTGTTAAACATTTCAGACTTTGAGTTTTACTTTTGAGTTGTAATAATACATTTTGCTTCGGTTATGTTAGAACGGTTTTGAAACTCAAATGGCAGTTTACGTCGTTTTCATATCATATAGTGTCGTTTATTGTGACCGTTGACTTGGATCCTGGTGTGTCACGCGCCTCACGGTAAAACCCCGCACGTGGAAATTTGAGGGTGTGATAGATTGGTATCAGAGCCAGGTTTCGATCCTGGGACCTGTGGGTTATGGGCCCACCACGCTTGGTTTTCCAATCGCAGTAGTAACAGGTATTCATATGTTTTGCATGCATGTGGTCTGGATTGACCATGGGTATTAATTTGTTAGTCAGTATTCATTGGAGTCGGTATTCATTAAAAACCTATGAACTCACTAGCATTATTTGCTGACGTTTTTAGCATGTTTGTCTCAGGTCGCTAAGGTAGCAGCTGTCGATAGGCGCACGGAGTCTCACGGCGTCTAGGAATCATAAGCATGTTTTGTTAAACATTACAGACTTTAAGTTTTACTTTTGAGTTGTAATAATACATTTTTTTTCCACTGTGTTAGAACGGTTTTGAAACTCAAATGGCAGTTTACGTTGTTTTCATATCATATAGTGTCGTTTATTGTGACCGTTGACTTTGATCCTGGTGTGTCACGCGCCTCGCAGTAAAACCCTGCAAGTGGAAATTTGAGGGTGTGACAGATTGGTATCAGAGCCAATGGTTATAGTGAACTAGGACTGCATGTAGAGTCTAGTCTATAGCCGAGTATCATACACGTTAGACGGTCACACATAGTTACGAGTCGTGTCATTTGGTAAACATACTAACCTTGTCGGGGTGTCGGTGTCCTCATCATACAGTATCATATTATCTATCTTTGGACTATTTCTACACTTATTCTATCTTCTTCTTCGGGTTTGAAGATGAAGAGTCTTATCACTTACACTTGGCAGTAGTGTACATTGGGGTGGCTTCGGCACATTCTTGAGATCTTTCCGGGTTTTGGATATCTCCCCTCTATGCTCTAATGTATATACTTTCCTATACACACTATCATGCACTAGTACTTGTCATAGTACACTCCTGGTTGACTAATCACTTTGGGATCCTCGTGCGATAACAGTTTCTTTTAGGAATGTGGGTGTCGGGTGATTGGAAGTTCTAGCTAGGAGCACGCCTAGAGGACCATGTAGAGCGATTTGTTATTTCGAAATGCTTGAAAATCTTGGTGGAATTCGTGTTCGGACTAATAGTTACTTGTAGCTTGATTCGATAGCGGTATTGAGTATCTTGTCTCATGTGTGGCAGAACATGTCTGGTCGCGCTGGTGGACGCCGTGGTGGCAGCGGGGGTCACAATGGCGGTGGACGAGGTGGTGGGAACATCACCATGACTCAGGCGGAGTTGGAGAACATGCTGCAGAAGCAGTTGAACGTTGCGTTGGCTGCTTTCCAGGCTGCTCAGCAGACCTTGGGAAATACTAATCAGGTGCAATCTGGGTGCACCGACAAGAAGTTCATGGACTGTAAGCCCCATTACTTCAATGGGACTGAAGGGGCAGTGGGACTACTTAGGTGGTTGGAGAAGATCGAATCGGTGTTTGCTATATGTAACTGTCCCGACGCTGATCGTGTCAAGTATGCTTCTACTACTCTGGAGGGACACACTTTGACTTGGTGGAACTCCACCACTGCGATCCTTGGTTTGGGTGAGGCCAATGCTATGCCGTGGTCCGACTTTATTCAGATGTTGAGGGCGGAGTATTGCCCAAGAGACGAGATTATGAAGCTGGAACACGAGTTTTGGAATCCGAAGATGGTCGGGTCAGAGATCGAGGAGTTTACTGCTAGGCACAACGAGTTGGCCGTGATGTGCCCCGGTTTGGCTACACCAGAGTACCGGAGGATTGAGCACTACGTTGCTGGGTTGGTGCCGGAGATTGCTGGGCTTGTTGTTGCCGCTGATCACACTACTATGTTGGCCACAGTTCGGGCAGCTCACAAGCTGACCAACATGAACGTTGCTGAGGGCGTTCTACCTCCGAGGGGTGCTGCTGTGAAAGCCCTTGCGGACAACAAGAGGAAGTGGGCGTCAAACCCTCAAATTTCCACTGCGGGGTTTATACCGCGAAGCGCATGACATACCAGGATCCCATAGCCATAAGTCATATGAACGAACTCTAAATGCCCAAACCATTTAGTTCGTTTTCAAAAAAAAACATGTTTAGTTAAGCTGCGGAAGCGTAAACCAAATTTAAACCCTTTAAAAGCATGCGCAAAACAACGCGCCCAAATTAAAACCATATGAAAAAAATGTAAAAGCATAATATGTAATATACGTGTATGCCCAAGACCCCAAATGTAGTGAAGTGTGTAGTGCTTTCTAATCCTGGCACCGGAAGCTAACTACATGCAAAAGCATGTATATCGTGGGTCAACAAACAATGTTGGTGAGTTCACTAAGTAAAGAAAATGAGTAAGTAAATGCGCTGGTTTCCAAAACCACGTAACCAAGTAAAAGCGTAGGTCTCCCAGACCACGTAACAACAAGTATTAAGTAATCGAAAGCGTAGGTCTCCCAGACCCAAATGTTCAAGTGTTATCAGTTTAAGCGTGTCACGGGTAGCTAACCCACTCATTGCAACTAAACAGTATTATTGGGACACCTTTAGTAATATAAGAATTTGCCTCAATAACTAGTGTCTATCAACACTAGTTCTCAAATGTGGTCAAAAGTTCATGTCCATGCTCCCAGCATCGCAAACATGAGGTTGCTGCACAACCTAATAGCGCTATCAACTAATACCCCGTTCGCTCCCAGCGATTAACCCAATAATATGCAAGGACTTTTCAAGTGATAGAGTGTTTAGTTCACAAAGGACCAACAAGTTTTAAACTGATCAAAGCG
Organism: Ambrosia trifida; assembly: GCA_028751855.1. Taxonomy (NCBI): domain Eukaryota; kingdom Viridiplantae; phylum Streptophyta; class Magnoliopsida; order Asterales; family Asteraceae; genus Ambrosia; species Ambrosia trifida. Next base: position 35,932,866 of record CM054123.1, on the reverse strand, counting down.
CAATCCTCCCCGAGGATCCGTAATCGAAAACCAGACCCACCATAGGAGTCAAAACATGAGTAGTCCCGAACTGGACTAGAAAACGTTTACCAAAGTTGTCTCACCGTGAGACGCTTGATTTTGAGAAAAAGTAGTGAAACTCACCTTAGTATGCATGCAAATAAATCCAAACTCCAAAGTAGGGTGTGCTACCGACTCCCTAGTACATGTGTCACTAAGTAAGTATATGTGTAATACCATTAAACCATATAACCCGTTTGTCCAAGACGTTTAAATGTTTCAAAAGCGTGTGACACCTAGTGATTCTATATGCATAAGTAAACCCTACGGACCCGTTGGTGAATATGTTGGTTACATTTAATTTTACACTCCATATGCGTGTAATACAAGTGCCCATTCAATTGCATATCAAATACATAACACCTAGGACTTCAATTAGTCACGTAAACACATAATACACAATCTGCGTTTTTAGGACAGATTGTGCGTCACCAAAACTAAGTTATTTAAAATACTAAATCAGTGAGTTAAACTCCCAAATTTTTACTGAATATTCTTTGGGATTCATTTAACAACCGATATATTTTTTTGTCTCAAAACGAAACACAAAAATTATTAAAATTCGTTCAACACAGCAATGTTCAGAAAACTTTCACAACAGGTCAGTTTAGTAGAAAAATTCCCAAAAATTATGTATTCATCCAAACTGGATGAATCCACTTGGAAAACCCAAATTATTCCAATTTTAATCTTTTGTAAACATTTCATAACTTAATTCTTTATAAAACTCAAGTTATGATGGTTTAAAGTCGACTCAGTTTGTTAACCCGAAATTCTGATATGACCTATTTTCAAAGAAAATTCCAAAAACGACTCAAAAGATGTCCAAATCACTCGATTTTACCCATTATGAAAAGATAAGGCCAGGTATGATTTAACCATGCAAAGAAAACATCAAAACCATCATGTTAAAGCCACGTAACAGACCCTACAAGTTAACCTAAACATTCGGTCTAGATTTTAATCATACATAAACCTTTATTTAAAGGACTCACATATCATAACCCTAACGATCAAAACATCAACAACTTGCGCAACAAGTAATCTATTATATCACTAATCGCCTATCATCATGTTTAACCCGTTAAATCTTCAAAAACTTCAAGTTTTAATATTTATAAAAAGGTCTCAGACCTGGACAAACTTAGTTATAGGGTTTTTATAACATAATAATAAGATTAAAGCATAGTAGATTAAGGATTATACCACAAGCTCTTCGAAACAACCAACCGAATGCTCTTGAAGCTTCCCGATCGATGTTCTTGCGCCTTAGCAGGTGGTTTGGGGTTAATATTTTGTAGGTAGGGCAGTAGGGGCAATTAGGGTTTGAGTTTAGGTGATACAAGAGGCTTAGGGTTGCTTAAATAGGTGATTAAGTCGGTTTGGTGGCGACAGACACCCGCGAGCGGGCCGCTCAATCCCTGTGAGCGGCCGCTCACAGGGCCTTGGCCCGCGTGAGTGGCCCTTTTCGTCACCCGACGTGTTTTCCTTCGACATTTTCGCTATTTCGGACCGTAATAAGTGTAACCCCATGTGTTAAGACCCCAATCATCCTAATGGTCCACGTTAACGAGTTTTAATAACGTATTCGGTTTAAGTTCACGTAATCACATATGGTTTGCACATAGTTTCACCGAGTATCACAGAAGCACGTAATTGCAATCAATCCAAACCAATTATCTCACAATTATTAAACTTCATTATTCACCAACGTCCGAGGTTCACTAATCATGTATACAGTCTGGTAATTCCTCGAATTACCACTTTATGCAGTTATTAACTTATAACTGTGTAACGTGTGTCCTATCTAGCTAACCCTAGTTAAGTATAATGCAAGGAATGTAACTAGAGTTTAGTTAAAGTGAGAACCTAAAATTGCGGGGTATCACATCATCCCCCAGTTCAAAAGAATTTCGCCTCGAAATTCAGCAAGTAAACAATAAAGCCAGCTAGAAAAGTATGCGCTTGGTTCGCGGATGTCACATCATCCCCAAGTTGAAAGGAATTTCGCCCCGAAATTCACTTTGAGCAAGCTGCTTTATGTCCGGCATTCGATCTATGCACAGGTTCAGGTTCGGTAAATAGGTGTGGATATTTGAGCCGCATCTGATCTCTGCGCTCCCACGTGTATTCCGGTCCTAGACAGGAATTCCACCGTACCTTAACAATAGGTATAGTGCTTTGTCTGAGTTTCTTGACGCCCCGCTCAAGAATCTCCACTGTTCTTCCATGAACCGTAGCCGTTTGTCCACCTGGATCTCCTCCAGTGGCACCATTAGTGTTGTATCTAACAGGCATTTCTTTATATTTGATACGTGGAGTACATCGTGTACCCCATTAAGTTCATTAGGCAGGTTCAACCTGTAAGTTACTGGACCAATCCTTTCGACAATCTCGAATGGTCCAACGTATCGTGGGTTCAACTCTCCCCGTTTTCCAAAGCGTATCACCCCCTTCCAAGGTGACACCTTTAATAGAACCTTGTCCCCAACCTGGAACTCCAAAGGTTTCCTACGCTTATCAGCGTAACTTTTCTGTCGATCCCGAGCAGCAGCCATCCGGTTTCTGATTTGCACTATCTTCTCAGAAGTTTGGTGCACGAGTTCGGGACCTGTTAGCTGGCTATCCCCAACCTCAGTCCAGCAGATGGGAGACCTACTCTTGCATCCATAAAGTGCCTCAAAAGGCGCACACTGTATCGAAGTGTGGTAGCTGTTGTTATAAGAGAATTTAATCAAAGGCAAGTGCTTATCCCAACTATTGCCAAAATCCACCACGAACGCTTGTAGCATATCTTCCAATGTTTGGATGGTACGTTCACTTTGTCCATCCGTCTATGGGTGATAGGCTGTGCTCATATCTAGGCGAGTTCCCAAAGCGTTTTGGAGCGTAGTCCAGAAATGAGAAGTGAATCGCGCATCGCGATCAGATGTAATAGAAGTAGGCACCCCATGCCTTGAGACTACCTCCTTGATGTAGAGATTTGCTAGTTTCTCCAGCGAGTCCGTTTCCTTTATTGCCAGAAAGTGTGCCAATTTGGTTAAATGATCCACGATAATCCAAATCATATTATGGCCCGTTGGCGTTCTAGGAAGCTTTGTAATAAAATCCATAGAAATCCCGTCCCATTTCCACATAGGGATTTCTGGTTGTTGGAGTAGGCCTGAAGGTTTCTGATATTCAATCTTAACCTTCGCACAAGTCAAGCACTTACTAACATAAGTGGCTATTTCAGCTTTCATGTTTGGCCACCAGTAAAGAGTTTTAAGATCTTGGTAAATCTTGTCCGAACCAGGATGTACCGAATATCGAGAGGTGTGAGCTTCATCGAGCACCAGTTGTCTGAGATCCCCAAAACGTGGTATCCAGACTCGATTCATAAAGTGATGAAGACCATCTGTCTTTAGTTCCAGGTGCTTATCAGCACCATGTAAAGTTTCAAGCCCGATGTTTTCTTCTTTCAAAGCCTCGCCTTGGGCTTCACGTATCTTATTAGGAATATTAAAATGTATAGTGAGTTGTAAAGCTCGCACCCGTTTGGGTTTCCCTTACGATTGAGGGCATCATCTACTACATTAGCTTTCCCTGGATGATATTTGATGGCACAGTCATAATCATCCAGTATCATATAAAATAGAAGCAAGAGTGTCGTTCAAGGAACACGTACCCGTCATGACATTGTTATCAGTCCTAGCTTACCCAAAGCCAATCAAAAATGCTCTTCCCCGAGCCCCGTTGTTGTTGTTACCGTTGTGGTTGTTGTTGTTGAAGGACTTATACCTCACACTATCCCACGTTCTCTTTCTATCACCAAAAGTCGAAGATGAAGCACCATGCTCCGGAAAAGTACCATACTCAACAGCCTCATCAGTGAGTTTGCGAGCCAGCTGAAAGATTTGTTAGATTTTGGGTAGGTGAGCTGCAGTGGCCAAGCCACAAATCTGAGGGACCCACCCTTTTGGTATGAAATTCGATTCGCTGGTAAAGTTTGTTAATTAGATTCGAGCACGAAGTATCTAACTCCTGTAGCTTGGTAGTGTAGGCGTCGATCTCAGACCCATCCGTCTTTATATAACAAATTTCTAGGTTTCATCACAGGGTGTTATGTTCTCCATCCAAGTATCTGTAACTCATCGAGTGCGCATGTAGCTTACATTACCCCATCCTGCCTGGGGCAAATGCACATGGCAAAGACTTATACTATCGAAGCAATCAGACAGTCTCCTTCAGTTCCGTTGGAGTTATTGAGGTTTACAACCAATAAAAGGCTTGAAAATACGATGGCAGGTTGTTGTTGTGGCATGTACGTTCAAGGTATCAGAAAATTCAAACGTGGAAGTCAGGGGAAAAGAATGATTTAGTAAAGTATATCTTTACTAGGTTGGAAAGATGCGAGGACTTCAAACTCCCTATCGTTGATCATACGAACACAGTCTTATCTAAGTTAACAAAGGGAAAAGAAAGAAAAGACAGGTAAGAAAAAGTATGAGCCAATCGTCGCCACGCTCTGTCTTAGATAGTAGAGCCTTCATCCTCACTTTCCATGTGCTCGTCCTGCTCAGGTTCCCCTTCTATCCCTTCTTCTTCCTCATTCGCGGTGTTAGTGTTATATGGATCTCTTCGCGTACAGTCTCCTTCTCTGGTCCTGTGTAAGCCAGCTTAGTGGTCAGCTGCACCACTTGATCCTTCAATCGTGGCTGCCAGTCACTGGTAGGTTTCGTCTTTCCTTGAGATGTTGCACTACGTCGCAGGCCTTACATAACTCCCCAAGAGTGTGTGTAACAAGCCCCGATCTGATGTGTTCCCATGAATCTACTATATACTCACGAGAAACAGTGACACGTATATCATGTATCGCTTGCTCGTACAGGGCGTAAATGTACTAGAGTAAGGATAAAATTCTATATGAGTAACCCAGTCTCGTCTGAGTTTCGAATGAGAGTAAGAAATATCAAGCGACAAGGAAAAGGAACTAATTGTCTCCTTGCTCAAAGAAAAAGGATAAGTCTCAACCTTTGATTTTCTTCATAGTTGATCCGATTTAATGGTACCACGTCATGCGCATCATGCAGCTTCCTGTGTACGTGCGCCACAACGCTCGCAAGGGCTCCCTCCCTTGTACTATTGGTGTTTCCTCATCCATGAGGTTTGTTAGGATACTAATCCCAGTATTGCACCACCTGGTGTAACCCTGGGTTCCCACCAGTGACGTGATCAGAATTAGGTCTAGAACTAGAAGATTTCATATCTCCCGAAACCATGTGTTGTAGATATATGTAGCTAAAAGCTAGTTGTGCACTTAAGTTGTGAGTGTACTTATGCTATGATGATTATAGACTAGACTCAACATGCGGTCCTAGTTCACTATAACCAATGGCTCTGATACCAATCTGTCACACCCTCAAATTTCCACTACGGGGTTTATACCGCGAGGCGCATGACATACCAGGATCCCATAGCCATAAGTCATATGAACGAACTCTAAATGCCCAAACCATTTAGTTCGTTTTCAAAAAAAACATGTTTAGTTAAGTTGCAGAAGCGTAAACCAAATTTAAACACTTTAAAACCATGCGCAAAACAACGCGCCCAAATTAAAATCATATAAAAAAAAATGTAAAAGCATAATATGTAATTTACGTGTATGCCCAAGACCCCAAATGCAGTGAAGTGTGCAGTGCTTTCTAATTCTGGCACCAGAAGCTAACTACATGCAAAAGCATGTATATCGTGGGTCAACAAACAATGTTGGTGAGTTCACTAAGTAAAGAAAATGAGTAAGTAAATGCGCTGGTTTCCAAAACAACGTAACCAAGTAAAAGCGTAGGTCTCCCAGACCACGTAACAACAAGTATTAAGTAATCGAAAGCGTAGGTCTCCCAGACCCAAATGTTCAAGTGTTATCAGTTTAAGCGTGTCAGGGGTAGCTAACCCACTCATTGCAACTAAACAGTATTATTGGGACACCTTCAGTAATATAAGAATTTGCCTTAATAACTAGTGTCTATCAACACTAGTTCTCAAATGTGGTCAGAAGTTCATGTCCATGCTCCCAGCATCGCAAACATGAGGTTGCTGCACAACCTAATAGCGTTATCAACTAATACCCCATTCGCTCCCAACGATTAACCCAATAATATGCAAGGACTTTTCAAGTGATAGAGTGTTTAGTTCACAAAGGACCAATAAGTTTTAAACTAATCAAAGCGCAATCCTCCCTGAGGATCCGTAATCAAAAACCCGACCCACCATAGGAGTCAAAACATGAGTAGTCCCGAACTGGACTAGAAAACGTTTACCAAAGTTGTCTCACCCTGAGACGCTTGCTTTTGAGAAAAGGTAGTGAAACTCACCTTAGTATGCAAGCAAATAAATCCAAACTCCAAAGTAGGGTGTGCTACCGACTCCCTAGTACATGTGTCACTAAGTAAGTATATGTGTAATACCATTACACCATATAACCCGTTTGTCCAAGACGTTTAAATGTTTCAAAAGCGTGTAAGTGACACCTAGTGATTCTACATGCATAAGTAAACCCTACGGACCCGTTTGTGAATATGTTGGTTACATTTAGTTTTACACTTCATATGCGTCTAATACAAGTTCCCATTCAATTGCATATCAAATACATAACACCTAGGACTTCAATTAGTCACGTAAACACATAATACACAATCTGCGTTTTTAGGACAGATTGTGCGTCACCTAAACTAATTTATTTAAAATACTAAATCAGTGAGTTAACTCCCAAATTTTTACTGAATATTCTTTGGGATTCATTTAACAACCCATATTTTTATTTTGTCTCAAAACCAAACACAAAAGTTAGTAAAATTCATTCAACACATCTATGTTCAGAAAACTTTCACAACAGGTCAGTTTAGTAGAAAAATTCCCAAAAATTGTGTACTAAAATCCACTTGGAAAACCCAAATTATTCCAATGTTAATCTTCTGTAAACATTTCATAACTTAATTCTTTATAAAACTTGAGTTATGATGGTTTAAAGTCGACTCAGTTTGTTAACCCGAAATTCTGATATAACCTATTTTCAAAGAAAATTCCAAAAACGACACAAACGATGTCCAAATCACTCGATTTTACCCATTATGAAAAGATAAGGCCAGGTATGATTTAACCATGCAAAGAAAACATCAAAACCATCATGTTAAAGCCACGTAACAGACCCTACAAGTTAACCTAAACATTCGGTCCAGATTTTAATCATACATAAACCTTTATTTAAAGGACTCACATGTACGTATAATCGATCAACAATCATTACAAAACATTCCTAAGACCTATTAAGATCAAAATCTATCATGATACATGCAAAAATCATAACCCTAACGATCAAAACATCAACAACTTGCGCAACAAGTAATCTATTATATCACTAATCGCCTATCATCATGTTTAACCCGTTAAATCTTCAAAAACTTCAAGTTTTAATATTTATAAACAGGTCTCAGACCTGGACAAACTTAGTTATAGGGTTTTTATAACATAATAATAAGATTAAAGCATAGTAGATTAAGGATTATACCACAAGCTCTTCGAAACAACCAACCGAATGCTCTTGAAGCTTCCCGATCGATGTTCTTGCGCCTTAGCAGGTGGTTTGGGATTAATATTTTGTAGGTAGGGCAGTAGGGGCGATTAGGGTTTGAGTTTAGGTGATACAAGAGGCTTAGGGTTGCTTAAATAGGTGATTAAGTCGGTTTGGTGGCGACAAACACCCGCGAGCGGGCCGCTCAATCCCTGTGAGCGGCCGCTCACAGGGCCTTGGCCCGCGTGAGTGGCCCTTTTCGTCACCCGACGTGTTTTCCTTCGACGTTTTCGCTATTTCGGACCGTAATAAGTGTAACCCCATGTGTTAAGACCCCAATCATCCAAATGGTCCACGTTTAACGAGTTTTAATAACGTATTCGGTTTAAGTTCACGTAATCACATATGGTTTGCACATAGTTTCACCGACTATCACAGAAGCACGTAATTGCAATCAATCCAAACCAATTATCTCACAATTATTAAACCTCATTATTCACCAACGTCCGAGGTTCACTAATCATGTATACAGTCTGGTAATTCCTCGAATTACCACTTTATGCAGTTATTAACTTATAACTGTGTAACGTGTGTCCTATCTAGCTAACCCTAGTTAAGTATAATGCAAGGAATGTAACTAGAGTTTAGTTAAAGTGAGAACCTAGAATTGCGGGGTATCACAGTGGGAGAGTGCTGGAAAGAGCGATGGGTCGTCCCAGCCGCAGGCGAAGAAACAGGAGGTTGTGGGAGCGTCCTCCGAGCTGAGGTCTGGGGTTTATACTGGGAAGCTCCCGAAGTGTGGCGAGTGTGGGTTCCATCATACAGGTGATTGTGAGATGTTTCGCTGTCGTCGGTGTCAGCTTTTTGGTCATCATGCTAAGGACTGTAGGACTACTCTTCATCTACAACCGGCACAGGCCACTACGACTACTACCACTGCTAATGCCCCTCATAGGAGGCAGGGGTGTTATCACTGTGGGGATACTGGACACTTCAAGCGGGATTGTCCTAAGATGAAACAAGGTGAGGGTGGTGGTGGAACTGGTCGTGCTTATGTCATCGGTGCAAGGGACAACATGGAGGATCCTGATACTGTTACTGGTGAGTATTCTTTTCTTGATTTTCGTCATGCTTGTATTCATTCTCATTCACATTGTTTGGCGATTCGTATTCATTGTGTGCATTCAGTTTGGTATTTGGTCATCGTATTGCATTCATAGGCCTGATGTGGAACCTTTGGAGATGCTACTTGGACGGTACCGGTGTGTCATTTATACCGATCACAGTAATCTCTAGTAGGCCTTCGATCAGGAGGATTCATTGTTTTGTATTCACTTTGTGGAGGGCGGTTCCCCGGCATAGAGTATCTGTTGATATCATCTTTCGTTCGTGATTTTCATTTCGTTTGCATTCTGAGAAACGTTACTTTGGTTAAGTCGACACTCATTACTGTCGAAGAGTGAATCTCTGGGCGAGATTCCTTTCAACAGGGGGGTGATGTGACGACCGGGAAAATTTTTCTTTTTATCACTTCGTTTTCTTTGACTTCGGGGAAATTTTCGGGACGAAAATTCTTTCAACAGGGGGATGATGTGACACCCGGCATGTTTGGGTCAACATTTTATAAACACATAAGTCTACCTTAGCGAAAAACGTTTATTAATCATACTTGACGGGGTCAGTCAAGTCGGAACATAGTCCGTATTGTCCAGGGTTCAATGATTTGAAGGACCATTGGGTTAGTCACACACACACACGTTACGAGTCCCGTTGTTGGTGAATTACATAAACTAAATTAGGTGTTATGCGTAGATTGATTCGTATATGGTGGATTATATGCAAATATGTGTTTAAACGATGTGTAGATGATTATCCATGCTTATATATGTTAAACATAGATTAAGATTGCATGTTCATGTGTTAGGATGCGTTAAAATGCGTTAAACACGACAAACTGGAAAAACTAGAAAACACGGGTCCAAGTTCGACCCATAGCGTGGGGGCGAACCTGGGAAATGAGCTTGGTTCGACCCTCAATAAAGGGGCGAACCTGGGATGTGAAAACAATAAAAGTTCATTCGACCAGTAAAGGTACATTTGACCATGAGCAAGGAATGAATGTGGGTACATTCGACCATGCGAAAGGGGCGAATGTGGACTAGTATAAATACCACACTTTGTCATTTTTCACCATTTCACAAACCCTAAACGCCTCTAAACACTCTCTAGCAACTTTAATCACTGGGGAAGGAGTTTTTTCCCTTGTTTTCTATAATCTAACCTACAAACATCTTCTAAACAAAGATCTAAGGTGTGTTCTTCATTCTAAATCATTTTTAAAGCATTTCAATTCATTTTCATTAAACCCCAAGAGTCCAGATCTGATTCAAACATGTTTTCATGGATAAAAACCTTCCTAATATCTTTCTAAACAAAACCTATTCATAAACAATGAGTTTTCATACAAATTAACATGTGTTAATGGTGTTTTATGCGGTGTTATGTATTGTTTGATGATTGATTGCTGTATAGATGTTATAACAATGATCTAGGACTATTATTGATGATGATTTATGAATGAGATAGGTTACAATTGATTATTGATGATGTTTTACTTATTTTGGGGATTTTGGGTTAGATCTAGGGCTTGTTCATGATGATAGTGATAAGGATATGATTGGGGGTTTCTTTTTCATGATAATCTGAGTATATTAAGTTGATTATTGATTGATTTCAGAAAGTTTTCTAATTGGGTAAAGATTGCATGCGTTTGATGTGACATCTCCATAATTTACTATTTTGGGTAACTTGTAAAACGGACGGATTTCGGGATAAAATTGGTAGGGTTTTGTAGGAATATGTTAATGATAGTTGACTGCTGTGATTGGTGATGTTTCGTGTTGTTTTCGAACCGTTTAGATGCGTTTTGGTGCGTTTTATGAAGTTCTGCAGCAAAGGGTCGAACGTGGAACTCATTCGACCCTTCGTGGAGTCGAATGTGGCTCAAAAGGGTCGAACGTGGCTCAAAAGGGTCGAACGTGGCTCAAAAGGGTCGAACGTGGCTCAAAAAGGGCGAACGTGGCTCAAAAGGGTCGAATGTGGCTCAAATAGGTCGAATGTAGCACCATAAGGTCGAATGTGGGTGTCTGGGGGTGGAATTTGGGTGCCTGGGGTCGAATCTGGGTGCCCAGGGGCGAATTAACACGTGTTAGGGTCGAATTAACATACGTTAAGCTCGAATAAACATATGTTAGGGTCAAATAAACATGTGTTAGGTTAAATGAACTTGTGAATAGGTTGAATGAACATCATGAGGGTTAAACCAAGGGTCCATGGGTCGAACCAGAAGCCCTTGGGGGCGAACCAAACACAGGAAACTCCCGATTCGACCTTACGACTTTGTATATGCGATTTTTGATGCAAACTAAGTGTTTTATGCTTGAAACTTATGTGTTAACCTTATGTGCATAACTAATTGATGTAATGGGTCACCAACGGGAAGCCGGGTCTGTCTGGTATGTCCGGTTAACGTTTAAACACACTTTTTAACACATGTAGTCAAGATCTGGACAATCGGGGACTAGTTAGCCTTCGGGTTAGTTGTCATCACACTTATGTAAACTCATTGATTGGTTGTCATTAGTTGGGATTATCATACACGTGTTAGATTTCTAGTTATCAGAAGACGCACTCTAAGGTGAGTTTCACGGCCCCATTCTTTTACAGGTTTTACATTTTCGGGGGAGAAAACATGTTGTATTCTTTAAACGTGTGTCAACTATGTTTTCATAAAAGGCGTATCAACTATGTTTTCTTAAAAGGCGTGTCAACTATGTTTTCATGAAAGGTGTGTCAACTATGTTTTGGTATTCACGAATTCATTGGGTTTTGGAGTATTCATTATGTTTTCAAGTATTCATTATGTTTTGGAGTATTCATTATATTACTATGCGATCTTTGGAAGTCTCGGGGAGAACCATGAATGTGCGGGAATGCACAACGGGGGAAATGTGGATAGAACTATTTGGGCTTGACCCGCCCCACTTGTCGACTGGAGGTCGGACGGGTGCATGTTGTCTCTTAGGTATTCAGTATTCAGTATTCAGTATTCATTCGGGCACGTATTCAGTATTCATAGTATTCGAGTCCAGTAATGCTTTTCCAATCGCAGTAGTAACAGGTATTCATATGTTTTGCATGCATGTGGTCTGGATTGACCATGGGTGTTCATTTGGGAGTCCGTATTCATTGGAGTCGGTATTCATTAAAAACCTGTGAACTCACCGGCATTATTTGCTGACGTTTTTAGCATGTTTGTCTCATGTCGCTAAGGTAGCAGCTGTCGATAGGCGAACGGAGTCTCACGGCGTCTAGGAATCATAAGCTTGTTTTGTTAAACATTTCAGACTTTGAGTTTTACTTTTGAGTTGTAATAATACATTTTGCTTCCGCTGTGTTAGAACAGTTTTGAAACTCAAATGGCAGTTTACGTTGTTTTCATATCATATAGTGTCGTTTATTGTGACCGTTGACTTGGATCCTGGTGTGTCACGCGCCTCACGGTAAAACCCCGCACGTGGAAATTTGAGGGTGTGACATTTGAATTTAGTTATATTGATGTTAAATAACTATAAGTAAATGACTATTGGTAAGTGGTAAATTCAATTTTGGTTCATGAATGTTTGAATTAGAAGTTTTTATAGTTTGTTGGTTGATAGTAGGTATAGAAAAGTATTGACAGCTATGAAAGATTTTGAGTTTTAGAGTTTTTGTTAGATTTATTGAGATGGAAATAAAAATGCATACATTGGACATCCTAAATCCTAATATATATTAGAACTAGAATCTGTGATCGTATATGAGATTTAACAACCCCTCATAAAATCAATTTTCCTTTTGTGGTTGGTGTCTTAAACTTAAATCTCCCATTTTTAGGTGTTGAGTTGTAGGTGCAAGTAAATTTAGAACGTACAATGCACAGTTTCATATATGGGAATAATGTATTACAACGTGGATAAAATATAAACAACTCGATCTTAAGATCATGTTACACTATATATTTTTAACTGTAACAATACTAACTTGGCGTGACACCATACAAAGGCTTTAAAGTAATACCATTTCATCTTAAAGCATTGTGGCATGATTACTACCTTCCGTTGCGATGTAATATTCTTGTTTGCGTAGTTTAAAGAGAATATTTGAGGTAAAGCTAATCAATGTATGTAGTGTCAAATGTAGGGTAGTAAATAAATCAAACGTTTGTTAGTGCCCCTTCGGTTATGTTCCTAGCTTAGATTTATTATTTATATATGTTTTATGTCTATAAGGTAGCATTTCTAGACTTAAAACGATAAAATTTGTGTTAGGAGGAACAAGTCAGGGGTAGGACTCACACGTATGAGACTCCTACGCCTAGAGGATGCCAAGCGTAAGAGTGCAGCTCCGTAAATAGGTGACTTGTGTTCTCATTTTGTAACTCTTGCTCTAATCTACCACGAAATGCTGCCGAAGTTGTGTTTATCCTTCTAACACTATCCTACACCTGTAACAAATAACCGATTTGTTGATTATACCTTCAGATCGGCTACGCGCGTGATATTTCAACTCTTATCCGAATCACGATCCTACAAGTGGTATCAGAGCTATGGCTCAATATCACGCGTGTTGTTAGTGTTGGTTAGCATCAGATTTGAGTTTTTGAAGCAATTGTTCAAGTTTTTGATTAATTGGATTTTATGATAATATTGAGTTTTTTCTTGGATTTTCTTATTATGGATTAAATTTTGAAACTTTTCGTTGTTTTAGCTTCCAAATCACATTTATAAAGTGTTTGAATCAATAGATCATGATAAACAATGTTAGATTATTCCAGATATAAGATTTTTGTGAAAACCCATGAGTTTGTGTTCCTGATGATTTTTTGATAATTTTGGATTACAACTCATGTTTTGGGAGTGTTTTGGGCATTAGAATCCCGTTCTAGATCAAATCCCGCTGAGAACCTGATTATCAGATCATCCAAACCTTCTCTTTCACCAAAATTCATCACAATCAGCCATGTTCTTGAGTTTCTATTGTCATACGCCTGAATTGCCTCCTATGCCGGGTGCCCTTCAGACGTAGGATAGTACTAAGTGTTCTAGTCCAGGCGTATCAGCTTCATACGCCTGGTAGTCCCATGGCTGGTCATCATACGTCTAACCCTCCTACGTGTGACCCTCAAACGTGTCGTCATACGCCTGATTTTTCTTATACTTGTGGTTCATCTCTCATACGCCTGATTTAACCCTCATACGTGCAAATTTAGTCTCATACGTATGGAAATACCTGTCATATAATTATCATAATTATTGCCACTATTGATATAAGTTTGCTCACCTTTTGAGTAATTAGTATTCATATTGTTTTCCTCATTATCCTATACATTGATGTTTAAACTTCTATAAACAGTAATTGGGGTAAATATCCTATATATTGATGTTTAAACTTCTATGAATAGTAATTGGGGTAAATTGGTAATTTAACTTGGCTAACAGGGAAGCTTGGTGTGTAACTGACGTTGACGCGTGTACCCACGTGTTGCTACTCTATGGTACTTTATGACTTCTTTGTAAAAGAAGACAGGGAGAGAGAGAGAGAGAGAGAGAGAGAGAGAGAGAGAGAAGGCTTTTCTCCAAATTGTATCAATCAGAAGAACCGCCTCCTGTCTCCACCTCATCTACCACGGCTACAACCCACAACAACACAACGGTTGTTCACGCCGTTATCACCCACCAACTCGAACCACATTTCACCGATGTAAAACCACAAGCGTACCTATACCTACTCCAGTCCCAAACCCTAGCTCCGACTAACATGCACCTTCTCGGTATCACAACCGTAAGCCACCACTTTCCTCATTCTAACCGGTCACCCGTAGCCACCGTTTAACCAACTAGGAGAAGATACACTATCCTCTCTCTTCACCACTCATGGCTCTATCACTGTCTCAAATATCCAAACGATTTTATTAGACCTATTTAGGTTGGGGTTTCGTTTCCACACTCAATGTAATGTTTTCTTTTTACCCTTTTCAGTTCAGGTATCGTCTTTAGGTCCAATGGTATTGATGGTGACAGTGCTTGGTCAGATTGAGGTCTTCGTCAGAGATGATGGATAGGGGATTGTGATGCTTCTGTAGTGGTGGTAGTTCAGACATTGATGTGCGGTCAGTGGTGCTAGTCATTCTCAGACGGTGTTGTAGGCTACTGATGAGTTTATGTGTGGGTGTATGGGTGAGAGAGACAGAGAGAGAGAGAAAGAGAGAGAGAGAGAGAGGAGGGGGGAGAAAGGTGTGTAGAAATAAGAAGATGTAAGGCTTGGTTTGGTTGGTGTTAGAGGTGATTAAAAAAACCGGTTTGTTAATCGGAACCGGTTAATAACCGTTCGAATCATAACCGATTGGATAACCATAGATTGTTGGCGGATTAGACAAAAGTTACAATGTGAACCTCCGACTAGCGTTTAAATAGGTGATTAATTGGAGGCTAGGAGCCATTTTACAATCATGTTAAATGCTATGATTTTTTTTTTCACAATTGTGGTTACAAATGATTTAGGTTTGTTAGTATCAAGTGTTGTAGATTTTTGAAGTTTGAAGGTGATTTGTTTAAGATAAGGTTTTTTATTATAGTGATTAGTATTGTAGGTTGTGGTATTAGTATAACGATTTGAGAATTTGTATTTTTGGTGCAAGTGAATTTTTTTTCAGAAAAGTTGTTTGGATGATTGGATCGATCTTGCATGAATGTATGTTTTTGGTATTGTGCTATGTTATGTGTGTATACATACTAATGAATGTAGGGAGGATTTATTGATTTTCATCAGTGTGTACATCTTCTTAGAAGAGAGATGTACAAATCAATTGGTTCCTATCATAGCTATATATTGGGTTACCTCGTAACTATCTTTTAGTCTTATTTAAATTTACATATTGGCATTTGACTTTCATGATTGCAATAAAACTTGACATTTTTGTTTATTCTATAGGAGAATATGCGATTGAAAAGCTTATAAGCTCCTCTCAGGAAGATGAGGTTAAGGTTGTTTATTATTAAGAGTATAGGTTCAATCTAACTTTCATATTAATTCGTCTTTTGTGCTGCTGTAGGGTTCCCCTAACCGTTTTCAGTTGGTGACGAATATTGTTGGAGAACTTGGCTATGAAGTAAGGAGATGATCTTATGCATTTAAAATATACTGCTTTTCCCTCTTTTTTCAGTATGCCTATCATATTTCTTAATTCGATGTCTAAGCTAGAAGATTGACAATACTACTACATCTGACATGAGCTAATGATGAATAAGCATGTATTTTTACCGACTTGACTAGAATCATCTTACATATGAATTTGATAACCCGTGGTCAGTCTTGCATGTACGTATTTTAAATTTCGCCTTTGTTTTCGTCTCTTATTTTACCATTGCAGGTAATGGGCACAGATTACAAAAAGAGTGCGTAATATTTACATGTCAAATATACATTTTCACATGTAAAAGTGGTCGTTTGCGCCAGGAATCAAGGTTGTTATATATTAACTATATTAGGTGTGATATTTTGACTAACAATGAAGAAACATATCACAGATCAACTGTCGGTAATTAAACACGCAGAAGCTACTACCAAACTAATTTTAACAAATGATAAAATAGTTATGGCTACCACATTAACTTTGTGAAGTGAGGCTAACTATTTGCATTTGACTATGTGGCAATAGACAAGAAGCTAAAATACGCCTCAATAATGAGCTTGAAGGTTTCCTTGACATCGGTAAGTCTCTTCATTCCAAGGTTTAATGATGTTGATTATTCTTCTATTGATTATATATTAGTTTTAAAACTATGGTATCTTGTGTGGAGTTTGGATACAAGCCGGTTATTGTTGATTGAGTTTAGTGGTTGGTTTGATATGAAAAAGTTAGTGGAAATAATAGTTTAGAGAAACTGATAATCACTTTGATGTGTGAGAATGTATATGCGGTGTAGAGGCGACCAAACCGCAAGGCGCACAACGTGCGAGAGCAGTCATCCAGCGGCGCAACAACTGTTACCACACCATATCCATCGACACCTGCACAAACTAACTCAACCCTGAAAACCAAAGAAACCATAGGTAAAAGGGTAGTTTCCAAGGAGAAGGTATGTAGTACATGCATCAGGTTGTTAACCTCAATATGTGAAGAACCTGTTGCAAAGAAGAAGCTAACACCATGATGAAGCATGTGAAAAACATGTTGCAAAGAAGAAGCCACGTTGATGAAGCGCAAACAGCCTAGAACAACATGGAACAATCTCTTTTGAAGATCATTTATGCACCAATCTATAACATGTGAACCTTTTAGATGTTTTGAAAATACAATATGTTTTTGGCTTATGAAAAATACTTGGTTCACCACTTAGGATAAGTAGCACAAAATGTCACGCAAGGGGAGACCAAGCGACACACTAGTTTTGATATAATTTAGATAATAAATATCACCCTTATCTTTAAATTGAGTTCATCTTTTAAAAAACTCTAGCTTACATCACTTTTATCATCCCTATCACAATTAAATAATAAATAATAACCTATTACATTTCATTCCTCATCTTTTTCTTTTATTTACAAACACTAATAAATATATAGTCAATATATAATATACGAGACTAAACAATAATATTAGGAATGAGAAGTGAATAGTGAATACCACATTTGATATAGGATATGATTTTTTTTTTCTTTTTAAAAAAGTCCTTAATTTTTCCTCAAATTATGTATAGGGATGAAGTTGGTATTGGAATGCGATGTGAATGCTCTCATACCTATAATGCGTTCACGCACCGTTATGCTAAATGAGAGTTTCTGCATGTACAAATGTAGTAGTGGTTGTGGACTACTTTAATTTTTATTTATTTATTCTTTTTTTTGTTTTATCACCGGTTGAGTTTATAAAACTTTCATCACTGGTTGAGTTATAAAACTTGGTAGCTAAGAACTTATATCATTGGTGAAAAAACAGATGGTGTACGTAAGTGTGTCAGTGTGTGTATATATCATATTAATTAAAAAGAACTTATATAGTTGGGGCTTAAATGTTATTTGTGCAGGCATATGTGGCTATCTTTATTGACATTACCTCTTTTCTATCCTTATATAGCCTTCTCTTTTCAATGGATAATCAAACTATCATTTCCAATATTTCCATATATACTCTTCTTTCCCTTTCATCTCTCCCTCTCTCTCTCTCTCTCTCTCTCTCTCTCTCTCTCTCTCTCTCTCTCTCTCTCTCTCTCTCTCTCTCTCTCTCTCTCTCTCTCATCTGAACATAATACCTAGAGATCCTTATTTGTAAAACATATCTAGCAAGAATAAGGTACATACTGGGGTATTTTCTGAAGTTTTGAAAAAGAAAGATTAAGATGGTAAGATCAGAGAAGAAAATGAAACAAAACAACGGTAATATGGTCGGGTTAGGAGTGGGGATGAAGAAAGGACCATGGACACCCGAAGAAGACCGCAAGCTCCTGTCCTACATTCAACAATTTGGCCATGGAAGTTGGCGCTCTTTGCCTGCTAAAGCTGGTATGCAATCATGTGCCCTAGCTCCCATGCATGCTAAAGCCAATTTTTGTCATGTGCTTTGGTTAAATATATTATATTCTATGTTGATGATGTGTAGGGCTTAAGAGATGTGGAAAGAGTTGTCGGCTAAGATGGACGAATTACTTGAGGCCAGATATCAAGAGAGGAAAGTTTAGTTTGGAGGAAGAGAGGACCATTATTCAACTCCATGCTCTTCTTGGTAACAGGTACGATCCAATGATATATCGAATCCACGAGGGTTAACAAACAAACGTACCCACTAAAATCTCAATCATAAAGTAGATTTTGAGATTGGTGAGATAGGTTAAACATGTCCACCATCGGAGAAGATAGAAAAATTTGAAAATGGTGAGATAGGTTAAACATGTCCGTGTTCCTAGGAAATAGAGAAACTACTCTCAATAAGTGTTTTTCTTAACACTCAAAATTTTGTTTACTAAAATACAAGAAGAAGTTGTGATACACAATATCTTTCTTCAAGTTCTTGAATGGTTTGTTCTAATGTTACTTATAATGTGTAGATGGTCAACTATTGCTGCTCACTTGCCAAGAAGAACAGATAACGAGATCAAGAACCATTGGAACTCACATATCAAGAAGAGGATGACTAAAATGGGCATTGATCCAATGACCCACAAGCCAAAGAGTGACACCCAACTCTTAGGTTCCAACCTCAACCACATGGCTCAATGGGAGGCTGCTCGGCTGGAGGCAGAAGCTAGGCTTGTTAAGAAGCCAATGAACAATATTTCAGCAAAACCAACCTATGCTAATGTTTCACCACCTTCAATCCACAAAACACCCACAAAAGCTCCACCTCCATATCTACCATGCCTTGATGTCCTTAAAGTGTGGCAAGGTTACTTATGGTCAAATTACTCCATCAACAATGACAGCCTACAATCACTCATATCCACCTCAAATGCAACACCAGCCACACCAATATTGAACCAAGGTCCTACCTCCAAACATAATAATCAAGGTGATCCTACCACCAAACATAATGATCAAATCGAGACACAAATGGGGCCATTTGAGGAAATCAAGTACGAAAATGATGAAAACTTCATCAATGGCAATCTTTTGAGATCCCCTGAATTCTGGGAAGAATTTGCTGCCATGGATGGTGATTGGAATAGTCTAACCTATAACTTAGCCATGATGTGCTCACCACCAGCTTCTCCTGTGTTCTAATAAACTTTATTAAGAATGGTAATAAATGATAGAAAATTAATGGGTTCAGATCGGTTTCATGTAGGTGTTAGAAAATAAAATGTAAAACATGCAGGCCTGTGTCCTTAGGGATATAGACCAATAATTAGGTTCACAAATTTTCTTTGTTAAATCAACCGTTTTTAGTGAATCTTGCAAGTATTTTAGAGGAAATTTTGTATGGAGACAGACGTACTACTAGCATGTGTACGTTAATTAATTAATCATCTCATTAAAGTTTAACAGAAAAAAGTTCATAATCTGAGGCTGGTTAAATGGGACTTGTAATAATTATGATGAATCTGCTGC
The DNA here is from genome assembly GCA_028751855.1 of Ambrosia trifida. Lineage (NCBI taxonomy): Eukaryota > Viridiplantae > Streptophyta > Magnoliopsida > Asterales > Asteraceae > Ambrosia > Ambrosia trifida. The sequence continues at coordinate 35,913,113 of CM054123.1, read as the reverse complement.
ATTTGTGAAACCACCTGACAGATTTATGTAATAATTTTTAAATTTCACGTGAGCATCAGTGCCTTTAATATCAAATCTGACGTATCGTTTGAAAGTGTATATACATGATGGCATGATGACTATCTCAATTCATGTAAACTATGTATGGAATGTGAGAAATATATGTGGAATTAACGTACAATGTATGAATAAAATTGAATTTAAATAATAAGCTTTAAAGTTAACATAAAATTTTCAACTCACCACCAAAGATACTTACCTAATTCAAGTTCATCATATTCATGATTAGCACAGATAAAATTATGATTATCTATAATTTCTTCTCATGTTTTAAGAATTGCATGCAAGATTATAGCGAGTACAATGGGATCCTGCATGTCATACATATGAATGGCAAACGCCATCTCTTTGTTCATATCAAAATATTAGAGGGTGAACGCCATCCATTGTCATGTTAAAAAAACAAGGGGTAATGGATTTAAATAATCTTAACTATCAGCTATTGGTTGATATCAATCCTAACTAACGAAATATGTGTTGGCGGTCACACCTTTTAACATATTGTCCACCTACGAATCATAACTAGCATAATACTAAGAAGGAATTTGACACGCAAGAGAGAATATGATGCGCATCATTGCCTCAATAGTTGGAATCGGTTGCGGCCAACAACTGATAGTTAAAAGGTGATAAATATGTTAGTCATGGTCTATTGGTGGACAGTATGTTAAAATGTGGGACCACTAACACACATTATTAATATATTGTTCACCACTAAAGAAACCGACACTTTTGAGGAAAAAAACTGTTTTTGTTTAAATTTGGGCCGTTCAAACTTGTCGGTTACTTCTGAGATTAAATCTCGGCCATAATAATTAGGTGGTTATTCAAGAAATTTGACGGTTTTCTTTTCACTAGAGCGGTTTGGGAGTTGCCCCCTTTTCTGGCTTTTTCCAATTTTTTCGCAGCAGTTTCTCCTTGTTTTTCATCACCACGTCGCCTACCTCCTCATACAACCTCACTATTTATTTAATTGAAGACAAGTTGATTTCTGAGATGTCCTCCAACTATGTCAACCCCCGCTCTGTTTCTTTAGCTATATACCCGAATTTTGTATGTCTAAAAATGCCACGCTCTGTAACAATTCCCTCTTCTATGTTTAGCTTCCCTTTTATCTCACTCTTCAACCCCCTTTCGATCTCCTGACCAAGATCGATGTCGACCTCCGCGTTGCTCGCCTTCCTTCCAAAAATAGTCCTAATCTTAATTGACCCTCCAATCGAACCGTAGAAGAATTTGATGCAGGTTTAAATTCAACTTTGTGGCAGTTTCTTTGAAGTTTCTTATGCAGTGATGAATTGGAGAATCTGGTGCGATTTGAGTACCATGGATTTTGTGTAAGTTCAATTCTCTTCGTTTGATTACAATCTTTTGTGTTTTTTTCTTCTGGTTTTTTGTGGTTGAATGAGAAGAATTAAAGCTATTTTTTTTTTAGAATCATGGGAGTTTTAAGGGTCCGATTGCAATAGGAAATTGGTTTCATCAAATATGTTACTGGTAAAATCCTATCACTACTGTTCTCATTCGCATTATTTTTTGATAGGTTGTTTCTTGCTCCATCTACCAATTTCAAATCCACGGGGAAACCCCCCCCCCCCCCCCCCCCCTCTTTGTCTAGGTATAACCGTTTCTATTCCCTAAAATATGTTAATTCAATTGCTTAGTTGAAATCTTTGTTTACATACTTATTTAATTTTCATCTCTGATTGTATCCATTAAGTTTATAATGTTGAAGGACAAAATATCTCTGTACTTATTAGAAATGTTGTGGTTACATGTAAGTTGATTAAAGGTGCTACCTAGAAGGCCATTTGTGCAGGTTTAGAAAAAACAACCAAGTCAACTGCCTGTCTTATTGATGGTTATTTATTGATGCTAATTTAAGGTTGAGACCATTTGTTGGTTAATTCTTAGGTTCAAGTTGGAGGATCACCATAATTTAAGGTTGAGAGCAAGTTAGATAGGCAAAGGTGGATTAGGTAAGGAAAGTGTATGTTGTCATATTTTTGGTGGAACTGACCTAATATCATGTCCTCGGCCTTTGGAGCTAAATGATTCATATGGATTGTGCCCTCAAAGTATGAAAATTTCTTTTTTTTTTCTTTTGCAATTTTCCGATTTGCCCATCGGATACAAGTTGGTCCGAACTTTGTGGGCATTTGGATGTTTGATAAGTAGTTAAAAGCTTTTTTTTTAAAAAACCATGTCTTGCTAGGTACAGAAGTAGTAAAATTGGTTACTTATGGTAATGTAACTTTTGGTATTTGAAGGTAAGCTTCTAAAAGATACATGAAGAAATTAGATCAACATAATAGGAGATTAAAGCTTGAAAAGTTGCCCCTAGGGGGACTCCCACCTTTTGATGATGAGAGTAAGTTTCCTTGCCCCAACTTCCTGAAAAAAATCATCATGATTATCATATTTTCCTTTTTATGTTTTTGCAGGCCTACCAACACTCTGAAGCCAAAATGAGGGGAACAATATCTACTGCAATATCATTTGGCCTTTAAAGTCAATATAAATATCCTATTAAACCAGTTAGATCCAAAATGAAGGGAGCATTAGCTGTTGCAACATCCATTGGCAATCAAAGTCAAGAAAAATATCATGTGATTATAACAATTCTCCATCTAAAGCACTTAAATCACATGTTGATTGTTCAGAAGGTATATATATGATTACTTAGTGTTGTTTTAAATTACTTTCTATTATTGGACTGATTTAGAATAATGATATATGATGAAAAAAGAGGTGTTTTTAAATGTTTTATTTTTTATTTTTAATAATATGGTTTTGATGAGCTTATATATATATATTAGGCAGTGGAATCATATTTTATAGATGAGCGACTAGAATTTGGCGAATCAATAAAGTGTGTAATTTGGGAAATGTGTTTGCTTTCGGGTTTTGAGATCTCTTGGTTCTGCACACTTTTATTGGAGGTTCAAAAGAAGCAAAGAATGCATTTATTTATAGTCACCTTTTCTTATCTTATATATTTTGCACTTCCATTTTTATATTATTAAAAAAATGCATTATTATACACCAGTTGGCCACTGCAATGCTAAACAGATAGTTAAACAGAGTATCTGATGCTTGCATATTGCATTTGCAGTCTGATCAGCAAAGTTTCTATCCCGCAAGCAATTGGCTATTGCAGGTGCAGATGGCATGTTTATCCACATCTACAATTACACTATAATTGACAACAACCAAATTTTCAAGGCCCATATACAGATTATACTTGGACATTTGCTGACTGGTGTGTGGCGGTCCTCCTAAACTCCCGTAGATATTATCATGTTCTTGTGACATGCCTAATAAGCTTGGTAATAGGGACAAAATTGGACTGCCCAGCAAAATAATAAGGTGTATTCTTTCCTTAATTACTACTTATCATAAGTAATTAGCTGGCAAAATATCCCAATTGTTGACATGTTGAATCACTAGGTGGCCAAGTCAGACTTAATTCACATAGGCGGCACATAGGCAACGGGGGCTTTGCCATCCATGTTGGAAAAAGTGTTGGGTTAATCTTGATTGTTAAGGTTGAGTACGGGTCAAGTCGGGTTTTTAGATTGTTTCTGATTTTAATAATTGGATTTACTAAAATGTACTTAATTATTTAGAATTAGTATTTGTTTTGACCAAGTTTTCTGCATGTAATCGATGTGTAGAAAAGTCCAAGTATAGGTCCGGTTCTTTAGTGGGTGAATTGATTTTTCATGTTACATGGGTAATTGATGGTGTATTGAAGGCTATTTATAGTCTCATTTATGGTATAAAATAAGTGTGTGTTTGTTCACAGTTTCATTCCATTTGTTACTGTTTGTTTGCAAGCCACAAAACAATTCAAGTTATTTCATTAGTAAATATCAAGGCCCGATCCAATAAAAGGATGGGGAGGTCATGGAGGGCAGGGGACGTATTTTTAATCTAGCCGTTAGGTAATGGGTGTTTTGAAAAGAAAAAAATTAATGCACCAATGTTCTAATGCCCCAACGCCCGTGAAATTTTTCATGGGACAAGGGGCAACGCCGGGTTCATGAGATCAAGGGGGTGGGAGTGTGGCGTTTTGTGGCTTCACCATTCTATACATAATACATGCCATGCTATTTAGCTTCTGCATATATGAAATTCTATTGTATATATTTGCAAATCTTGAATTTTTTTTATTTATTACCATTGTTCTTTTATATTATTATCCTGTGGATGACCTCTTTTACTTGCAGTTTAAAATTTCAAAGGTAAATTTGAGAGAGTTTTAAAGGGAACACGAGTTTGCAAATTTGTTCATTCTATAATGAAAATTGCAACAAAAGCGATATTGCTGGAAAACGACATTTGGGTAATGTGTAAATGGAATTGGATCTCATTCAAACCAAGGAGAAGCTTCATCTAGATCTATTCCAGTTAGTGGGTATGACATCTCACTCACGTATTTGTTTTTATTGTAGTAATTTTTGTTTTATGTCTAGCCTTAAATATACTTTTCTAGAATATTTGGATATGAGTAATTAAGTAGTGATTCCTGTGGCTAAACATGATCAGCGTAGATATACATTTACTCCATTCAATCCTTGACACATGGCTTACACATCTTCTCATCTTTTTTATTTTTTTACCCGCCATGCTTATTAATATCCTTGCTATCAGGCACATTTTTGGTTGATGTTTTAGGCATATGGATCATTTTTCTTTGGAATAAGCATTGTCTTTGCATACATAATAAACAACTCAGGGTTGGTTTAACTCAGCTTAAGTTTAGGATGTGTTGCCTAGGGTCGTCTGAACTATTTTTCACCCATTTTTTGTAGTAAACTAATGTGCTAAACACGATTACTAAAATGATATTAAGAACTAATATTTGAAATAAAACAATTTAAGCATATACACCAACTTCTTATTGTTTTTTTTTTTTTTTTTTTTGCACTTGAATTTGTAAAACTAACATGTTCATTTGTGTGTTATGTTTTTAAAATGGCTGGATCATTTTCATATATAACATTACACTACCTGACATGCATACAGGTATAAAACTAGATGGAGATTCAAGAGGTGGAGCAGTTTTGAGTGTTATGATCCAATAGTTAATATACCTACCAAAATAATGTCCACTTTTTATTTTATTTGAAAGAACTTATACAGGCCGAATGGCGGTACACATTTTGGGAATGGGAGATGTTCTTTCGTTAGGGGAGAAGGCACAAGAAGTTGTGTCATATTATTATTATTATTATCTGAAATTCCCTTTAAAGTGCAATAGTTTGAAATACATTTTCTTATAATTTTTAGATAATATAAGAAGATGTTGCAGGTTTGCAGCAAAAGATCATGAATTCAAAATTTAACAAAGACTTTTTAAAGCAAACTTGCGTTGTTGCACAAATGGGTTCTCTGTCTCGTGTTCTAGGAATGATTCTTGGAATGGGAGAAGTTATGCCCACACAAAGTCGGCAAGCAGAAAGAGAGTTTACAAATAATCGATGTAATGATTGAAGATAAAAAATAATTATTTTAATAGAAAAATATTGGAATTTTTATTAAAATATATTCCAGAAGTTATTTTGGAGGAAAGAGAAAAGACTGGACTCCTAACAGAATCCCCTGTTAGGAGAAAGCAAATCGCTCAATAATATGGAAAACCAAGCAACATGTATTAGACATAACTATGAGTGTTACATGTTGATCTCAACATAACACGTGATTAATACTAGGAAGTTTCTCGGCGTATCGAAATTACGGAGATGCATTCGAAATTACGGAGATGCTAATGCATTAGACATAACTATGAGAGGGGAAGATTGTTACTATCATGTATTATGAAATTCCGATTTGCAAGACGTGGTTTTCATAGAGAATCTTCCATCACCAAAGATGTAGTTTTGTTAATTATTTTCTTTTATTTTGTTCATGTTACTCTCTACTAATACATTATATGACTTATTATTATTTTTAAGTATTCCCTTAGTTATAGGGTTAGAGAGATGTAATTATGCCATTAGTTTCACATAAATAACAAAATTTGAGTTAAAATATACAAAAACTAATCAACTTTTGCGTCTACTAATCATAATGTGTAGTTCTATCAATTGTTTTCTTTAACTTTGTTCATGTTACTGTTAAGTTATTTCGTTATGTTAGGCGTGCATTTTATTTGCAGTGAAATGTACTACTTATAAAATTATGTGTTGCTCTTTATTGTTTATGTTTCTTTAATTAATCTAATGTATTCATCTTTTCCTCAAGACTATATCAACATTAGTAATGAATCATGTATGCGTCAGCTATATAACTAATTTTGATATATCATATACATGAATTAATAAACTTTCACGCTTTCTAATCCCCGTTCGAAAACCGGTCCCAACGGACGGGTATCTCACTAGTTTTATTAGTTGGGACTGATAGCGGCCAATAAGTGATAATTTAGATTGTTTAATTCAATGCTCCTTAAAATAATAAAGACATATGTATGATTCCATACAAACAAAATACAAACACAATTTGAATACCCATGTACCTTACTAGGGCACAACGAGTCATCCCAAATTCCTCGTGTGACACGTCAACGCTACATCACCTTTCACCCACATTTCTCATTTTTTTTCACAGATTTTGTGGTGTCGTCTCATATTTCCCTATTTTTGTTATTACTCTTCGTGTATGTCCCCCCCAGCTAGTGATAGACTTATTTAATACGTAGGCTAGGTCTATAGTGTTGATATGTTGTTTATAACATTTCGGTAGCATTTAGATGTATTATATAATATTTTGATGAGTGTGGATTATCAGGCATATGAGGCCTTCATGCGCCTGGAGCACTTCAGGCGTAAAGAGCCGGTCTATAAGTAAACTCCTTATCCATTTCATTTGTAACTTTTTGCACCTTACTAGAAACACGTCGAATTGCTATCGGATTTTCGTGTGATTGTATTTTCCTAGTGTTTATCCTCATTTAAGTTTTTACACGATAAAAAACAATCCTACCGGTTGAATTCCGCCTTCGAATTAGGGATGCACGAGTAATCAAATCTTATTAATCGTGATATCGGTCCTACAGTTTTTTCCCCAAAAACTAGACTATTTTAGATAAAATGAATTTTAAAATAGAAGATTTTAATTAAAATAAAAATTAATAATTAAAATAAAACTACTTAATCTAAAGTAAAATACATAAATATTCAAATAAAAATACATAAATAATCAACCAAAAAATGGGAAATTAGATTTTAATAATCTAAACTTTGACACATTGGACGCACTACAACAAAAATGAGTTTTTAGTACCCACAAAAGTGTCCTAAAATGTTATTTTATAGGACCTTTTATTTAATAGGACCAACGGTAAAAGTGTGATACCCCGCATTTTCAGATTAACACTTTTTACTAAACTCTAGTTAACTTGCATATTCATAGTGATCAAATACTTAACTAGGATTAGTTAAGTAGGCTTAACATATGTTAGATGCTATTAGCATATGTTATAAGTAGGAAAAACCTTGTTTTGTCACACACACGAGTCCTGCATCCCGAACGTTGCATATGTTATAAGTAGGAAAAACCTTGTTTTGTCACACACACGAGTCCTGCATCCCGAACGTTGGTGATTTATCTGGCAAACATAATAATAAGCACAATGGAATTGTGATGAACGTACTGTTACATGTTTGTGTGGAGTACATGCTTATGTGAATTATCGCTTAACTGAAAATTAAGATGTAAACCATGAAAGTTACGTGAACCTTAGGATTGATATGTTATGAAATAATAAAAACAATAGTTTTTATGCAATTTAGGGTGATTAATATCATCGGGCCCGGTATTGGACTAGAACATGACTCTTGCTTTGAAAGGTATAATCTTTACATGTTTTATGATGATTAATAATATTGAAAAGTTAAAAAAAAATCATAGGGCATGCATGTATATACAATCGCATAACATGAGTAATGGGAGTTCTTAAATGTTCATTGTGATTTGATGTTGATAAGTGTTGCTAGTAATCATAATTAAGGTTTTGGATGATAATATAGGTGTTTAATCAGAATATTATGAGTTATGCATGTATTAGAGATTTTTATGCATGATTAGGGTTTGTGAATAACTTGGGGAGCAAGTTTCAGTTTCTAGCAGATTCATTAGGGTGTTTTGTAGGGGCTGTATCTTGATGTTAAATTGGTTTCATGAATGGATTGTAAATGATCTTAGCTTTTTAGAATGGGCAAAATCATCTGATTTGGATGTCGTTTGATATGTTTTTGGAATTTTAATTGATTAAAGGTCATATCAGAATTTCGGAGTTATAAATTGGGTCGACTTTAAACGGGTATAACTCAAGTTTTACAAACAATTAAGTTATAAAATTTGGACAGAAGGTCAATATTGGAATAACTTGGCTTTTACAAGTGGAATCACCTCGTTTGGGGAAATACACAATTTTTGGGAATTTTTCTACTAAACTCACCTGTAGTGGAAATTTTCTGGACATAGCTGTGTTGTACGAATTTTAATAATTTTTGTGTTTAGTTTTAGGACAAAACAAAAATATGGGTTATTAAATAAATCCCAAAGAATATTCAGTAAAAATTTGGGAGTTTAATTCATTGATTAAGTATTTTAAATAAATTTTTCGTGGCGCACAATCTGTCCTAAAAACACAAATTGTGTATTATGTGTTTATGTGACTATTTGGAGTCTTATATGATATGTATTTGACATGAACTTATATGAATACTTATAGGAGATGTGTATAAGGTATAAAACTGGTAATAATCATTATGATCACCAACGGAATACGTAGGACTTACTTGTGCATGTAGAGTCACTAGGCGTCACTACACGATTGGAACTTTAGAAGTTTTGGACAATCAAGTTGCATGATGTGTTGGTATGCACGTATACTTACCTAGTGACACTTGTAATAGGGATTCGGTAGCTCGTTACTGTTTGAAGGATTTGGATCATTCACGTGCAACCTAAGGTGAGTTTCACTATTCCTTTCTCAAAAGCATGCGTCTCGGGTTTGAGACAACTTACAAAACGTTTTCTAGTCCGGTTTGGGACTACTTTTACATCTCAGGTTATGAGATGCTTTGACTCCTTGCGTGGGTCGGGTTTTAACTCCTTGTGTGGGTCGGTTTTACGATTCCTTGTGTGGATCGGGTTTTTGATCAGTTTAAAACTTATTGGTCCTTTGTAAACTAAACACTCTATCATTTTGGAAAGTCCTTGCATATTATTGGGTTAATCGCTGGAGGCGAGCGGGGTATTAGTTGATAGCGCTATTAGGTTGTGCAGCAACCTCATGTCTAAAGTGCTTGAGGCACGGGCATGAACTTCTGACCACATTTGAGAACTGGTGTTGATAGACACCAGTTATTGAGGCAAACTATTACATTACTGAAGGTGTCCCAATAATTCTGTTTAGTTACACTAAGTGGGTTAGCTACCCCTGACACGCTTAAACTGATAACTCTTGAACGTTTTGGTCTGGAGGACCTACGCTTTTATTTGGTTACGTGGTTTTGGAAACCAGCACATTTGCTTACTCACCTTCCTACTTAGTGAACTCACCAACATTGTTTGTTGACCCACGATTTACATGCTTTTGCAGGTAGTTAGCTTCCGGTGCCTGGATTAGAAAGCACTGCACACTTCACTGCATTTGGGGTCTTGGGCATACACCTAAATTACATATTATGCTTTTACATTTTCTTTCATATGGTTTTAATTTGGGCGCGTTGTTTTGCGCATGGATTTAAAAGGTTTAAATTTGGTTTACGCTTCCGCAACTTAACTAAACTTGATTTTTGAAAACGAACTAAATGGTTTGGGCATTTAGAGTTCGTTCATATGACTTATGGCTATGGGACCCTAGTTTGTCATGCGCCTCGCGGTATAAACCCCGTAGTGGAAATTTGAGGGTATGACAGATTGGTATCAGAGCCATTGGTTATAGTGAGCTAGGACTGCATGTTGAGTCTAGTCTATAATCATCATAGCATAAGTACACTCACAATTTAAGTGCACAAATAGCTTTTAGCTACATATATCTACAACATACGATTTCGGGAGATATGTTATCTTCTAGTTCTAGACCTAATTCTGAACACGTCAATGGTGGGAACCCAGGGTTACACCAGGTGGCGCATCACTGGGAGTAGTATCCTAACAAACCTCGTGGGTGAGAAAACAACAATTGTACTTGGGAGAAAGCCCTTGCAAGCGTTGTGGCGCACGTACATAGGAAAGATGCACGATGCGCATGACGTGATACCATCAAACCGAATCCACTGTGAAGAAATTCAAATACTGAGACTTATCATTTTTCACTGAGCAAGGAGACAATTAGTTTCTTTTCCTTGTTACTTGATCTTTCTTACTTCCATTTGAAATTCAGACGGGACTGGGTTACACATATAGAACTTATTTCTTACTTTAGTACCTTACACCTAGTATGAGCGGACGGACGTATGACTGCATATCCCTGTTACTCATAAGAATATGGTAGATTCATGGGAACACATTAGATTGGGGCTTGTTACACACACTCTTGGGGAGTTACGAAGGTCTGCGATGCAGCGCAACATCTCAAAGGAAGACGAAACCTACTAGTGACTGACAGTCACGATTGGAGGAACGAATGGTGTTGTTGACCATTGAGCTGACTTACACAAGACCGGAGAAGGAGACTGTACGTGATGAGAACCATATAACATTGACATCGCGAAAGAGGAAGGAGGGATGGAAGGGGAACCTGAGCAGGACGAGCACATGGAAAGTGAGGATGAATGAACTACTATCTAAGACAGAGCGTGGCGACGATTGGCTCTTACCTTTTCTTACCTATCTTTTCTTTCTTTTTCCTTTACTATCTTAGATAAGACTGAGTTCTTATGATCAACGATAGGGTGGTTGAGGCCCTCGCATCTTTCCAAGCTAGTAAAGATCCATCTTGCTAAATCATTCGTTTCCCCTGACTTCCACATTTGAACTTTCTTATTCCTTGAACGCACATGCCACAACAACAACCTACCATCATATTTTCAAGCCTTCTATTGGTCGTAAACCTCGATAACTCTAACGGAACTGAAGGAGACCGTCTGATTGCTTCGATAGTATAAGTCTTTGTCATGTGCATTTTTCCCAGGCAGGATGGGGTAATGTATGCTACATGCACACTCAATGAGTTACAGATACTTGGATGGAGAACGTAACACCCTGTGATGAAACTTAGAAATTTGTTATAAAGACGGATGAGTCTGAGATCGACGCCTACACTACCAAGCTACAGGAGTTAGATACTTTGTGCTCGAATCTAATTAACCAACTTTACCAGCGGATCGAATTTCATATCAAAAGGGTGGGTCCCTCATATTCATGCCTTGGCCACAGCAGCTCACCTACCCAGAATATAACAAATCTTTCACCTGGCTCGCAAACTCATTGATGAAGCTGTTGAGCATGGTACTTTTCCGAAGCATGGAGCTTCATCTTCTAGTTTTGGCGATAGCAAGAGAACGTGGGGTAGTGTGAGATATAAGTCCTTCAACAACGACAACAACAACGGCGACAACAACAAGGCGAGTCGTGAGAGAGCATTTGTGATTGGCTCTGGGAAGCTAGGACTGATAACAATGTCGTGACGGGTACGTGCTCCTTGAATGACACTCTTGCTTCTATTTTATATGATACTGGTGCGGACGATAGTTTTGTGTCATCGAAACTTAACAAGCAATTAGGGATGGTTCCCACTCTTCTTGATACCCCGTACTCTATAAAATTGGCTGATGGGGAGCCCGTTGAGGTGACCCGTATACATCGTGATTGTAAGCTCGAATTGGATGGGCAATTGTCTGCCATCAACCCCTACCTATCACCCTAGGTAGCATTGACCTCGTAGTTGGCATGGACAGGTTGTCCAAGCAACACGCCGAAATTCTCTGTTAGGAGAAGATTGTTCGTATCCCTCTCCCAAGTGGAGAGCTTTTATCTATCCAGGGTGATCATGGTGGAGCCATGGTGGGCATCATCTCCTTTTTGAAGCCCGGAAATGTATTCGTAAGGGCTGTCCAGCCATTTTGGCTAACATATCTGACACTCGAGCTGAAACTGAAACCAAGATTGAGGACATCCCAGTAGTCCGAGATTTCCCAGATGTTTTCCCTGAGGAATTACCTGGACTTCCACCTGTTCGTCAAGTAGAGTTCCAAATTAATCCGGTACCTGGAGCAGCTCCAGTTGCACGCGCACCATACCGCCTAGTACCAGGCGAACTACAAGAACTGCCTACCCAACTCCAAGAGCTATTGGATAGCGGTTTTATTAGACCTAGTTCTTCGCCATGGGGAGCTCCAGTTCTGCTTGTTAAGAAGAAATATGGGAGTTTCCGCATGTGTATTGATTATCGGGAGTTGAACAAGGTGACGGTTAAGAACATCTACCCTTTGCCTCGTATTGATGACTTATTCGACCAGCTACAAGGGTCGAGTTTCTATTCTAAGATTTACTTGAGGTCAGGATATCATCAGCTGAGAGTCCGAGAGGAGGATGTGGCGGAGACAATCATTCGAACTTGTTATGGACATTATGAGTTTTTGGTGATGCCATTTGGGCTAACCAATGCACCGGCAGTATTCATGGATTTAATGAACCGTGTGTGCAAGCCCTATTTGGACAAATTCGCCATAGTGTTCACATATGACATACTGATTTATTCCAAGAGCAGGAAAGAGCACGAGCAACACCTGCAGTTGATCTTGGAACTAGTGAGAAATGAGCAGTTGTATGCGAAATTCTCTAAATGTGACTTTTGGATTCGAGAAGTCAAATTTCTTGGACCTGTGGATAACGAGGCAGGAATACATGTTGATCCCGCCAAGATTGATGCTATTAAAAAGTGGGAGGCTCCTAAGACTCCTACTGAGGTGCGCCGTTTCTTGGTCTTGCGGGATATTATCGCAGATTCATTGAGGGATTCTCTAAGATCACTCAACCCCTCACTGCCTTGACACAGAAGGGTATTACCTACAAGTGGGGAGATGCCCAAGAATCTGCTTTTCAATTATTAAAGTCGAAACCTTGCAGTGCACCTATACTATCACTACCTGAGGGTACAAAGGACTTCGTGGTGTACTGTGATGCATCTATCCAAGGGTTAGGGTGTGTGCTAATGCAGCGTGATAAGGTGATCGTGTATGCCTCACGTCAATTAAAGGTTCATGAGAAGAATTACACCACCCATGACTTGGAACTGGGAGCAATGGTTTTTGCTCTAAAGATCTGGAGGCATTATCTCTATGGGACGAAGTGTACGATATTCACTGACCACAAGAGCCTCCAACTCATATTCGATCAAAAGGAGCTGAACATGCGACAGCGTCGATGGGTCAAGCTTCTGAATGATTATGACTGTGCCATCAAGTATCATCCAGGGAAAGCTAATGTAGTAGCTGATGCCCTCAGTCGAAAGGAAACGAAACCTAAACGGGTGCGAGCCTTACAACTTACCATTCATTCTAATCTTCCTGATAAGATACGTGAAGCCCAGAGCGAGGCCTTGAAAGGAGAAAACATCGGGCTTGAAACATTACATGGTGCTGATAAGCACTTGGAACTGAAGACGGATGGTCTTCAATACTTCATGAAGCTCACACCTCTCGACATTCAGTACATCCTGGTTCGGACCAGATGTACCAAGATCTCAAAACTCTTTACTGGTGGCCAAACATGAAAGCTGAAATAGCCACTTATATTAGTAAGTGCTTGACTTGTGCGAATGTTAAGATTGAATATCAGAAACCTTCAGGCCTACTCTAGCAACCAGAAATCCCTATGTGGAATGGGATGGGATTTCTATGGATTTCATCACAAAGCTCCTAGAACGCCAACTGGCCATAACATAATTTGGGTTATCGTGGATCGTTTAACCAAATCGACACACTTTCTAGCAATAAAGGAAACGGACTCGCTGGAGAATCTAGCTAATCTCTACATCAAGGAGGTAGTCTCTAGGCACGGGGTGCCTACTTCCATTATATCTGATCGCGATGTGCGACTCACTTCTCATTCTACTCTCCAAAACGCTTTGGGAACTCGCTTAGATATGAGCACAGCCTATCACCCACTGACGGATGGACAGAGTGAATGTACCATCCAAACATTGGAAGATCTACTACGAGCGTGCGTGGTGGATTTTGGCAACAGTTGGGATAAGCACTTGCCCTTGATTGAATTCTCGTATAACAACAGCTACCACACTTCGATACAGTGTGCGCCTTTTGAGGCACTTTATGGACGCAAGTGTAGGTCTCCCATCTGCTGGACTGAAGTTGGGGATAGCCAGCTAACAGGTCCCGGACTTGTGCACGAAACTTCTGAGGAGATAGTGCAAATCAGAAATCGGATGGCTGTTGCTCGTGATCGACAGAAAGGTTACGCTGATAAGCGTAGGAAACCTTTGGAGTTCCAGGTTGGGGACAAGGTTCTATTGAAGGTGTCACCTTGGAAAGGGGTGATACGCTTTGGAAAACGGGGAAAAATTGAACCCACGATACGTTGGACCATTCGAGATTGTCGAAAGGATTGGTCCGGTAGCTTACAAGTTAAACTTGCCTGATGAACTCAGTGGAGTGCACAACGTATTCCACGTATCAAACTTAAAGAAATGCTTATCGGATACAACACTGGGGGTGCCACTGGAGGAGATCCAGGTGGACGATCAACTATGGTTCATGGAAGAACTGGTGGAGATTCTTGAGCGGGGCGTCAAGAAACTCAGACAAAACACTATACCTATTATTAAGGTACTATGGAATTCTCGTCTAGGACCGGGATACACGTGGGAACGCATGGATCAAATGTGGCTTAAATACCCACATCTCTTTACTGAACCTGAAACTATGCATAAACCAAACACTAAACGTAAAGCAGCTCTCTCAAAGTGAATTTCGGGGTGAAATTCCTTTCAACTTGGGGATGATGTGACATCCTAGAACCAAGCGCACACTTTTCTAGCTGGCTTTATTGTTTACTTGCTGAATTTCGGGATGAAATTATTTTCAACTTGGGGATGATGTGATACCCCGCATTTTCAGGTTAACACTTTTTACTGAACTCTAGTTAACTTGCATATTCATAGTGATCAAATACTTAACTAGGATTAGTTAAGTAGGCTTAACATATGTTAGATGCTATTAACATATGTTATAAGTAGGAAAAACCTTGTTTTGTCACACACACGAGTCCTGCATCCCGAACGTTGGTGATTTATTTGGCAAACATAATAATAAGCACAATGGAATTGTGATGAACGTAGTGTTACATGTTTGTGTGGAGTACATGCTTATGTGAATTATCGCTTAACTGAAAATTAATATGTAAACTATGCAAGTTACGTGAACCTTAGGATTGATATGTTATGAAATAATAAAAACAATAGTTTTTATGCAATTTAGGGTGATTAATATCATCGGGCCCGGTATTGAACTAAAACATGACTAACGGGTCCGGTTAATGGACTAAAAGGGGCCCAAATACCCAATTGCTTGGGCAACAAGCCAAGCCCTCTTATAATTAAGAGACAAAAAAAAAAGAAAAAAAATCCCTAACCCCCACCCCTTTGCGCCGTGAACTCAACCCCCACCCCCATCCTCTTGATTTTCAACAAACATCAATCCTATTCATTCCTTCAAGCTAGTTGTGGTACAATCTCTAGGCTTGAGGACTC
The DNA here is from genome assembly GCA_028751855.1 of Ambrosia trifida. NCBI lineage: Eukaryota > Viridiplantae > Streptophyta > Magnoliopsida > Asterales > Asteraceae > Ambrosia > Ambrosia trifida. The sequence goes on along the minus strand of CM054123.1, from coordinate 35,897,323 downwards.
TTGCTTTGAAAGGTATAATCTTTACACGTTTTATGATGATTAATAATATTGAAAAGTTAAAAAAAAAAATCATAGGGCATGCATGTATATACAATCGCATAACATGAGTAATGGGAGTTCTTGAATGTTCATTGTGATTTGATGTTGATAAGTGTTGCTAGTAATCATAATTAAGGTTTTTGTATGATAATATAGTCATTTAATCAGAATATTATGAGTTATGCATGTATTAGAGATTTTTATGCATGATTAGGGTTTGTGAATAACTAGGGGAGCAAGTTTCAGTTTCTGGCAGATTCATTAGGGTGTTTTGTAGGGGCTGTATCTTGATGTTAAATTAGTTGTTTTGATCGATTCTTTACATGAATGGATTGTAAATGATCTTAGATTTTTAGAATGGGCAAAATCTTCTGATTTGGATGTCGTTTGATATGTTTTTGGAATTTTAATTGATTAATGGTCATATCAGAATTTCGGAGTTATAAATTGGGTCGACTTTAAACGGGTATAACTCAAGTTTTACAAAAAATTAAGTTATTAAATTTGGACAGGAGGTCAATATTGGAAAAACTTGGCTTTTCCAAGTGGATTCACCTCGTTTGGGTGAATACACAATTTTTGGGAATTTTTCTACTAAACTGACCTGTTGTGGAAATTTTCTGGACATAGCTGTGTTGTACGAATTTTAATAATTTTTTAGTATAGTTTTAGGACTAAACAAAAATATGGTTTATTAAATAAATCCCAAAGAATATTCAGTAAAACTTTGGGAGTTTAATTCATTGATTAAGTATTTTAAATAAATTAGTTTTCGTGGTGCACAATCTGTCCTAAAAACACAGATTGTGTATTATGTGTTTATGTAACTATTTGGAGTCTTATATGATATGTATTTGACATGAACTTATATGAATACTTACAGGAGATGTGTATAAGGTATAAAACTGGTAATAATCATTATGATCACCAACGGGATACGTAGGACTTACTTGTGCATGTAGAGTCACTAGGCGTCACTACACGATTGGAACTTTAGAAGTTTTGGACAATCAAGTTGCATGATGTGTTGGTATGCACGTATACTTACCTAGTGACACTTGTAATAGGGAGTGGGTAGCTCGTTACTGTTTGAAGGATTTGGATCATTCACGTGCAACCTAAGGTGAGTTTCACTATTCCTTTCTCAAAAGCATGCGTCTCGGGTTTGAGACAACTTACAAAACGTTTTCTAGTCCGGTTTGGGACTACTTTTACATCTAGGGTTATGAGATGCTTTGACTCCTTGCGTAGGTCGGGTTTTGACTCCTTGTGTGGGTCGGTTTTACGATTCCTTGTGTGGATCGGGTTTTTGATCAGTTTAAAACTTATTGGTCCTTTGTAAACTAAACACTCTATCATTTTGGAAAGTCCTTGCATATTATTGGGTTAATCGCTAGAGGCGAGCGGGGTATTAGTTGATAGCGCTATTAGGTTGTGCAGCAACCTCATGTCTGAGGTGCTTGAGGCACGGGCATGAACTTCTGACCACATTTGAGAACTGGTGTTGATAGACACCAGTTATTGAGGCAAACTATTACATTACTGAAGGTGTCCCAATAATTCTGTTTAGTTACACTAAGTGGGTTAGCTACCCCTGACACGCTTAAACTGATAACTCTTGAACGTTTTGGTCTGGAGAACTTACGCTTTTATTTGGTTACGTGGTTTTGGAAACCAGCGCATTTGCTTACTCACCTTCCTACTTAGTGAACTCACCAACATTGTTTGTTGACCCACGATTTACATGCTTTTGCAGGTAGTTAGCTTTCGGTGCCAGGATTAGAAAGTACTGCACACTTCACTGCATTTGGGGTCTTGGGCATACACCTAAATTACATATTATGCTTTTACATTTTCTTTCATATGGTTTTAATATGGGCGCGTTGTTTTGCGCATGGATTTAAAAGGTTTAAATTTGGTTTACGCTTCCGCAACTTAACTAAACTTGATTTTTGAAAACGAACTAAATGGTTTGGGCATTTAGAGTTCGTTCATATGACTTATGGCTATGGGATCCTGGTTTGTCATGCGCCTCGCGGTATAAACCCCGCAGTGGAAATTTGAGGGTGTGACAAAAAGCGTTTCATGTAAGGGGGTCGTAATAAGTCATGAAACTTAAAAAGCGTCCTAATATCTCAAATAAGATTTTGTAACCAATTTTATGGTCGCATAATATGTCTCAAAAAAAACTCCTAATAAAACATATTAGGACACTTTTACAATGTTTTAACATGTGTTTACCTACTTTTAATCTTTTAATACACATACAAAAGTCCTTAAAAATTAATTTATAGGACCCTTATGATGTAACATTATAGGAGCTTTAGTACCAAGAAACGGGTCCTAATATCTCAAATAAGATTATGAAACCAATTTTATGGTCGCATAATATGTCAATGAAAATAATATAGCGTCCTAAGAAAAGCATTTTCGGACACTTTTACAGTTCTCTAAGAAGTTTAATAGGACAAAATTTCAAAGTCCTAACAAGTCATATGATACAACGTTTTTTTAAATAGATACACATAATTTTATGATATACTGTATATAACACCAATTAATGAAAGAAATAAAACTTTATTATATTTCAAATAAGCATACTCATAACAAAAACACTAAACATAAATAAGTTATAGCATTATCCAACATAAAGTCTTGTAACATTTAACAAAGAAATTAAAAGCAATAAAAGAAATAAGCAGCATAGAATCCTGAGTCATCATGTGTCCTCAATCCTCACAGACTACCTACAAATAAACCATCCATGTATAAGCATTAAGTCCCAGATTATTAAAATTATTCGTATCACAAAATTAATAAATACATACCGAGATGAAAGGACAAGGCCATGCAATGGAGACACCAATACAATCTTGAATTGTGGAAAATAACCCATATGGTCTCACCAAAAGACGATGATAAATGTCGGTGAGCACTGCTTGTATTTCTTGCTAATGAACGTTGAACGGAAAAAACACACCTAAGAAGGAAAACATAGTAAGCACTATATACGACAGATATATGCACAAAAAAAATCATTAAGGGCAACGTACAATACCAATATGCAAAAAAAAAAAAAAAAAAAAAAAAAAAAAAAAAAAAAAAAAAAAAAAACCTTACAAAATAATACTATATAAATTCTTTATGAATTAGAAACTGTTGTAGTATACACGAAATGAAACTGTGAAGTAGTAAAGAGAAAGTTACCTTTTTTCCCTGAAGATTCTAGTTAATTCATTTCAACATTGATTTCTCTATTCCCTTAACATATATCAATGAATTGGCGAGCACTATGTGAATTCGAAGAAAGTAGCTGGGTTAAAATCCAGTTTCTTGCATCCAATCCATTGGTATTTCAAATACTTTTAGAAGATCTAGTGTGTGTTGACTCTTTTCCACCATATATTGGGTTCCATGCTTGTAAACACACATTCACCTAGGAACCAAAGGACAATATTCTTTTCTGACTTGTGTTTTGCTCACACTAAAGTCAAAAGTCAAATACGTAACTAATTTCTACCCAGATGGAGTAAGGCAACATCATAATCTTTATAACCAGGTATAGGAAAGCACAATTTCAAATAACATACCGAACGAGGGTGAAGAGAAAAACCAAGCAGCAAGATTTTTATAGGTACAACCTACACATGCATTGAACAACCAACCAGCAAGTTTTTTTATAGTTACCACCTACACATGCATTTACACAAATACCTCCGGGCATGACTAAAGAAGGTAAAAAAAATTGACAACAAATTAGACAATACCGATAACTAATTGTTGTAAAACGGCATAAATAACTTAAACATTCAATCAAACACTTACAATGCATGAAACATCAAGCCATGTCTAGCTGAAATAGAACAGCTATTACAATCAGAAGACCCGCTTGCTGTATCATTCTTCCAAGCAGATTCAATAATCGCAAAACAGGAACACAACACAAAGATTTAAAAGCTAGTATAACAACCGATACCTAAAGCGGCTATAGATCCAATTACACAAATAGCATATTCCTACTTAACAATCTCAAACACAAAGAAATGGAGCTAAATTAGCAGACAACATATCAAAAATAAAATTAAAAAACTCATACAAAAAGCCAAGGTTGTAAAAGGCGTTAGGCGCTACGCAGGCGGTGAGGTCTAGCCTAGGGAGTAGTCAGGACTAGGCGGAATTAGGCGTTTTGGTATTTTTTATACGTATTTTATATATATACACACAAATTTAGGTATTTTTTGAAAATATATTAAGATATATACACATAATACTAAGAAATACTTAAAATATATACCCATAATACTTAAAAATATTTAGCGATTGGTGTCATAAAACAATTGCTTAGTGTATTGTATTTACTAAATAAAGAAATAATGAAGTAATATAACTAAAACATATAAAATAAATGCAACGATTCTTCCATTTTTATGAATGAAATGATAAGATAAAGTATCACTTTATCAAAAATAAAATTAAATAATACATATAATAATAACTACAGGTCAAAAGGTCGGAAACAAAAGATCAGTTTTATATTGGGCTTAATTTGTATTGGGCAAAACCCAACTTGAAACCTTAAACGTAAATAATACAAGACAGCCGTCATCTTTGAGTTTTCTTATATCTTATTTACAGTTGCTCGCCGGAAAGAAGCCTAGGTCAGAATCTCAATCAGATCTGCATCTTTTTCGCTTTTCTCTCTACATTTCAGCTGCTTCCGCCCCTGCCTACGACCGCCTAGTACCGCCTAGGCCTGCGTAATGCTCGCCTAATGCCTGAAACGCCTAGGTCACCGACTATGGCCTTATTCTGATATTTAGAGCCGACTAGCGACTAGGCGGCGCCTAGGCGACCGCCTAGCCCGCCTTTTACAACCTTGCAAAAAGCCACTTGCTTCAAAGTTTTGCATAATTAAATATCCAGTGGTAAGCACACTGCACACCACTATCTACACATTTTAATCCATATTTGTTTATGTTATTACTTGTGTTAAGTGGATCAATAGAATGTAATAATATAGTGATCTTTACATACCAACTAAGAAAGTAATAGTATAAGAAGAAAACCTTGAATCTATATTTGTCATCGTGATCATCATCTTGAATATTCACCATCATCAGCCCAAAATCTCAACATCATTCTACTGTTTTCATTTACTTTTTCTCACCTGAAAATGAAAATAAGGGCTTCGGATCAGCTCTTTTGTGTTGAATCTTCAACATAACCTGAAATGAAAAAAACAAACCTGGAGTTCAGAAAATTAATCGGTGGAAGAGGAAGAAAGAAGGAAACGGGACACAAACCTTGAGATCAGAAAGTTAACAGGTGGAAGAGAAAGAAGGGAAACGTGCACCTACACGCGGCAGTAATAAACGTGCACCAAATAAAGGGCTAAAGGGGTGTGAGTTGAGGGGAGAGCAACCGGAACGTGTAGGTTGGGATTACCTAACTGGAACTATTGTTAAGAGGCTTCATGTTTTAATTATATATAGAATAATATCCGACCACGAACACAAAATCCAGCAAGAAAGAAAATCCAAACCACCGATTTTGTAACCAATTCAACATAAACAACATTAGTCAATTTCTACAGTGTTGGTGATGGCTGTTGGTCATGGCGGTGGTTGTTCCGACTACCTCGAGACATGGTCGAAGCTTGGGCAGGGATAAACATCTAAAACAAACAATATGTATGGTATTATTGCTTCAAGAAATCACAAAGAGCACCATACAATAACAAACTAACAGTAAGGAACTATCATATCAATGCCACTAAAACAACGAAACCAATTTAAATTAAAAAATGTATGTATTGCATTCTAATCCATTCGAGTAAATAAAATATCATATCAACATACCTTCATATGTTTTCCAAGCTAATAATATAAACACAGCTAAAAAAGTATATGTGACAAAAGAAAATACAGAATTTTATTTTGAATTACTTCTATTATCATACATGCCCTGTAATAATATAAACAAAAAAACTTCAGAGAACTAAGAAAGTTCTTGTATTTGATTGTTGCAAAGGGTTTCATAGTCCACATCATACATGACTATATACAGGAAAATTTAATTCATGACCAGCGTTACTTAGACTACTAGCAAGCAAATAGGAACCAATAAACAAATTAACAAAAAGGCATATTTTACAGTTTTACGAGAATAGGTCAGCTCATTCCAATAAAACATCTCGCGAGCCCGAAATAGCGAATTGTTGAAGTTACCTGAGATCATCTTGGAATAGTGATGATGAATTGACACCGCCAAAAATCGCGATTGTAGCAAAATTGAAGATCAAGATCCCTAAGAAGGAACAGACAATAATAATAGTGGGATGTTGGGCGATTTGGGGAATAAGGAACAATCGTATCTTTAATGGCAAACGGGTCAAGAACGTTGAGATCTTCGGCGAGATTCAAACAATGAGTTTAAGCAACAGATCTAAAATGTGCAGTCCAATTGGGAGCAATGGCGTCAATTTTGTATTAATGGGTAGGGTGGTGCAAAAGCTTGGTTATAGGTCCGATTTGTTTGTTTGAGCGCGTTAGTACCTACAACACCTTCACAACTATTGTCCAAATTCCGCAAAATAATCGCCCACGTCATCATCGCCAAGAAAAATTACCAGAATAAGAATTCAAAAGTTAGCAGCCGTGGTTTATGATGTGCAGGAAATCTGCGCGTATAAGCAGCTTGCAGATCATCGTAGCCCAATGGTCAACAATTAACATTAGCAACAGTATATCACCATCAGGCGCAGGTACAAAACAGAATAGTTAAAGCCTGTGAGATCAATTTTAGGCTATTACGTTAAGCAGTCCACCACATCGGATATGCAATTACCATGGCCAAGGTTCAATAATTGCACCACGCGAACAACATGACATAATCATACCCACATATCGACAATTACAGCAAAAGAAATATCATAAGATGTGCAACTTCGCTTTTCAAAAAAAAAAAGATATTACAGACTTGATGTAATAGGGTTATTCATAGCTAAATTTAATTCACTTTTCCATCAAATATATATGTGTGTGTGATCATATTATATGCAAAGTATGTACAATTGACAAGAAAAAGATAGCAATTGTGAACAAAAGAAAAATAATCACCATTGATTATGCCTTTGATACATACCTTATATGTTTGAATCCTTAAGCACGGAAGCGAATGAGAATGATGGACAGAGGGAGGGGCGAGATGTCTACTCATATATGCCTCTTATTGATTTAGGTTGTTACCTCAAATCTCAAATTAAGCCCTAAAAAACTGACGAGAATATTTGGGGTTGAAGGAAATTGATTTTGGGTGGATATTTTAGGGGAAACTAGTAGATAAGGAGGATTGAAAATTTTAGTGAAGGTGTTTAGGAGGGAAATAGAGAAATTAGGAGGGCTTTCAAAATTTCATTTTTGGTTTAAAAATGCGCGCTTGAGGCGTGAGGCGCCCGGAGCGTCAGCATAAACGCTTTTTTGTTAAAAGGCGCTGGACTATATGAAGCATTCGAGGCGGCGCTTCAGTAGAGCCTAGGGGTGTACAAAAAGCTCGCAACTCGTGGTTCGGTCGAAACTCGTTCGAAAAAAGCTGGGCTCGAAAAAAGCTCGAAAAGAACGAGCCAGCTCGGCTCGGCTTACTTCTTCTTTATTGTTAAATTACTTAATGTTGTCTTCATCTTTTAAGTGTGTTTTAATTGACCATCATTGGCTCCCATTGACTATCATTAGGCCTAGTTAACCATCATTGGGTCTAAATGACCATCATTGGGGCTAGTCGACAATCATTGAATCTAAGTGACCATCGTTAGGCTAATTGATCATTATCGAGTCTAATTGACCATCATTGTATTCTCATTGATTATCATTGAGCCTAATTAACCCTCATTGAACCTAATTTACCATCATTGAACCAATTTGACCATCATTAGGTCTAAATGAAAATCATTAGGCCTAATTGACAATTATTGGATCTAACTGACCATCGTCAGGCCTAATTGACCATTATCGGGTCTAATTGACCATCATTGGCTCTCATTGGGCCTAATTAACCGTCCTTGAACCTAATTGACCATCATTGAACCAATTTTACCATCATTGGATCTCACTAAAAATGATTGGATCTAACTGACTATCATTGGGCCTAACTGACCATTGTTAGGCTAACTGACCGTTATCGGGTCTAGTTGACCATCATTGTATTCTCATTGACTATCATTGGGCCTAATTAACTATTGAACCTAATTTACCATCATTGAACCAATTTGACCATCATTGGGTCTAAATGAAAATCATTAGGTCTAATTGACCATCATTGGCTCTCATTGACTATCATTGGGCCTAATTAACCGTCCTTGACCCTAATTGACCATCATTGAACCAATTTTACCATCATTGGATCTAAATGACCATCATTGGATCTAACTAATAATGATTGGATCTAACTGACCATCATTGGGTCCAACTAATCATCGTTAGGCTAAATGACACATGGAGACAAGATTATGTTAATTGGTTGACCTATTAAATGGCGCTAAGTGATTTCTATAATTCTGGTTCTTTTCTTATTAAGTTATACATTATATTAGTAAACTAGTTTTTATCCGGGAGCGTCCCGGGTTGAAATATCTAATATGACATAATAAAATATTTAATATGACAACATAATTAATGACTTGCCAATATATGATTAATGAATATTATTATTATATTATTATTATTATTATTATTATTATTATTATTATTATTATTATTATTATTAGTAGTAGTAGTAGTAGTAGTAGTAGTAGTAGTAGTTTAGTATTAGTATTATTATTATTATTATTATTATTATTTATTTTAAACAAATATCTGTCATAAGTTATCATATTATTATTTTAAAAAATTCATGGGTATCACCTAATCTCAAGCCCGACCCAAACCCACAATTATTTTTAAACTAATCCTAAACCTGACACAATACCTGTCGGGTTACAAAAAAATAGTCGTTTTTTCTCCGTTTTTTATATAGCACTATGGTACTCGTTGGAAAGATAATAAAACGCTCGTTAATTTGGTGTAATTTTTTTCTTTAAAAAATCTCGTATATAAAAGATATTAACGTTTAAAAGTTATGGAAGAAAACATGATAGAGAAAATAATAAATGTTTAATATTTACATTTAGTATATTAGGTATTTAATAGATTAAACCATATTTATTTCTTTTTTTAATTGGTCTAGAGTTGTCACATCACATGTAGCATCTCTCAAAGGAGAGATTGCATAAGAGTATGACATATAGAATTAATCCCTTTGCAATATATATATATATAGATTCTATACGTATGGAAAATAGCAAGACATGTGTTTTATGTTAAAGACCAGCTTGAAGGAAAATCATATACTATGATCATTTAAAGTGAATCTTTTCCCAAACGGACAATTCTACACCCCCAATCCTTTATAAAATATTATTAGGATTATTGGTAACAACACATATAACAAAACAAAGATCGAAACAAAATTGACCTTAGGGAAGCACCTGCCGTAGTTGGAGCAAGAACGAACTTGACATGGTCGCGACCGTGCTTGCTTTTACCTCTTTTCCTTCACTTAAAAGTCTATACAGATTGATCAAAATTAGGTCAATGAAAAGTGCAAAAAGCATAACAACAGATTCAATGACCATCAAAAAAAAATTATGAGAAGAAACTAACTGTATTACGAAGAACTTTTGGCGGTTTCTCCGGTGTAGTGCATTCTTTTTCTGGAACACAGCTTAGGGGATACCCGTACGGTGGAGACAGAGGGGAGGGTTGAGGTGGCACGAGAAAGAGCAGAGGAGAGGATTTTGGTGTCCAAGTCTTTAGCTTCATTCAGACTTCTTTGATAGCTTAATGGTTAACCATACTAGTAAGAGGTTGCGTTTTACCAAACCAAACTCACTTACTTCTAACTGATTTAGAGGTAGCCTTTCAATGAAGAGGTTAACAAAAAACTCCTTAGTGAACTTTAAATATATTTGAATTAGTTTAATTTGAATAATGTATGGAGTATTAATTATTGTATTGACATTAAGATGACTACTAGGAAAGCCCGCACGTTATAATGTAGTATAAATTTTGTATGAAATGGATTATTTTGCTACATGATTTTTTTTATTATGACTCAAAATATAAAGTGTCCTATTACGGTGTATTATAATATAACACCACTATGATTAAGCATCCTATAAAGGTTAAAGTTATAAGACCCAAGTGTTAAGTGTTCTATTAAGCTATGCTATAATAAAAATCTAGCGAATAAGCGTCCTATAAAACTGATGTTTTATGACTCAATAGCATGTGTCCTATTACGGTGTATTATAATAACACCACAATGATTAAGTGTCCTATAAAGGTTAAAGTTATAAGACACATGTATCAAGTGTCCTATTAAGTTATGTTCTAATATGACTTCGACTAGAAAGGGTCCTATAACATCTAACATTTATGACTTAAATACAAAGTGTCGTATTAAGTTATGTTATAATAGGACCCCGATGATCAAGGGTCCTATTACATTACTACATAATGGGACACCAACAACTAAATGTCTTATAAATTACTTTATTAGGATCAACATTTTAAGTGTCTTATTAAGTTATATGATAATAGGACCCCAAAGAATCATCCGTCGTATTAGTTAACATTTTAGGACACCAGTTTAGTAGCGTATATTATAAAAGGACCCCAAAAGTTCATTCGTCCTATTAAATAATTTTTTAGGACCCCATTTTAAAAGCGTCCCACACAAAAGGTCCTTAAAAGCCCTTTTTGTTGTAGTGACGACAATAATATGTATTTATGAAATTCTCTACAATAGTTCCAACTTTTAAAGTATTTTCCTCCAATTAACTTTTGTTAAACGAGAAGTAACCCATTTTTTTTAATTAAAAGAGTTTTAAAGTTGAAAAAAACATTGGAGGAAATTATTTGAAAGTCGGGAATGTTGTGGGGAATTTGTTAAGTACAGATTATTACTGGTCAACGAGGCAAAGTTTTGATTACTAAAATCCAATTGACTTAAATTAAACTAGTTTCCCCACTTGAAATGGTTTCTCAAAATGTTCCATGCAAGATATCCTCATAGGGATCAACAATATAAAGACTTAAAACCTCGAATTTTGGCAATCTCTCAAAGAAAATTTTGGTACTTAAAGCATATACCAATGAAAAGTTAATCAACTAGGTTTTCAGTTCTTTAGGTTTATAATTGTAGGTACTAAGACCATATGCCAACATAGAAATTATTTTGAGCCTATCGACAGATTATTGTATAGGCTACTTAACTTTCCACCAATTTTAAATTTTAAAGAGATCTCGACTGATGTACTATCATTTTCTCTTTTTCTCCAATGAAAATTCATTTTTCATTTTCTGATGTTTGGATTTTGAAATTTTTCAAGTTTTTGTGTTTCTCTTTTTTGGATGTTTCTCCTTCTAAAATTCAAAAAGTAAAATAAAATAAAACAACTTTTTTGCATTCTTTGATAGAAAAAACATTTTTCAAAAGTTGATTTTCCGATGTGGTCTACTCTCTAATAGAAAATTTTCAATGTTTTTGCGTTAATAAATTGTAAACCTTCGGTTAAATAACGAAATCAAACTTATCGTCATTAGGGTAGCATAAACCTTTGGTCGGCAAACCTTTAGGTAATGAAAAATCGTTTTCCAGCAATAAGATGCATTCCAATGTATTATTGACACCTGATTTCAACACGAAGCACACTTGGTCAATCTGGTCACAGATCTACGAAACACTGGGTCATGAATCATATCACATTGAACATTTTTTTTTCTTTTATTTTTTTTTTTTTTTGCTTTTTCTTCAATGTCAATCCCTCTCTTTATCAGCATGGGTAACATATCCCCCAATGATATTCTTTACGTTGTACTGTAGCGATACGTCACCTATTTTGTGCTAAGATGCTCCACTGCCAACAACCCAAAGACAGCTCATAGTTCCTCCTGGAACACTCTTCACACTTATTCAAATATTTGTTCAATAGAGATACCCAAGCCTTGACGGTCTTGGGTTGTTCATTATCGTTAATAAATTAGATCTTAATTTATTTACCTACTGTGGTTGGGAACAAATTTCTTGTTGATGCACCCCTAATATCACTTATTGACTTAGATCTCCAAACTTGCTTTATTTTTCCTTCAAATAAATAAGGTTTATAATATTTAGGTTGGAACTGATGTAGGATCAGAATTTCTCGATTAACAAGAAACTTGATGATGCTACGCCCGTATCTGGATCAAAGACGGAATCAATGATCCGGTTAGTTGTTAGACGTGATAGAGATGTTAGAATGATAGGAAAATAAACACGCACACAAATCAAATCACAGACGGGCAACACTTCGACGTTCTATTAAATAATGAGCAAAAGTTCCAAAGTTAAAACACAAAGGGTCCTATTTATAGGCTGGTATCCTACGCCTGGTGTCTTCCAAGCGTAGGACTCTCCTACGTCTAGAACAACTTATAAACGACAAATATCAACGTTTAAGACCTAAGCACTACCCGAAAAACATCATTGACATAACATAAACATGGGATCACTAATATCTAGCCTAAGGATATGCCGAATGGTGCACTAACAGACTCCCCCTTGGACCTAGCTAGACCAATCACATCCAGAGTGAATGTTCTTGGAATAACAAAACCTGATCATCTTCTGATAGCGCATTGCTTGTTCATGATCTTGGTTTTGATAATGAATTAGATTTTGATGGAGAGTCGTCACATCTTCTTCAGAGCAATGCACTAGCCACATTAGATCAAAAACTCTCAACTTCCTACACAGCTTGGGCTCATTTCTGAGTACAATCACGCCTTCAGTAGTAGTAAAGTTGTAATACCAGAACATGAACTTATCAGAGAAGTTCTGTTCGATAGGTGCAGGAGGAACCCGTGTCATAACTGTGGAAGGCTTGATAGTACGCTTCCAGATAAACTTGCATGTTCTTGGATCTTTCTCTTTAGATTGGAAGCACACTGGAAACTAAGGCACAACATACTGGCATCCATGGACACTATCTGCAAATATTCCTGTGAAATGTATCTAGTGTGGAGTTAGCTTCAATCGGCTCGTTGTGCACTAGATGTGGTATACGGATTTAAAATACAGAACCCTGCTTTCAAAATTGATTACATAAGCATGAGCGTGACAAAGATAAGTCCAACTAAGATTGTTCCCTAACATTCGATTCCATCTCTGTGTGAACTTGTTAGCTTGAATTGGCTTTATGTACTCATTGAACCACAGCTTGCACGTTTTCTAAATTTTTTCTTTTGTTTTTGTCTTAGCCTATGGTTCAGTTGCTTCAGGATTATCATATTCTAGTATCTTTTCAGCTTCTTCAAAGTCTTTATCTTTTAGATATGGAATCTTGGTTGCTGAATCATTCACTATATACTCAGGGTAATCTTGATCTGTGATGTCTTCAATATTAATGTCATCCAACCTGCCATGATCTTCAGAAAATCATTGATAACTGTTAGCAGGAGTGAAATCTTCATATGTTAACCCGAAGACTTTGGCAATCTCTTCCCTTGACATCTCTGGAAGTATTTCACCCTCTTCCAGATCCATATACGGCTTGGTCACAGGGTTCCCATCAACATCTAAAAATAAAATGTCATAGAAGGACTAAGCTCATTCGAGGGAACCTCCCCTAAGCAACAACACCCTTGAAAGCTTCAAGTTGTTCAGCAGTTGGGCCTTGTTGTGAAGTCGAGCCACCTTGAGGTCTCGAACCGTCATCATGTGATTTTTTGCTTCTTCTCTCTCTAAACTTGGACTCGGCTGCTTTTTTCTATCTTGAGCTGGCTCCACCATCACCACCTTCTCCTTTATCATCACCACCAGTTCTATCTTTCCCCAATTCAATGTCATCGCCAGATTCAATATCTTGTGATTATTGAGATAACAATCAACTCATCTTTTAAGCTTATTGTTCTTTGACTCTACAACATCGGGTAGATTCGCAGTTTCACTACGAGATCCCGTTAACTGATGAATCTCTTGCTCGTTTTTGTTAGCTTGAGCATCGCCGTATCTAAAGTAGCTGATAATATTAAGTTCTCAAATCTTGTTTCATTGATGATCGTTAAGAACTGGAGACCTCTCTGCTCAGATTTGCTAACCTTCACTAGTTCTCCAAGTTCTGTACAACCTACATATGAAGCATGCTGACAAGATTTTTGATTTGAGCTTGGAGAGATGGGCCACTAGATGAAGTTGGGACGGGTGAAATGCAAAGTATGAAGGGTACTTGATCAGTTTACTAAGGAAGCTGGAACTGTGGAATACCGATCATAGATGTAAGCCTTTGCAATTCAGCATCGACTGACACCAGAGTAGATGAGGTATGCATAGAAGCTGCAACTGAGACGGACTCAATGAAGATTGAAGTTCTAATGGTAGATGGTTGAGAGATTGAAGTTGTGGTTGTTGTTGTGGTTGTTACAGTTGTTATGGTTTTGGTTTTGGATGGAGTAGTTTTGGTTGGGAGTTTGATGGTCAGCTTGCTTTCGATAGCAGATTTTCTTTACTTCTTTAGCAACTGAGACATTTTGGGATCACTGGGTGAAGCTTTTCTCTTCAAAGGCCTTTCTTCTTCAAGTTCTTTGTCCAACTCCTCAATATCCACAACATACTCTAGATCCTTTCTCTCTTCTCCTTGTTTCTACAGCATCTCACGCTCTTGTAAGGTCGCAAGCTCACGAATCTGCCTAAGAGTTCATCTTGACTACTTTGTTTCATAATTTTACAAGGAATCGACTCATCGTCCCTCGTAGATTCACTGTCACTTTCATCCACTGGCATAGCAACTAGAATACCTTCTTGACTCACAATCACTGGCATAGATTCAACTTCCTTTCCTAGATTCTGTCTTCTAATCTCCCGCAAGATCGTTGGGTGGACTCAAAGGGTTTGAAAATATTTTTGTTCCCAAAAACACTTTTATAAAAACTTTGCCTTTTTGGTTACGGTTCGCTGACTACATTGGGGTGTTTTAAATTTTGCAAAAATTTTAAACACCTCACTCTTAATTCTTTTACACAATTTTTAAATTAATATATGTGATATGTGTGTGCGAAGAAAATAAATGGGCTAGTTAAAAGGAACAAGTATCTCCCCTTTTTGCTCTCCAACGGTCAGCGTGCGGTTGATCCCCGCAACTGCCTCAACATGAATGTTTCCTTGAGAGAAACCACTTGGCATAAACTACAATAGTTTATTAGTAATAAAAAGAAAAATAAAATAAGTTACTAGGTCTTAATGCCGAGAGGGTATACCTGGATGATAGAAAGTATCAAGAGTGAACGACCATACCTGATGGTTCTTGATCATCTTTTCTACCGTATGCACTAACATCTCAACTTATTCTTGTAATCTACCAATCCGGGCTGCCTCCCGGTAGCGCCACGTTTCACGTCTTTGGCTGGACAAGACGTGTGGTGCTCAGATTACTTCCTTCCCAGCCTCCGGGATACTGGTGGTGTTTTTCTTCCGTCCGCCTCTTTTTCTCCACCTGCCCTTCTGACGGTTGTCCCAATACTCGTTGATCCACTTGGTGTTGTCAAGACCCGGTGCAGATTCGTCTAGTGGTGTCACTACCGCACCTTTGGCTTTCTTTAATTGATAATCAAATTATTTATCAATAAAGTTGGCCACGTCGAATGGATCGTCGGATACATATTCTTTTCCGCCGGTGGTGTAGTGCAACTTGTGGCTCCCAACCCGAAGTGTTAGAACTCCCTCACTCATATCTATAGTAGCTCGAGCGGTAGCTAAGAACGGTCGATCAAGAATAATAGGAACATTACTCTCGTCCATGTTGAGGATGACAAAGTCGATGGGGAATACGAATTTTCCTATCTTGATAAGTAGGTTTTCGACAATCCCCCCCGGGTTTCTTTATGGTGCCACCCGCCAACTCGATTGTAGCTGTCAACGGTCGTGGGTCGCCCAAGTTGAGTTGCTTGTAGATATAAGTGGGCATAACGTTCATGTAACATCGCGAATTTCCCCTAATTTTTTTTTTTTTTTTTTGATAAAAAGAATGTATTGTTTTAAACAATATATGTTTTAAATACCTTAAACTAATAATTATTTGTATCTCGACACTTTTGTACGTTTTAAAAAAATTTCGAGTCACTTTCGGGCTTATATAATCATATTATGAATTTAGAATAATATAGTTTTAGGGAAATAATTGCCAAAAAAAAAGATTCGTGTGGACCGGGACTCGAACCCGCGTCCACAGCCAACCAACACACAGTGACAACCAACTGAACCAACTATCATCTTGTGTAGTATTTCAGAAGAAAATAAACTTAACACATTCCTTAAATTGATTAGTCAAAGTCTTAGTCAAACAGTCAAAGTCTTAGTCAAATAGTCAATTCATCATAAAACCTTACTTTATGGTGTTGACCAATTTTAATGGCTAATTGACTCCAAAGCTAGTATAAAAACCCACCTATGACCCATTATACTTTGCACCTCTAAATCGATTGTTTCAATCCGATTAAACTTTCCCTCATACCTTTCTTCTATAGTCTATTACTTCTACAATTGAAGCTTTGATTATAAGCTCTTGTAATTGGCGAATTGGAAGCTTGATATTCTTTCTTTTTCGTTTTCTTCAATTTGGACTAGCTACGTTGTTGAGTCTTTGGGATTCGCCTCGCATACATTCACAACACTTAGAGGATAATTCACCTTAGCCAATGTGAGTTTACGTAACCATGTTTATGCAATTCTTTATACTTGCAACATTATACTTAAGCAATTCTACATACATGTCTAGTTGTAAACTTTAATGCCTCATGATTTAGACAACAACAACAGTTTCAACGAGTTTCAACATTACATAATCATTAGCTATGGCCAAGCCGGCGATACTCAATAATAGATCTATTGGATTGACAATCCCACCTAGATTCGTTGACCATCTTTTATGGGGAGAGCGGGTGATTGTTATCGTTCCAACATAATATTAAGGTGAACCGTGGATGACGGGATGGACCTAAACTAGTCGGAGGTTTGATTATGTCGATTCAACACTTCATGTTTATTCATGTAGACTTAAACTTACGATAGACATATGAATTGCTAAACTTTTATACTTAAACTTAATTGCTTGACATGGCTTATGTATTCTCACCAACTTCTAGTTGACCCCCCATTTTTACAACTCAACAGGAAATAATGATGCTTGAAGTCTAGAGCTAGCATGAGGAGACAATTTGAAGTTTATGCTTTGTTTGGCTTTTGATGTATTAGAATTTCATTCAAGACTTGTTTCCAAATTTTGGATATTTTCCTTTAAATAAATTTCAATTAAAACTTGAATACCATGTGCTACTGTATACTCATTCTTACGTGACACCTCGATGTTTCCGCCATCGGTTGGGGTGTTACAGTTCACACATGCACCAAGATCGGCTAAGGCATAATTCGTCGGCAAGTTACCTATAGAGCAAGGTAGGAAAAACTTCCCTGGATCGGTCAGCTTCGACGGGATGCTTTACTGGAGTAGTGTCGCGCACTCCAGTGCGTTACCCTTGAGTGCTGCTTCGAGGTTCATTTTGTTGCTCAAGAATTCCTTCAAAAATTTTGCATACTTAGGCATTTGCTGGATGACTTCTATGAAAGGTAAGTTGACGTGGATTTGACTTAGGAGTGAACTTCTGATATTGCTCGTTCGTCTTCTGCCTCATCAAACGACCGGGATAAGGTATGTTAGGCCGATATTCCCTCCGTACCGTTTTTACAGTGGTTCTTGCAGCGGAGCAACTAGAGGATTCTAGTTGGTTGTGGGGCCATCATTAACCGACATTGGTGAACTGGCGGTCGAGTTTATCTCTGGTACGACAACATTGGGAACCGTTATGGTTGTTGCGGGTTCATTTGCAGGTGGGTTTGGTGGTGTAATTCCTTCGTTAGTAGGCATAGCTGGTTCGGGATAAATGCAGCTACTACGAAGAGTTATGGAACTCACATTTGCCTTTGGGTTGGTTTCAGTGTTGCTTGTTGCATCTGAGACACCTTCAAAAGTCTTCAATTCCTTGCCTTTCTTGCCGTTTTTCTCTTCTTTTCACTCTTTTTGCCTCAAAACCTACAACTATCAACAAAGGAAGGTAAATCATGATAAAACCAAGATAAAAGCACGATTTTGGGTAGAAAACGAGTAAAAACACGTGTGTAGAACATGTTAATTTTTCGGCAAATCATAGTTGTCACAAACAGGAGGAGGAAATGCATTATAGCTAATACATGCATGTCTGATCTTTAGCTAATTGAATATGAACTTCAAAATCATTCACCTTTTTCCTCTCTTACACTGGATCATTTTATCAGAAGTTGAGCGCTCTACATCTATATTGTTGGTTTCTTCAGAACTTTGTTAAGAACTTCATTCACTAGTTGATGATTCACTTTCTTCACCTAAACCCTCTTTATTAATCATTAAGCTTGAACTGGAGCTTTGACTTTCTTCATTTGACATCTCTTCAGTTACACTTCTTCTTTCTTACGAACTCTAAACATTCCCTGACAAATCTCCTTCATATCCATTCTTCATCACTAGAGGAAACAAGTAGTTCCACCTTTCTTATCTTTCCAAAGTTGTGAATTCTAGTCAAAACCTTCATCAACATGTACAACCAAGGCTCTAGAAACATATATGTTCGTGGAAGCACCTCTTTCTTGAATATCGTTGTTCTAGTTTTGCTATTTGATTTGATTTGGTTGACTTTCAGCAACTGTACATTCTTTCTTGAAGAGATTAGACAATGCTCGCCACAACATTTTAGATGTATTAAATTGAGAGAATTGATGTAGAATATCCTTCAGTAAAGCTTGAGAAAGAATAACATAAGCCTTCTATTCTGACTTGTATTTATTTCTCTCATCTTCACTAAGTTTGGAAATTTCAACTAAACGTACAGAATTCTTATGTAGTGGGCTTTTCCACAATTCAACATCAATATCATTCATGTACGTAGGGCTATAAACAAACCAGACGTTCGAAGAATAGTTCATGAAATGTTCGATGTGAAGTTCATTTGTGTTCATTCGTTTAATAAGTGAACGAACACAAACAAACATGAACAGAGGTCACGTTCATTCATTTATGTTCATGAACGTTTGGTAACGTGTTTGTTTGTGTTCGATAGTTCATTAGTATTTTTAACTTTTTATTTTTAATTTAAGTACTTCAGATTTCCCAATGGTAGATTATTTAATATATATATATATATATATATATTAGTGTATCACATGTTAATATCACTTTAACTATTTTAATTAACTATTGCTTTAGGTAGATTAAACGAAGATTTCAAGTTTAATATGATAATTTTGTGTTTTTATGAGACATTATGTGATCAAGATTATGTCAAGTATGTTTGGGTAATTAGATTAGTATATTTTGGGTGGACAATGTTTGTGATGTTTGGAATTTAATATGTGTAAGTTTGTGCCCGGTTTTGTTCATTAATGCCTATTTGTGTTCGTTTACGTTCATTGGTGTTTTATTTGTGCTTTCTTTTGTCTAATAACTAAATATAACAAATAAAGACAAACGAACACGAACAAAACCTCGTTCGGTAATTGTTCATGAACAGTTTGTGAACTCGTTATTTCCTTAACAAACAAACACGATCAAAAGATCTCGTTCGGTAAGTGTTCATGAACAGTTCGCAAACTGTCACACCCCCAAATTTCCACATGCGGGGTTTTACCGCGAGGCGCGTGACACACCAGGATCCAAGTCAACGGTCACAATAAACGACATCTATATGATAAGAAAATAACGTAAACTACCATTGAGTTTCGAAACCGTTCTAACACAGCGGAAGCAAAATGTATTATTACAACTTAAAAGTAAAACTCAAAGTCTGAAATGTTTAACAAAATATGCATATGATCCCTAGACGCCGTGAGACTCCGTGCGCCTATACTCAATGCTGCTACCTTAGCGACCTGAGAAAACATGCCAAAAAGACGTCAACATATAATGCTGGTGAGTTCACAGGTTTTAAGTTCGTAAACGTTTTCATGTGTAAAGCGATTCCTCATAAAGTGCCAAGTGTGCAAAAGTTCCAAGTAAATAACAAACGTTCCCTTACTACTACGACTGTGTTGCTAAAACCATTACTGACAAACGTTGCTCGAGTTGCTGCCCATGTGCCAAGTGTCAAGTACAGACAATATGCACCCGCCCGGCTCCCAGCCGTCAGGTGGGGTTCGTCACACCCGATAGATCTATCCACATTTCCCCCGTTGTGCCCCGCACATTCATGGTTTCAATAGGGACTTAGGTTTCGTCGTATAGTAAATAAGTGCCAAGCGCCAAGTGCCAAATGCCAAGTGTCAATGTTTAAAAGTGTCAAGTGCTAATGTTTAAATATGCCAAATGCCAATGTTTAAAAGTGTCAAATGCCGATGTTAAATATGCCAAGTGCCAAACGTGTCACGTTTCTTAAAAGAGTCACATTCCCAAAAGGCGTCATGTTTCTAAAGCGTTGTGTTTCAAAAGCGTCGTGTTTCAAAAGCGTTGCATTTCAAAAGTGTTATGTTTCATAAGCGTTGCGTTTCAAAACATAAACATTGTATTTGTTAAAACGTGTAGCATGCTTCTCCCCCGAGAGAAAAGTGTATAAAAGAGGGGCCGTGAAACTCACCTTAGAGTGCGTCTTCCGATAACTAGAATTCCAACACGTGTATGATAATCCCAACTAATGACAACCTATCAATGAGTTTACATAAGTGTGATGACTATTAACCCGAAGGTTAACTAGTCCCCGATTGTCCAGATCTTGACTACGTGTGTTAAAAAGTGTGTTTAAACGTTAACCGGACATCCCAGACCGACCCGACATCCCGTTGGTGACCCATTACATCAATTAGTCATGCACATAAGTTTAACACATAAGTTTCAAGCATAAAACACTTAGTTTGCATCAAAAATCTCATTCCGAACATCAGATGGTCGAATGTGGTTTTTCCCATTTCCACGTTCGCCCGTTTGAGCCACGTTCGCCCGTTTTTCCCACGTTCGCCCGTTTTTCCACGTTCGCCCGTTTTTCCACGTTCGCCCGTTTTTCCCATGTTTTGTTCCACGTTCGCCCGTTTTCATCCGCATTTTATAAAACGCACCAAAACGCATCTAAACGGTCCGAAAACATCACGAAACATTACCAATCACAGCAGTCAACTATCATTAACATATTCCTACATAACCCTACCATTTTTGTCCCGAAATCCGTCCGTTTTACAAGTTACCCGAAATAGCAAATTATGGAGATGTCACATCAAACGCATGCAATCTTTACCCAATTAGGAAACTTTATGAAATTAATCAATAATCAACTTAATATACTCAGATTATCATGAACAATAAATCCCCCAATCATATCCTTATCACTATCATCATGAACAAGCCCTAGATCTAACCCAAAATCCCTAAAATGAACATAACATCATCAATAATCAATTGTAACCTATCTCAATCATAAATCATCATCAATAACAGTCCTAGATCATTGTTATAACATCTATACAACAATCAATCATCAAACAATACATAACATCACATAAAACACCATTAACACATGTTAATTTGTATGAAAACTCATTGTTTATGAATAGGTTTTGTTTAGAAAGATATTAGGAAGGTTTTTATCCATGAAAACATGTTTGTATCAGATCTGGACTCTTGGGGTTTAATAAAAACGAATTGAAATGCTTTAAAAATGATTTAGAATGAAGAACACACCTTAGATCTTTGTGTAGAAGATGTTTGTAGGTTAGATTATAGAAAACAAGGGCAAAAACTCCTTCCCCAATGTTTAAAGTTGCTAGAGAGTGTTTTGAGACGGTTAGGGTTTGTGAAATGGTGAAAAATGACAAACTGTGGTATTTATACTATGTCCACATTCGCCCCTTTCACCTGGGCGAATGTACCCTCCTTCGACCCTTTCACAGGGTCGAACGTACCCTGACTTGGTCGAATGAAATTCTTCCAATTCCATGTCCCAGGTTCGCCCCTTTTACAAGGGTCGAACCAGGAGTATTGTCCAGGTTCGCCCATTCGATCGGTCGAACCAGGACTTACGTTTTTCTAGTTTTCCAATTTGTCGTGTTTAACGCATTTTAACACACCCTAACATACGAGCATGCAACCTTAGTCTATGTTTAACATATTTAAGCACGGATGATTATCTACACATCATTTAAACACATCTAAGCATATAATCCACCATACGACAATTAGTCTACACATACGCTTAATTAGTTTATGTAATTCACCAACAACGGGACTCGTATCGTGTGTGTGTGTGTGACTAACCCAATGATCTCCCGAATCATTGGACCCTGGACAATATGGACTGTGTTCTGACTCTACTGACCCCGTCAAGTATGTTTAATAAACGTTTTTCGCTAAGGTAGACTTATGTGTTTATAAAATGTTGACCCAAACATGCCGGGTGTCACATCATCCCCCTGTTGAAAGAATTTTCGTCCCGAAAATTTCCCGAAGTCAAAGAGAACGAAGCGATAAAAAGAAAAATTTTCCCGATCGTCACATCATCCCCATGTTGAAAGGAATCTCGCCCTGAGATTCACTCTTCGACAGTAATGAGTGTCGACCTAACCCAAGTAACGTTTCCCAGAACGCAAACGAAGTGATAACCACGAACGAAAGATGATATCAACAGATACCCTATGCCAGGGAACCGCCCTCCCCAAAGTGAATACAAAACAATGAATCCTCCTGATCGAAGGCCTACTAGAGACTACTGTGATCGGTATAAATGACACACCGGTACCGTCCAAGTAGCATCTCCAAAGGACCCACATCAGACCCATGAATGCAAAACGATGACCAAATACCAAACTGAATGCACACAATGAATACGAATCGCCAAACAATGTGAACGAGAATGAATGCAAGTATAACGAGAATCAAGAAAAGAACACTCACTAGTAACAGTATCAGGATCCTCCTGGTTCTCCCTAGCGCCAATGACGTAAACATGACCACGAGTAGTTCGACCGCCACCTTCGTTCCCAGCACCACCTGCAGTCCCTTGGTTCAGCATAGTACAATCCCGCTTGAAGTGCCCAGTCTCCCCACAGTTAAAACACCCATGGTTTCCCCGAGGAGCAGGAGCGGGGACAGCCGCTTGAGCCTGTTTCGGCTATAGATTGACTCTACAATCCTTAGCCAAGTGACCGACTCGCTGACAGCGATTACAGCGAAATGCATCGCAACCCCCAACATGGTGATACCCACACGTGTTACACTTCGGACTCTTACCAACATAACCCCCAGTCTTCTGCTCAGATGACGCTCCCACAATGTCCTGCCTCTTAACCTGCTGTTGAGACGACCCAATGTTCTTCCCAGCACTCTCCCACTTCCTCTTGTTGTCCGCAGGAGCTTTCACAGCAGCACCCCTCGGAGGTAGAACGCCCTCAACAACCTTCATGTTGGTCAGCTTGTGAGCTGCCCGAACAGTGGCCAACATAGTAGTGTGATCAGCAGCGGCAACAAGCCCAGCAATCTCCGGCACTAACCCAGCAACGTAGTGCTCAATCCTCCGGTACTCCGGTGTAGCCAAACCGGGGCACATCACAGCCAACTCCTTGTGCCTAGCAGTAAACTCCTCGATCTCCAACCCAACCATCTTCAGATTCCAGAACTCATGCTCCAACTTCATAATCTCGTCCCTCGGGCAATACTCCGCTCGCAACATCTGAACAAACTCGGACCACGGCATAGCATTGGCCTCACCCAAGCCAAGATTCGCAGTGGTGGAGTTCCACCAGGTCAAAGCGTGTCCCTTTAGAGTAGCAGAAGCATACTTGACACGATCAGCATCAGGACAGTTACACATAGCAAACACCGACTCGATCTTCTCTAACCACCGGAGCAGACCCACTGCCCCTTCAGTCCCATTGAAGAAATGGGGCTTACAGTCCATGAACTTCTTGTAGGTGCACCCAGATTGCACCTGATTAGTATATCCCAGGGTCTGCTGAGCAGCCTGGAAAGCAGCCAACGCAACGTTCAACTGCTACCGCAACATGTTCTCCAACTCCGCCTGAGTCATGGTGATGTTCCTACCACCTCGTCCACCGCCATTGCGACCCCCGCTGCCACCACGGCGTCCACCAGCACGTCCACCAGCGCGACCAGACATGTTCTGCCAAACATGAGACAAGACACTCAAAACCAACAACAGATCAAGCTACAAGTGACCAAACGAATTCAGAACGTGGTTCCAGCATGACCATTAGTCCGAACACGAAGTCCACCAAGATTTTCATGCATTTCGATTTATGATTTCGTGTGCACCCGAAATAACAAATCGCTCTACATGGTCCTCTAGGCGTGCTCCTAGCTAGAACTTCAAATCACCCGATACACACATTCCTAAAAGAAACAGTTATCGCACGAAGATCCCAAAGTGAACAGTCACTCAAGAGTGTACTATGACAAGTACTAGTGCATGATAGTGTGTGTGTGTAGGCAAGTATGTACATTAGAGCATAGAGGGGAGATATCCAAAACCCGGAAAGATCTCAAGAATGTGCCGAAGCCACCCCAATGTACACTACTGCCAAGTATAAGCGATAAGCCCCTTCATCTTCGAACCCGAAGAAGAAGATAGAACCAAGGTAGGAATAACAGAAGATAGATAATGTGATACTGTGTGATGAGGACACTGACACCCCCAACAAGGTTAGTATGTTTACCAAATGACACGACTCGTAGCTATGTGTGACCGTCTAACGTGTGTGATACTCGGCTATAGACTAGACTCCGCATGCAGTCCTAGTTCACTATAACCATTGGCTCTGATACCAATCTGTCACACCCCCAAATTTCCACATGCGGGGTTTTACCGCGAGGCGCGTGACACACCCGGATCCAAGTCAACGGTCACAATAAACGACATCTATATGATAAGAAAATAACGTAAACTACCATTGAGTTTCGAAACCGTTCTAACACAGCGGAAGCAAAATGTATTATTACAACTTAAAAGTAAAACTCAAAGTCTGAAATGTTTAACAAAATATGCATATGATCCCTAGACGCCGTGAGACTCCGTGCGCCTATACTCAATGCTGCTACCTTAGCGACCTGAGAAAACATGCCAAAAAGACGTCAACATATAATGCTGGTGAGTTCACAGGTTTTAAGTTCGTAAACGTTTTCATGTGTAAAGCGATTCCTCATAAAGTGCCAAGTGTGCAAAAGTTCCAAGTAAATAACAAACGTTCCCTTACTACTACGACTGTGTTGCTAAAACCATTACTGACAAACGTTGCTCGAGTTGCTGCCCATGTGCCAAGTGTCAAGTACAGACAATATGCACCCGCCCGGCTCCCAGCCGTCAGGTGGGGTTCGTCACACCCGATAGATCTATCCACATTTCCCCCGTTGTGCCCCGCACATTCATGGTTTCAATAGGGACTTAGGTTTCGTCGTATAGTAAATAAGTGCCAAGCGCCAAGTGCCAAATGCCAAGTGTCAATGTTTAAAAGTGTCAAGTGCTAATGTTTAAATATGCCAAATGCCAATGTTTAAAAGTGTCAAATGCCGATGTTAAATATGCCAAGTGCCAAACGTGTCACGTTTCTTAAAAGAGTCACATTCCCAAAAGGCGTCATGTTTCTAAAAGCGTTGCGTTTCAAAAGTGTTGTGTTTCAAAAGCGTCGTGTTTCAAAAGCGTTGCGTTTCAAAAGCGTTATGTTTCATAAGCGTTGCGTTTCAAAACATAAACGTTGTATTTGTTAAAACGTGTGGCATGCTTCTCCCCCGAGAGAAAAGTGTATAAAAGAGGGGCCGTGAAACTCACCTTAGAGTGCGTCTTCCGATAACTAGAATTCCAACACGTGTATGATAATCCCAACTAATGACAACCTATCAATGAGTTTACATAAGTGTGATGACTATTAACCCGAAGGTTAACTAGTCCCCGATTGTCCAGATCTTGACTACGTGTGTTAAAAAGTGTGTTTAAATGTTAACCGGACATCCCAGACCGACCCGACATCCCGTTGGTGACCCATTACATCAGTTAGTCATGCACATAAGTTTAACACATAAGTTTCAAGCATAAAACACTTAGTTTGCATCAAAAATCTCATTCCGGACATCAGATGGTCGAATGTGGTTTTTCCCATTTCCACGATCGCCCGTTTGAGCCACGTTCGCCCGTTTTTCCCACATTTTGTTCCACGTTCGCCCGTTTGAGCCACGTTCGCCCGTTTTTCCCACTTTTTGTTCCACGTTCGCCCGTTTGAGCCACGTTCGCCCGTTTTTCCCACGTTCGCCCGTTTTTCCCACGTTCGCCCGTTTTTCCACGTTCGCCCGTTTTTCCACGTTCGCCCGTTTTTCCCATGTTTTGTTCCACGTTCGCCCATTCGAACCAATTTTATTCCACGTTCGCCCGTTTTCATCAGCATTTTATAAAACGCACCAAAACGCATCTAAACGGTCCGAAAACATCACGAAACATTACCAATCACAGCAGTCAACTATCATTAACATATTCCTACATAACCCTACCAATTTTGTCCCGAAATTCGTCCGTTTTACAAGTTACCTGAAATAGCAAATTATGGAGATGTCACATCAAACGCATGCAATCTTTACCCAATTAGGAAACTTTATGAAATTAATCAATAATCAACTTAATATACTCAGATTATCATGAACAATAAATCCCCCAATCTTATCCTTATCACTATCATCATGAACAAGCCCTAGATCTAACCCAAAATCCCTAAAATGAACATAACATCATCAATAATCAATTGTAACCTATCTCAATCATAAATCATCATCAATAACAGTCCTAGATCATTGTTATAACATCTATACAACAATCAATCATCAAACAATACATAACATCACATAAAACACCATTAACACATGTTAATTTGTATGAAAACTCATTGTTTATGAATAGGTTTTGTTTAGAAAGATATTAGGAAGGTTTTTATCCATGAAAACATGTTTGTATCAGTTCTGGACTCTTGGGGTTTAATAAAAACGAATTGAAATGCTTTAAAAATGATTTAGAATGAAGAATACACCTTAGATCTTTGTGTAGAAGATGTTTGTAGGTTAGATTATAGAAAACAAGGGCAAAAACTCCTTCCCCAATGTTTAAAGTTGCTAGAGAGTGTTTTGAGACGGTTAGGGTTTGTGAAATGGTGAAAAATGACAAACTGTGGTATTTATACTATGTCCACATTCGCCCCATTCACCTGGGCGAATGTACCCTCCTTCGACCCTTTCACAGGGTCGAACGTACCCTGACTTGGTCGAATGAAATTCTTCCAATTCCATGTCCCAGGTTCGCCCCTTTTACAAGGGTCGAACCAGGAGTATTGTTCAGGTTCGCCCATTCGATCGGTCGAACCAGGACTTACGTTTTTCTAGTTTTCCAATTTGTCTTGTTTAACGCATTTTAACGCACCCTAACATACGAGCATGCAACCTTAGTCTATGTTTAACATATTTAAGCACGGATGATTATCTACACATCATTTAAACACATCTAAGCATATAATCCACCATACGACAATTAGTCTACACATACGCTTAATTAGTTTATGTAATTCACCAACAACGGGACTCGTATCGTTTGTGTGTGTGACTAACCCAATGATCTCCCGAATCATTGGACCCTGGACAATACGGACTGTGTTCCGACTCTACTGACCCCGTCAAGTATGTTTAATAAACGTTTTTCGCTAAGGTAGACTTATGTGTTTATAAAATGTTGACCCAAACATGCCGGGTGTCACACAAACAGGTTATTTCCTTAACAAACGAACACGAACAAGGCCATGTTTGTGTTCGTTTGGTTCGTTTGTAGCCCTACATGTACATTTCTATATTTCCTTTCCAATACGGATAATCAGAAATCTGTTTAGGCTTTGGAGCAATGTTGACGTTTGCAGTTGACTTCGGAACCAAGTGGGCTCACGAATTCGTTCCCAAAATAACAGGTTGATGTGCTTGTTGTTGACTAGCTAGTTGTGGTTAAGAAAGATGAGCCCATGGGTCAGTTACTGACACCACCGGTTGTTGCGGTGGTGATTTCGATTACGGTTGACTAGCAAAAGCCCACGGGTTCGTCATTTAAGAAGTCTAGACAAAAAGTCAACTCTAGTCAAGGAAAGTCAAACTTTGGTCAACTCAGATTTCAACTTTAACAGAAAAAGGCCAACTTTGGTCAAAAAAGTCAACTTGGTCAATAAAAGTCAAACTTAGTCAAAGACAAACAACCCAGTTTCCAACACTTAGAAAAATTTCCACAAAAACTGAGTTGTATGAGACTTCCGGCGTATGTTTCAAATGTGGAGATTCTAGGTGTATATAGACCAGGCGCATGACTCAAATTTAAGGCTAATGGGGTGCATGACAGGTTTTAGGTGTATGTATCAACTAGGCGTATGTATGATACGCCTAATTGGAACTACCCTTGGTATACTTATTTCATTAAAACCTGGTCTTCATTAATTTTTAATCAAATAATATTTTCTTTGGCATGAGTATGGTATCACTATTTAATTTACTTCTTTTGAAAAGATCAAATGTGTTTTGCAATAAGACAGTGAGGTTATAACCCCCACCACCATACACACACATAATGGACATCTTAACATACTAAGAGATTTTGTCATGTCGTGCGTACAAGGTATCCATGATACAATATGCGTATTTTAAGGTTAGGATATATGTGTCCGTTTAGTTACAAAGTGGTTTTAGATGAATCGTTGTAATAACGTAGATAGAGTATTATAATCACACGGTGTATTAAGGCGTGAAGTACTTCGGTTTGGTTGGAGTTATTCTTTATTTCTTTAGCATTATATACATGATTGTTTGGTTTTTACTCCTTTGATGTTTCATATTATTTTTCTTTGGATGGCTTAAATTACACTAAACTTGTCTTTGGCGGACCTTGAACCTTTGACCTTAAGGAGGACAACAATTTAACTCTAATAACTTTGATAATTAAACGCAACCCCGTCATGTAGGAAGATATTAATTCTTCTTGTCTTTCTCCATGTTTCCAATAAGTGTGTGAATTGTAAATAGCCACTGTCATATCAGTGTGGCCCATTTGTATGATAAACACCAAGGGGCCATTTTCATGGTGAATTAGCTAAAGACGTAAACACCAAGGGACCATTTGTATGATAAACACCAAGGGACCATTTGTATACCAGGAGGCCCGAAGTATCAAGGAGGTATATCATTGTGGGTCTCTACTCTGAACGTAGTACCATGAAAAGTAGATTTAATCTACTATGTATTAAAGATAAGATAAACAGTGACAATGATGGTTGGTGCTTCTTGATTGGCTATGGTTGTGCTTCTCCCTTATTGGCAAGCTTGACCGGTCGTGTCTTCGTCATCCAACTTATACACACATGTACATAGAGACCCAGCTTAGAGCATGTTTGGCTCTTCTTATTTCCACCTCCTTATAACTTATAACTTTTCCAAAAAGTTAATAAGTTACAAAAAGTGTTTGGCAAAAGTAAAAGGACTTTTTGTTTTAACTTTTTGTAAGCCTATAATAAGTTGTTTTGGAAAAGTAAGGGAAGAGTGACTTTTTGAACCTCCTTATAACTTATTGATGGTTATTTACCTACATGCCCTTATTATATACTTACACCTTCCCTCCTTATACCCTTTTTGGTCATTTTACCTAAATAAGTTAAACCAAACACTTTTTTACAAACTAACTTATCAACTTATTGTCTTTCTCCACCACATAAGCTAATCCAAACACTTTTTTAAAAACTCATTTTTAAAAAGTCATAAGTTAATAAGTCTTTTTAACAAAAAGTTCTTTTTACCTCAAATAAGTTTATCCAAACATACCCTTAGTTATAATAAGTATGAGAATAATAGTCGCTAATACCGTATCCATCAACATAACATATATAACACATTTGAAAACCATGTTATGAACAAACAAACAAAACTAAAAATAAAAGTTAGCTCAAAATGTAATAACTAATTATTATATTATATTATATATATATAGGGGAAGGTTATCTTGAGAACGCTAAATATTGTGAGAACCGTGAGAACAAGTAAAAAAATCAATCAAAATCAAATTTTTTTAATACAAATCTCATTATAATCAAAATACAACATTAATAAATGAATTTTCTTTTCAAATAATTCATCTTTTCTTGCAAAAACACTTTCAAATTAAATTTTTACACATGTGTAAAAACAAATTATTTTCGTATACGTTTGAATTTTATTTTTGAATATCTAGGGAAAAGTTAATTTGAGAACACCTATATTTCGTGCGAACCGTGAGAACGGCATCTAAAACCATTCAAATTCAAAATTTCTTTTTACACTTGTCTTTATTACTAAAATACAATCTCAAAAACACAATTTACGCGTAAAAATTCAAACGTATACGAAAATAATTTGTTTTTACACATGTGTAAATTTACTGTTTATACATGTGTAAACTGTTTCATTTACACATGTGTAAAAAGTTAATTTGAAAGTGTTTTTGCAAGAAAAGATGAATTATTTGGAAAGAAAATTCATTTATTAATGTTGTATTTTGATTATAATGAGGTTTGTATTAAAAAATTTTGATTTTGATTGATTTTTTTACTTGTTCTCACGGTTCTCACAATATTTAGCGTTCTCAAGATAACCCTCCCCTATATGTGTATATATATATATATATATATATTAAATCTAAGTGACGATGATTACCAATCCGTTATTTATTTAGGGTCGATGAGGTGGTTAGTAATGCTATCACACTATCACACAATTACATCTAATAATATTGTGCCACATCATTTTCACCACATTTCATCACATTCATCACTAATTGCATGGGGTGGTGTTCACATTTAATCACACCCATCATACCCAATATTGTGTCACATATCCACTCATATAATAAGAGAGAGAGAGAGAGAGAGAGAGAGAGAGATGGGACAGCCATCTACTTTTGGAGTGTGATGGCTATCACACTGTGATGTTATCACGGTTGTGATACAAATGGTGGGGCGGTGTTCGGGATAGTCACGGCCATCACGGACCACCCCGCCCACCCTTATATTGGAACTTTTCTAACTTCTACATTTTTAGCTTGGTTATTACACTACAAGAAATCTAATCTGATACGACCAATTTATCCCCTACACCTAGTCGGTACAACCAATGATTTCCAGCCCAGCTGGTTTGAGGTGGGAAGGTTTACCTCCTTGGAGGGTTCCTGCCCGGGTTTGGTCTCAGGTTCGATTCCCACGTTCCACCGAAAAAATAACCATTGGGTTTGAAAGGAGAAACCCGTGTGGTTCACATGGGATTCAATCCTGGGCAGTGGTCGCTTTGCAACACGGGATTTACCGCTGAAACACTACTTTCCAAACAACTCCAAGCGACTATTGCCGTGAGCGAGCCCAAGCGACCAAGCTAGCAAGTCAAATTAAAAAAATCTAGCCGTTGGCAGCTAGCTAACGGTCAAAAGTAATTTTAATATATATATATATATATATATATATATATATATATATATATATATATATATATATATGGTGCTAGTTGATCAAAAAAATATCATCTATCAATTTTTTTTATCTTCCACTTTATCAAGGCTTGAGGTTTGGAGACTTGTGAGAGGACGATTTCTAATATAGTCGTCTTTCTACTATTTACTTTATGTTTTTATATAATTGTTTGATGTTTATGGAACGTAATGTTATTTTGTGTTTTTTTTAAAATGACGGACGGTTAATCATGCATCAGGTGGTGACGTTGATAGCCAAAAGACAAGGGGGTACATGCACCAATCGGGTTTGTCCCGATTGCTAAGTGTTATGTGCCTTATGTCTTAGGCTTGATACAAAACCACTATTGAGCCAGAGGTCTCACAGGAAGCAGCCTCTCTATTCACACGGGGTAGAGGTAAGGCTGTCTACATCTTACCCTCCTCAGACCATACCTTAGCTTTTGCTATTGGTGGATTAACTGAGTATGATGATGATGATGTTTGATGTTTATAGAACGTGATGTTATTTTATGATTTTTTTTATGTAATGTTTATTTAAATATTGATGAAATAGAATGTTTTATAAAAAATTACAAAAAGAAAAAAGAAAAACCTGATAAAGTCATCGCTCACCTTGAGCAATAACAGGATCAAGTGAGCAGGATTGACACTTTAGCCAGTGCCATGTCAGCGCCCAGTTGTCCTATTTTAATAGGATAAAGCTTCCGCTCACCTTGAGCGACAACAGATAGTCTTAGGTAAAAAGGATTATTAACATAGGAAGGGTAGAAAGGAAGGAAAAGGTGACACGTGGTTTGGCCGTTTTTGATGGAGAAGGTTAATTAAGTCATTTTGCCCTAACATGCGTTGTTTCGATTTAACGGTTTGCGACATAATACTAAAACCTAATCCGTTTTCACAACTCAAACTCATAACTGATCACAATTTGTTATTCTACATATGTTTTAAAAAAGAAGAACACTCTGTTTTAGAAAGAAAAACATAATACGAGTAATAATGTAATTTGATCATTAAAACCTAAAACATTGTTGAGACGCACTTTAGGATCACACAATTATTGAGACGCATTTTTTTTGTTAAAAAAAACACATAACTTAATGCTCTGATTTCGAAAACCTGTCATCTAAAACGTGCTCTGTTTTTTAAACAAAAAAACAGAGCATGATATTGAAAAAATGAAACGCACGTAGGAGGTTATATACTAAAAAAATCAAACGCACTTGAAAAAATCAAGTGTGTTTTAATAGTTTAACAAGTGCGTTTATATACCTCTTTCTCTCAATAATAGTTTAATAGTGCCTTTAATAAAAACGTCACTTCTTCTTCTCCTTCTCCATCATCTCTCTCTCTCTCTCTCTCTCTCTCTACTGTGTCTTCTTCTTTCACTTCAATCGACCCATCTTCCACACTTGTATTGGCGCCCAACTCAACTCAATGTTAGTCCAACAAGATCACGATCCCAAACCCACTAACCCCAAATCATCCTCTCTCTCCCTACCACCATCTGTTCCAATCGCTTCTCCCCATCTAAATCACTAGATTTCTCCACATGGGTCTCTGATAATCTTTACAAAATCATCACTATATCTCTCTTAATCTCAACAGTCGTCGCTTTATTCTTCCTTCGTAATGTTGGAGACTCTGCAGCCTTACTCTGTTTCCAATCCCAAACCCAACAACTTGAATCCATTCATTTCCCACAAATTAATTACAACTACTAGAATACCCACGCGTTGCTGCGGGAGCGATGATATATAGTGTAATACTTTATATTTAGTTTATCGATCCTCTCTTGCAGTGGTGTCATTTTGGATTTACGTACCTCATCCGAGCTTTAAAAAATATTTCACTTAGGTCTTCTAAATCTATACTACTATATAATACATTTTAGATGGGCAAAAGGGTAAAATCACCTCTAGAATGTAACCCTCACCCCTTTTATATGATTCAATACTCTCTTTTAAGGTTATACCCTGGAAATCTCCAAATTTTTTAGAATGATTCATTTGGTTGGTAACAATGTTGTTTGTTTTTTGTAGTGGAGAAGGCACCACGTGTACATGACTAAACGGCAGCTTCGTATCAAGCAACAGAGGCGACGACACTATTAGGGTTCATGGGACCGCCCGGATCTGGTTCATGGAGATTTGGAAGGTACAATTTAAAAATTGGTTTTACATTCCTCTATGTTTGCCCTCTAAATTACACATGAGACTTCTTTCATTCATTTATTTTCTGTTATCTATTCCTTTGAAATGTGAGAATCATTGTTTCTTTTTTTGTGGTGGTGGGGTCTTTTTGTTTTTTGAGATGCAAAACCTATGAAATTTTATTTAAAATTTGAGTGAAGTTATGATATGATATTGTCCAAAATTTGAGCCACGCTTGAATCTTTTTTTATCTTAACAACATGGGTTATGCAGTTCTGATGTAATTTGTATCAAAGTTTAAGGCAAGATAGAATTTTTATAAGCTATATGACATGGGTTATGACATATTTGGTTGTTGGATTATGAAGAGGGCCTTAATTTGTTCTTCTTAAAGTTGTCATGTATAAAGGAGTTGGACCAGTAAACCATTCAACAGGAGCTGAAAGCACGATCATTTTGGTAAGTGTTTTTTATTTTATATTTATATTTTTTATTTTCAACAATATTATTATTTCTCATAATTTCTCTATGTTTTGCAAGAATTATATATATTGTTTTTAATTTTTAATATCTACAGGTCATATGACAGCTTGCATAAAATAACGGGTCAGTATTACCTCATATTACAATTAATAAACCATATGGCATGTTGTTTTTTGTTGATAGCAGTTACCATCTCATAGCAGTCAACTATTAATTTTAATATTTAGTATGACAATTAGAAGTTGCTATGTGCCTTAACATTTAGATTGGAGAAAATGACCAAGCCATAAAATGATGTGCTATTTTGCAAACTGATATTTTGAAAAACCGAGTATGCTATGTAATATGCAATTATAAATTTGTAATCTTCATGGGGTGAAAGTTGATGCATTTCTTAGAACATAGTTTTTGATTCTGTATAATTATGCAAGGTCAATGATGAACATGTTATAAAGATCTATGTTGATGCTACTCTTCTATGTTGATGTTATTCTTATGCCACGAGTATAACAAAATTTGATGATTTTAGATCCCATTTAATGGAGCAAGGTTACTTACTGATGCCACAAATATACAATTTTTCTTGATTGTGTTATTAGTTTAAATCATTAGATGTATTTAGTAATTCTTTTTCCCTTTAATTTGCAAAGATCCAAGGTAATTTCAAGGAAGGTAACCTAAGCATTTAGGTCCATTTCACAATATAAAAACACATTATTTAATTGTCACGACTCACGATTGTAACACCCCAACCGATGGCGGAAACATCGGGATGTCACGTAGTGATGATTGTTCAGTAGCTCATGGTGAATAATAAATTTCATTAACTGATTTAAATAATTTACATACAATTGTTCTACAAGAATTCGTACATCTAATTGAATAAAACTATGCACATATCTTCAAGCAAATCTTCAAGCAAGTAGAACCTGAAACATGTTAAGTTGAAAATATTTTGGGTCAACAAAAGTTGGTGAGAATTACATAGGTTTTGATAATCGAATAAAATTGTTGTGCAATTCATGTGTCATGGCAATCTAGTCCATATGTGAAAACATACTAGAAGTAAATCGTGTGCATAATCAACCATTGTGACTGTTGTATTGTGGTACATCCCATACGCTCATGGTTCACTCGTTTAAATTGCAGTAACAAACACCCACGCAACCTTTGTAGGAGTCACGTATCTGGGTGGGATTGTCAGTCCAATAGATCTATCAATGTATACCGTTTGGCTGATGAATGTTTATGCTAGAATTGTGCTTACCCTAGTCATGTTCAAGACATAATGCAACATAGAAATACACATAGACACATTGATGATTGAATTGCATAAATAATGTGTAACATGTTTCACCCCAAAAATGGTGATAAATAGAAAAGGGGCTATGTAAAACTCACCTTAGCAAAATGTTATATCTGTTGAAAAATTGAACTATGGTGTTGCCCAAATGTATCAAGTATCACCCTATAATAAGGTAATAAATATGTCTAAGTCTATTAAGTCTACAAATGTATAAGTTCTAGGGCTTCGAATTTGGGGATAAATGCTCGTTAGATTAATATCAAAAATGTTGATAATTGAGAAAATTTTAGTAAATAAATAACCAAAAATCTTTTTTTGAAATTTAAATTTAAGATGGTCACAACAATGTGTTTAAAGTGTAAAAATAATTTTTACAAAATTATTTCTTTAAAAATAGAATATTAATTCTATTTATAACAAATTGTCAAAATTTAACTTTAATATTTAAAAATACTAAAATTAAAGAATTAATAGTTTAAAATTTATATTTCTGTTCTAAATATTCAGAAATAAATTGTATAAAATTTTGGTGCAAAAATATTAAAAATTGAATTTATTATGATTTAGTTATGATTAAACCTAACAAAAATTGATTAAAAATATAAAATAAATGATTTTTCAGAATTAAAAATCATTTCAGTAAATTTTATCATTGTACAAACTCAGGATAATTTTTGTGGAAATTTATAAAATTTTTTTGATATTTTAATGGAATTTTATAAATATAATAGAATAAAATTGATTTAATTATTATAAATATTAAATAAATTAATTTCAGAAAACTAAAAATTGTAGGTGGAACATTTATATCAGATTAGTTAAAAATAATTTTTTTAGAATTTATAAAAGGGTTTTAATAATTAAAAACAAATTTATAAGATTAAATGTATAATATATAATTAATTGATTTATTATAAGGCATTAATGAAAAAAGGCAAAAAAAAGACGCCACTGCCGGGACTCGAACCCGCGTGGCTTGGGTGGAATGCACCAGACACAACCACTTGGTCCAGACCAGTGGTTGTGTTTGGTTCTAGTTTATTAAAAATAAATACATTAATGCTAATCATGTTCTTCCCCATTCGTGCCCTAGAATTGAAATTGAGCAAACTACACAATGTTAATCTAATTAATCATAGGGCAAACACTGTGTAGATGCCGATTAAAGGAACCCACAAACAAAATTGAACTTACAAAGTTTAATCAAACACGTGTGGATAGTCAACTTGAAAAGTCAAACACACGATCGTATAACACGAACAGAGGATAATTAAGAGGATTTGGAGGTGGAGAAAGATGTAATGGCGAGTTGTGAATACTCGTGAATGATCAATTTATAGTATGAAGTCCTGGGTGATCGAATTGATATGCGTTGACCCATCATTGAATGTCAAACGCGTATAAGGTTAATTGGGTAACAATTGATTGATAATTAGCGTGTTGCTTAGTCATGATAGGCCGGTAATCAAGTAAAGATGCCAAGGATAGATAATCACGAGTTATTGTTGGTGATTTTGGCAACTCGCGTTCCACAGTTGACTTTTCAAGTCAACTGTGAAGGTTTCCTACCAAGAATATAATTATAATCCATCAGCTTTGAACAGATGTGGAGTGCCAGCCCAGCTGGTTTGTGTGTGAGTGTGTTGGGGTTTGGCTCGGCGCGGGTTCGAAACCCGGCTAGAGCTTCTTTTTATTTCCATTTTTAAAACAGGTAGGAAAGGCTAGTGGACCTGATCCAAGGGTGTTGGGCCAGGTTTTGTTTGGGCCTGGGGTTGTGTAGGCTTGTCTGGTGGGCTGCAGAAATCAGTTTTATTTTTTTCTAAACTATTTATTTATTATAATTATTATTATTATTATAAACCATTATATATATATATATATATATGTATATGTATGAATAATTATCATTGTATTAGGGTTCAAAATATCACCAAAAATAATAATAATAAAACTTGTCGTAACGTACAATTATTTAACGTGAAATGTTACAGTCTCCCCTACTTTTAGGAACTTCGTCCCGAAGTTAAAGAAAGACACCAGGTTTACAATTGGTCGACTACCGAAAACCTTGATAAAATTTCTCACTACCTTAATGTACCTGTAAATTCATGATTACGTTCCGGACCGTAATTACCAATTTACCTTACATTAGGGTTTTACGTCCTTTTATGACTTTACCGATTGTTGAGCAGGTCTGATGGTCCCCACTAGTTGTTGAGCAGGTGGTAGGGCCTCTCCCGACTGTTGGAAAGACATGATGACCTCTACCAATCGTTAAGTAGGTTGTTTGGTAGTCAACTAATTGTTGTACAAGTAAGCAAGTATGATTATAGATATAGCAATTAATTAACATTCAAACAAGCATGCACTCAGATGTTATGATAATACTTGAATGTATTACTTGAATTAAAAAGTGTCAATACATAGAATTAAAGAGAAAATAGATATCATTCAAATGGTAGAGTTTGTTGTTAGGTAGCTGGAGGGTCTCAAGCGGGGTTATTTGGAGCATCAAGAGCGTTTGTAGCAGGGATTCGACAAGCATCTGCAAGATGCCCATACCTTTGGCAATTGGTGCACTGTCGGCAGGGTACTTGAGTTGGATGGTGGTACTGGCAGGTGTCACACTTAGGCAGCTTCCCGTTGTATTGTTTCTTGTTGGGTGGGGCAGTGGTGTCTATTGCAAAATTCCTGACCTTACACTTCCCGTTGGTTGAGGCCTCGGTTTTGATTTCGACGGCAGGTTGGGGAGTATCCTTTTTCTTTTCCCCTTTACGAGTCAGGGTTCCTGCCTTCACATGGTTATCTGTTAGAGTGGCAGCCAAACGCTTTGCTTCCTCCAAAGTAGCAGGGTTCCTTCCCCACACCGTGTCTTGAATCTGCATCGGTAAGCCACCAATGTATTTTTCAATAGCAATGGGCAAGGGGGTGACCTTGTGAGGTAGTAGTAAGCTAAGTTTGTGAAAGCGAGTGTTGTAAGCAAGGTTTTCCCCACTATCTTGAGCAAGATCATGAAATTCATCTTCCAGCTTCTTAATTTCATTACGAGGACAGAACTCTGCCTTCATAATGTCTTTAGCTTGATCCCAAGTTAAGGCTAGTGCAGCTTCAGCTCTGCGAGTGCGTTTTTCTTCATTCCACCAAGTGAGTGCTCGTTTGTGAAGAACACTCATGGCATAACGGACTTTAAAGTTGTCGGGGCATTCACTGTTGATGAAGGTATTCTCAATACCCTCAAACCATTGCAGGAGTCCCGTAGCTCCTTCTTCACCACTAAACTTTGGGGGATTACAAGAGTTAAAGTGTTTAAGGGTACAGGCTGGAAGACCATTCCCATTCCTGTTGTGGTTTCTATTTCCATTCCCGTTGCCGTTGCCGTTCCCGTTTCCGTTCAACTGGATGACTTGAGCTAGTAAGTTGGGAACCAGAGTTGCGATTTGCTGCGCCATTTGTTGACAAATGATTGCAGCCAATTGAGCATCGACACCATTGTTGTTGTTGTTGTTGTTGTTGTGGTTAGTATCGTGGTTATGGTTGTGATTGCTACTTCCTTCATCATGATTTTCACCACTGTTAAGACGAGCACTGCGACGTGGAGGCATGATCTGTAAGAGACACAGTGAAATGAATGAGATTATATAAGGAGTGTAATCATTTATTCATTAACTAAAATGAATAAACGAAAACGTTGACTTATCAAAGATTCTAAATTCTAATAACATATGAAGACATGCTTTAGCCTATAAGTGAACACTCATCCCGAGAATTCCCAGGTAGGCATCTGGGTCCCTCGTCTGATTGGGATATATGCGCAATGCCAGCCTAGACAGAAGACTCAGAATACAGGCGTTCACCCTTTCAGATTGCACGTGTTCGTTATTAAAATTTAGAACTTCGACGAGATCTCAAGGTGGTTCAGGTTAAACCTGAGGATTTTGCCTTATTAGTCTAAAAGTGGATCCAGTGATGGAGAACAACCTTCTTGTAAGGATGAAAGTAGGGATAAGAAGTAGGAGGGAGATAGAGTATAGCAAGTAAAAGAAGCAAGTACTGGTTAAATCCTATGGTTATAGACTAGATTATTTTTCTAATAACCTAATTCCCTATAATCATGGCTCTAATACCAATCTGTAACACCCCAACCGATGGCGGAAACATCGGGATGTCACGTAGTGATGATTGTTCAGTAGCTCATGGTGAATAATAAATTTCATTAACTGATTTAAATAATTTACATACAATTGTTCTACAAGAATTCGTACATCTAATTGAATAAAACTATGCACATATCTTCAAGCAAATCTTCAAGCAAGTAGAACCTGAAACATGTTAAGTTGAAAATATTTTGGGTCAACAAAAGTTGGTGAGAATTACATAGGTTTTGATAATCGAATAAAATTGTTGTGCAATTCATGTGTCATGGCAATCTAGTCCATATGTGAAAACATACTAGAAGTAAATCGTGTGCATAATCAACCATTGTGACTGTTGTATTGTGGTACATCCCATACGCTCATGGTTCACTCGTTTAAATTGCAGTAACAAACACCCACGCAACCTTTGTAGGAGTCACGTATCTGGGTGGGATTGTCAGTCCAATAGATCTATCAATGTATACCGTTTGGCTGATGAATGTTTATGCTAGAATTGTGCTTACCCTAGTCATGTTCAAGACATAATGCAACATAGAAATACACATAGACACATTGATGATTGAATTGCATAAATAATGTTGTAACATGTTTCACCCCAAAAATGGTGATAAATAGAAAAGGGGCTATGTAAAACTCACCTTAGCAAAATGTTATATCTGTTGAAAAATTGAACTATGGTGTTGCCCAAATGTATCAAGTATCACCCTATAATAAGGTAATAAATATGTCTAAGTCTATCAAGTCTACAAATGTATAAGTTCTAGGGCTTCGAATTTGGGGATAAATGCTCGTTAGATTAATATCAAAAATGTTGATAATTGAGAAAATTTTAGTAAATAAATAACCAAAAATCTTTTTTTGAAATTTAAATTTAAGATGGTCACAACAATGTGTTTAAAGTGTAAAAATAATTTTTACAAAATTATTTTCTTTAAAAATAGAATATTAATTCTATTTATAACAAATTGTCAAAATTTAACTTTAATATTTAAAAATACTAAAATTAAAGAATTAATAGTTTAAAATTTATATTTCTGTTTTAAATATTCAGAAATAAATTGTATAAAATTTTGGTGCAAAAATATTAAAAATTGAATTTATTATGATTTAATTATGATTAAACCTAACAAAAATTGATTAAAAATATAAAATAAATGATTTTTCAGAATTAAAAATCATTTCAGTAAATTTTATCATTGTACAAACTCAGGATAATTTTTGTGGAAATTTATAAAAATTTTTTGATATTTTAATGGAATTTTATAAATATAATTGAATAAAATTGATTTAATTATTATAAATATTAAATAAATTAATTTCAGAAAACTAAAAATTGTAGGTGGAACATTTATATCAGATTAGTTAAAAATAATTTTTTTAGAATTTATAAAAGGGTTTTAATAATTAAAAACAAATTTATAAGATTAAATGTATAATATATAATTAATTGATTTATTATAAGGCATTAATGAAAAAAGGCAAAAAAAGACGCCACTGCCGGGACTCGAACCCGCGTGGCTTGGGTGGAATGCACCAGACACAACCACTTGGTCCAGACCAGTGGTTGTGTTGGGTTCTAGTTTATTAAAAATAAATACATTAATGCTAATCATGTTCTTCCCCATTCGTGCCCTAGAATTGAAATCGAGCAAACTACACAATATTAATCTAATTAATCATAGGGCAAACACTGTGTAGATGCCGATTAAAGGAACCCACAAACAAAATTGAACTTACAAAGTTTAATCAAACACGTGTGGATAGTCAACTTGAAAAGTCAAACACACGATCGTATAACACGAACAGAGGATAATTAAGAGGATTTGGAGGTGGAGAAAGATGTAATGGCGAGGTGTGAATACTCGTGAATGATCAATTTATAGTATGAAGTCCTGGGTGATCGAATTGATATGCGTTGACCCATCATTGAATGTCAAACGCGTATAAGGTTAATTGGGTAACAATTGATTGATAATTAGCGTGTTGCTTAGTCATGATAGGCCGGTAATCAAGTAAAGATGCCAAGGATAGATAATCACGAGTTATTGTTGGTGATTTTGGCAACTCGCGTTCCACAGTTGACTTTTCAAGTCAACTGTGAAGGTTTCCTACCAAGAATATAATTATAATCCATCAGCTTTGAACAGATGTGGAGTGCCAGCCCAGCTGGTTTGTGTGTGAGTGTGTTGGGGTTTGGCTCGGCGCGGGTTCGAAACCCGGCTAGAGCTTCTTTTTATTTCCATTTTTAAAACAGGTAGGAAAGGCTAGTGGGCCTGATCCAAGGGTGTTGGGCCAGGTTTTGTTTGGGCCTGGGGTTGTGTGGGCTTGTCTGGTGGGCTGCAGAAATCAGTTTTATTTTTTTCTAAACTATTTATTTATTATAATTATTATTATTATTATAAACCATTATATATATATATATATATATATATATATATATATATATATATATGTATGAATAATTATCAATGTATTAGGGTTCAAAATATCACCAAAAATAATAATAATAAAACTTGTCGTAACGTACAATTATTTAACGTGAAATGTTACAGTGATCATGATCGATGGTCACATCACATAAATACTCACTACCTATCGCAAGCACAATCAAAGGTAACCTATTTCAACTCGGGTTCGTCTTAAGCCTCTATTAATGTTCGCTCCCCTCAATCGATCTCACAAATACACAATAAGAATCTTGTTCGACTATTTTACAATAATTAACGGAAAACCAAAACCACACCCTTTACAATAACCATAGTCCATAGCCTTTATTTATACTAAACCAATGACTTGGCTAATAAGTAACCTAATAATACTCCAAGTCTATTAAATTAAATTAAATCAATTAAATAAGAATAACCTATAGCCCTACAAATCTAAACAACATCAACTCACCAATTTTTATTGAAACCTTATCACATGATAACCGAATTAGGACCAACTCCATTTGGGCGTTGATCAGACTCTTCCTAATCTCGAGATAAATAATTCTTTTTGGGGGCTAAATGTATTCATGTGTACCCTTAATTGTTATATTAATATTAACGATCATGTTTGAACTTCATGATTGTAATACAATCAACGTATGAATATATTTTAGGGTTTGTGGTACATTATCTATAATATATATTTATTTTTTTATGTATTTATTTCCGTACCCGTTTCTTGATTTTTTTAGTTTTGCCGTTTCCCGTTCCCGTACCCGTACCAGTGCCCGTGCAACATAGGATTGTATATCTAAAACATAAAAGGAAAGTGTGATACACTCGAGTCCTTTTATAAGCTATAAACTAAACTTTCATATAGCATCATTTTGTATACTTTATATGAAATCAATATGGATGGGAATGTAAAAAACATTACATAGTCAATGAAATAAAAATTAAAAGCATATACGAAGGATAAGAGACTCACGATATTAGCTTCATGATTGATCTTGATTAATACGCCCCATAAAGGATCTGTCAAATTAGGTGGACGAAGATGTTGCAAAAAAAGGTTCGTTTTTTAGCATACATGCGTGCGTTTTTTTATGTATATCTTTGCTGCATGTGTTTTATTAAAACGCACCTTATTAAAAGTGTGCTTTTTATTTTCAAAACGTGCGTCTTTTCTGAGTAGAGCATGCTTTGTTCTTTGTTCAAAAAACAGAGCAGGGTTTTCGTTGCTTTTTGTACGATCGTAAATCTCTATCTAATTAATGAGAATAGGGACCGTTTCAATTCTGAATTCAATAAAAAAATTGATTTTGCAATTACAAGAGTTTTTTCTGTTTACGATCGTAAACCTAATGAACGAGAAATTGGCGGC
Source organism: Ambrosia trifida (assembly GCA_028751855.1). NCBI lineage: Eukaryota > Viridiplantae > Streptophyta > Magnoliopsida > Asterales > Asteraceae > Ambrosia > Ambrosia trifida. The sequence goes on along the minus strand of CM054123.1, from coordinate 35,853,735 downwards.
GCAATTTGAGTTCAACTGAAATTTGATTACAGTGAGACGATTATGCCCCTGCCTATGTTTAACGGTTTTTAATTAGGTTAATAATTACGATTGTGCCACCGTGTTGAATGTTAAACCTAATCAATGGCCAGGAATACTTCTTATGTTTCTCACGTTATGGAAGCTTTTTACGTTATCTCTTCCCTTATCTTTACATATTATAATGTGATTGGAGTGGGGACATAAGTCACTTGGTAAGGTTATCCCCGCCTTTAAATTCTAGTAAAAAAAATTAGGTTATAAATAACCCAATATTCATTAATTTATAATCTTTATATTTATTATCACTTCACTTTATTATAAATAAAAGTCTATAATAAAAGTCATATGATTATCTCAATTTTCTCTCCTATAAAATAATATTATTATATCTTAATTTAATGTTTATCTCTTATTTATTAAATATTTATTTTCTTAATTAATTCTTTTTATATTTGGCAAAATGAATTTAATAATCACACTTTTTCTCTGGTTGACCAATAATAATCTCACCTGAGTTTTTTCCCTACACCAGTCCCACCTTTTAAATATTTTGCTATCATTGGACCTCCGTTAAATCATGCTAACGTCGTTAGCTGAAACTCACAATTATGTGCGATTATTCACTGGATTTGAAAGAGGGGATCGAGACAAGTTAGAACTGTTAGATTCCAATTTTCAAGTTAAGATTATTGTCTTCCAACCCGACAAAGTTGGGATTATTTAATTCTGATTCCCATAATTAATAACTCTTAAATACAGGACCGGCCCTTAAGGGGTGTGGAGAGGACTCCCGGCCCAGGCCCAATTTCTCGGGGGCACATTGAACCTCCGACAATCCAAGTTTTCTTAACAGTGATGTCCTTAATTCGATGGATTTTTGTATTATTGAGCTCCAAAATTGTTAATCAAGTATTAATCAAAGTGAATGGTAGTTTATATAAAACAGAAAGTAAAGAAATGTTGAGAGAGGTTAAGAATTAAAGAAAAAAATGAAATGGTTTGAGAAAAAAATTGCAGGTTTATTAATGAGTATAGGAATATAGAGGATGAAAAAGATGAAATGATGAGGACTCACACTTAATTATTTTTGCTTTTTATCGGTTGGTTTTGACTTCCTTTTTAACTTTCATTTTTGTGATGAAACAAAAAATAATTTAATTGCCAAACTTTCACACATTTATATTTTCACCCTTTGTGGGATTCAAACTCCCAACCTCCCCCCAAGAGGGTTTGTTCCCTCTACCGTTAGACTACAACCTAAGTGGGAAATAAAATTTGATCCATCAATTTGATATTACTTTAATCGTAGTTTAAAAAATAGTTTACATTATTTATTTTGTTAAGACCTAAAGCTAAGGCTAAGGGGTACAATTTTTGTAAACCATAAAACAAACAAACAAAATGTATCCAATGTGAACCGCTAAATAAACGAGTAACCCAACCATCACCCTATAATCGTTTATTCACTCCATTCACTCAAATCACCGTCTTCTCAAACAATATCCCCACACACTTAACCATCACCATGGTCACATCCAAAGTCTTCGTTCAACCCGAATCAAGTTCACAACACTCATAACATGTCACATGGCATCCCGTTGGAAACCGTTCATTCACATCACGACTCGGATTGACAACCTCTTCCCCGGCCAAATCCAAAGCTACCCGATTTGAACTCCAACACCATAGTCTTCACACCGCGTTGTTTCTCCACTCTCTTCTTGTCCACCACTTACCAACCCATTTGACCAAACTTAATTCTAGTAAACCATAAAATAAACATGTACCCAGTGTGACCCGGTAAATAAATGAGTAACCCAATATTTAGCATCTCTAGGTCTAGACAAAATTTTAGAATTTGTTGCACAAACCCAAGTTGGCAACCAATTGCGACTTTAATTCATACACAAATCTGCCACCAAATTAATTTTGCCACTACTCACAAAGCGAAAAGGTGGTCTGATGCTTCGGAATGAATCCCGCATACCTCTCGGCTCTCGATCTACAAATAAATACAATCAAACCTTATATTTTCTAATATTTTAACTACATTAGGAAACATCATAAGGACTTATTTACTACCCATAACTTGATTTTTAACGATATATCATACATACAACTGATTTTCATAAAAGAATTTACTGCATCTATACATTGAAGGCGATTTACCAGAGTTTTGAAGAAACAATTTATCACAACATAATCTTGTTGTTGGATATATAGTATGTCCGATGTAATTAAAAGTCGAGATCAACGTAACCCGACCCGGTACGATCCGAAGAGTTACACGTTGGTACACGAATCAGACAAGTTCACATGTAGGTGGATTATTATTTATGAAATAATAATTGTTTTTAGACTTGAGGGACTTAATATTAATAAGATTAATATTAAGGAGTATTATGATATTTAACAAGGGGGCTTAATGTAAGTTATTGTTTTATAAAAAGGAGGGTTAAGGAGTAAACCCTAGATAACACTTTTATAAAAACAACAAACTCTTGCCTCCTCCTCCTTGTTTCTTGCGGCCGCCACACAAGGGAAAAGAGTCGCCGCCTCTTTTTGCCTTGTTTCGGCCAATAACCACCACAAGCCGCCGCCTTCCTCTTGCTTAGTGTTGCTTCCCGGTTGGTTCATGCTCGGTGTCAACTTCCTACTAGCGAGGATTCGTTGTAACCCGCGTGTTACAATTCCGGTGTAGTCGTCAAAGGTTGATTACTAAACCCCCTATGGTTGTTTATGTTTTATTTTTTATAGGCGTTTAACCGAGATCCTGATTGGGAATATTTATTTAATTGGATGAATAAAATTATTATTATTATTTTCGCAAATATATATATTTATATATATATATATATTGGTTTTAAGTTTAAATAATAAAATAAACCGCTTCCGCTGTTTATACGATACCATTATTTCCAACACTTGTTTGCGTGGTTTGCAGAAGCTCTTTATCAAATTAATCTCGATAAAATGGAGGGTTAATTATATAAGAACAAAGATTTATAAAAGCGTTGAATTTAAAAAGGTAGTACATTTAGCCAACCCTAAATTTAACAAGGGAAAAACTCTATTATTAAAAAAAAGGTATCTGATATAAAATTTTGAGAAATATGACTCAAGAGAAAAGCAAGAAATAAAAACATTAAATTTGGCATCAAACTGACAAGTAAGAAATTGAATACGATAATCTAAAGAATTAATGTAACAACGAATTCCTTGATCGGGTGCAAAAGGTCGTGTACAGTAGTTCTTCGTCCTCTAAGAATCAAGATTTTATTTTTAATAGGTAGACTTTAAAATTCAAAAATGAGTTTCGGTTTTCCTTTATAAAAGTATATGAATATGAATATGTTATTGTTATAAAGAAAAGTCCAGGTAGATACTCTAATTCAAATAGAGTGAAAGTATTGTGATCTTTACTTTTATTTCCATATTTCTACCGATCAATATATGACTCGATTGTTCAAGTCATCGAACTCTCATAATTAAAAGTAATAGTTATCACAAACATGAATGACATCCGTATTTTCTTTTTAATATTAACTAGTTTTTATCCCGAGAGCGTCCCGGGTTGAAATATCTAATATAACATAATAAAATATATTATTATTATTATTATTATTATTTTAAACAAATCTCTGCCATAAGTTATCATATTCAAATATAAAAAAACGAATCTCTGCGCCGGGGTATAAATCTAGTGTCATTACAAATGAATTCGGAAGTTTGTAATCGGTCATTCTAAAAAGAACTAACATGAAATAAGAAAAAAAAAGTTAATTATTGAAATATCGAACGCATTAGTCTAAGGGTTATGTGATGCGTTAAAAAATTCATGGGTATATGATCAGGTATGTAGTTCGGGTATTTGGGTTTGTTGTTTCGGGTAATCGGGTCGGGTATCACCTAATCCCAGACCCGCCCCAAACCCACAATTTTTTTTAACTAATCCCAAACCCGACACAATACCTGTCGGGTTACAAAAAATAGTCATTTTTTTCTCCGATTTTTATATAGCACTATGGTACTTGTTGGAAAGATAATAAAACGCTCGTTAATTTGGTGTAATTTTTTTCTTTAAAAGATCTCGTATATAAAAGATATTAACGTTTAAAAGTTATGGGAGGAAACACGAGAGATAAAATAATAAAGTTTTAATATTTAGATTTAGTAGATTAGGTATTTAATAGACTAGTTTATACCCCGGGAGTGTCCCGGGGTTGAAAAATCAAATGAGAGATTAAAATCCTAAAATGAAAAAAAAAAAAAAAACAAATAACAAAATATAATTACTCAAGGCAATTGCAAATTATGCAACTACGAATCAGAGAATGACAAACTATGTACCGATACCTGGTTGGTTCAACTTTTTTACAAACTATACATGATCTACAAAATACGAAGCTTGATCCAGAGTACTACAAACTATGTAGTCCTACAAAATCGAAACAACATACCATCGCCTTTTTGTACAACATAATCTTTCCCGTCGGACCTAAACAACATGTAGATAGTTGATTCCCAGCATTTTTATGCTTCCTTTTCTGCAACTTCAAGACCGAAGTTTTCTGGAAAAGAATCGCCAAATTAGGAATTATGATACAAAAAGTGCAATTATTTTTTTCGTATCATGCGAAACATTAAGTAGGAAATTCAACTATTTTTCTTAAAAACACATACGTCTTTTCTTCTCAAGGAGCTTTCACCGAATAACACCCATGCACAAACGTCTTGTTGTTATACAAAAATAAACCATGTGTGTGCATAAAGAAAGGACTTTACATATAGAAACTCTTAGGACTTAACCTATATAAACTATCCTACTCTAAGCTTCAAAAGATCATGTGTCTGCTAGGTCACTATATATTGTGCATAAAAATCAAAGGTTTGCTTGATACATAAAACATAAGATAGATACACAACTTCTAATTGGAAATTGAACTTATTATAAATGCCTACGTATGTGATGCTCGAGCCTCAAAACTTATCTAAACCAAGACCAAAACATAATGTCTATGATATCAAAGAACCAGAATTTGGGTACATAATCGAGCCTGAGCTCGAGCTTTTCATACAAAGATCGTTTAAGCTTGCGAGCCAAAATGAGCCCAAACAAATCTTATTATTATTATTATTATTATTATTATTATTATTATTATTATTATTATTATTATTGTTATTTTATTTATAGTATACCTACTATTTATCATTGGCAAGCCGAGCTTTGACTCGTTTAAGCTATTGAAGCGAGCTCGAGCCAAGCTTTTAGCTCATTTAAAATTGTTCTAAAATTATTTCAAGCCGAGCTCGACCTCTTGAGTTTTGTTGAGCTCGAGCTCGACTCGACTCCTTTTCACCCATACTTCCGGATATGTAAAAGATATGTATGTTCAGGTATTAGCCCTAATAACAATATCATAATCACAAAAACAACATAACATTTAAGTATTATACCTAAATGATGCATCCCATCCACTTCGTTGATAATCGATAGAAACCTCTTTGATCTTCGAGCTAATAGCCGATATCTCATCCTTTTTATCTATTTCACAGTCAAACCAACTCATAAATAATCAAAATCTACCAAAAAAGTATTAAAAGCAGAAACTACTAAAATATTTAAAATCGTTAATCAACGAAATTGAAGTACCGCGAATGAGGTTCTGAATTGATAGATAGTCGTAACGAAGAACTCTGCGCTCGGTAAAGTTTTCGTCGACGGACTGGTCGGTAACATTACCCTCTTTGTCCTCCGATTTAGGTGGCGTAAAGTTCCAATTAAACTATTGTGAAAACATGAAACAAATTAGGTAGAAGAAATTGTGAAAAGATGAAAGAAATCGTTAAATACAATAAAACAAAGAGAATCTGAACCTTAGAAGATAAACGCGATGAACAAATCGTAGATTTAGGTAGAAGAATTTGACAAAGTGGAATTAGGTTAAACGATGGTTTAATGTGATGGAGTATTATTTTTTTAAACTTATATACCACTTGCCACATTGGATGACACATGGCACACTCAAGGGGTAGAATGCACCATTGAGTGCCATGTCATCAAAATTGCTTTGGTTTATTATATGTATAGATTAGGTTAAAGATTATAATAGATTAGGTTAAATCATATTTTTTTTAATTGGTTTATAATTACCACATCACATCCTATGTGGCATCTCTCAAATGAGAGATTACATAAGAGTATGACATGTAGGATTAATCCCTTTGCAATATATATATATATAGGTAAATTTCAGAAATATATATGTTTACCTATTCATAGGCTACCTATTAAAGTGTAAGGACTCTTAAGATGTTGGGGTGTGGGAGCGGGGACAACTTCGATGAGCTGACATGGGTCGACTCTCCCTAGGGAAACACCGCCCCCCGTTTCCCTTTCAGCACCAACGGCAAGATATCCCCGATCTATGAATAACAATATTATATATCAACTTTACTTTGTTATATATATAAAACTAGCTTATACTCCGGGAGCGTCCCGGGTTGAGAAATCTAAGTAAAGTGAATAAAATTAGAAGTATCGAAATTATAAAAATGACATCTATATAACAATTACCTATTGGAGAGTGTCCTGGGTTGAAATTTCTAATATTACATAATAAAATATCTAATATGACAACATAATTAATGACTTGTCAATATATGATTAATTATTATGATTATTATTATTATTATTATTATTATTTTAAACAAACCTCTGTCATAAGTTATCATATTCTAATATAAAAAGGGGTAATTGAGTCGGGTATCACCTAATCCCATGCCCGACCCAAACCCACAATTTTTTTAAACTAATTCCAACCCTGACACAATACCTGTTTGGTTATAAAAAATAGTCGTTTTTTTTCTCCGTTTTTTATATAGCACGATAGTACTCATTGGAAAGATAATAAAACGTTCGTTAATTTGATGTAATTTTTTCTTTAAAAAATCTCGTATATAAAAGATATTAACGTTTAAAAGTTATGAGAGGAAACATGAGAGAGAAAATAATAAAATTTTAATATTTACATTTAGTAGATTAGGTATTTAATAGATTATGTTAAATCATATTTAAACCATATTTATTCCTTTTTTTTAATTGGTCTAGAGTTGCCACATCACATCCTATGTGGCATCTCTCAAAAGAGAGATTGCATAATATTATGACATGTCATCAAAAATGCTTTGGTTTATTATATACTAGCTGATTACCCCGGGAGTGTCCCGGGGTTAAAAAATCTAATATTATTTAATAAAAAAGGATAAAAGAAGTAAACAGTCCCGACCTCTTTTAATGTTAATGAAAGTTGTTCTAATGTTTATATTATCAAAAGGGGTTCTCATGCTGCGTTCCCAGCAGATTAAAAAATCTCAACCTCTTTTAATGCTAAGCATGTCGTTATAGCACATGAACATGGGCAATTCATATATGTAATAGTAGGTTCGAAAACATATATACTATCATAACATGATTAATGACTTGCGTATATATAATTAAGAAATTACCTAAATACATTGTGTTTTTTTCTGCATGAACAAAAACTCACTAAAAAAACATTTTTTTCGTTTTTTGTATAACACTATATATGGTGCTCGTTGAAAAGATAATAAAGCGATCGTTAATTTGGTGTAATCTTTTTTCAAAAAAATGTCATAATCATAAAAGTTACTAACGTTTAAAAATTGTGAGCAGAAAATAAGAAAAAAATAAAGATAAAAATATTAATTAACATATTTGAAATTTTAAAATAATTAATAGTTCACTAACATTTAAAAAATGTGAAAGGAAAATATTGAAAAGATATTAATTAACATATTTGAAATTTTAAGATAATATAGATATAGATTTTATTTAAAATACAAAATAAATAAGTTTAAAAGAAAGCTTCACATGATGCCACATGGCACATTCCATTGAATGTCACCTCATACAAATTCAATTCTTTTATTATATTATAGTTTATACCCCGGAAGCGTCCCGGGTTGAGAAATCTAAGTAAAGTGAATAAAATTAGAAGCATCTAAACTATAAAAATATCATCTGCCAATATATGATTAATGAATATTATTATTATTATTATTATTATTATTATTATTATAAACAAATCTCTGCCATAAGTTATCATATTTTAATATAAAAAAAGGGTAATTGGGTCGGGTATCACCTAATCCCAGGCCCGACCCAAACCCATAATTTTTTTTAAACTAATTCCAAACCTGACACAATACCTGTCGGGTTTCAAAAAATAGTCGTTTTTTTTCTCTGTTTTTATATAGCACTATGGTACTCGTTGGAAAGATAATAAAACGCTCGTTAATTTGGTGTAATTTTTTTTTTAAAAAAATCTCGTATATAAAATATATTAACATTTAAAAGTTATGAGAGGAAACATGAGAGAGAAAATAATAAAGTTTTAATATTTACATTTAGTAGATTATGTATTTGATAGATTATGTTAAATCATATTTAAACCATATTTATTCTTTTTTTTAATTGGTCTAGAGTTGCCACATCACATTCTATGTGACATCTCTCAAAAAAAAGATTGCATAATATTATGACATGTCATTAAAAATGTTTTGGTTTATTATATATATATATATATATAGATAAGTTATAGATAATATATATTCTTGAACCCCACCCACTAATAATATAATACTATATAATAATTTATATTATAATAAGAATATGTACTAATAATATAATAATATAGAAGGGGAAAGGGAAATGAGGGAAAACAATTTCTCTTGTTTAGAGAGGTGACGTGACGCTGAGATCACCAATGGAGAATTGTATCACACCCGATAGCCTGTGACTTAGCACAGTTTTACCTAAGAGTTTCGTTATTAAAAAGGGTTCTAGGATTCATACACCATGTGACATCACATTTGGGATGTGTGACATTATATTCTGGGGTATGTGGCAGCCTCCTATTGCTGTATGATGTGAGCCAGGGTGTATCATTCCTAATCAAATGGTGTATGATTCCTAAATACCATTAAAAAAATGTATATAGGTACAAAAAGTTCATTGAATTTGAATTTTGGTTAATAAAATTTAATATAAAGTAAATGGACTGGTAAGGGAGTAATTTACATATGTAGACGTACTGATTGGTACATTGTCATGCCATAAAGTAAATAGGGAAACCAATAGTGGTAGTTTTTATAAGCATTCAAGTCATACAGTAATAATTGTACCTATATACGTCACTTGCTCCATTTATAATTGATTTTTTTGAAGATTCTCCATTTATAATTGATGTCTCCCTCACAAGACAACCTAAGTTTATCAGATTCAGAATTTAATAATAAATGCATAAATCATCTTGCAGTCATAATGATATTGGTAGGTTATAATTATGAAATGTAATGATGTAGCATTATTCGGTAAAAAACAATCTTAAATTTACAATGATTTATAAGAGAATATATAGGAATACAAGGCATAAGGTTTTTTTTTTTTTTTTTTGAACGGCCAACAAATTGGAATCACTCACGGAATACTGGAGTATCATCGTGCCACCAATGTTGTCACGCGATCATTTTCCACCACCAAGTCACCAATTCAGGAGGAAACTCATAATTATGAGAAAACCCCCTTTGTGATATTCGAATCCAGGACCTTATGGTCCTTAATTCTTATCTCACCACCAAGATGCCGCTGGGTTATAATGCCTTTGGCAATACAAGGCATAAGTTAAAGGAGAAAATCATGAGATAATTACAAATACTATTGACTGACTATTTACTCTAGTCAACAATGACTGTTGACTGCTGACTATTGACTCTAGTCAACAATGACTATTGACAACAATGAATGTGATTTATGTGCGGTTAATACGCCCTCACAAGATGGAGGATCCGTTGGAGACGCCAATCTTGGAACGGAAGATAAGAAATGATGACTTCAGTAGCGTTTTAGTGAGAACATCAGCAAGTTGGTCCTTAGAGCTGACATTTAAAACCTTTAGGTGTCCGGCATTGACTTGTTCGCGAACAAAGTGGTAATCTAATGCTAGATGTTTCATGCGCGAGTGATATATCGGGTTTGCACATAGGTAGGTGGCACCAGTATTATCACAAAACAAGGTGGGAGTCGTCGTGTGCTTGATTCCAAGTTCGGTGAGTAGGTTTTGACCCACGAAACTTCTGCAGCAGCATTTGCAATGGCTTTGTACTCAGCTTCAGTCGATGAGCGGGAGACAGTTTTTTGTTTTGATGATCGCCATGAGATGAGGTTTGATCCCAGATATAGTAAATAGGCGGTTGTGGATCGTCCTCCGTCGTGTATACCCCCCAGTCTGAATCAAAGAATGCTTGCAAGTGTAGTGGTGAATTTATGTTTAAGAACAAAGCATAGTGCACCGTTCCTTTTAAATATTGGAGAACCCTTTGTAGAGCTTGCCAATGTGACTGTTTAGGAGAGTGCATGAATTGTGAAAGTTTATTGACAGCAAAGGATATGTTGGGTCGAGTGAAGGCGATGTATTCCAAAGTGCCAACAAGTTTTTGGTATGGAGTGGACTCAACAGAAGGAGAGGAGTCAGTGGAGGTGAGAGTTTCGGAGGTGCTTAGGGGTGTGAGAACATCCTTGGCACCCTCCATTTTAAAGGTGGTGAGAATGTCTTGGATGTGTCGGTGTTGCAAAAGAAAGAGACCGTTAGTGGTAGGAATTACCTCAATGCCTAGGAAATGATGAAGATCACCAAGATCTTTGATGGAGAATTGTTTTCCCAGGGCTTGAATAAAAGTATCTAGGAATGTGTTGGTGTTTCTAGTGAGCACAATGTCATCAACGTAAACAAGTAAGTAGGCAATTGTACCATTGTGATTATAGACAAAGAGAGATGCATCGGACAAGCATTTTTTGAAACCGAATCGTTTAAGGAAGGTAGCAAGTTTGGTGTACCAAGTGCGTGGAGCTTCTTTGAGGCCATAGAGAGATTTCTTTAGTTTTCAAATGTGAGTGGGAAATTCCGAATTAGCAAACCCGGGTGGTTGAATCATATACACATCTTCATATAAGGTACCATGAATAAATGCATTATTGACATCCAGTTGGCGTAAGGACCACCCGCGAGAGAGAGCAATGGATAAGACGATACGGATAGTGACGGGTTTTGTGACTGGACTGAAGGTATCAAAGTAATCTTTGCTATACTGTTGATGGAACCCTTTGGTGACTAGGCGCGCTTTATATTTTTCAATTATTCCATCGAGATTCCGCTTGATTCGAAAAACCCATTTGCATTCGATTGGACTTTGGGTAGTATTGGTACAAGTTCCCACGTGTGATTTTGAAGAAGAGCATTGTATTCGAGGTCCATAGCGGTGCGCCACTTTGGATCTTTCATAGCTTGGATGTGGGTAGAGGGTTCAATAAAAGTATGAAGGGGGTGGAGTGTTGTGGAGTTGACGAAGTTAGGGTTCTAGTATTTGGATTTGGTTTAGGTTGATGACGTAGAGGAGGAGGAGGAGGAGATGTTTGTTGAACGGAATTAGGAACAGAAGGGTTTGTGGAGGTATTAAGTACGGGGCTGTTGGGTGCGGGTTCAGTTTGAGTGGCTGGGGTAGCGGGTATGGTTGTGGTTGGTGAGGCTAGTGGAGTTGAGGCGGGAGTGGGTGGTGATGCAGGTGGGCTTGGGTTAGTGTGGTCATAAGTGGGTGAGGTGGTGTAGCTAGCAGGTGTGGTGGAAGTTAAGGGTGTAGGTTGGATAGGGGCTAAAGTGTTTTGAGGAGATGTAATGATGATAGGAGGAGTAGGAACCGATGTAGGAGAGGTGGTATAGGAAGGGGTTGGAGTCACTGATACAGGTGTGTTGTGAAGAAAGGGTTTGTAGGTGATAGTGGGAGGGTGGGGGTTATGAGTTTGGGCCAGGAAGATATGACGTATGAACTCCACATGACGGAGTGATATAGTTTATTTGTGGTTAGATCGAAGCATTTGTACGCAACTTTTGAGAAGGAGTATCCAAGAAAGATACATGTTTTGGATCTAGGTTGTAGTTTGGATGTGGTATAAGGTCGAAGCCATGGATAACAAAGGCAACCAAACGGTTTGAGTTGGGAGTACGCGGGAGTAGTATTGAACAAGACGTCATATGGAGACTTGTTATCAAGAATGGGCGTAGGCAAACGATTGATTAGGTAGGTTGTGGTTTAAAAGGCATGGGACTAAAAATGTTGTGGAAGGTGCGCATGATGGAGTAGTGCAAGACCTGTTTCAACGACATGACAATGACGCCTTTCGACGACACCATTTTGTTCCAGTGTGTGGGGTGGTGTGGTGTAGTGAGAGATTCCGCGAGAGGTAAGATAAGAGGAGAGATGTAACATCGCGAAATTTTTCCCCAAATTTTAATAATTAAAAACCCGTAATATTTTTTTTTTTTACATATTTACCACTTTTATCATTAAATTTTACAAATAGGCATGTTTTTATTTAACTCACAAGTTGTGTGTAAATATTCATATATATATATATATATTTAGTAATAATAATAATAATAATAATAACAAAAAAAAAATAATCTGATTGTTTTGTAGAATATTGTCTTTTTTTCCAAACCCAATCCATATCATTTCAACCAATTCCTTTCCTTGTTTCCAATCCCTCCACTTGACCAAGAGTCAAATTATTTGACTTCTAAACTCACTTATGGTAACAATTGAATATGACAGATCATGACCCACACATTCTGCCTTGCTTCAAGCTCATTAATCCACTAATCACTCATCCATTTACCTTGATAAACAACATAAAACCATAACATCCCTGCCCTCTCTCTCTCGCACACTCTCCCTCACCACCACCCACGCAGACCACCAGCAACCACCAGACCTCACCCCTTCTGACCACTCTCACGCGGCCCCCACCTGAGCAGCCATCAACCACCACACCCCAGCTTCTTTATCCTTCCTCCTCCTCTGTATAGTCCGGTGACCGGACTTGGGGCTCTGGTTGAACCCGTCAGCCGCCGACCACCATCACCACCAAGAATCATCACCACCTCGAACCACCATAATCTACCGCTAAACCCTTTTTTTTTGGTCACCGATGGTGCAGCAGCAACGCAGCAGCAGCGCCGCACCTTTCCAGGCCCCGATGGTACGATGCTTCACCTTGGGTTCTGTTTGGTAGATCGATGTGTGATTCCGGGTCAGGTTCATGGTGCAGCGTCCAAGGTGAGTCCGTTTCTTGGTTAGTCCGAATCTGTTTTGGGTTTAATTGCTTGGATTGGTTTGGTCTGTCGAGGCATGAGTCAACGAGTCCTAGACCAACATTTCAGATTTGGCTTGTTTTCTGCTCGGGTAAACTCTGAGTAGATGAAGTTAGCTTTGAGTCAAAGTTCTTGTTCGGGTCAAACATCAGTCAACGCAAGTCAACTCAGTCAATGACTGGTCAACATTAGTCAAGGTCAAACCTGGTCAAACCTGCTGACGCTCAATCCGAGGCTCGTTCGGGTCAGTTCGCGAGCTGGTTGAAGGAAGGACACAAGAGTTCAGTTAATCCAAGTTCAGACTTTATCTTGCTAGTATTTACACAGTGAATTTCAGGTGAGTTTACGTAACCATGTTTATGCGATCCTTTATACTTGTAACATTTTAAGCAATTCAACATGCATGTCTAGTTGTAAACTTTATTGCCTCATGAATTAGACTACAATAGTTTCAACGAGTTTCAACATTACATAATCATTAGCTATGGCCAAGCCGGCGATATTCAATAATAGATCTATTGGATTGACAATCCCACCCGGATACGCGTACCTCCTACATAGGTAGCGTGGGTGATTGTTATCGTTCCAACATATTATTAAGGTGAACCGTGGATGACGGGATGGACCTAAACTAGTCAAAGGTTTGATTATGTCGATTCAACATAATATGCTTATTCATGTAGACTTAAACTTACGATAGACATATGAATTGCTAAACTTTTATTCTTAAACTTAATTGCTTGACATGGCTTATGTATTCTCACCAACTTCTAGTTGACCCCCCCCCCCCCCATTTTTCAAAACTCAACAGGAAATACTGATGCTTGAAGTCTAGAACTAGCATGAGGAGATATTTGAAGTTTTAAGCTTTGTTTGATTATTTGATGTAGACTTTAATGTAATTCAATATTGTAATGTAATAAAGGATTATTTAAACATATGTATTACCATGAGCTACTAAACAATCATCAATACGTGACATCCCGATGTTTCCGCCATCGGTTGGGGTGTTACAAGAGACCCACATATTCACCTCCAATGTCGGTGAATAAAGCAACAAAAATTTCAATTAAAGATTTAAATTGTGAAAAAATTATAGACGCATCGGATTTGTGCTTGATTAGGTATACCTAATATATTTTTAGTACTAATCTGTAACATCGCAAAATTTTTCCCCAAATTTTAATACATAAAAGCCCTTATTTTTATTTTATTACGTCTTTATCATTAATATTATACAAATGGGCCTAAGTATTTATTTTCCTAACTCACAACGTATATATATATATATATGTATAAATAATAATAATAATAATAATAATAATAATAATAATAATAATAATAATAATAATAATAATAATAATAATAATTCAGATTCATTTTATAAAAAAAAAAAAAGATTTGAAACAATTAACAAAGATATGTACATAAATCTTTGTTGTGAAAACCCAACCATATTAATAACCAAACCAAACCACCCTAACACCTTTTATATTTTGGAGCCCAAACCCCCAGCCCAAAACCACCAAAACCTAGCCCAAGACTGGCCCACACCTTTCCCTCCCCCTCTAGTCTGTTTTAAAAAAAAAGAATAAACACAACAACCAGACTCGAACCCGAGTCTGGTCTGTTTGGTATTAACACAAACATACACACCACTAGGACACATGCTGTTTGTTGAAGGGAATAGACATTATCAAAATTTAAAAGCAATTGATTTGACTGAGACTTGCCCCCTTCTTCTCATTGCACAGCTTCGAACAAAAAAAAAGATTTTGATTTATCACTTGATTGAACCAAAACATGGAAAGGTCTCATGATTGATTCGTAGTAATGATAAACAGATCAAACGCGTCAAATTACCTTTAAAACATTCCATTTTAAACCCAAAAACGCGTATAATTCAATGAGCGGGTCAAACCTTCCAAACATACAATCCCCTCGTTTTAGTATAAATTGAACCTCCCTCTAAATCCTAAACACACCGATTAACAATGTCCCACTATCAATTTCTGCTGTCCGTTGTTAAGAATTCACAGAATCGAGCTTCGTTGACTTTTCGTTTGACTCATTCTTCACGCATCATAGAGCCTTGTATGTTTCGATTAATTTCTTGTTTTTGTTCTTTTTTATTGCGCGACTAATAACCCCATGATTTCTGGGGTTATCGTTTGATGTTTAAACGGATTGGAAAAACTAGGGTTCTTAGTATAGATTTGGGGAAGATGACTGTCTGCAGTCATCCTATTTATACTTTACGAAACGACAATGATAACCAACTGATCCACAAATCAGTTGGCTATGCTCATTTGCTCAAGATCACAAACCGGCCTATGGCCCGGGTACGATTCCCATGAGCTGCAACCTTTTTTTTACCATTCCATTTATATATATTCTAACTATTAATCGTTTAAAATAGTTTTTAAATACTAAAAATGGTTTATAAATTCTACAAAAAAATTATTTTACGGTATTCTGATAGTAAAGTTTATCATACAATTTTTAGTTTTTCAAAAATCTTTTATTTATTATATATAATAAATATTACAAATTTATTCAATTATAATTATAAAATTCTATAAAAATATCAAAACGAATTTATAAAATTCCACAAAAATTATCCTAAACTTATAAAACAATAAATATTCCAGAAATGATTTTTATTTCTGAAAAATCATTTATGTAATATTTTTAATCGATTTTTGTTATTTTAATCATAAATAAATCATAATAAATTCATTTTTCATTATTTTTGCATCAAAATTTCACATAAATTATTATTAATCATTTAGATCAGAAATATAAATTTTTGATTCGGAATTTGTAAATTTTAATATTTTTAAATATTAAGTCTATATTTTGTCAAATAAGTATTAATATATAAATATTCATGAATTAAGAAAATAATTTTATAAAAATTATTTTCACATTTATTACATTATAATTCAACTACTTTTAGTCTATATTGGTCAGAAAACATTTTCATTAATTATTTCTTTATTTATTTAAATTATTCAAATTTAATCATAAATCAATTATTAATCCCAAATTAGGAACCCTAGCACATTTTAGACAAGAAAACTTAGACTTATTAAGTTTTCCCCAACACTTATTTATTACCTTGAAATAGGGTGATATTTGGATACACACGAGCCACACTTACTTATATAACAAGGGTCTCCATTTTAACACTAAGGTGAGTTTTACATAGCCCCTTTTCTATTTCACTATTTTGGGGTGAAACATGTTAAAACTTTCTATCTACAATTCAATCATAAGTGTCTATGTGTTATTCTATGTTGCATTATGTCTTAAACATGACTAGGGTAAGCACAATATTCTAGCATAATCATTAACATTGATCAGTCGACGGTATAAAATGATAGATCTATTGGACTGACAATCTCACCCGGATACGTGTACCTCCTACATAGGTAGCGTGGGTGATTGTTATCGAATTTATAACATAATCGAGTGAACCATGAGCGTATGGGATGGACCACAATATTCTAGTCACAAGGTTTGATTATGCACTCGATTTACCCGATAGTATGTTTTCACATATGGACTAGACTTGCCATGACACTTGAATTGTACAAGTTTTATTCAATTATCAAAACCTATGTAATTCTCACCAACTTTTGTTGACCCAAAATATTTTCAAACTTAACATGTTTCAGGTTATAGCTTGCTTGAAGATTAGAGTTAATGCTTGAAGATGTGTATTTAGTATTATTCATTTTGATGTACAAATTCTTGTAGAACAACTGTATGTAATGTAATTAAATCAATTATTGAAATTTATTATTTACCATGAGCTACTGAACAATCATCAATACGTGACATCCCAATGTTTCCGCCATCGGTTGGGGTGTTACATAATCTACGAAAATGACATAATATTTGTATCCATCAATTGAGGTTTTAACGGGACCCCATACGTCCGAGTAGAGGAGTTGTAATGGTCGGGTCGCAACAAATAAGTTTTGGCCAAAAGGGAGTTTGTGACTTCTGTTCAAGGAACAGGATGTACAGTGAAACGAGTCATGGCTCACCTTGTTGCATGAAAGTCCTATTTTAGATAGTAAAGACTTGAATACTTGAAGCGATGTGTGTCCAAGTATGTGGTGCCACATGAGTAGAGATCCTGTTGTGGTAGAATTGACTTGAGAAGATGAGATGGATGGTCCGTAGTAAACATCATTGGCGTTTACTCCCCGCATGATATGCGCCCCCGTGCGTAGATCCTTAACCAAAAAATGATATGGAAAGAATTCAACAGAAACACGATTGGTACGACAAACTTTTGCAACATAAACTAGATTATTACGTAAATGCGGAACAATTAAAACATCATTTATAAGATGTGGACGGGAGTTTGTGGGTAAAGTTGTGTGGCCGATATGAGTTATGGGAAGGGATTTACCATCAACTAGGACGCTAAATATTGTGAGAACCGTGAGAACAAGTAAAAAAATCAATCAAAATCAAATTTTTTTTAATACAAACCTCATTATAATCAAAATACAACATTAATAAATGAATTTTCTTTCCAAATAGTTCATCTTAACTTGCAAAAACACTTTTAAATTAACTTTTTACACATGTGTAAATGAAACAGTTTACACATGTATAAACAGCAAATTTACACATGTGTAAAAACAAATTATTTCCGTATACGTTTGAATTTTTACGCGTAAATTGTGTTTTTGGGTTTGTATTTTAGTAATAAAGACAAGTGTAAAAAGAAATTTTGAATTTGAATGGTTTTAGATGCCGTTCTCACGGTTCGCACGAAATATAGGTGTTCTCAAATTAACTTTCCCCTATATATATATATATATATATAGGTTTAGGATCCTGTACAAAGTACATTTTTCGTGAGAAGTGTGAGAAGGACTAAAAATTGACATGTAGACATCATTTTTTGGATTTAGGAACGATGTTTTAGGTTGTTTTAACTTGAAAAACACCAAACACAACAATGTAAAACACAATACAATGTATTATAGTCATTAAATTTAAAAAACAACTAAAACACACTACTTAACGCTTAAAACACACTGCTAATGTTCTTAGCGTGGTGTTTTAAGTTTTAAGCCTAAAATACATTGTTTTCGGTTTTTAATTGTTATGTTTGGTGTTTTTATAGGCAAAACAATCCAAAACATCACGACTAAGTTCAAAAAATGATGCCTAAGTATCAATTTTTAATACTTCTCACACTTCTCACAAAAAAACACTTTGTACACGATCTTGACCCTATATAGGTTTATATATATGGAAGGGTTAGGGAGAAAACCACTATTATTTGAGAAAATTCACAAAACCCCACCATAGCCATTGATTGAATGAGATCAATGGCCAAGATCTTTCCTAGATTATTATATTATAAAGTATTATGAAAAGTATGAAAGAGAGTGTGTGACACCCGGCATATTCAACTCAACATTTTACAAACTTATAAGTCTACCTTAGCGAAAAACATTTTATTAACGTGCTTAACTGGGTCAGTTGAGTCGGGTTACCTTACATATTGTCCAGGGTTCAATGATCTCGAGGATCATTGGTATTATTTTGTGTACACATGAGTCTTGAGTCCCGTTGCTGGTGAATTACATGAATTACATTTAGTGTTATGAGTAGATTGATTTGTATATGTTATATAATATGCAAATACGTGTTTTAACTGTGTTTATATGATTAAACATGATTCTATATGATTAACATATGTTAGGATTGCATGTTCATGTGTTAAGATGTGTTTAAATGCGTTAAAACGACAAAACTGAAAAATCTGGAAAAAGGCAAGTTTGGTTCAACCGGGTCAAACCAAGGTAGATTCCATGAAAAACCCCATTCGACCACACCATTTCCCATTCGACCCATGCATAGGGTTGAACCAGACATTAGTATAAATACCATACTTTGTCATTTTTCATCATTTCACAAACCCTAAACGCCTCTAAACACTCTCTCTCGATTTTAATCACTAGGGAAGGAGTTTTTGACCTTGCTTTTCACAATCTAACCTTCTATATCATAAACAAGTGAAGATCTAAGGTGTGTTCTTCATCCAAAATCCTTTTTAAGCAGTTTTTTTATTCGTTTTCATTAAACCCCAGAGGTCCAGATCTGATTTAAGATAGTTTTTATGATTGAAAACCCTTCTAACACCTTTCTAAACAAAAACTTATCATAGAACATGAGTTTTCATGTAAATTAACATGTGTTAATGATCCTTTATGTTGTGTTATGTGTTGTTTGATGTTTGAATGTCGTGTAGATGATATAGACATGTTCTAGGACTGTTATTGATGATGAGTTTTCGTTATCTTAGGTCATAAGTTGTTGGATGATGATGTTTTGTCTAATTTGGGGATTTTTGATAAATCTAAGGTTTGATTCTTGATGATTATGTTAATGAAATGATTGGGGGTTTTCATACACATAATAATCTGAGCAATTTAAGCTAGTTATTGAATTATTTCATAAAGTTTCCAAATTGGGTAAAGTTTCCATGCATGATGTGATATCTCCATAATTTTGTCATTTTGGGTAAACATTAAAACGGGCTGATTTTGGAGTCAAATTGGTAGGGTTTTGTGGGGATATGTTATTCAAACTTGGCTGCCGTGTTTCGTGATGTCTCGTGATGTTTTCAGAATGTTTTGATACGATTTGATTGCAGACTGGGTCGAACTAGACGTCATTCAACCCATCGTGGGGTCGAATGAAAGTCTTGGGGGTCGAACCAAGAACTTAAAGGGGCGAATGAACTTTAGTTGGTCGAACGAACTTGATTTAGGTCGAATTAACATGTGTTAAGGTCGAATGAACATGTAATAGGTTGCATGAAATTATGAAAGGGTCAAATGAACTTGAAATGGGTCGAACCAAACCCATTTCCACTCTGATTCGACCCAACTACTCTGTATATGCGATTTTGGATACAAACTAAGTATTTTATGCTTGAACCTTACGTGTTATCTATGTGTACTTGATTAGTTTGTGTAATGGGCCACCAACGGGATGTCGAGTCGGTCTGGTGTGTCGGTTTAACAATCAAACACATTTTCAAACAAACTTAGTCATGATCTGGACAATCGGGGACTAGTTAACCTTAGGGTTATTAGTCGCAACACTTATACAAACTTTTATGATAGATCTCCGGTATTTGGGATTATCGAGGCTTGTCTTTTATTCTTTATTTCGAAGAACGCAACTTAAGGTGAGTGTCACAGCTCCATCCTTTACTGTTTTCATTACTTTTGGGAGAGAAACATGCGGTACAAACTTTCTTGCTTTATACCAACATATTAAATTATATCACATGGATACTTAGTGACTCTTATTTCATCGGTAAAGTTCTCCCAAACTTAGTGAACCATTAATATTCAAACTTAGTGAACCATTAATATGTGGATACATAGCGGGGAAAGTGTGAATAGATCTATTGGGCCTGGCGGGTGCATATTTGTCCTATAACTTACGGCACTGGGTAATGACCGGTGATGGGTACTGAGGCATTCTAAACGTTCAGCAATGGTTCACGACACTATAGTATCATGTAACGATGTCTAGCTAGCATCAGGTATAGATGTAAGGATTGTTAGGTCTGGATTACTCTTGTTACAAAGTTTTGCAAACTTTATCTCTGTGACTCACCGGCACTATATGTGTTGACTAACTTGCATGTTTTCTTAGGTCGCTAAGGTAGCAGGGAGTCTTAGGCGCACTGGAGTCGCACCGCGACTAGTCTTGCATACGTAAGTAAACCGTGTTTGGGTTGCATTCATACATTTGAACTATGGTTTTGTAAACATTAAAGCTTCCGCTGTCGTTGTCTGTTTTTACTTCAAACTTATAAACTGCGTGGTTGATATCTCTACGTTATTTACATAGCATCTAGTTGTCACCGTTGACTTGGATCCTGGTATGTCACGCGTCTCGCGGTAAAACCCCACAAGTGAAATTTGAGGGTGTGACAGAGTTAGGAAGGGTAGAAGGGTAAAAATCACCCCCTTCTCTCTCCATCAATCACATCACATTTCTCTCACCACCTTCTCTCTATTCACTTTCTCTCTCCTACTTTTCTTTCATATTAATTTACAATTGCTGATTTATTAATGTTATTTTATTAAACCATAATTTTTTTTTCATTTTTATTATACTTGTACCATACGTAACAAGATTTACCAGTATTGTTGCATACGTAACTCTGTCTCTTTCCTTTCTACACCCCAGTGTTATTGCATACGTAAAAAGGTTACCAACCTGATTTCACATTAGACTTGTATAACAAAATAAAAGGACACATAAAAATGTACAAACTTATAAACGCCAAAACAAATCATCATTAGACGTAATAAGAATTGATATGGTAAAAGGAATTGTTATGGTATTATTGTATACGTAAAAAGAATTGTTATGGTAAGCATTACAAATCAACACTAAAAAATGATAAAAAAAAAAAAAAACGATCATTACAATCGACAATAAATGTATCAAACGTTTCATAAAAAAAACAATTATTTTAAAAACGATGAGCTTCCCTCTTTAACACACCACACAGCGGGTATCTTCATTCTTCATAATCAGCTTCGTCTTTTACACAGAAAATCTCCTCACCTACAAAAAAATCAAATTCCTCAATTTACATATTCGTAAAAATGTTTAGCGTACGCTATAAACGTGTGTTGCATATGTTACAGACGTGTTGTTCCATGTGTTAACATATGAAAACCAATTAGCGTACATTGCAGACGTGTTGTTGCATGGGTTAAGGTATGAAAAACTTATTACAGAACAAGAAGTCGAGCAAACAAGGAATTACAATCATAAGTCCATAACCTATACACCGTTTGTTTCATTATCACAACAAACATATTACATAACAACTACAATAAAAATAAAGCTAAAATGGAAACAAACTGTGAATGAAGAAAAGCCACAGCCCACAAGTAAACCGAAGTGTATTGAAATGCATAAAACCTCTTGAATTGTTTTATTTATATATTTATATTATCATAGTAATACTATATACATGGTTTTTTAAAATCATGTTCAACACATCTATGTATTTTAGGGAAGAATAGATAAGTGTTTGGCTAAGTCCAACCAGTCTTGGCTAAAACTAAAAAATTACCTGATTAGACCCACTAACCAATTGGGGCTCAACGCTTAACAAGTCACAAATTGTGTAAATCAAGTAGATATGATCACAAAAATAATTTTTCCTCAGATACAAAGTCTTTTTACTTCTACTGTACCCCTTCCTTCTTGAGCATTAAAATTTACCCTCAAATTCACAGTTTGCTGAATAAAAATTGAATACAAATTAACATTAGAAAGAAAATCATCATCAGCCAAGCATCCTTCCTCATATAGAAATATTACCTCCTCTTTGGGAAATTCCTCGACTACTTTTGCAATATACTGTTTCTGCAATATATTGTTTCTGCACCAAACCCTCTCCATTACCACTCCAATCACCTTTGCTCTTCACAAACCACCACCGAACACAACCCATCTTCGCCCGACTTGCAACCACAACCATCGTCGTCCTTCAGATCCACTATCCAAATCCTCTATTCTTCACTGTGAAGATATAATTTTCAGATCCACCCAACTCCACATCCTCTGCTCTGCACTGTGAAGATATAATCTTCCTCGTCGAGCATCCTCCTTCAGATTTATATGTTATCCATCAAGAACCATATGTTATCCATCAAGAACCATATGTTAAAAACTTAAAATGTAAAAACGACGCGGATAACTTCTCATCAAGAACCTTTTTTTATAAGTTGCCGGAGGTGGGTGTCGAGTGGTGCTCGGTGGTTTTTTTTTTTTTTTTGTGGCAGTGGTGATGTTGATGATGGTGGTGGAAGTTTTTAGAGAAAGGGGGAGGAGAGAGTGGATCCAAATTTTAAAACACTAAAGAGAGATAGAGAGAGAAAGAGGCTGACATATATATTAGAGTATTTACATCCCCTCCATCAAACCTTCCCCTATCTTTAAAATTTAAAAAAACTTACTAAAAACACCATACATCCCATCCACCATTTTATACCCCATCTTTATATTTTGAAAAATCTATCTTCTAGCTTTTTATATATAAAAAGCTACTATTCACCCCCATCAAATTATTGTGAGTGTATTTAAACGAGGAAGATAATAAAATAAGGTGGTGTTTGTTTTTGAAGAGGTAAAAGGTCTGCAGTCTGCGGAACACATCTGCAGACATCTGCAGGAGAAGAGACGGACCAAAGGTCTGCAGTCTGCAAGGAGAAGGCTATTTGTTTGTTAGCGTATGCAACCTAACCCAAAACCAGTAAACACAAAAAAATTATACATACAACCAACAACTATACAAACAAAGAAACACACAATCTTGAATATTCATACATTCAACAACTGTTAATACAATTCAACAAGTATAACCACAAACAAAATATACTATACAATCACAAAAAACATACACCCCCAAATCTAACCTCTGCCCTAATTCAAGCACCACCTCCATCTCCATCTTAGCACCACCTCCATCCACCATCCACCATCGATCCATCTGTAACAGAAGTGGGGAGGAGAAGACGCATCCATTTCCATCTTAGCACCACCTCCGTCGACCATCCACCATCGATCCATCTGTAACAGAAATGGGGAGGAGGAGACGCGGGGAGGAGGAGGAGACGCAAGGAGGGAGAGAGGAGGAGGGAGGAGGCGGTTCTAGGGTTTTGAGAGAAGGGGAGTGGGCGGTGGGGGGAAGAGACCGGGAAGGGGAGGAGGAGGCAGAGGGTAAGGGAGGAGGAGGGAGAGGAGGAGTGGGAAGAATGAAGAAATGTCTGAGATGAAGAAGAAGACTATTGTTTTGTGAAGAATAGGTTAGGAGAAGTGAGAAGATGTGGGTATATGTCTGCACGAGGAAGAGGAGGGGCAGAGGTTTTCAATGGTTATGTCTTCTCAAAAACAAACAAGCTTCCTGCCACAAATGTCTGCCCGCCTCTGCGCGGCGCAGACATAAGAGGCAAGAAGCTCTTCTTGTAAGAAAACAAACACCACCTAAGTGTTTGTGAGTAAGATAAAGGTAAATATGGTTGAGGGGATGTGGAAGGTTTTTTAAATGAGAGATAAATTTTGAAAAGTATGATTTTTTTGTTATATTATAGGGTATAAAATGGTGGAGGGGATGTGAATGCTCTTAGGAGAGAGAAGAGTGTTATGATAAAATGTCTAATGTACCCTTTCCTTCTCATTTTAAAAAAATTGAAAGTGGGTGATGTGGTCAAATCTTGGCCACTCATTGGGTTTCTTAGAGTTTTCTCAAATTATTGGGTTTTTCTCAATAGTTACACTATATATACACACACTGGTTTTCTTAGAGTTTTCTCAAATTATTAGATTTTTTCCCAATAGTTGCACTATATATATATATATATATATATATATATATATATGTCACACATTGGTTTTCTTAAAGTTTTCTCAAATTATTGGATTTTTCCCAATAGTTACACTATATATATTTATGTGTGTGTGTGTAGGTTTAGGTTCCTGTACAAGTGACTAAAAGTGTGAGAAGTGTAAGAAGGAATAAGAGAGTGACACATGTCACTAATTAAAATCAATTATGAGGGTACTAGTGTAATTGTTTCATTAGTCAAATATGGAATATATCATGCAATTATTATTTTTCGAAGGTTTTCTCAGAAATAGATTAACCATCATCAATGATTATATTTTGTAAATAAACCATTCTTAGCCCGTAAACAATCACAAATCTTGATATTATAATTATTGGTGTTTTATGTTCAAATGTCATACAATATTGTTTTAAGGTGAGGGTGTTTTATTTTAGATGTCACAAATCTTGATATGGTAAGTATAGTGTTTTATGTTTTTAGTTGTAGTGTATGCTATTAAAACACTATATGAGGTATGTTTGAATATCACATGCATTTGGTGTTTTTTTTTTTTACATAGGGAGAGTGTTTTATGTTGAAACATTGTATATTACAATGCCTTGCTGAAATAATAAAACAAAGTAAAACACAACAGATTTGCAGTAAAACACCATATTGTTACTTTGCACTCATACACTCCCATGTTATACCATCAAAACACAAAGATGTATAAACACAATAAAACACACTTTTGCTTGTTAACATATAGTAAAACACCACAATATCGAAAATGATAAAATATATACTACAACGATAATGTGTTGAACATAAAACACATAATCATAAACACGGTTGATCTAACCCTAGTTTTTTAAATCCGTTAAACACACATGTACCACATCTTGCTGGTACTGCCTTCCATCTTTCATCAGCCTTCAAAGATGTTTTTTAAAAGTTCTTTTTTTTGGATTCATCATCTCGTTGAAATCATAGAGAAAGATGAGAATGGTGGGGTTTAAAAATATTAAAAATGAATCATAGCATTCAATGAATATCAGTGTGATTGTTTCAAAATTGAAAAAGACATTAAGAAGGAAATAAAGCAAATATAGGGGCACATTAATAGACGGTTTCAATTTGTGTTTTTAAATAAAGTGTGATATTACCTATCTACCCTTAAAACAACTAATTAATCAATCTAAATATAACACAAATTACAAGTTTCTCGTTCATTTAATCTCATCCTTCCATTAATCTAATCTAATGGACACAATTATTTCTTACACTTCTCACAAAAAAAACATCATTTGTACATAAAGTCCACCCTATATATATATATATATATATATATATATATATATATATGTAGAGGATCCGGTAAGAAAATTGTTTTGTGTAGGAAGTGTTTTCAACCGTTGGATCAAATCTGATTAAATATTTAGATCAAGGGCATAATAGACTTTTTATTCATTTTATTAATTATCATAACCCACTAATTTAGCATCAAAATTATGGATTTTAATGAAATTCAATTATCCTAAAATAACTAATTCTTCCACATTTTCATAACAATATTCAATCTCTATAACACTTCATCGATTCTTCATTATTTTTCAAATATATAATTTTTATCTATTGGTTGTTCGATTATGGCAGAAGGTTTATAAAACACTATTTGATACACTACTATAAAAACACCATCAACAAATTATCTAAAACCCAATTATAAAACACAATTTATCAAGACCAGCGATTTAAGATACTTAATAACACAAAATTAAGAAAACAAAAAATACAAAACCGATTATATAAAACACTATTATAAAACACCATTAAAACATTAAGAAAACAAAAAATACAAAACCGATTATATAAAACACTATTATAAAACACCATTAAAACATTATCTAAAAAATAATTATAATACACCATTATAAATACCAGTGATTGAAGATACCTAAGAACAAAAAATTAAGAACAAAAAAAGTATCTAATAACACTATTATAAAGATCAGCGATTAAGAAGTAAGAACAAAAAATCACAAAACTAAAAAACGAATCTGATTAATCTCTACCATAGACTCATCACTAATTAAAACATTATTACAAAAATCTGATTTCCCTCCATTTGAGTCGTTTTTTGTTCGAATGCGTCTAGATCAACAAACGGTTTGGGGTTTTTTCTTTTTTTTCTTGCGTAGTGTTTTTACCCCGATTTGGATCTGTAAAACATGACCATAGTTATTAGGTTTATATGACGGTAGTTAGTAAGAAAAAAGAAGAAGATACAAAGAGGAAGAAGATGACTAAAACCTGCTTTGTTTTTTTAATTTTTGATCCTACACAAAACTATTTTCTTACCAGAACCCTACCCTATATATATATATATATATATATATATATATATATATATATATATAGGGTTGGGTTAAAATGAGAACTCAAGTGAGTTGTGAGAACTAGAGAACCCCTATGGACCATTGATCTTAATGAACCAATGGTTGAGATTAAAAGTTATGTGTTTTGTCTTTACTTGATTAAGGAGTATTTTTTTAATATGTTAAAGTACAATCAAGGGTATTTAGGTAAAACCTCATGAGAGAGAAGACTTAATATAATATTATGTTATTTTTTATTTCATTATTAAAAACAATCTTATTTATTAAACTTTATTTTATTATTTTAATTAAAATAATTTACTGTTTTTTTAAAAAAAAAAACGTCCAGTTTTTGTCCTCTATCCCCCATTTTTACACTGGTGTAATTTTTTACACCAGTGTAAATCTGCCATACACACACATTTACTAACAATTACACCCGTGTAAACCAAACAAAAACATATAATGAGGAGGTTGATTTACACCAATGTAAATCAGCCATACACAACTTTTACAAAAAAAAAAAAAAAACACTAGTGTAAAAAACCAAAACTAGATAGTGTGCTTTACATTTATATTTACACTGGTGTAACTGATGTTTTACACCAGTGTTTTTCTTACATCAACGACTATACATTATACATTCATATTTACGCCGGTGTAAATTGATGTTTACACCAGTGTTTTCTTACAAAACATACTACACCATTCATCGTCGTCTCCCCAGCATTGGCTCGGTAGCCAGGTCGACCAATCTTAACTGCACAATTATTACAATTGATGTTAAACCAGTACAATGAAATGTGAAGTGCTAAAATATTGCATGCTCTTTGTTGAATATAATACACAAAATGGTTGTTTACAGTTAAGAAAATAATGTCAGCAACAACTAAATGTATTATTAAAGCAAGGATAATTAATTTATTAGTGGAACAATGAAACTAGTAATGTAGAAAAGTAATGGTGTTGAAACAAGATAAAATCATGATGTTATTCTAACTATTAGATGACCAGTGATTGCATCCATATCTAAATGAACTACTTACATCCTCCTTAAGCGTCCATCTAAACTTGCAACATTGCATTGGTGATTAATCATTAGAATCTGCCTATTCACTTTCGAGATTCAAAGACTAACAAAGATAAATCACCTCATCAATTATCTCCATTTCCATTTAAAAAAAGTCCTATAATTGTTGACACGTCTAAAGAGCAGGTTCTCGTAATAACCAGGACAAGACCATTAAAATCAGAATTCAGAACCAACAATACAAAGGTTTCACAAGAGCAGAAAAACTACACTTTTCTTCCTACGGGACTCCGAAGCATAGTGTGTACAAATAATAATAATAATAATAATAATAATAATAATAATAATAATAATAATAATAATAATAATACCTGTAAAACCATCCCCCTGAAACCCATCAACCACCACCAGCGACCACTACCTGAAACCCATCGACCACCACAGCCTCAGCCTGGACAACCACCAAACACCACCACTTCGTCTGAACCCACCTCCCACCTCGTCTAAAACCACAATTTACACCAGTGTTTTCTTAATAATAATAATAATAATAATAATAATAATAATAATAATAATAATAATAATAATAATAATAATAATAAATACCTGTACCATCACCGGACATCCGTCACAGTCGAACCACCCTGCACCATCGAACCACCTACCTCCACAGCCACGAACCACCACCCAAGACCACCACCATTCAGATCCCCCAAACACCACCCATTCGAACCACCCCTGTACCATCACCGGACCACCCTCCACCACCAACAGATCCCACCACCATCGACCCCTCTGCACCATCAAACACCATCGAAACACCACAGATCCGCCAAAAAAACCACAGATCCGTCAAAAAAATAATTATAATACACCATTATAAATACCAGTGATTGAAGATACCTAAGAACAAAAAATTAAGAACAAAAAAAGTATCTAATAACACTATTATAAAGATCAGCGATTAAGAAGTAAGAACAAAAAATCACAAAACTAAAAAACGAATCTGATTAATCTCTACCATAGACTCATCACTAATTAAAACATTATTACAAAAATCTGATTTCCCTCCATTTGAGTCGTTTTTTGTTCGAATGCGTCTAGATCAACAAACGGTTTGGGGTTTTTTCTTTTTTTTCTTGCGTAGTGTTTTTACCCCGATTTGGATCTGTAAAACATGACCATTGTTATTAGGTTTATATGACGGTAGTTAGTAAGAAAAAAGAAGAAGATACAAAGAGGAAGAAGATGACTAAAACCTGCTTTGTTTTTTTAATTTTTGATCCTACACAAAACTATTTTCTTACCAGAACCCTACCCTATATATATATATATATATATATATATATATATATATATATATATATAGGGTTGGGTTAAAATGAGAACTCAAGTGAGTTGTGAGAACTAGAGAACCCCTATGGACCATTGATCTTGATGAACCAATGGTTGAGATTAAAAGTTATGTGTTTTGTCTTTACTTGATTAAGGAGTATTTTTTTAATATGTTAAAGTACAATTAAGGGTATTTAGGTAAAACCTCATGAGAGAGAAGACTTAATATAATATTATGTTATTTTTTATTTCATTATTAAAAACAATCTTATTTATTAAACTTTATTTTATTATTTTAATTAAAATAATTTACTGTTTTTTTAAAAAAAAAACGTCCAGTTTTTGTCCTCTATCCCCCATTTTTACACTGGTGTAATTTTTTACACCAGTGTAAATCTGCCATACACACACATTTACTAACAATTACACCCGTGTAAACCAAACAAAAACATATAATGAGGAGGTTGATTTACACCAATGTAAATCAGCCATACACAACTTTTACAAAAAAAAAAAAAAAAAAAAACACTAGTGTAAAAAACCAAAACTAGATAGTGTGCTTTACATTTATATTTACACTGGTGCAACTGATGTTTTACACCAGTGTTTTTCTTACATCAACGACTATACATTATACATTCATATTTACGCCGGTGTAAATTGATGTTTACACCAGTGTTTTCTTACAAAACATACTACACCATTCATCGTCGTCTCCCCAGCATTGGCTCGGTAGCCAGGTCGACCAATCTTAACTGCACAATTATTACAATTGATGTTAAACCAGTACAATGAAATGTGAAGTGCTAAAATATTGCATGCTCTTTGTTGAATATAATACACAAAATGGTTGTTTACAGTTAAGAAAATAATGTCAGCAACAACTAAATGTATTATTAAAGCAAGGATAATTAATTTATTAGTGGAACAATGAAACTAGTAATGTAGAAAAGTAATGGTGTTGAAACAAGATAAAATCATGATGTTATTCTAACTATTAGATGACCAGTGATTGCATCCATATCTAAATGAACTACTTACATCCTCCTTAAGCGTCCATCTAAACTTGCAACATTGCATTGGTGATTAATCATTAGAATCTGCCTATTCACTTTCGAGATTCAAAGACTAACAAAGATAAATCACCTCATCAATTATCTCCATTTCCATTTAAAAAAAGTCCTATAATTGTTGACACGTCTAAAGAGCAGGTTCTCGTAATAACCAGGACAAGACCATTAAAATCAGAATTCAGAACCAACAATACAAAGGTTTCACAAGAGCAGAAAAACTACACTTTTCTTCCTACGGGACTCCTAAGCATAGTGTGTACAAATAATAATAATAATAATAATAATAATAATAATAATAATAATAATAATAATAATAATACCTGTAAAACCATCCCCCTGAAACCCATCAACCACCACCAGCGACCACTACCTGAAACCCATCGACCACCACAGCCTCAGCCTGGACAACCACCAAACACCACCACTTCGTCTGAACCCACCTCCCACCTCGTCTAAAACCACAATTTACACCAGTGTTTTCTTAATAATAATAATAATAATAATAATAATAATAATAATAATAATAATAATAATAATAATAATAAATACCTGTACCATCACCGGACATCCGTCACAGTCGAACCACCCTGCACCATCGAACCACCTACCTCCACAGCCACGAACCACCACCCAAGACCACCACCATTCAGATCCCCCAAACACCACCCATTCGAACCACCCCTGTACCATCACCGGACCACCCTCCACCACCAACAGATCCCACCACCATCGACCCCTCTGCACCATCGAAACACCACAGATCCGCCAAAAAAACCACAGATCCGTCAAAAAAATCACCTTCGAACCGTCTAACCTTCATCGTCTTCTTGTTTTTCTGATGAGAGAGAGAGAGAGAAGGAGAGAGAGGGAGAAGGCGAGAGAGAGAGAATTGTATGTGTGTATGTGAGAGAGAGGGGGGACGAGAGAGAGTAGAAGAGAGAGAGGGGGTTTGAATCTGAGAGAGAGAGTGTGTGTGTTAATCTTCATATTATTATTATTATTATTATTATTATTATTATTATTATTATTATTATTATTATTATTATTATTATTATTATTATTATTATTATTATTATTTAATTATAGGGAGTAATCATCACATGTGTAAAATTACCAAAAAGCCCATACCTAATTGTGTGTAAAAGACTATATTGTCCCTAATTAAAAAAATACAAAAAATTATAAAGGTGGTGATGTGTCACTTGATGAATGGTCTAGAGGGGTTCTCTAGTTCTCACAACTCAATGGAGTTCTCATTTGAACCCAATTCTATATATATATATATATATATATATATATATATATATATATATATATATATATATATATTGGTGACTATTTGAAAGAAAATACAATTAGGTTTTGGTTAGTCATTGTAACCTGTTTAATAACCAAATCATGATATGGGTTGATTTGTCTAACCCATGCTTAGGTTCTACTAAAATTAAGAGTCAACTCTTTTATAGTGTTACAATAAAAAAAAGTATATAGAATCCAGTTCAATAAGTCAACCGCTTTATAACCATTTTAACGTATTACAATATTGTTGTAAGGCTAAACGGTATGGTCTCCCATTTTCTCTGTCATTCACTTCAATGTCACCTAAACTCCACATCATCACCCTACTCACCCTTCCCCTCCATCTCCACATCATCACCCCTTTCGATTTTTTATTTATATGAGAGAGATAGAGAGAGTCACCAGGGAGGAGGGGGCATCCTTCCGTTTCCACCGGCCACTGAAGAGGGGGTGTGCCCCTTCGGCGCCAACCGTCACATGTGCTCCCTGACCCACTTAACGATTCCATATTGTTTAGCCTAATGTGGGTGGTTTATTAGCCTCGTTTAACAAGTTAAAGTGATAAAATTCGGGTTAATAAATACATAACTTTAAGGATGTCCAAGTAAATATCAACATATAAATATACATATATTCATGAATTTAAACAAGTAAAACTGTACTGCTAACTGTAACGAACTTACGAATTATTTTCAATACTCACTTTTTGACATTTTTTTTTGGATCAGTACTTTCTATTCCCAGGTTGCCATAGATATAAAATCGATTTAGTTGGTTTTTAAAATAACTCAAATGTTTCGTGATATTTAAGTACACAAATTTCTTGTTTTCCAAGTCACTTATTAATATATATATATATATATATATAGGGAAATTATATTCAGGAAACCCACTCCAGTTAAAGAAACTTTGAAAACCCATTGAATGGTTCAGGTTTTGCCACATCTCATTTTTAATATAAAATTACAAGGGCGTTTTTGTCAATTACTCTCATATCATCTCTCTCCTTTATGACATAGTGTCAGATAGAAAAGTTAAAGTCTCTTTCAAATTCATTTCACCTACCAAACAAATCTTCATGCCTACCTAACACTCTCATGGTTGTGTATTTTTCTTTCAGATCTGATGTTACAATTCCACCAGATTCCATTCTAATGCTTTCTCTCTCACTCTTATTTCACCCCACCAAACAAATCTTCATGCCTACCTAACACTCTCATGGTTGTGTATTTTTCTTTCAAGATCTTGGTACGTCGGTTGTGTAAACAGAAGGCTACCATCATATTCTACCAGATTCAACCGGGATATGTAACGACAATGGTGGTGAGTTAGGTTTTTGTTTTGGGTTTTGGTACAACTACAGATCTGTAACACAAAAAACATCACCACCATCGTCATCGCCTTGAAGATCCACCCGGGTCAGGATTTTTTTTTATTAAGTATCATAGTATTCATTACCCAAATCTTTAATGGTTTTATGGGTTTTCTTTTTTATGCAAGGAAATGTTGTAGCTAACCTCATTTTCTTTGATTGTTTAACACGGATGTCACATTCATTTTTTTAAGACTTTTAAACATGTAAATAGTATGTTACAGGTGCAATAACTAACGTCACATACCTTTTCGTTATTTTTTTAAATGTTAATAGTATGTTTATAAGTGTAATTTGTGAAGGTCCGATCTATAACACAAACTCGTTTTCAAGGTTGACTACTTTTTATGTTGCTTTTACATAATGTTTTACATATTTTTTTTTGGTAAATTCATATTATTTTTATGTTGCTTTTTACATAAATAAAATGAATTAAACATAAAAATTTGTAACAAGATTACAAATTTTTATTGGAATCTTGTTACATTTTTTTATTTATTATAAAATTTTAATTATTTGTATTATTATTTGTTATTTCTGTAGATAGAGTTTTTGATCAAGGCGGAGAAGAACATGAAGATGGTTTGTTACAATGAACATTTTTAGTTGGGACATGCTATTATTTTTTTTATTCTTTGTCACAAATGTATACTCCTTGTCACAAAGGAATTTTTTTTTGTTACAGAAGTAAGCTCACTTGTTACGGAAAAACGTTTTGTAACTTTCTAATAAGGTGAGGTTTATTTATGATTGACATATTGTTTTATATTTAACATTTTAGTCATTAACATATTTGTTTCGACTCTAATGTTTTTTTTTTTATTTCTTTGAATCCATAACATTATGGTATAAGTTGTAACACAGTAACAAAAAACTATAACATGCTAGAAGTATAAGTTGTAACACATTTTCAAAAGCTGTAACACTGTCGTTACAGTTAACATGTTATGTTGTAAAATAATTTGAATATGTAACTAGAAAAATATAAAGAACACTCTATGGATGTAATATATTTGTAACACAATATAATAGGGTCATAATAATAAGTTGAAGATTTTATAATAATACGAAAATGAAAATATGATAAAAAGGTGACTCACAAAAGCTTAATAGTTTATATATTATGTATTTAGAAAAAAAGATAATTATTTTAATAAAAGTGTTATTAAAAAAAAGAAAAAAAGATAATGGGTAAATTTTAGAAAATGATGGAAACAAAAGATCTGAACTATTTGTACTTGTCACATGTTGTGTAGGATGTATATTGACAATTATGCCCTTTTTGTCCTTTTCACCAATAAAAAAATGGTTGTTCATTTCAATAAAGTTACATCTAATCTATACCATTGATTGTCAAGATCTATGGCTAAAATTGAGTTTCCAAAGTTTCTTTAACTCAAGGGGGTTTTCAATTTATCCTCCCCCTATATATATATATATATATATAATATATCTACAAATCAATATCTACCAATTCATATAAAAAACACTTATAAAAAAACCTTCAAAAAGTCAAAATAATCCCCAATTTTGACTCAGTTTTCAAGGGTTTAACATAAAAACCTTAAAAACAAATCAAAACAATGGGAACAGCCTTTTCCATCCCCTTCTTCCCCACCATCTTCAACACCCAAAACCCTAAACCCATGGCAGCCACCACATCCGCCACGTCATCATCACCGACATCCAACAACCCAATAACCGAACAACCCAATAACCCATCAACCCAACCCATCAACCCAAATCAAGATTCAACAGAAACACCCAAAGAACACATAAAGCAACAACCTTTACAACAAAATCAAGAGCAAGATGAAGAAGAAGATAAAGCGGAATGTGGGTTTTGTCTGTTTATGAAAGGGGGAGAGTGTAAGCAAACATTTATTGATTGGGAGAAGTGTGTTGAAGAAGGTGAGAACAGTGGTGAGGATATTGTGGATAAGTGTTTTGAAGCTACTTCTGCTTTGAAGAAATGTATGGAGGCTAATGCTGATTATTATGGGGTGATTTTGCAAGCTGAGAAGGATGTTGAACAGGAGGTTAGTAATCAGTTGGATAAGGAGAAGGATCGGGTTGTTGTGGATCAGTCGAATGAGTCGAATTCGATTGAGAAGGAACAGAAACAGGGACAGGAACAAGTTTAGGTATTTGAGATGGAAATTGAGGAATAAAGATACTGAATTTTGGTATAATTTGATCTATAGTGTAGAGCCAAATGAGTGATTTCTTGGCTATCCTGTTTAATCTTTTCATTGGAATTTTATACATGAATTTTATTTTGGCTACTTGAAATTGATAGTGTTATACATGGAATGTTAGAATTG
Source organism: Ambrosia trifida (assembly GCA_028751855.1). Lineage (NCBI taxonomy): Eukaryota > Viridiplantae > Streptophyta > Magnoliopsida > Asterales > Asteraceae > Ambrosia > Ambrosia trifida. The sequence goes on along the minus strand of CM054123.1, from coordinate 35,818,269 downwards.
TTAGATTACTCTGGTTTGATCAAATTTATGGCTTTGATATAATGTGAAATCGGTTTAGATTTTCATTGGCATATGTTTTGTGATATGTTTTGAGGTATTTTAATTTTTTAAGATGAAAATCGAAGATCAATTGCTTGATTTTAGGACAAAAGGCATTACCAGTTTCTAGCTACCAACCACCAGCTAGTTTTGCCAAACATACCCATAGTGTTTAGGGCCAAATGAGTGATTGCTTGGCTATCTTGAACTAGTTTTTGGTTATTACAAGTCTATAATGTTATAGAATCAATTATTGGCGCAGCTCTTAAGGGGCGGCCGACCCCCCCGAATTTTCGCTCATAAGTTCTGATTATATAGTATTTGTATTAGTATATAAATTTTTTGGTATATACGGTTTCGACCCCCCGAAACTAGTGATTTCCGACCCCCCGAAGTTTTGGGTCAAGCTTCGCCACTGGAATCAATGTTAGAATTGTTAGATTATTTTGTTTGCATTTGGGATTAATTGCCTTATCTTTTATCATTGACATTTTTTTTAATACTCACAATATCTTTTACCATTGTTGGTTACATGATTTTATTGATTTGAGATGGAAATTGAGGATCTGTTGCATGATTTTAGGAATAAAGTTGTTGAATTTTAGAAGTATGATTCAACTATTCGAGAAACGGTGTAGAGCCAATGTAAATTTTTTATAGTTTGCTCCGAATTGATGTTGTTATATACAGGCAAGGTTAGAGTTGTTAGATTACTATGGTGTGATCAGTTTCATGGCTCTGATATAATGTGAAATCTGTTTGATTTTTTATTGGCATTTGGTTATATTATATGTTTTAGGGAATCAATTGTTTTGGTAGCACTTGCATATAAAACCTTAAAGAAATTTGAAACTGTGGGTTAGAAAACGCGCTTGAGATGTTTAGGTCCCAAAAGCCGAGGCTTGTGGTCGCCTGGTAAACCAAATGCATGAGGCGTTTAAGCCTGTTCAGAGCATTGTATGGTCGATTATGCCTCCAAACGGATAAACTTATTGGTTAAGATTTTTACCAAGCAGTGTTTGTTCAGTGTATCAACAGGATTATGATGAGAACTTTATCTTCTCTACCTGAACTATCCCTGCTTTTATTATTATTATCATCTTTTACAAAGTGCAGCATCACATCTGTATGGTTTGATCTTTCATGAAACATTTGATTCTGTGATAGATGTATTGCAATTTGGCTGTCACATACATTTAATCATAGCAAGTGCATTCTGCACTTCATGTTCAGTCGTTTTTTCTTTGAATCTTTGATATACGTCGCTTCTTTTTCTGTAAGCAGTATATATTATGCCTGTGCTGATGGCACATCAATCACGTCACACTTGTGATCACGGATCACCAGTTTAATTAATAGTTGAGACACTCCCGAACGATATGCAGGATCCCACTTCATGTTTCCGAGTAGTTATAATTTTCACACATTTGGCTGGTCACACTTAGGTTCCAAGGTCCATTTTGATATATAGATAGATGGATAAATCCTTACTTTTGGACTCAAAGCAACAATAGAGTTAGGAAGAGACATTCATTCAACAATAGATCAGCTTTTTTAACAGATTATTATTAGTTGTTGTGTACCACCACCTCCCGCGTCTTCTCTCAAAGAAAGATGGGGGAGGGCAATTTTTTAAAATATAAGAATAAGGCGGGATTGGGATGCGTATGTAAATTAACGTCTGGTTGTGTTTTGTTTACTTTTTTTTTTCAAAAATTGGTATGTTAGTTCTGCGTGGGTCACAATGGGTAATTAAATAAGAAAATGACACCTAAAAAAGTTGAATTGAACACGCACGTGTTGCAAGATTTAGACCAAAACATTATAGAAAATTTTGTAAAAGACGAAAAGTATAAGGGACTAAATTGAAAGTGAAAAGGTGTTAGGGTTAAAATGAAAAATGGGGCATTGTGACAAATTTATAAAGATGAAAAGTGAAGGGGTAAAAAGTAAAATAAAAAAATTGGAAAATGTTCACAAAGCACAATGTACAACCGCTAGGGCAACTCCGAAGGTTGCCGTCCGCAAACCCAAACCTAAACCCATACCACAAACTGGTGATCACCGTTGGAATTTGGAGGTCACCGTTTGTTTGACAACGGTCCGGGGAGGCGGACCCTTCCGAACTTGCATGTGTGGGCCCAACCTGCACATTTGATAAAGAAAAACACTAACGGCTATCTATTCGTATTGTACTATAATACCTTGTTTTGATTGTATCGGCCATCTATTCGGTTTGTACTGTATTACCTTGTTTTGGATTAGATAGATCTCATTACTTCTTATATCCGGTTATCATGTTATCTTTCATGAATATATGTATGCACTTGTTCATGATCATGTTAAGACAAATGAAACAAAGAAAACAGAAAGTATTCATATATTATTATAAATATCTAATAAAATGTGCATTCTTATATATTTTGTACTAGAACCAATAAACAAAATGAAAAAAAAAAAAAAAAAAAACAAATCTCTATGCCTAGAAGACGACTTAAGCGCAATGCGTCCAGTTTGCGTACCCGTATAAGTACAAACAACGTTTAGGCCGTTTCTATTTGCAGCCAACCTCCACAACTCTCATTTCTATAATCGTATCTTTACATCAGTTTCAAAACCATGTCACTTAAGGGCGATAACGCTATTTGCGTCTACGAGAGTTGGCTCAAAAATAATGTGTGCGAATCAGTCGTCATTGGATTGAGTTACTTACTGGTGAACCTTGTGAGCTGCTACAGTTTGACGTCTCACAGAAGCATTCTTCAGGGTTGGCATAGAAGTAGTCTTCTTCTTTTGGTTTTTCTGTAATTATTGTACGGTGTTTTGGTTGGCCCATTCTGTCCTTGTGTGACGATTTCACAGCGTTTGAAAACTCGTCCCATGATAGTGTCCCGTTTTGGTGCAAATCTATCAGTTCTACAAGTTTTCTTCTGTTTAGTTGGATAGTCTTTTTGAAGCCGAGATACCTGAATTACAAAAGTTGAAAAATCAATCACAAAGGTACGGCGTGTTATGAATGGGTGGGATAACGGGTCAAAATAGGTTCAGGCTTGGTTTTAAAAAGCACGAAGCGCACAAAAGCGACGAGGTCTAAAACCGAGGCGCAAAGCGCAAAAGCGGTGGGCTTTTCGTACACGAGGCGCAAGAAAATTATATAATTTTTTTTATATATGCTATAGGTTTTTAGCATTATTTACTCAAAAGACAGATAAAAATAAGGTATATATATGATTTAACTAAAATGTACAACCTTTTTAGCTACATGTATAAAAATTTTAAGCACAAAAACATCATGTGTACAAAAAGCGCTTTTTTCTTGCGCTTTTTGCGCTTCTCGTACACTGCTCGCCTAGGGTTACATAAGGCGCACGGATTTGCGCCTAGGTGCGAGCGCGCTTTTTAAAACCAAGGGTTCAGGTTGATACAAGTCTTTCTCTTTCTTTCTTTTTTAATCAAGAACTGCTAAAATCTATATTTGTAAGCATTATAGTATGTTATACAAAGATGCATGCATACCTTCGGTGACCTTCCACAAGCTTCGCCATATTGCCATCATAAGACGGAACAAAAATATTACTAGCAACCGAAACCATGAAATCAAGAGCCGCCATTTGGGATGAATGATTCTGGAATTGTGTCAGTTCTTCCGGATCCAATAACGTTTCTTTCTTCACCTTTCAAATTACAATAAAATATCAAAACTTTGCTTCAAAAAGACTAATTACCTTAAATACAACCATTTAATTCAAGGAAACATAGGGGAATAACTGGGCCACAAGAATTAAGTTCGGTTACTTACTATTCGAGGAAATGAAGCCCTTAACGCGGCAAGTCTTTTTTCACTGCCGTAAATTTCACCAGAAGCAATATATATTTGTGTGTTTTGGTCAAACCCGAGTGCTTGTAAAATTAATGTTGCCTCCTCAGGTGTAAGAGGACAAAGACCTTGTGATCTCCGTTCTTCCGACACTATGTCTTTTTCTCTCCACCATGGGAACGCATACCTGAAAACAGCAACCGACATAAAAATGGGCGGGTCAGGTAACTGGTCACAAAGGGTTTTTACTACTTGGTCCAGGCCAACCTTTTTTGAGTAACAAAACTGTGAGAACTGGTTGAAATCGCCAGCATCATAGTTGTCAAAAGCGCGCCTAGGCGCAAGGCACAACTAGGCGCACCAAGTGCGCTGCGCCCTGTGAGGCGCGCGCCTAGGCACTGAGGCGCACTATCAGGGCTGATTTTCGGTAAAATTCAGGCTAAAAGTTGCCTAAACCTCTAAAACATCCTACATGAGTTATGAACAAGTCCTAAACGACCCTAAAACATCCTAATGTAGCCCTAAACAAGCCTAAAACATCTCTAAAATCCCTAAAAATTGTATTTTACACTATGCGCCTAATTATAAAAAGCCCTCGTTTTTTATGCGCCTTGAGTGCGCCTAGGCGCTTTGACAACTATGGCCAGCATTACTGAAAACTGTGCCATTAGTATCTTATAAATTGAGATGACATAAAACCATTACCTTAACCGTTTGAGTTCCTCGGCTTCTTCAATGGTGCAGCCATGTGTGCAACCCGAAAACGCCAACATATCCATCTCGTATCTTAAGTGCAATGCCATAAATGGCCCTTTTTCTTGAAGAAGGTGCACCAGTTTATTCCCAAGAGCTTCAATAGAAGGAGTGAACTTTAGTGCCTGGAAATTGGTACGACACCTAAGCTTTTGGAGATGAAATGGAATCCCATTGTTTGCTAATCGTGCATCCGTTCGATTAAAGTGTATCACCTTATGCTTGCTAAAAAGTGGTAAAATCTGCAATTTATAATGAAAAGGTAAAGCAAATCATCAAATAAGATTCAAATATTTTGAAATAAAATTTGTATGATAATTCTAACAATACCAACCTGTTCAAGATAGTATTTTTCACTCGACCAACTGACAGGTGGCATCTGTAACGGTTGGTATCCGTATTTTTTGCTAAATCTCTTTGGTAATCTTTTGACAATCCGGACTTCGTCTCTTAGGGAATCAATGAAGTGTCCGACGTTAAAAATGTCCTCAAAATCACTGAAACAAAACCATCAATCAAACATACTGAAACATGTCCATAAAGACACGATTATTATTAACATTTAACAATATACAAGATTACCTAGGATCAGCCCAGAAAGATGTCTTATCAAGCTCTGGAACAACCAAAGTGAGATTTAAAAGACGAGCAACGGCCACCATGTCACATATCTGAAACGACAAATTGCAGTTGAAATTAAACATAAGTACATAACTGATGTAAGCATGAACTAGATATGAAAGAAAGACAAGACCCACGAACCGCAGCTCTCATTTGATTTAAACCACCGTTACAAGAAACTTTGAGAAACCCGTTACTTATGTAATCCCCTGCACAACAAAACAATTATAATAAATAAAACCCACCCAAACAATGATTGATCTAATTAGCTATTGCATGAAAAAAGGCATAATGATTCATGTTTCAGGTTTCATATTCTTGATTCACTATCATTGTCTTCTATAGAATCTACCATCTCAGTGCAGTACCTACGTAGCTAAAGGCTCAAGGCCCACTCAAGGTGCAAAGGGTGCGCTTGTTGCCTCGAGGCACACTGAGGTGATAGGGTCCTGAGCTGAGGCACAAGTGCAAAGTGCAAAAGCGTGCCGCTTTTTTGTACGAGATGCACCATTTATTTATACAACTTTTTCATTATTCTCGTAGCTAAAATAAGCTTTATATATGATTTAATATATAAACAAGATATTTTTGTACAACCTAAAAAACTATATGTATAAATTCTAACGCACAAAACCTTCCGTGCAAAAAACGCCTAAAGACTCTGCAATCTGCCTTATGCAACCTAAAAAGCTATATGTATAACATCCATGCACTTTTTGCGCCTCAAGGGCGCTTTTTGAACAACTTGCACCTCATCTACGATTCTAGTCAAAACTCAAAAGCAAGAAAGCTTTCTCCTAGGCGCGCCTTATACCGCATGTCCATTCCAGGCCGCATACTTGTTTTCAGTTAGTGCATTAGACTAGTTTAACTACATAGTACAACACTATAATACATCCTAAAAACCAAACACAAACACAACATCTCTTTAAACACTAGCAACATGATACTCACTTGGCGGTGGCATCGTAACAATAACTGTGGCCTCAGAGGACAGTCTAGTGGATACATTAATAGTGTTAAAAACCCCAGTGAAAAACTTTGGATGCCAAAGCTCACCAACAGTCACAAGCTGAACCAAACAAGTCCAAATCAAAATACTTGAACAAACTCTAATAAACCACACTTGTAACCTTGTTCTTTGGATCACTTGACCTGGTAACTTAGCCCACCTCACTACATCTACACTATTGTTTTCAGATCTAACATCCATTTCTGTTCTTCACACCACATCTCTTCTTTATTCTCAAAACATTGCTCAAAAATAATAAAGATCCTACCTTTATTATACCAAATTGGGTTTTTTGGATCAATATGAACCTTAAATCAAATACCCAGATCAAATCTTGAGTTGGGTATTCATAAAATTGCAAAAAGATTCAAACTTTAACCAATGATAATCACCTGGTGTGTAAAAGATTCAAGATTTGGACCAATATGAACCCTAAATAAATACCCTGATCAAATCTTGAGTTGGGTGTTTATAAAATTGTAAAAAGATTCAAACTTTAACCAAATGAAAAAAAAATCAGGAATTAAAGATTTGGATATTATAATGAGGGACATTGAAAGGAACAATAGTCATGAATAAAACTAAATTTGGTGAGATGGGTGTGGATGAATTTACAGAAATAGTGGGAGTGAGAAACAATGATTATTATTATTATTATTGAAAGTGTGACAATTAGGTGGTGGGAAATCACGAGAAGATGAAGATGAATTAATTATATTTATAAAATAATGAAAAATGGAATTTGAACTACCTAACTAATATGATTAACAAGGGTTAAATGTTTTTCAAATGTTGAAGATTGTTTTATTAGTGTGTTTCGGATGCTCCACTAAAATATTTTTAACTTCACTAACATCATGTGTAATGAGCATTAGGTATGTATGATTGAGTTTGATAACGTCCTCGATACCGTCTCCCTAGGCATTATAGGAGTATGAAGAAAGAGGGGTATTTTTAGTATAATATTCAAAAAGGAGAAAAATAAGGAAAGTAATTACTAAGGGTGCATTAAAAAAGAGGTTAGTCATTACAGATTCTTTAAAGAGGCATTATGATGATGATGTGATGAAAAATGCCTCTTAGAGGGCATTAACCATTACCCATGGTCTAAAATACAACTGACAAAAATATAAATTATTCATCGGGTTGGGTTATTCTACAAAGGCTATAAAAAATGAGAAGGGTGAGAAGGATACAAAAAACACAATAGATCATCAAATTTGACACAATGAGCCACAAAATATAACACAGTGCCAAAAAATATAACACAATGCTGAAGAAAAAAGACACAATGAATTGAAAAAATGACACAACGATGAAAATAAGAAAAAGACACAATGGTACATAAAAGACACAATGATATAACGCGTATTCTAAAAACTACAAGCTAAAACCCCAAAAAAACGAAGACCTAAAAACTAACGACGTAGAGTTCGATAAGACGATTCCAATGCCGCTTGAATGAGTTCAATCGGAGTCCGTTTGATACCCTTCCTACGACTTCCTATTTTTCTTTCACTGTGTATTTGATCCTAACCCTTATTCATCAGCTAAAATAAAAAAATCATATCATGTAAAACTTTTTCAAACTTTCTAAAATATATATTCCATACTGTTGGCAGATACAACAAAACAAATAAATCAAAAGTAGTAAGAGTAATTATATTTAGGATAAGATATAAAAATGAAATTAACTTAAAATACATATTCATCCATTAAAATCATTTAAATCAAGTATCATTCATTTTGAATCTTGACATTAAGTTTCTTCTAAAGCCTAAATATTTAACGTGTAGTGTATAATTATTAAATACGAAAGTAACCAAGCATATTTAATTTTGTGTTAAATCAAATATTAAAAACTAATATGGTTTGATTTATTTTATTTTATTTGTTTAGAAAAAATATGAAAGTCTCACAAGAGCTTAACTAATTACATTATGTTACTACTAAATTGTAACAAATATAGTTTTAAACCTAAAGTGAATGATCAAATTATTACAATAGGTTAATTTAAAGTACACGATTTAAATTCAAATTAATAGCATATAAATACATTATTTAAAAAAAATCAATATTTTTTTAAATAATGTTTACTTCGTTTAGTTAATAAACATTTTCAAGGTATGTCCAATAATTTATCTTCTAATTTTGCATTAAAATATAATTATATTAGTTGATTTATAAAAACATGGTTTAAATATATTAAATTGGATTTTGATAATTATATATTTATAGTGGTAACAAAGATTATTAAAAATGGAATGAATAAGGATTATTAATTAAATAAAGTACAAATTAAAATAGTGTTATTGTTTAAATATAAAATGAGAGATTTTATGAGGGAGTGTCATGTGTCCCTCCTGTGTTTTCTTTTATTAATATAGATATATTATTATTATTATTTTGTATGAACTTTGGGGGAAAATGGTGTGAAAGGAAGATCTAATGTAGTGAAAGTGACAAGAGATAGCATTGTACAAATTTGCAATTGATAGGCCATACAAATCTAGGAGTGTTTGGACTATATTTCAATTAAACACTAAAAAAGTATGAAGTTAGAATTTCATAGGACATGAATTATTGATTATTGAATATATATATATGAAAACAATCAGAGTTTCATGGGGTCTTGATTTCATGGGGCGTGAATAATTAATATATGTGAAAATAATAAGAATCTTTTAAAGTTTTCTAGCTATGTTATGTTATGGACAAAAATTTTCTCTTCCATTTCTTTCTCACAAACTATAATACAGCCCTACCTCTTATGGTGTGATAATAAAGGTATAGCGGTTCTAAATGAAAGGTTGAGTGTTCAAGGCTCATAAGAGGCAAAACAATGATGTATTTAAAAGGGGATGTAAGAAGAGGTGTAAAAAATTGTGAAGAAATTAGCCGTTTAAAAAAATAATACCGTCTTTCATGGACTCTATGTGGCCATAGATGCTGTCTTCTTTCTCTCATGTTTTTGTTCTTACACGTTACTAGATTTTCCTCCATCCTTGTCTATGTTGCATTTATGGGAGTCGACTGACCCATATTATATGAACTATAAGAAAACGATGTTATTAAATATATGGAATAAATAAGGAAATTACATAAAAACATAAGGTAATATTTATAAAACTGACCGAATTCGTTTCACAAATTTAGTTTTTTTTTTAATCGGCTAAGGACATCATCTCGGTACCCCCGTTTCGAATCCCCTTTCCGCATCGTCCATAAGAGCATAAGCCCTTTCAACGTCAAGGGGTGTATTTTTGCAGGCCCTAGGATTCGAACCGTGTACCTCTCCCGAGCGGAAACCTCCCTAAGGAGTAAACCCTCTCACCTCTCCCCAACTGAGCTAGGGGTCATTGGCAATTTCACAAATTTAGTTACTTTATACGTTGAGAGAATACATTACATTTGTAATGTATAGGGTTGGCAATTTAGACACAAACACGATAACCTGAAATGAATCTACATGATTTTAACAGGTTTCGTGTCTATAACAGGTCGACACGTTAAGACCTGTTTATTTCGTGTCGTGTTCGTGTTTATTTGTTTCGTGTTCGTGTCTTATCATGTTCGTGTCTTAACAGGTCTTATCGTGTTTCTGATCGTGTATTGTTGTGTCTTATCGTGTCTTGTCGTGTTAACCTGTTTTACTAGTGTTTCTTATCGTGTCTTATCGTGTTAACCTGTTATACACATATTCGTGTTCATGTTTAAAAAAAATGGCACGATAAGATTTCGTGTCGTGTTCGTGTTTACAGGTTTCGTGTTCGTGTCTTAACATGTTCGTGTAAGCTGTTATGCCAGCCCTAGTAAGACCCACCGTAGTGGTGGCGTTTTTAGGCGTGATGGGCAAAAATTGCGCCCCCCACACCATTACAGGGGACGTTATTTTTTAAAAACTGGTTTCGCGTTATTTGTATAACGCTAGTGGGGGGTTTGACCGGCCAATCAGGAGGGCCACGTGGCAAGGTGAATAAATCAACATTCAAAAATTCGACCGTTTAATTTGAACGGTAATATTATCTATTTTTACTATATATATATACACAAACACACACTTCAAACATTTAAAAAACACACTACACAATCAACACAAACACGCTACAACTTTATAAAAACTACACTACAAACACACTACAAACCAGCTATGGGTGGTGGCTTTCCAAATGACCTTGTCGAGCCTTCGAATCTCCTGCGAAACGCTCGCCGGAGACGTTGTGCACCTCCTCAACAAGTGTTTTTTTCTTCTCCCCCTCCTCCTCAACAAGTGTTTTTTTTTTCTCCCCCTCCTCAACAAGTGTTTTCTTCTCCTCCTCCTTCTCCTCAACAAGTGTTTTCTTTTCCTCTTCCTCCTCCTCAACAACTGTTTTTTTCTCCTCCTCCTCCACGTGTCTCCAACCCCGTCCCCTCCATTCCTCCACTCCTTGGCTACACTCCCACACACCCTGATGCTGATTTCACCACAGAGTAGATTGTGTGGTGCGTAGATTATGTTATGGCTGAGAGAGGATTGGGGTGTCTACAGTTTGTAGATAGATAATTTAGAATTATCTAGTGTTTAAATAAGTAATTTAGGAATATGTAATGTTTAAGTTAATATTACTTGTAACTTTTATTTTTTTAATATTAGTTGTAACTGTTTTTTTTAATATTAGTTGTAACTTTTTTTTTTAATATTAGTTGTAATTTTTTTATATTTATTTGTCTTTTATTTTAATTATTTTGAGTTAAAAGATTAAAAAAAATGATAAAATAAACAGCCAATCAGAAACAGTGGCATTATAAATAACCCCCTATCACTACACCCTTTTTTCGCTGATTCAGCTGTCACATGGAACAATCAGAATGACCCTCTCTCGAATGGGCGACCGAAGACAAAGTAACCGGAGATCTGGCAAGGAGGAAGAGGTACGATCATCACCATCCGGCTTTATCAAGTACTACGTCACGAATCTTCCAGATGGATGTAGTGGTGCTGATTTGGAGCGACTCATCAAGGATCATGCGGAAGTTTCAAATATCTATATCGCTCGGAAAAGGGATAAAACAGGCAGGAGATTTGGCTTTGTTACGTGCAAGGTTACCAGAAACAAAGAGGTTTTCGATGATTTGATGCAAAACTTATGGATGGGATCTTATAAGTTACGGACTAACGTCGCTAGATTTACAAGTAATGAAGAATTTTCTCTGAAAGACACGACTTTTCCGCCATTACCAAAGGCTTCAGCCCCTTTGGCTAATAAGGATGGTGAAGTTAGACAGAATGTATCAAGTATACAGAGCGGTTCCTTCAAAGAGAGGGTTACGGGTTATAAAGAGTACACGGTGGAAGAAAAGGTTATCACTATTTCGGATGTCATTAATGAGTTCAGTGATTCTCATGGAAGGGCCTTGGTGGTTACAGTGTTTGATGTAGATGGGTTGAAGAAGATTCCGGTGATGGTTAAAGATTTCTGCAATAATGTGGCGAAAATTCAATATTTAGGCGGTCTATCGGTGGTTATTTCTTTCCCTTCAGACGAAGCGACTGAAAGTAGCAGGATTAAGTTTCTTCTTCAAACCAATGTTATTCAGTCGGTGGTTGTTTGGAGAGGACAATCTTTTCCGTTTGAACGGATAGCTTGGTTGAAGATACAAGGTTTACCTATGAATGTTTTATGCAATGAAACTTTAAATTCGATTGGGGCCATGTTTGGTAAGGTGATTCATAAGGCCAATATTAATAAGGATGACAAAGATTTGTCTCATGATTATATCGCGGTACTACTCGGTGATGGTAAGCGAGTTATGGAGGAAGTAGTCGTCCAATGGAGAAGACGGAAATTTCGTGTCTGGGTTATGGAAGAAATTGGCGAATGGATCCCAGATTTTTTATTTCGTAGCCTACAAGATGAAGATATTAATGGCGAAGAAAAGAGCTCTGGCGATTCTCCGGCGACGGTGAGAGACGAAGCAATCAATGATGCAGTTATGGAAAGTCCACAATCTTTGCATGGCAATAATGATAATTCAAATTCACTTAATGTGAATGCCGAAAATCACTCCACACAATCGGGAGTTTTTTTGTCTGGGGAATTTCAAACTTTGGAGGATTGGAAAAAAAATAACAACTCTTCTAAGGAATTTGCAGTTGGGGTGGACCTGGGCCAGGTTGGGCTGCAAAAAGCTTTCTTGGGCCAAGGTGCTACGATGAGTAATAATAAACTTCATAAGAAGAAGGCATTGCAAACTAAGTCCAAACTGATTTCCATAGATGAAAGGCCCAATAACAAAAGACAAAGACTTGATATTGATCCTGCTGGGCTGGACCCTTTTGGTCTTGACGTTTTAATTGGTATAACCAATCATGAAGTGACTATGAAAAAAGATAAGGAGCAGGGGACTGATACCTCTACATCGACACAACTCAGAGAAAAAAAGGAGTATACAACAGAGGGCGGCGATAAAGATAAAGAGATTGATTTGAATTCACAGCCTCAGACCAGCGAGCAACCATCTTTGATTGTGATAGATATTGAAGAACAGAATGCAATTAATGATGCTGAACAATTGATTAGAACTGAATTGGATGCCACGCTTAATATGGGGAACAATTTGGGGGTTAACCTGAAGAATCATGAGGATTTACTTCGGAAAGCTGTTGAAATCGAAGGAACACAGCAAGGTAGATCATGAATTTTTTAAGTTTAAATGTTAAAGGGATTGGGGATGATGGGAAAGCAAGATGGGTTAAAAGACTAAAAGATAAAAATGATGTTTCTTTTCTGGCAATTCAAGAAACTCAATTGGCCTGTTCTGACGCGGCTCTTTTGAACCGTATTTGGGGTAGAAAAGGTTTTGAGTATGATAAGGTTGACGCTAATGGGAGATCGGGTGGTCTCATAAGCGTTTGGGATGAGAAGGTTTTTTGTAAAAGCATGTCCATTTTAAAGCAGAATTTTATTGTGTCTGTTGGTTCTCTTGTTTCGGATAATACTCCAATGAATATTGTTAATGTCTATGGGCCTCAAAATGTTGTGCAAAAAAGGCGCCTTTGGGAGGAGTTAACTGAAGTTATTCAATCGAATATGGGGTTATGGGTATTGCTTGGCGATTTTAATGTGGTTAGATTTCCAGACGAGAGGAGAAATTCGAAATTCAATCCGGTTAGCTCGGGGGATTTCAACAACTTCATTGATTCGGTGGGGCTTAGAGAATATAAAATGAGAGGTTATAACTTCACTTTTATGGTTGGTAATGAAAAAGGTTACAAGCTGAGCAAGATTGATCGAGTTCTAGTAAGTCAAGATTTTTTAAATAGATGGCCGCAAGCTGTGTTAAGATCATTGAATAGAGAAAAATCGGACCATTGCCCATTGTTGCTTACAATTGTTAACTCGAATTTCGGACCAAAACCTTTTCGATGGTATAACTCGTGGATGGAAAGAGAAGGGTGTGAAAGTTTGATTATTGAAGAGTTAGATAACTTTACGCTCTCTGGTAGTCCGGATTTCGTCATTTCTAATAAATTTTCGAAGCTTAGAAAGGCTCTCAAAGCGTGGTGGGAGGACACAAAAAATAAAGAAGAGGCCGATTTACAGAATATGCAAGCTGATCTAATCAAATTGGAAAGAAAAATGGAGGTTGATGTTTTGGAAGAGGATGAAGTTTGGATATATGAAGAATGTAAGAAAGGCATTGATTTTTTCGAGCATGTTCGAACCATGGATCTGAAACAAAAATCACGGATTAGATGGGCGACAAGTGGAGATGAAAATTCATCATTCTTTCATTGTGTGGTGAATGGGAGAAAGGCGAAGAATAACATTCCGGGTCTCATGATCAATGGTGCTTGGGTGACAAAGCCGAATCTGGTAAAGAAACATGTATTTCAATTTTTTCGTTCTTTGTTTTCTGCTGATTGTGCAGGAAGACCAGACATGTTACTCGATAACATCAGGAAACTGAATGCTGAAAACAAAGCTGAATTGGCAGCCGAGTTCTCCAAAGATGAGATTAAAAAAGCTGTCTTTGAATGTGGTAGTGATCGAGCGCCAGGTCCGGATGGCTTCAACTTCTCTTTTTTGAAGCAGTTTTGGTCATTTTTTGAAGATGATTTCTTCAATTTATTTGCTGAGTTCTTTCGTACGGGTTGTATTAATCACGGTTACAGTGCGGCGTTCATCACTTTAATCCCCAAGATCAAAAATCCTATTGGTTTATCGGACTATAGACCCATCACCTTGATCGGTATTATTTCCAAAGTTATTTCTAAGGTGTTGGCAAATCGGATCAAGAAAGTTATGAAAGTTATTATTTCCGACACACAAAGTGGTTTTCTATCGGAGCGGTTTATTTTAGACGGGCCCTTAATTATCAATGAATCTTTATCTTGGCTGAAGAAAAGAGGAGAAAAAGCGTTTTTGTTCAAGATAGATTTTCAAAAGGCTTATGATAATGTTGACTGGTCGTTCTTGCTTTCTATTCTGCGGCAAATGAATTTTCCGGACCGATGGTGTATGTGGATAGATGGAGTATTGAAATCCGCTAGATCTTCGGTGCTCGTTAACGGCTCTCCTACTTTCATTTTTCAATGTGAAAAAGGCTTAAGGCAAGGTGATCCTCTCTCGCCGTTTCTTTTCCTTATTGTTATGGAAGCATTTTCGTGTTTGATTCATAAGGCTTCGGAGGTCGGTAGTTTCGATTGTTTTTCTCTTGGTGCTAATGGGCCGAAAATCTCCCACTTGCTTTACGCGGATGATGCTCTCATCATGGGAAGGTGGTCTATAGAAAATTTCAAAAATATGCTTCGGATTCTCCGCATATTCCACCTTTGTTCGGGGCTAAAAATCAATCTTCACAAATCAAGCATTTTTGGTATTAATAGTTCCGAAGAAGAGACTAGGGAGTTGGCCGATTTATGTGGTTGTCATCTTGGGAGTTTTCCTTTTGACTATCTCGGTATTAAAGTCGGCGCCAATATGAATAGAATCCGGAATTGGGATATTGTTATTGACAAATGCAAGTCGAGATTGAAACTTTGGAAGGCCAAATATCTTTCTATTGGTGGAAGACTTATTCTCTTAAAATCGGTCTTGTCTAGTTTACCAATTTATTATTTATCTCTTTACAAGGCGCCGGTTAAAGTGATTGATAATATAGAGAGCATTATGAAGCGTTTTTTATGGGCGGGTGATGAGAATATCAAGAAAATCCATTGGGTTTCTTGGGATATTGTCACCACGCCTAAAAAAATGGTGGTTTGGGTGTGGCGAAGTTATCGGAGGTGAACTTGGCACTTTTAGTCAAATGGGTTTGGAGATATAGAAAGGAATCTCGAAGCTTATGGAGACAAGTGATTGATAGTATTCACAAATCCAATAAAGCTTGGAGTGTTCTTCCTTGTAACACCTCTTTGGCTGGAGGCTGGAAATCTATAGTAAGCCATATTAATAAGATGGAGACGCAAAATAATCTTATTAATGCTCATTTAAAGGTTATGGTTGAGAATGGGGTCGATACAAGATTTTGGCTTGATAGGTGGCGAGGGAATACTCCTTTTAAGGATGCTTTTCCCAATCTTTTCAGGTTAGTGGTAGATAAATCAGCCTCTGTTGCTATGGTTTGGTCCTCGGACACAGAGCCGATAGTCTGCAGGTGGAGGAATAGCCCGGTTTCTGGGGTAGAACAACAGGAGATGTCTCAGATGCTGCTGTCTCTGCAAGGGCTGCAACTATCTCAGAATGCCGATGTTTGGAAGTGGGTTCCAGGTTCGAACGACAGTTACACAGTTGCTTCTTTCAGACGCAATTTGATTCTACGCAGGCTGCAAAACAGAGAGTTTCACATGAAATGGATTCGATGGATCCCTTTAAAAGTTAAGATCTTTGTTTGGAGGCTAGATATGGACAAGATTCCTACCCGAGAGGCGCTTCGCAAGCGAAATGTATCGGTTCAGAATGGTTTCTGTGCGTTTTGTGAGGCTGATTTGGAGTCATCGTTGCATTTGTACACAGGTTGTGGCTGGACATTCGGGATTTGGTCGGCTATTAGCGCTTGGTGTAGAATCGGCCCCTTCTTCGCTTTTGACATCAAAGATCTTTTGACTCTAGAGCAAAGGAATAGCAACAAAAAAGCGAAAAATATCATTCAAGGTATCGTCATGATAACGATTTGGGTTATTTGGATTGTTAGGAACGACAAGATTTTTAATAATAAAGAGGCTAAGATCATCGATGTTATAGCTAGGGTAAAGTCTCTTTCGTTCCTTTGGTTGAAAGCTAGAGGTAGATTTAATAGTTTAGTTTGGAGAGATTGGGCGTCTTATCCCTTGTATATGTTGTAATGTTTTTGTTGCGCCGGCTCTTGTTTTAAGGCCCGTGTGCGTTTTTTAATGAAGTTCACCTTTCAAAAAAAAAAAAAAAAAAAAAAAAAAAAACATGGAACAATCAGAAAAGGAAGCGTTATAAATAACCCCCTCCACTGAGTAAGTTGTTGCAAGTTCCAAAACAATAACTGAGTTCACTTTATTCACACTTTTTTTGCACATGATTTTCATAAACAAATAAATAAAACAGGTTATTTATACATCACCCCTTTAAATACGTTGAGAGAATTTTAAACACTAGAAAGATTCTCTCTAAAGACGTTGCTTTAGATGGAAAAAATGACAGAAGGGGACCTGCTATGATTAAATTACAAAATTAATTAAGGTCATCTGTCCCCATTTCGAACTTTGACTTGAAAACACTTGTTTAATTTCAAAATTATTAATTTAATCACCACTTCTAAGACTATATGGTGTGCCTCCCTTTTCCCCCAACTCCCCCAAGTGCCACATCAGCGCCACATCATTTCCCCCATTTTCTCCCCCAAAGTTTGGAAATGGTATTCCCCTAATTCCCCCACTCCCCCTTCATTTTTTATTGGATAAAGATTGATTAAAAAGAAAAAAAGAAAAAAAGAAAAAAAATGGGCCAATCACATGACAAGGGGAGAAGGGGGAAATTTCACCGAAGGCACCGAATTTTTTTAGGGGGGGGCGGTGTTCCCGATCGGGGAGTTGTCCACCTCATGTCCCCGACCCCCTTCCCCGAGGGCACACCATTCAGCCTAAGATCATAATGTGTCAGGTCTGATTTGGTGGTAATTGTATTTTTGAACGGCTGATTTGGTGGTAATTAAAATTAATCAAATCACTACTCCCAACAAAAGTACGGTTGTATACAATAACAACAATAATAATTAATTTGCAAAGACTTGTATTCCCGAATTTACGTACGGAGAGAAAAGAATAAAAATATACAAGAATAGTTTGATTGTGTTTTAGAGATATATTTTTAGACTAAAATACAAAAGGGTGGTATGTTTGGTAAGAAGCTTTTAGGAGTTTCAAGCTTATAAGAAAAAACTTTTACTCAATAGAAAGACTTGTTTGGTTGAAGAGCTAGAATCTTTTAAGTTAAGAGAAAAAGTTCTATAGTGAAAAGTTACTACTACTAGCTTTTAAGGCTATGAGGTGTGGTCACCCTTCCCCCTTCTTTTCCCCTTGTCCATGTAAGCGCCACGTCATTTCCCCCCTCCCCTCCCCCAAACAAGGGAAATGGTTCCCCCTTCCCTTTTTTATTAATTTCATTTTTATTTATTTTATAAATTAGATTTTCATTAAAATATTTTTTTCATTAAACATAAAATAAATTACATAGAAATTTAAAAAAAAACGAAAAATACAATAAAAACCCGGAAATAAATAAAAAAAACCATCAACTAAACGCTCCTCCAAGCCATTTTTTGGCGATTTTGTCTTTTATTTTCGCCGCCACCGCACGTTCCGTTTCATCAAGGCCAATTCGGTTGTTTCCTGTCTCGCCATTTCCATTTTGAGGCGTTCCCTTTCCAACTCTAGCCTCGCCAAGTCTCTCGCCGCGGCGTCTTCTTTGTCCTTCCTTTCCATCTCTAGCCTCGCCAACTCTCTCGCCGCCGTTTCTTCCTTCTCCTTCTTTCTTTCCAAGTAGCGATCCGTTTGCTCTTGTTTAAAATCGTTAAAAATTTTTAGCAACTCTTCAATTTTTTCCACCGCCTTGTCTCTCGATCCGTGGCCGGTATCAACACCCTTGCCTTTTGAGGCCGCCGCTTTCTTGGCGCGGTCCCTACCAATCGGCCTCTCACTCTCACTTGGTGGAGCCTCGTCTTCAAACTCCGAGTCGTCGTTTATGTTGATAGTACAACGAGCATCCGACCCACCACCGCTATAACTCCCTGTTGCGCTCGTTTTAGACCTCTTCGCTTGTTCCACCTCATTAGGCACCGGTTTGAACTTTTCACACTTCGCCAAAATCTCATACGCTTTCATGTACCCAAACGCCTCGTGCTTGTCGGTGTATGCTTTAAGAGCCACCTTCAACACATTCTCATCACTTTGCCCGGACGCACGATTATTCCAGGCTCTTTGATAAAAACCCCCAAAAGCTTGACATTTTGTCATCAAGTCCCGACACTTGGTACTCACGGAGTGAACCCGACAGTATTCTTCACGTTGTAACAACTTGAAAAATTCTTAACAACTTGGTTCCAAAACCCGTCTTTTTTCCGATTAGTTGCTACAATTATATAAAAAAAAAGTTAGTTTTTATAAAATATTAAAAACGAAATTTTTTTAAAAAAAATATATACATATATATATATACGAAACATTTATAAAAAAAAATATAAAATTTACCTAGTATTGGGTCCGTAGAAGCGATAACCCAAGTTTGTGCTAGCGCCTCCAACTCGATGGGATTCCAAGGAATGGAATCGGCCTTGGTACTAGGACCGTCATCTTTGGCCCGTTTTTTCCCCTTTTGACGGTTTTTTTGCTTGGGGCCGGTTTGGTTTCGGGTTGGGTTTCGGGTATGTGATCATCGTGCGAGGCCAAAGAAACAAAATCGTGCTCGTGTTGTGTTTGTGTTTCGGGTATTGGTTGCCATTGAGGTGGTTGCATTTGAGGTGGATGCATTTGCCATGGTTGTTGTTGAAATTGCCATGGATTCAAAGGGGCGTTAAACGCGCTAAAAGATAGTGGTTGAGTCGCGGGAGTACCGGGTGTGTTAGGAAATCCGAACGGGGGTTGGTTTGAGGGGTTACCGGGTGTGTTAGGGAAGAAAGGACGCCTTGGATCCATGAAGATTTTTATAAAATCTTTTATAAAAATGTAGAAGTGTATAAAAATGGTGGAAAGGTGTATAAAAATTGTGGGGTATTATGGGGTAAAATGTGGGGTTGGTTTGTTATTTAAATAGGTGTGAAAAAAATATATATTTTTTTTATAAAAAAGCAACGGTCAAAAGAGAAAGCAACGTTACAATTTTTAAATTTGCATTGGAATTCGCGTCGGTGACTTCGGTGGATTGATGCCGTTTTTGCCGACCTCTCATCAGGGGGGCGGGGCGGTGTTCCCCGTCGGCATGGGGTGCCAACTCACCTGCCGATGCCCTCCCCCGACCCCATACCCCTCAGTCTAAGAAAAAACTTTACTAGCCACAAACTTTTAATTAGTAAATGACACAAATACCCATTCTATTTTAAAAACAAAATAAAAACCTTCCTTACAACCTTTTAATTATTCTCATTTTGGTCATTTTATACATTTTATTAAAAACTTCAGCTACTCTGCCAAACCATAGTTACCAAATTCGCTCAAACAGGCACGAATTCCGTATTGGATCGTGCTGTACCCAAACGGAATTCGTTGCGTACCGGATCGCCTTTGGTACGCGACTGCAATCGGACGGTACGGTGCTCCCGTTTGAACTTCCAATCGTTCCGATCGTTGTTGCATATGTTAATTGGATCGATTGATTGAAACGGAAGACGACTTTTGACCCCGGTGTTGTGCCTTATTTTGCCAGAAAGTGTGTGTATGAAGAAGAAAGGGATTTGTCATTTGAGGGAGAGTTGACCGGTAAAAGAGTGTGTATGAAGAAGAAAGGAGAACGACAACTTTTTTTGGTATCTAGGGTTAAAAAGTTTAAGAATATTAACATTTAACCCCTCAATCTTTTAATACTTAACATTTAGTCCATAAACCTTGTAATTTTAACATAAAAGGTGTAAAATTAGTTTGTATATTTAAACATGGACCCCCACTTTCTTCACTACTTTACATTTGGTAGTTATACTTATAAATGTATACATAAAAAGTATAAAATTAACATTATATTACTCTATATAATATAAATTATAAATAGCTATTTTTTATATTTTTAAAATGTTCTACTACCTTATCGCTATACCGTACCGGACTACATGGTACACCGTACCGGTTCGTACCGAAATGAGCCTACCCCCTCCGTACCGAATACGTCAGCTCTAGCGAATTGCGTACCCGAACCTCGTACCCGTACCGGAGCGAACCGCGATTTAGGTAACTATGTTCCAAACACCAAAATATATTTAAAAAGCTTCCAGCTACCAGCCTCCAACTAGTTTTGCCAAACATACCCTAAGAAGAGTGGTGGCGTGGGTTACCCAAGCAAAAAACACCACCCCCTATTTTGGGTGAGTGGGGCGTTGCCCTTTTAGCGTGGGGTAAGGTCGGGCATGCGGGAGGGTTTGGTGGTGAAGTGAAGCTTTGTGATTAGAGATTTTTTTTAATAAATAAATAGAGTAAAGTACCAAAACTGTTCCTGTGGTTTGGATCAATTGTCACTCCAGTCCAAACTTTTAAAAATTGTTTGAACAGTCTTTGACTTTTGAGAAAATAGGTAAAAACAGTCCAATGACTTAACCCAGTTAACTTTTTGACATTAAGTTAGGGGCAATTTGTTCAAATCAGGGACAAAGTTAGATGGGGAAGAAGCCAACTGGGGAAGAAGATAAATTTGCCCCTGATTTGACCAAATTGCCACTGACTTAACGTCAAAAAGTTAACTGGGTTAAGTTCTTGCACTGTTTTGGCCTATTTTTTCAAAAGTCAGGGACTGTTCAAGCAATTTTTAAAGTTTAGACTGGACTGGCAAATTGGCCAAAACCACAGGGACGGTTTTGGTAATTTACTCAAATAAATCACTTTTAAACATTTAAAACCCAAGCCCCTTCAGTTCCCTCTCTTTTGGGGGCTTGAGTTTTCAACCCTGCTCTTGCCACATAATAACTCATGCCTCCAACCCAAAACCCCACTCTGCTCGCTCTTAAAACTATCTGTTGTGGCTCAAGGTGAGCCAAAACTTTATCATATCAATGTTGACAACTGGCACAAACGTGCCACTGGCTAAAGGCTCAATCCTGCTCACTTGATCCTGTTGTGGCTCAAGGTGAGCGGCCCATTTTTTAAAACATTAATATATAAAAAAGCATTAATATTTTACATAAAATTATAAAACATTACATTAAATTAAAAAAAAAAAGACATTACACTAAAAAATTAATCTAAAAAAACCATTGCAATATAAATACTAACGTAAGGCTGAGGTTGAGCGTAACATTTGCCATGCCGAAACATGATGAATGTCATGCCTAACCTCAGAAAGATACTCAACGTGAGTAAAAGCTAGAAGCACGTCTTCTATTTTGTCAGGGAGATCCCTAGAGACTTTTTTATACGTTATTTCAAAGTTTTTACACTTTGTTTTGAGAACCCCGTACTTGTGGGGGATTGAATCACAAGTACGTTTGGTTCCTCCAATAAGGTTGCCAAACTCGACTAGCACTTCAAACATCACGACTCGTCGACGCGCCTGGAATTGATTGTACGCAAAATGATGTTCTAAGTTTTAACAATTGTGTGGTACAAGTTATCAATCATTACATTTGGTGTAAGCATGTGACTTTTTCAATAGTAATCCTAATCAAGCATCTTTTCTAGCATGCCTTTTTTTTTTAAAAAAAATAATTTTATATATAGTGCAACTTATTTTTTAAGAACATGATAACCAAGGATTTGTAGCCCTCGGTTATTCTCCTCTACATTCACCAAATTTGAAATTGGAGTTTTTGTTTCTTTTTTTTTTCAAAAAAATATTTATTTATGTGCGTGATGCAATGATGAACATATGCACTTTTAAGGGTGTGTATGGTTCGATTTAGTTCAGTTCATTTATTAGCCTTAATCAAAACCGAAGTCATTGGTTAATTGATCTTACTAATCAATTGGTTAATTGGTTAGGTTTATTGGGTTAATTTTCAATTCGGTCCAATTAATTTTGGTTAATAACCAAAATCAAACTTTTACTTAAATGTTTGCTTAGGTATAAATACAAGAAATTGAGGTATAAAAGCTATATATATATATATATATATGTGTGTGTGTGTGTGAGAGAGAGAGAATGCATGAAAGGTTTGTGTCACACCTCAACCCATAACAGGTTGACGTGTCATTAATACATACACAAAAACCAAACACAACCCATAATAAAATTATAAAATCCGAGTTGACAATGAAGTCTTGAAACAAATGAGAGGAAAATAAGTCTCAATTTATTCAATTACTGAAAAGAAATAAAAACGAAAAAGTTTGTTTCGGTTTCGTTAATTTTAGTTTCGTATGCTTTCGGTTTAGCTTTAGTTAATGATTCAATTATTCTTCACCCCAAGACATTGTCAATCAGATATTAACTTTTTTAATTAAAAAAACTATAGAAATACTATATATATACATACTATATTATAATGCATGCGGGAGGGGTAGTTTAAGATACCCAAAAGTTAAGAACTTTATTTTCATTAACAACTCTAAAATGAGGGTAAAATAGTCATTCAAACACTTTTACAATTTACTACTTCATTTTAGTTACTTTAATTCCCTCATTTTTAGTTAGTAGTTACACTTTTCTTCCCTACAAAATTATAATTTTTTTATTTAAACCTATCATAACTTTTAAACTATTATGTTTATAAACACTCGAAAATACCATAACGACTTGACTCATTTTTGTCGACGTTTCGATGTTTGGCTTATTCAATATCGACGTGTAGATTGAAATGTACAAGAAAGAAATGCGTTATGTACAAGTGATTATTGCATTGAATATTTAACCGAAAGAATCTAAAATAAACGAATATTTATTAATAAACTAAAAGAATCCATATTTCACCTGCAGCGAAATCCTTTTTATAAGCTAAAACTTTAAAATATGTAACTAATATTTTTATAAGATACATTCCATTAATGCAGAAGTAAACATAAAGCAGTTAACACGTTGTTTAAGAAGAAAATATTATAAAGCTTGACATTAAAATAAAACTAAAATGTAAGTGAAATTTGGATTACAAATCAACATAATTTGGATGGAATTATAGGACTTATGCATGTTTATTGTTAATGTGGATGTTGAATCATAACACCATTTCATGACCAAGTAAAACTCAAAATCGTAAAATTGAAGTTGGTTCTAAATACTTTCCGCTTAGTAATGAAAAGTTCACATTAATGATCAATCAAATGCAACGATTCAAAAAAACTAAACAGGGCACTCAAAATCTACAGACCAGCTCTGGTGATTATTAAAATATGATAATGTTGACGTTATGGTTCATCCTTGCTTTGGTAGACAAATAATTTGTCACATGGTAACAGTACTGTAATACAAGCCTAGGCTCTAAGAATGCTTTCACATTTGCTACCGGTAGCTTCAATTATAGTATCCTATTTAAATAATCAACATTAATAGTATGTGCATATGTATATGGGTATGCATGCATATATTAATAGGTATGTACATATACATATAATTAACTAAAAGAAATCTCATTAAACTTTTAAATATACATAATTAGCTAAATATATAAAACTTTAAAATAATTAAGTTTAGAAATGTAAGGATGCATATTAGATGTTAACTGTAGGTAAATTTCTTTTAAAAATCTCGGATGCACCAATTCAACAAAAAACACCTAATGCATATTATATATCCATGTGATATTAACATATATATTAATAAAAATAAAGCTTCATAATTTGAAGGGGTTCTTTTAACAAGTTTAAAAATAAAATAAAAGATAAAAGCACTGAATTCGGTATTCACAGAAAACATAATAACTATTTTAGACTTTAGTCAAAGATAAACAAAATCTTATAATTTAAAGGGGTGAGAAAATCATGAATTTTAAAATTTAAACTATATACTAACATACTAAAGTTTATTCTAGAAATACATAATAATGCACACCTATTTCACTTGCTAAAATATTTAAGCATGGATCTAAATCTGAATAAAATGTTGAAACTTCTAAGGTTGGTTTTTTGTTAGTTTATTGTTTCATTCATCCTATTTTACTAATTATACCTTTTTATACATAACTTAGTCATTTAAATGTTAGCTTCTTGGTTTTGCAGATTCATCTAGATGGAAATATACAGAAATGAACAAACCAATAGCCATACAAGCGTCTAAAGTAGTGTCTCAGGTTGTATTTATTAATGTTTACTTTTTAATATTTACATGGTTGTTATTTTATGTGGTATATTGTATGTGTTTTATTACAGGATAGTGGTGATAATAGTGTTAAGATTATTTGCTATGATACAATGTTTAGTCCCTACAAATATGATCTTCAATGTGAATTTAGTGAAGAGGCGATATCAATATTTATTTCATCATCTATTAACTTTGTGATTAAATATTTTTAATGTTTTAAGGATCAGATGCATGAAATTAATAGGAAGAGATCCAAGAGACTCTCTAAATGGAAACGGAGTCAAGTTATTGATCTAGACAGTTCTGATGAAAATGGCAAAGAAGACGTATTCGATGATACTGCAGATTCAAGCACTAAACTGAAAACTCCATTTAAGATACTCCAGGTGTCAATTCAGATTGCAACAGATTTCATGGAGTTTAATATTATATGTTTCTTTAAAAGTTGCGTTATTTTTACTATTGTATTTTATTTTGTTCATTTCAATAACTTTTCATTTAATATAGTCATTTATGATATGATTTTTTTTTTCATCTTAATTATCAAGTTGACTTTGTAAATCAGCAACAATAAAATAAAAATGTAACACCCTAAACCAATTTACAGAAAAACGTGCAGCGGAAATACCAACCAAAAAATTTATTTCTTTTAAAAACAACCTTGGATATTTATAACCCAAGTCTACTAAGCATTTTAGGTATTACATCTTTTAAATATATTTTATCACATTAAACATGACCCATCTATATCACGTTATAGGGTCGTGTCCTCGTACAATCCGCCTCCTTGCTCGATCTCCATCCTTTCCTTACTCTATTAGGTAGACAAGACAACCTGCGATCACCAAATAACCGTTTCGTTAGTTCACTTAGTGACTTAATACACACTATTCAAAATGTGGAGAGAATATCCATAGATGCTCCATGATCTCGTTCCAACGCCTTTTTGGAAGTTCGGGTGTGGTACCCCGAGCTGATCCTACAAGTCTCATGCATTCACACTTACATACCTGCATCTTCCTTACCACTTACATAACAAGGTTAGTAACCCCACAATTCATACAAATATACAATTCCCTCAATACCCCACAATACACACAAGTATACAATTCCTCATATAACCTACTTTACATACAAGCATACAATTCCCTCATATAACCTACTTTACATACGAGCATACAATTCCCTCGTATAACCCCACAATACTTACAAGCATACAATTCCCTCATATAACCTACTTTACCCGTTATGTTACTCTTTCTTCGCCAAACTCTAAGACAATGTGACGTTTCCAATCCTCTACTCGATCTACCTATAACTACCAACCCTTACATTCATGAAGCTTTCCCTCAAACCCGCGCATGAGTACACATATGTACTATAAATGAGGTTTGGAGTTGCTCGGGCAAGGTACAGAAGCATAAACAAGCTGAAAAATCAACATCCAAGGCCGAAGGGGGATTTGGCGTAGGATACGCCAAAAGTGGCGTAGCCTACGCCACTTGCGTAGGCAAGGGGTGACAGACTGGCGTAGGGCAGCAGAATTTGGCGTAGGCAAACCAGGGTTGGCGTATCCTACGCCAAAACTGGCGTATCCTACGCCAACTGCAGGTCTTGCACAATGCTTTCCTTTTTCAACCCAATATCTTTCATGCCATTCTTACCCACATTTTCCGACATTCTAGCAACTCATTTACTATTCTCCCACCCATCATTCCTCACATACCTTGATCAATTCTCGGATCGAAAGCACGCCCCTACGAGCTTCCGGTTTGAGTTCAAGCACCTACTATACTTGATTCGCTCAAACCTTGTCTACACTAGTTACATTTACAAAGACAAAGTCCAAGTTAACTACCATGTAAATCCTTGACCCATAACCAAAACCATGTACTCCTTTAAGATTCCCATCCTATGTGAACATAATTCCATATCATAGATGCGAGTTAAGTTCGGGAATCACTTACCTCAAGTCCTCCAAGTTCATGCTTGTTTATTTGCCTCCTCTTGACCCATTAGCTTCCTATGGTTGAGTCCATCCTTCCTATCCTTTCATATCATCATGTTTACATCATTGTTAGCATACATGATCATAACACACTAACAATCATTCTCAACCAAATATCACATTGACTTTCATTAGTCAACTTCTATCATATCTACAACATACATTCACAACCACATTTATTCTCACATAGTAATACCACTTATTATCATATATGTCTCATAGTTTTAACATGTTATGCGTCACATAGTGTTTCTAATCACACAATCAAGTTTGGGAGCATAACCATGTTATTTTAACATTGTTGACTTTCCAGAAAGTCAACTTCCAACTATACCAACATCCTACTTAGAAACATATGTCCATATTGATGTACTAGATCATATAAGATTCACCATAAACATCATATTCACATCTCATTAAGATACAAGATCATTCATCACACCAATTAATCAACGCATCGTGTACATCATAATATTTAAGCATAGTGTACACACTACTAATGCATACTTCTTACCAAATCATACAATCAACTAATTCCCACATGATCTCTCTCTAAGACGAAATCCCCATGTTAACCTACCATCAATTGCACCAACTATCACATTACTTTCATACTTGTCGAGTCTTGCATACAAATTCATACATTATAGAACACACATACAACCATAAGATCACTTATGTGCTTACATACATACTTACATACAATTCATTATAATTCACACATGGTTTCCATAGAAACACATCCTTCATATTAATTTCCTACAATCATCATATTCCATTCATTCTCATCAATTACTTGCACGCAAGTTCATCTACACATTTCATCGAACACATGGTGTGCGTACAACATTTAAAACACAATGTACAAGCATTTCATGCATACTTCCATAGCTCATACCATCAATCATCACATTTCATACCCACATCAATTACCCTTCATTCCATAAATATTAAACATAACAAAACCTCACTTTCTTTCTACTCTATTCACCCATTTAACTAAGAATGACCATGGGTTACACTAATAGCAACATCTACTTTCGACTCTACACATATCCTTCAATTCATTCAATTTCTATACAATTAACACATATACCTCTTTCAATCATCATCAATTTCCACATGCATATCATCAACTACACATTATTCCTACAATTACATGGATTTACCACTCATTTAGCAACATCAAAGCTCTAATGAAAACCCAATATCATCATCGTTTGCAAACAAGCAACTTCTAGTGATTAGCTCACCTCTAGACCATTAGAGATGATCAATATCACTTAAAATCAAGCAATAATATGAATTTAACATCATTTGCTCAAAACCCACATGTGGGGTTCGAACCCTATACGAATTATACATCAAATTCTACCAAACAAGAGGTACCTTTGGGTTCAATCGACCATAAACGGCCCTTTTCTGGTTAATGCATCAATTTCCCCTTTGAATCCTTGCTAGATTGAGCTGGTAGTTGGACTAGGGCTGGAGCCCTTTTTCTTCTTCCTGATAATCGACCAAAACACACAAGTGTGTGTGTTTTTGGTGTTTTGCCCCTTATATAATAATAATAATATGGACTTTGGGTGTTTGGCAATTTCCACCCTCCAACTTATAATCTCTTGACTCAATATCATTTTATTAATCCCGCCTATCAACGTCTTTAAATGAAGCGGGTTTTTGGGGCGTTACAAGTCTACCCCCCTTAAAGAAGGTTTCGTCCCCGAAACCTCTTTCATTACTACCCTACTAGGCATTCCCTACGTACTTATTTACTCATTCACTTCATTCAAAGTTTCATGCCACATCGCAAGCCCACATATAGAATATAAAATAACTTTACTCATGGCAAAACGTATTTCTATGTTTTGTTCTTACACTCTTATTTATTTTTTTTAAGAGGCCTATCGTATTTATTAAACATAATAAATCGATTAGTTACATATTTAACCAATAAATCCTACTTAGCCGTTCGTTCCCACATTAGTCACAAGGCGTCCATCACAGGATTACTACAATATCCCACTGTTAGCATTCCTTTTAAGTTCCTTCAATCATGAAATTAGTTAGACTATATACATGCGTATATCCCAACCCTTAGATCATGGTTATCACTTTCACAACATACATGCCATTTCATTCCCCATTCCTTCTTGCTTAACTTGAGAGTTAGGCATAATTGCATATGCACTATCGAATCGGTACATCTACCATATACATCCCCACCCCTTTTTGGTAAATTTCAAAGCCATTCTATTCACACTAATTTGTTTGTTAGCTCATTTCAAGCACTACTTGCTGTACACACATATGTCCATCGCTTAACAACACCAAGTCTAAGCTAAGATTCATTCATCTTTTTGACCTTTAAAAGTCAAACCTTCTGAGCTACAACATACGTAAGATATCATTCATTCATACGTGGGTACTATTCGACATATCAATTTCCTACTTAACAATCACAAAATAACCGAATTTACTAACCTTCCTTTCACAACGTTAACCGACCATCTAGCCGTCGGCTTGACTTTCTCCCTAATAATTCCATGCCATACTTATCTTGCCTTAGTTTGTTCACAAGGAATTCCAACTCGCTAACTTCATATCACCTATCTTGTAGATTTCATGATATTCATAAATTCGACCATTCGTATCTATAAAATCATTGGTTAGGCATATACCTTTCATTCGTGAAATTGACCTTCAATGGTCCATTCAAGAATTCCCTCACTTGTAATGTCTAATTTTATACATTTCTTTCTTGATTTCCCATTCTCATGCTATACTACATTACTTATTTCATTTCTTACGCAACCTCTTTAAGTTTTATTCGTTATCTTGTAAAATTTCTACAATTTGACTTTTCAAGGTAGATGTGTCATATCCTACTACTTTAATGATAATCCCTACATCACATTCTAGCATCTCACCACATCATTCATTTTCTGCATATAGGGGTACGAATCTTTCAGAAGATCGACCGTTCATTCGTTTTCTATAGGTTTCTACAAAATAACTCACACTAATACCATGCCTTACCACCTTCTACTACCCATATATATGCATTTTGCATGCCACATAACAAGCATATCTAAATTAAGTTACTAACTTGTGCTTATCTTGGTTAGAGAGAATAGTGTATTCTCTCCTTCATTCCTACCCAATTGACTCACTTCATAGACTATTCTATATTTCTACAACTTTCCAACAAATCTGACCCATTACTTGGGTAATTCTATATTTTTACATTTCCACTATTTGACCCGTTCAAGGTCATTTCCACAATTTCTATAATTTCACCCCTTTTTGACCCTTTATGGTCTTCCCAACCGTTTGACCCGCTAAGGTCTTTCCAGCCTATTTTACATGGTTTCAACCATATGACCCGTTAAGGTCCTTCCAACCTCTTGACCCATTGAGGCCTTTCCAACCATTGTGACCCATAAGGATCTTTTCCACCATTTTGACCCATAAGGGCTTTCTACAATTTTGACCCATAAGGGTTTTCTACAATTTTGATTTGATCCGTACTTGCTTACGGACTCAAACCTTTCATTTCAGGCTTTCATTCATATAGGTTTGATCCGTACTTATCTATGGACTTAAACCTTTCATTCCACCCACTTACCCACATGACCACTTACTTTCCAAGTTTACCAGGCATACCTGTGATGATTCTCACGGTCTCACGTGCATCGCATGCTTCTTGTGCACTGGCCAGGCGCACAGTCCACATGCTATCCACGTGCCTTCGTGTAATCATTACCTTATGCCTAGAGACTGGTTTTCAGCTTCGTGCTACATTTCAATTTCGTTCCTAAACAACATGGTTGCTTTTTCCCTTCTATGTTTTACCATCCCTGAGGAATTTCCTCCCACCGGTACCAATAGTTAGCTATCGCGTACCTGTGATTATTCCATCTTATCTACAATTCCTGCGATCTATCTTGAATCGTGTCCTTGAGACCTATTCATTATCCACAAAAGCTCACCTTAACATGAACATCACAATTAGCTTTTAACATGTCATGTGAGTTAATATTAAATTCTACCTTTGGGCCTTGATCGAGTCTTGGATTGTACGGGTCACTGCATTCAGGAGCACACAAGTTTGAGTTCAAGTACTTACTTCCTTGTACAAGATTTCACTCAAACCAGGGCTCTGATACCAATTTGTAACACCCTAAACCAATTTACAGAAAAACGTGCAGCGGAAATACCAACCAAAAAATTTATTTCTTTTAAAAACAACCTTGGATATTTATAACCCAAGTCTACTAAGCATTTTAGGTATTACATCTTTTAAATATATTTTATCACATTAAACATGACCCATCTATATCACGTTATAGGGTCGTGTCCTCGTACAATCCGCCTCCTTGCTCGATCTCCATCCTTTCCTTACTCTATTAGGTAGACAAGACAACCTGCGATCACCAAATAACCGTTTCGTTAGTTCACTTAGTGACTTAATACACACTATTCAAAATGTGGAGAGAATATCCATAGATGCTCCATGATCTCGTTCCAACGCCTTTTTGGAAGTTCGGGTGTGGTACCCCGAGCTGATCCTACAAGTCTCATGCATTCACACTTACATACCTGCATCTTCCTTACCACTTACATAACAAGGTTAGTAACCCCACAATTCATACAAATATACAATTCCCTCAATACCCCACAATACACACAAGTATACAATTCCTCATATAACCTACTTTACATACAAGCATACAATTCCCTCATATAACCTACTTTACATACGAGCATACAATTCCCTCGTATAACCCCACAATACTTACAAGCATACAATTCCCTCATATAACCTACTTTACCCGTTATGTTACTCTTTCTTCGCCAAACTCTAAGACAATGTGACGTTTCCAATCCTCTACTCGATCTACCTATAACTACCAACCCTTACATTCATGAAGCTCTCCCTCAAACCCGCGCATGAGTACACATATGTACTATAAATGAGGTTTGGAGTTGCTCGGGCAAGGTACGAAAGCATAAACAAGCTGAAAAATCAACATCCAAGGCCGAAGGGGGATTTGGCGTAGGATACGCCAAAAGTGGCGTAGCCTACGCCACTTGCGTAGGCAAGGGGTGACAGACTGGCGTAGGGCAGCAGAATTTGGCGTAGGCAAACCAGGGTTGGCGTATCCTACGCCAAAACTGGCGTATCCTACGCCAACTGCAGGTCTTGCACAATGCTTTCCTTTTTCAACCCAATATCTTTCATGCCATTCTTACCCACATTTTCCGACATTCTAGCAACTCATTTACTATTCTCCCACCCATCATTCCTCACATACCTTGATCAATTCTCGGATCGAAAGCACGCCCCTACGAGCTTCCGGTTTGAGTTCAAGCACCTACTATACTTGATTCGCTCAAACCTTGTCTACACTAGTTACATTTACAAAGACAAAGTCCAAGTTAACTACCATGTAAATCCTTGACCCATAACCAAAACCATGTACTCCTTTAAGATTCCCATCCTATGTGAACATAATTCCATATCATAGATGCGAGTTAAGTTCGGGAATCACTTACCTTAAGTCCTCCAAGTTCATGCTTGTTTAATTGCCTCCTCTTGACCCATTAGCTTCCCATGGTTGAGTCCATCCTTCCTATCCTTTCATATCATCATGTTCACATCATTGTTAGCATACATGATCATAACACACTAACAATCATTCTCAACCAAATATCACATTGACTTTCATTAGTCAACTTCTATCATATCTACAACATACATTCACAACCACATTTATTCTCACATAGTAATACCACTTATTATCATATATGTCTCATAGTTTTAACATGTTATGCGTCACATAGTGTTTCTAATCACACAATCAAGTTTGGGAGCATAACCATGTTATTTTAACATTGTTGACTTTCCATAAAGTCAACTTCCAACTATACCAACATCCTACTTAGAAACATATGTCCATATTGATGTACTAGATCATATAAGATTCACCATAAACATCATATTCACATCTCATTAAGATACAAGATCATTCATCACACCAATTAATCAACGCATCGTGTACATCATAATATTTAAGCATAGTGTACACACTACTAATGCATACTTCTTACCAAATCATACAATCAACTAATTCCCACATGATCTCTCTCTAAGACGAAATCCCCATGTTAACCTACCATCAATTACACCAACTATCACATTACTTTCATACTTGTCGAGTCTTGCATACAAATTCATACATTATAGAACACACATACAACCATAAGATCACTTATGTGCTTACATACATACTTACATACAATTCATTATAATTCACACATGGTTTCCATAGAAACACATCCTTCATATTAATTTCCTACAATCATCATATTCCATTCATTCTCATCAATTACTTGCACGCAAGTTCATCTACACATTTCATCGAACACATGGTGTGCGTACAACATTTAAAACACAATGTACAAGCATTTCATGCATACTTCCATAGCTCATACCATCAATCATCACATTTCATACCCACATCAATTACCCTTCATTCCATAAATATTAAACATAACAAAACCTCACTTTCTTTCTACTCTATTCAACCATTTAACTAAGAATGACCATGGGTTACACTAATAGCAACATCTACTTTCGACTCTACACATATCCTTCAATTCATTCAATTTCTATACAATTAACACATATACCTCTTTCAATCATCATCAATTTCCACATGCATATCATCAACTACACATTATTCCTACAATTACATGGATTTACCACTCATTTAGCAACATCAAAGCTCTAATGAAAACCCAATATCATCATCGTTTGCAAACAAGCAACTTCTAGTGATTAGCTCACCTCTAGACCATTAGAGATGATCAATATCACTTAAAATCAAGCAATAATATGAATTTAACATCATTTGCTCAAAACCCACATGTGGGGTTCGAACCCTATACGAATTATACATCAAATTCTACCAAACAAGAGGTACCTTTGGGTTCAATCGACCATAAACGGCCCTTTTCTGGTTAATGCATCAATTTCCCCTTTGAATCCTTGCTAGATTGAGCTGGTAGTTGGACTAGGGCTGGAGCCCTTTTTCTTCTTCCTGATAATCGACCAAAACACACAAGTGTGTGTGTTTTTGGTGTTTTGCCCCTTATATAATAATAATAATATGGACTTTGGGTGTTTGGCAATTTCCACCCTCCAACTTATAATCTCTTGACTCAATATCATTTTATTAATCCCGCCTATCAACGTCTTTAAATGAAGCGGGTTTTTGGGGCGTTACAAAAAATATATGTGTCTACTGAAAATGTTAAGATTGGAAACAAGAATTCGTTCTACATTTTGATTATTGATATAAACTCATCCATCCTCCAAAAGATGTAATAATCAAACATAAAGATATTCAAGAAATTCCAAGGATCGCTCTTGATGACGAATGGTGGGCAGACAATATAGAAAAGATCATGCAGATTTAGAAGGCATATAACTAAATTGATCTCATTATTCAAGTAGGTCACGCTTGAGCTTTTAGTTTTCAACTTTTATGTTTATTAATACTTAGTTTTCCTTTCATATGTTACTTTATTTTATCAAATGTTTCTTGAAGTACTTTATAATTTAGATGTTAAATGTTTTTAGTTACTAGACATATGTAACGTGACGTATATCCACCGCAATGATGCTACAACAAATATTATACGAATTTGAAATAAGTACTGCAATGCAAAGTAACGCTCCCACTGCATCGCGCGGGTTTCCTAGTAGTTCAACTAAAGAAAATAAAATGCTCGTTTTATAGTGCAATATTTTAAAGAAAATATAATGTATGAAAAAGTTATGGTCATTTAAAAATCATGGGGTGATGGGTATAAAGTGTAACTACTAATTAGTTATCTAGAATTTTGTTAAAGATAAGGAAATTAAAATTTAATTAAGATGGTGAGATTAAAACATAAAAGTATGTGAATGACTAATAATTTCCTTCTTCTAATAAAGGAGTAGCTAGGGAGACACTTGTCCCCATACTAGAGCTCCTCAATAATATTGTACACATGTCAAGCAACCATCTTCTAACCCGGATTCGCGCCCCGACCCATTGACCCGTTTCAAAATGCATTAAAATATGCAATTAATGTCATTTACCACTAGATACAATTGCTCCACACTATTACCAGTTTCCATGTTTTGACTCTGACACCTACAACCGAGTTTTATGACCTTATACATAATTTCGCTGCATTTCAATATGGACAGTCGTAAATTAGGCCAATTCAAGACAAATTTTATGTTTTACATTAACACAACATTAATATAAATTATAATGTATTGCTCCATTCTAAAAATATAATACTTTATTTGATTATAAATTGTTTAGAAAAGTATCAATCATTCACATGTTCTATATCTATAACAAAGATCAAAGTAACTTCCATTTGCAATTATATGTATGAACTTATATGTGAGTTTCATTTTTTCAGCACTACAAGGACTGCCACAAGTTGTAATATACAAAGGTATCATCTTGTCTCCTTAGCTAAACTTTCTAAAAGTGACATGCATTGTGACATCCGTCCCCTTTCACTTTCATCATCGTACAAATTTAGTCCCGCTTGTGTTCAAGTATTTTTATTTATAGCCCTCGTATTTTCAAAACTCCTTATTAATCGTCATCTATTTAACAATTTATTAATTTTTCATTTAGATTTAAAATCGTATTTGCAACCTCATTCCCGAATAAAATTAATATATATATATATATAATGTCAAATTTTTATGATGTTTCGTTTTAATCTACACATAAACATAGTCTAATACGTTGTATTGAACACATGTCATTTTGGGTTTAAAATAATAATAAATACAAAAACAAGTTATTTTTAATAATTGTTAATAAATCAAAATTTAAGGCAATGAGTAAATAACGAAATTTATTTAATTTGCAATTGAATTTCACAGAAACTGACTTGGTGGATTTTCACTAGTCAAAACCTTTATTATTTATTTTAATGTTGATAAACC
This sequence comes from Ambrosia trifida, assembly GCA_028751855.1. Taxonomy (NCBI): domain Eukaryota; kingdom Viridiplantae; phylum Streptophyta; class Magnoliopsida; order Asterales; family Asteraceae; genus Ambrosia; species Ambrosia trifida. The sequence continues at coordinate 35,782,614 of CM054123.1, read as the reverse complement.
AACGACAATTACGGTCACTAAAAAATGGCAATTTCATGCCTTATCCATTCGACTATATAAACCAACATCGATGTCAGCATGAGTCACACACTGTAACACCCCAACCGATGGCGGAAACATCGGGATGTCACGTATTGATGATTGTTCAGTAGCTCATGGTGAATAATAAATTTCATTAAATAATTTAAATAAGTTACATACAATTGTTCTAAGAATTTGTACATCAAATTGAATAAAACTATGCATACATCTTCAAGCATCAATTCAAATCTTCAAGCAAGTAAAACCTGAAACATGTTAAGTTGAAAATATTTTGGGTCAACAAAAGTTGGTGAGAATTACATAGGTTTTGATAATCGAATAAAATTGTTGTGCAATTCATGTGTCATGGCAATCTAGTCCATATGTGAAAACATACTAGAAGTAAATCGAGTGCATAATCAACCATTGTGACTGTTGTATTGTGGTACATCCCATACGCTCATGGTTCACTCGTTTATATTGCAGTAACAAACACCCACGCAACCTTTGTAGGAGGCACGTATCCGGGTGGGATTGTCAGTCCAATAGATCTATCAATGTATACCGTCGGCTGATGAATGTTTATGCTAGAATTGTGCTTACCCTAGTCATGTTCAAGACATAATGCAACATAGAAATACACATAGACACATTGATGATTGAATTGCATAAATAATGTTGTAACATGTTTCACCCCAAAAATGGTGATAAATAGAAAAGGGGCTATGTAAAACTCACCTTAGCAAAATGTTATACTTCTTGAAAAGATTGAATAATGGTGTTGCCCAAACAATGCCAAATATCACCCTATAATAAGGTAATAAATAAGTCTATCTAGTCTACAAATGTATATGTTCTAGGGCTTCGAATTGGGGATAAATGCTTGTTTGATTATTATTAAAAATGTTTGATAATTGAGAGAATATTAGTAATTAATTAGAAAAAAATCTTTTTATAAAATTTAAATCTAAGATGGTCACAAGAATGTGTTTAAAGTATAAAAATAATTTTTATAAAATTATTCTCTTTAAAATAGAATATTAATTCTATTTATAACAAATTGTCAACATTTAACTTTAATATTTCAAAAATACTAAAATTAAGGAATTATTAGTTTAAAATTATATTTCTGTTCCAAATAATCAGAAATAATTTGTATAAAATTTTGGTGCAAAAATATTAAAAATTGGATTTATTATGATTATATTATGATTAAAACTAACAAAAATTGATTAAAAATATTAAATAAATGATTTTTCTGAAATAAAAATCATTTCAGGAAAGTTTATCATTATATAAATTCAGGATAATTTTTGTGGATATTTATAAAATTGTTTTGATATTTAAATAGAATTTTATAAATATAATGGAATAAACTTGATTTAATTATTATATATATTAAATAAATAAATTTTTGAAAACTAAAAATTTTGAGTTAAACTTTTCCATCAGATTAATACAATATAATTTTTGTAGAATTTTTAAAAATGTTTTAGTATTTTAAAATGAATTTATAAGATATAATTAATATATATATATATAAGGTTGAGTAAAACAAAGAAAAAAAGAAAAGGATATGTGGCTGCCGGGTTTCGAACCCGCGTGGCCGGCTAGACAAGCACCAAGCATAACCACTTGGTCTAGACCTGTGGTTATGTTTGGATTCAGTTTTAAAACCTTATAATCAATCGCAAAAACAATTTTCTTCCCCAAATACACTTATTTCGAGCCCTAGATTTGCAATTGATCGAATTACACAACATTAACCCAATTAATCATGGGGTTAATGTTGTGTAGGTTCCGATTAATGAAACCCATATCAGAAATCAAACTTACAAACTCGTATTGATTAAGATTGCACAGTCAAGACCCGAAGTCAAAATCCGAACGAAAACCCACAATCAGTGAACTTTTAAGAGAAATTGGAGGTTGAGTTGAGATGTTCGGCGAGTGTAGCAGGTTAGAGGGTGTTCAATTTATAGGGTAATGGCTTGGTGTTCGAATTGGCAAGTTTTGACCCGTTTTAAGGTAATGACGCGTGATTATGCTCAATTCGTGATTAATCGTTGGTTAATCATGGAAGGATTGCATCAGTCATGATGCGGGATTAACTAGTTTCCAAAAACCTTTGGTTTAATTAGGGTATTAGCTTGGAAGATTTGGTCAACCAAGGCATATGCCTTGGCTGTTGCTCGCGTCAATCAGCAGCAGATAGGGGAAATATTTAGTTTGAAAAAAATCTTTATAAAGGTAATAATGTCTAGGTTGTATAACAAACCAGATAGGTGGCTCAATGGTGTGGCGCGGGTGTTTGTTCCGGACAGACTCGGGTTCAAGTCTGTCTTGGAGCATGTTTTATATATATATATTTTTTTAACTGGTGCAAAGGGGAGGAGGAGAAAGAAGTTGGGCCGGGCCTGATGGGCTGCTTCTTCTGGGCTCCGACCTTCAAAGAAAAAAAGAGGGGTTTTGGGCTTAAAGGTTTGGGTTGATGGACCGATGGTTATAACATTAAGATTGTTAGATTATAAGGTTGCGTTGCTTCTATCTTTATATATATATATATATATTTATAAAAACTGAAATATTATTATTATTATCATTACATATATGTATATATATAAGGGTGTATAAAGTAAGACTTTTACTTATAAAAATTGGGGAAATTTTGCGATGTTACACACACAATTTTACCTTCTCTTTGTACTTGCTTCTAATTACGCCCTGACAACACCGACGCCATTGTTTCATAACTTCATGATCACCGCACCGCTCGGTTCAGTTTTAGATCAACCGATTCGTTCTCTTGATCTTCGAGACTATATAGACATTTAAGGTAAGATTTATGTTTCTTGTAAAATATATAGTTTATGAAAACCAAACCAAACTGATATGTCAAAACTCAATTTTTAAACCAATGTTTTCGTTTGAGAAGATGACAGCTTCATGCCATAAAATATATGCACACTATTATTTTAAAGGATTTTCTTTGTTTTTTTAAGGCTTCAAGAAAAGAATGAAAACTTTTGCGTGCATAGTTATTTAGAATACTTCATATACTATATTTTAAAATAAGTTGATATGTATTAAATTTATTATTAAATAAATTTAATACATATTCATCATATGTCATTTTTGTAACGTCTTACATACATATGATATGTAGTAGTTTCCTGATCAAAACAAATCCAATTATTTTGTCAAAAAAAAAACTTAATCAGTTAATTGAGTGCTTGAAATGGTTTATAAGATTTTTTTCTTAGGTTTTTAATAAATTATAAACACTTCTAGTTGAATATAATAACTCTAGTTCTATATGATTGAGTTTTGCAAGCTTACTACTGGTTTAAATTTTTATAACGAGAAGTTCATATATGCAAAGGGTCTTATTTAGAAAATAGTAATTTAAATGCAACGTCTTATTATTTTGACTAATATGACAGTATACATAAATATTTGTGTATGTCAAAAACTTGGAAACTCATTTAGTTTCAATAATGGCCGAATCCATTAAATGGAGTTATCATATCTTAATCATGTTAAAATAAATAAATCAAAAACGATATACTTGACACGAACACTATGATTTTTAGATACTGAAACATCACTCTCAATTAGGTGCGACCATAATTCGTTGATTCCTGTTAAATTCTTACAAGTCCATCACGACCAATGTGAGTATATCTTTCCCCCTTTTACTGTTTTACTATTTTGGGGTGACTCATGTACTTACTATCAAGTTTTTATTTCTTTTACTAAATGCAATTCTCATGTGTGTTTGCGTTATGTTAATTTGTGTGTCTATGACTTGTCAAAATCATTAACCTTTGAGGGCCTGACATTTCAATGAATAGTACTATGGTATATACCCTTGTGACTCTGTTGAGAGTCCTTGTCATTGTTATTTATTACATTACTACTAGCGCATACTATATATATCTGCTTTTCTTTACATAGGGTTGATTTTGAACGAATATTACTTATTACATAATTGCAAATGGTACCGCACATGAATTGCTAAACATTTTTCCTACTATATTTATTCAAACAGGGTATGCTCACCAATACATTTTTGTATTGACATATACTATTTTTCGTACATGTTTCAGGTTATTTATGAGATGAGTTTTAAGCTTTTGGAATTTTTACTTAGATTTTGGATTCATTGTATTTCAGTTTTAGTTGTCACTTTAGAATCATTGTATCTTGTATTTTTCTTTCAATGTAATAAACTACTTAATCAATATATCAAAATTTACACTTTTAGTCCATGAGCTATTGAACAATCGTCACTACGTGACATCTCGATGTTTCCGCCATCGGTTGGGGTGTTACAGATTGGTATCAGAGCCATGGTTATAGGGAATTAGGTTATTAGAATGCCTTTTAGCCTAGTCTATAACTAAGCTTACATTCACGAGTCCTCTCGTGTATATTTCTCTTTATTCTTATATTTTCTTTCAACAAATTTTCGCTATGGTTCTTTCTTGTTATTCTTTCGATATTTTGCTTTGTGAAGAAGACACTCGTATTTCACAAACGAAACGATATCATCAAGTTAGGAGTGGTATCCATACCTTGGTGATTAGTTTCACTCCTTTATATGATATTTATCTTAGGAATATATCTTTGAGATAGGAGTGACATCCACACCTCAAAGAGTATTACCTTCAAAGAGAAACTTAACCACTAAACTGGGAGTGATATCCTTAACTTAGTGAATGGTTTCATTCCACAATAGTTTTCAATTTTGAGATACATCTTTGAGTTAGGAGTGAAATCCACATCTCAAGGATCTATTTCTACAGCTCGTTTTTTAATCCCGCTAAAGTTTTGGAATTTACTAGTGATGGGGCACGTGCAATCTGGAAGGGTGAGCGCCTGTATCCTGAGTTTTCTGTCTAGGCCTGACATTTCGCATAAATCCCAATCAGACGAGGGACCCGTATGCCGACCTGGAAACTCTCAGGACGAGCATTCACTTATAGGCTAAAGTACGCCCCCACAAGTCACTAATAACAGTTCAATTACTTTAGTTAGTCAAAGTTTCCTATGGAAACAATTCCAATGTTTATATTATTGATATTTATGTTTGTTTATCATTTGAAGATTTCATTTAATCACTTGATGTTTCATATGCCATTATTCATTGATCATTCGCTTTTGAATCCCTTATCATCATTACTAAAACTTTTGTTCGATATATTATCGCATTAAAGCTTACACTATTTCATTTATGCTCATGATTTTTACACTATAAGGAATTACTCGTTTTGCGTTAAAACATTTTTACCCACGACTTAAGTTTTAAACTTTGTGTTTAACTTTGATCACATCCTGATTTTAGGAATGTTGCGTCATCATACAGTTAAAAATGAACATGGTTTTTCCAAACTTATTATTTCAACCTGTTTTATACCTTCATGTTTACAAACTTACTTGATCGAAGTCATAGTATATCCTCATATGCCTAATACTAATATTGCTGCACCCAGTCTCCTAAGCCATAGCCAACTACCATTAGTTAGAACTTCTTAGTCAGACTAAACTCATACATAAATGCCTACCTACAAGATACCCACTAGTACACTACTCTCTAAAACGATTAATTTGACAACTTATTCTATAAGTCTTTTCACAAAGCCTATTCACCAAATTAGAACACACTTTTCATACACCTTGTGCCTTGAAACAAATAGCCCGCTATGAGCCCAAAGAGATGCCTTAACGATCCTGCAAATAAATGATCTTTCCATGTATAAATTTCGTAAAAGTTTGAAAATTTAAAAGGTTTCAAGTTTACCCAGTCTTAACGGGTAACACTTCGATTTTCTCAACATTTCATAACAATTAAAAATTTTCGACTTTTCAACCTACAAGTTAAAGAAATGTTTAAATACAGAAAATTTTATTTTCCAAAATTCGTCAGGGCATCTGGGATCATTCACAACCTTCACATCATTTTAAATCTTGGTCTTCCGAAACACATTAGATTTACACACACTTCATGAAATGGTTTCATCTTGCATTTTATAAACTTGCATTACATATTTTACAAATCAAATGTAAATCTGCATGTTTTCATATAACGTATCCAATATATGTTTTCGAGAGGAATTTGCAACTAATAATATACCTCATAACACTTTTCAAACTCGACTTCTCATAAACACATGAAAATGTGTACCTACGAAATCTTTTCAAGTGAACCTGTTTTGAACTTAAAACATTCTTCGGTTTCCAAAAAGTTATCCTCATACCAGTAGACTATACGTCTGTTCTGCGCACTTTCATTTACAGTAAATTTCATATTTTTTTACACCATTCTATTTATAGTTACGTTCGTACATTATCTTATTATTTTTGTATTATTCTTTTGTTGGTAGTTATTTTCACGCGTTATTCGCAACTATTCTCGCACTAGTTATTAGTAGTTATTCTTACAACACTAGTTTTGAGCATTAATTTAACTCGTTTACTTTCATTTTGTGTAAATTGTGCGATTTACTCGATTTACGTTATACTATTCTTTCAATCGAAATTTTATGCTATACTTATATACTTACATGAACGCATATTTGGTATGCATATTTTTTTTTTTGTGAGCAAAACCCTGTTATACTATTTTGTTCATCATCATGGCCAACGAACATACCGGTTGATAACTCGTATGAGATCTAAGCCAGTGCTCACGTACGACTCGGATTAGAGTATTTCTTCAATCCGAGGGGAACGGTGTAAACCTCAGGGTCTATCAATATGAGTGTTTAGAGCCAACGATGTGAACAGAAGTTACTGGTTAAGGGTGAACCCGAAAGGGAAGAACCTCTAATCATGTCTATTACTTACCTGTTACTCTCATTACGGTTAATGGGTAAAACCCGAAAGGGAAGGACCTCTAACCATGTTATTGTTTCATTGCAGTATCGATTACTTAGCATATTCTGATTACACGCATTTGTTTCTAGTATTACTTAGGATAGGGTTATGGAAAAGCATAACACCCTAGTGTAAGGTAAATCGATGATTACAGTCTGGAACGCAATCATGGGTTTACAGGTACATGAGGGTGGTGTGTAATTCTAATTAGGCTGTTGGTAGACGATCAGTACGAATCCAAAGTATCGGGAGTGTGGTGGGTCAGCTGCGGTACACCCTATATATAAGCATAAACGATATTGCGGGAACGGACTAGGAGTCTGACCAAGAACCTACCCATTACTTTATAATTACATCTTCATTAGATCGTTGACTAATAACTAGCCTTTCAATAAGGACATTTTACATAAGCTTCAATTAGCTTTGTTGGAGCCTTAATTGTTGACCACCTCTATAGAAACCTTAAACTTTGTATACTCTCGCATTCTCTGTTAGTCGAAATCCTATTGCATATTCTTAATAAAGTTCAATCACAACCTTTCTAAAGTAGGGAAGACTGCTTCATTAGTACCTCTGCCCTCTAGGGATGGCAATCAAACCCGAACCCGATGGGTAAACCCGAAACCCGATGCATTTGGGACGGGTTTGGGGTAAGTAATCGGGTATGGGTCCGGGTATGGGATTAGTTTTATTTTTTTTTTCGGGTTTGGGACGGGTTTGGGATTTGATGATATACCCGTTTACCCGACCCGATTACCCGATAAAGTATACCCGTTTACCCGATTAGATACCCAATATAATTTTTAGTATATGTGTTTAAATATGTACATAGGTATAGGTTCCTGTACAAAGTACATTTTTCGTACAAAGTGTGAGAAGTCTATATAAGCATTGTGTTTTAAAGTTTGGCTATAATGTTTTTGATTCCTTTTGCATTGATTTATATAGAAAAGCACCAAACGTTACAATTTAAAACACAATCAAATGTATTATAGACATTAAATTTAAAACACACTGATTACTTTCTTCGTAGGGTGTTTTAGATTGCATGTCGAGAATACATTAATTAGTGTTTTAAATTGTTAATTTTTGTGTTTTTCTATATAATACTATGCCAAAGGAACATAAAACATCATGCCTAAAATTTAAAACCCAATGCCTATATAGACTTCTCACACTTTGTACGAAAAATACACTTTGTACAGGAACTCCACCCTGTATAATATATCAAATTGTCTATCTAGACTGTCATCTTGTACTAAAAATTACCAAAAATTAGTGTATACTATTTGTTATCTATGTCTTTGAGTGTTTTTATAAGATTTAAGTATTTTATATTTATACATTGTAATCATTTACATATATATTTAAGAATGGTAAATCTATTTGCTTAATAGTTACCTAATAGATACCTGTCGGGTCTTTGGTCGGATATACTCAATAGGTAAGTTTTAAAAATTAATGGGTTTACCCGAAACCCGCGGGTATACCCGATACCCGATGGGTAATTACCCGACACAAACCCGACGGGTTTTGGGCCGGGTTTGGGACAAGCATACCTAATCGGGTATGGGGTTGGGATTACCTAAACCCGTCCCAAACCCGACCCATTGCCATCCCTACTGCCCTCACCAGTTTCACACATTCCCAAAACCTTACTCATCTAAACTCTCAACTTCCTAACCTCGGGTCATTTGTCAAATATTTTGAAAATTTTACTTTGGATATTAGGCAACTATTTTAATTTTTGTCAAATCATAAATGATAATTTTTTTTAAACTACTTGACTTTTTATAACATCTTTTGTTTCATAGAAACCAGAAATTTCGAGACGAAATTTTCTAAAGTAGGGGAGACTATTACATCCGTCCCCTTTCACTTTCATCATCGTACAAATTTAGTCCCGCTTGTGTTCAAGTATTTTTATTTATAGCCCTCGTATTTTCAAAACTCCTTATTACTCGTCATCTATTTAACAATTTATTAATTTTTCATTTAGATTTAAAATCGTATTTGCAACCTCATTCCCGAATAAAATTAATATATATATAATGTCAAATTTTTATGATGTTTCGTTTTAATCTACACATAAACATAGTCTAATACGTTGTATTGAACACATGTCATTTTGGGTTTAAAATAATAATAAATACAAAAACAAGTTATTTTTAATAATTGTTAATAAATCAAAATTTAAGGCAATGAGTAAATAACGGAATTTATTTAATTTGCAATTGAATTTCACAGAAACTGACTTGGTGGATTTTCACTAGTCAAAACCTTTATTATTTATTTTAATGTTGATAAACCAACGACAATTACGGTCACTAAAAAATGGCAATTTCATGCCTCATCCATTCGGCTATATAAACCAACATCGATGTCAGCATGAGTCACACACAATTTTACCTTCTCTTTGTACTTGCTTCTAATTACGCCCTGACAACACCGACGCCATTGTTTCATAACTTCATGATCACCGCACCGCTCGGTTCAGTTTTAGATCAACCGATTCGTTCTCTTGATCTTCGAGACTATATAGACATTTAAGGTAAGATTTATGTTTCTTGTAAAATATATAGTTTATGAAAACCAAACCAAACTGATATGTCAAAACTCAATTTTTAAACCAATGTTTTCGTTTGAGAAGATGGCAGCTTCATGCCATAAAATATATGCACACTATTATTTTAAAGGATTTTCTTTGTTTTTTTAAGGCTTCAAGAAAAGAATGAAAACTTTTGCGTGCATAGTTATTTAGAATACTTCATATACTATATTTTAAAATAAGTTGGTATGTATTGAATTTATTATTAAATAAATTTAATACATATTCATCATATGTCATTTTTGTAACGTCTTACATACATATGATATGTAGTAGTTTCCTGATCAAAACAAATCCAATTATTTTGTCAAAAAAAACTTAATCAGTTAATTGAGTGCTTGAAATGGTTTATAAGATTTTGTTCTTAGGTTTTTAATAAATTATAAACACTTCTAGTTGAATATAATAACTCTAGTTCTATATGATTGAGTTTTGCAAGCTTACTACTGGTTTAAATTTTTATAACGAGAAGTTCATATATGCAAAGGGTCTTATTTAGAAAATAGTAATTTAAATGCAACGTCTTATTATTTTGACTAATATGACAGTATACATAAATATTTGTGTATGTCAAAAACTTGGAAACTCATTTAGTTTCAATAATGGCCGAATCCATTAAATGGAGTTATCATATCTTAATCATGTTAAAATAAATAAATCAAAAACGATATACTTGACGCGAACACTATGATTTTTAGATACTGAAACATCACTCTCAATTAGGTGCGACCATAATTCGTTGATTCCTGTTAAATTCTTACAAGTCCATCACGACCAATGTGAGTATATCTTTCCCCCTTTTTACTGTTTTACTATTTTGGGGTGACTCATGTACTTACTATCAAGTTTTTATTTCTTTTACTAAATGCAATTCTCATGTGTGTTTGCGTTATGTTAATTTGTGTGTCTATAACTTGTCAAAATCATTAACCTTTGAGGGCCTGACATTTCAATGAATAGTACTATGGTATATACCCTTGTGACTCTGTTGAGAGTCCTTGTCATTGTTATGTATTACATTACTACTAGCGCATACTATATATATCTGCTTTTCTTTACATAGGGTTGATTTTGAACGGATATTACTTATTACATAATTGCAAATGGTACCGCACATGAATTGCTAAACATTTTTCCTACTATATTTATTCAAACAGGGTATGCTCACCAATACATTTTTGTATTGACATATACTATTTTTCGTACATGTTTCAGGTTATTTATGAGATGAGTTTTAAGCTTTTGGAATTTTTACTTAGATTTTGGATTCATTGTATTTCAGTTTTAGTTGTCACTTTAGAATCATTGTATCTTGTATTTTTCTTTCAATGTAATAAACTACTTAATCAATATATCAAAATTTACACTTTTAGTCCATGAGCTATTGAACAATCGTCACTACGTGACATCTCGATGTTTCCGCCATCAGTTGGGATGTTACATGCATGGATTTGTCATTTATAATACTCCATCCATCCAATGAAAATTGCAATGCTGAAGTGTGTCTTGATAGAACGAAAGACAAAGTACAAAACAACCATCAAGTTTCAACATTCCAAGTTAATTTTCGCTTGCTATAAGTGGAAATTTCTACCCGTTTGCTAATGAATGGGTCGGCTTCTACCTCTAACGGGTGAAAACAAATAAACCAAATTAAAATGAATGATGTTAAAAGAATTTAAGTGTTTTTGTTTTTAATTCTCATAAGTTTCTAATATCACTTGCTTAAAATTTAGAATATAAATATGCTTTATTTATGATTTAGTATATAATAAGCAAATATTGTAAGGCGTTCTATTTTTTTTTTCTAAGCATCGCCGCAATAAAATCATGCACTTGATGTTGGATCTTTCTTCTACTACAAAACAACTTAAAAAAATAAGAACAAAGATTATATGGTATACGTTTTTTTTCAGTTTGGTTATATCATCTTAAACTACTTATATCTAATATTTATTTATCTATATAATTGTATCATGTCAATCGCTTTTTTGTTCACCATAAATGTTGAACACTATTTCTTCGTATCTAGGGACTATAAGTATTATTGGTGGACAGTTGTTATTGAAGATGACGATAATGAGTATTTTACATAATTGATGGCTGGGGTAATGTGAAACAAGACATGTCAATCAATGAAGGCCAATTTATTATCTTTGAAGTGCTCGATCAATTCACATGACTGATTTTACTCCATATAACTTTTTGGTGCATCCTCCTCCACCCGTTCAATTTGATGTCAATAAGTACCTCATGATGTTATTATCATTTCTGATGGTGATCATATTATGGGCGCTAATCATGATGATGCGAATTGAGAAGTTGAAGGTGTGCTTCTGACGCTTAGAATTTGTGATAAAATTGTAGATTTTCTCACGCTAAAATATATTATTTAAAATAAATATAAACTACTTTGTTAAGTTTATTATTAATCATCCTGATTTCATTGTAGCGGTTGACTAAAGAATGGGCTAAAGATAATGGTTTGGACGAAAGTTAGATCTAAAATTAGGGATAAGGCTGGTGGCGATTGGGATGTTTGTGTTGGTATTGAGTATTCGATGGGCTATGAAAGATATAATATTCAGAGAGGGAAGGAAGACCTTTGTTACAGAAAGAGGATTGGTTTTTGATGAGTAGTATGAGTTCAATTGTTTCAAAGCAACATGTATGTTATTGCTTACTGGAAATGTGCAATGTCTTTAGTATGGTTGTTTTTTAAACTTTTGTACATCGTCCGTATTGATAATTAGTTTGTAATATTGTTTGAATGTCTGTGTTTTACTTATCGTTTATTTCGTGCATAAACAATATTACATATTATGTGTTTTTTTTTTTTGCTTCATGTTATGTTTTAAAGAATTATTTAAATTTCAATAAAGTTATTTCATATGTGTATATCTTTTATCAGTTTTCCATGTCAAGATGCTAGGAAGTTACCATGCTGCAATGGATCTTACGAACATATTCATAATTTTTTTTGTACTTATTTTAATTTCTTTTGTCATTCACTATTATTATGTTTTGTCAACATTGTATGTTTAACTATGTTTTATTTTTGAAAGAATCCTATTATTTTGTTTGGTGTGAGAGTGTTTTAATTATTAGATTTATTTGCATCAACTATTTTTCAAATTACATGTTTCACAACCACAAAAAATTACAATTGAAAACTTTAGGAGAATACTAATTTCTCATGTTGTTTTTCCTTTCATGTTATGTTTTAAACTTTTACCTTTTTATTATTTTTTTCCTCTACATTAACCTTTAATTATTCAACTTTTTTTTTTAAATATATATTGTAGTTAATTATTACCAAAAATAAAAAAGTTAACAAAAAAAAAACATAAACCCTAATATCTATATAAACTATCGTAATAATCCATCCTTTGCCACAATATTCCGAAAATTCAAGATACTCACTCTGCAAAAAAGTTTCTGAATCAGAATTTTGTTTTTTTCTTTTTCTATAATATTACGATTGTTGTTGTCTTCGTTTATACAATTATGTCTATAATATTACAAGACAAGCTTTGAATGTTTTGTTTAGATTTATTATTATGTTACCAATAAAGTTTATGATTAATTTGTTTTATATGATTTCCAAATACTCATGAAACTTTGTTTTGTTTTTATAGGTTGTCATGGATGTTAGATTTGCTTAGATGATTGCCAACGGTGTAGTTCTTGATCAAGTTAACTATTGTCAACTTTGTGACGTGCAATGTCTTGACAATGCTCAGTATGTGCAACATCTAAATGGAAAAAAACATCGTTCGAAGGTAATAGATGTAAATATCTATATATTTATATAAGTTTTATCTATATATATATATATATACTTATATGTTCGTAAATTTAATTAACTTATTTCTCAATTTATTTTTTGTATAGGTTGCACATGTTAATGGACACGATATCTTCTATTGTGCTCTTTGCCATGTGCAATGTACCAGCCAAACTAACTTGAACGCACATGTGGATGGAAAAAGACACAAGAAGGCATTGGAGGCGGCTGGGTTTATTAATTTTATTTAATAATTAATACTTTTTTCGTAATGTCGTATGTTTTTTTTTCGGATTTTGTTTTTTGCTATTACATTTTTGTGTTTAACATTATGTTTGGTATTTTTTTTTCATAATAATCATAAGATTTGGTGATTTTTAATGGTGATTTCTTTGTTAATGACTTTTCATATTGTTGTTTTAATGATTTCGTTATTTTTAAATTATTTTTTTATGGTAGTTGATTGTTTGATTTGGAATTGCATGAAATAATTTGCAAAAACCATAAACAATATAAAATGCCATATAAAATAAAAGGTAATTAGAATTTATTATAAAGTAAACGAACTTAACATCCAAGTGAAAATTAAATTAGGTTAGGTGTATAGATATGTAGTCAGATTCAAAACTTTATGTGAGTAACTCACTCATGATGTAAAATATTTAGACAAACCGGAAAATAATTTAAAAATTTAGACTTTAAGTTGAGTTTTGAAAGTTAAAAGTGGGCCTCTGTAGATTAAAAATAAAATTAAAGGCCCAAACAAATGGATACTTATTTAAAACTAGACCCAAACATAAAACCATGATGATATTATGCATATCCACCCTTCACTTTCACTTTAGCTAGACGTATTAAAGAGTTAAACTTCAAAAGGTTCTTGTGGTTAATATCCCTATTCAGTTAAAATTTGGTCGGCCGGAGGGTCAGCTGACCCCCCTGACCCTCCTGTAGTTCCGTCTCTGATCTTACATATATTCATTCTTTTATGCACACCCAATTTTAATAATAAAACTATTAGTTTAATATTACTTTTTAATTTTTAATTTATTTTGGTTTGCACCGTTTGCACCGTGGGTACCCACGGGTCGCTAACCTAGTGCGTTATATATAGTATACATAAAAATTTTTCAATAATTTGTAATATAATATAAATTTAAACATAGTGCTTTATTCGGTTTTTTTATACATTTTATAAATATATATGAATTGAAGTTTTTTTATGGGATTAAGACTAAAAAAAATTATGTCACAACATTGTTTTTAATAAAGTTTCATATCAACATATAAAACATCTAGACACAAATTAAATAAAATATTGTGTGTATATGTACACACACTTTAAATATTACAAAGAATTAGTTAGAAGTTAAATTATATCTTAAATAAAAAATAAAAATTTTCCTGTTGAAATTTTGCAAGAAAAAACCTACAAACCCTCGATTACCACAATTAAAAAAAATATATGCATACAGTTGCGAAGCTTGACCCGAAGGATCGGGGGGTCGGAAGTCACTAGTTTCGGGGGGTCGAAAACCAGTTTCGGGGGTCGAAACCCTATATTTACAAAATTTTCTATACGAATACTATATAATCGGAACTTCTGCACAAAAATTCGGGGGGGGGGGGGGGGTCAACCGCCCCCTCCCGCCTCAACTAAGCCTCGCCACTGTATACATAAAAGTTGAAGGGTGTGTTTGCATATAAACAAAACTTCCCTTTGAATTAGTTAGGTTTTGAAACGGAAACAACAAATGTGAAAGTGTTTCCTCGTTCAACTCGATTCACTACTAAATTGTATTGTATAACATGTTACCTATGGATAGGACTAATCAAGATTATGAAATGTTAGAAAACTTAATCTCACATCAAATATTTCCATATCAGTCTCGAAAGACTTGTTGGAACTTACATATTAGAAATATGAACTAAAACTCCTACGGCGAATGATCTTGCGAAACTTGTATATTTCTATGTATCTACACTGCGTTATGTGGATAGCGGACATCACGTCTTTTTAAGGAAAAAGTTTCTTCAGCTATAGATAAGTAGATAACCATATATCGAGAGCGCGCGCAAGGGGTGGGGGGTATGTTAACAACGCTTGTGCGATTATCATTGTAAATTTTGTTATGCATTCCACCTTTTCTCCTCTTAGGCTGTGTTGTGGAATAACAATGCATCATAATAACTAGCAAAAAGTGTTGTTATCTCACCAGTTAGCCAATAACTAGGTGTAGTGGATTAGCTAAACATTAAATAAAAATAAAAAAGTAAAAAACTATAAAAATATTTGATTGATGGAGATGGTGGTGGCCCCAAATGCTGGTCATTAACTAAACATTAGAGTGGATGTAGTGGCGGCGTGACCCGGCGTGAAATCAAAAAATAACGCCCCCACACCGTTACGAGAGGGCATTATGTTGCAAAATCAAGTCCTAGCGTTATATATATAACGCCGAATGAACATGTTGACTAGCGAATCAGAGAGGGACACGTGGACAGGGGGTGACTTTCAAATGTGGACTAATCAGAATCAAGTTAGGGGCATTATAAATAACCCCCTACCACTACACCCCCTTTTCACTTCATTTCCCCATGCTGACTCAGCTGCCACGTAAACCAATCAGAATCAGGGGCGTTATAAATAACCCCTCCACTACACATGGTCTTAACCACTGTTATTAGGTTGATGACTAGAGACGGATGCACTTAGTATGTATGGTGGGCCAGTGCCCACCGTCCAGCAGCCTACAAAAGCCAATACAATATGTATGTGTGTGTATATGCTCTTATTTGAAAAAATATATATGAATGCCAACGTGCAATGCCATATAATTTTAGATAAGGCATTTATATAATATAATATTTCTTGTTTCAAAATTAGCTATGATATTCAACTTCAGAAACTAAAACAATTTAATTTATTTAAAAATAATTTCAAGAGTTAAATACTCCATATTAGATATTAATCGTAATTAGTTAAATTGTCAGGATAAGTGATGTGTTCTATTATAAGATTAGTCAAATGATTTATAAGTGTTAATTTTTTTCGTTGTTGTCAATTGTTCTCAAATTTATCGTATTATTTAGTAAATAAGTATGACTAGCATTACAATATCATTAAGTGATAAGTATAAATTTGTTTTACCCGACCCTTTTTAATCTGACTCGTTTTGACCCGCCATCTTTTAGCCCACCCAATTTGTGTCCCCTGTCAAAAAAAATTCTGGATCCGCCACTCTTGACGACAACTCCAATAACTAAACCGAATAAAGTAAGGGGCGCATTGTTCAGCCCGTTACAGCTGATGTGGCACTCCTTAGTCAGCCCACAATGTATGGTCTTAGGAATTCATTGTATAGAAAATTTTTTGATGTGAATTTAACATGAAAATTGTGAGTTCTAAAACAGGTTGAGCTCAATTTATGGAAAACCCCAGAGTCATTTAGCTAAAGTTAAACAACTTGGTTGCAAGGTACAAAATTTTACTCCTACAGAATGTTGCATTGTGGCCATGTCTCCATCTTTGTTGTTTAAGTTAATGAGACTTCATACAGTTTCATAGAGGTAGCAACCAGTATCCAGTTTCTAATCACTATTGGCTAAAATGACTTCCCATTTTCTATGATCATATTGTCGGTTCAAACAGGTAGCGAACGCTATCCAATTATCCAACAAATGACATGATCCATGAACACGATATCATCAGCTAAAAGCTACACATACTCATCATCAAGCAAACACATTTGCAGCGAATTTTTACCATGACTATTGTATTATAAACATCGGGCACCCTTCTAGTTAATAATAATGTACCATGTATCAATATCGTAATCCTTCAGCAATCTAAATGACTTATTCTCAAAACAACCACATTGAAAATCCGGAAACACTGTTTGTGTTTGATCTCTTCCATCGTGGCCTAGCTTGTTGTCACCTATGTTGAAGAAAGGTTTGGAACCCTGTAGAGAATGAAGAGGGGCCAAAGAAGGTATTATACAATGCACAACGCTAGTCTTGAATGAACTTACCGGGTTATCACAATCTGCAAATAGGACATTAGAGCATTTTATAAATTTGAATATATGCTTTTACGGAACATATCACTATAAAGTTTGAGGTTTGCTCATTTTGTTTGGCACTTTTTTTAAGAAATAAATATGCCTTCATCAGTTCAAAGTCCCACATCGGAAATGGGAAAACAATAGAGGGTGCAGGTGTTGTATAAATAGGGAGAGAAGCCATTGTAGAAGTCACTTACCTGGACGGGGTCAATGGGCGATCAAGAAGGTCCATGGCCTAGGTTGGTGACCTCCATTGCACTTAGGAGGGGTGCCCGCCTAAGGTCGGCCCAAGTGGTCGAGCCTACGTCATAATTTGTGGCAGTGGAGGCCTGCGTTCGCGCGGCCTTTGCACAATGTTCTAGTTAAAATTTCTTTTTAGAAGAAAATTTTAAGTCTGGTGGTTGCTTGGTTTTATAGTTCACTTTTTTTTTTTCCTTGTGGATATATGATAACTGTTTGGCAGTTCTAATTCATCTAGGTTATATAGTTAAGGTTAACAGTAGTACTTGAGGAAATCCATACTAATGAATGAAGAAGCATTCTTCACCTGTCTCCATGGAACTCAGTGTCATGACCGCTACTCAAACGATTCATTATCAACTGATTCGTTTCCAACGCTTCCAAATTGGTGACAAAATTTTACACCTACGAAATGTTGCATTGTGGCCATGTCTCCACATTAGTCATTTGTTTTTTATACTTAAAGAAAAATGTCATAATAACTACACATGGATACTAGCTAAATTTTTGAAGTGAGTTATTTGGATACTAGTATATTAGTATCGATCTTAGGTTAGTTATGTTAACAGAGTCTTAAAGCCAGTAGGAAAGAGACAAATTACATACATAAAAGCAACACATATTAGAACTTGGAACTGATAAGAAATAACACAAACATATTTAAAATAGAAACAAAAATTTATGATGCTTTCGTAGGGGTTATTGCCGTTACCACATAAGTTCGCAGCCAACACTGCTGCGCCATAAGCAACTGCTTCATCAGCATTAATGCTCTTGCAAAGTTGTTTCCAATCAAACAATTCCCTCGGCATTTCTTGAACCTTAGGAATGCAGTCGACCCACCAACAAGGATTACGTCATCTATATTACCTTTGTGTATATTCCCGTCTCTTAAACAGTTCTCCACATGCTCAATGCACTTTTTAAAGAAATTAGCATTGAGCTCCTCACCGCTTTAACCTTTGCTGATAGTGAGAAGAGAGACATCGAACGTTTCCCCACCCAAATCAAATATGAAGACATTTTTATGTTGCTGACTTGCTGGTGGCTGTTGTCTGCAAGCTTATCTTGACATAGGCTACTGCGGCTGCTGTGGGCTCATTAATCAAGCGCAAGACATTGAGGCCAGCCAGTATACCAGCATCCTTTGTTTCCTTTCGTTGCTTGTCATCCAACAGATACATTTATAATTACAATGTCATGGTTTCTTGCTCATCGAGCGCAAAAACTCTATGTTGTGGACTTGTCATAACCCTTTGCTTATGACGTACGGGTTTAGTAGACAGTGAATCGTCCGATTCAATGTTCTTCAGGTGGCGATATCTTTTTATCTGTTGTTTTTGCCAAATACATAGGTAAAGTTTTAGATTTGCCCATTTTGTTTGGCATTTTTTTTAGGAATTAAATATGCCTTCATCAGTTCAATATCCCACATCGGTAATGGGAGAACAAATAGAGGGTACAGGCGTTATATAAATAGGGAGAGAAGCCATTGTAGAACTCACTTACCTGGACGGGGTCAATGGGTGATCAAGAAGGTCCATGGCCTAGGTTGGTGACCTCCATTGCACTTAGGAGGGGTGCCCGCCTAAGGTCGGCCCAAGTGGTCGAGCCTACGTCATAATTTGTGGCAGTGGAGGCCTGCGTTCGCGCGGCCTCTGACAATTTTCTAGTTAAAATTTGTTTTCTTTGAAAAAAGTTAAACAGCTGGGCAGTAATAATTCAACCACCATATGTTTTATAAGAGACAGGTTCATCATAACGGTTTGATTCCATACCTCAAACTAACTTTGATCAGTGTTTGTTCTGCTCAAGTACAAGACACGCCCAATGACGATTTAACAATCAAAGGTTCAAACTTGAAAGAGAATAAGGTGCTTTGATGTGGGTTCTAAGATTTAGTATCTATAGGCTAGACATCATGTTGCAATACCTGATGTTGCAATACCCAATCATACAGTGACCAAAGATGGTTCATATAATCATATTTAAGTCAAGAACTACATTTTGATATTACTGATTACTTTGAAAATTGCATACAACTCAAAAGGGATAACAATCAGTTAAATAGAGAAGATTCTAACGTACGTAAACAACTAAGGATCCAGACTCTTCCTCTTTATTCGAAACAGAAACAAAAGACTTGTTCAAATAATAAAACGGCTCCAAAGACTGCATCTTGAGTTCTTCGCTTGTTCAACGAGCATGGGCTGATATGGAAGTTCCTGCAGAATATGCACAAGGAAGCAGGAGCCATTGGTAGGCTTGACCAATGGCCTGTACTCATACACCAGATGCCAGTGTCTAATGCATATCGTCTCTACCTCAAACTAAAGGCATTGCTGCAACCGACTCGAAACCAACAAACATGTCCTCCATCCATTCTTTAATAAGACGACTTGACAATCAATACTCAAACTTCAAAGAAGACTCCTACAAGGATGCTTGGATATCGGCTTTATAAACAGTATCTAGTGTCTATGATCTTATCGTTGGTTTAAGCAGGTGGCGAATGGTATCCATCAAATGATATAATCAGTTAAAGTGTTTAACGCTACAATCAAACAAACACATTCGCAACGCATTTCTACTCTAATCATCGTATTATGAACACCATAAACATTCAAATTCATCTACAACAAGCAATATGATGACAACCAAATAACACTTACTTTAACCTCTTCTAACAACAACCATCGTCATTTTCGACCCCATAACCGTCACATTCTGCACTCTCACCACCTCCGACCGCCTAAACAATCTCAACACCTCCCTCACACCATTCTTCCCACACACCTCCACACACACAACAACCACACCCCCAACCCTGACAACCCTCTCCAATTCCCCAACATACCGCCCCGGAAACAACGCCTGATCCAAATTCCCACTAAACCCGAAATCAAAAACCCGATCAAAGAACGGCAAATTATGCGGATCGCCGCGGTTAACCAACGGGGGCGAATCAACAACTTCCACACCAATCACATCCACCAAACCCATATCTTTCAACGCCATTACACCTTGTCCACCACCAGCTGATAATATTAACGCTTGTGTGTGGTTATTAATAAGTTTTAGGGTTTGTAAATGGGTGAAGAGGGTTGTGAATGAACGGACGTGATTGTGCCACGTGTTGGTGGACCAGAGGCGGTGGGTTTTGGAATGGACGGTGGTGATGGGGCGGTGGGCGGCTGAGCAGGAGGATTTGGGGTGGGGTTTGAGGGTAGGGTTGGAGGTGAGGCAGGTTTGGGGAGGGGGTTGGAGAAGGAAGGTGAGGAGGAGGGTTAATGTGGAGATGGTTATTGATAGGTAAGAGATTTTGTTTATGAAGGTTTTGATGTGTTTCTCCATTGTTGTTACAGGGTTAAGGTTAGGGTTTGTTGTTGATGATGTAGTGAAGAAGAAGGATGAAGATGATTGGGACCTTTCTTGTAAATATGAGTTGTCAAAATTTCACTTTTTGAGGGGTTTGTTTTATATAAAAAAAATAGATCTTTATTATTTGACCAGCACCAAATGGTTTGGAGGCCTAGTGATAAATGATTTAGTCAAACAGTTATAAGTTTAAGTTTTGAAACATATCAGGTTTTATTGATTATTCACAGTCTTACCTTTGGGGAGGTGGGTGGTTGAGTTTTCCCTGGATTGGTAAATCTGGAGGACCGGATGTCCGTGGGTATCCTGAATTCGTCATAAAGTGATTCCTACGAAAACTCGTGGTGACTTTGTTGGGCTTTAAAAAATATCTTTATTATTTGTAGGGTTTGGTTTAGTGTTAGGACGTCTTTGAATTAGTTAATAAACTTATTATCCATTAAGTATTAATTTTTTTTTAAAGTAAAAATCCCATTTTTCATAAACACATAAAAATACGACTAATTACATCAAGATAGCGGGCATGCGGGCAACAAGCTACGACGTCACCTCTTTCTGCACGGCAAACCCTAACCTACTAAAAACGAAACCATGCCCCCCCGGAGTCGAGACACTGCTATGAATAACCCATTGGACTCTGGTCAAGAAACGGATGGCTTCCGGTGCCAAAGAGCCAGTATTAAAATGATTTTGAATAATTTTTTTTTCTAATTGGTTTAAGATCTTTTACTCCCATGAGACCTTTTAATAGCTCAGCGCTTACTGACGCAAATGTGGCCAAACAACATCTTATTTATCATCTTTTTTTAATAGCTTGGGTATAAGCACAATCGATTTTATTCTTTGAGATAACTATTTATGTACTTTGAGATAGAGCTAACGTTTCACCTCGTTAGAGTATTCTTATACCTTATACATAAATCTCTCATTATTAAGATTATAATCGGTATGTTTGCTAGAATTTACAATTTATGAGCGGCACTTAATGATATGGGTTAATAGACGTAATTAGGGGTGAGCATAAATGGGCCGGACCGAATAAAAACCGAGAACCGGCCCGATTTTTTAGTAGACCCGAACCGGGTCTGTACTATAGGTCCTTGAATCGGTCCCTATATTTCACCTATTTCGGGTTTCGGGTCGGGTCGGTCCAAAAACAATGAAAAACCGATAACCGAATGATGGACCGAAAAGTTAGAATTTGCACTGCAACCCAATCAATGGGCCAGCGAACTATATTCTGATAGATTAAGAATTTGCACTCCAACTCATATTTGCCAAACCTTAAAGTCCATTCTAATTCTAATTCAATCTATACATAAACAAACAGTATCACTTAATTCAAATTATTATCATATTCATGTCATCACATTAGAGAATTATATACTATGATGTGCTGCTGTGCATGGATTCATATCTTTAAATTTATGATAAATCCTATAAAATAAATGATTATCTAATATCTCCTATTTTTCCTATATAAGTTATATTAACCTATCTATACCTACACATGCTTTCTCACATTGCAACCAACATACAGTTAAAACTACTACCTAAAATACGGCTGTTGCCTGCTGCTGCTAGCATAACCAAGCAATTTTATCACTTAGGTTAACAAACATGACACAATTTATAATCTTTAAGCAAATGGAGCTTTCTAGTTTGAAACCAACATAAGAACATCAAACCATTTTGTACGCAAGATTAGCTTAACAGATAACAAACAACAAACAATTTTGGGGCAAAAATTACTTTGAAACCCACAAAAGAACACATATTAAAGCATTAAGAACACATCAAACCAACTAATCAGGCACTAAAACAACCTACATGTACCGAATCGAAGCCTTCTGATAAGCAAATCAACAAATTGAACTAAACCTGTAAAGAGGATTGGATACTTTATCTTCGGGTCGGGTTTTGGATTAAGAACCGAGGGAACCGAAGGTCCATGGACCGATGACCGAACCTAGGATTAGGGTTTCAATTCGGTTCTGCGTTTATATGAGTGTCGGGTTTCGGGTCGGGTCGGTTCTGTTGCGGGTCGGGTCGGTTCCGGTGAAATGCTCACCCCTAGAAGTAATCGGCCTTATATTATATAAAAAGACCCAACTTAAAATGGTTTGAATTTTCGCTTTGTTTTAGAGTTACAAGGCCATATGAAAACAAAAATAAAAGGATATTGCTAGCTCGTACAATTTAATACATTGAAATGATTGTGTCTAGCGTGTTTAATAAATGAGATGTGATTGAGTAGTACTAAGATAAAAAATTTACCGTTAGTTATCATCAAACCATCGTGATCAATTTTATGTCCTAAACATAACATTGATGCACATGTGGATCCCGTATAAGTGGAGATATACTCGAGAAACAAGAGTCAAGAGATGTTAAAATCATTACAATTCAAATGGTTAGTAATCTGATATCATTTGTTGTGATTGAGTTTCTTTTAATTTGAGGACAAAATAATCAATAAAAGAAGTTGAAGGTGCTGATTGAGAAAGGTAGAAGTAATAGGGTCGGGTTGCTATAGTAAGCAGATCTGAGGGGCCAAAGAGAAAGTTACAAATCAGTACAGGCTGAAAAATAAAAAAACGCCGTTGCCGGGGATCGAACCCGGGTCACCCGCGTGACAGGCGGGAATACTTACCACTATACTACAACGACTTATTTGTTAATTTTGCTTATGATGATTTCTTGTTATGTGCAAGTGTGCAACTTTTTGTTGAAAAGTGAGTATATGATTTTATAAGCGTTCAAAACTCTATGAACAATTGATATTATATATCATTGTTAATATCGAATTGAGCCATAAACAATCATAGATCACAAACTAGTGCTCATGGCTAGTAATCAAGTTATCATTTTTGCTGTGATAAGAGCTGATTATTAAAAAAAAATGTGTATTTTTATGTCATACTTATTAGCATTAAATCATTCACAAAATCACACATAGTTACTTTAGTCCCCACCATTGTGGTGGAGTGGCATGAAAAATGATGGGTAGAGCCTAGCCTTCTTGAGGTGTCAGGTTCGATTATTAATCTCACCGGGTTTTACTGATTTTTCATTGTTGTGCCTTCGGGCGAGTGGGGAGCAGGCTTTCTTAGAACTGGTGGCTTGGTGGGTTCTGGCTACCCAGCGCTACCTGTGGGCGGACACGCAAGACGTGTCTTCACCCAGGGGCGTATGGGGTGCTTTTGTAACCAATTGGTGGCCGGTGGGTACCCCAGGTAGTCGGGACATCGTTTGTTAGTTGCCCGTTAAAAAAAAAATCTTTGGTGAACACCTATGATGGTTCATTATAATTGGTAATTCATGACACCCCACTTAAAGGGACATACTTGTTTACAATGTTCCTAGTTATAGCAATGGACGAGAACAAATTAAATAGCATGTATTTGCGTTTAGACATGTGAGCCTTGGGGATCATATATAATATGGCAGTGATGCAAATAACTATATTCAAAACAATCAACAACCACCATACTTAGTAAATACCAATCCACAACCAAGTTATATGTATGGTGTGAGAGGGTGATATATAGGCGAATAGAGTGACTGTTTTCACTGAGGACCCTAGCCCCAAAGTCAAATGAACATAAACAAACAGAAAACATAAATAAGCGTCAGAAACGTAATTGAACTAACTAACAGACCTCGTACACGCTTAATTAAGTCAATAAGCATATGCGTTCATGTTTTCTTTTTTTTTTTGGGTAAAGGGCAGAGCCCGGCAAAGATATTAAAAACACAAACACAAAAATTACATCATCAAGGGGTATACCCCGGGACGTCTCCAAGCAAACATAAGGAGACCAAAAATAAGACACCATACAAGCCAATTTGGGCCTACTAAAAAGCCTACTACTACTATGGGTATACCTATCCACATCTATAGTGTGAGTTAGCCCATACAAAATACTAAGGGTGCACATATCTATGGTGCAGCCCATAAAAGCAGTTTTGCCAGCAGGCCAAATACAAGAAATTAATGTTTGGTCGTTGGTTAAATTAAAATGTAAGAAGACAATCGTCCGGTTCATTAAATGTCTAATTCGATTATATCCCTATATTAAAAGTGCGAAATAATTAATAATAATTACCTTTCTCCTTAATAGATTATATTTAGATTAGATTGTGTTTGACCATGTATTTAATATTGTAATTAAGAGGTTACCAAATATAATCTAAATATAATCTATCTATTTGACGAGGTAGGCCCACTCTAGATGGATCGGCCCAACTCCAACTAAAGGCCCCATTACCTTAGGGCCGGCCCAATGGCAGATAAACGCCGGATGGGCCAAGGCGGTCATGTTCCGGACTATTGATAAGCCTCAACCTCTTCTCCGAGAAATGAGGACGAAGGGTTCAATAGAAGAGATAAAGCCTATCTCCATCAAAGCCGGAGAGTTAGCTCCTGGAGATAGGCTCAAAGAGGCGGTTACGAGAAAGGTAAAGAGAGGTTATAAATACAGGTTAAAGGTAAGTCAAATTCCATACACACATTGACAAAAGCTTCCGCTTTACTTTCACACCAGAAACCCATACTTATTCTCACGCCGGAGGGTGGTCACAGGAAACCCCCCTTTCCTGTGACGAGTCCTAACGGTGTTTTGTTTTGCAGGCACCCGGAACCAATTCCAACAGGTTATTCGCAACCGGAGCATTATTCTTGTCTACTCGGAGAGGTATTTACTTCTTCATTGGCGCCATCCGTGGGACCCGTACAAGGAACTAGCTACCGGTTGAATAACCCAACGAACCGAGATGACTTCAAGCCAAAACGCCATAGTTACCGCCAATCCGGCAAGAAGTGATCAGAATCTGATTCCCACAACAGAGCGGATCGACGGTGCAGTGGCATCCGACTCGGAAGGGGAAGGTGACGGAGTGGCCCCGGGGTTTTCTCCAAGAATACCGGCTTCACTCCCGGGGAACACGCAGACTTCTGTGTCGCTCGGGAGTCACCAGGGACGTTTCTCTTCTGTAAGAGGACCGGTTCCATCGTCCACGTACACTCGACCGATTGTTAGTACAAGCTTCTCAGCTCCTCGAGTTCCGGCACCCACATCATCGGTGCCCTGGTTTACAGCAGCACAAAGCCTCCCGCTCTTCTCGGCCGCAATCTCAGCGGCCATGACATCATCACCACAAGCCACTCTCATGCAACCGAACATGCCACCTTACACGCCGGTTACTCCCGGAAATCAACCGTTCATGCCTTATTATCCTATGTCCCCATATGGGTATATGTGTGCACCATCAACTGGCGGTACGTTCTCATACTCCTACCCTTACATGTATCCTCCGGCGCAACCACCCCTTCCCGGGTGGAACCCTCAGACTGGGATGCCTTCGAACGAAAGGTTGAATGACGTCCGTACGCGTCTCAACTATGAAACCACTCCCGGGGGTCCCGGAACTTCGGCGGGACTTCCCCAGGAACGACAGCAAAACCCAGTGGTAGTGCAGGAGAATGAGGATCAAGGTGATGATGAAGACCTTACCCGGCCATACCGTCCTCCGACGATGGCAACCTACTCCAAGTTCTCGGAAAGGATAGCTAATGCTCCATTACCCCAAAACCTGAAGCTCCCATCGACAGTGGGTAAGTATGATGGAACTGGAGACCCGGATGATCATTTGAGCATCTTTGAGTCTGTAGGAACATCCAAAGATTGGCCGATGCAAGCCTGGTGCCACATGTTTGTTCAGACCCTCGTGGGAGCAGCACGGGTCTGGTGGGATAGTTTGCCGCCCAGGTCTATTTCAAACTGGAGAGATATCCATAAGGGATTTACCCAGCAGTTCAGTCAGCAGCGCAGACATACCAAGTACAGGGAGGAAGTGATGCATATTCGCCAAAGAGACAATGAGCCGATGGAGAATTTCATAATACGTTTCAACAAAGAACGGCTACAAATCCCGGGCCTTACTGAAGAATTGGCATGCACTGCATTCACCATGGGAGTGAACGACGATGGATTGTTAAGAAAGCTTCATGGTCCCTATGGGTATCCTCAGACCATGGACGAAATGATGACAATAGCTAAGGCATATGTCAAGCAGGAGAAATCAATTGCCATGAATCATGCGGTACGGAAGAAGCATGAGACTACCAAGGCAAGTGACAACCAAGACTCCAGAAGTTCCAGAAACAGGGGGCGGTCAGGCCAACCTTACTCAAGGGACGACCGTCGGGACGAACGCCGGGATGATCGGCGAGATGATCGTCGGGAGCAAGGACGAAGATCGGAAAGGTCTCGTGATTCCTACTCCAGCAAAGGGGACACGGCTTCCAAGCCTAAATTGGATTATCCGGAGCTGATCAAGACACCATCCCAGATTTTGGAAACGGAAAATCTAAGGCTGAATGCTCCCCGTCCGGTCAAAGACTCACCTTCAAAGGATAAGTCTAAGTTCTGCGACTATCATAAAGGTAACGGTCACGATACAGACGATTGCTTCCAGCTCAAGAGACAGATTGAATACTTCGTCAGAACAGGGAAGTTAGCTCATCTGGTCAAAGACACGAAGCCAGGCCCAGCGACCTGGGAGGACAGGGCAACCGGGAAAAAGCCCAGGGAGATTAATACAATACGGCCGGAAACAAGGAGTGGTTCCAAGAGACGATTTGAAACAATTGAACCGTGGATGGAAACGGTAATGACTGTACCTCCTTACTACAAGGCATTAAGAATGGAAGCCCTGGTAATATCAGCAGCTGTAGGTGACTACAGCATGAAAAGAATCATGGTGGACACGGGCAGTTCAGAAGATATCATTTATGAGCCGTGTTTCAGAAGAATGTCAATGGAAGATCAGAAGATGCTGGCACCGGCCCATGGCCCGGTAAAAGGATTCACGGGGGAATGTGTAGAGCCGTTGGGGCAATTGACGTTCCCGGTCACCCTCGGTGATGGCTACAAGGAACGGACCATCCTAGTCACTTTCCTAGTGATCCCGGCTACCTCTCAGTACAACCTAATCATCGGCCGGTATACGTTGGGGCGAATCGACGCACTGGTATCTACTGCCAGGGGTTTTCTCATGTTCCCAACGCCACATGGAGTAGCTACTGTCTCCGGAGAGAAAGTCGTTGCAGCATCCGAGGGTACAACTTGCCGTCAGGCACCGTCCGGGATACGAGGCCCAGAGAGATGGGTGTTGAGCACGAAGCACCCGGATCAAACGGTCACCATTGGAGACTCGTTGGCCCCGGCCACTCAGGAGAAGTTGAAGCGGCTGTTAAAACGCAACATGGATGTTTTTGCCTTCTCACATTCCGATATGACCTGGATTGCTCGAGAGAAGGCAGAACACAAGCTGTCTACTTACCCAAACGTGAAACCAATCACACAAAAGAGAAGAAGCATGGCTCCTGACCGAAGAGCGGCTGTAGTGCAGGAGGTAAAAAAGTTAGAAGAAGCTGGGATCCTGAGAAAGACCAAATACCACACATGGGTCGCTAACCCTGTCATGGTTCGAAAGCACGACGGATCCTGGAGGATGTGTGTGGATTACAAGGATCTGAATAAAGCATGTCCTAAAGATGCCTACCCGCTCCCGGAGATAGACCTCAAAGTCGATTCCCTGGCTCCTTTCCAGTTCAAGTGTTTTTTGGACGCATACAAGGGATACCATCAGATTCAGATGGCAAAGGAAGACGATGATAAGACAGCTTTCCATACGGACGCCGGTATATTTTGCTACACCAAAATGCCATTCGGTCTAAAGAACGCCGGGGCAACTTATCAAAGGCTGATGGACCAAGCGTTCGAACACCAGATTGGCAGGAACCTGGAAGTATACGTGGATGATCTGGTAGTCAAAAGCAAGACGGAAGAGATGATGTTGAAGGATATCGAAGAAACATTTGATACTCTCCGGGAATACAACATCAAGCTAAACCCGGGAAAGTGCTCTTTCGGGGTAGAAGAGGGAAAGTTCCTGGGAGTGATAGTTTCAAAAGACGGGTTCCGAGTCAACCCAGAAAAGGTAGCGGCAATTCGTAATATGCCCGCCCCTAAAACTTTGAAAGATGCCCAAACACTCAATGGAAGACTGGCCGCCATCAGCAGGTTCCTGGCCAGGCATGCCGAGCGTTCGTTACCGTTTATCTCCACACTCAAAGATTGCCTGAACAAGAACAAATTTAGATGGACTGAAGAAGCGGACAGAGCATTTGAGCAGATGAAAACGTTCGTCGGTAACTTGCCTATGCTTACAGCACCTCGCCCGGGAGAAATATTGAAGATGTATTTGGCGGCCGGGCACCATGCCGTCAGTTCGGTTTTGCTTGTTGAAAGAAATAAATGCCAGACCCCAATTTATTACATCAGCCGGACGCTGTCGGACGCCGAAGCTAGGTACCCTACCTTGGAAAAATTGGTACTAGCACTGGTCCACTCGTCCCGGAGGTTGCGCAGATACTTCCAAGCGCACGAAGTGGAAGTCCTCACAAACTTCCAACTAGGACAAATTCTAAACAAGCCAGAAGTGTCCGGGCGGCTTGCCAAGTGGGCAATCGAGTTGGGAGCACTGGATGTATCATTTAAAAAGCGAACGGCTGTAAAGGGCCAGGTACTGGCCGACTTCATGACGGAAATCCCGGAGGGAGAAGAGATTCAAGAATCTGTGCCGAGAATCGAGGATATGCTAGAAGATGAATCTACCCCATGGCAGCTCTATACCGACGGTGTCACACCCCAACCGATGGCGGAAACATCGAGGTGAGACTTGTGATAGATTGTTCAAAGACTTCATGACACTAGAATTTGTGATAATATAATTTAAAGATAAAATTTCATTCATAGCATAATCATTGTCTAAAAAGATAACATAATACAAATTGTTTCACGAAAAGAAAAAATAGAACATCAAAATATAGAACTTAAACTAGCGTGAGTTTCTAGTCCGATCCTAGGTAGATTTCTTGATAAACCTGCATTAAACATTTCCTGCAACATGTATAAAATATCCGTCAACACATAAAGCATTGGTGAGCATACTAGTTTGAGTCTAAGTACATAGTATAGAAAAGTCTACTCGAATCATCATGTTATAGGCATATGCACGTAGAACCATACAAACGGCAACAACACTCGATAACACAAAAGACTTCATCTTATCATGACCCATAAAGGGGGCGGCGTGTCAACCTATAGCGCTATACATGTAAGGTGGGTTGTTAACTAATCGTACATTTGTATGTAAGACTTTGAATTCTAGCATGGCATAGCATAATAGCATTTAGATTGAGCATAATAGTTTAAGAGTATGAAAACGTTTAAGTTTTGATAGTGATACATGTTGAGCCCCAAAGAATAAAGAATAAAAAGGGGACAAGTATGAACTCACCTTTGGGTGCGTTTGATAGAGTTCCAAAAAGGTAAGTCTTGGAAGGTTTAGCTTTAGCCTTGGTTATCTAGAATTAAAGAATAAAGGGTCTTAGGTTCGGGTTTAGATTATAGATTCACGAGAGTCATGCAAGCCTTTTAGGCGAACCAAAACACAAACCACCATAGAGGTGATTCGGATGGTTATGAGAGTCAAGCATTGGTAAGGTAGGGATGTATCCACAAACCTTTCCGAGTTATTAAATTAGTAGAGTTTATATAATTTAGTATTTATATAATATAACTTAAGAAGTAGGGTATGGTGACTTAGTTTGGATGAGCCTTGGCCTTCCTTTTGTCAACCATGAACCATAACACAAGTCCCTCCATCATTGAGTTGTTGGTGAACTTGGTTGGTATTATTAACAACTTAGTGCATAAAAGATAATAGAAGATGACCACATTTGAGGCCTCAAATTGGTGCCCTACTCATGTTTATTTGCCATGGCAAATAGGAGAGAGGTCCTAGAGGTTTCCTCAAAGGGTTTGAAGAAGAGGAGAGTGAAGAAAGTAGAAGAGAGGTTGAAGGTGAAGTGAGAAACTCACTTATTCTTGAGAGAATTCTTAAGAGATTTGGAGATTTAGAGAGGATTTAGGATTGAGCAAGTGTTAGAATGGGTAGGGAGTGGTGTATTTATAGTTGGAGTGAAAGGGTTGGGTATTTAATGAATTAATTAGGGTGGTTAGAAGTTAATTAGTGGTAAATATATATATTTAAAAGAAAAAAGAAAAAAAATAAATAAATAATGACAAAAAGAAAAATGTGTACGGCATATTTACATAACATTTTATGTTATGTTTTTTTTTTTGTATTATTACTATTATATATATATGTTTTATTAATAATAAATATATATTAAGATCTTAACTAAATAAGTTTCTTGTTATAAAGTCTAAATTGAATAGGATAAATTATAACGGCGACCCGTCAAGAATTGGTAGGAGTAACCTAAACGAAACGAATAAAGGCGAACTTAGAATTTGTTAAATATAGCATTTATAATACAACAAAATTAAGAATCACGCGACGTTATATAAAGTTTGCGTCGCGTAGAATTTATAGAATAAATGAAATAGATTAAGATTAAATGCAATTGATAAAATACTTTCCCATTGATCATAAGCTCGGGATTACAAGGGTACAAAATGGAAAGATACAAGAATACAAGTACTAGAATGGGAAATACGAAAAATACGAATGTTACAGTCTCCCCTACTTTAGGAAATTTCGTCTCGAAATTTATTCAAGTGGCTTGACTGAAAAGATGTGGGTACTTTTTCTTCATTTGCTCTTCATGTTCCCAAGTGAATTCGGGTCCATTCTTCGATTCCCAACGAACTTTAACTAGCGGAATACGTTTTCGTTTGAGTTGTTTGACTTCACGATCCATTATTTCCACTGGTTTTTCGACGAAATGCATGGACTCGTCGATTCGTACGTCGTCAAGAGGAATGTGTATGTTCCCTTCGGCTAAGTATTTCTTCAAATTTGAAACATGAAAGGTGGGATGGACATTGTTGAGTTCTTGGGGTAACTCGAGCTTGTAAGCCACTTTCCCGATTCGCTCAATGATCTTGAACGGTCCAACGTACCGTGGAGCTAACTTTCCTTTCTTTCTAAATCTGACTACTCCTTTCCAAGGAGAGACCTTGAGGAGTACTTGATCACCAACATTGAATTCAAGGGGTTTTCGCCGCTTGTCAGCATAGCTTTTCTGACGGCTTCGAGCAGCTAAAAGATTATCACGGATCTGGATGATTTTGTTAGTCGTTTCCTGGATGATTTCGGGACCAGTGATTTGTGCTTCACCAATCTCATGCCAACATATAGGAGAACGACACTTTCGGCCATAGAGAGCTTCGAATGGAGCCATTTGGAGGCTGGTATGGTAACTGTTATTGTTCGAGAACTCGACCAATGGTAGATGAGCATCCCAGTTTCCACCAAAGTCGATTACACAAGATCGAAGCATGTCCTCAAGAGTCTGGATCGTACGTTCAGTTTGTCCATCAGATTGAGGATGAAAAGCTGTACTAAGATTAAGTTGAGTTCCCATGGCAGCCTGAAATGTTTCCCAAAGACGGGAGGTGAATCGACCATCGCGGTCTGAGATGATGTCAAGAGGAATACCATGACGACAAATGATTTCCTTGGTGTAGATATGGGCTAGCTTTTCAACTTTGTAATCTTCATGAATGGGAAGGAAATGAGCTGACTTGGTTAAACGATCAATGATTACCCAAATACTATCATGACCAGATGATGTTCGAGGAAGCTTGGTAATGAAATCCATAGCATTGCTTTCCCATTTCCACATGGGGACTTCGGGCTGTTCAAGCAAACCCGACGGTCGTTGGTGCTCGGCTTTTACTTTTGAGCAAGTGAGACATTTGGACACAAAGAGAGCAATGTCCTTTTTCATACCGGGCCACCAATAATTTCGACGGAGATCTTGATACATTTTATCCGCACCGGGATGAATGGAGTATCGGGATTTATGCGCTTCATTCATTATAAGAGTACGAATGTCATTACGACTGGGAACCCAAATACGATCAAGATAATAAAGAATCCCATTTGCCTTGGATTCCAAGTGTAACTCGGCACCACAAGACATTTCTTCATATAGAGTATTTTCATTGACCGATGTGTGCTGAGCGTCTCGAATACGATTGAAGAGATCATTTTGGAATTGGGAGCTACGAAGACGGTCGATTTCTCGGATGTTGCATAGAACTGCATGACTTTTTCGACTAAGAGCATCGGCTACTACATTCGCTTTACCAGGATGATAGCGAATTTCGCAGTCGTAGTCGTTTAACAATTCGACCCATCGTCGTTGTCGTATGTTAAGATCTTTTTGATTAAAAATGTGTTGCAGGCTCTTGTGGTCGGTAAAAACAACACATTTCGTACCATAGAGGTAATGTCTCCAGATTTTTAAGGCAAAAACAACGGCACCAAGTTCAAGATCGTGAGTGGTGTAGTTCTTCTCGTGGATTTTGAGTTGCCTTGATGCATAGGCGATGACTTTGCCTCGTTGCGTAAGAACGCAACCAAGACCTTGATTCGATGCATCACAATAAACCACAAAATCATCATTCCCCTCGGGAAGAGCTAGAACAGGAGCATCACAAAGCATAGACTTGAGGGTTTCAAAGGCTTCTTCTTGCTTAGGACCCCAAATGAAAGGTTGGGATTTTTGAGTCAAAGCGGTGAGTGGTGTAGCAATTTTGGAAAAGTTGGAGATGAACCGACGGTAGTAACCCGCCAATCCTAGAAAGGAACGAACTTCGGTAGGAGATTTTGGTGCAATCCAATTTTTAACGGCTTCAATTTTGGCAGGATCAACATGAATACCCCTATCGTTCACAATATGCCCAAGGAATTGAACTTCCTTTAACCAAAATTCACATTTAGAGAACTTGGCATAAAGTCGTTCGGCACGTAGGAGTTCTAGAATCAAACGGAGATGTCGTTTATGGTCGTCTTCGGATTTGGAATAGATCAAGATGTCATCAATGAAGACAATCACAAAACGATCCAAATAAGGTTTACACACTCGATTCATTAGATCCATGAATACTGCGGGTGCATTGGTTAAACCGAAAGGCATCACCATGAACTCGTAGTGACCATATCTTGTGCGAAAGGCAGTTTTTGGAATATCTTCTTCGTGGATTTGAAGTTGATGGTATCCCGAACGAAGATCGATTTTTGAGAAACAAGTAGCTCCTTGGAGCTGGTCAAAGAGATCATCAATGCGTGGAAGAGGGTATCGGTTTTTGATAGTGAGTTTGTTAAGCTCACGATAATCGATGCACATACGGAAGGATCCGTCTTTCTTTTTGACAAATAAAACAGGAGCACCCCAGGGAGAAGTACTCGGGCGTATGAAGCCTTTTTCAAGCAATTCTTGGAGTTGACTAGCAAGTTCTTGCATTTCGGAAGGTGCAAGACGATAAGGAGCTTTTGCAACAGGTGTAGCACCGGGTATGAGGTCAATGCGAAGTTCAACAGAACGAGCAGGAGGAAGACCGGGTAGATCTTTGGGAAAGACCTCGGGAAAGTCACAAATGACAGGTATGTCTTTTATGCCTTTTTCCTTGTCTTTGGTTGTTACCACATGAGCCAAGAATGCAACATATTCCTTACGGAGATACTTTCGAGCTTTGGTACAAGACATGAGTTTGAGTCCTTTGGAGGCTTTCTCACCATAGATTTGTAAAGTGTCACCGCTAGGAAGCGGTATACGGATAAATTTTTCGAAGCAAACAACTTCGGCACGATGTCTTGCAAGCCAATCCATGCCTACTATGATGTCAAAACTTCCCAATTGCATGGGGTTTAGATCTATGGAGAAATCATGGTCATTAAGATTCAAGGTGCAGTTTTTGATAATGAAATCAATAGAGATGGGTTCACCATTTGCGACTTCAACGGTGAAAGGTTCCGATAATTTAGATCGTGCACAAGCAAGTAAGGGTTCAAATTCTAGAGACACAAAACTCTTATCCGCACCAGTATCAAAGAGTATAGAAGCGTAAGATCCATTAACAAGGAACGTACCGTTCACAACCTCATTTTCAGTTTGAGCTTGGGCCACATTGAGGTTGAAAGCGCGACCCCTTGGTGGTTGATTTTGAGCCGGAGCTTGAACTTGAGCTTGGTTGTTGCGGGTACATTGAGGAGCAAAATGGCTAGGATCACCACACTTAAAACATGCACGACCATTGCCAATGGCTAGAGGAGGTTGGTTAGCGACTCAGGGTTGGTTGGTAACTTGAGGTTGGCTGTTTTGGGTTCTAGGGGCAACCTTACAGTTTTGGACAAAGTGTCCATAGTGGTTACAATTGGTGCATAGACGACAAGCTACATTAGTTGGGTGGTGAAAAGGGCATATGGCACATTTTGGGTGTACTCCGGTATAAGGTTTCTTGGCAGGCACTTGGTTAAGAGGAGTTGGAGCTTGAGCTTCGGTGGATGGAATTGTAACGGCATAGTTTTGGTTTCGGGATTTGCGTTTGCGGTTATTGCTATGTGTTGATGGGGTTTTGGCTTCCTTTGGTTTGTCGGTGGGAATGGTGGTGGTTTGATTGACGGTTTTGGTGGTGTTTGGGATAGTTAAGGTTCCATCTTTCACTTGGTTATCCGAGATTTTGGAAGCTAAACGAATGGCTTTTTCTAGGGTGGTGGGTTCGGCTCCTTCAACGATATCACGAACACTCGTTGGGAGGCCTTTGAGATACTTAGCTATGATTC
Organism: Ambrosia trifida; assembly: GCA_028751855.1. NCBI lineage: Eukaryota > Viridiplantae > Streptophyta > Magnoliopsida > Asterales > Asteraceae > Ambrosia > Ambrosia trifida. The sequence goes on along the minus strand of CM054123.1, from coordinate 35,746,964 downwards.
TCTTAGTGGTGTTGAATTGGTGAGGTACAAGGACAAGGAGTTGCTTGAAACGATTGGTATAGGTTAGGTTATCACCACTGTTTTGCTTGAGTTTCCAAAACTCATCTTCGAGTCGCTCAATCTCTTGTGCGGGGCAGAACTCCTCAATCATGAGTTGTTTGAGTTCCTCCCATGGCAGAGCTAAAGCGGTTTCGTTTCCACGGGTGGCTCTCTCGCTTTTCCACCACTCGAGTGCTCTTGATTTGAAGACACTAGTGGCGTGACGAGTGCGGAGATTCTCAGGGCATTCGCTATTGATGAAGATTAGCTCGATGTGGTCGAACCATTCGAGCATAGCGGTAGCACCATCGTTTCCCGTGAAAGAGTCGGGTCGATGTAGGTTAAATTGCTTAAAGGTGAAGGAGGTAGTTTTGGAGGATTCGGCTCTTGAGTCAACTGAACCATGTGGGCTTGCGGAGGCTTGGATTTTGCTAACTACCTCGGGTATGACCTTGGCCATTTGCTTGGCCATGAAAGAGAGCATTTTCTTGTTGGTGCTTTGTTTTGAGCTTCTTCGGTTGGACATGGAAGACATCTAAAGGATAAACAAAAGGTTTATGAGCTTTGATCAATGGTTTATTTGTATAAAGATTGCATTTTGTCTTTGTTTTAAAAGTGAATTAAGCATACAAAGCACATAGTGTCAAATAGTTCAAGTAGCATGTAGTTTCACATTGTGTATATAGCATAACACATAAGTATAAGCAAGTATAGTGCATTGAGACCATATAAAGGAGCTTTGATTAGTGTTGGTTTGCGATTATTAGTATTGTTTGGAGGTTGCGAGAGTACTTGAGATGCGAGTCTTGAGAGCCTTTGCGAGTAGTAAAAAAAATCGAATATATGTAGTGAAAACATAGCATGAAAACAACATTGAAAATATTATTAACATAAAATGAGGGGATTGTTTTAAGAAAGCCATTGGAGTGTTCCGGAACGGAACTAAGACTAACCAAAGTGGTTCGAATTTACCTTTGAGTTTGAAACATGCTTTGGCCTAATAGGTGGAAATACTCTCGCCGACTTGCGGTTAACGGTATTCACCCTTCCAGTTACTACATGTTTCTTGTCATTAGTAAATTTGAGACTTTGGAGAGATTTAAAAAAAAAATATATCAAGAATTGAAACTAGTCGCTAAGTTGTGGATTTCACTCCTATCTTAGCGAGGTCGTTTCTTTGAGTGTGGTTTGTACACTTTGTCCAATGTGGTAAGAAAATTAATTCTAACTTTCAATTGGTAAGTGTCCACTAGAACGAGAATTGTGAAATTTCCACCAAGGTGAGGATATCACTCCTATCTTGGTGTAGTTTCAAAAACATAAAGAATTTACGCGGATTGAAAGTTATCACCAAAGTGAGGGTTTCACGCCTATTTTGGTGATTTCCTTTCATTTGTGTTATACGAGCGTCTTCGCGTGTAGAGTAATCCACAAATAGGAAGGGAAATTTTTTAAGTCCAAAAGAATGGAGTAGAAACAAGATAAGGAGAACAAGTATTTTAAGCATGATAAAACGAATGGTCAAAAGGGTTCTTAACTATAGTCTAGGTCAAACATGGCAATTTTTTCCTAATTCCCTATAGTCATGGCTCTGATACCAATCTGTCACACCCCAACCGATGGCGGAAACATCGAGGTGAGACTTGTGATAGATTGTTCAAAGACTTCATGACACTAGAATTCGTGATAATATAATTTAAAGATAAAATTTCATTCATAGCATAATCATTGTCTAAAAAGATAACATAATACAAATTGTTTCACGAAAAGAAAAAATAGAACATCAAAATATAGAACTTAAACTAGCGTGAGTTTCTAGTCCGATCCTAGGTAGATTTCTTGATAAACCTGCATTAAACATTTCCTGCAACATGTATAAAATATCCGTCAACACATAAAGCATTGGTGAGCATACTAGTTTGAGTCTAAGTACATAGTATAGAAAAGTCTACTCGAATCATCATGTTATAGGCATATGCACGTAGAACCATACAAACGGCAACAACACTCGATAACACAAAAGACTTCATCTTATCATGACCCATAAAGGGGGCGGCGTGTCAACCTATAGCGCTATACATGTAAGGTGGGTTGTTAACTAATCGTACATTTGTATGTAAGACTTTGAATTCTAGCATGGCATAGCATAATAGCATTTAGATTGAGCATAATAGTTTAAGAGTATGAAAACGTTTAAGTTTTGATAGTGATACATGTTGAGCCCCAAAGAATAAAGAATAAAAAGGGGACAAGTATGAACTCACCTTTGGGTGCGTTTGATAGAGTTCCAAAAAGGTAAGTCTTGGAAGGTTTAGCTTTAGCCTTGGTTATCTAGAATTAAAGAATAAAGGGTCTTAGGTTCGGGTTTAGATTATAGATTCACGAGAGTCATGCAAGCCTTTTAGGCGAACCAAAACACAAACCACCATGAAGGTGATTCGGATGGTCATAAGAGTCAAGCAAGCCTTTTAGGCGAACCAAAACACAAACCACCATAGAGGTGATTCGGATGGTTATGAGAGTCAAGCATTGGTAAGGTAGGGATGTATCCACAAACCTTTCCGAGTTATTAAATTAGTAGAGTTTATATAATTTAGTATTTATATAATATAACTTAAGAAGTAGGGTATGGTGACTTAGTTTGGATGAGCCTTGGCCTTCCTTTTGTCAACCATGAACCATAACACAAGTCCCTCCATCATTGAGTTGTTGGTGAACTTGGTTGGTATTATTAACAACTTAGTGCATAAAAGATAATAGAAGATGACCACATTTGAGGCCTCAAATTGGTGCCCTACTCATGTTTATTTGCCATGGCAAATAGGAGAGAGGTCTTAGAGGTTTCCTCAAAGGGTTTGAAGAAGAGGAGAGTGAAGAAAGTAGAAGAGAGGTTGAAGGTGAAGTGAGAAACTCACTTATTCTTGAGAGAATTCTTAAGAGATTTGGAGATTTAGAGAGGATTTAGGATTGAGCAAGTGTTAGAATGGGTAGGGAGTGGTGTATTTATAGTTGGAGTGAAAGGGTTGGGTATTTAATGAATTAATTAGGGTGGTTAGAAGTTAATTAGTGGTAAATATATATATTTAAAAGAAAAAAGAAAAAAAATAAATAAATAATGACAAAAAGAAAAATGTGTACGGCATACTTACATAACATTTTATGTTATGTTTTTTTTTTTTTTTTGTATTATTACTATTATATATATATGTTTTATTAATAATAAATATATATTAAGATCTTAACTAAATAAGTTTCTTGTTATAAAGTCTAAATTGAATAGGATAAATTATAACGGCGACCCGTCAAGAATTGGTAGGAGTAACCTAAACGAAACGAATAAAGGCGAACTTAGAATTTGTTAAATATAGCATTTATAATACAACAAAATTAAGAATCACGCGACGTTATATAAAGTTTGCGTCGCGTAGAATTTATAGAATAAATGAAATAGATTAAGATTAAATGCAATTGATAAAATACTTTCCCATTGATCATAAGCTCGGGATTACAAGGGTACAAAATGGAAAGATACAAGAATACAAGTACTAGAATGGGAAATACGAAAAATACGAATGTTACAGACGGCTCCTCCAACAGCAAGGGAGCCGGAGCAGGATTACTGTTGGTCAGCCCGGAGGGTGCACGGTTCCTCTATGCCCTACGGTTCGACTTCGAATGTTCTAACAATCAGTCCGAATATGAAGCCCTATTGGCAGGATTGCGAGTGGCCCTGGCCATGGGTGCCACCCGGGTAGACGCCCATGTGGACTCACTCTTGGTCAACAACCAGGTCAACGAGTCGTATGAGGCCAAGGATGAATCTATGGCCAGGTACCTGGAGAAGACAAAGGAGTTGATGGCAAAGTTTAAGAAGGTCACGTTACATCATGTGAGAAGACACAAGAACGACATAGCTGATGCTCTTAGTAAGTTGGCCTCATCAGGCACAGATGCCAACGTACACACGGAAACTTTAAAGCACCCGTCCACACAGATATCCGAAGTTCATTTGGTGCATGCGGTTGAGGTCTCCTGGATGACCCCTATACATAAGTACCTCACGGATGGAAGCCTGCCAGAAGATAGAGCCGAGGCGATGAAAATCCGAACCAAGTCACTTCAATACGAGATCCAAGCCGGGGTTCTTTACAGAAAGTCTTACCTAGGACCAGTTCTGAGATGTGTATCCCCTTCAGAAGCCAGATACTTAGTCAAGGACATCCATTCGGGCATGTGTGGTATACATGCCGGACCCCGGGCAGTGGTGGCCAAGATAACTAATGCAGGATACTACTGGCCCGGAATGCACACCATGGCCGTTGAAGAGCTCAAGAAGTGTATTAGTTGCCAGAAGTATGCACCGGTAACGACTCGACCGAAGAACAACTTGATCCCGGTGACAGCAGCATGGCCTTTTCAGAAATGGGGTATTGACTTGGTCGGGCCTTTTCCCTTAGCCCCGGGAAAGCTCAAATACCTGGTGGTCGCCATCGACTACTTCACAAAGTGGGTGGAGGCAAAGCCGTTGGCCAAGATAGAGGCGAGCAACATCAAGAAATTTTTATGGGAACACATAGTATGCAGATTTGGGGTCCCCCTGTACCTGGTCAGTGACAATGGGACGCAGTTCGCGGATAAGCACATACAAGAATGGTGTAAAAGCCTGAACATACAGCAAGTATTCACATCCGTGGCCCACCCTCAGGGAAATGGCCAGGTGGAAAGGGCGAACAGGAGCATACTGGACGGGTTGAAAAGACGCTTGGACCAGGAAGGGACATCATGGGTTGACCAGCTCCCACATGTTCTTTGGGCTCACCGGACAGCACCCAAAACAAGTAATGGAGAGACCCCTTTCTGCCTGACGTACGGATCAGAAGCAATGATTCCGGCCGAGGTAATGTTGCCATCTAGCCGGCACGCCGACCCAAGTGTTGACAATGACCAGCTGTTGAGACACAACCTCGAAACGATAGAAGCTCGGCGCGACGAAGCCCATATCAAGGAAGCCCGGTACAAGAGGTTGTTGGAAAAATATTATAACAAAAGGGTCAGGACCTGCTCATTCAAGCCCGGCGACCTGGTCATGAGGGATAATGAAGCAAGCAGACAACAGCCCCCGGGAAAGCTAAGCCCTAACTGGGAAGGACCGTATGAAGTCGTTGAGAACCTGGGAAAGGGAGCATACCGACTAAAACAACTGGACGGGACGCCGGTGCCCAGAAGTTGGAATACTGCCCAACTCAGAAAATGCTACATGTGACACAAAAGTCCAGGGCCATAGGCCGTTGTAAACATTGACCGGACGGACACCATGACACCCCGGGCAATCAAGTTTTTATCTTTTGTTCTTTATTACAATTAATAAAACAACGCCGATAATGGCATTTTCAGTACTTATATTCCATTATAAACAAATTGCTTGATAAAGCATGATTACAAAAAAGGTAGGGGCAGGACAAAAATCCAAAGCTAACTAAAAATAATCTTCCTACCACCTATACATAGCGCTATTTTACTAAGCCTTGTTCAAACTACAAGCACTAAGAACTGCAACCATCCAACATGGCAAACACCTCTGCAGGGGTGTACAGCACATCACCTTCGGGGTTGCAAGTAGGGGGGAGGACCCAAAACTCCTCGTACATCTTCATTGATTGGAGATCAAATGACCCAACCCCCGGGTCCTCATTTGCTTGGGAAGACCCAACCAGGTCAACTCCCTGATCTATTCCCACATCATCCTCCAAAGGTATCCAGGGGGACGGTCGGCGTCCAGCACCTCGCTGGTAGACCAACCCAAAACGTGAAGGAACCGGGACACCGGTTGAATGAACTCTGACGTCATCCTTGACCGTTGTCAGAGTAGGCAAAACGATTGGAGTAGCACGACCCCCTCCAATGTCATCTGCAACATCAGGTGGGGACGATGGTACAACCCTTGGTCGACGACGGTATACCAATCGACACTCCCTTGGTGGATGAAGCTCGATTGGTTCCTCAGCAGGAATGACCAAGTCAGGAAGATAAGGCTCGAATGCTTGGGACTGACGCTGCAGTTCCCTTAACCCTTCCAGAGCGTCAAGCTCCTTCAAGTAATTTTTGAGGGAGACAAATCTACGCGGCATGATTGAACGAGTGGAATTCTTGTGCACGAATGCATGATAGGATACTCTGCTTATATAATGAATTAATGTGACGGTTAGGATCGTCCTTGGGAGTTTAAACACCCTGTAATTATTACACTGACAGGAGCCGCCTGACACGTGGATGGGACGGTCAAGTTGAAAGGCTGACGTCAGCAACATCATTACTAATATTAATGGTGACGAGACGTTTCGAAATATAGCTTGCCAAATGGCCTTAGGCAGAGTATTATATTTTACAAACATTAAATAAATGATTAACAAAACATAATGTTTTATAACAACCAAGCATAATATTAAAGTACGGGATTACATAAATATTCCTGACGGATCAGTACACAGAGACTAAAGTTCAACAAAACATAAGACAATCATTCATCATCGGAGGAGCTGGAAGAAGAGCTGGCAATAACGGGCTCAAGGATGGCCCGGACATTCGACATGCCCTCGTCACCTGTCCGGGACTGCAACTGGGAGAGTTCTTCCAGGGAATCGCTACTTAGGGCTTCCAGGGCCTTAGAGGTTCGTTGTTCAACTTCCTTCTCGTGGTCAGTAGCTTCAGGAAGTTTGCGCCCAAACATCCCGTGACGGTGGCCATGCACAAGGCCATCCTGGTACCCGGACTCTACGACAGTTCGATAAAAATCATTGAGCCTCTGCTGATACTGGCCTCCTCCCCGGATATGGCTCCACGAGGCCTGGAATCCCTTCGATATCAACCAATCCCGGTCCGTCTCCAGCACATTCACCCGGGCAAGAGCAGCCGTCAACTGTTCGGAAATGCTAGTAGCATTCTTGGTTGCAGTTTCAGCCTCGGCCTTATGGGCATTCAGTTGTTCCAACATGGAGTCCCTCTCCTCCTCGGCCCTCCGGGCACGGGATTCATAGCCCTCAATCTCGGCGGACAGCTGCTGATACCTCTCCTGGTCAGCTTTGGCTTTCGAAACAGTCTCCCTCTCCAGTTGCAAGTCTTTCTCCAGCTGTTTCACCCGGTTTTCCAGGGTCAATACCAAACGGGCCTGACTCTCCTGAGAACGAAGAATTTCAAGCTTCTCATCATTATGGGTGTTGATCAGGCGAGTCTTGTTCCCCTCATAGGTATCCCGGATGGATGACATCTCGGCAAGCTCCTTCTGGCAATCAGTCAAGGATTGCAATACTCCTTCAGCTTCCACAGACAACTTGCTATGAGACACATGCATATCATACAAATCCCCAACATCTGAACGCCAACGGCGTAGCACCTCATACATAGAAGCAAGTGAACTCACACTGGACCCAAGGGCATTTTCAGCCAGTTGAGCGTTGTCTAGACCCTGAAGATAGTGTCGCTCGGCTGGAGGAAAGGCGTGATCAACCCAGTGCCTGATAACATCCGGACCAATTAACCGGGTGGACTGAGCAATCTTCCACTTTGGAGTATATCTAGTGTCCGGCAGAGAAGGATGCCAGTTAATACCCGGAGCATACGCATGAGAGATCATCCTCTCTGACTCAACAGGGTCCACACTAAACGGCATCTGCCCGAACCTCACACCCCCGGGGAAGGCAACAGGGTGGTGTTGAACATCGTGTAGCAGTTCGGTGAAGCTCACCCGGGACATGTCCCTAAGGGCTTTGCTACTAGAACTCCCAAGATGCAACCTCGTCTGAGCAGTTGAAGGCACGACAGTACTGCTGGGGGCCAAAATAGTGCTTGAAGAAGTTGCCATGGATGACGTGACAATCATTGGGGTGTTACCCGGAGCTACCAAAGTGCTTAAGGAACCAGCCGCTGAAGGGGCAGTGGTCACGACAGCCGGGGAAAAGGTAACACCAACCGATATGGTATTGTTAGGCTCTTCTACGACCTCCAGACGTGGAGCTGTAATAGGAGACGTTGTGACAGCAGTGGAGAACACAGTAACCGATGAAAGAGTAGTTGGCAATGTAACCATCGGAGCATCTGCACCTTGCTCAGACATGGCCACAGTAGCAGGGTTTGTAACTCCAGCTTGTTGTGCAGACGTGGATTCATCCGGAAGGGAAGTCCCTGGAAACAAGTAAACAGATAGTTATAATCACAGGAGAAAGATCGACGTCTAGCACAAACCCAACAAGACAAAAATCCTCACCGAGCCTTTCCTCTTTGCTGGCCAACAGCTCACGGCGCTTGGCAAGGAAAGACGATACATCGGGTGAGGTGATTTTCCTTTTCCGGGCTTTCTTCTTCTTATCACCGGTAGTAGCAGCAGGATCAGCAACGTTGAGAGGGTCCGGATTGAGCGGTGGTGACACAGGTGCCTCAGCGTTCACCGGGGCAGAAGTACCCGGCTGATTATCAAGACTCTGTACAGGGCGAGCAGGAATCACAAAATTCTTTACCGTCTGGCTGAGCACGTCCGCCTCGTCGTCTCCCAACAAACGGTCATGCTCCTCGAGATGGGGGATGGCTTGCGGGTCTATGGCATCAAAGTAATGCCATTCATCTACGAACAAACACAACAGTTTAAATTGCACGTTCTTTGCAAAATATTAAACTATAAGAAGAACCTACCTTGGTCTTTTCTCCGGTACTCTGGATATATGGTGTCGTCAACCCAGATCCGGCTCATGCCAACAACCACAAGGGCTCGTTCTGGAATATATGTGCAGGGGGTGGGATGGTTCACCAGAGCCAAGTACAATGGAAGTTTCTCAAACACAGCAGGAGCAGGGCTCTCATCTGCAAACTTTGTTTTCCCCTCAGGCGTTTGCACCGGTGCAACAACGGGTAATACGGCCTCGTCAATAAAGAAAAATTTCCTTTTCCAATTTTTGTCTTGAACATTAGGAGGGAAATTTTCGATACAAGGAGGAGCACCGGGACGGCGGTCAAAGGTAAAATACTCCCCTTTGTACACAAGAACATAGAAAACCCGGAAGACATCTAACTGGGGGGACATATCCAGTCCCCGGGCACAAAACTCAAAGTGTTTCACCTTGATTAACCCTAACGGATGAAGCTGAGAAATGTTCACCTTATAATATGACAACAATTCCACAAGGAATTGTGTTACCGGTAACTGGAAATGGCAGAACTTGAAAAATTCGGCGTACAAGCTAATCTTCCCAGGTTTTAAGGGAAAAGCAACAGCAGTAGGTCCTGGACAAACAGGATTCCACTCCGGCAATATACGCCATTCGGACAAGAAAGATTGTAGTGCCGTTACCGACCAACTGGTATGAATCTGGGCAACACTCATGGTGGTTCGTGATGTGCTGGTTTTGGGAGCCATTTCAGAGAGAAATGGATAATTCAATACTGTGGAGTAAATTTCCAGTGGCAACCAGCTAATTTATAGGTGGACGTTAGTACACGTTTTCAAATTTTTTGAAAACTAACCACCAACAGTCAAATCCCTTGAGTTTCTCAGACTGTTGAAACGACTGAGGTGACAACTCAGGGTGACGTCACATCACGTGCCTTAACCATGCGGCGCTACATTCTATGAAGATTTTTTATTTTTTGGCATTTACGTCATTATTAAAAGTACTATGCAGCTTATGATTAAAGCCTAGTCATAACCAAACTTGCTTATCACTAGACTTGGGGGGACATGACGAGGTAGGCCCACTCTAGATGGCCCAACTCCAACTAAAGGCCCCATTACCTTAGGGCCGGCCCAATGGCAGATAAACACCGGATGGGCCAAGGCGGTCATGTTCCGGACTATTGATAAGCCTCAACCTCTTCTCCGAGAAATGAGGACTAAGGGTTCAATAGAAGAGATAAAGCCTATCTCCATCAAAGCCGGAGAGTTAGCTCCTGGAGATAGGCTCAAAGAGGCGGTTACGAGAAAGGTAAAGAGAGGTTATAAATACAGGTTAAAGGTAAGTCAAATTCCATACACACATTGACAAAAGCTTCCGCTTTATTTTCACACCAGAAACCCATACTTATTCTCACGCCGGAGGGTGGTCACAGGAAACCCCCCTTTCCTGTGACGAGTCCTAACGGTGTTTTGTTTTGCAGGCACCCGGAACCAATTCCAACAGGTTATTCGCAACCGGAGCATTATTCTTGTCTACTCGGAGAGGTATTTACTTCTTCACTATTACTCGTAACACAAAATGATCACTTTTATATTTATTGTTATATCACTATCAAATTATCGAAGAAAATAACAATCTTTATTAATAGAACTATATCTTAAATTCATTTTTATCAGATGTAAGAAAATAACAATCTTTATTAATAGCTTTGTATCACAATCAATTTGAAAGATGGTGATGGTTATAAAGTGAAAGAGAAAACAAATGAAATATTATGGTCAACGTGAATAAGTCTTATACATACACACCATGGATGATACTTCACTTCTTTTCTCCTTTTTGTAATCACCGTTGCCGGTGGGTCTACCGCCCTCGTTATTACCTTCACCACAATTGTTCACCTCATCACCAACACCCCTCGTCATCACCATCCCAGATCTGAATTTTTTTTATCCCAATAATTTTTCACTAATGGGGGCAAAGATAGGTTTGGAGTTGTATAGATCGGTTGAGGGAGGGAATGGTGAAGAAGTAGAAAAAAATGAAATAGAAAAAGGAGCAGGAGAGATAGAGAGATTTTGGTGGATTTTGTGAAAAAAAAAATGAAATAGAAAAGAGGAGACCTAGGTGTAAATGAATTAAAAAATGTGATGTGTGTCAGTACTATACAAAGACTGCAGCAAAAATGTTACAAGGTCAATAATACCCTTCAAAGAGAGAGAAAAAAGAATGACGTGGAGCAATATAGGCCATGTATTGGGTTTTCAAAGTTTCTTTAACTGGAAGGGGTTTTCTAGTTATACTTTCCATATATATATATATATATATATATATATATATATATATATATATATATATATAACAATACCATCTTCTACACAAACACACACTCCTTTTTTTTTTTTAATAAAATCCTCTCCAAACTATCATATTTTTTCAAAAAAAATTGCAAGATGTCGGACGACTCTTCGAGTTCAGACGATTTGTTTGATCAGCTCGCTTTGGATGACTTGGGCGAAGGTGCCGCAGAGTTGTTAATGACAACCGTTCAGAACGTCGTTAAAGCTATAGCGGACGACGAAGGGACCTCCGAACCACCCAAGCGTAGAAAATATATAGTTCGTGAACGCCAAACCGGAAATGAGTCATTGGTACGTGATTACTTCTCACCCGAATCAACATACGATGAAAGAAGTTTTAGGCGGCGTTTTCGTATGAGTCGTAATTTATTTTTAAGAATAACAAATGATTTAGAAAATAATTTTGAATATTTCAAACAAAGGCCCGATGCACGTGGTCAGATGGGATTTACCGCGATGCAAAAGGTCACAGCCGCGCTTAGATCATTGGCTTACGGAACCAGTTCCGACGTAATGGATGAGTATCTAAGGATGGCCGAGCGAACGGCTAGAGAAAGTACTCAGTTTTTTTGTGCGGGCGTCATTGATTTATATTTAAAAAGATATTTGAGAAAACCAACATTTAGTGACGTCCAACAACTTTTAGAGTTTCACGAAGAAAAAACATGGTTTTCCCGGTATGCTCGGGAGTATAGATTGTATGAAATGGGAGTGGCAACTTTGTCCAACTGAGTGGCAAGGCCAACACGCTAGCGGTTTTCATAAATCGCCGTGTATGATGCTTGAAGCGGTTGTGTCACAAGATCTTTGGATTTGGCATGCGTTTTTTGGTGTGCCCGGTTCGTTGAACGATAGGACTGTTCTTAATCAATCCCCAATCTTCAACGATCTTATAAACGATGTTGCACCAAAAGGAACTTTTTTCTTAAACGAGGCATAATACAAGTACGGGTATCTTCTAGCAGATGGAATTTACCCTGATTGGGCTGTGTTCGTAAAATCGTTTACACGGAGGACTACGTTAGACCCTAAGAGAAAAAAGTTTAACAAAGCTCAAATGGCTGCACGGAAAGATGTTGAGCGTGCTTTTGGTGTGTTGAAAAAAAGATGGCACATTTTGGCCCAACCCTGCCGACTGTGGGAAAAAACGCATGTACGAAATGTGATGTACGCATGCCTAATTTTACATAACATGATTTTGGAGGATGAAGGACGTGCAATATGCGAGTACTTTGGTGAGGAAACGCAGCAAAGTCAAGAAAACATTACGGATGAAGAAAGAAACGCCAACAACTTTGAAATCAAGAATAGCCAAACACATCACAACCTTCGAGCGGATCTGGTTGATCATATTTGGAGTATACCAAGAGATTACCCATCTGATGAAGACGATAGCGATAACTAACGTGTAATTTTTTTTAGGTTTTTTTTTTAAAATTTCATGTAATTTTGGTTTGTTAGTGTTTTTTTTATTTAACTTTGTAGTTTATTATGAATTAATATTATGTTTTTTTAAAATTTTGTTTTATATTTATTAAAAAAGAAAGTTAAAAACAAGAAAAAAAAAAAAGAAAAAAGAAATGCCAAGTGTCACTTCCCCCCACCTCTTCCCCCTCCTTCCACTCCCCACAATTATTTCCCCCCCACAAGGGGCCCACAAGTGCCACATGACGCTTCATCCCCCTCTTTCCCCCCACCACTCCTTATAGTCTTAGCATTAAATCATTCACAAAATCATTCACATAGTTACTTTAGTCCCCACCATTGTGGTGGAGTGGCATGAAAAATAATGGGTAGAGCCTAGCCTTCTTGAGGTGTCAGGTTCGATTATTAATCTCACCGGGTTTTACTGATTTTTCATTGTTGTGCCTTCGGGCGAGTGGGGAGTCAGGCTTTCCTAGAACTGGTGGCTTGGTGGGTTCTGGCTACCCAGCGCTACCTGTGGGTGGACACGTAAGACGTGTCTTCACCCAAGGGCGTATGGGGTGCTTTTGTAACCAATTGGTGGCCGGTGGGTACCCCAGTTAGTCGGGACATCGTTTGTTAGTTGCCCGTTAAAAAAAAAATCTTTGGTGAACACCTATGATGGTTCATTATAATTGGTAATTCATGACACCCCTCTTAAAGGGACATACTTGGTTACAATGTTCCTAGTTATAGCAATGGACGAGAACAAATTAAATAGCATGTATTTGCGTTTAGACATGTGAGCCTTGGGGATCATATATAATATGGCAGTGATGCAAATAACTATATTCAAAACAATCAACAACCACCAGTAAATACCAATCCACAACCAAGTTATTTGTATGGTGCGAGAGGGTGATATATAGGCGAATAGAGTGACTGTTTTCACTGAGGACCCTAGCCCCAAAGTCAAAGGAACATAAACAAACATAAAACATAAATAAGCGTCAGAAACGTAATTGAACTAACTAACAGACCTCGTACACACTTAATTAAGTCAATAAGCATATGTGTTCATGTTTTTTTTTTGGGTAAAGGGCAGAGCCCGGCAAAGATATTAAAAACACAAACACAAAAATTACATCATCAAGGGGTATACCCCGGGACGTCTCCAAGCAAACATAAGGAGACCAAAAATAAGACACCATACAAGCCAATTTGGGCCTACTAAAAAACCTACTACTACTATGAGTATACCTATCCATATCTATAGTGTGAGTTAGCCCATACAAAATACTAAGGGTGCACATATCTATGGTGCAGCCCATAAAAGCAGTTTTGCCAGCAGGCCAAATACAAGAAATTAATGTTTGGTCGTTGGTTAAATTAAAATGTAAGAAGACAATCGTCCGGTTCATTAAATGTCTAATTCGTTTATATCCCTATATTAAAAGTGCGAAATAATATATAATAATTACCTTTCTCCTTAATAGATTATATTTAGATTTAGATTATTTTGTGTTTGACCATGTATTTAATATTGTAATTAAGAGGTTACCAAATATAATCTAAATATAATCTATCTATTACTCGTAACACAAAATGATCACTTTTATATTTATTGTTATATCACTATCAAATTATCGAAGAAAATAACAATCTTTATTAATAGAACTATATCTTAAATTCATTTTTATCAGATGTAATGAAACGATGAATAGGATTGGTTCAATGTTTGGCAAGGTGGTGCATAAATGATACGATCCACCAATATGCCCACTTCCATAATTTCTGCATGCACTTTGTAGTAGGGGTTATCCATGTTTTCCTCCACTATTTCATGTAACTTGCATTTAGTTATTGATTTTCTTTTCCACGTTTCTTAATGTTTAGTTAGTGAGAGTAATAGTTAGTGGCACATGTTTAGGTAGTTATTCATGAAGTTATTTCCATTTGTTGTAGCCTATATAAAGGCATTAATGGTTCAATATGAAGTAGAGAAAAATGATTGCAAAGTTCTAGCCTTCTTCATCTAATTCTTTGAGCTTGACCCCCTCTAAGGGTTATCTAACAATAAAGCTGATGTTAAAAAATTGGATAATGATCTATCGTTTGAATATGTGGCTGTGTTGGTCGGTGAAGGTAGGCGGATTATGGATGGGGTAGTTATTCAGTGGCGGAGGCGTAAATTTAGAGTTTGGGTTATGGAGGAGATTGCAGATTGGATGCCGGATTTCCTATTCAGGCGACAAGAAGAAGATCCGGCTGTTAGTTCCGATATGAGGTCCGGTAGCACTCCGTTGAATACATCCGACGAAGCAAATAATGGTATTCCGTTGAAAACATCCGGCGAAGCAATTAATGACGATATTATGGTAAGTCCGGTGAAAACGCATGACGAAGCAATCAATGATAATTTTCAGGAAAGTTCGAATTTTTTGCATGGTCATAAAAGGAATGATAGTATTCATGGTTACAATAATATTGCACAATTATTGCCTAATAATGGGGTTGACTTATCAAATAAATTTCAAACCCTTGCTGAATGGGAATTATAGAATAAGGCCAATACCTTTTGTGAATCTGGAGTTAATTTTGGGCCAAATGATTTTTCGGAAGCTTTATTGGGCCAGACGGTTAAGAAAGGTTTTAGAAAGTCCAAGAAAAAATCTGTTAACTTATCCAAGCCCAAGATGATGTCAATTAATGATAGGCCCAATCCACTAAAAAGACCCAGACTAGATTTTGATCCAGCTGGTTCGGATCCTTTTGGTCTGGATGTGTTATTGGGATTGAATAATGTGGACTCTTTAAAAGAAACAGGTTCTAGACATGTGGAATCAACACAACATGATGAGCAGATGTTGGAGGAGAATAAGCAATTTTCAAAGACTAACACTGATAAGGTTATTGATCTTAATTCTCAACCTGAGTATAGTGAAGGTTCGAAAGGGGCAGATGTAAGAGATAAGGTTGATGATGAAAGGCAAGTTCCTGTTACGGATTGTGATACAGAGATACGCAACGAGGTCGAGGAGACGATGAAGATGGGATGTAAATTGGGCGCACAGTTAGAAAATTTTGAGGTTTTGGTTGAACAAACGATTGTGGATGAAGGTCAACAACAAGGTAACCCATGAATTTTCTTTCAATTAATGTTAAAGGGATTGGGGCGTTTGAGAAGATTGATTGGGTTAAAGGCCTCAAAGTTAAAAATGAGGCTTCTTTTTTGGCGATTCAAGAGACGCAAACAGAAAATCTGGGTAATTTTAATTTGGTCCGAGCATGGGGTAGTGATGATTTTGGTTTTGACAAGGTTGATTCAGATGGGCGGTCAGGTGGTTTGTTGAATATGTGGGATACCAAGGTTTTTACAAAGCACTTGGTTATCCATAATCAGAATTTTTTACTTACTAGTGGTAATTTGGTCGTTGATGGTACTCCGTTGAATATTTTGAATGTTTATGGGCCTCGAAATGTTGTTAATAAGAGGCGGCTTTGGGAACAGATTAGGGAGGTTATGCGTTTACAGGTGGGTCTATGGATTCTCCTTGGTGATTTCAATGTTGTTCGTTATCCCGAAGATCGTAAAAATTCCAGATTTAATCCAGTCAGTGCCTCAGATTTTAATAATTTTATTGATGATATGGGATTGATGGAATATAAGATGCGGGGGAATAAGTTCACTTTCATGGTTGGTAATGAAGACGGTTTTAAATTTAGTAAAATTGACAGAGTTTTGGTTTGTCAAAGCTTTCTTAATAGGTGGTCTCAAGCTTGTTTAAGAGCTTTATCTAGAGAAAAATCGGATCATTGCCCCCTTTTACTTACTTTGGTTGATTCTAATTTTGGTCCAAAGCCGTTTAGGTGGTATAATTCTTGGTTGGAGAGGGATGGGTGTGAATCTTTGATTATTAATGTTTTAGATAACAGAATTTATGAAGGCAGTTCAGATTGTGTTATTACTTCAAAATTCAAGGCATGTAGAGAGGCGCTTAAGTCTTGGAGGCTTGAGATGATCAATAAAGAAAGTACGGAACTTAAAAGTATGCAAGCTGAGATTGAGCGGTTGGAACTATTAATGGAGGATAAAGAGTTGGAAGAAGAGGATGTTTGGGTGTATGAAGAATGTAAGAAGGGGGTTAATTTCATTGAATATCTTCGGCTCCTTGATGTTAAACAAAAATCTAGGATTCGGTGGGCGGCGAAGGGTGATGAGAATTCGGCTTTTTTCCATTGTGTCGTTATTGGGAGAAAGGCCAAAAATAATATTCCGGGTCTTTTGATTGATGGTAACTGGGTCTCCAAACCTTCTTTGGTAAAGAGATCTGTGTTCCAATTTTACAGGTCCTTGTTTGCTTCCAAAATTAAACGATGGCCGGCTTTGTTTTTAGATAATCTTAAAGTTATCCCTGCTGATTCCAGAGATGTATTGGAAGCTGCGTTTTCTAAGGATGAAATTAAGAGAGCGGTTTTTGAATGCGGTGGAGATAGGGCCCCAGGGCCTGACGACTTCAATTTTTCGTTTTTGAAGCATTTTTGGTCATTTTTTGAAGATGATTTCTTTAACTTGATGGCTGATTTTTTTGAGACAGGTATGATTAATCATGGTTTTAGTGCAGCATTTATTACTCTTATTCCCAAGATCAAGAATCCGATTGGGCTAAAAGATTACCGACCGATTACCTTAATTGGTATTATTTCTAAAGTTATTTCCAAGATTTTGGCTAACCGGATCAAGAATGTGATGAGCTTAATTATTTCTGAGAATCAAAGTGGTTTTCTATCGGATCGCTATATTCTTGATGGTCCCTTAATTATTAATGAGTTGTTGGCGTGGTTGAAGAAGAAAAAGGAAAAGGCTTTTTTATTCAAGATAGATTTTGAGAAAGCCTATGATAATGTAGATTGGGCTTTTTTGATTTCTATTTTGAAACAAATGGGTTTTTCAGATCGGTGGTGTATTTGGATTGATGGGGTTTTGAAGTCGGCTCGGTCCTCGGTGCTAGTCAATGGTTCTCCCACATATATTTTCCAATGTGAAAGGTTTAAGGCTAGGTGACCCGTTATCGCCTTTTCTTTTTCTTATTGTTATGGAGGCTCTTACTTGTCTTATTAATAAAGCTTCGGATTGTGGTGATATTGATGCTATCCAACTCGGTGAAAATGGGCCTTCTATTTCTCATTTGCTGTATGCGGACGATGCCCTCCTCATGGGGAAGTGGTCGGTTGGTAATTTTTCTAGGATGATCCGCGTTCTTCGTATTTTTCATATTTGTTCGGGTTTAAAGATCAACTTACATAAGTCGAATATTTATGGTATTAATAGCACTGAAGAAGATCTTAACTTTATGGTTAAGTATAGTGGGTGTAAACAAGGTAATTTTCCTTTTGATTATCTTGGGATTAAAGTTGGAGCCAATATGAATCGTATTAGGAATTGGTCTTCGGTGGTTGACAAATGCAAGTCTCGTCTCAAGTCTTGGAAAGCCAAAACCCTTTCAATAGGGGGCGGCTTATTCTTATCAAATCGGTGTTATCGAGTCTTCCATTATATTATTTTTCTCTATATAAAGCGCCTTCTAAAGTTATTGAAGATATTGAAGCGATTATGAAGCGGTTTTTATGGGCGGGAGATGATGAAGCTAGGAAGATTCATTGGGTCGCTTGGGAGGTGGTCTCAAGGCCTAAGAAGGATGGGCGTTTGGGAGTTGCTAGATTAGCCGATGTTAATTTGGCACTTCTTGTTAAATGGGTTTGGCGGTATAAAAATGAATTGTCTTGTTTGTGGCGCAAAGTGGTGGATTTTTGTCATTCATACAGTAATAATTGGGAGTTAATTCCATTCAAGCGCTCCCTCTCTAGTGGGTGGAAGTCGATGGCCGTTTTCGTTAATAAAAGTATTCTTGCGCAGGGACCACCAGTTCAGTTTCGTGGTATTGTTGGTAACGGAAACGATATCAGGTTTTGGCTCGATAAGTGGTGTGGCAATGCTCCGTTTAGCGTCACATATCCTAATTTATTCCGGCTAGCTGCTAATAAACAAGATACCGTGTCTCAGTGCTGGGATAGTCAGGTCCTGGATTGTTGCTGCAGGTGGAATCATCCGGTTCTTTCGGCTGTTGAACAACAGGAGCTGCTGCTTTTACGCAGCAGTATCAGGAGTCTTTTTCTTTCAGGTGCTACAGACCGGTGGCAGTGGGAAGGGAGCAGCGATGGTAGTTTTAAGGTGCCTGATTTTAAAAATATTCTGGTTCAACAGAATGGCTCGGGTAGGCATATGTTTATGAAATGGGTCGCTTGGGTTCCATTAAAGGTGAAAATCTTTATATGGCGCTTAGAGTTAGACCGGCTCCCGACTCGTCTGGCCCTTCAAAGACGCAACATCCCGTTAACAGATGTGTCCTGTGGTTTATGTGGTATAGAAGACGAATCCTCTCTTCATATTTTTACGGCTTGCGGTTTATCTTTTGGTTTTTGGTCGGCGATAGGTGCTTGGTGTAAAATTGGGCCTACTTTCGCCTTCGACATTAAAGATCTTCTTCAACTTCCGGTTGAGAAAAAAAGTAGAGATTCCAGAAAGATTATACAAGGGATTGTCATGGTTTCTATGTGGGTTATTTAGGTCGCTAGAAATGACAAGATATTTAGAAGTAAAGAAGTTAAAATAGGTGAGCTTGTAGCAAAGGTTAAGTCACTTTCTTTCCTTTGGCTTAGGTCCCGGTCTAGTTTCAAAAAGATAATTTGGAAAGATTGGGCGATTTATCCATTGTATATGTTGTAGTTTGTTTTGCTTCGGTCCTTGTTTTGAGGGCCGTTAGCGTGTTTTAATGAAGTTCACCTTTCAAAAAAAAAAAAAAAAAAAAATCTTAAATTCATAAAGAAAAAAACAACTATTACATATCTGTAGATTATTAATTATCGGACTTAGAAGCTTTAATTATCCCTAATAATAAGGAATATCTAAACAGTTCAATATCCATATCTTTTATCTACAATATTATGGTAACTTGGTACGCAATCATGTAGTTTCGTTTATATATCTCTCTCCATACGCACTACTAACATCATATCATAAAATAAATTGCTTCTTTTTCATTTGATCAGTATTTGTTTTAATATTCTTGAAATTATATTGAAAGATGGGTTCTGAGTTTTTGAGGATTAAATGCATTCTTGATCAGATTCACGAAACAGAAGAAGAAAAAAGAATGATTTGTGAGGTTTTAAGGATCAAAGGCATTCTGAATAACGGTGGATACAAATCTGAATGTGTGTTGGCTGACTTATTATTGAAGCTGAAACAAACGGTGGTGTCTATGAAGGTTATCGAGGTATCGATGATTGGAGCGAGTGTGACGAGCCTTATGAGTCATGCGTCGAGAGATGTTAGGCGGATCGCTAGGATGCTTGTGCGAGCATGGAGACAAATGGCTGATGAGTGGGTGGTTGTTAATGATAGTATGCATGTTGTTGAAGACAAAGAATGTGTTGGATTAAATAAGAAAGCATTAATAAAACCCTCAGTGTTGCCAACAAGGGCTGCTATGACTAGTGGACACAAAGTTGAAGTGAGAAAGAGAAAGGAAAAAGAACCAAAGTTGCGACGTAAGAAACGGTTAGCCATGGTTGTGTTTGAGAAACGATCAATGGCTGTGGATCGTCGGAAGCCTTGTGGTTCTGTTGAGACAATGAAGGTGCAACAGCCGACAAAATCTGATGTTCCGTTTGTGAGTTTGGACAAGAAAAGCGATGAAGAGATATTTGAAGCCGCAAAAAGAAGGTTGCAAGAATCTTCTAAGGAAGCAATGGAGAACAAGAGACGGAGAAGAATACAAGTGATTGATTTGCCTGACATGTTGAGGCTTGGTTTGGTTCCTGAATATCAAGAAAGCAGGTTTGGCAAGCACATCAGCCATCGTGTTGGCTTGGTACGACGATCAGTATTTTAAACATGACTAGGTTACACGGTGGAATGAGATATTGTTCATGTATTGTTTTTGTCATGGAAAGTGCCATGGGGTTAAGGAAGGGGGCCAATATGGTGTTAACTGATTTTATGAATATTAAATTGTGTGGGATTGCATGGTATGTTTAGAATGATCTGATGAAATTTTCGGTTGATAAATATTAATAATGTTTTTTTTGCGTATATTAATAAACATATTATCTTACGCGCGTCTTATACTCTTATGACATGATAAAGTTGATTTGTGCAAATTAAGCAGTTGTTTTGTTAAATGTTTCTGTGTTTTATGTTTCAGATAATTTGGTTGTTATATATATATGTTTTGTATTGTATAAACTAGACTTTGTTTAAGAAGTTGAATCACTATTATCTGCATTTAGCAATGGTGTTTAGGATTCCAAACTTTATGGTGGCTCTAACTTCAAAGGAGACTACGAGGGTGCTTAATTGGATACCAACTTTAGAAAAACTTTACTGTTGCCTCAAGCAGGTGGCAAGTGGTATCTATCGAATGTTACGATCAGTTAAAAGCTACAAAAACTCATCCTAAACCAAACACATTTGCAACGCATTTCTACTATAAATGTCGTATTCAAAGTTCATCTACAAGCAGCATGATGACAACCAAATAATACATACTCATCGTCATTTTCGATCCCATAAACTTTTGGAAAGAATAATTATCAATAAATAGAAGAAGTTAAGGGCTGATTGATAAAGCTAGAAGTAATAAGTGTTGTCGGATTGCTTAAGTTTTTTTTGAAAAGTATGCTTCAATAACAAACGGCAAAAACTCGTCTCCAAGAAAGAGACGAGCAGCCCCAAACAGTTACATCAAAGTGAACTTACACCAATCGCTCCAATGACAATCACAATCCTTAATTCTATTTCTATACCATAAGTAACCATATGTTTTAATGTCCGAAATAACCTCCGTCACTTTAGTCATTTTGCCTTGAAAGATGAAATCGTTTCTCGCCTTCCAGATTCGCCAACTAGCAATAATCATTATTCCTTTGATCGTGTTCCTGTACAGCTGATGCCTTCCACACTTTTCTGCACACTCAATTAAGTCTTAAACTTCCAACGCAAATATCACCGGTATTCGACACCAACTTGAAATCGCTTGCCACACAACATCTGACCTGATATGCATATTAGAACTTCCGTTTACCAAGGATTATTCTTTGATTACTGTCAACCGCTGTCGCGTAACTGCCAGTCATAAAGGCTTTAATTGGGAATAGTTCTGAAGTTCAGTGGGAGTTGTATGTATTCGATAAGGGATTCTGTACTCTTACATGATATGTAACAGTTAGACATCGTGGCGCCCTCGTTGATTCAAACTGGTGAAGTGTAAGGCCTTACCCAAACTAACTGTGTGTTTGATTGGACCACTATGAATCTTGATCGAGAACAATAATGATTGAACACCATATGAGAATGAACTTAATCCATGTCTAATTGATTCAATTGATGTCTTTTACGGAAAGGATGAATGACAATGATTGCCATAAGTCTATTGTCTTGTCTAAAACAAGATGTTTTGGTTAATGACTTTAAAGTGTCATACCTTGTTGGGGGCAGCCATGTGCAGCTAGAGCACCGCTGGCTGTTTGCGTTGAGGATTTTTATCGAAGGCCGTCCAAGTGGGAGATTGTTGGATTTATATGTACGGTCTCGATAAATTAACGCTGCTGACTGAGCTGTGACCCGTAAGAGTTACACCTTGGGCAACGAACATTAAATCCACTTAACTTGATTAACTGGTAATCACGAACAATAACAAAATAAATGAGTTTATTATTTATACTAATTATAAATAATATACAACGTTTATTTAGTTTGGGGTTTCTTTTTCTTTCGCGTCTTAGACTTGTTCGAGGCGCATTATGCTTGGGGCACGGTGAGGATTTGTCATGTGATAAGAATGGTTATTGTGATAATCATTAACTATTATTAGTAATATTAATCAATCATTATCTAATATACATTTTAAAGATAATGGTTATCTAATATTATTTGATGGTTATCTATTATTATTTGATAACACAGTAGAATCATATTACAAATACAAAACCTCAAGCATAAAGAGGCGTGGCAATTAATATATATATAGATAACACATCTTCACAAAAACATATATAAGGCGTTGCAGGCATGATTTTGACTTTAGTATTCAGAAACGAAAGTCACAATTAACAAAAGAAAAAAAGGCAGCCGCAAGCCAGCTACCCGCTGCCGTGTTCAGCCGACACTACCGCCCGTCTCTGTGACCCGCACCAGTTTTAGTTCGTGTTCGTATTCTAGCAATCCGTTCGTTGTACCTCGGTGTCTCAAACGGTTAATTATTAACCACTCAGGTATATCTATCTCATTGGTAGATTAATATTGTTTGTACCGTGTTTGTATGTTTTGTAACCAGATCCTGTTCGGTTAGTTTTGGTGTTAAAATTTTATAAACATTCCGCTGCGTTTATTAATTATATGTTTAATTAATAATAAATATATCAAACCCGTTTTGATAAAAAGTAAAGTTGACACCACTGAACCCAACAAAACTAACTTTGATCAGTGTTTGTTCTGCTCAAGTACAAGACGCCCAATGACGATTTAACAATCAAAGGTTCAAACTTGAAAGAGAATAAGGTGCTTTGATGTGGGTTCTAAGATTAAGTATCTATAGGCTAGACATCATGTTGCAATACCTGATGTTGCAATACCCAATCATACAGTGACCAAAGATGGTTCATATAATCATATTTAAGTCAAGAACTACATTTTGACATTACTGATTACTTTGAAAATTGCATACAACTCAAAGGACTCAGACTTTTCCTTTCTATTTGAAACAGAAACAAAAAGACTTGTTCAAATAATAAAACGGCTCCAAAGACTGCATCTTGAGTTCTTCGCTTGTTCAACGAGCATGGGCTGATATGGAAGTTCCTGTAGAATATGCACAAGGAGGCAGGAGCCATTGGTAGGCTTGACCAATGGTCTACTCAAACTAAAGGCATTGCTGCAACCGGCTCGAAATCAACCAAACATGCCCTTCATTCTTTAATAACATCTAGAGTCTACACATCTCAAATTTTAATCTTATGGTGTCTATGATCTTATCGTCGGCTAACGCAGGTGCCAAGTGGTATCCATCAAACGATATAATCAATCAAACAAACACATTGGCAACCCATTTCTACTATAAACGTCGTATTATAAACATTCAAAATCATCTACAACAAGCAACATGACAAGTAACAACCAAATAACACTTACTTTAACCTCTTCTAACAACAACCATCGTCATTTTCGACCCCATAACCGTCACATTCTGCACTCTAACCATCTCAGACCGCCTAAACAATCTCAACACATCCTTCACACCATTCTCCCCACACACCTCCACACACACAACCACCACACCCCCAACCCTAACAACCCTCTCCAATTCCCCAACATACCGTCCGGGAAACAACGCCTGATCCAAATTCCCACTAAACCCGAAATCAAAAACCCGATCAAAGAACGGCAAATTATGCGGATCACCGCGGTTAACCAACGGGGGCGAATCAACAACTTCCACACCAATCACATCCACCAAACCCATATCTTTCAACGCCATTACCCCTTGACCACCACCAGCTGATAATATTAAGGCTTGTGTATGGTTATTAATAAGTTTTAGGGTTTGTAACTGGGTGAAGAGGGATGTGAATGAACGGACGTGATTCTGCCACGTGTTGGTGGACCAGAGGCGGTGGGTTTTGGAATGGACGGTGGTGATGGGGCGGTGGGCGGCTGAGCAGGAGGATTTGGGGTGGGGTTTGAGGGTAGGGTTGGAGGTGAGGCAGGTTTGGGGAGGGGGTTGGAGAAGGAAGGTGAGGAGGAGGGTTAATGTGGAGATGGTTATTGATAGGTAGGAGATTTTGTTTATAAAGGTTTTGATGTGTTTCTCCATTGTTGTTACAGGGTTAAGGTTAGGGTTTGTTGTTGTTGATGATGTAGTGAAGAAGAAGGAAGATGATCGGGACCTTTCTTGTAAATATGAGTTGTTAAAATTTCACTTTTTGAGGGGTTTGTTTTATATAAAAAAATAGATCTTTATTATTTGACCAGCATCGAATGGTATGGAGACCTAGTGATAGGTGATTTGGCCTAATAGTTATAAGTTTGAGTCTTGAAAGATACCAGGTTTTATTGATTATTCACAGTCGTGCCTTTGGACGGGTGGGTGGTTGGGTTTTCTCTAGATTGGTGGACCTGAAGGATCGGGTGCCCGTGGGTATCCTGAATTCGTCATAAAGGGATTCTCACGAAAGCCCATGACGACTTTGTTGGCCTTTAAAAAAATATCTTTATTATTTGTAGGGTTTGGTTTAGTGTTAGGACGTCTTTGAATTAGTTAATAAACTTATTATCCATTAACTATTATTTTTTTAAGTAAAAATCCCATTTTTCATAAATACATAAACGCGACTAATTACATCAAAATAGCGGGCAGGCGGGCAACAAGCTACGCCGCCACCCCTTTCTGGACGACAAACTCTAACCTACTAAAAACGAAACCATGCCCCCCCGCCCCCGGAGTCGAGACACTGCTATGAATAAAACGTTGGACTCTGGTCAGGAAACGAATGGCTTCCGGTGCCAAAGAGCCAGTATTAAAATGATTTTGAATAATTTTTTTTTTCTCATTTATCTATTAATCTGTGCTTATAACCCTTAACCGGTCACTCAACTAGTCAGGTTTCTAATTGGTTTAAGATCTTTTACTCTCATGAGACCTTTTAATAGCTCAACGCTTACTAACGCAAATGTGGTCAAACAACATCTATTTATCATCTTTTTTAATAGCTTAGGTATAAGCACAATCGATTTTATTCTTTGAAATAACTATTTATGTATTTTGAGATAGAGCTAACGTTTCACCTCGTTAGAGTATTCTTATACCTTATAAATAGATCTCTCATTATTAATATTAAAATCGATATGTTTGCTAGTATTTACATTTTATGAGTGGCACTTAATGATACGGGTTAACAGAAGTAATCGGCCTTATATTATATAAAAAACCCCACCTTAAAATGGTTTTAACTTTCGCTTTGTTTTAGAGTTACAAGGCCATATGGATACAAAAATAAAAAGAGATTGATAGCTCGTACAATTTAGTACATTGAAATGATTGTGTCTAGCGTATTTAATAAAGGAAAAATGGAAATAAATAATCCCAACTACTGACTATTGGCCAATAATAGTCCCAACTACGAAAATCACCAATATTGGTCCCAACTTTCGACATATTGGAAACCAACGGACCCAAACTAACGGAGGCTAACTCCGTTAGTGTGATGCTGACGTGGCATGCTTAGGTGGCAAAATGATCCTACGTGGCATCCTATGTGGCATGCCACATGGCAAAATAATCCTATGTGGCATCCTACGTGGCATGCCACATGGCAAAATGGTCCTACGTGGCATCCTACGTGGCTTGCCACGTCAGCATCACACTAACGGAGTTAGCCTCCGTTAGTTTGGGTCCGTTGGTTTCCAATATGTCGAAAGTTGGGACCAATATTGATGATTTTCGTAGTTGGGACTGTTATTGGCCAATAGTCAATAGTTGGGATTATTTATTTCCATTATCTATACATATAACAACCCTCTCCAATTCCCCAACATACCGTCCGGGAAACAACGCCTGATCCAAATTCCCACTAAACCCAAAATCAAAAACCCGATCAAAGAACGGCAAATTATGCGGATCGCCGCGGTTAACCAACGGGGGCGAATCAACAACTTCCACACCAATCACATCCACCAAACCCATATCTTTCAACGCCATTACCCCTTGACCACCACCAGCTGATAATATTAAGGCTTGTGTATGGTTATTAATAAGTTTTAGGGTTTGTAACTGGGTGAAGAGGGATGTGAATGAACGGACGTGATTCTGCCACGTGTTGGTGGACCAGAGGCGGTGGGTTTTGGAATGGACGGTGGTGATGGGGCGGTGGGCGGCTGAGCATGAGGATTTGGGGTGGGGTTTGAGGGTAGGGTTGGAGGTGAGGCAGGTTTGGGGAGGGGGTTGGAGAAGGAAGGTGAGAAGGAGGGTTAAGGTTGATATGGTTATTGATAGGTAGGAGATTTTGTTTATAAAGGTTTTGATGTGTTTCTCCATTGTTGTTACAGGGTTAAGGTTAGGGTTTGTTGTTGTTGATGATGTAGTGAAGAAGAAGGAAGATGATCGGGACCTTTCTTGTAAATATGAGTTGTTAAAATTTCACTTTTTGAGGGGTTTGTTTTATATAAAAAAATAGATCTTTATTATTTGACCAGCATCGAATGGTATGGAGACCTAGTGATAGGTGATTTGGCCTAATAGTTATAAGTTTGAGTCTTGAAAGATACCAGGTTTTATTGATTATTCACAGTCGTGCCTTTGGACGGGTGGGTGGTTGGGTTTTCTCTAGATTGGTGGACCTGAAGGATCGGGTGCCCGTGGGTATCCTGAATTCGTCATAAAGGGATTCTCACGAAAGCCCATGACGACTTTGTTGGCCTTTAAAAAAATATCTTTATTATTTGTAGGGTTTGGTTTAGTGTTAGGACGTCTTTGAATTAGTTAATAAACTTATTATCCATTAACTATTATTTTTTTAAGTAAAAATCCCATTTTTCATAAATACATAAACGCGACTAATTACATCAAAATAGCGGGCAGGCGGGCAACAAGCTACGCCGCCACCCCTTTCTGGACGACAAACTCTAACCTACTAAAAACGAAACCATGCCCCCCCGCCCCCGGAGTCGAGACACTGCTATGAATAAAACGTTGGACTCTGGTCAGGAAACGAATGGCTTCCGGTGCCAAAGAGCCAGTATTAAAATGATTTTGAATAATTTTTTTTTTCTCATTTATCTATTAATCTGTGCTTATAACCCTTAACCGGTCACTCAACTAGTCAGGTTTCTAATTGGTTTAAGATCTTTTACTCTCATGAGACCTTTTAATAGCTCAACGCTTACTAACGCAAATGTGGTCAAACATCTATTTATCATCTTTTTTAATAGCTTAGGTATAAGCACAATCGATTTTATTCTTTGAAATAACTATTTATGTATTTTGAGATAGAGCTAACGTTTCACCTCGTTAGAGTATTCTTATACCTTATAAATAGATCTCTCATTATTAATATTAAAATCGATATGTTTGCTAGTATTTACATTTTATGAGTGGCACTTAATGATACGGGTTAACAGAAGTAATCAGCCTTATATTATATAAAAAACCCCACCTTAAAATGGTTTTAACTTTCGCTTTGTTTTAGAGTTACAAGGCCATATGGATACAAAAATAAAAAGAGATTGATAGCTCGTACAATTTAGTACATTGAAATGATTGTGTCTAGCGTATTTAATAAAGGAAAAATGGAAATAAATAATCCCAACTACTGACTATTGGCCAATAATAGTCCCAACTACGAAAATCACCAATATTGGTCCCAACTTTCGACATATTGGAAACCAACGGACCCAAACTAACGGAGGCTAACTCCGTTAGTGTGATGCTGACGTGGCATGCTTAGGTGGCAAAATGATCCTACGTGGCATCCTATGTGGCATGCCACATGGCAAAATAATCCTATGTGGCATCCTACGTGGCATGCCACATGGCAAAATGGTCCTACGTGGCATCCTACGTGGCTTGCCACGTCAGCATCACACTAACGGAGTTAGCCTCCGTTAGTTTGGGTCCGTTGGTTTCCAATATGTCGAAAGTTGGGACCAATATTGATGATTTTCGTAGTTGGGACTGTTATTGGCCAATAGTCAATAGTTGGGATTATTTATTTCCATTATCTATACATATAACAACCCTCTCCAATTCCCCAACATACCGTCCGGGAAACAACGCCTGATCCAAATTCCCACTAAACCCAAAATCAAAAACCCGATCAAAGAACGGCAAATTATGCGGATCGCCGCGGTTAACCAACGGGGGCGAATCAACAACTTCCACACCAATCACATCCACCAAACCCATATCTTTCAACGCCATTACCCCTTGACCACCACCAGCTGATAATATTACAGCTTGTGTGTGGTTATTAATAAGTGTTAGGGTTTGTAAGTGGGTGAAGACGGTGGTGAATGAACGGACGTGATTGTGCCACGTGTTGGTGGACCAGAGGCGGTGGGTTTTGGAATGGACGGTGGTGATGGGGCGGTGGGCGGCTGAGCAGGAGGATTTGGGGTGGGGTTTGAGGGTAGGGTTGGAGGTGAGACAGGTTTGGGGAGGGGGTTGGAGAAGGAAGGTGAGAAGGAGGATTAAGGTTGATATGGTTATTGATAGGTAAGAGATTTTGTTTATGAAGGTTTTGATGTGTTTCTCCATTGTTGTTATGGTTATGGTTAGGGTTTGTTGTTGCTGATGATGTAGTGAAGAAGAAGGATTGAAGAAAGATGATTGGGACCTTTCTTGTAAATATGAGTTGTTAAAATTTCACTTTTTGAGGGGTTTGTTTTATATAAAAAAACAGATCTTTATTATTTGACCAGCACCAAATAGGGATGAGCTCGGGACGGTATCGGTACCGAACCGATACTGATTCTGACAATACCGATACCGAAAAATCCAAAAAACCAATACCGATACCGATACCGAACACATACGGTACGGTACTGGTATGGTATCAGTATTTTACCTTAAAATACCGATATCATACCGGTCTCGTACCTATACTGATAATACCGAAACCGAAAATCCATAAATATGGGTACCGATACCGATACCGATCCCGAAACCCCTCGGTTCGATATCGGTTTGGTATCGGTTCGGTATCGGAATCGGTATTCGGCCTTGTATGCTCATCCCTAGCACCGAATGGTATGGAGGGGTAGTGACAGATGATTTGGCCTAATAGTAACAAGTTCGAGCCTTGAAAGATACCATAGTTTATCGATTATTCACAGTCGTGCATTTGGGCGGGTGGGTGGTCGGGTTTTCCCTAGATTGGTGGACCTGGAGGATCGGGTGTCTGTGGGTATCCTGAATTCGTCATAAAGGGATTCCCACGAAAACCCGTGACGACTTTGTTGGCGTTTTAAAAAATATCTTTATTATTTGTAGGGTTTGGTTTAGTGTTAGGACGTCTTTGAATTAGTTAATAAACTTATTATCCATTAAGTATTAAAATGATTTTGAATAAATTTTTTTTTTCTCATTTATCCATTAATCTGTGTTTATAACCCTTAACCGGTCACTCAACTAGTTAGGTTTCTAATTGGTTTAAGATCTTTTACTCCCATGAGACCTTTTAATAGCTTAGTGCTTGCTGACGCAAATGTGGCCAAACAACCTCTTATTTATCATCTTTTTTAATAGCTTGGGTATAAGCACAATCGATTTTATTCTCTGAGACAACTATTTATGTACTTTCAGATAGAGCTAACGTATCACCTCGTTAGAGTATCCTTATACCTTATACATAGATATCTCATTATTAAGATTATAATCAATATGTTTGCTAGTATTTACATTTTATAAGTGGCACTTAATGATATGGGTTATAGAAGTAATCAACCTTATATTATATAAAAGACCCAACTTAGAGGGTGTTTGGGATTGATTTTTCAAAACAACTTTTGCGTTTTGAAAAAGTTGGGGTGTAGCTGTTTTTAGACTATTGCGTTTTAGTAGCCTAAAAATTTATTTGCAAACTCAATTCCAAACACTAAAACCTGATTATTTGGGTTTTTAAAACGCAACCCTAAACACCCCCTTAAAATGGTTTTAACTTTCGCTTTGTTTTAGGGCTACAAGGCCATATGGATACAAAAATAAAAAGGAGATTGCTACATCGTACAATTTAATACATTAAATGAGATGTGATTGAGTAGTAGTAAGATAAATTTTTTTTACCGTTAGTGATCATCAAACCATCGTGATCAATTTTACGTCATAAACAAAACATTGATGTACATGTGGATCCCGTATAAATAGAGATATACTCGAGTAACAAGAGATGTTAAAATCATTACAATTCAAATGGTTATTAATCTGGTATCATTTGTTGTGATTGAGTTTGCTTTAATTTGAGTACAAAATAGTCAAATAAAAGAAGTTGAAGGTGCTGATTGAGAAAGGTAGAAGTAATGGGGTTGGGTTGCTATAGCAAGCAGAGGGGCCAAAGAGAAAGTTACAAATCAAAAAATAAAAAGCGCCGTTGCCGGGGATCGAACCCGGGTCACCCGCGTGACAGGCGGGAATACTCACCACTATACTACAACGACTTATTTGTTAGTTTTCCTTACGACGATTTGTTGTTATTTACAAGTGTACAATCTTTTGTTAAAAATATATGATTTTAAGAATGCAAACAATATGTACAATCGATATTATATATATCATTGTTAATATCGAATTGAGCCATAAACAATCATAGATCATGAATTAGTGCTTATGGCTAGTAATCAAGTTATCATTTTGGATGTGGTAAGAGCTGATTATTAATGAACATAAACAAACTACCAACAACAACCATACTTAGAGCATGTTTGGCTCTCCATTTCCACACCTCCTTTTAACTTATGACTTATCCAATAAGTCATAAGTTAAAAAAAAGTGTTTGGTTGTTTGTTTGAGAAGTAACTTATGGGGGATTTTTGGCTTTGAATTGGAAGAAAAGTAATAAGTCACAATTTGTGACCTATGAGATTAAGTAGCTTTTGAAGGGGGAAAATATAAGGAGAAATGAGAAAGAGAGCCAAACATGGCCTTAGTAAATACCAATCCACAATCAAGTTATTAGCAAGGTGCGAGATGGTGATATGTAGGCAAATAGACAGTGGCAGACCCATAATTTTTTTATGGGGTGCGGAATCTCTAAGCCTATTAGGTCGTTTATCTATCATGTGGCCCAGGTAGGGTCGACTCGTATACCAAAAATAATAATACTAAAATTATATAATCAACAAAAGGAAACCAAAAGCCAAAAGTAATTTAAATGTCGTCACATATGCATAAAAATTTTTTAAAATCTAAAGTTGTAGATACATCTTTGCTAATCGTAGTGGATTTGGCATCAAACGCACCAAAATTATCACAAGGATTCAAACTATTAATACAAACAAGTACTCAGATGTTACCTCATTAAAACTGTTTCCAAATTCTTGGATTTACATATCTAGAATCGAACTGAATAGTTAGATTCATTTGAATTACTTACACTAGACTATATCCTCACTCATTGTACTTGATTTTATCTACATGGAATCTTATTGAACCTTTCTACCAAGCGTAAGGATTGCGGAAGAAAAAAACAAAACGAATATATACACACCAACCTTTCTACTAAGCGTAAGGACTTTACGAACTGGTTTAACTTGTAAACATGTCTTAAAGACTGTTGTTGTAACATTTATTTTGGTGTATGTATATTAATATATGAATTTGTTAAGCCACATGTGATTCAAACATTGATAGGAGAAACAACCACTAAAATTAAAATCCAAATACAAGCGTTAAACACTAAAACAAGATCACATAATCATTTTTCAAAAAACTCACTATGTTGAAAACGGCCCAGGTTGCCATTTTTATGCCTCTGTACAGTCCGGCAGGGCCTGCCAGTCAGGCCGCCAGACTTTCGGACGCGTTGCCCTTGGCTAATACACGGGTTTCGCACAAAGTCCGGGCCGTTTTCGGGTCTCCGGAGCCTGATCCCGGTGGCCCGAAAACGGCTAGGAGGTCATTTTTCAAAATACTCACTATGTTGAAAACGGGCCAGGCTGCCATTTTTGGGCCTCTGTACAGTCTGGCAGGGCCTGCCAGTCAGACAGCCGGACTTTCGGACGCGTTGCCCTTGGCTAATACACGGGTTTCGCATGAAGTTCGGGTCGTTTTCGGGTCTCCGGGGCCTGATCCCGGTGGCCCGAAAACGGCTAGGAGGTCATTTTTAAAATATTCACTATGTTGAAAACGGGCCAGGCTGCCATTTTTGGGCCTCTGTACAGTCTGGCAGGGCCTGCCAGTCAGGTAACCGGACTTTCGGACGCGTTGCCCTTGGCTAATACACGGGTTTCACACGAAGTCCGGGCCGTTTTCGGGTCTCCGGGGCCTGATCCCGGTGGCCCGAAAACGGCTAGGAGGTCATTATTCAAAATACTCACTATGTTGAAAACGGGCCAGGCTGCCATTTTTGGGCCTCTGTACAATCTGGCAGGGCCTGCCAGTCAGGCAGCCTTATTATCTTACTGTTAATTTTAATACTACTAGTATTATTACTAGACGTTTTCTAAAATAAAAGTAAATACATGTAATAATGATAGATTTATTTAAAACAAATAATACAAATTTATTTAACAACTATTTTTCCAAACTAGTCATTCAAACTATACAATCTACCGAGTTACAAGACAATCTATTTCCGAGATCACCAATTCCAATATTCTACCACTGTTTCTTGTTGCAGAGTTCATTAAGTTTCTGTTTCGCACCTTCCATCACAATTGCTTTATTGAAGTTAACAATTGCTTTATTGAAGTTAACAATTGCTTTATTTAAGTCAACTACAGCTTGTGGACCCAGAAACTCGTTCTTCCAGTCAGCGGGAACTCAGGACCGCATTCAGATTCAAACCCATCTGAATCATATAGGGGAACATCAATCAACCTGTTGAACATGTGTACCAAATTTAAAGGTACCCAATGATCAACCCAGGCTGCCCTGCCAAAGTAGCACGGTGAAGAATCGCATCATCCGATGTCGCCGACGTCGCTAATCATATGATGCGATTCGTCAACACCGGATGGCCTTGCGCTACAGGCTTTGCCTGGAAAGTCGATCCCCCTAAAGAGTATGTTGGAATGTCTGGGTTTGGTAGACTAGAGATTGAGACTACCAATGAAAACCAACTCTCTAATATTATAAACTACAGTACCGGTGTTGCATTCTACACGTGTTATACCACGTGTGGATGTAACATCGATCCAAGTAGTTTCATGTGGATGTAACATCGATCCAAAGACACCGATTTTTTGGACCCCAGAAAAGCGATGCCAAGCAGGGATGAGACAGGAGAGGATGCTTTTAAGCACGGATCATCCCCACCCAAAACTGTTAAAACTCCATGTGGATGTAACATCGACCCAATATCAATAAAAAACCGTACCCTCCAGAACAATTGCGGGAAAAGTATTATATCTCATATTGGTATTTTGTTTAGTTTTTTATAATTGTGTTGTAAATGGGATTGAGATATGTGGTGTTGTAAATGGGATTGAGATATGTGGGAATGTTATAAGGTATTTGTGTTGTAAACGGGATGGAGAGAATGGAAAGATGGCTGTTGCCTTATATAACAAATGGTGACTCTATCTCAATCGGCGACATCAAAGAAGACATTTGGATTGGCGGCATCAAAGACACCAATCCAATTGGCGGCATCAATGAACCAAGGATCCCATTTGGCGGCATCACTGTTCTTTTGCAGATTTTTCTTTGATACCGTCAATTCATACCTATACATCACCATTTTTAGTTTTTTTCCCCAATACCCCCCAAATGTAATTTGTAAAATAATAAACCCCCTAATTATACAAATGATTCTTGAAGGAAGATGATTGGGATTTGGGACCTTCCTTGTAAATATGAGTTGTTAAAATTTCACTTTTAGAGGGGTTTGTTTTATATAATAAAATAGATCTTTATTATCCTGATCATGTGGCCTAGTGGAAAAAGGGCCGGTTCTCTCTTTGGGGGAGCCGGGTTCGATTTCCACGGGAGGCATGTGATGGATACCCCCACCCTTGTGGTGGGGTAGGTGGTTAGGACGTGATGGAGAGACCCTTGACCCTTGTGGTCATGGGTTCGACTCCTGATCCCTCCAGGTTTTACCGGTTCACTACCGTTGTGCCTTCGGGCGGGTTTGTGGGCCGGGTTTTCCCTGGAACAGGAGACAGGTGGGCCGAAGGGCTCTGTCCGTACGGACTAGAGGCCGTCTGGGCCCCTTTCGGCCATTGGGGGCCGCGTACAAAGTACCCGGCAATACTTTAGTTGATCGTTCAAAAAAAAAAAAAATAGATCTTTATTATTTGACCGGCACCGAATGGTTTGGAGGCCTAGTGATAGATGATTTGGCCAAACAGTTACAAGTTCGAGCATTGAAAGATACCAAGTTATATCGATTATTCACAGTCGTGCCTTTGGATGGGTGGGTGGTCGGGTTTTCCCTGTATTGGTAGGTATACTGAATTCGTCATAAAGAGATTCCCACAAAAGCCGATGACAACTTTGTTGGCCTTTAAAAAAATATCTTTATTATTTGTAGGGTTTGGTTTAGTGTTAGGACGTCTTTGAATTAGTTAATAAACTTATTATCCATTAACTATTATTTTTTTAATTAAAAATCCTATTTTTTATAAATACATAAACACGACTAATTACATCAAGATAGCGGGCAGGCGGGCAACAAGCTACGCCGCCACCCCTTTCTGGACGGCAAACCCTAACCTACTAAAAACGAAACCATGCCCCCTCACCCCCGGAGTCGAGACACTGCTATGAATAAAACGTTGGACTCTGGTCAGGAAACGGATGGCTTCCGGTGCCAAAGAGTCAAAGAGCCAGTATTAAAATGATTTTGAATAAATTTTTTTTTCTCATTTATCTATTAATCTGTGCTTATAACCCTTAACCGGTCACTCAACTAGTCAGGTTTCTAATTGGTTTAAGATCTTTTACTCTCATGAGACCTTTTAATAGCTCAACGCTTACTAACGCAAATGTGGCCAAACAACATCTTATTTATCATCTTTTTTAATAGCTTGGGTATAAGCACAATCGATTTTATTCTTTGAGATAACTATTTATGTATTTTTGAGATAGAGCTAACGTTTCACCTCGTTAGAGTATTCTTATACCTTATAAATAGATCTCTCATAATTAAGATTAAAATCGATATGTTTGCTAGTATTTACATTTTATGAGTGGCACTTAATGATATGGGTTAACAGAAGTAATCGGCCTTATATTATATAAAAAACCCGTTTTAAAATGGTTTTAACTTTCGCTTTGTTTTAGAGTTACAAGGCCATATGGATACAAAAATAAAAGGAGATTGTTAGCTCGTACAATTTAGTACATTGAAATGATTGTGTCTAGCGTATTTAACAAATGAGATGTGATTGAGTAGTACTAAGATAATTTTTTTTTTTTTACCGTTAGTGATTGTCAAACCATCGTGATCCATTTTACGTCCTAAACATAACATTGATGTACATGTGGATCCCGTATAAGTAGAGATATACTCGAGTAACAAGAGATGTTAAAATCATTACAATTCAAATGGTTAGTAATCTGATATCATTTGTTGTTATTGAGTTTCATTTAATTTGAAGACAAAATAGTCAATAAAAGAAGTTGAAGGTGCTGATTGAGAAAGGTAGAAGTAACAGGGTTGGGTTACTATAGTAAGCAGATCTGAGGGGCCAAAGAGAAAATTACAAATCAGTACTGCCTGAAAAATATAAAAAACGCCGTTTCCGGGGATCGAACCCGGGTCACCCGGGTGACAGGCGGGAATACTTACCACTATACTACAACGACTTATTTGTTACTTTTCCTTATGACGATTTCTTGTTATGTGCAAGTGTGCAACCTTTTGTTAAAAAGTGAGTATATGATTTTATTTATAAGCGTTCAAAACTCCATGAACAATTGATATTATATATCACTAGCGTCCCGGGTTGAGAAATTTAATATGATACATCAATTTTACATATGAAATAGACTGATGTATAACTCTAATATTAATATTTAACCTAAAACAAATTAACAATGTACAACTCCAATGTTAACACCTAACCTAAAAGAATGTGGAACTTTAATGTAACTCTAATATTAACACCTATCCTAAAGACTAAACAAATGTACAACTCTAACATACTAATATTGATACCTAACTTAAAACAACGTATAACTCTATTAACCTATTCGGCTCTGGTTGAAAAAAAATTCATATTTACTGATTTAAACATAATTAGTGACTTGGCTATACATGATTAATGATTTACCTGAACACTTTGTGTTTTTTTTTCCTGTATGAACAAAACCCCACAAAAAAATTTCGCCGTTTTTTATATAGCACTATGGTACTCGTTGGAAAGATAATAAAACGCTCGTTAATTTGGTGTAATTTTTTTCTTTAAAAAATCTAGTATATTAAAGATATTAACGTTTAAAAATCATGGAAGGAAACATGAGGGTGAAAAATCCAATTTTATTTTTAAATTATTTTTTTACTAAAATATTTCAATGCCACATGAGATGACACATGGCACATTCAAGGAAGATAATGTTTCTTTGAGTGCCATGTCATTAAAATGGCTTTGGTTTATTATATGTATAGATTGTTAATATCGAATTGAGCCATAAACAATCATAGATCACAAACTAGTGCTCATGGCTAGTAATCAAGTTATCATTTTTGCTGTGATAAGAGCTGATTATTAAAAAAAAAATGTGTATTTTTATGTCATACTTATTAGCATTAAATCATTCACAAAATCATTCACATGGTTACTTTAGTCCCCACCATTGTGGTGGAGTGGCATAAAAAATGATGGGTAGAGCCTAGCCTTCTTGAGGTGTCAGGTTGTATTATTAATCTCACCGGGTTTTACTATTTTTTCATTGTTGTGCCTTCGGGTGAGTGGGGAGTCAGGCTTTCCTAGAACTGGTGGCTTGGTGGGTTCTGGCTACCCAGCGCTACCTGTGGGCGGACACGTAAGACGTGTCTTCACCCAGGGGCGTATGAGGTGCTTTTGTAACCAATTGGTGGCCGGTGGGTACCCCAGGTAGTCGGGACATCGTTTGTTAGTTGCCCGTTAAAAAAAAAATCTTTGGTGAACACCTATGATGGTTCATTATAATTGGTAATTCATGACACCCCTCTTAAAGGGACATACTTGGTTACAATGTTGCTAGTTATAGCAATGGACGAGAACAAATTAAATAGCATGTATTTGCGATTAGACATGTGAGCCTTGGGGATCATATATAATATGGCAGTGATGCAAATAACTATATTCAAAACAATCAACAACCACCATACTTAGTAAATACCAATCCACAACCAAGTTATTTGTATGGTGCGAGAGGGTGATATATAGGCGAATAGAGTGACTGTTTTCACTGAGGACCCTAGCCCCAAAGTCAAATGAACATAAACAAACAGAAAATATAAATAAGCGTCAGAAACGTAATTGAACTAACTAACAGACCTCGTACACGCTTAATTAAGTCAATAAGCATATGCGTTCATGTTTTTTTTTTTTTTGGGTAAAGGGCAGAGCCCGGCAAAGATATTAAAAACACAAACACAAAAATTACATCATCAAGGGGTATACCCTGGACGTCTCCAAGCAAACATAAGGAGACCAAAAATAAGACACCATACAAGCCAATTTGGGCCTACTAAAAAGCCTACTACTACTATGGGTATACCTATCCACATTTATAGTGTGAGTTAGCCCATACAAAATACTAAGGGTGCACATATCTATCACATAAAAGCAGTTTTGCCAGCAGCCAATGAAGCCACAGCGGAGTGGTTGAGGTGTGAGGTTTTAAGGCTTTGCCTGTTTCCTACCCTGGGGCAGCTAGGTCGCAGGATCGATTCCTGGCTGAGACGTTTATTCATGGGGAATTGATGTGGGAGTTTGGCCGGTCAAAAAAAAAAAAAAAAAAAAAAAAAAAACAACAACAAATTAATGCTTGGTCGTTGGTTAAATTAAAATGTAAGAAGACGCCTTCCTTTGGATTGGGAATCGGTCTAAGCTTGTTGTGCCGATTTGGGAGAAGTGGCTAGATTTTGATATATTAGATATGATGTAAGTCGTTTTGTTGTTTTTTGCGGTTTTGCGGTTGTATGTTTGCTGTCACCATCTTGGTGGGCCTTTATATATATATATAAAGTCGTTGGTTGTTCAAAAAAAAAAAAGACAATCGTCCGGTTCATTAAATGTCTAATTCGTTTATATCCCTATATTAAAAGTGCGAAATAATTAATAATTACCTTTCTCCTTAATAGATTATATTTAGATTAGATTGTGTTTGACCATGTATTTAATATTGTAATTATTGTAATTAAGAGGTTACTAAATATAATCTAAATACAATCTATTACTCCCAACACAAAATTATCACTTTTATATTTATTGTTATATCACTATCAAATTATCGAAGAAAATAACAATCTTTTTTAATAGAACTATGTCTTAGATTCATAAAGAAAAAAACAACTATTACATATCTGTAGATTATTAATTATCGGACTTAGAAGCTTTAATTATCCCTAATAATAAGGAATATCTAAACAGTTCAATATCCATATCTTTTATCTACAATATTATGGTAACTTGGTACGCAATCATGTAGTTTCGTTTATATATCTCTCTCCATACGCACTACTAACATCATATCATAAAATAAATTGCTTCTTTTTCATTTGATCAGTATTTGTTTTAATATTCCTGAAATTATATTGAAAGATGGGTTCTGAGTTTTTGAGGATTAAATGCATTCTTGATCAGATTCATGAAACAGAAGAAGAAAAAAGAATGATTTGTGAGGTTTTAAGGATCAAAGGCATTCTGAATAATGGTGGATATAAATCTGAATGTGTGTTGGCTGACTTATTATTGAAGCTGAAACAAACGGTGGTGTCTATGAAGGTTCTCGAGGTATCGATGATTGGAGCGAGTGTGACGAGCCTTATGAGTCATGCGTCGAAAGATGTTAGGCGGACCGCTAGGATGCTTGTGCGAGCATGGAGACAAATGGCTGATGAGTGGGTGGCTGTTAATGATAGTATGGATGTTGCTGATCAAGAAAAAGAATGTGTTGGATTAAATAAGAAAGCATCAGTGTTGCCAACAAGGGCTGCTATGACTAGTGGACACAAAGTTGAAGTGAGAAAGAGAAAGGAAAAAGAACCAAAGTTGCGACGTAAGAAACGGTTAGCCATGGTTGTGTTTGAGAAACGATCAATGGCTGTGGATCGTCGGAAGCCTTGTGGTTCGGTTGAGACAATGAAGACGCAACAGCCGACAAAATCTGTGGTTCCGTTTGTGAGTTTGGACAAGAAAAGCGATGAAGAGATATTTGAAGCCGCAAAAAGAAAGTTGCAAGAATCTTCTAAGGAAGCAATGGAGAACAAGAGACGGAGAAGAATACAAGTGATTGATTTGCCTGACATGTTGAGGCTTGGTTTGGTTCCTGAATATCAAGAAAGCAGGTTCGGCAAGCACATCAGCCATCGTGTTCGCATGGTACGATGATCAATATTTGTAAACACAAGATGACATGGCTGAATGAGATATTGTTCATGTATTGTTTTTGTCTTGGAACGTGCCATTGGGTTAAGGAAAGTGACCAATATGGTGTTAACTGATTTTATGAATATTAATTTGTGTGGGATTGCATTGTATGTTTAGAATGATACGATGAAAAGCTCGTTTGATAAATATTAGTAATGATTTTTTGCGTATATTAATGAACATATTATCTAATGCGCGTCTTATACTCTTATGATATGATAAAGTTGATTTGTGAAATTAAGCCAGTTGTTTTGTTAAATGTTTCTGTGTTTTATGTTTGAGATAATTTGGTTATATATATATATATATATATATATATATATATATATATGTTTTGTTTTGTATAAACTAGACTTTGTTTAAGAAGTTGAATCACTATTATCTGCATTTAGCAATGGTGTTTAGGATCCCAAACTTTATGGTGGCTTCAACTTCAAAGGAGACTATGAGGGTGCTTAATTGGATACCAACTTTAGAAAAACTTTACTGTTGCCTCAAGCAGGTGGCAAGTGGTATCTATCGAATGATACGATCAGTTAAAAGCTACAAAAACTCATCCTAAACCAAACACATTTGCAACGCATTTCTACTATAAATGTCGTATTCAAAGTTCATCTACAAGCAGCATGATGACAACCAAATAATACATACTCATCGTCATTTTCGATCCCATAAACTTTTGGAAAGAATAATTATCAATAAATAGAAGAAGTTAAGGGCTGATTGATAAAGCTAGAAGTAATAAGTGCTGTCGGATTGCTTAAGTTTTTTTTGAAAAGTATGCTTCAATAACAAACGGCAAAAACTCGTCTCCAAGAAAGAGACGAGCAACCCCAAACAGTTACATCAAAGTGAACTTACACCAATCGCTCCAATGACAATCACAATCCTTAATTCTATTTCTATACCATAAGTAACCATATGTTTTAATGTCCGAAATAACCTCCGTCACTTTAGTCGTTTTGCCTTGAAAGATGAAATCGTTTCTCGCCTTCCAGATTCGCCAACTAGCAATAATCATTATTCCTTTGATCGTGTTCCTGTACAGCTGATGCCTTCCACACTTTTCTGCACACTCAATTAAGTCTTTAACTTCCAACGCAAATATCACCGGTATTCGACACCAACTTGAAATCGCTTGCCACACAACATCTGACCTGAGATGCATATTAGAACTTCCGTTTACCAAGGATTATTCTTTGATTACTGTCAACCGCTGTCGCGTAACTGCCAGTCATAAAGGCTTTAATTGGGAATAGTTCTGAAGTTCAGTGGGAGTTGTATGTATTCGATAAGGGATTCTGTACTCTTACATGATATGTAACAGTTAGACATCGTGGCGCCCTCGTTGATTCAAACTGGTGAAGTGTAAGGCCTTACCCAAACTAACTGTGTGTTTGATTGGACCACTATGAATCTTGATCGAGAACAATAATGATTGAACACCATATGAGAATGAACTTAATCCATGTCTAATTGATTCAATTGATGTCTTTTACGGAAAGGATGAATGACAACGATTGCCATAAGTCTATTGTCTTGTCTAAAACAAAATGTTTTGGTTAATGACTTTAAAGTGTCATACCTTGTTGGGGGCAGCCATGTGCAGCTAGAGCACCGCTGGCTGTTTGCGTTGAGGATTTTTATCGAAGGCCGTCCAAGTGGGAGATTGTTGGATTTATATGTACGGTCTCGATAAATTAACGCTGCTGACTGAGCTGTGACCCGTAAGAGTTACACCTTGGGCAACGAACATTAAATCCACTTAACTTGATTAACTGGTAATCACGAACAATAACAAAATAAATGAGTTTATTATTTATACTAATTATAAATAATATACAACGTTTATTTTGTTTCGGGTTTCTTTTTCTTTCGCGTCTTAGACTTGTTCGAGGCGCATTATGCTTGGGGCACGGTGAGGATTTGTCATGTGATAAGAATGGTTATTGTGATAATCATTAACTATTATTAGTAATATTAATCAATCATTATCTAATATACATTTTAAAGATAATGGTTATCTAATATTATTTGATGGTTATCTATTATTATTTGATAACACACTAGAATCATATTACAAATACAAAACCTCAAGCATAAAGAGGCGTGGCAATCTATTAATCTATTATCTATTATCTATTAATTATTAATATATATAAAAGAATTGAACATTGCTGACGTGGCGTGCAATGGTGCCTTCATCCTCTCCATGAAACTGCCACATGGCATCATAATTGAAAGATTTTAATGTTTTTTTGAATTATTTCCTTTTTTAATTAAAAAAAAAAGATAAACATATAACCCTAAATTTATCTCTCTATCTCTCAATTCTCAATTACTAAAATTAAATTGAGTTATTTTAGGAAAAAAAGAATTTAAAAACAAATTTAAATTTTTCTCTCTTATGTTCCTGCCATAATTTTTAAACGTTAATATCTTTTATATTCGAGATTTTTTAAATAAAAAAATTACACCAAATTAACGAGCGTTTTATTATCTTTCCAACGAGTA
This sequence comes from Ambrosia trifida, assembly GCA_028751855.1. Lineage (NCBI taxonomy): Eukaryota > Viridiplantae > Streptophyta > Magnoliopsida > Asterales > Asteraceae > Ambrosia > Ambrosia trifida. The sequence continues at coordinate 35,704,632 of CM054123.1, read as the reverse complement.
CCATAGTGCTATATAAAAAACGGAGAAAAAAATGACTATTTTTTGTGGGGTTATGTTCATACAGGAAAAAAAAACACAAAGTGTTCAGGTTATTCATTAATCATGTTTTTTCTTTTAAACCAGGTTCTTATCTACGATGTTGAAATTCAGCCCAATCACCATGCTATCATTGGAATTTTACTCTTCTAAAGATGGATAGGTATACTTCATCAAGAGAAGTTAGGAGAACGAATCACGCAACACTGCAACACATGGTGTCACCTTATAACAAGGTTATTTTTTTTATTTATTTAATTACAAGAGTAATAATTATTACTATTAGTATTAATATTATTAGAAGTGTTATATTTTTCAACCCCCATCATGAATTCTACATCTATATAAGTCAAAGTCAAATTGTAACATATTTTAAATTACGTGAAGATGATTATATGTTGAAGGCTATCCTTTTAATACTGTATTATGTTTAATATGGTTTATGTTTTTTATTTTAACTTTTTAAATAAATGTTTTTTTTTAACTAAGATTGATTATGTTTAAGTTATTTACGCTTTTCGTGATTTGAGTTTTCTTCTTTTATCATTTTTTATTAAATCATATTAAATTTTTCAACCTCGGGACCTTCCCGAGGTAATCAGCTAGTTAATACATATATAGATAACACATCTTCACAAAAACATATATAAGGAGTTGCAGGCATGATTTTGACTTTAGTATTCAGAAACGAAAGTCACAATTAACAAAAGAAAAAAAGGCAGCCGCAAGCCAGCTACCCGCTGACGTGTTCAGCCGACACTACCGCCCGTCTCTGTGACCCGCACCAGTTTTAGTTCGTGTTCGTATTCTAGCAAACCGTTCGTTGTACCTCGGTGTCTCAAACGGTTAATTATTAACCACTCAGGTATATCTATCTCATTGGTAGATTAATATTGTTTGTACCGTGTTTGTATGTTTTGTAACCAGATCCTGTTCGGTTAGTTTTGGTGTTAAAATTTTATAAACATTCCGCTGCGTTTATTAATTATATGTTTAATTAATAATAAATATATCAAACCCGTTTTGATAAAAAGTAAAGTTGACACCACTGAACCCAACAAAACTAACTTTGATCAGTGTTTGTTCTGCTCAAGTACAAGACGCCCAATGACGATTTAACAATCAAAGGTTCAAACTTGAAAGAGAATAAGGTGCTTTGATGTGGGTTCTAAGATTAAGTATCTATAGGCTAGACATCATGTTGCAATACCTGATGTTGCAATACCCAATCATACAGTGACCAAAGATGGTTCATATAATCATATTTAAGTCAAGAACTACATTTTGACATTACTGATTACTTTGAAAATTGCATACAACTCAAAGGACTCAGACTTTTCCTTTCTATTTGAAACAGAAACAAAAAGACTTGTTCAAATAATAAAACGGCTCCAAAGACTGCATCTTGAGTTCTTCGCTTGTTCAACGAGCATGGGCTGATATGGAAGTTCCTGTAGAATATGCACAGGGAGGCAGGAGCCATTGGTAGGCTTGACCAATGGTCTACTCAAACTAAAGGCATTGCTGCAACCGGCTCGAAATCAACCAAACATGCCCTTCATTCTTTAATAACATGACTTGACAATCAATATCCGAACTTCAAAGAAGACTCCTACAAGGATGCTTGGATATCGGCTTTATAAACAGCATCTAGAGTCTACACATCTCAAATTTTAATCTTATGGTGTCTATGATCTTATCGTCGGCTAACGCAGGTGCCAAGTGGTATCCATCAAACGATATAATCAATCAAACAAACACATTGGCAACCCATTTCTACTATAAACGTCGTATTATAAACATTCAAAATCATCTACAACAAGCAACATGACAAGTAACAACCAAATAACACTTACTTTAACCTCTTCTAACAACAACCATCGTCATTTTCGACCCCATAACCGTCACATTCTGCACTCTAACCATCTCAGACCGCCTAAACAATCTCAACACATCCTTCACACCATTCTCCCCACACACCTCCACACACACAACCACCACACCCCCAACCCTAACAACCCTCTCCAATTCCCCAACATACCGTCCGGGAAACAACGCCTGATCCAAATTCCCACTAAACCCGAAATCAAAAACCCGATCAAAGAACGGCAAATTATGCGGATCGCCGCGGTTAACCAACGGGGGCGAATCAACAACTTCCACACCAATCACATCCACCAAACCCATATCTTTCAACGCCATTACCCCTTGACCACCACCAGCTGATAATATTACAGCTTGTGTGTGGTTATTAATAAGTGTTAGGGTTTGTAAGTGGGTGAAGACGGTGGTGAATGAACGGACGTGATTGTGCCACGTGTTGGTGGACCAGAGGCGGTGGGTTTTGGAATGGACGGTGGTGATGGGGCGGTGGGCGGCTGAGCAGGAGGATTTGGGGTGGGGTTTGAGGGTAGGGTTGGAGGTGAGACAGGTTTGGGGAGGGGGTTGGAGAAGGAAGGTGAGAAGGAGGGTTAAGGTTGATATGGTTATTGATAGGTAAGAGATTTTGTTTATGAAGGTTTTGATGTGTTTCTCCATTGTTGTTACAGGGTTAAGGTTAGGGTTTGTTGTTGTTGATGTAGTGAAGAAGGATTGAAGGAAGTAATCATTTACATAAATGGTATACTTATTATTTTGTAAATTATATTTAGGGTTATTGAGGAAAAAAACTAAAAATGGTGATCACTCCAATTGGTTTAGCGGTATCAAACAAAAGCTCTGCACCAAAACAGTGATGCCGCCAACCCAATTCCATGATTCAATGATGCCGCCAATCCATAACATGTATTCACTTATTGATACCGCCAATCCATCTCGCCTCTTTAATGATGCCGCTAACCAAAATAGTGTAGTCCATTGATGCCGCCAAATGGGATTGGGTCTTCTCCATTCTTGCCGTCATGATACCGCCAATCTACATTGAGGCATTGATGCCGCCAACCCAAATAGAGTCTTCATGGTTCGAGACCTGCATTTTTGCAGGCTATAAACACACTCACAAAAGACTCTAGCATTGCATGCAATGGTCTTGTGTTTTGCAGATGATTTGATAGGCAAATAGTTTCTTTGAGAGTGCAAGAGTGAGCCTTTGAGGGTTATAAAATGGAGGGTGAGGTGAAGAAGGAGCACCACCCACATCCATTTCCACACCATCACCATTACAATCTCCATCTGAAACCTTTGAAATTTATAAAAAATCATACCAAGCAAATTCCTATCACCATGAATCAAAACATAAACTTACACCCTGGTCCCCTAAGCAACGATGTGTTGTATCTGCGTGATCGACATCGTTCTTTTCACATTTTCGTAAACGATGAAAATTTCAATGAGCCCCTTATGGTAAAACGCAGTGATAGAAGCATATGGCGGGCACTTCGTGACAACCCTGTTGTAGGACGGGTTCGTAACCTTGTCGATGCCGCAGGGTTTGGTGGCCTTATAGATTGTGGTTATCGATACGTTGACCACTCCTTAATAACAGCTTTGGTGGAACGATGGAGGCCCGAAACTCACACGTTCCACCTACCATTTGGTGAAGCTACTGTCACCTTACAAGATGTTAACGTCTTGTGGGGGTTACCTATCGAGGGAGCTGTTGTGTCTGGGGCAGATGATGCAATGTCTACTGCCGAGGCAATAACGTTGTGCCGACGATGATTAGGTGTTACGCCTACAGAGAACCAAATGTCCGGCAAATCCGTTTTGGGTAGTGTTATTATTAATCAACTAACCGAGCCGTTTGTTGAAGCTGAGGCTACGGATGAAGCGTGCATTTTCCGTGCTCGTTTAATCATTTTTTATTTGATCGGTTCCACTTTGTTCCCTGATAATAACAATAATAGACTAAATGTTTTTTATTTAAGATTTTTACGAGACCTAAGCCGAACACGATCTTATAGTTGGGGCAGTGCGGTTCTCGGTTGTCTTTACAGGCGGCTTTGTGATGCCACCTAGCCGGATAGGAAAGCTGTGACCAGGCCCATAATGCTCCTTCAAATATGGGCATGGGAGAGGATTCGGTGTCTCGCACCACGACCACCCTCAAACCGGTTTGATTATACTTGTCCGCTAGCGGCTCGGTATATATCGCAAAGCCCAAACAAATATAATGTGTCTGCGTGGCATCCCTTTGTATTTTTTTTACTAAACACGTTTTTTAAAATGTTAATTTTGTAGGTGGAGAGACCGCAATTTAAACTTCAGGGAGGTATCCACACACTGCCTGAGGGCATATCGTTCACAGCTACAATCGTTGAACGAGAACATGGTATGTTCATTCTACACATGTTAGTAATTATTTTTAGTTTTTTGTATTAAGCATGCATTTATTGTGTTTTGTAACTGACTTAAGTGTTTGTTTTTATTTTTTTAGTTCAACTGGACCCCCTTCACCTCGGTTTTGGATCGACTACCGGCCATATGTTCAAGTGGGATCGAAAGCTGGACGAGCTGTTGTCCGCTTATATGCTTGGAGATCGTTGAGCATCATTACCCTCAACGGGTTATGAAGCAATTCGGCATGCTCCAGTACATACCTCCCCAAATAAACCTAACCGTACCCATGGCTCAGCTTGAAAGATTGCTTGCTTTGGGGCGACAAGGACACAACGGGGTGGACTGGATGAGTAGGCACGAAGCCTACATGAACGCATGGAATAACCGTCGTAACACGGTTTACAGGTCTGATCCCATAATGACGACTTCCACAGAGCCCGGTTATATGCAATGGTATTTGGGGCGCACCGTTGCATTTATTGGCAATCCGAGTGTAGCACCGGCCCCAGTTGGCGGTTTCCAAGACGACGGTACTAGAATCCAGCTGATGGTAAAACATTTTTACGTGTCTAATTCATACATTAATTATTTGAGTTTACGGTTTCTAACTAATAATTTTGTTTGCAGAGGGATGCCATAGGGGATATTTACCGGTCTTCTCAGCAGGCATTTAATGATCCTCAGTCCTTCGCCACGCAGCTTGAGCATATACAAAACACGGCGTTCCAAAGTATGATGATGTCACACGATGTCGGACACTTACAAAATCCGACGCATCTTACAACGGACGTCGTCGACTTGTCAGCACCGGCACAACCTCAAAGGGTACGCCGGTGACACGCTCTCCGTCAGGTGCCGACAAATGTGGCGGAAAATCAGCATCAAGCTGGAACTCCGTTTGACAATGAGGCTGGGTTTGGTGCATCTGTTGCGGCCAGCAACAATCAGAACCAGGGTGGGGGATATGTCCCGCAACTCTTTGACGTTGGATTGGACCAACTTGGAACTCCGTTTGGATTGGGTAGTTCCTTCGTACAGGGAACTGGTGATGTTGGTGGGTCCGGTGGAGGTCAACCGGCGGTGACAGGTCCGCTAGCTAACTTGATTGCAAGCGGAATTGGCATCGGAGATAGTTGGGCATTTCCGTCATAGGATTTTGTGACGCCGGTTGGGCAGGGGTTGCCACGGGTTGATCTCGACTCTGTTAGTGATTTTTATTACCATCCCCCGCATAATTCGTGTGACGAAGGACCTTCAAGCCGGCCAGGACCTTCGACCGCACTGAATTTAAACCTCTTTCCCGATGATCAGTACGGGAATCAAAGACCACCACCCAACGATGTAACACAAACCCAACACCAACCACCAAGAAGGCAATCTGAACGTCTTATGAATCAGGCTCCCACGGACTTTACGAACTGGTTTAACTTGTAAACATGTCTTAAAGACTGTTGTTGTAACATTTATTTTGGTGTATGTATATTAATATATGAATTTGTTAAGCCACATGTGATACAAACATTGATAGGATAAACAACCACTAAAATTAAAATCCAAATACAAGCGTTAAACACTAAAACAAGATCACATAATCATTTTTCAAAAAACTCACTATGTTGAAAACGGCCCAGGTTGCCATTTTTATGCCTCTGTACAGTCCGGCAGGGCCTGCCAGTCAGGCCGCCAGACTTTCGGACGCGTTGCCCTTGGCTAATACACGGGTTTCGCACAAAGTCCGGGCCGTTTTCGGGTCTCCGGAGCCTGATCCCGGTGGCCCGAAAACGGCTAGGAGGTCATTTTTCAAAATACTCACTATGTTGAAAACGGGCCAGGCTGCCATTTTTGGGCCTCTGTACAGTCTGGCAGGGCCTGCCAGTCAGACAGCCGGACTTTCGGACGCGTTGCCCTTGGCTAATACACGGGTTTCGCATGAAGTTCGGGTCGTTTTCGGGTCTCCGGGGCCTGATCCCGGTGGCCCGAAAACGGCTAGGAGGTCATTTTTAAAATATTCACTATGTTGAAAACGGGCCAGGCTGCCATTTTTGGGCCTCTGTACAGTCTGGCAGGGCCTGCCAGTCAGGTAACCGGACTTTCGGACGCGTTGCCCTTGGCTAATACACGGGTTTCACACGAAGTCCGGGCCGTTTTCGGGTCTCCGGGGCCTGATCCCGGTGGCCCGAAAACGGCTAGGAGGTCATTATTCAAAATACTCACTATGTTGAAAACGGGCCAGGCTGCCATTTTTGGGCCTCTGTACAATCTGGCAGGGCCTGCCAGTCAGGCAGCCTTATTATCTTACTGTTAATTTTAATACTACTAGTATTATTACTAGACGTTTTCTAAAATAAAAGTAAATACATGTAATAATGATAGATTTATTTAAAACAAATAATACAAATTTATTTAACAACTATTTTTCCAAACTAGTCATTCAAACTATACAATCTACCGAGTTACAAGACAATCTATTTCCGAGATCACCAATTCCAATATTCTACCACTGTTTCTTGTTGCAGAGTTCATTAAGTTTCTGTTTCGCACCTTCCATCACAATTGCTTTATTGAAGTTAACAATTGCTTTATTGAAGTTAACAATTGCTTTATTTAAGTCAACTACAGCTTGTGGACCCAGAAACTCGTTCTTCCAGTCAGCGGGAACTCAGGACCGCATTCAGATTCAAACCCATCTGAATCATATAGGGGAACATCAATCAACCTGTTGAACATGTGTACCAAATTTAAAGGTACCCAATGATCAACCCAGGCTGCCCTGCCAAAGTAGCACGGTGAAGAATCGCATCATCCGATGTCGCCGACGTCGCTAATCACATGATGCGATTCGTCAACACCGGATGGCCTTGCGCTACAGGCTTTGCCTGGAAAGTCGATCCCCCTAAAGAGTATGTTGGAATGTCTGGGTTTGGTAGACTAGAGATTGAGACTACCAATGAAAACCAACTCTCTAATATTATAAACTACAGTACCGGTGTTGCATTCTACACGTGTTATACCACGTGTGGATGTAACATCGATCCAAGTAGTTTCATGTGGATGTAACATCGATCCAAAGACACCGATTTTTTGGACCCCAGAAAAGCGATGCCAAGCAGGGATGAGACAGGAGAGGATGCTTTTAAGCACGGATCATCCCCACCCAAAACTGTTAAAACTCCATGTGGATGTAACATCGACCCAATATCAATAAAAAACCGTACCCTCCAGAACAATTGCGGGAAAAGTATTATATCTCATATTGGTATTTTGTTTAGTTTTTTATAATTGTGTTGTAAATGGGATTGAGATATGTGGTGTTGTAAATGGGATTGAGATATGTGGGAATGTTATAAGGTATTTGTGTTGTAAACGGGATGGAGAGAATGGAAAGATGGCTGTTGCCTTATATAACAAATGGTGACTCTATCTCAATCGGCGACATCAAAGAAGACATTTGGATTGGCGGCATCAAAGACACCAATCCAATTGGCGGCATCAATGAACCAAGGATCCCATTTGGCGGCATCACTGTTCTTTTGCAGATTTTTCTTTGATACCGTCAATTCATACCTATACATCACCATTTTTAGTTTTTTTCCCCAATACCCCCCAAATGTAATTTGTAAAATAATAAACCCCCTAATTATACAAATGATTCTTGAAGGAAGATGATTGGGATTTGGGACCTTCCTTGTAAATATGAGTTGTTAAAATTTCACTTTTAGAGGGGTTTGTTTTATATAATAAAATAGATCTTTATTATCCTGATCATGTGGCCTAGTGGAAAAAGGGCCGGTTCTCTCTTTGGGGGAGCCGGGTTCGATTTCCACGGGAGGCATGTGATGGATACCCCCACCCTTGTGGTGGGGTAGGTGGTTAGGACGTGATGGAGAGACCCTTGACCCTTGTGGTCATGGGTTCGACTCCTGATCCCTCCAGGTTTTACCGGTTCACTACCGTTGTGCCTTCGGGCGGGTTTGTGGGCCGGGTTTTCCCTGGAACAGGAGACAGGTGGGCCGAAGGGCTCTGTCCGTACGGACTAGAGGCCGTCTGGGCCCCTTTCGGCCATTGGGGGCCGCGTACAAAGTACCCGACAATACTTTAGTTGATCGTTCAAAAAAAAAAAAATAGATCTTTATTATTTGACCGGCACCGAATGGTTTGGAGGCCTAGTGATAGATGATTTGGCCAAACAGTTACAAGTTCGAGCATTGAAAGATACCAAGTTATATCGATTATTCACAGTCGTGCCTTTGGATGGGTGGGTGGTCGGGTTTTCCATGTATTGGTAGGTATACTGAATTCGTCATAAAGAGATTCCCACAAAAGCCGATGACAACTTTGTTGGCCTTTAAAAAAATATCTTTATTATTTGTAGGGTTTGGTTTAGTGTTAGGACGTCTTTGAATTAGTTAATAAACTTATTATCCATTAACTATTATTTTTTTAATTAAAAATCCTATTTTTTATAAATACATAAACACGACTAATTACATCAAGATAGCGGGCAGGCGGGCAACAAGCTACGCCGCCACCCCTTTCTGGACGGCAAACCCTAACCTACTAAAAACGAAACCATGCCCCCTCACCCCCGGAGTCGAGACACTGCTATGAATAAAACGTTGGACTCTGGTCAGGAAACGGATGGCTTCCGGTGCCAAAGAGCCAAAGAGCCAGTATTAAAATGATTTTGAATAAATTTTTTTTTCTCATTTATCTATTAATCTGTGCTTATAACCCTTAACCGGTCACTCAACTAGTCAGGTTTCTAATTGGTTTAAGATCTTTTACTCTCATGAGACCTTTTAATAGCTCAACGCTTACTAACGCAAATGTGGCCAAACAACATCTTATTTATCATCTTTTTTAATAGCTTGGGTATAAGCACAATCGATTTTATTCTTTGAGATAACTATTTATGTATTTTTGAGATAGAGCTAACGTTTCACCTCGTTAGAGTATTCTTATACCTTATAAATAGATCTCTCATAATTAAGATTAAAATCGATATGTTTGCTAGTATTTACATTTTATGAGTGGCACTTAATGATATGGGTTAACAGAAGTAATCGGCCTTATATTATATAAAAAACCCGTTTTAAAATGGTTTTAACTTTCGCTTTGTTTTAGAGTTACAAGGCCATATGGATACAAAAATAAAAGGAGATTGTTAGCTCGTACAATTTAGTACATTGAAATGATTGTGTCTAGCGTATTTAACAAATGAGATGTGATTGAGTAGTACTAAGATAATTTTTTTTTTTTTACCGTTAGTGATTGTCAAACCATCGTGATCCATTTTACGTCCTAAACATAACATTGATGTACATGTGGATCCCGTATAAGTAGAGATATACTCGAGTAACAAGAGATGTTAAAATCATTACAATTCAAATGGTTAGTAATCTGATATCATTTGTTGTTATTGAGTTTCATTTAATTTGAAGACAAAATAGTCAATAAAAGAAGTTGAAGGTGCTGATTGAGAAAGGTAGAAGTAACAGGGTTGGGTTACTATAGTAAGCAGATCTGAGGGGCCAAAGAGAAAATTACAAATCAGTACTGCCTGAAAAATATAAAAAACGCCGTTTCCGGGGATCGAACCCGGGTCACCCGGGTGACAGGCGGGAATACTTACCACTATACTACAACGACTTATTTGTTACTTTTCCTTATGACGATTTCTTGTTATGTGCAAGTGTGCAACCTTTTGTTAAAAAGTGAGTATATGATTTTATTTATAAGCGTTCAAAACTCCATGAACAATTGATATTATATACACTAGCGTCCCGGGTTGAGAAATTTAATATGATACATCAATTTTACATATGAAATAGACTGATGTATAACTCTAATATTAATATTTAACCTAAAACAAATTAACAATGTACAACTCCAATGTTAACACCTAACCTAAAAGAATGTGGAACTTTAATGTAACTCTAATATTAACACCTATCCTAAAGACTAAACAAATGTACAACTCTAACATACTAATATTGATACCTAACTTAAAACAACGTATAACTCTATTAACCTATTCGGCTCTGGTTGAAAAAAAATTCATATTTACTGATTTAAACATAATTAGTGACTTGGCTATACATGATTAATGATTTACCTGAACACTTTGTGTTTTTTTTTCCTGTATGAACAAAACCCCACAAAAAAATTTCGCCGTTTTTTATATAGCACTATGGTACTCGTTGGAAAGATAATAAAACGCTCGTTAATTTGGTGTAATTTTTTTCTTTAAAAAATCTAGTATATTAAAGATATTAACGTTTAAAAATCATGGAAGGAAACATGAGGGTGAAAAATCCAATTTTATTTTTAAATTATTTTTTTACTAAAATATTTCAATGCCACATGAGATGACACATGGCACATTCAAGGAAGATAATGTTTCTTTGAGTGCCATGTCATTAAAATGGCTTTGATTTATTATATGTATAGATTGTTAATATCGAATTGAGCCATAAACAATCATAGATCACAAACTAGTGCTCATGGCTAGTAATCAAGTTATCATTTTTGCTGTGATAAGAGCTGATTATTAAAAAAAAATGTGTATTTTTATGTCATACTTATTAGCATTAAATCATTCACAAAATCATTCACATGGTTACTTTAGTCCCCACCATTGTGGTGGAGTGGTATAAAAAATGATGGGTAGAGCCTAGCCTTCTTGAGGTGTCAGGTTGTATTATTAATCTCACCGGGTTTTACTATTTTTTCATTGTTGTGCCTTCGGGCGAGTGGGGAGTCAGGCTTTCCTAGAACTGGTGGCTTGGTGGGTTCTGGCTACCCAGCGCTACCTGTGGGCGGACACGTAAGACGTGTCTTCACCCAGGGGCGTATGAGGTGCTTTTGTAACCAATTGGTGGCCGGTGGGTACCCCAGGTAGTCGGGACATCGTTTGTTAGTTGCCCGTTAAAAAAAAAAATCTTTGGTGAACACCTATGATGGTTCATTATAATTGGTAATTCATGACACCCCACTTAAAGGGACATACTTGGTTACAATGTTCCTAGTTATAGCAATGGACGAGAACAAATTAAATAGCATGTATTTGCGATTAGACATGTGAGCCTTGGGGATCATATATAATATGGCAGTGATGCAAATAACTATATTCAAAACAATCAACAACCACCATACTTAGTAAATACCAATCCACAACCAAGTTATTTGTATGGTGCGAGAGGGTGATATATAGGCGAATAGAGTGACTGTTTTCACTGAGGACCCTAGCCCCAAAGTCAAATGAACATAAACAAACAGAAAATATAAATAAGCGTCAGAAACGTAATTGAACTAACTAACAGACCTCGTACACGCTTAATTAAGTCAATAAGCATATGCGTTCATGTTTTTTTTTTTTTTGGGTAAAGGGCAGAGCCCGGCAAAGATATTAAAAACACAAACACAAAAATTACATCATCAAGGGGTATACCCTGGACGTCTCCAAGCAAACATAAGGAGACCAAAAATAAGACACCATACAAGCCAATTTGGGCCTACTAAAAAGCCTACTACTACTATGGGTATACCTATCCACATTTATAGTGTGAGTTAGCCCATACAAAATACTAAGGGTGCACATATCTATCACATAAAAGCAGTTTTGCCAGCAGCCAATGAAGCCACAACGGAGTGGTTGAGGTGTGAGGTTTTAAGGCTTTGCCTGTTTCCTACCCTGGGGCAGCTAGGTCGCAGGATCGATTCCTGGCTGAGACGTTTATTCATGGGGAATTGATGTGGGAGTTTGGCCGGTCAAAAAAAAAAAAAAAAAAAAAAAAAACAACAACAACAAATTAATGCTTGGTCGTTGGTTAAATTAAAATGTAAGAAGACGCCTTCCTTTGGATTGGGAATCGGTCTAAGCTTGTTGTGCCGATTTGGGAGAAGTGGCTAGATTTTGATATATTAGATATGATGTAAGTCGTTTTGTTGTTTTTTGCGGTTTTGCGGTTGTATGTTTGCTGTCACCATCTTGGTGGGCCTTTATATATATATATAAAGTCGTTGGTTGTTCAAAAAAAAAAAGACAATCGTCCGGTTCATTAAATGTCTAATTCGTTTATATCCCTATATTAAAAGTGCGAAATAATTAATAATTACCTTTCTCCTTAATAGATTATATTTAGATTAGATTGTGTTTGACCATGTATTTAATATTGTAATTATTGTAATTAAGAGGTTACTAAATATAATCTAAATACAATCTATTACTCCCAACACAAAATTATCACTTTTATATTTATTGTTATATCACTATCAAATTATCGAAGAAAATAACAATCTTTTTTAATAGAACTATGTCTTAGATTCATAAAGAAAAAAACAACTATTACATATCTGTAGATTATTAATTATCGGACTTAGAAGCTTTAATTATCCCTAATAATAAGGAATATCTAAACAGTTCAATATCCATATCTTTTATCTACAATATTATGGTAACTTGGTACGCAATCATGTAGTTTCGTTTATATATCTCTCTCCATACGCACTACTAACATCATATCATAAAATAAATTGCTTCTTTTTCATTTGATCAGTATTTGTTTTAATATTCCTGAAATTATATTGAAAGATGGGTTCTGAGTTTTTGAGGATTAAATGCATTCTTGATCAGATTCATGAAACAGAAGAAGAAAAAAGAATGATTTGTGAGGTTTTAAGGATCAAAGGCATTCTGAATAATGGTGGATATAAATCTGAATGTGTGTTGGCTGACTTATTATTGAAGCTGAAACAAACGGTGGTGTCTATGAAGGTTCTCGAGGTATCGATGATTGGAGCGAGTGTGACGAGCCTTATGAGTCATGCGTCGAAAGATGTTAGGCGGACCGCTAGGATGCTTGTGCGAGCATGGAGACAAATGGCTGATGAGTGGGTGGCTGTTAATGATAGTATGGATGTTGCTGATCAAGAAAAAGAATGTGTTGGATTAAATAAGAAAGCATCAGTGTTGCCAACAAGGGCTGCTATGACTAGTGGACACAAAGTTGAAGTGAGAAAGAGAAAGGAAAAAGAACCAAAGTTGCGACGTAAGAAACGGTTAGCCATGGTTGTGTTTGAGAAACGATCAATGGCTGTGGATCGTCGGAAGCCTTGTGGTTCGGTTGAGACAATGAAGACGCAACAGCCGACAAAATCTGTGGTTCCGTTTGTGAGTTTGGACAAGAAAAGCGATGAAGAGATATTTGAAGCCGCAAAAAGAAAGTTGCAAGAATCTTCTAAGGAAGCAATGGAGAACAAGAGACGGAGAAGAATACAAGTGATTGATTTGCCTGACATGTTGAGGCTTGGTTTGGTTCCTGAATATCAAGAAAGCAGGTTCGGCAAGCACATCAGCCATCGTGTTCGCATGGTACGATGATCAATATTTGTAAACACAAGATGACATGGCTGAATGAGATATTGTTCATGTATTGTTTTTGTCTTGGAACGTGCCATTGGGTTAAGGAAAGTGACCAATATGGTGTTAACTGATTTTATGAATATTAATTTGTGTGGGATTGCATTGTATGTTTAGAATGATACGATGAAAAGCTCGTTTGATAAATATTAGTAATGATTTTTTGCGTATATTAATGAACATATTATCTAATGCGCGTCTTATACTCTTATGATATGATAAAGTTGATTTGTGAAATTAAGCCAGTTGTTTTGTTAAATGTTTCTGTGTTTTATGTTTGAGATAATTTGGTTATATATATATATATATATATATATATATGTTTTGTTTTGTATAAACTAGACTTTGTTTAAGAAGTTGAATCACTATTATCTGCATTTAGCAATGGTGTTTAGGATCCCAAACTTTATGGTGGCTTCAACTTCAAAGGAGACTATGAGGGTGCTTAATTGGATACCAACTTTAGAAAAACTTTACTGTTGCCTCAAGCAGGTGGCAAGTGGTATCTATCGAATGATACGATCAGTTAAAAGCTACAAAAACTCATCCTAAACCAAACACATTTGCAACGCATTTCTACTATAAATGTCGTATTCAAAGTTCATCTACAAGCAGCATGATGACAACCAAATAATACATACTCATCGTCATTTTCGATCCCATAAACTTTTGGAAAGAATAATTATCAATAAATAGAAGAAGTTAAGGGCTGATTGATAAAGCTAGAAGTAATAAGTGCTGTTGGATTGCTTAAGTTTTTTTTGAAAAGTATGCTTCAATAACAAACGGCAAAAACTCGTCTCCAAGAAAGAGACGAGCAGCCCCAAACAGTTACATCAAAGTGAACTTACACCAATCGCTCCAATGACAATCACAATCCTTAATTCTATTTCTATACCATAAGTAACCATATGTTTTAATGTCCGAAATAACCTCCGTCACTTTAGTCGTTTTGCCTTGAAAGATGAAATCGTTTCTCGCCTTCCAGATTCCCCAACTAGCAATAATCATTATTCCTTTGATCGTGTTCCTGTACAGCTGATGCCTTCCACACTTTTCTGCACACTCAATTAAGTCTTTAACTTCCAACGCAAATATCACCGGTATTCGACACCAACTTGAAATCGCTTGCCACACAACATCTGCACATTCGACACCAACCTGTAAAGAGATGGTTTGCTGTTGGATTGCTTAAGTGAGCAGACCCGAAGGGCCAAAAACGAATCTGAAAATTAAAGGTAGTAATTAAAAAACGCAATTTCCGGGGATCGAATGCAGGTCACCCAGGTGACAAGTAAGAATACCTACCACTATACTACAAGAACTTTGTTTACGTATATCTTCTCTATAGACATACATTATGCATTTATGCTGGTGAGTGCTCATGGCTAGTAATTAAGTTATTATTTTTAGTGTAGTTAAGTGTAGAATTTTATGATTTTAACTAACAAACAATGAAATACTCAATAATACAAACATCAACATAAGAACACAAGGTATAGCGACAAAACGGTGACTGAAAGCTCTTATTAACCCAAACCAGAAAGTTACCCCCCAAACCCTAAGTCTCAGCAATCACTGAGACTTGTATAAACGATACAAAGTATCAACAGGATCTGCTGATGATTATCAGCAGATCATAACAACAAATACAGAGAAATATTAAGACACAGGGTACAAACCCTAGAACAACAATGAAAGAGACGAGAGAGAATAACCAGACGAATACAAAGAATAATGAATAAAACAAAACAATAATAAGCTTTTATACTGAGCTCCAGAAGCTTCGTGTAAGATGCCATTTGAACGATCAGGATTGAATGTCATCAACGGTTGATAATCACCCCTGCATAAATATCTCGTAAACACTGAACCTCCAAGTGAACCAGTTCAGATCAATAAGGTCAGACTACTTCATAAGCCCACCAGACCACAAGCCCACACATCAGGCCCACATCAAACAATAAGCCCATAAATAGAACAGTGGGCCAGCAACGAATTATAAGAAATGTTATATTTTAACACACCCCCTTAATTCGATTGCTGGAACATATCCACAATACCAAGCTTTGAACACAAATACTCATGCTGAGAAGCATATAACCCTTTCGTAAATATGTCAGCAACTTGCTGTTCAGAAGACACTTTCATAGCTTGAACAAACCCAGAACTGATCTTTTCCCTTAGGAAATGTAGATCAATCTCAAAGTGTTTGGTTCGATCATGAAAAACTGGGTTCTCAGCTATAGAAATTGCCGACTTACTATCACTAAATAATTTCAAAGGTAACTTACTTGTGACCTCAAGCTCTTTTAACAAGTTTGAGATCCAAATAAGCTCACAAGTTGTGGTACACATAGCTCGGTACTCAGCCTCAGCTGAAGACCGAGCTACAGTGTTTTGTTTCTTGCTTTTCCATGACACAAGATTGTCCCCAAGAAACACACTAAACCCTGTAACGGACTTTCTAGTTGTAAGGCATTTTGCCCAATCAGCATCAGAGTATGCTGTGAGGCAAAACATTTCACTTTTCTTAAACAAAATCCCTTTTCCAGGAGCATGTTTTAAATATCTTAGCAGCCGTAAGGCAATACGCAGTACACTCTCAGTTGGTTTGTGCATAAACTGACTGAGATATTGTACTGCATAACTAATGTCAGGACGGGTCAAAGACAAATAGATTAATTTTCCTATAAGTCTTTGAAACCCTGTGACATCTTGAAGATATTTAGCATTTTTATCATTTTTTGAAGAAATGATAGAATTCTGCTCGATGGGGATACTTACAGGCTTGCAACCAAGATAGCCAAAATCACTAAGTAAGTCTAAACAATATTTCCTTTGATTCAAACAAATACCAGTTTGGGAATACAATACTTCAATCCCAAGAAAATACTTTAATTGACCCAAATCTTTGATTTGGAAATTCTCTTTTAACATAGTTTTGATGTTGTTGATTTCTTTCTCACTGTTTCCAGTGATAACGATATCATCAACATATACCAACAAAACAACAAAGACACCTTTATTTGACTTAACAAACATAGAGTAGTCACACACACTTTGGACAAACCCTATAGATTTCAGAACATCAACAAGTTTTTCATTCCACTTTCGCGGAGCCTGTTTGAGTCCATACAAGGATTTCACAAGTTTACACACTTTTGACTCACTTTCAGAAGAGTACCCTTCTGGAAGCTGCATGTAAACATCCTCGGTAATGGACCCATACAAAAAAGCATTGTTGATGTCTAGCTGGAACAGTGTCCAGTTATTTTGAACAGCTAAACTAATCACACACCTTACAGTGACCATCTTGACCACTGGAGAAAAGGTTTCTCCAAAGTCTAAGCCCTCTCTTTGGTTGTAGCCTTTGGCTACTAACCTGGCTTTATACCTATCTATCTCACCATTGGATCTATATTTGATTTTATAGATCCATTTACACCCAATTGCTTTTCTACCAGGTGGTAGATCTGAAACAATCCAAGTGTTATTCCTATAAAGAGCTTCCATCTCATTGTTCATAGCCTCAACCCAATTTGGGTCTTTTGAGGCTTGAGCATAAGACGAAGGCTCAACAGACTTATTAACACTAGACACAAAACAATAGTTTTCAGAAGTTAAGTTGGAATAGTTGACCACCTTTTCCACTCCATACTTAACTTTTCCTTCCACTATATAATCACTAAACTTCCTAGGCAGGTTAGACACTCTACTAGACTGCCTAGTACTTCCCTCAGATGGGTTAGTATCAACATTTGCAGGCCCAACATCATCGCCAACATCCTCAGGGTCACTGCAACCTGGTCTGCCAGGCTGCTGTCCATCTAGATGATGGTCTACCCCCCCAGCAGACCTGGGAGTAAACCCTGGTTGCTGACTAGTGGATCCTACATGAGTACTTGTGGTTCCCCTTTCATCATTGGGAAGGTTATTAGTCACATTAGAAGTTTGAGTCTCATCTAAGTCAACACTGTCAAAAAAGTTTAAGTTTGTAAGACCATTATTATTATTATTATTACTTATTACTTCATTTTGTAAAACTTTTTGTTTATAAGGATAGATATCCTCATAAAACCTAACATCCCTTGAAAACACAACAGTTTTGGTTTCAAGACACCACAATTTATACCCCTTTTTAAAGTTTGAATAACCAATTAAAACACACTTATTGTAACACCCCGCGTTTCTTGAATAATAAAATAATATTATTTTATTCATAAAACAATTAAGTAATTATTTAACAATAACATCTCATTAACAAGAAATACATTTTTGTTCATTAATAAACTAAATTATCTATTTACGTTATTTTTGTGTCGAAAATAATAATAAATAACGCGTCGTAAGTAATAACACGCTAGTAAACCGACACTTATCTTTGTAAAATTTTAAGCGTGACTAAAAATATAAATATATAGTCCAAATGCTAGTTTTAATTCGGACTACAATTATATAACTTATGAAATAATTATGTTATTGACAACGGGTCCAGTTCATAAACGAGACCCGAGTCGGTACGAGTTCGTATACGTGATGCCTTCCACTTAACCTACCCAAGATCCTACCTATTTATTATTTAAACACCTTAATTCTCATTCTTCTTCACTTCATCATCAACACAAAAACCCTAGCTATCACCACCACTACCTTTATTTTATTTTCCTTCTTTCTTCGATTCACTCTTCTGCCGATCGAAGCTTCTTCCTGCAATCCTATTTCTTTTTTTTTTATTTCCCACCATTTGCTCCTATAATCCACTACCTACCCTCTCTTCTATTTTATTTACATCTCATAATTCCTATACCAAACTATGTCAGAACCTTCATTAGTCCATCATACACCCTTCATTGGTCCATGGTATCCTTCTCCCTGGACCCCTTACTCGACTCCATGGCTCAACCACAATACCCAAACGCCCCCTAGGCAGCGGCACACACCAACACCGCCGCAACAAGTCACCAACAAACCACTTTTGAACTCCTCCCTTTCTCCCTCTAGATCTGCAGCAACCACAACACCACCGCAGACACCAACCACCACCACAATCCGACTCACCCTCTCCTCCTCTCCTCTGCGCATCCCTCTCTCTCCCCTTAACCCTGATAGCCGCCGCCGACAGCATCAACTGAACACCACCATCACCCGAATCACCATAACCCACCACCAATAACAACCCCCAACAACCTAACAAACCCCTCCCTCCGCGTCTGTTAACAGCGTCGCGCTGAAGGAAACCCCCATCGGGAAGCACCTACGACCACCACAGGCTTCAGCAACCCTGCCCCATCTCTCCACCAGCCGCCTCCTTCTAGCTAGAGATTCAACAGCGTAAAGACCCATGTCTGATTGGGTTTGAATTACCACGGTTTGCCGGATCAAGGAACTCGATGGTTCTTGGATCAAGTGGTTTAGTTCAGGTTTGACAGAGGGATTCGGGTCCTGTTTTGGTTACCTTTCTGGTTCGAATTATGGTGCAGCAAGGCGGGTGTATGTTTGGGTGATTGGTCCGACGAGGGAGGTTCCAATTAATTATGGCGATGTCGAGTAGTTAAACGCAAACAAGGCAGGTTAACTGAAGTCAAACCTGGTCAAGGTTATAGTCAACTTTGGCCCACAGTCAAAGCTGGTCAACACGAAACCGAGACCAGGTTACATGACGCTTCGTTCGGGAGCATGTCGGGAAGGTATAACGTGCACCTTTATTCGGTCTCTTTTATCTTTTCCTTCGCGTAAGGTTATATTATTTCTGTGTAGAACGAACCGAACCGATTGCGACTTAAAGCTATTTTATTAGTGACTCGAAGGAACGGAAAAATAACTAACTTATAATACACTTAATGTCGCGAGGATAATTAAATGTTAAAATACATATGTAAACATATCACTTGTCGAAATGTATAGTTTCTCATTATTATAGCGTTTTAAGTTAAACCATTCGTCGAGTAAAATAACTTAGTTAAATACTGTTGCGTGTTGTGAAATTCGACTATTGAGTCTTGAGATAAAATAGATGACTTGCGTTGTCTGGTTTCTTACAAAAACAGAGGAGACTCTGCCCAAATTTTTATAAAATATAAGCAACATATCGGATGGTCAAATCTATCATTTTGTGCAATTAAAGCTACGTATTACAATTAAATTTTTATTAGCAAACCTTACTTTACAATACTAGAAATATATATATATATATATATATATATACACTACCCGAACTACGAAAAGAATTAACGCCCAAGTTGAGTTGCAAACGTTATATTTTCTTTAATAATCAAAATATTGCCTTAATAGTAATTTCAAAATACAACTTCGTATATTATAATGAAGTATTTATTTAAACAACCATGCACACGTATATATTTTCGCGAATCTAAACCAAGTTACTATCGGTTCGATAAATCCTACACTCATCAAGACATGTATTGCTTACAATACGAGTCTAGGTAGTTGAATAACTATCTTTACAACTAAGAAACGAGACAAGTTTATTGCATTAGAATTTAAGGCATCGTTTATTTGTAATAGGATACAAGAGTTCAATTAATCCAAGTTCAGACTTGTTGCTACTTGCTAGTATTTTCACAGTGAATTTCAGGTGAGTTTTACATAGCCCCTTTTATTTATCACCATTTTTGGGGGTGAAACATGTTACAACATCAATATTGCAATTCAATCATCAATGTGTTTATGTGCTTTCTATGTTGCATTATGTCTTGAGCATGATTAGAGTAAGCACCATTCTAGCATAATCATTAACTCCGTACAAGCCGACGGTATACATTGATAGATCTATTGGACTGACAATCCCACCCGGATACGTGCCTCCTACAAAGGTTACGTGGGTGTTTGTTATCGCATAACATATTCATTTGGACCATGAGCGTATGGTATGTATCATATTATAACAGTCATCAGGGTTGATTATGCACTCGATTTATTTCTAGTATGTTCTCACATATGGGCTAGATTGACATGACACATGAATTGCACAACATTTTTATTCGATTATCAAAACCTATGTAATTCTCACCAACTTTTGTTGACACAAAACATTTTCAACTTAACATGTTTCAGGTTCTATTTGCTTGAAGATTTGAATTGATGCTTGAAGATATATGTATAGTTTATTCGTTTTGATGTACAAATTCTAGAACAATTGTATGTAATTCATTTAAATTATTTAATGGAATTTATTATTTACCATGAGCTACTGAACAATCATCAATACGTGACATCCCGATGTTTCCGCCATCGGTTGGGGTGTTACAGATTGGTATCAGAGCCATGGTTATAGGGAATTAGGTTATTAGAAAAATAATCTAGTCTATAACCATAGGATTTAAACCAGTAGTTGCTTCTATTACTTGTAACCCTATTTGCTACTTTATCCTTATCTCTATCTCCATCCTCATCCTTATTCTTAGCCTAACTTAGCTTTGCCTACTCTCTTTCACTCACTTGCTGTAATCCTAACATACTCCTAGATTATTAGGGCAAATTCCTTGGGGATTAGATCTGACCTGTTATGATAAGTCAACGTTTATTCGTAGTTAAATGATTACAATATTTGTGTTTCATTTTCATTTATACCCCCACCACTCTCGTTTAAATTCTAAGCTTTGATAAAAAAAAAAAAAAAAAAATCTTGCACTTTAAATCTATTTTCTTCCTTATATTATCCCCTCGTTAGACTAAATTTCATGAAACATTTGTGGATCTCACAATCATATTTCACTTTACAAACTTATAATATTTTACCCGTATGTTTAATTATTTTCAACATCTATCCCAAATCATATTTCTCCCTTTACAACATGTTACACATTTTACTTCTTTAATCTATTGCCTTTGATGTTTCAAGCCAATTCTATTTTCAACCTCCCCTTAGATTTTTATTTATACTTTTTAAGGTACCCTCAATCATAAAATTTTATCATATTCAAGATTTTAAAATCTTGGTCCAAACTATAATCTTATAACTTGTGTATAGGAGATATTCTAACACCAACACTAAAGAGTACCGAATTTTGTCAAACTTTATCACCTGGGGGTTACACAAACGATAGAAAATAAATATTTTATCAAAGAGCCTTTTAGTTCCACACGCCTATCTTCTAAATTTCAAATGTTTATGTAACAATTTATTGGTGTAATGAATGATTTTCGATGAATTTTTTTTGGATTAATCAGAGTCTATTATACAAAACACCTAAATAAATTCTTGATTTTTGAAACCCGACATCGTGTTTACAATCTCCGACATTCCGATCTAAATCCATTTAGTTTGTACTATCCATCCTAACTCGATTTTGAAAATAAAATCTTGCCACCGACAAGATCAATATTTAGTCTTTAAACTCTCGATTGACCCCTACATATTTTCAACTTGTTCAAACTTTTACAAATTTTGGCGTTTACCACAATCATGTCTTCTCAATACGCTTGATTTTAACCCTTGATTCAAATCCCACAATTCACGCTGCTACATAATCTCCTTGCTACTTGTGTCCCTGTAAAAAAAAAAAAAAAAAAAAAAAAACCTATAAAATAAACTCTTTATTAACCATCTTCACGTTCACCATTTTTCACAACCTTGATGATACTTTGAGTTCTTCATCATCCTCTCAAGAACTAAATTCATATTCTTCACCTTCTGGAACATGAACTTGATCCCTATGATAATCAGACTATTGAAAACTTGATTGTTCGTTGCATCAAACATGATTCTTAGTTATACATGAGGATTGATTATTCATGATACTTGAAAGCATGGAATATAAACTATTTGCTATAAACACACCTAGAGTCATTAACCTTGTCTAGGGCAACTATATTACAACTCGCATGCTATACTTAATACTTGATGCATTTACCAACTTGCTTACATGTATGTATTATCAATTTGCAACTTACGTGTTAAGCCAAAAACAATTGTTACACTTAATCAAACAACTGGCAGAGGATGAAGTACTTGCTCAACAGTTAGTAGAGTACCTAATAACCTGCTCAACGATTGGTAGAGGTCATCATGCCTGCTCAACAGTCGGTAGAGGTTCTAATAACCTGCTCAACGACTGGTAGAGGCTATCGCACCTGCTCAACAATCGGTAGAGGTTCCTACTCACTGACTGGTAGAAGTCTTTTTCCTGCTCAACAGTTGGACTCATCTTTGGAAACATTGAACATGCAATTTGATACAAAGATTCAATCACAGGATTATTTTTGCATTTCTTACAAGTGTGTTAGAGTCATAGAAGGACACAAAACCCTAATGTAAGGTAAATTGATGATTACGGTCCGGAACGTAATCATGAATTTACAGGTACGTTATGGTAGTGTGAAATTCTATCAAGGTTTTCAGTAGATAACCAATTATAAACTCTAGTTACCTGGTAGTTCATTTAGTCTTTCTATAGTCAATCAACTCATGCATTTCTTGTAGGATTCCTAAAACTTAAGATTTTTATTCTCCTTGCTATTTCAGACGAACTCAATCCAACCCTTAAAACTCACACATATCAAAACTCTTACCCAAATTATTCGAAACATATTATTCTATTACTTATAAATTCATGTTGTGCTTTAACCCAAATTTTTTTTCCAAACCACAGTTGTTTTAACTTCTACCCAATCACTAAACCCTGTGTTTTTAATAACTTCGGGACGAAGTTTCCAAAAGTAGGGGAGACTGTAACGCCCCGCGTTTCTTGAATAATAAAATAATATTATTTTATTCATAAAACAATTAAGTAATTATTTAACAATAACATCTCATTAACAAGAAATACATTTTTGTTCATTAATAAACTAAATTATCTATTTACGTTATTTTTGTGTCGAAAATAATAATAAATAACGCGTCGTAAGTAATAACACGCTAGTAAACCGACACTTATCTTTGTAAAATTTTAAGCGTGACTAAAAATATAAATATATAGTCCAAATGCTAGTTTTAATTCGGACTACAATTATATAACTTATGAAATAATTATGTTATTGACAACGGGTCCAGTTCATAAACGAGACCCGAGTCGGTACGAGTTCGTATACGTGATGCCTTCCACTTAACCTACCCAAGATCCTACCTATTTATTATTTAAACACCTTAATTCTCATTCTTCTTCACTTCATCATCAACACAAAAACCCTAGCTATCACCACCACTACCCTTATTTTATTTTCCTTCTTTCTTCGATTCACTCTTCTGCCGATCGAAGCTTCTTCCTGCAATCCTATTTCTTTTTTTTTTTTATTTCCCACCATTTGCTCCTATAATCCACTACCTACCCTCTCTTCTATTTTATTTACATCTCATAATTCCTATACCAAACTATGTCAGAACCTTCATTAGTCCATCATACACCCTTCATTGGTCCATGGTATCCTTCTCCCTGGACCCCTTACTCGACTCCATGGCTCAACCACAATACCCAAACGCCCCCTAGGCAGCGGCACACACCAACACCGCCGCAACAAGTCACCAACAAACCACTTTTGAACTCCTCCCTTTCTCCCTCTAGATCTGCAGCAACCACAACACCACCGCAGACACCAACCACCACCACAATCCGACTCACCCTCTCCTCCTCTCCTCTGCGCATCCCTCTCTCTCCCCTTAACCCTGATAGCCGCCGCCGACAGCATCAACTGAACACCACCATCACCCGAATCACCATAACCCACCACCAATAACAACCCCCAACAACCTAACAAACCCCTCCCTCCGCGTCTGTTAACAGCGTCGCGCTGAAGGAAACCCCCATCGGGAAGCACCTACGACCACCACAGGCTTCAGCAACCCTGCCCCATCTCTCCACCAGCCGCCTCCTTCTAGCTAGAGATTCAACAGCGTAAAGACCCATGTCTGATTGGGTTTGAATTACCACGGTTTGCCGG
This sequence comes from Ambrosia trifida, assembly GCA_028751855.1. Taxonomy (NCBI): domain Eukaryota; kingdom Viridiplantae; phylum Streptophyta; class Magnoliopsida; order Asterales; family Asteraceae; genus Ambrosia; species Ambrosia trifida. The sequence continues at coordinate 35,679,998 of CM054123.1, read as the reverse complement.
ATCAAGGAACTCGATGGTTCTTGGATCAAGTGGTTTAGTTCAGGTTTGACAGAGGGATTCGGGTCCTGTTTTGGTTACCTTTCTGGTTCGAATTATGGTGCAGCAAGGCGGGTGTATGTTTGGGTGATTGGTCCGACGAGGGAGGTTCCAATTAATTATGGCGATGTCGAGTAGTTAAACGCAAACAAGGCAGGTTAACTGAAGTCAAACCTGGTCAAGGTTATAGTCAACTTTGGCCCACAGTCAAAGCTGGTCAACACGAAACCGAGACCAGGTTACATGACGCTTCGTTCGGGAGCATGTCGGGAAGGTATAACGTGCACCTTTATTCGGTCTCTTTTATCTTTTCCTTCGCGTAAGGTTATATTATTTCTGTGTAGAACGAACCGAACCGATTGCGACTTAAAGCTATTTTATTAGTGACTCGAAGGAACGGAAAAATAACTAACTTATAATACACTTAATGTCGCGAGGATAATTAAATGTTAAAATACATATGTAAACATATCACTTGTCGAAATGTATAGTTTCTCATTATTATAGCGTTTTAAGTTAAACCATTCGTCGAGTAAAATAACTTAGTTAAATACTGTTGCGTGTTGTGAAATTCGACTATTGAGTCTTGAGATAAAATAGATGACTTGCGTTGTCTGGTTTCTTACAAAAACAGAGGAGACTCTGCCCAAATTTTTATAAAATATAAGCAACATATCGGATGGTCAAATCTATCATTTTGTGCAATTAAAGCTACGTATTACAATTAAATTTTTATTAGCAAACCTTACTTTACAATACTAGAAATATATATATATATATATATATATACACTACCCGAACTACGAAAAGAATTAACGCCCAAGTTGAGTTGCAAACGTTATATTTTCTTTAATAATCAAAATATTGCCTTAATAGTAATTTCAAAATACAACTTCGTATATTATAATGAAGTATTTATTTAAACAACCATGCACACGTATATATTTTCGCGAATCTAAACCAAGTTACTATCGGTTCGATAAATCCTACACTCATCAAGACATGTATTGCTTACAATACGAGTCTAGGTAGTTGAATAACTATCTTTACAACTAAGAAACGAGACAAGTTTATTGCATTAGAATTTAAGGCATCGTTTATTTGTAATAGGATACAAGAGTTCAATTAATCCAAGTTCAGACTTGTTGCTACTTGCTAGTATTTTCACAGTGAATTTCAGGTGAGTTTTACATAGCCCCTTTTATTTATCACCATTTTTGGGGGTGAAACATGTTACAACATCAATATTGCAATTCAATCATCAATGTGTTTATGTGCTTTCTATGTTGCATTATGTCTTGAGCATGATTAGAGTAAGCACCATTCTAGCATAATCATTAACTCCGTACAAGCCGACGGTATACATTGATAGATCTATTGGACTGACAATCCCACCCGGATACGTGCCTCCTACAAAGGTTACGTGGGTGTTTGTTATCGCATAACATATTCATTTGGACCATGAGCGTATGGTATGTATCATATTATAACAGTCATCAGGGTTGATTATGCACTCGATTTATTTCTAGTATGTTCTCACATATGGGCTAGATTGACATGACACATGAATTGCACAACATTTTTATTCGATTATCAAAACCTATGTAATTCTCACCAACTTTTGTTGACACAAAACATTTTCAACTTAACATGTTTCAGGTTCTATTTGCTTGAAGATTTGAATTGATGCTTGAAGATATATGTATAGTTTATTCGTTTTGATGTACAAATTCTAGAACAATTGTATGTAATTCATTTAAATTATTTAATGGAATTTATTATTTACCATGAGCTACTGAACAATCATCAATACGTGACATCCCGATGTTTCCGCCATCGGTTGGGGTGTTACACTTATCAGCCCTACTAGAAAGTTTATCAGGGTCATCAAGGACAGTGTTAAAACAGAGACACCCAAAATTCCTAAGGTGACTAAGTTTTGGGGGGAACCCAAACATTACCTCATAAGGACTCCTACCAAACAGAACAGAAGAGGGAACCCTGTTTATCAAGTATGTAGCAGTTAATACACAATCAGACCAGAATCTAAGGGGCAAACCACTCTGAAAAAGTAATGCTCTAGCCATGTTAAGTAGATGTCTATGTTTCCTTTCAACCACTCCATTTTGTTGTGGTGTGTAAACACATGAAGTTTGATGTATAATACCTTTAGACACACAAAAAGACTCCATTTGCCTATTAATGAATTCGGTGCCATTGTCACTTCTAAACAATTTTACACACGTTTTAAATTGAGTTTTTAATAATTCATAAAAGGCAACTATATTTTCAAAAACTTCATTTTTCCCTTTCATCATGTAACACCACACAGTTCTGGTGTAGTCATCTACAACAGTTAGAAAAAACTTGTATCCTTCCCTGCTAGTGATTCTGTAAGGACCCCATACATCTAGATGTATGAGATCACCTACATGCTTTGTCTTATGCTCACTAATAGGGAAGGGGACTCTAACCTGTTTTGACTTATGACAAATTTCACACAGTTTTGACTCAGTTTTATGTATCCCTAAGTCTTCTTTTAAAATGGCTAGAACTTGGTCAGATGGATGCCCTAATCTGCTATGCCACAGATCCCTATCATTAACACTATTAAAACAAACATTATGACTACTCACATCTATATCACAATAACAAGATAAGGTCAAGATCTATACAACAGATCAAAACCCTAAATCAGACACAAAATACAAAAAAACCAAGATCAAAGACCACAGCGGAAGACAATACCCAAGAACACAGATCAGAACCTGGCTCTGATACCATGTAGAATTTTATGATTTTAACTAACAAACAATGAAATACTCAATAATACAAACATCAACATAAGAACACAAGGTATAGCGACAAAACGGTGACTGAAAGCTCTTATTAACCCAAACCAGAAAGTTACCCCCCAAACCCTAAGTCTCAGCAATCACTGAGACTTGTATAAACGATACAAAGTATCAACAGGATCTGCTGATGATTATCAGCAGATCATAACAACAAATACAGAGAAATATTAAGACACAGGGTACAAACCCTAGAACAACAATGAAAGAGACGAGAGAGAATAACAAGACGAATACAAAGAATAATGAATAAAACAAAACAATAATAAGCTTTTATACTGAGCTCCAGAAGCTTCGTGTAAGATGCCATTTGAACGATCAGGATTGAATGTCATCAACGGTTGATAATCACCCCTGCATAAATATCTCGTAAACACTGAACCTCCAAGTGAACCAGTTCAGATCAATAAGGTCAGACTACTTCATAAGCCCACCAGACCACAAGCCCACACATCAGGCCCACATCAAACAATAAGCCCATAAATAGAACAGTGGGCCAGCAACGAATTATAAGAAATGTTATATTTTAACATTAAGAGTTGATTATTAAAAGATTAATTTGTATTTTGATGTCATACTTATTAGCATTAAATCATTCAAAAAATGAAGTGGCACGTTAATATACTTGGGGAACACTTATGAGTTATGATGGTTGATTACAGTGGCGAAGCTTGCCCCGAAGGTTTGGGGGGTCGGAAGTCACTGGTTTCAGGGGGTCGAAAACCAGTTTCGGGGGGTCGAAACCCTATATTTCCAAAATTTTCTATACGAATACTATATAATCGAAACTTCTGCGCGAAAATTCGGGGGGGGGGGGGGGTCGGCCGCCCCCTCCCGCCCCTACAATGCTACGCCCCTGGTTGATTATAATTAATATACTTGGTTAGAGTGTTCCTAGTTATAGCAATGGACTAGAACAAAGTAGGCGGAGAAACTCTATGTTGTGGACTTGTCATTGCCCTTTTGTATTACGTACAGGTTCAATAGAAACAAGTGGCTTAATTAGTTCAAAGTCCCACATTGATAATGGGAGAAAAATAGGTGGTGAGGGTGTTATATAAATAGTGAGAAAAGCCATTGTAGAAGTCACTTACCTGGACGGGGTCAATGGGCTATCAAGAAGGTCCATGGTCTAGGTTGGTGACCTCCATTCAGTGGCGGATACAGGATTTTATTGTAGGGTGGGCATTTTATTGGTCGGCTAAAAATGGAACAGAGAAATAAAAAAGAATCTCATAAAATGACATGGTTCATTAAATACTTAAACATAATATAAAAATACCTCGACTACAGTTGTCCTCGACGTGTTTTCATCTTTTGGAAACGCTCGATTACCTCTTCATCAGTAACATTGATAAGTTCGTCAACTTCTACAGCACAAATTACGCAAGCGTTCAAGAAGTCATCGCCAATACGATTGCGCAAACTTGACTTTACACGTTTCATCGCCGAAAAACATCTCTCAACAGATGCGGTTGCAACAGGCAAAACCAATGATAGCTTCAATAGTCGATAGACCAAATGATAAGACAGATGTTTCCTAGTCTCCACCATCACTTTAGCAAGGTCTGCGACACCATTCAGGTTAGCAAACTTTGTGTCTTTTAGAACACTATGATGATACAAGGGAAGTTGATGCTCAAGCGTAATCTTTGCTTCATCATCAAAATCATATGGATAGAACTCACTCAACCGAATTATTTTTGTTGTGTCAAATTGAGAGAAAGAGTCACGCGGACTCAAAGCCGCCATATTTTTAAGTAATTCCATGTTTATCTCATTAAAACGATCACCAAATTCTTGAAGCAACATATCCACAATAGCATTAAAGCAATCAAACTTAAAATGATGTTGATTGGTGATTTTGTTCCTTTGTCTCCGAGATCCAGCATAATCTTCCGCCATGTTCAAATTTTGAATATCATTCTTTCTACAAAAGGTAGATGCTTTTTCTAAAACTTGATCAAATCCATGCTCTCTAAAATTTTGCAAGACTGCTTTGGTTGATTCCACCAATGAAACTGCTTCTAATATCTCTTGATCTTTTTTTTGAAGTCCTCTTGATAAACTATCTGTGAGCCCTAAAATGTGCAACATCAAATGTAGATAAAACGCAAATTCGAAAGTCTCAAAATATTGTAAAATACCATGTGCTTGACTTCTGCTAGAATCATTAGGGCATTCTTTTACAATATATGCAAGCACTTTAACAATTGTTGGAAACAAATCAACCAAGCGCATTAATGTTTTGTAGTGAGAGTTCCACCGTGTATCTCCTGGTCGTGCAAGAGAAAGCTCTTGATTTAACCCACTTCCAGTTTTAATTAACCCACTATTAATGGCTTTTGCTACTCTTTCTCTCTCAGTTTCTCGAATAATATCATTTCTTTTACAAGAAGCACAAACCACATTCATCAAAGTGGCCACCTTCTCAAAAAAACTAGCAACACCCAATTGTTTTTTTGCTACCTTCACAACCACCAACTGGAGCTGATGTGCAAAACAATGCACATAATACGCCGATTTGTTTTCATCTAAAATCTTCGCCTTCAACCCATTAAACTCGCCACGCATGTTGCTTGCCCCATCGTAACCTTGACCTCTTAGCTGGCTCAAACTCAAGTTATGTTTTGCAAAAAAAGTGTCAATTGAAGACTTCAAACATAAAGAAGATGTTTCCATCACATGTACAATTCCTACAAACCTCTCTTTGATAACTCCATATGTATCAACATATCTTAAAACAATAGCCATTTGTTCCTTATTAGATACATCACTAGACTCATCAACTAATAATGTAAACACATCGTCACCGATTTCATCAAATATGCGTTTAACCACTATTTCTTCAAAACAATGAGCAACATCCTTTTGAGTATTTGGACACAAATATTTATTATTTCCTGGAGCTTTTGGTAACTTTTTTAATTCTTCATTTTGACTTATGATTAAATCCATTAATTCCAAAAAAATACCTTTAAAACTTGAAGTTTCACTCTCATCATGGCCTCGAAATGGTAATGCACATTTCAAACAAAACCTACAAGCTTGAATTGTAGCAGTCAACCGAATTCGATTTTCTTTTCTCACTACATCATCTTGCTTATCAATGGCAACAGTAATAGACTGAGCTTGATTTACTAAATCTTCACATTTTTGAAGGGCTTTATGATGAAAACTATCAACATCACCAACGTGTTTATCAAATCTTGGCTCTTTCCAATTTTGATAGCCTGTTGTCAAAAAAGCTTCACGCCCACCTTCATTAGCTATGCCAAGGCCAGCATAATCTCTACATAAATAACAACATAAACAAAAGGCTTTGTCCGTTTTTACACTATACTCTAACCAACTACGATGATCATCAAACCAAGTAGCTTTGAAACGTCGGTTACTTTGTCCCATCTTTGTTTGTGGAAATTTATGTTCACGTGGTTGGCATGGTCCTTTTAACCAATATTTTCTCCTAATTTCATCTCTCTGATTTGGATGATAATCTATAATTCTTATCCTATCGGCAGGATCCCACGGAAGATTATCCAAATCAACTAATTTGAGCATCGAAGGAGTCGACACGGGTCTCGGAGTATTACTAGATGGAATTTCACTTGAAGATGGAACTTCATCTGACAATGGAATTTCACTTGAAGATGGAGCTTTTCTTTTTAAGAAACCGTTTAGAGTTGCTACATTAATAACAATTATAAATCAATTTATCAATTTACACAAACAAAACAACTTACCAACTATCAAGATTCAAGAGATAAAAACGCACCTTGTTTTACTTTACGTGAAGACATCACAAAGACACTAAAATAATCAAATCACGAACGATCCAATGCAAAGCAATATATCAAAAATAAAAATCTGTAATATGTTTTAAAATAAAGAAATCAAATTGCAATAATCAACTTATCAAGAATCAAGAAAAAATAACAAAAAAGAAATATCATCAACTTATCAAGAATCAAGAGATAAAAAATAACAAATAGGAATGAAATCAATATCAAGATGGAAGACTTACGAATTTATGGAGTGTGGTCGCTGGTCGATTATCGCTGATCCAAACTTATAATCTTTGATCGATAAAGAGCAAAAAAAGAATGTAAAAAAACCTTAGGTAATAGGCGGGGTATTAGAAGTATTAAATCTGGTTGCCGACTTCCGTAATTATTATATAGGCTAAAATTATTATATGGCGTAGTGGGCTTCAAATTTATTATATGGGCTAATAAATAATAATAGTGATATTGGGTTGAAGCTACGGTGGGCAACAGCCCACCCTCCCAAAGAACCACATCCGCCACTGCCTCCATTGCACTTAGGAGGGATGCCCGCCTAAGGTCGGCCCAAGTGGTCGAGCCTACGTCATAATTTGTGGCAGTGGAGGCCTGCGTTCGCGCGGCCTCTACACAATGTTCTAGTTAAAATTTGTTTTCTTTGAAAAAAGTTCAACAGCTGGGCAGTAATAATTCAACAACCATATGTTTTATAAGAGACAGGTTCATCATCAACTAATTCCTTTCCAACGCTTCCGGATTGCTTTGATTAAACGGTTTGATTCCATACCTCAAACTAACTTTGATCAGTGTTTGTTCTGCTCAAGTACAAGACGCCCAATGACGATTTAACAATCAAAGGTTCAAACTTGAAAGAGAATAAGGTGCTTTGATGTGGGTTCTAAGATTAAGTATCTATAGGCTAGACATCATGTTGCAATACCTGATGTTGCAATACCCAATCATACAGTGACCAAAGATGGTTCATATAATCATATTTAAGTCAAGAACTACATTTTGACATTACTGATTACTTTGAAAATTGCATACAACTCAAAGGACTCAGACTTTTCCTTTCTATTTGAAACAGAAACAAAAAGACTTGTTCAAATAATAAAACGGCTCCAAAGACTGCATCTTGAGTTCTTCGCTTGTTCAACGAGCATGGGCTGATATGGAAGTTCCTGTAGAATATGCACAGGGAGGCAGGAGCCATTGGTAGGCTTGACCAATGGTCTACTCAAACTAAAGGCATTGCTGCAACCGGCTCGAAATCAACCAAACATGCCCTTCATTCTTTAATAACATGACTTGACAATCAATATCCGAACTTCAAAGAAGACTCCTACAAGGATGCTTGGATATCGGCTTTATAAACAGCATCTAGAGTCTACACATCTCAAATTTTAATCTTATGGTGTCTATGATCTTATCGTCGGCTAACGCAGGTGCCAAGTGGTATCCATCAAACGATATAATCAATCAAACAAACACATTGGCAACCCATTTCTACTATAAACGTCGTATTATAAACATTCAAAATCATCTACAACAAGCAACATGACAAGTAACAACCAAATAACACTTACTTTAACCTCTTCTAACAACAACCATCGTCATTTTCGACCCCATAACCGTCACATTCTGCACTCTAACCATCTCAGACCGCCTAAACAATCTCAACACATCCTTCACACCATTCTCCCCACACACCTCCACACACACAACCACCACACCCCCAACCCTAACAACCCTCTCCAATTCCCCAACATACCGTCCGGGAAACAACGCCTGATCCAAATTCCCACTAAACCCGAAATCAAAAACCCGATCAAAGAACGGCAAATTATGCGGATCGCCGCGGTTAACCAACGGGGGCGAATCAACAACTTCCACACCAATCACATCCACCAAACCCATATCTTTCAACGCCATTACCCCTTGACCACCACCAGCTGATAATATTACAGCTTGTGTGTGGTTATTAATAAGTGTTAGGGTTTGTAAGTGGGTGAAGACGGTGGTGAATGAACGGACGTGATTGTGCCACGTGTTGGTGGACCAGAGGCGGTGGGTTTTGGAATGGACGGTGGTGATGGGGCGGTGGGCGGCTGAGCAGGAGGATTTGGGGTGGGGTTTGAGGGTAGGGTTGGAGGTGAGACAGGTTTGGGGAGGGGGTTGGAGAAGGAAGGTGAGAAGGAGGGTTAAGGTTGATATGGTTATTGATAGGTAAGAGATTTTGTTTATGAAGGTTTTGATGTGTTTCTCCATTGTTGTTACAGGGTTAAGGTTAGGGTTTGTTGTTGTTGATGTAGTGAAGAAGAAGGTAGAAGATGATTGGGACCTTTCTTGTAAATATGAGTTGTTAAAATTTCACTTTTTGAGGGGTTTGTTTTATATAAAAAAACAGATCTTTATTATTTGACCAGCGCCGAATAGGGATGAGCTCGGGACGGTATCGGTAACGAACCGATACTAATCCTGACAATACCGATACCGAAAAGTTCAAAAAACCAATACCGATACCGATACCAAAAAGTCCAAAAAACCAATACCGATACCGATACCGAACACATACGGTACGGTACTGGTATGGTATCAGTATTTTACCTTAATATACCGATATCATACCGGTCTCGTACCTATACTGATAATACCGAAACCAAAAATCCATAAATATGGGTACCGATACCAATCCCGAAACCCCTCGGTTCGATATCGGTTCGGTATCGGGATCGGTATTCGGCATTGTATGCTCATCCCTAGCACCGAATGGTATGGAGGGGTAGTGACAGATGATTTGGCCTAATAGTAACAAGTTCGAGCCTTGAAAGATACCATATTTTATCGATTATTCACAGTCGTGCCTTTGGGCGGGTGGGTGGTCGGGTTTTCCCTAGATTGGTGGACCTGGAGGATCGGGTGTCTGTGGGTATCCTGAATTCGTCATAAAGGGATTCCCACGAAAACCCGTGACGACTTTGTTGGCGTTTTAAAAAATATCTTTATTATTTGTAGGGTTTGGTTTAGTGTTAGGATGTCTTTGAATTAGTTAATATACTTATTATCCATTAAGTATTAAAATGATTTTGAATAATTTTTTTTCTCATTTATCCATTAATCTGTGTTTCAACCCTTAACCGGTCACTCAACTAGTTAGGTTTCTAATTGGTTTAAGATCTTTTACTCCCATGAGACCTTTTAATAGCTTAGCGCTTGCTGACACAAATGTGGCCAAACAACCTCTTATTTATCATCTTTTTAATAGCTTGGGTATAAGCACAATCGATTTTATTCTGTGAGACAACTATTTATGTACTTTGAGATAGAGCTAATATATATAGATATCTCATTATTAAGATTATAATCAATATGTTTGCTAGTATTTACATTTTATAAGTGGCACTTAATGATATGGGTTATAGAAGTAATCAGCCTTATATTATATAAAAGACTCAACTTAGAGGGTGTTTGGGATTGATTTTTCAAAACAACTTTTGCGTTTTGGAAAAACTGAGGCGTAGCTGTTTTTAGATTATTGCGTTTTAGTAGCCTAAAAATTTATTTCCAAACTCAATCCCTAACATTAAAAACTGATTATTTGGGTTTTTAAAGCGCAACCCCAAACACCCCTTAAAATGGTTTTAACTTTCGCTTTGTTTTAGGGCTACAAGGCCATATGAATACAAAAATAAAAGGAGATTGCTACATCGTACAATCTATACATATAATAAACCAAAGCCATTTTAATAACATGACACTCAAAGAGGGTATTCTCTTCATTGAGTGTGTCATGTGTCACCCCATGTGGCAAAGGCTTTATTTTAGGAAAATAATAATTTAAAATTTAAAATTTAAAAACAAAATTAGATTTTTATCTCTAATGTTTTCTCCCGTAACTTTTAAACGTTAATATCTTTTGTATACGAGTTTTTATTAAAGAAAAAAATTACACCAAATTAACGAGCGTTTTATTATCTTTCCAACGGGTACCATAGTGCTATATAAAAAAACAGAGAAAAAAACGACTATTCTTTTTTGTGTGGTTTTGTTCATACAGGAAAAAAACACAAAGTGTTCAGGTTATTAATTAATCATGTATAGGCAAGTCATTAGTTATGTTCAAACCAGTAAATGTGAATTTTATTTACAACATGTGTTAGCATTGGAGTTGTACATTGTTTTAAGTTAGGTTTTAATATTAGAGTTATACATTGTTTAAGCTTATGCACTAACATTGGAGATACATTGTTAATTGTTTTAGGTTAAGTGCTACCCAAAGCTTTCCTGCATGTAACTGTAAAACGCATCAGTCTATTTCAGATGTAAAATTGATATTTCAAATTAGATTTCTCAACCCGGGACGCTACCGGGATATAATCTAGTTTAATACATTAAATGAGATGTGATTGAGTAGTAGTAAGATAATTTATTTTTTTTTATCGTTAGTGATCATAAACCATCGTGATCAATTTTACGTCCTAAACAAAACATTGATGTACATGTGGATCCCGTATAATAAATAGAGATATACTCGAGTAACAAGAGATGTTAAAATCATTACAATTCAAATGGTTATTAATCTGGTATCATTTGTTGTGATTGAGTTTGCTTTAATTTGAGTACAAAATAGTCAAATAAAAGAAATTGAAGGTACTGATTGAGAAAGGTAGAAGTAATGGGACTGGGTTGCTATAGTAAGCACAGGGGGCAAAGAGAAAGTACAAATCAGAAAATAAAAAACGCTGTTGCCGGGGATCGAACCCGGGTCACCCGCGTGACAGGCGGGAATACTCACCACTATACTACAACGACTTATTTGTTAGTTTTCCTTACGACGATTTGTTGTTATTTGCAAGTGTACAACCTTTTGTTAAAAATATATGATTTTAAGAATGCAAACAATATGTACAATCGATATTATATATATCATTGTTAATATCGAATTGAGCCATAAACAATCATAGATCATGAATTAGTGCTTATGGCTAGTAATCAAGTTATCATTTTGGATGTGGTAAGAGCTGATTATTAATGAACATAAACAGACAACCAACAACAACCATACTTAGAGCATATTTGGCTCTCCATTTCCACACCTCCTTTTAACTTATGACTTATCTAATAAGTCATAAGTTAAAAAAAAGTGTTTGGTTGTTTGTTTGAGAAGTAACTTATGGGGGATTTTTGGCTTTGAAAAAGAGAAATTGGGAGAAAAGTCATAAGTCACAATTTGTGACCTATGAGATTAAGTAGCTTTTGAAGGGGGAAAATATAAGGAGAAATGAGAAGGAGAGCCAAACATGGCCTTAGTAAATACCAATCCACAATCAAGTTATTAGCAAGGTGCGAGATGGTGATATGTAGGCAAATAGACAGTGGCGGACCCATAATTTTTTTTATGGGGTGCGGAATCTCTAAGCCTATTAGGTCGTTTTTCCATCAGGTGGCCCCGGTAGGGTCGGGTCGACTCGTATACCAAAAATAATAATACTAAAATTATATAATCAACAAAAGGAAACCAAAAGCCAAAAGTAATTTAAATGTCGTTACATATGCATAAAATTTTTTTAAAATCTAAAGTTGTGGATACATCTTTGCTAATCGTAGTGGATTTGGCATCAAACACACCAAAATTATCACAAGGACTCAAACTATTAATACAAACAAGTACTCAGATGTTACCTCATTAAAACTGTTTCCAAATTCTTGGATTTACATATCTAGAATCGAACTGAATAGTTAGATTCATTTGAATTACTTACACTAGACTATATCCTCACTCATTGTACTTGATTTTATCTACATGGAATCTTATTGAACCTTTCTACCAAGCGTAAGGATTGCGGAAGAAAAAAACAGAACGAATATATACACACCAACCTTTTCTACTAAGTGTAAGGAGAGGAAGGCTTGTTTCATTGCTTTTCCTTGGTTTCAAAAATCCAAGGGGCGCGATAGAAAATTTTATGGGGTGCGGACGGGATAAACACGTATATATAAACACTATTTTTTTTTCAAGGTGGGTACCCGTACCCCTTGAGGTGGATGTGGCCTGTGGGTCCGCCCATGAAAATAGAGTGACTGCTTTCGTTGAGGGCCTTAGCCTAAAAGTCAAATGAACATAAACAAACAGCAAAACATAAATTAGTAAGTGTCAGAAACGTAATTGAACGAACTAATAGGCCCCGCACGCGCTTAATTAAGTCAATAAGCATATGCGTTCACGTTTTTTTTGGGTAAAGGGCAGAGCCCGACAAAGATATTAAAAACACAAACACAAAAATTACATCATAAGGGGGCATACCCCCGAGACGTCTCCAAGCAAACATAAGGAGACCAAAAATAAGACACCATACAACCCATTTTGGGCCTACTAAAAAACCTACTAGGCTACTACTACTATGGGTATATAGTGTGAGTTAGCCCATACAAAATACTAAGGGTGCACATATCTATGGTGCAGCCCATAAAAGCAGTTTTGCAGCAGGCCAAATACAAGAAATTAATGCTTGGTCGTTGGTTAAATTAAAATGTAAGAAGACAATCGTCCGGTTCATTAAATGTCTAATTTGTTTATATCCCTATATTATAAGTGCGAAATAATTAATAATAATTACCTTTCTCCTTAATAGATTATATTTAGAGGGTTAGGATCAAATACACAAGACACTTTTTCTAGGAAGGGTGAGAAGGATTGTGATCCATTGATCATATATTTGAAGGGTTGAGATTAGTTTGTTTGAAAAAAATAAATAATAAATTAGAGAAAGGGCATAAAAGGAAAACCACATTTGTTGACTTTCTCTCTCCACATGCAATGCACATGTCAATTCCCCCATCATTTTAAAACGTCTATAACTTTTTCATACGACATTTTTTTTTCAAAAAAATTTCACCATATTAACGAGCGTTTTTTTATCTTTAATATGAGTACCACATTGCTACATTAAAATTGAAAAAAAAAAACTCGTGCTAAATGGGTTTTTTTCTCCATTGTGTCTTCTGCACGTTCATTGTGTTATAGTATGCATGTGTGCTTTATAAATATGTTATTTATGTTTTTTTAGTCTACACATGATTTAACTTTGTCCATTGTGTTTTTAGTATGCTTTTAATTGTGTTTTACGCAAATGAGTTTTGTATTTAGGCGTACATTGTGTTTTATTATGTTGTTCATTGTGTTTAAGTCTATTATTCATTATGTTTTAGTATTCTGTTCATTGTGTCTTTTATATGTCGTCAATTGTGTTTTATTAGACTGTTCATTGTGTTTTATACTCATTGTGTTTTACGTTATCTCCATTGTGTCTTACGCAACTGGTTTTCAACTTCTTTTCCAAAAGTATTCATTGTGTTTTAATCTTCTGTTCATTGTGTCTTTATTATGTCGTCCATTGTGTTTTACACAATTGGGTTTTTAACTTTTTTTTTTCAAAAGTATTCATTGTATTTTAGTCTTTTGTTCATTGTGTCTTTCGTATGTCATCAATTGTGTCTTACGTAACTGGGTTTTCAACTTTTTTTTTTCAAAAGTATTCATTGTGTTTTAGTCTTCTATTCATTGTGTCTTTAGTATGTCGTCCATTGTGTTTTACTAGACTCTTGATTATGTTTTATACCCTATCTTTAATTGGTGTTCATTGTGTTTTACTTTCCATTGTGTCTTATGCAAGTGGTTTTTGAAAAAAAAATTCAAAAGTATAGCAATATGGTACTCATATTAAAGATAAAACGACGCTCAATTTTATGGTATAATTTTTTTTTAAAAACGGATAACGTATAAAAAAGTTACGGGCATTTAAAAATGAAGGTGGAAATGGCATGTGACTAGCATGTGCATATGTTTTTGACAAAATTACCCCTCCCACTTGTTAATCCTTTGGACACATGTCATTTTCTAGTGGCTTCTCACCCTTCTCATTTTTTGTAGCCTTTGTAGAATAACCCAACCCTATATTTAGATTAGATTGTGTTTGACCATGTATTTAATATTGTAATTATTGTAATTAAGAGGTTACCAAATATAATCTAAATATAATCTATTACTCCTAACACAAAATTATCACTTTTATATTTATTGTTATATCACTATCAAATTATCGAAGAAAATAACAATCTTTATTAATAGAACTATATCTTAGATTCATAAAGAAAAAAACAACTATTACATATCTGTAGATTATTAATTATCGGACTTAGAAGCTTTAATTATCCCTAAAAATAAGGAACATCTAAACGTACAGTTCAATATCCATATCTTTTATCTATATTATTATGGTAACTTGGTACGCAATCATGTAGTTTCGTTTATATATCTCTCTCCATACACACTACTAACATCATATCATAAAATAAATTGCTTCTTTTTCATCTGATCAGTATTTGTTTTAATATTCTTGAAATTATATTGAAATATGGGTTCTGAGTTTTTGAGGATTAAATGCATTCTTGATCAGATTCATGAAACAGAAGAAGAAAAAAGAATGATTTGTGAGGTTTTAAGGATCAAAGGCATTCTGAATAACGGTGGATATAAATCTGAATGTGTGTTGGCTGACTTATTATTGAAGCTGAAACAAACGGTGGTGTCTATGAAGGTTCTCGAGGTATCGATG
Source organism: Ambrosia trifida (assembly GCA_028751855.1). Taxonomy (NCBI): domain Eukaryota; kingdom Viridiplantae; phylum Streptophyta; class Magnoliopsida; order Asterales; family Asteraceae; genus Ambrosia; species Ambrosia trifida. Next base: position 35,664,713 of record CM054123.1, on the reverse strand, counting down.
ATTGGAGCGAGTGTGACCAGCCTTATGAGTCATGCGTCGAGAGATGTTAGGCGGATCGCTAGGATGCTTGTGCGAGCATGGAGACAAATGGCTGATGAGTGGGTGGCTGTTAATGATAATATGCATGTTGTTGAAGAAAAAGAATGTGTTGGATTAAATAAGAAAGCATCAGTGTTGCCAACAAGGGCTGCTGCTATGACTAGTGGACAGAAAGTTGAAGTGAGAAAGAGAAAGGAAAAAGAACCAAAGTTGCGACGTAAGAAACGGTTAGCCATGGTTGTGTTTGAGAAACGATCAATGGCTGTGGATCGTCGGAAGCCTTGTGGTTCTGTTGAGACAATGAAGGTGCAACAGCCGACAAAATCTGATGTTCCGTTTGTGAGTTTATTGGAGAAGAAAAGCGATGAAGAGATATTTGAAGCCGCAAAAAGAAAGTTGCAAGAATCTTCTAAGGAAGCAATGGAGAACAAGAGACGGAGAAGAATACAAGTGATCGACTTGCCTGACATGTTGAGGCTTGGTTTGGTTCCTGAATATCAAGAAAGCAGGTTTGGCAAGCACATCAGCCATCGTGCTGGCTTGGTACGACGATCAGTATTTTAAACATGACTAGGTTACACGGTCGAATGAGATATTGTTCATGTATTGTTTTTGTCATGGAACGTGCCATGGGGTTAAGGAAGGGGGCCAATATGGTGTTAACTGATTTTATGAATATTAATTTGTGTGGGATTGCATTGTATGTTTAGAATGATCTGATGAAAATTTCGGTTGATAAATATTAGTAATGTTTTTTTTTTGCGTATATTAATGAACATATTATCTTACGCGCGTTTTATACTCTTAAGATATGATAAAGTTGATTTGCGCAAATTAAGCAGTTGTTTTGTTAAATGTTTCTGTGCTTTATGTTTCAGATAATTTGGTTGTTATATATGTTTTGTTTTGAATAGTATCCAGAGGCTAGACATCAAGTATACTTAATTTTTGATCTTATGGTGTCAATGATATTATTGTTGGCTCAAGCAGGTGGCAAGCGGTATCTATCGAATGATATGATCAGTTAAAAGCGTGGGTCAAAATGGAAATTCCTAACAATATGGTGCAAATTTTAAAATTAAAGATAGTAATAAAAAAACGCCGTTGCCGGGGATCGAACCCGGGTCACCCGCGTGACAGGTGGGAATACTTACCACTATACTACAACGACTTTGTTGATATATATCTACTCGACTTATTGTTTTTACGTTAGCGTTTTTGTTTAAAAAATATATGATTTTAAGCATTAAAAATAAGTATTATGTACTTTTAATATCATATATCATTGGTGCATGAATCGAACTTAGATGTTTAAATGAAACTTTATGTTTTTATGTATTTTTAGTATGTATAATCTGAACATATATGACTGCAGTAGCATGTATGTATGTATGTATGTATTAATATGTGTATCATTAGATGTAAGCATTAGTATAGATAGGATTGAAAGATATATGGGTCAATATGGTCGAGTACAAGGCTGCAAATTTATGGATATCAGTTGGGTCAGCAAAACTTGCATCAAAACAGCAGCAAGCAAGAAATAAATAGGCGGGACACAATGTGAAAAGACAACTATACCCTTGACAGTTGAAAAACAGTTTATTGGCGCCAAAATTCTGCAACCGGTGGCAGTTAAAAGACCAAACAAACAGAAAGACACACTGTTTCGGACAATAACTGTCAAGGGACATGCCGTTTACTTAAGTATATATAGGAATAATATGTTTCATTTGTAATTACCATGATTGTTCCGAATAAGATCAATCCATTAACATACTCTTCTTATTTATTCAATTTTGTAACTTTCTGAAAATGCAATAAGGATACATGCAGTACCATACACTTAAAGCTGCATAAACCTTCAAACAAATAAAGTCATAGGAATATAATTTAAAAAACATGTTGTTATGATATTTGGTTTTTGTATATTTCTGGATAGACCACAACTACACCATGAAGAACTCAAATATATGTAATGTGAACTTTGTTACACAAAGTATATTAGCTTATAGGCAATCAGCAAACACATAACATATGACATATCGTTATTGAATATTTTTTTTTTTAAAAAAAAATGGGTTATTTTAGAACCGATGATAAGGGTTGTCATTGCCCTTTGCTTAATTAGGTGGAGAAGCCCTATGCTGTGGACTTGTCAATTTAACTCAAGTGTTATTCGTCTCTAAGTAATCCTTTTTGTATTTGTACTCGAGTCAATTTAACTTGAATGTTATTCGTCTCTATGTAATCTTTTTTGACCCGCGTAAAAACTGACCCAAAACTTAACCCATCCAGTTTGACACTTCGGCTCATAAAGGTTGTTTTACATTTTTTCACCGTGCTAATGATATCTATGTGTTTTCTATTCCAACACGACCCCCACAATTATAATCCATGCTAAATGACACTGCGAGTGATCGAGCGTCCAGATCATATTTCAGGTTCGATTTTGATCATCATTATGAATCTGTATCTACCAATCACGAGCATTCTGATTATCAAACAGCAGTGACATAGTCTTATAGAACATCAACAACCAAATGCGTTAGAACACGCTGGTGGTTCTCTATTTGATATTCAAAGCACACTTTGTTTGGCCAATCTCTGTATATATTTAAGCATATGTGTGAACAATGTCATGGGTACTTTAACTACCCATTACTATGAGCGGTTAAGCAAGAATACAAATAAAGCCTAAAACCATTGTTTGAGGTTTCCTCATGTAGGCAAAATACGTCCACATATGGCATGAGTGGACACATTTCTCCGGGTGGGTCACCTAACACGGGCGCATTGAGTCGGCTACTTCATTCTCTGCATCACACCAACAGTTTGAAACTTCATTTCATCAGTCACTTTGCAAGAAAAAAGCATGAGATCAGCAGTCTCGACAGCGACAGAAAAGAGACCAGTAGAAGTAGAATCACCGGCCCAAGCATAACCATTCCACACTTGGCATACCTGCAGTTGATGTCGTGACCAGCTGCCTATAAAATCCGAACCAACACGTTTGATGTCTGAAAATACTTTTAATCAGCATATAGTAAAAGCAAAAAAACATATTTGGTTAACCTTCCAAATGTATGAGTTGGGGTTACTAATATTTCTGACATGGTTACAAATTACGATTCAGTTGATGAGAATTTTAAAGATCGAAGAAGGTTGTTAAAAATAATCGCCGCTGCCGGGGATCGAACCCGGGTCACCCGCGTGACAGGCGGGAATACTTACCACTATACTACAACGACTTGGTTGACATTAGTAAATTATTCAAGTATATTAATACCAACTGATCTTTGGTTTTAGACTATTTTTGTTATTATAACTAAAATAATCATATACTAATAAAAGGAAGTACAGAAATGTTTTTCAAATTATGTATATAGATAAATTTAAAATTATCATTACCATTAAGAGCTAGTATTAATATATGAATATAGTTAAACGGGTTGGTCAGGTAAAATGTTGAAACGGGCCTTTACGACAAGGGTGATCAGCTAAGCACCTAACACGATTGCCATCTTCCTGCTGATGGTAATGTAATGCCTTAGCAGTCCTCTTCCATTTGAACTTGATATATTAGTTTGCACTTGATAACATTCTTGGAATTGTACTCACTGTCACATTATCACATTATTGTGTTATGGAACATCCCATTACTTTACAAAGATTTGATAAAAACGTCTCATAAGAGATCATATGGATACACAAACATTACAATGTCATGGTTTCTCGTCCATCGAGTGGACATGTCATTGTCCTATGCTTATTAGGGACTTCAGTAGAAGGCGAATCGTTTGGTTCAATGTTCTTTAGCTGACAACTTTTTTTTTTTTTTTTTTGCCAAAATACACTGGGATTAGAGGCTTTAGGTTGAATTTGAGATTAAATTGTGAATTTTGGCGATGGGAAGACAGTAATATTACAAGGAGATTTGCTCATTTATTATTACAAAGGAAAAACAAGTGGCTTCATTAGTTCAGAGCCCCATATCGGTAATTGGATAATAATTAGATGATGAGTGTGTTATATAAATAGGGAGAGAAACCATTATAGAACTCACTTACCTTGACGGGGTCAATGGGTGATCATGAAGGTCCATGGCCTAAGTTGGTGACCTCCATTGCATTCAGCAGGGGTGCCCGCCTAAGATCGGCCCAAGTGTTCGAGCCCATGCCATAATTTGTGATAGCGTAGGCCTGCGTTCGCACGGCCTCTACACAATTTCTTAGTTTCAAGTACCTTCTTTTTATTTCAACCAACAATTTTATTTCAACCAACAATTTGTATTAACGAGATTATTAGAATATCACCGTTCCACCAGTGAAGCTATTTGATCATATTCATCTCAACAAGGCAATATCGCATATACATTAAAAAAACACATATAAAAAATATATAATATAATATATAAATGGGTTTAACGGGCTACCTCTAAACCTCTTGGGCTAATACAAACACGAACTCTTTGTTGGACTAGGATCGATTTTTCAACGGATAATCAAACAACAAATAGTACAAATGATTGAAACAAACTTATATTATAAATGAATTCGTAAATATTGATACAGAGGGTTACGGTTCTTTGTTTCCGAATTGGTTTCAAATGAAACTTGGTAACCGTAAATGATAGCGATCTATACATATATATATATATATATATATATATATATATACTAACTTCTAGGGCGGTAACCGCCATAACTATATAACCGACGCGTCTAAACTATAATAACCGTTGGGACTATTGTGAACCGGCGGGACTACATATATACATAATAGTTTTCGTAAATAATATATCTATCTAGCTTATATATATCCAATACTCTTTTAGCTAAATGTGTTTGTTGTTTTGACCTGAAATTGACTCAAAGTTGTTTAGACTAAAGCCAAACTCATGAATTTAACGTTTGGTTCGGTAGGGGTTGACTCACAAATTTAACGTTTGGTTCGGTAGGTGTTGTTCATGTCATGTAAAAAATTCACCAGTAGTTCATGTTTTGATCCACCATATGTACCCAACTTGTTTTGAACCGTACGTGCCATGATCCGCCGTTCTTTTCATGCCAACTGAAAGTGTAACAACTTTGATGATTTCTATTGAGATATTACAAGGTTTATATAACAAGAAATGTTACAAGTAATTAGGAGAGAAATCCTCCTATGACATAAATGAAAATTCTATACATAAAGGTCATTGAATGTGTTGACTAGAATGAGAGCTTGGAGGCATATGTCTTAGGATGCCTTGAATGTGTTGACTAGAATGAGGTATTGGAGGCATATGTCTTGGGATGTCTAATACCAATGCGAGTCGGAGGTGGTTGAAGACGAAGCATTGTCCGGAATTTTTCGAATAATGACTTGGGGAGACTTTTCGTGAAGATGTCGGCTACTTGTTGATCTGTCGATATGAACTTTGTGTGGAGCCGACCTGCAGCAACTAACTCTCGAATGAAGTGATAGTCAAGATCAACGTGTTTTGCTCTCTTGTGTGATATCGGATTTTGACTTAGAAAAAGAGCACTTTTGTTGTCACACAATAGAGTTGGCGATCCCGGTGGCAAGGCATGTAGTTCACGTAGTAGATGAGTTATCCAAATAAGTTCCGCAGCGGTATTCGCCATGGCCCTATATTCCGATTCACAATTTGAACGAGCTACAATGGGTTGCTTCTTTGTGCTCCAAGATACCAAATTCCCTCCCAAATAAATGCAATAACCGTATGTTGATCTGCGTGGGTCAATGCAACGAGCCCAATCTGCATCAGAAAAACCTAATAAAACAGTGACAGGTGGCCTATCAAACGTTAATCCATGAGATAAAGTTCCCTTGACATAACGAAGAATGCGTTTGACAAGTTGAAAATGAGTAGTGGTAGGATTATGAAGATATTGACTAACTTGATTGACAGCGAAGGAATGATCTGGACGAGTTATAGTTAAGTATTGGAGGGCACCAACAAGAGAGCGATAAAGGGTTGGATCATGAAAAGGTTCACCGGTAGAGTTGAAGATGTCTTTGAGTGTGAGCGGTGTGGCAACTGGTTTGGAGTTAAGAGGACCGGCTCGAGAAAGTATGTCATAGGCATACTTAGATTGATTGAGAAAGAGGCCGGTTTTTGTGTGGGTGACTTCTAAACCAAGAAAGAAACTTAGGGAACCAAGATCTTTAATTTTGAATTCCTTGTGTAGTTGACAAGTAAAGTTGTTTATAATGTTTTCATTGTTACTCGTGATGATTTTGTCATCTACATAGACAAGGATGTAAATTAAATCACCATGATTGTTGAAAATGAATAATGATGGATCGGCTCGACTACATGTGAAACCAAGAGTGATTAAAAATGAACTTAATCGTTGAAACCAAGCTCGTGGAGCTTGTTTAAGGCCATAAATGGCACGATTTAGTTTACAAACATGAGTCGGATGGTTTTGATCTTGGAAGCCTGGTGGTTGTTCCATGAACATCGTTTCTATAAGTTTGCAATTTAGAAAAGCATTGTTGACGTCGAGTTGTCGTAAGTTCCAATGATGAATGGTGGCAAGACTTAGAACAACTCGAATTGTGGAAGACTTGACAACGGGGCTAAAAGTATGAGAACAATCTAGACCCGGAATTTGATTGAAACCTTGCGCCACAAGTCGAGCTTTGTAGCGATCAATAGAACCATCGGACTTGTATTTTATCCGATATATCCATTTAGAGCCGATGATATTAGTGGAAGCGGGACGAGGAACAAGGTTCCATGTGTTGTTGGAATGTAAGGCTTGGAGTTCCTCATTCATTGCACGAACCCATTTGGCATCTTTCAAAGCAGTTTTTATGCCTTTGGGTACGTGGGATGATAAAAGGTAATGATGAAGAGGGTGAGTGGAAAATTGAGATAAGTTAGCAAAGTGTTTTGGTTTGAAAATACTGTTTTTGGAGCGAGTGGTCATGGGATGATTGTTGGTATTTGGAATCGGTAAGTTTGGTGGGCTTTGAGTTTGAGTTGAAGAAGAGGATTGGGCTGGACTGGAAGGTTGGGTCGAGTCTGTGGAGTGGTTCGAGATTGAGGCTGGGTCCGAGGTGGACTGTTGGGCCGAAGGGGGTATTTGGTCAGTAGGGAGTGAAGGTGTTTCATTTGTAGAGGATTGGGCTGATGGTGGGCTTGGAGGTGAGTGGTCAGTTGATGTGTTTGGTGAGGTTGGGGATGAGGGTTCGGGTAAGGGACTGTGAGGTGAGGAGTCAGTGTGATGGGGTTAGGTAAAAGGACATTGAGAGCATGTGGGTGTTGGTGGTGGTTCGGCGGGAGATGTAGGGTTAGGATGGTTATGGGATGTTGGGGTAGGTAAAAAAATCTTCAAAATTTGTGAAAGGAAGATTTGTGGTGTCGGATTTTGTGGAGGAGGTGAGAAAGGGAAACACATCTTCGTCAAATTTGGCATGTCGGGTCGTATAGATTCGACCCGTTGAAGGATCAAGACATCTAAAACTTTTATATTTTGGACTATAACCAATAAAAATACAAGGAGCACTTCGTGGTAATAATTTGTTTTTGGTATAGTCACGAAGATATGGATATACAAGACACCCAAAAATGCGAAGGTTGGAGTATGATGGAGTTTGTTTAAAAATAAGTTCAAATGGTGTCTTGTTTTCAAGAAGCTTTGTTGGAAGGCGATTTATGATGTAAGTCGCGGAAGTGAAAGCATCAAGCCATAATTTTGGTGGTGCATGTGCATTAAACATCATTGCTAAACCGGTTTCTGTGATGTGGCGATGTTTACGCTCGGCCCGACATTTTGTTTCGGTGTATAAGGACAAGACAAGCGATGATGTATGCCATGTTTTTGAAAACAAGTTTGAACTCTATTATTTGTAAACTCGGTTCCACCATCACTTTGAAAAACTTTGACACTTGTTGAAAATTGATTTTGTACAAAGTTTAGAAAAATGGTGAAAACATTGTAGAAATCGGATTTTGCATTTAGAGGATAAAACCATGTGAATCGAGAATAGTCATCTACAAATATCACATAATATAAATATCCATCCGTTGAGGCAATTGGAGCGGGTCCCCAAAGGTCACAATGAATTAAGTCTAAAACTTGTTGAGCACGTTTGTTGTTTTCAATAAATGGTAGATGTTTTGCTTTAGATAACTCACAAGAATTGCATAAACCCGGTTTGGGTAATAAAGAGGTAACAAAAACATGACCAAGTTTATTCAAATTAGATATAGTTTCAAAGGAAACATGTCCTAAGCGACTATGCCATTTATTGAACGAAGCACAAAGTTGAGAATTGGAAAGTGCGGCAACAAGAGACTTGTGACTTTGGGTGAGGACATAGAAGCCATTTTCGCAAATGCCTCTAGCAAGAACTTCTCCCGTTTTTCGGTCTTGAATATGAAAAAAATTGTTAGAAAATAAAACATCAATGGGAGAATCATTTGTGAGTCTACTAATGGATAGAAGATTTTTTTGTAAGGTTGGGAACAATAAGAACATTTTGTAAAGGTATAGAATTATTTAAAGACGTGTTCCCAATGTGAGTGACGGGTAATGATTGCCCATTACCAAAGGTAACACGCATGTTACCCTTGTGAGGTTTAGAAACCTTTAGGTCAAGGATATTATTTAGCATATGTGTTAGATTTGTATCTAGAGTGGGTGCTTTTTGCGCATAAGAGGCTAGAGTGGGACAAGTACTAGCGTAGTGGCCTTCTTTGCGACAAAGTTGACAAGTGGGAGGACGTTTGTTGTAGAAATTACCATGACCCCTTGAGGAGTTCGAATGACCTCGTCCACGGGAAGACGAAGAGGGCCGATTTTGTTTGGATAATTCGGTTGGGGAAGACATGGAGAGGTATTACGAGAACAGTAAAGTGGGCGGGTGGACAGAATTGAAGAAGAAAAAAGAAGCAAGAAGTGCAAGGGAACTTTAGGATTCAATGCATCAAAGCTTGATACCATGAAAGTGTAACAACTTTGATGATTTCTATTGACATATTACAAGGTTTATATACAAGAAATGTTACAAGTAATTAGGAGAGAAATCCTCATATGACATAAATGAAAATTCTATACATAAAAGTCATTGAATGTGTTGACTAGAATGAGAGCTTAGAGGCATATGTCTTGGGATGCCTTGAATGTGTTAACTAGAATGAGGTATTGGAGGCATATGTCTTGGGATGCCTAATACCAACTCTATGTTTCTACATGTATAATCACTCTTCTAATGGGGATCAATAGAGGTGAACTCTGTGAAAAATATTAATACTTCTCATACTTCTAGCGCGTTCATTTCACTATGAGTTCCGCATTCAACAATCATGAGCATTCTGATAATCAACAGAAGTTTTACATGTAAAAACAAACTCAAACTCAACAACACATATAGAACATTAATAATGAAATGAACACGCTAGAAATGTTGATAAGTTTTTATTGAATATCCAAACATACGGCTGATTGTTTCATTATAGACACTTCTGTCCGGTTTATCTGGTTGTAGTATATATGTAAGTATGTATGTAAACAATGTAATTACTTTAATAATTAACTCATAGTTAAAGTTTGTACTGATATTTGAGCAGCCTTGGATATACTTGTTATGGGTGTTGATTTCAAAGAGAGAAAAAACAACACAAAAAAACAGATGATGGATTTGCTGCAAATTAATTGGGAATCTTGTCTTGTACCAAAAATTTCTATGATGGTTTTGAATAGTGAACTTGATTTGTATGTTTTCACGAGGCACATCGATTGTTTAAGCTTAATGAGAATACCCTTTAAGCGAAATTAACTGCATTCGCTAGTAGCCCCTGAGCGAAATGCATAGATGTGTAGGGTTTATAGTGCAAGTGGGTTATCAAAACTACCTAGTACGAAAAAAATTTCGCAACAAGAACAATAACACATTTTTTTAAGATATATGCTAAAGCAAAATCTAATGGGCTTAGGGGGTGTTTGGGATTGATTATTCAAAACAGATTATGCGTTTTGAAAAAGCAGCTGCTTATAGATTATTGCGTTTTGATAGCCTAAAAAACTGATTATCTGCGTTTTCAAAACGCAATCCAAACACTAAAAACTGATTATCTACGTTTTCAAAACGCAATAATCTAAAAATCAGATTTAAAACGCAATCCCAAACACCCTCTTATTCTAACAAAGTAGGCAAATCTCATATTGTTCGAGTATCATACACCATGAACGCGTTTTTGACGCATTCAATCTGAATGAGAGAACTCCTTGTTGGTGAATAATTTAAATTTTGAACTCATAGTCATAATATTAATGTATTATAACTATTGTCAGTGCCTTTGGAGTGCATTGGGGCTTTGGAAAAATCGCAAATTTTGAATGATCAAAAATGACAAAAGCAAAACGATTAGAGACATCACTATCATGGCTTGGTACGCCAATGCCTGCCTTTTCTTTTACATATTAACATTATTCATTTATAGATAAACGTTATGGTAACAAGCTCTTGGACCTTGTGGGTGGGTTGTGATATATAGATTAATGAACACATATCAATAGAGTAAATTGCTCAGATGCTCTCTAGTCCTATATTTCACCCATAGTCTTCACTTTTCAGGTGGTATCCCTATGGTATACAAGCGAGTAACGCTAGTACGTGCTCCCTAGCGTGGATTGCCGATAGTTTTTCTAGTCAAGTTCATGTAAAATGACTAAGCTACCTTTACTATTAAAAATAAAAATTCAAACAATAAAAAGAAATATAAAAAATAAAAAAATGAAATATAAAATACACTACATTATATTAATTTAGTGAGTCCATACACTACCCAATCACTTATGCTATTCCCGAGTTTAAAAAATGAAAGAAAAGAAGGGAAAGATAATTAATGATCGAAAAGAAAGGGAGGACATACGAAACATATAATGTAATTTGGTTATATGCGATAACATTTTGTTATTTAAGTTATTTTGACTTTTATATTCTACAGACTAGCTCTCATTGATGTGATAAGCGGACATTAACTATGATACAAAGCGACTTTGTATCATACAAGCTGTATTAGAGGGTTAAGCTAGCTATACGTCTCATATGAGAGGGATAAACAAGCTACACAAACTGTATGAGAGTGTTTCCCCGCATCATACTGGTCGAATGATAGTACGACCTGACAGATTGACGTGATAAGTGATATGACTCATACGACCCCTATCACCTTTTTCGCCTTTCTATAGGACCCATATAAATATCACTTTTCTTGCCTTTCATTATATAGCACATATGATGTGACAGGTGACACGTGGCTTGGTGTTCATTGTTTAGGGTGATGTACCGATACAACCCTTTAGTTAGGGAAAATCACCAAAAGAGCCATTAACCCATCATTTTTACCAAAATAGCCATCTCACATATCTTGGGAGAGTCGGCTCATGATTTCCGAGACATCTCAGGCCTCTCCAGGAGGCTTTGGCGATTGATCAACCGCTGAGCGACACGTGTCCCTGAAACCTCTCCAAGAGGGTGGGACACCTCTCTAAGAGGCTGCACAGCATCCACCATCACCATCTCCACCGAACATTACCACCGTTACCACCATCACCACCGAACATTACCACCATCACCACCTTAGGAATCGATGAGAATCGGCGGCGCACATCTCATGAATTTTAGGTTGGTTTTTATTTAGTTGTTTAAAATTCTTGTTTTTTTCTTGATGACGATTGGGTGGTTGTGAGTGTGGTGGTGGTGGACGGTTGCTGTGGAGGGGGTGATGGGTGGTTTCTGTTGAGGTGGGGGTGGTAGTGGGTGGTTGCTGTAGAGGCGGGGGTGGTGGTGGGTGGTTGCTGTGGAGGTGGGGGTAGTGGTGGGTGGTTGCTGTGGAGGTGGGTTGGTGGTGGGTGGTTGTTGTGGAGGTGGAGATGGTGGTGGTGGTTGCTGTGGAGGTGAAGATGGTGGTGGTGTCTCTGAAGCCTTTTGGAGAGGTGTCCTTGAAGCCTCTTGGAGAGGTGTCCTACCCTTTTGGAGAGGCTTCAAGGACACGTGTCGTGCAGCAGTTGGTCAATCGCTGAAGCCTCTTGAAGAGACTTGAGATGCCTCGGAAATCGTGAGCCGACTCTTCCAAAAGATGGAAGGTGGCTATTTTAGTAAAAATGACGGGTCAATGGATTTTTTTGGTGATTTTCTCCTTTATTTAACCCGCCTAAGACCATGTGTAGTGGGGGGCTTTATTTATAAAGTCCCCTTCCTGATTGGTCCACGTGGCAGCTGAGTCAGTATGGAGAGAGAATGTGAAAAATGGGTGTAGTGGTAGGGGCTTTATTTATAAAGCCTCTGTTTCTGATTGGTTGTTTATTTTATTATTTTCTTTAATCTTTTAACTCAAAATAATTAAAATAAAAGACAAATAAATATAAAAAAAATTACAAATAATATTAAAAACACACAACTAATATTAATTAAATTAAAAAAAAAACAAACAACTTAAAAAAATTACAATACCAAATTAAAAAAAACGCAACATAAAAAGAAAGCGAAACACACTAGTAGTAGTGTTTGGCCTCATACCCGGGCGAGACGGGACCCCAAACGGTGAACTATATGGAAACATTTTTGTGTTTTAGTAGGTTTCTTTGTGTTGTGGTGTGTGTTTTTTAGTTTGCGTATTGTGTATATGTGTATATATATAAACTAAAAAATAAATTACCGTTAAAAAAAAATGGTGAGTATAAACACCTGCCCATGAAGATGCCCATATTGCAGCTCCAACTATATAATAAAGTAAAATGCATACTGCAAAATTCAACAAGAAGATAATTTAAAAACAAATTGACATAAACTTTGACCCTCTTTTTTTCCTTCGGCCAGGTGGCATTGCTCCATTGGTTCCCACAAAACTCCTCTAGCGCTAAATGTATGGCGCCACACATGATTTTGGGCAAGTCGCGCCCCTGTTTTTTGGTGTTTAGGGCGTTAGTTTTCAAACTAGCGCTGTATAGCGCTCCCACTACGGGTGGTCTAAGAGTGTGTGTAGTGGTGGGGGGTTATGGTATTAAAATATTAAAAAGTAATAGAAGGGAGGTTATGTGAGGGTTATGAAAAAAGAGGGTGTAGTGGGAAGGGGGGGTTATGAGGGGTTATAAATGATTGGGTAATGATTGGTTAATTATTGTTTTTTATTTAAATAAGAATATATTAAATACCTAATAATAATAAAAAAAACAATAATAATAAAAGAAATTTATTAAGTTAAAAAACAATATTAAAAATAATATTAATTAAAATAAAAAATAATAACCACCCCACCTACCCCTTCCCCGCCTACTTCTTCTTCTCCATTATCTTCTTCTTCATTTCTTCACTTCTTCTTCTTCCTCCTCCTCTTCACTTCTTTCTCTTCCTCTTCACACACACAAACACAACAACAATAATAATAATAATAATAATAATAATAATAATAATAATGATAATAATAATAATAATAATAATAATAAAAATAATAATAATAATAATAATAATAACAACACAGCGCTCGTTATGAGCAAAACCAATCACCACCAAAACGCCCCATAGCGCCTGGGGGCGGTGTTCCCGACGCTATGGGTGGCTAAAACGCCCCCACAACGGGCCACTACACATACCCTAAGTATATCTATATATGACTGGGTCAAAACCAATATTGTAATGTAGTACCGTACGGATCATATATGTATCAAATCAGCATATCAGCACTACTACATTAGACAAATATATTCCAACAAATGCAGACGATCCTTACAATACATCCTCTTATAACTTAGAATTCTTACTTCTACTCAACACACACATATATATATACAAACATACTAGACTTCAGTTAACCAACAAAAACTACTAGATCTTATTATTATAACAATGAAAATGATGAGGAAAAGGAAGGATGCTGAGGGAGAAGATATTATGGACAGTAGCAACACTGAAGGCATCTGGGATCAGTCAAACAACTGCGGCGGGCCACTCGTTGGAGGCCCTATACGCGCACGAAAACGCTTCGTTGGCGTACGCCAACGACCCTCCGGAAGATGGGTGGCCGAGATTAAAGACACCATACAACAAATAAGAGTATGGTTGGGTACATTTGATACCGCGGAGGAGGCTGCTAGAGCGTATGATGAAGCCGCGTGTTTGCTTCGCGGATCAAACACTAGAACCAATTTTTGGCCTTGTAATCCATCTAACAAATCTCCAGCTCTTTCTTCCAAAATCACTAATCTTTTGCTTCAAAGACTTAAAGCAAAGAATGGTGGCAATGTTGAGAATAATGTTGCTTTTAACCCATCAATCCCCTCTTCACATTCTTTACAAAATCATCAATATCATGAGTCAACCCATGTTCAAGATTTTGACATTAACCAACTCTTTGACATCCCAGATGCTAATAATAATAATAATAATAATAATAATAATAATATTAGTGATAGTTTTAGTGCAAGTTCTGAATATTGTTCAAGAAATGATCATGTGTTAGGTGAGAATTATTTAGTTGGAAATGAGGCTAAAGTGGAGGAAAACAAAGACATTGACTTGGGTTTGACTGATTTATTATGTGTTGACAATATTGGGTCATCTATCAACTATTCTTTATTTGAGATTGCAGATGAGATAACCAAGGAAAACTACAATGAGGACCCATCAATGCTTAGTGAAGCCATGAAGAGAATGAAGTTCGAACGGAACGTTTCTGCTTCGCTTTACGCGTTTAATGGGATATCTGAATGTTTGAAGATGACCGAAAGCCGAAAGCATGATAAGTTATCAACGCTTGGTCCGAATCATAAGGTTGAAAATGATTTAGGTAATGTAGTAGAAGAGAAATCCGAGAATGGACATAGTTTAACTAGTATTGAATCGTTTTCGTCTTCGAGTAGCAAGGAAGGAGATGAAGCTTATCTTTGGAGTTCTTTTGATCTTGATTCATTAGACGTGTTCTTTAGAGGATCAAACTAAGGGTCCTTGATAGGTTATACCTACTGATACAATTCAGCATTGTATTATTTATTTCTTGATTTAATAACTTTATTTATTGATTTTTATATGCTAAAGATATGATTTAATATATTTGTGGCCATCTAACTTAGGATTTACAATTGTGGCATATATGTTGTTTGTTTGGGACTTAAGCGGACCAAAAGTGTTTATAGTTTCGAGCCCAAGCTTTGCTAAAGCCCATTTGGGACCATAAACGGACCAAATGAACGTAAACAACAATTCCAATGCGCCTATACATGATACAATTGAGAATTGAGTATGTTGTTTGCTTGGGACTTGAGCCTAAAAGTGTTTAAGGTTTCGATTTCACATTAAATCAAAGAGCAAATAGTAAGTTTTGATGTTGAGATGCAAAATCATGTATGAATAAAGTGGCTCACGAGTCACGAGTGTCAAACTTTTAAGGCTTAACGCACACTTTTAATGTGAAGACTTTATATATAGGATGAATGTTCAACCGACACGACACTCAGCAAGTTTGAATCTAACCTTGATTCACAAATTTGAGAATTCTCAAAACAAACACACACTAGTATATAAACAAAACTAACGAAACATTGGTAATCACTGATACTACAGCTTTTTGTTATGAAGAATTTGGAACATAAAAGAACAAAACAAGTCGTTGTAGTATAGTGGTAAGTATTCCCGCCTGTCACGCGGGTGACCCGGGTTCGATCCCCGGCAACGGCGTTTTTTTATTTTTCAGCCTGTACTGATTTGTAACTTTCTCTTTGGCCCATCAGATCTGCTTACTATAGCAACCCGACCCTATTACTTCTACATTTCTCAATCAGCACCTTCAACTTCTTTTATTTACTATTTTGTCCTCAAATTAAAAGAAACTCAATCACAACAAATGATATCAGATTACTAACCATTTGAATTGCAACGATTTTAACGTCTCTTGTTACTCAAGTATATCTCTACTTATACGTGATCCACATGTACATCAATGTTATGTTTAGGACGTAAAATTGATCACGATGATTTGATGATCACTAACAGTAATTTTTTTTTTTTTTTTTTTTTTTTTTTTTTTTTTTTTTTTTTTTTTTTTTATCTTAGTACTACTAAATCACATCTCATTTATTAAACAAGCTAGACACAATCATTTCAATGTATTAAATTGTACGAGCTAGCAATATCCTTTTATTTTTGTTTCAATATGGCCTTGTAATTCTAAAACAAAGCGAAAGTTCAAACCATTTTAAGTTGGGTCTTTTTATATAGTATAAGGCCGATTACTTCTATTAACCCATATCATTAAGTGCCGATCATAAATTGTAAATTCTAGCAAACATACCGATTATAATCTTAATAATGAGAGATTTATGTATAAGGTATAAGAATACTAGAACGAGGAGAAACATTAGCTCTATCTCAAAGTACTTAAATAGTCGTCTTAAAGAATAAAAACGATTGTGCTTATACCCAAGCTATTAAAAAAAGATAATAAATAAGAGGTTGTTTGGCCACGTTTGCATCAGTAAGCGTTGAACTATTAAAAGGTCTGATGGGAGTAAGAGACCTTAAAACAGTAAGAAAGGCGTGAGACTATGTGTTGTGGCCCGCGAGCCACCAACATATTAAAAGTACATGGTACTTATTTTTAATGCTTAAAATCATATATTTTTTAAACAAAAACGCTAACGTAAAAAAAATCAATCGAGTAGAAATATATCAACAAAGTCGTTGTATTATAGTGGTAAGTATTCCCGCTTGTCACACGGGTGACCCGGGTTCGATTCCCGGCAACAGACGGGTTTTTATTATTACCTTTGATTAGGAATTTCCTTTTTGGCCCTTTGGGTCTGCTTACTTAAGCAATCCAACAGCCCAATTATAACATACCCTTCAACTTCTGTTTACTGATTATTCTTTCCTAAAATTACAAGAAATTCAACTACATGTCACACATTACTTTAAAGTTAAAACACAATATGATGTTATGATGATTAAACTAATAATTTTTATATAAAAATTCAAAAAGTGAGTGATGTGTTGGAATTGTTTAGGCAGTCATGATTGTTGTTAGAAGATGTGAATTGGGGTCTTGAAATATTTGGAGGTAATTTGCTTGTATGTGTTATTTGGTTGTCATCATGTTGCTTGTTGTAGTCTTCAAGATGAACTTGAATGTTTATAATGTTTATAATACGGAATTATTTTATAGTAGAAATGCGTTGCAAATGTGTTTGGTTGATGATGATTTTTTGTAGCTTTTAACTGACACCATAAGATTAAAAATTAAGTATATTTGATGTCTAGCCTCTTAGATACTATTTAGAAAGTTGACTCTCTTTTGAAATTGAAGTCAGCATATAGTTTGGAATCATAAAAACCATTGCTAAATGCACAGATAATTATGATTCAACTTCTTAAACAAAGTCTAGTTTATACAAAACAAAACATATTTAACCAACCAAATTATCTCAAACACAAAACATAGAAACATTTAACAAAACAACTGCTAATTTGCACAAACCAACTTAATCATAGAGTATAAGACGCGCGTAAGATAATATGTTAATAAATATACGCAAAAACACATTACTAATATTTATCAAACGAAATTTTCATCATGTCATTCTAAACATGCCATGCAATCCCACACAAATATTCATAAAATCAGTTAACACCATATTGGTCCCCTTCCTTAACCCCATGGCACTTTCCATGACAAAAACAATACATGAACAATATCTCATTCGGGCATTCGGCCATGTAACCTAGTGTTTACAAATATTGATCATCGTACCATGCGAACATGATGGCTGATGTGCTTGCCAAACCTGTTATCTTGATGTTTAGGAACCAAACAAAGCCTCAACATGTCAGGCAACTCGATCACTTGTATTCTTCTCTGTCTCTTGTTCTCCATTGCTTCCTTATAAGATTCTTGCAACTTTCTTTTTGCGGCTTCAAGTATCTCTTCATCGCTTTTCTTGTCCAAAATCACAAATGGAACAACAGATTTTGTCGACATGGCATCAGAGCCTTGGTATCATTGATCCATCCCTGTGAAAGAAGAGAGAATCATAGAAAGTTTCATCCCCTGTTTTCTTTCGAAAACAGAGACTGCACAAGAACGGTTGTATATCGAGTCACCGAACGAATTTTCCAATCCATATGATAAGGAAGATCTTAATTTGAAGAATATAACCGTAAAGAAAGAACAGAACCGGAAGGTTTACTCCGGCAGAATTCCGACGAAGTTCTGGCAAGACAGAAAACGAGTACGAGGAAGATTAAACGTTGTCGAATCACGTTTTAACGGTTACATCCCATCCCTTTATTGTTTAGAACGAATCGAATACAAAGAAATTCTTAATCCAAACGAAAAAATCTAGTCTTTTTGTTATCCTCTGTTTTGGAAACAAATATTTTTTTCCCGCCAATTTTTTTAGACAAAGGATCCAAAACATTTTGTGAAACACTTTAATCTGAACATCAAACATCTGATTTAGCAAACGATTTCAATCAAACGGATTTAAAGTGATTTGATCAAGAATAATACGAATCCAAGTTTTTTATAAAAAAAGGGGAAGTATTCGATTACAAAGAAAACGGATTTAAAGTGATTTGATCAAGAATAATCAAATCAGTATTGTGAAACGAAGTAAGAGTAGTACTCATCGTTTCATCGAAGAAAGGGGAATAGCAAGAACCGTTTTCTGGGAAAGATTTATTGAGAAGATTGACTTTTAAAAGTCAAAAAGAAAGAAAAGTAACAGAAAGTTTTATTGAAAAGATTGACTTCTGTAAAGTCAATAGAAAGGTTATTGTTTTTCGAAAGAATGCATCTTTTTCAAGGAAAAAGTTAAAGCAAGGTTGACTATAGAAAGTCAACAAAAAGTTATAAAAGGAAAGAAGTATACTAATCATAACTTGGAAAAGAATTTTAAAGGAATAGCCAAAATTTCTTTAAAATTTCCACATAGCAAGTCAAAGTTGAATCATAAACGATTCGTATAGCAAGATACTCTGAGCCCATTTCGGTTCGTCGAGAAAATAATATAGCAAGTACTCCGAATCCATTTTGGTTCGTTGAGAAATAGTAAGTGACTCCGAGACTTCATGACTCGTTGAGTAAAACAAGAAAAGTTAGACCTTGTTAGACCATTGTGGCAAGTTAGACCTTCGTGGCAAGTTAGACCTTCGTGGCAAGTTAGTCCTTCGTGGCAAGTTAGACCTTCGTGGTAAGTTAGACCTTCGTGGCAAGTTAGACCTCGGTGGCAAGTTAGACCTCTGTGGCAAGTTAGTCCTTCGTGGCAAGTTAGATCTTTGTGGCAAGTTAGACCTTTGTGGCAAAATTGACCTGTGTGGCAAATCAAGAAAGAAGACCTTTGCTTCAAAGCAGCAAGGAACTTAGCAAAGTTAAAGCAAGTAACAAGCAAGAAAGAAATTGGGAAATAAGCAATAACATCGGTTGACAACATTGCAAGTGAAATTTAATAAGATGTCAACAATGATGAAGGAAGTTATGGCTACTATGAAGCACGAAGAAAGCAAAGAACAAGAAAGACTCCATTCGCATGCATGAAGAAGAGATCAACCCTACTATGGAGCAAGAAAGGATAAATCAAAATTAGGGGGGAGAATGTTGGACATAATATTTGATTATCCTAAGTTAGATTATTTAGAATGTATTATTGTTGTATAACCTATAGTTGTGGCGGTTATGGTGGTTAAATTGAACCATTGTGTCGGTTCACAAAAGGGTGTCATACCCCCTCACCACCTATAAATAGCCCCATACCCCTTCATTTGTATTTGGATGATTCAATTATAATATAGCATGTTTCTGTAAATTCTCTCTATTAAATCTCAACAAGGCTTGTCACATTTGCTCCAATCATCGATACCTCGAGAACCTTCATAGAGACCACCATTTGTTTCAGCTTCAATAATATGTCAGCCAACACACATTCAGATTTATATCCACCGTTATTCAAAATGCCTTTGATCCTTAAAACCTCATAAATCATTCTTTTTTCTTCTTCTGTTTCATGAATCTGATCAAGAATGCATTTAATCCTCAAAAACTCAGAACCCATATTTCAATATAATGTTAGGAATATTAAAACAAATATTGATCAAATGAAAAAGAAGCAATTTATTTTATTATGTTAGTAGTGTGTATGGAGAGAGATATATAAATGAAATAAACTACATGATTGCGTACCAAGTTACCATATTAACGCTTATTTTTGTTTTATGTTTATTTATGTTCATTTGATTTTGGGGCTAAGGTCCTCAACGAAAGTAGTCACTCTATTTGCCTACATATCACCCTCCTGGACCTTACTAATAATCTACATATCATCATCATCATCATACTCAGTTAATCCCACCTATAGCAAAGCTATGATAGGGTCTGCGGAGGGTAAGATGTAGACAGCCTTACCTCTACCCCTAAGAATAGAGAGGCTGCTTCCAGTGAGACCCCCGGCTCGATGTGGTTTGGTATCAAGCCTTGGACATAAGGTACAAAACACTTAACAATCGGGACAAACCCGATCGGTGTTAGGATTCGATCTCTCGATCAACACACTAAACACAAACAAACTGCAAACTAGTACACAAAAGACCAAAAGATGTGGTGATTTAAGCCAAAAGATGTGGTTTTAGACCCCCATCTTATAGCCACGCATCAAAAGGCAACATTCAAAAGATGCGGGTTTAAGGGAACCGCACCTTTAAGCCAAGCAACCGCATCTCTTATCTTCTAATTGTAACCTCATCTTTTGACAAAAGAACCGCATCTCTTGTCTTTAATTTTAGCAACCAAAATGTTTAAAGATGCGGGTATGAACCGCATCTTTTGGTATTTTAAGCCAAAAAATAATTTCTTTTATTTTTTTTTTCAATTTCCAGGAAATTTTATTAAAATTTCCCAATATATACAAATATATATACCAGAAAAATGAAAATCATATACAAAATCAAATTAAAACCAACATGAATAAACCAAATATATGAGTTACAAAAGTTTCAAGGTAACACAAATATACATATGTCTAAGGATGAAAGTCATATACAATAACTATCCGAACTAATATCTTCATACTTTCAATCTAAACCGACGTCTTCAATTAATACTTGCAACCAGAATGGTAGAAACTGCCTGAAAAACATAATGTTACATTAATAAAAATGTAGATTAAAGAATATAAACAAGTGCCTATATGTTTAAAATGCAATCTTTAAATTCAAATGTTAAAATATTATCATACATGCATACACATAAATCACAAGAATGCTACAATCGACTAATACACATACCGAATCATAAATCACAAACCATACAAAAAGCAATTATCATAACCATGCAAATAGCAGTCATCTAATGCCAAGGATATACATATCTTATGTGATGAACAAAGGAAATAAGTTAAAAAGGTATTGGTTCGGTTGACCAATACACACACACACACATAAACAAAAACACACATAATTATACATATTTAGTTGACCCCTTAGATATAAATGAACATTAAATGGTAGAATTTAAGCTAACCTTGGGACACCTTTACAAAGTTCATGACCTGCCACCAAACACCTTCTTAATCCAAAGCGTCATTAATTCTACGACCATAAAATCGATTTCCTCATGTGATGTAATGTCTTCCGTATTCCATACCTAAAAACAAACAAAGTATCTAAATGTATACAAATAAATAGAAAAGTTGATACTTGTATGCATTAAACACTTACTGTATTAATAAAATCATGTTGAATAATATCAACAAACTTCCAAATATGTTTTATAACCATAAACCCGCCTTCCCAGCCGTCTGCTTGCTGGTAGCACTGCATGTATTTCACAATTAATTATTTTAAATACCTAAACAACACAATTATATAAAAATAGAAAACATACATTTGTCATTGTCCAATTAAATTCTCTCGAAACCTCTAGCAATTAGAGACAAAATGGCATAACTGCTCTTGCTGTTTTCCATTTTATTATAATGAACAATAAATGCGCTTGTGGTGCTCAGTTCAAATATTATAAGTGTCCAGTGATCACTAAACAATAAAAATTATGGAACAATATTATGTATATATGTGTGTATGTATATTGGAAAAGTATATATTACCTGGCATTATAAGGTGCAAGAAAATATCTTTTGTTGCTATGATACTTGTGTATTTCCTTGATGTATTTTTTTTTTTTTGAACGGCAAATTTCACTCCTTGTGGGACTTGAACCCATGACCTCCCCCTTAGGTGTTCCTAGAAGCTTTGCTTCTACCATTGTGCCACCACCCCAATGGCATTTCCTTGATGTATTTTATCACAGCCTCCGGGTCTCTTACGCATTTTGAACCATTAATGAGCTCCGGACGAAGGAATGCACATTTAGAGTTGGGCGACAGAAAAAAAATACCTTATATACACACATACATATGATAAAGTTAGTAAAATAAACTATGTTTAAAAATATTATTGTACCATATTAAAACAATAGTAATAACTTACATCGCAAACGTATGTAATACGCTGATACCAAGCCAATCCCTTGAAAATAACCTTAACAACTCCGAATATGCGATTAGATTTGTAACCGATTTGGGATACATCCCTTCTGGTGAAGACGTACAAATCTGACGGCGTGTGCCAACGACTTCATTTAATTGATCAAACATGACACGAATGAGACCATTTATCATAATGTGCCAGCTGTCGTTTACAATAAACTCAAAAACCAAAATATTCATTTATCGACACAATCAATTTTCTCACGGCCTGTGTGCTTTTTGACACAAATGCTCAAAAGTTAATAATATCACAAAGTCTTTTGGCTAAGAAAAGTATCATTGTGACTACTGGAAATAAACACTGATCCAACCTCCCTCCAAACCTACCCAATGAACTCAATTTGTAACCATAAAAAAAGCTAAAACTTAACAGATGCAAATAGGCATGTCAATATACAACCACAAATGCTAAAACATAAAACAACTCACCAAAATAAAAGGTTTAAAATACTCTTTTCACCCCTTCAAAATTAATACTTGGTCTCCAAGTGACCAAGAAATATAAACCCTATTTAATGCATATATAAAACTTGAAAGAATAAAGCAAGGGTTACTCGCATTCTCAAAGAAAAGCGCGCCTATTGGAAAGCTTTATTGATGTTTAGGGAATCCCAATGAGCAAAACATGCATTTGGTTTGACTTGTTCAAGGCAGCAACAACAGCCATAACCGCCACCACAAACGGCAGCGCCACCGACAGAACCTGCAAAACATCACCGTTCACAACAACCACTGATCCCGAATCATGGTTCGTACCGTACAATAACAAAATAAGCGCCAATTCCACGTTTAAGAATTAAAAAAAAAAACATCCGAAAAGAATTCGTACTTCGAAATGTAAGTCCAGTTGGTACTGAACGACTCGCGGAAGAACTAGTGGCGCCGATTTCAACCGTGCTAGACTTTCCATCCTGAACCGGTGGTCAGAAGATGGCGCCGACTAAACCTGTGGCGGCTGAATCGGCGTGGACTCAAATGAGGGTTAGGACCATCCATAGAAGTATCTCATCCGGCTATCTTCTGTTTCTCAACGATATTAGACGAGTTTGGGGGTGGAGATAGATTTAGGGTTAGAAGAAAGATAATGTGGTCACGTGAATGAATCAGTTTGATGAAATTGTAAAAGTGGGGGAAATTGGGTGAACTTTAAACTAAGTTAAAAACGATTTGGAGGGAACAGCAAATTATTTGGGAGAATTTGAGAAAAATAAATTTTGATTTTGGAGGGAAGTATTATTTAGAAGAGATTTTAAATTTCAAATCGTTTTACATAAACATGTTAAGATTAGGGATGTCAATCAAACCCGAACCCGATGGGTAAACCCGAAACCCGACATATTTGGGATGGGTTTGGGGTCGGGTAATAGGGTATGGGTCTGGGTATGTGATTAGTTTTTATTTTTTTTGCGGGTTTGGGACGGGTTTGGGATTTGATGATATACCAGTTTACCCGGTCCGATTACCCGATAAAGTATCCCCATTTACCCAATTAGATACCCAATATGTTTTCTTATATATTTTTTAAATATGTATCCATAATATATCTAATTGTCCATCTAGATTAACATCTTGTGCTAGAAATTACCAAAAAATTGTGTATACTATTTGTTATCTATGTCTTAGAGTGTTTTTATATGCGTTAAGTATTTTATATTCATACATTGTAATCATTTACACGTATATTAAATAATTCTAAATGTAATTGGTTAGTGATATACCTGATGGGTAAGTTTTAAAAATAAATGGGTTTACCCGAAATCCGTGGGTATACCTGACACCCGATGTGTAATTACCTGACATAAACCCGACGGGTTTTGGGACAAGCATACCTAATCGGGTATGGGGTTGGGATTAGGGGTGAGCAGAATTGGGCCGGACCGAAAAATACCCGAGGACCGAACCGAAAAACCACCAAAACCGACCCGGGTATGTTTTTAGGTTCTTTAGTCGGTCAAGGATTTTTACTCCAGCCGGTTCTCAGGTCGGGTCACTCCAGAAGCACATGAAAACCGAGCAAAACCGATGGACCGAAGTAATATCGTAAATTAACCACTTACTATACATTTATGGGTGATACTCATACCTTTTCCCGGTAAAAACAATGCATATTTGATTGTTGAAATGTGCTAAAGGTTATTATGTGGATAAAGACTAAACTAATTAAAGACTGGATAACAATGTGTAATTTGACCACTAGAATGAATCATACAATACAAGGCATGCTCATATATATTAAGGATCCAAAATCAATATTACAGAAAACATGACTGGAACCTGCATTGTTACTAACTGATGTAATCATGAAGCTTTTACATAAGAGTGTCAAATACTGGTGTATGAAAATTGAGTTGCAATTGTTCAAATGTTTTAGCTTTTTCACTTAGGAATTCTATCGAACACTTGGTGTGCGAATATAAAAAACACTTGATTATATGCAAACAACCTAACATAATGGACCAATTCTATCATAAGAACACATCAAGGCAAATTAAGACTATAAGATCATACAAAATAAGCACAACATATTCAGACATAATTTGAGTTATACAAATAGGTTTGTAATGGAGCTTTTAAGTTTGAACCCACATAATTTGTTTGAAACCAACATAAGAACACATCAAAACAACAAATCAGCAAGTTACATGTTACAAATCGGAGCTTCTTATCTTCTGATCAGCAAATCGAAGGCTACTGTATTGATCATGCTTCTTGTAAGGTTGTAAATCTGTATTCTGACAATACTTAACCTCGGGTCGGCTCTTCTTCATAAAACCGATAGACCCGAAATGGGATGGACCGAGGACCGAACCTGTATATAAGTTTGTAGTTCGGTTCTGATTATTGATTCCAACCGGTTCTCGGGTCAGGTCTTGTCGGGTCGGGTCGGTTTTGGACCAATGCTCACCCCTAGTTGGGATTACCTAAACCCATCCCAAACCCGACCCATTGCCATCCCTAGTTAAGATAACTATTAAATATACATAATTGTAAAATAACACCAAATATCGGAAACCTTGATAAATATCTAACTAAATGACCATCATTGGGCCTAATTGAATATCATTGGATCTAAGTGACAATTATTGGGTCTACTTAACCATCATTGGGCCTAACTGACCACCATTGGATGTAACTAACCATCATTGAGCTTACTGACCATCATTGACCCAACTGACCACTATTGGTTTAATTAACCATCATTGGATCTAATTGACCATTGTAGGCGTTGTGCCTATTGACCATCATCGGGTCTAATTTACCATCATTGGGTCTAAATGACCATCATTGGGTCTAAGTGACAATGATTGGATCTAGCTGACCATCATTGGGCCTAACTAATTATCAATGGATCCAACTGACGATCATTGGTTTAATTAACCATCATTGGATCTAATTGACGATCATTGCTTCTAATTAACCATCATTGGATCTAATTACCATCATTGGGTCTAATTAATGACCATTGGTTCTAATTGGCCATCATTGGGTCTAACTAACCATCATTGGATCTAATTAACCATTATCGGGTCTAAATGACCATCATTGGGTCTAAGTGACAATGATTGGATCTATTTGACCATCATTGGGCCTAACCGATCATCATTAGATCTAATTAGTCATCATTGGGTGTAACTGACTATCATTGGGCCTAACTGAGACCATCACTAGATCCAACTGACCACCAGTGGTGGAATTAACCATCATTGGATCTAATTGACCATCAATGAATCTAAATGACGATCATTGGTTTTAATTGACCATCATTGGATCTAACTGACCATCATTGGGCCTAGTTGACCATCATTGGATCCAACTGACCATCATTGGTGTAATTAACCATCATTGGATCTAATTTACCATTATTGGATCTAATTTACCATCATTGGATCTAATTGACAATCATTGGTTCTAATTGACCATTAACAAGCATAATTGACCATCATTGGGTTTAAATGACTTTTATTGGGTCTAAGTGACAATGATTGAATCTAACTGACAGTCTTTGGGCCTAACTGACCATCATTGGATCCAATTTACCATCATTGGATCTAATTGACGATAAAATATTTATAGTTACTAGTTTTGTTTCTTTCATTAAGTGTGGCTACTAAATGGCACATTTTTTTCATAAAGTGTGGCTAAAGGTTTTCAAAAGATGTGTTTTTGATCACATGAATAAAAAATCGAACAAATAGTGTGGCCATAAATCAAATTTGGCTAAACTTTTCTAGTGTGGCTACAAAATGTCACATTTTTTTCCCTAAAGTGTGGCTAAAAGTTTTGAACGGATGTACAATAGTCATATGAATAAATAAAATGTGTAGCTAAAGGTAGGCTAGAAGGTTTGAAAATGTGATTAATGACCTTTAGCCACACATTTAATTGAAAGTGTGGCAGGGCAATTTTAAAAAAAAGTGTGGTTGTAGGCCTATTTTGGCGTAATGTTAATCATCGTGGCTATTATGGTTGCAATTTAGTCTCAAAATTTACCACTGATTAGCTACCATATATATATGCATTGCGCTTTAAGAAATAGACCTCTAAATTTGCTACTGCTAAGGTGGTCACAATTCAATAGGTTTGTTATTTTTTTTTATATGTAATATTATTTTTTAATTCTTTCTTATTACTTTTCTCACGAATTTACCACAAAAAATAAACGGTGTCAAAATGTGCAACCGATTAGTTACCTTATATTACAATACATATTTTGGTGTAAAAATCAGTTACTAAATTTGCTACCATTTTTCTACGTAACAACTTTTGGTGACAATAGCCCAGTTTCATCGTGGCTAATATGGTAGCAATTTAGTCTCTACTGATTAGCTACCATATATATATATATATATATGTGTGTGTGTGTGTGTGTGTGTGTGTGTGTGTATTACGCACGAATTTACCATCACAAATAAACGGTGTCAAAATTTGCAACCGATTAGTTACCATATCTTATAATACATATTTTGGTGTAAAATCGGTTGTTAAATTTGCTACCATTTTTTAGGTAGCAATTTTTTTGTCACAATAGCCCAGTTTTCTAGTAGTGATTTAAAGTTTTCACATTTTGAACAAGGACAACAAATTGATCGACTTCCTTTATTCACGCGATTTGCTTCGGCAGTCTTAATAAAACTTCTAACACCCACTGTATAAATTTCTGATAATCGTGAAGTTTTATACATCCAATTTTCACGATCCATCTGAAATATAATTTACATATATACACACATATCATACATATAAATATTCATAAATATATAAACATTTATGAACTAGAAGGCAATCAAGTTCAAAAATGTACAATAACTAGTATCTGACCCGTGGGCGTTGCCCCGCGACATGTAACCCGGTAAGAGTAAATATGGCAGCGAAAAAACGCCATCCACCGGACTCGAACCCACGACCACGTGGTTAAAAGCTAGGCAGTCTACCAACTGAGGTACAACGCTTTTCACGCAACTATGTAAGAAAAACAGTAACCGACATACGATCGTGCACAATGCATAAACTGTTGGTGCTAACATTCAAACCAAAGATCTTAGACATACGAAGACATTCGCGTACGACAAAGTTTTTGTAGAAAGAAATTTTAAGACAATGAAATTAGATTCCAACAGAATTAAATTAATATATATAATAGTTTTGATGAGGTTTAAAAAACCTACAACCCAACAAAGCAAAGTCGGCAAATGTTTTTCTTAAAAACCACCGAAACCCACCAATATTTAAACCCCAAAACCAATTAGCCCTTTCATTATTCTACACACACGCAGAGTTTTATCTATAAAGAGATATATGTCTGGAAAAAAAAAGAGGGCCAAGAAAGACAAAGAGGGAAGAGAAGCGGTGGAGCGCGGCACTACACCACGGCGCGTCTTCATTTTTTGGCGCATAAAATTACACCACAAATCAATGGTCACCGCCACCATCGTCTGCTTAACGTCAACAATGCAGGAACTATCCCTAAAACAAATACGCCTTTATGTCACCGTTTTAGAGCTACCTGACCAAGGTTTTCCGGTGACCTAAAGGATTGTCCTATTTCGAGACAGCGACCAATATCCAGCTGCATCGCCATCTCCAGCGATAGATGGGACAACCGTCTGGTTTACTCGTTCTCACGGCTAAAGATTGAAACCCAGTAGCCTTTAACGATCACTGTCATCTTTGGTTTGTACTGGTTTCTGTGGCAAAAGATGGAAACCCGGTTGCAGATTATACGCCATGGTGGTGTTAGTCGGTTGTAACATCGGTGCCGCAAAGGATTTTCTTGCCTTGCTTCTTCAACCGCTTTAAAACACTATTAGATGGCGGTGGAGGATGATGATAACAGTTCCTTTAAGAAGGCGGTAGATCTTGAGGCGGCGAGCGTCAGCAGCTACAGCTGAAGAACGGCCAAATCCGTCGGCACTGTGAATGAACAACAAACGATGGCAACTGGACGAAGGGCAGTCCGGTAATATTGGCGGTCATGAAGAGGGCTGTTTTGTAATTTCGTGGGTTCTGCACGTGGACTGGTAGAAGCAGACAACTGTAGCGACGAAAACGACGTTCGCTACAGTGTTTTCGTCGATGAAAAATGTTATATATATATAATTAGTAGGGAGGAGATTTTTTCCCAAGTACCGTATTTCGGTATGTAGTACCGAATTGTTGGATTTAAAGAGGTTTTTTTTGTAGTTTCCATAAAAAATCTTGGTTGATAAAATCCTCAATCATTATTCACAATTTAAACTATTTCTTATCAGCAATTCAAAAAACAAAACATATGTTAAAACTACTTGAACGTGTCCTTGTCACTTTTTAAAGCTTAGCATAAATGAAAACTTTATTATTGTAGGTAATGAAGGAAGAAGAAAATAAAATTTTGAAATATATCCGTTTGAGCATAAGATTTGGTTGTGGAAACCGCATCTCTTGGCACTGGTGCTTTTTCATGTAATGCATAAGATGCGGTTGTAAGTAAAACCGCATCTGTAGGTGCAACTCTTTTTCCAATATAATGTATAAGATGTGATTGTGTAAAGAACCGCATCTTTTAGTGTTGTTTTGTTTAAAATAAGTCTATAAGATGCGGTTGAAATGGTGAACCGCACCTTATAGCTTTTGCCATTTGCATCTTTTGATCATTTGTGTAAGATAAAAAATAAACGAAGATGAACACGCGAGATTTACGTGGTTCGGTCGGCTGACCTACGTCCACGGGCTGCAACCAGGATATTTTATTATTGCTTTCTGCCTCACTCGTGATAAGGATTACAAGTACAAGATGCCTATATTTATAATACAAGATTAGGGTTTAACCCTTGGGGAACAAGAAAACTAATTATGGGCTAACTAAAACAAATGGGCCGGACCCTTGTCTTTAATTAATCTGCCAATTAATTGTCTTCTAACCCAAGCCCAAATCAAGGCTCCACAAAACCAACAATCTCCCACTTGGAGGCTTGATAATCTTCAAACTGCCATCCGCTGTGAACACTTGTACCTCTTGTAATCTTCCTCGTTTTCCTGGTTGCAGCGGCCTTCTCATCAGTTAACCTGAAAGCCCGTTGAAGCTCCCCCGGGCTCCAACACATCAGTCATGGCTATGTCTGCTGCTGACCCATTCTCTGTCTCTACCGGCTCCCACTGACACGAACTGCCGGATCCTGAAACACCCTGAGAATAAACACTCTCCGAATAAAGCAGATAATCACCTGGAGAGACTTTGACAGCTGGAATACTGGTTCTCTTAACCCATTGTCATTTAGTAACTTTGACTGAAGCACAACTCATGCTCCCACTGCCACGAAAACCCTTGACTGGTAGTTCTGAACCTTTCCTAGCACGCCCAACCTGAATCTTACATGTGGCTCTGGGTTTATCATCTGCAAAACAAACCTTCTTCTGCCCACAAGACTCTGTGAAACCGACTTTGTTTCTGTTCTGAACTGGGACGGTCACTCCCTCAGACGGTAAACTGACCATGTAAAGCGAACCTCGCTTTCTTCCTCGAGCTATGACAAGATTTCCCTTGATAACTTTCCACTGCCCGTTCCCGAATTTAACCTCATGTCCCTGTTCATCCAACTGCCCCACTGAAATCAACTGTTTCTTTAAGCTTGGAATCACCCTGACATCATTCAAAGTCCATGAACCGGCTGAAGTTACTATATCCATATCACCCATGCCCGTAACATCAAGAACATCATTGTTCGCCAGTCTTACCTTACCAAAGTCACCTTTCTTCAAATTCCGCAATGCTTCAGTGCTGTGGATAGCATGAAATGAAGCACCAGAATCCATGACCCAGTAATCCACATAACTCTCTACACTACATATTAATGCGTCATCATCTGAGCAGTCTGATGCAGTGTTAACTTCTTTCTTCTCGTTTCGACATTGATTCCTAAAATGTCCAACCTCTTTGCAGTTCCAACAGGTTACATCACCTCGAGCCCTAGACTGACTCCTCATCCTGTTCTTGCTCCCACTACCTCTGTTATTCTTCCTTCCTCTGCCAACATTCAGTAATTCACTTGATGATCCACCTGAATTTCTTCGTCTAACATCTTCGCCCAGAATAAGATCCCGAATCCCTTCAAAAAGTGAACTTGCTGGCAGAACTTGTAATCGCTGTAACAGTCCCTGACCAGCTATCTGGCAATGATGATAACAGTAGTAAAGCCTGAACCTCATCCTCGAATTGGATGCCAACTGACCCAAGTCTTGACAAAATCGAGTTTAAGTTGTTGATGTGCCCTGTAACTGAACTTCTTTCTTTCATCTTCGTGTTCACCAGTTCACGTATCAGGAAAACCTTGTTAGCTGCCGAAGGCTTTTCATACATATTAGAAAGTGCATCCACAATCCCACGCGCTGTGGTTTCCTTCAGAATGTTGAACGCAACATCCTTCGTTAGCGACAATCTAATAACTGCCTTAGCCTTTTTATCCAAGGCCTCTCACTCGTTCTGCTTTAACTTCTCCGGTTTGTCACCCAATACCATGTCCAAATCCTTCTGAACCAGCAAATCCTCCACTTGCATTTTCCACCAACCAAAATCTTTTCCATCAAACTTCTCAATCTGAAGTTTACCACTCTTAGCCATTATCTCAAACTAAGTAATTTCCTGACTTTGGATCTTGGTAAAACAATCAGAAAAATAATCTTGGACAAACAAAACAAACAATAACGCCACAATAATCACACCCAAATTACTCGGCTAAACTGCCCGATAAATATGCCAACCAAGTTGCAATCCTAACTAAACCAATAACTAAGGCTTTATAAATAAATAAAAACAAACATGTATTCTTCCTTTTTTTTTCTTACTGATCACGAAAAAAAAGAACAATATTTAACTTCGTAGTTTGTTCACCTTTTTTTTGTCTTGGTTATTGCGGCACTCTAGGATGGGTACGTGACAAAGTAGCAAGAGTTTGTTTTTTGTTTCTTGGTATTAATTGCGGCACTCGAACGAAAAAGATTGATATTTATTTTACGGCCTTCTGCCAAAATACCAAACAACCCAATCGATCTATCTCTTGCGTTGTGTTTTACCTGTGTGTAACGAGCCGTAGCTCTGATACCAGTTGTTAGGATTCGATCTCTCGATCAACACACTAAACACAAACAAACTGCAAGAGATAAAAAATAAACGAAGATGAACACGCGAGATTTACGTGGTTCGGTCGGCTGACCTACGTCCACGGGCTGCAACCAGGATATTTTATTATTGCTTTCTGCCTCACTCGTGATAAGGATTACAAGTACAAGATGCCTATATTTATAATACAAGATTAGGGTTTAACCCTTGGGGAACACGAAAACTAATTATGGGCTAACTAAAACAAATGGGCCGGACCCTTGTCTTTAATTAATCTGCCAATTAATTGTCTTCTAACCCAAGCCCAAATCAAGGCTCCACAAAACCAACAATCGGTGCATGTACCCCTTTGTCTTTTTGGCTATCCACGCCACCGCTAATAATCTACATATAACTACTCTAAATTAGTTATATAACTAGTGTAATTATGTAACTATAACCTGATCCAACTCATGCACATAGTTACTTTAGAGCAATTATATAATTACTTTATACTAATTATATAACCAGGGATATTATGTAACTATATCCAGACCGAGCAAGCGTAATTATGCACGATCCAACTCTGACTCATAACTAGAATAATTACTTTAGAGTAATTATTATATGCCTATTGAAATTATGCAATGCTTCGTTTTTCAAGGAACAACCTAGCAAATGTAATTAAAACTAGTTTGTTGCCTAAGGCCGTGCATTGCAGCGGCGACACGACATAACCGAACATCCCAAGCTGTTGCTTGTGAAGTATGGAAGGTTGCATTTCCTTTACTCCTTTTCAATCACCTTAAACAAATTTGAAGTAAAATTTCACATAAACTATGATTGCTAAATCAAGAAATTTCAAGTAAAACAAATTGATTTTAAGGAGGGTGAAAACCAAAACTTTGCCAACATAAAGTACCCAGAACATAGCTGGTAGTCAAACAATATTGTTGTGAGGTGTCTATAATCCCTTCAAGGTTAATAATTTCCATAGCCTTAGCTGCTGAAGCCATCACTCCACCTACTACTACTACTACTACTACTACTACTACTACTACTACTACTACTACTACTACTACAACAACCACTAACGACACCGTTGAAAACGGTAGAAAGAAGAGACCAAATGGGCATGAGGTATATCAACTAAGTAAACCACCACTTCCATATTATAGGAGTTTCAAACGCCACCAACAATGTTTTTCAAAGTTGTCAAACGCCATCATCTTTTTTCTTCTTCATATACCATGTACAATAACACCCTTTGTACCCCGATTTTTTTGCTTTGTATGGAAAAGAATAGAACAACATAGAAAAATATATATTTTTAGGAATTTTGCATGTTGTATATATCTTCTTTTTTTTGTATGTGTATTGCCATATATGTAAAAGGATTGTGTGGTGTATAGCTATATATGTAAAAGACTTGCATTTAGATGACATATATAAATTCACGAGTTCATGAAGGTTGTATAATCAAATAACGACATTCTTGAAGATTGCATACTCAATCAGCGACCTTGGTGAAGATTGTTGATTGAAACAATGAATATCATGAAGATATCGGACTCGATCAACAAACTAGTGAAGATGGTGGAGTGAATCAACGACCTTGATTGAAGATTGCTGATTGAATCAGCGAACTACCCATTTTTATAATTTTTCTGCATGAAACACTTATAAGAGCTCTTTCATTTTCAAAAAAAAAATCGTTTCTTTGGTTTAAAAACAAGTTTAAGTACATAAACTTTCTTTAGAAGGAGTGGTGCAAATACCTTTTGTATATGGTTTGACATGGTTTTGGTGGTCCTTGCCGAGTTTCTAAATGAAAATTAGCGTTAAAAAGAAATAAAAATCTCAAAATACTTGACGTGTATACATGATGTATGAAATCCAATTTTGATATAAAGAATCCCAAACACTCCTTAATACATAAGGGATATGTTCATCCAAAATTTTATGATCAGGTTACACATTTATCTCGGAAGAGTAGTAGAATAATTGTACTTTATAATATATTGTTACACACCTCGCAATAAAATTTTAATGGGGCATGTTACACCCACACTAGAGACCGCCTAATATTTTTGAATGCGTGTAAAAAAAAATAGTGGTTTTGCTTTCTACCTTCTAAGTCTCAATCACAAATTCGCAAGCACAATATCAAAATTCAAAGATTCAAAGTATCAAGTAGAAATTTAGGGTAAATAGTCATTGAGCAAATAAATATATATAGAGAGATTAGCATAGAACAAGGTTGTTAACCAACCTTGTTTATCCTTGCGACATCATTAATTTCCCCTAATTCTGCCTCTAATTTATCCCCCATCGGTGACGTCATTGCGCAGAATGAGTGTGGGTAGCGCTACACTTAGTGACGGTGACGATGGCGCCCTAACTTTGAAAGCCCATAGGGCCGACCTGATTCACACCCTTTGCTTTCTAATCCCACACCATTTTTCAAATGGTCATTTGAGGTTGCATCAAATGTTCGTCCAACACTCAGGGCATGCTAGCTCCTACCCCTATCTTTAAACAACCTTTCACAAGTTATGACTTGTGTTATAACCCCATCTGTATCTAAACGGCCGTTTAAGGATTCATCAAACCGAGGTGTGGGTTTGGTAGTAGCATGACCCAATAAAGTATGTTCAACAAAAATGAGATGGCAAATTCCAATCCAAGTCATCTAAATTGCGATAAAAGTTGAATATTCAATTGCATACTTTTATCACCAGGCTTATCCCCTTCATCTTCTTGCTTAATACATGCCACTAATAATTGCCATGTAATTTGAATATTCAAATGCATAATTTTCTCTGTTGACTTCTCCTCTCATTTTTTGGACTTTCATTTATCAGTCAAATTTGGAATAGACCGGTAACTTATCATACACATGCCCATAAAGACCAATTCCTTCACTAGATATTGTCAAACTCACTTTTAAACGGCCATTTTAAGATCTTGCTATCACCACCACCACCACCACCGTGATCTGCCGTCACCATGGAATTAACACATGTCCACACCCTCAACATAAGAGGCGTCTTGTCGGTGTCAAAGCGAATAATCTTAGCTAAATATTGGCACTTCATATCTTTTTCTCTGTTCTTTCTTCCTCTTTCTTTCACTCTCATCATCAGCCCCACCCTTATCCACCGTCTCTCCTACCAACCCTTCACCTACAATCATCTAATCGCTTATCTCGTCTACACCATAATTGTCTTCGTCCTCGCCCTATGCGCCACTGGCACAATCACCTACAGCACACACCATGCTTTCTTCGGCGAGCCCATCACCTTCCTTGACTCCCTAAAGTCCCTAACCTTCTCCTTCTTCCCACTCGCTTTCACCGCGATCATAGCTTATGTTCTCATAGTTTTGATCTCCATAACCTTCCTCATGTTGGTTTCAACAGCTCTTATGTTGGTACAAAGCCTAGTGTTTGTTATAGACTATAATTCAGTTTACTTCTTATGGTTTTCTGCCATCATGGGCGCTATTCTAATCGCGATTGTTATATATTTCTACGTGGAATGGTCATTGGCTTTTGTGGTGGTTATGGTCGAATCAAAATGGGGATTTTCGGCTTTGATGAGGAGCGCGTATTTGGTTAAGGGGATGCGATCGGTTTCATTGTTGGTGATGTTGTATTTTGGGCTTTGTGGTGCGGTATTTGTGTTGATTTTTTCTACGAGTTTCTATAAGGGCTGGCCATTCAGTATGCTAGTGTTTAATACAATGGTTGGTTCGTTCTTTTTATTGACGTGTTTGCTTCGGCTTACTGCGGGGAACACTGTGTTGTATAATTACTGTAAGGCTTTGCATGGTGAACTGGAACTTGAGGTTGGTGATGGATTTGTTCACGAGTACATGAATTTGCCTTCCGGTGACGGATGGTGAGAAGGTTACTCAAGTTACAATTGTTGTCGCACGTTGATATGATCAAAATAATATATATGTATTGCGGTTTCTTTAGCAATTAGCATAAGTAATGTAAATTAGTTTCTTGTCATACGCATTTATTCAATTATAAAATCTTGTAATTTGTGTAACAGGTTTTTGAAGAGTGTTTTAAATTTATTATATATTTTTGGGTCCGGTTATTTAGACAACTAGGGTTTTTATTTGCACAACCCCTCCACGGGTCGTCGAGGCCTGGACAGCCCGTGGAGGGCCAAAAAGGCAAAAGGACGGGTCGTCCAGGCCCAGACGGCCCGTATAAAGGCAAAAGGACGGGTCGTCCAGGCCCAGACGGCCCGTCTAAAGGTTTAAATCCAATCCAATCATTGGTAATCATTGGCAATGATTAGGTGATGATTATTTGGTTTTTTTATAAGTGTAGTGTGGATGTTTAAAATGGGTTTGAATGTTTGGTTTTTATAGATGTTTGGTTTTTTATAAATGTTTGGTTTTTTATAAATGTTTTTTTTTTATTTGTATAATATGATCTTTTTTATATAATTGTGTATATGAATATGAACGAATGTCGTTTATGTTGCCGAACTAAACAAAACCAAAATACGAACAATAAAGCATAAATAAGCATAAATATTCCAAAAATTTACATAAACTATGAGTTCAATAAACATCTATAAAAACCAAACATTCAAAACGAACAATAAAGCATAAATAAGCATAAATATTCCAAAAATTTACATAAACTATGAGTTCAAAATGTACAACCAAAGAAATATAACCCACCCGTCTAACCCGACCCACCCGGCTGATCCGACCCACCCGGCTGACTGGTGGACGCCCCACCATGCTGACTGTTAGACGCCCAATCCGGAAGTGGACGCGGCTCCAAACCAGCTTCTCGTCGTCTCTCATTCTCGCTCTCTAACAGCCACCGCATGTCACCCCGCATCGACCCCAACTGATCCAGGATCTGCTGAAGTACCTGGGTCGTGCTATCATGCAACCTGACAGCATGATAAACGCGGGCAGGACGCTGTAGCTCATCAACGGGGGGGTCTGGCATCTCTACATCCACCGGTGGGTCGCCGTCGGCAACGTGTGGCATCTGGACCTCAGGGGCAATCGGCCCATCGAGATGTCTGAGCGGCTCTGGCACAAAATGCTCGCCACGGTCGCCAGGAGGTCCGAAAGCACGCTGGTAATAAGCGTGTGGGTTGCTGCGAGGGACCCGTGCTGCCACCTTCATCTGCGTCATAGTCCTAATATTTAACGGCCTGAAATGCAAAACAACAATAATAATATTAAATAATAATATATAAAATTAAATAATAATAAATAATAATAATAATAATATTAAATTATAATATATAATAATAATAATCTTACCTGGCCATCATCGGACGAGGTAAGTTGTTCTCCTCAGCATGCGTCCACAATTCGCCCGGGCAAAGACGCAACGCGATGGCGGTGACGATCCCACCAATCGGAATCTCCCCCGCCGGGTGCCTATGAGGGTAGGTCGCGATGTACTCGGCAAAGCACCTGTGTAGCGCAACCGGCCTACCCCTCAAGATGCAGTAGAGGTAGAAAAGGTCAATCTGCTGGACCCTCTCGTTACAGTTACACCGTCCGGCAATCGACCAGCTAACCAAACGGTGTATGTAACGGATCAGAGGGTCCCGGATGTTGCTGGACCTATCCATCCTGCACAGAATAATAATAACATTATAAAAATTTCGGCAGAGTTTCCTCTGTTTTTGTACGAACCAGACAACACAAGTCGTCTACAAAAATCCAAAAACAAACAACCTAAACTAACTAAATAACAATAGTAATTAACTAAGCGAACTAAATAACAGTAATAATAACGAACTGAACTAAATGGAAACAATAACAATAATAATACCTCTCGCCGTCCTCCCCATACGCTCGACCACCGATAGTGGGCCACCAGGCCATCAGCATGTCGTCTGGCAAGGTCGTCAAGGCCGTGGTGTACATATCCTGGACAAGCTCCTCCTCTCTGTACCAGCAGCAAGTAGTAGCCCACTGGTCCATCGTATATGCGTAGAGCTGTCCGAATAATCGGAACTGTACCTCAGGCTCAGGCTCGCCGTCAGGACCTA
Organism: Ambrosia trifida; assembly: GCA_028751855.1. Lineage (NCBI taxonomy): Eukaryota > Viridiplantae > Streptophyta > Magnoliopsida > Asterales > Asteraceae > Ambrosia > Ambrosia trifida. Next base: position 35,626,503 of record CM054123.1, on the reverse strand, counting down.
CTGGAGGCTCAACACCTGCTGGATGCGGCGCGTAGCGGAATGTCGAGATGAACTCGATCGTCAGTGGCCGATACGACTCATAGTCGAGGTCAGCTAACATCCGCCCCCAAGGGCTGTCGTCTGGGATCCACTCCTCAAACCTCTCCGCTCCACCGATCGCGCGTAATGCGGACCAGTCAACACTGCGCGATCCGTGTATCGGACGCAGCTCCATCTGACCCCAGCGCGCGATCTCGTAGTCGTCGTTATCGTGCCTGTAGGGCCAATCTCTCAAGTCGCCACCTGCAAGAGGATTCCCGTCCGCAGGCTGGTTACGCCGTCTTCGGTTGTTTCTGTTTGCCATATCTGCAAAACAAAAACAAAACATTAAATTTAGAAGATTGTAAACGTAACATTAGGCAGCAGGGAAAAAAACAAAGCGATGTGTCCGAGTTGTACCGAACCTACTTTCATAATAGTCTTTAACCTATTGTTTCGGATCCATTTGACATGTTTGGTCAGCATACTAAAAATATTTACAGACATTTACAAACAGAAATCAAAACCTAAAAAATCCTACAAAAACAATCAATGCATCATCATCATACAATAATCCCCAATCAACACCTAACAAAATCAATGCATATTCGATGGACAATAAAATGAGGGAAAAAAACGTATCGAGTTCATAGATTCAACCCACCCTCACCACCCTCACAGCCACCACAACCCACCCTCACCGCCACATCCACCACACTGCCACCCACCCCTACCACCCTCACAGCCACCACAACCCACCCTCACCACCACAGCCACCACACTGCCACCCACCCCTACCACCCTCACAGCCACCACAACCCACCCTCACCACTGCCCACCACCACAACCAACCTACCACCACCACAACCAACCTACCACCCACCACAGATTCACAATTCTTCAAAACAAAGCAGATTATAATATTATATTAATATAATCAACCAACAAAACTTTATCTACACCTTAAACCTAAAACCTCAATTTCAAAATTGATACATTACAGACATTGATTTCACAGTGAAAGAGTGGATACCTTACGAGTAATAGCGAAGAATCGAAAGATTAAATTTGATGAAGAGAGACGAGAGAGGGCAGAGAGACGAGAGAGGCAGAGAGACGAGAGAGGCAGAGAGACGAGAGAGGGCAGAGAGACGATGGTAGTTGTGGTGGGTGGCAGACGGTGGTGGGGGGTGGATGGTGGTTGTGGTGGGTGTTAGAGAGAGAGAGGGAGAAGAGGTGGTGGGTGGTGGTGGAGGTGGGGTGGTGCTGGTTTGAGAGAGACGAGAGAGAGAGGGAAAGTGAAAAGTGAAAAAAATTGAAACTGTCTGGTGGTTTTGGGGGTTTTTTGTGTTTCACAACGGGCCGTCCAGGCCTCGACGGTCCGTTGTTTTTTAATTTTTTTTTAATTTAATAATAGAGGAAGCTTCCCTTGGAAGCTTTGTATTTGAGACGGGCCGTCTAGGCCTGGACGGACCGTCTTGATAGATAGAGGACGGGTCGTCCAGCCTCAACGAGACAATAATTTTGGGTTTCACAACGGGCCGTCCCGGCCTAGACGGTCCGTTGTGGTCCACTAGTGACAGCCCATCTAGGCCTGGACGGGCCGTCTTTGGCCAATTTTTTGCCTTGGACGGCCCATTAAGGCCTGGACGACCATAATTTTTTTTTTTTAAATTTTTAGTGTATTTTGTATATTTTAAGCTTGGTATTTGTAGTTTTTATAAAAAAAAAAGGGAGTATATTTTTATAATAAGTATAAATGAACACATACAACAAATTTTTCCGTTCGTCCGGTCCGGTAACATACGATAAGCTAAGTTAAGTCGAAGTATTGAGGTGATCGAACATCAACCCTTTGTATACGGTCGTCATATGCTGTCTCCCACTCACTTGCCTCTTCATATCGCCACTTACGCCATGACGGATTCAGTTTTGGCATTGGGGCGCCTTCTGCCAACTCAATCTTGATGAAATGATTTTTGTTAACAAAAGCAAACGATACGAACGCATGTTCTTCAACGCTGTGTGGACCATCGAACATAGGGAAGTACGTCTCACTTTGATCATACGGAGAGAGAAATTGAACAACCACCTTAAATTTCTGAGCAATCAGTAATCCTGAGGCGGGCATCTCCATCCATTGGTCGTGCGTTGCTGGTCCCACTCCAATGTGATCGAATGAGTTGGAGACTCTGTCGTAAGTATCGTAATCTACTTCGTTTAAAATTAGCCTCCACCGGTCTTCATTCTCGACGATCTCCTCCTTAAGCTGTTTGCAGATGAAGTACCACATATCCTGTTGCCACCCTAAGCACACAGCTACGGATCGAAAGCCACAGTGACCGTCTCCATGGACATCCCGAATGTCTGTAATGTATCTATGATATGCAGGTGGAAGCCATTTCTTAAACCTTTCGATCTCCAGTTTGTACCTGTACCCATCAAAAAGTGAGATTTAATATGTGTATAAATATGTATGCATGTGTGAATTTATATATTAGTAGTTTGTACCTATCCCTTTCCAACAGTGGAAAATCTTCATCGTAAACAATCGGTTTGTCCCTTGATTGTTTACCTCTTCTAGAAGGCTTTTTGCCCTACGTGCAAAAAATTATATAACAACAACAACAACAACAACAACAACAACAACAACAATAATAGTAATAATAATAATAATAATAATAATAATAATACGAACCGCAGCCTTATCTTCCTTTTTTTCCTTTTCACTTGTTGTTGGCCGACCCCGAGTATCGGTTTGTACCTCAGGAGGTTTATGTTTAGTCATAATCGGATTCAACACCTCCTTCATCTTCTGCAACATGCTTTTTTTCACTTGCACCGGTTGCGACCTTAGTTGCTCAGCGAATGCATTCATTTGGTGCTGAAAGTCAAACTCGGGATTCTCAGCTACTTCTGGCATAAAGTCAAGTCGTGTCCAGAAGACGTCGATATCAGCCAGTGACACTCGTGTATCTGATATATATATTCAATCACAACAACAACAAATCAATAATTTTATAAAAATTTGGCAGAGTTTCCTCTGTTTTTGTACGAACCAGACAACACAAGTCGTCTACAAAACGCTTCAAACATTTATAAATTTGACTATTATATCCTAAGAAAAATAATAAGTCTAAAAAATGATGTTACCTTTCGTATCATACAATTGCAATTGACAGGAACATGGCAATCCATAAGTCTTCTTGAGTCGGTGTTCACAAGACCTCTTTTGTTCCATATAATAATTTATCTTGTTGACCCCTCCGAGCATCAAATTAAGCGCTAGATGGGAAACCCTACCGATTACGTCTTGAAACAACGGTAGATCATGTTTCCACATTCTTGTTGATCGGCTTTGTTCGAAGGAGTGCTTTATCGCTACGCGCCGTGATTCCATAACTTTGTCTATTTCCATCACAAGCGCGTGGAGCGAGCTGTTCGGGCCTTTTATGTACCTCTTAATCAGAGCATGCTGACTCTCGACCCTGTTGGTCGTAGTCTGACCGAACGTAAGGTTTTCATTTGCCCATGCTTCCACAAACATTTCTTTATAATCTCGGAGCCAAACTGACTCCATGTAGTCATAAACCTCTGTAAAAAACAGAATAGTGATGTCAATACAGAAAATATGTACGCTTGTAAAGCAAAATAAAAAATAAAATATATACCCGTTCGATCCTGCCCCCAAAGTCGTCTGTAGAGCGCTTCAAGATTGAATTCGTAAGCCTCTTTGTCAGGAGATTTACACAGTCGACCAAAATACTGCAAAAATATTTCCCATTCTTCTTTTGGAAATCCTGCTTTATGATATTTTGCAATATTTCGTTGAATATGATACCTGCAAAACAACAATAATAATAATAATAATAATAATAATAATAATAATAATAATAATAATAATAATAATATTTCGTTGAATATGACACCTGCAAAGCAATTTCGTAGCATCCGGGAAAACTGTAGCACATGCACTCATCAGAGCCAGATCTCTATCTGTAACAATTACACGTGGCTCCATACTCCCCTCCAGCAAATCTTTGAGCCTCTCAAGCACCCATGTGTAGTTACTCGTTTTCTCTTTAACGATAAATGCATGGGCGATACAAAACGACTGGTTTGTCGACGTCATACCCACAATTTGAACAAACGGGATTCTGTACTCGTTCGTTTTGTAGGTGGCGTCGATCAGCATCACATGTGGGAAGGCACGCCAGAGATTGTACGAGACCCGGTGTGAAAAGAAAATATTCTCAACAGCATCTGTCTCTGGATTCTGCTTGGTGAAATAAGTAAATTTCTTTTCAACCAGGATACTCTCGAGTATCTGCATAACAATAATAATAACAATATTTAATATTTAACAACAACAAAATTAATAATAGTCTATGACAATAATAGTAATTAATAATAATACCTGCATTGGGGTTTTATCGCCGTAAATTCTATGTTTAATCTTGCTCACTGTATTGTGTATGTCTCTTAGAATACATTTATTATTCGGGTTTTGTGCTCTGATGGCCAAATGTATGTTTGCCGGTTCCAGGCCTTGAAAATAAAGCGTTTCCACCATTTCTTCTTCTTGTGGTGTCAGCCGCCTAGCAAAAGCGTGACCCTCAACATGTATAAAAGGGTCGTGGTTATGATTCGCGTGTTTAACCTCCAACTTCCAACCCTCTTTGCGTAGCCTCCCTATTAACATAAATGGACAGTTAATCTTTTTGCTACCCGTAGACCTTACTGTGGCTGTAGTATGGTATTCGCCAGCACGGTCGCATCTCAGGTCTATCCTAATTTTTCTTGCATTATTTCCACTGCCTTTTGAAACAGAACGTCCTGTCACTAGGACGTAACCGCTAGCAAGGGCTCTATCGTAAGCCCATTGTTTCATCTCTTCAACAGACCCGAATACCTGAAAATTTATACAACAGTCTAGTCTAAATTCATACTAGTCTAAATACCTGAAAATATATACTACTGTAAAGATATACTAGTGTAAATAAATAAACGCACCTGCTCGGTTTCATACGAAACATCCGGGTTAGGTTCAACTTTTATGTTAGCATCTTCCTGGTTGTCATCATTAGCACGATTCCCGCGCGAATGGTAACTCCCGTACGTGTACTGCGGGTAGCTTGGTGGCACGAAAAATGACTCCTGTTCCTCTACATATTCCTCGTTGAGATCGGGCAGCATGTTCCCGTCATTACCACGAACCCCGGATTTAACCTCCTCTTCACCAACTTGAACCTCGGGTTCATACCCTACGCTTTCAGAGACGTAAGACTCGTTCTCAGACAGGTCAACGGTTGAAAAGCTTTGTAAATATGTCATCGTGAGACCGGGAAGTCGAAATGGGTCGAGGGTTTTGGTGGTGGTGATGTTTTAAGGTTTGGTTCAAATGGGGAAGAAGCTGATCGTGTAATGGTTAAATCAGGAAATCTCAACGGGCCGTCGAGGCCTAGATGGGCCGTCTAGGGATTAAATGCCCTAACCTAACACATTTCAACGGGCCGTCGGGGCCTGGACGGCCCGTTCTTATGCACCTTTTTCAGACTTTTCAGTCTGAACTGCCTGCTTTTGCAGGAGTTCAGACTGATAACCTCGTACCTCGTACTTCTACGGGCCGTCTGGGCCTCGACGGCCCGTCGGTTTTGTCTTTTCTGTAAACAAACGGCCCATCAAGGCCTGGACGCCCCGTCCTGAAACCCTAATTTTTCTTAACGGCCCATCTAGGCCTCGACGACCCGTCCTAAGGTTGTTTAGGGTTTTTTGTTGGTTGTGTAAATAGTATCACCCATATTTTTTTAGGTGATGAATGATAGGGTTCAAAATTAACCATATATGTTAAATAATCAACAAATTAATTGTGACTAAAGATCATCCAATGTGTTCCACACAGTAAAATGAGGAGGTTTATTTACTCTAACGCAGTGTGCTATCGGGATGCTAACAAAATCTGATCCTAGCTAATGAAAAACAGAAACAAAAGTTTAAGAAAAACCCAAATTGGAAAAAAATAGTATCATATATGAATTTGTTTCAAACATTACAATCGCCTTTTATTTATAGAATATTTTAATAATTATATAAATTTCGGTCAAGTAATTGAAACATTGACTAGATTATTAATATAAAACATAAAAAAACATTTGTTGTTGCACGTTGATATGATCAAGGTAATAATATATATGTAATATTGCCGTTTCTAATTTAGCATAAATAATGTAAATTAGTTTCTTGTATGCATTTATGCAATTCTTGTAATTTGTGTAACAGGTTTGCGAAGAGTGTTTTAAATTTAGAATTTCATCTTCTATCCTGATCTAAGTTTGTCTCAAACTATAGTAATTAAATCATAAAGATTAAAACTAACAATATTTTAGATGGGGCTTTGTACCACCGAGATGATGACGAGATTCATGGGATGGCGATGGTTCGATTATGTCATGAAGATGATGTTCATGGGTTGAGTAACTTAAAAAGGGTTGATTACACGAAGAAGATGAGTTACTAAAATGATTTTTTTAAAGTACAAGGATAGAATTTGATAACTTTTAAACTATTTTGTTAGAAGGGAGTGTAATTATTAAAAAAAGGGAGTGCATTTAGCCAACCCCTAAATTTATTATAAATTTTTTAAGTTAATGAATGACAAAATTAAGTTCCATATATGTTGAGTAATCAACAAATTATTTGCAACTAAAGATCATTCAATGTGTATCACACACTAAAATGAGGAGGTTGATTTACTCTAACGTAGTGTGTCATCGGGATACTAACAAAATCTGATCCTAGCTAATGGAAAAAAGAAGCGTAAAAGTTTAAGAAAAACCCAAATTGGAAAAAAATATGAATTTGTTTCAAACATTACAATCGCCATTTATTTATAGAATATTTTAATAATTATATAAATTTCGGTCAAGTAATTGAAACATTGACTAGATTATTAAAAACATAAAAAAACATTAATTTTGGCCAACATTAATACAAATAAATAATAAAAACAATATAGTTATATATTAAGAAGTCTTATGATGATTAATTATTTTGTAAGTTATGAATTGTTTTTTTTTTATTTACTTTTTTCGTTTCCCGTCATTAAGGGCAAATCACACACTTTCACTTTTTAGCCTGGCACCAGAGGCGACTCAAAGGTTTTTGAGCCCTAAATCAAACTCTAAAAATGACATTTTCTAAATTTTATTTAGAAGACGACTATAGTAAGCTACAAAGTTTATACTCATATTCATGACCTGAGGTTTGGCACCTCTAAATTAGTAGTTTAATACCGTTGAAATGTCATATGGTTTTGTCAATCTTAATATTCAATTTTAATATCCAATATGTATTTTTACAAAGTCTTTTATATCTTGCATAAGTATTTTTTAGGTTATGGATATTGGGCTGGTCTGCTGTTCCTTATACTGGGCTATTGGAGAGTTGTTGTCGGGCTTGCAAAATGGACCTGGATACTTGTTTTATTAGCTTGGATCACACTTGGCCCACCTGGTGTTATAATATAATAAAGTTTGTTTTCTCTAAACGGTCAAGATCAATTATGTTATGCATCAAGGTTCCAAAATAAGCTTCACACGGATCATGGTTTGGAGATATAAATACCTACTCTCTCTTATCGATGAGCAGTTTTGATCAGTCTCTTTGTTATTTTGTCTAGTTTTCTCTCATCTTAAGATCTAGGGTTTGTGAGGGTATTATCAGATTCATCTCGAATCTGAAATTGTTGTTACCTAGTTACAATCTAGGTAACATTAGTGTTGAGAGTTTGTATAGAGATTTGTTGAGTGATCTTTGTAATGAGTTTGTCTGTCTATTTTCTGGGTGTAAACATTTGGTTTGGGATTCTTTGAATACTAAGATATTTATGTTTCTGGTATCATGTATATTTTGACATGGTATTAGAGCTCTAGGGTTTAGATTAAGTCCTGATACCGGTTGATTGGGGGGTTTTTTCAATTTGTGTTGCTATTTTGGGTTTTGACTTCCACTGATCTTCTTGGTTCAAGAACGATTGATTGTGAATCGTTTGGTTTTGGTCAGATCCAGTGTGGATCTGATTTTGTTGGTGATTGTTGCTGATAGCTGGATTGGAGGTTATTCTTTAGCTTCAATTGCCTCACAATCTGTGTAACCCCAAGTGAAGGTTATATGGTTTTGAGTTTGGCGAACCCTAACTTGGGCTATTCTCGGTGAGATCTTTCCCTTTTACTGCTTTTAATAGAGTTTGTCCTAAGGAGTCGATTGTATAGGGTTTGTGTCCTGTTTAGCTTTAGGATTGGTCTAAGTCATAGGAGGATCCCTCATGAGGACCTGCGTCGGCACCCTTGAGTGACGAACCGATGATCTGGATCACCAGCGAGGCTTCGCTTGTGTGTCTATCTTTGATTTGTTTTTTATCTTGAATGCGTTGTTTATTTGACTGTTGGATCTTTGTGTGTTACTTGAAGTTGTTTTTACTCTGCTATCTTGGTTGATTTATCTGTCTGTGATACTGTATCTGTTGTGATATTGTGTCATGGCTGATGGTGAGGAACCCAATGTTGCAGGCCCAAATGTTGGAGGACCAATGATTGGTGCTCCAAACATTGGTGGTATAAACAATGATGGGCCTGACTTAGGTGGTGGTGGTAGTAATGATGATGTTATTGTAAATGAAACATTGATTAGTAAACTTGATGTTAGTAATCCTTTATATTTGCATGCATCTGATTCTAGTAATCTTACTATTACTTCAATAAAACTAAAAGGATTTGAAAACTATGTTGTGTGGTCAAATAGTTTAACCCTTGCTCTTCAAGTTAAAAATAAATGGGGATTTATAGATAAAACATGTATAAAATCCGAAACAGATCATGTTCTTGCTAGGTAGTGGGATAAATGTAATTCTATAGTCTTGACATGGATTCTTAATTCAATCAGTGAAGACTTGTATATGGGTCATGTGTTTTCTAGATTTGCTAGTTATGTTTTGTCTGAATTAAAAGAAACATATGATAAGGTTGATGGGTCTGTTGTGTTTGATCTATATCAGAAAATTAATTCGTTTAATCAGAATGATATGCCTGTATCTAAATATTATCATAAGCTGAACATTATTATGTGGAAACAATTAGATCAAATTTTATAATTACTTACCTGTACTTGTAATGCTGCTAGAGAGTTAAATATTTTTAGTAGTATGATCAAGCTTATGCAGTTTCTTATGGGATTAGACAATGTGTAGCAAAGTGTAAGGACTAGTTTGTTGATTAAAGATACTTTACCAAGTGTAAAAGAAGCTTTTGCTATAGTTTCTAAGAAGGAATCCCATAGAAATTCTAACAATATTGCTAAAAAAGGTCAAACAATGGGTTTTGTTTCTATGTCTAATCAAACTGTTGAACTTTTAAAAAGAATAATTAAGAACTATAACCCTAGTCTTAAATGTACACATTGTGATAAGGTTGGGCATTCAATTGACAAATGTTTTGATTTAATTGGATACCTACCTTGGGCTATGCCTAGGGGGTATAAGGGAAGAAGATGATTGTTAATAATGTTTGTTCTGAAAAATCTGATGTTCCTATAACTACTTTGACTAGTGATCAGTTGTCTAAATTGTTAAGCTTACTTTCAGACAAGACTGTTGATCCTCCTTAAAGTTATAAGGTTTCAGGTAGTTTGTTTTCTCCTTTTTATGCTAATTTATGCGCTAAACCTATATTATGTTTTAATGTGGGGGTAATAGAATTAACGTAGCATGGATAATAGATTCAGGGGCTAACCAGAACATGGTTACAAGTGAACATGATTTGACTAATTACATTGATGTTTCTGATCTAAACATTCAAGTTAAACATCCAAATGGAACTAATGCATTAGTTATTAAAATTGGATCTTTAAAACTAAATGACAAGGTGACTCTACATGATGTCTTTTTGTGCCTGATTATTGTGTAAATCTTATTTCAGTACATAAGTTAGTTAAAGACAATCACTTGTATGTTGGATTTGATAAAAATAATTGTTACATTCAGGACTTGTTAACAAAGAAAGTTCTGGTGACTGGTACCAACTTAAGGGACTATACTTCTATGGTGGATCTTTTGTTAGTAACAAGGTAGGTATCACTAACAAGGAATATAAGTTTTGGCATGGTAGACTTAGACATCCTTCTAATATAGTTTTACAGAAACTTGAGGATGTCTTAGGTGTTAAAATGAAAAAAAGGAAGACTTACCTTGTGATGTGTGTCACAAGGCTAAGCAACATAGGGAACCATTTTCCCTAAGTGATCATAAGACCCCTAGCTTAGGTGATCTGATTCATCTAGATGTTTGGGGGCCTTATAGGGTTCAAAGTAGGGAAGGTTTTAATTATTTTCTCATAATTGTTGATGACTATTATGGAGCTGTTTGGTTATGTTGATGAAAACTAAAAGTGAAGTATTTGAACATGTTCAAGATTTTGTTAACATTTTAAAAACTCAGTTTTCTAAAAGTGTTAAATGTTTTAGAAGTGATAATAGGTTTGAATTTGTAAACAATGAAATGACTAATTATTATAGGTCATTAGGTATTATTCATCAAACTACTTGTGGTTATACCCCACAGCAGAATGGTATAGTTAAGAGGAAACATAAGCATTTTTTAAATGTGATTAGGTTAGTGTTATTTTAGAGTAGCCTGCTAGTTAGGTTCTGGAATGAATGTGTGTTAACTGCTTCCTATCTTATTAATAGGACCCCATCATCTGTGCTGAATGGAAGAACACCCTATGAACTCTTTTATGGTTTAAAACCCTTCCTAGGTCATTTAAAACTGTTTGAATGTTTATGTTTTGCAACTATTCTAAATGAGTCTGATAAACTGAATGAAAAGGCTGAAAAATGTGTTTTTATTGGTTACTCAAATGAGAAAAAGGGTTATAAAGTCTATAGTTTTGAAATAAAAACCATCTCTTATTTAAGAGATGTGAAGTTTTATGAAACCATTTTTCCATTTAAGGATAAAAGTGTTTATGAAAAATTTAATGATAACACATTTCAAGAATTAGCCTCATTAAACTTTTATAATTTCTTTGAAAATGAAACATCAATTTAGAATGAAGAGCCCAATGATGAGGGAAGGGGTTTAGGTAAGAATGAGGTAAAGACACATGGGTCTCAGCAGTCTCTTACTGATCATCAGAACTTGGATGAACCTTCGAGTTCTCGGTTTAATGATGATAACACTAAAGGTGACAGTGCTGAGCATGTGACACCTAGTGAAAATAAAACCAGTGGTTCTGAGGGCAATGACCAAAACACTCAAACCATAAGGAGAAGTACTAGGAGTTCTGTTCTTCCTATGAAGCTTGATGACTTTGTAGTTGAGGGTAAGGTCAAGTTTGGTATAGAAAAAATTGTTAACTATGCAAACTTAACTTGTGATAATAGAGTCTTTGCTAGTGTTCTTAATAAAAGTCAAGAACCTAGAAATTATAGAGAGGCTTCTAATGATCCTAATTGGGTAAAGGCTATGCATGAAAAAATAGAAGGTTTGAATAGAAACAATACATGGACACTTATAGACTTACTTAAAGGTAGGAGTCTTGTTAGCTGTAAATGGATATACAAAATTAAATACAAGTCTAGTAGTGAAATTGATAGGTTCAAAGCTAGACTTGTAGCAAAAGGGTATAGTTAAAAGCAAGGCATAGATTTTGATGAAACCTTTTCGCCTGTTGTGAAATTTGTTACAATTAAGTGTGTCATGTCTATTGCTGTTCAGAATAGTTGGAAATTGTTTCAACTGGATGTAAATAATGTTTTTTTTTTGTATGGTGATTTACATAGGGATGTCTATATGACATTACCAGAAGGATATTATTCTGAAAATAAAACAAAGGTTTGTAAATTAAATAAATCACTATATGGTCATAAGCAAGCTCCTAGAATGTGGAATGAAAAGCTTGTTAGTATTCTATGTGATTTAGGTTTTGTCCAAAGTAAGTGTGATTACTCACTGTTTGTTAAAGTTTTTGATTGTGTCACTGTGTTTTTACTTGTGTATGTGGGTGATATTGTTCTAACTGGTAATTGTGCCAACAAACTTAATAATGTTAAAACATGTTTAAGAGACAAATTCCTTATAAAGGATTTAGGTGAACTTAAATATTTTTTGGGAATTGAAGTTGTGTCTCATGATGACACTATCTGTCTTTCCCAAAGAAAGTACTGTATAGACTTGTTGACTGAGTACGGCATGCTTGGATGTAAGCCAGTCAACAATCCTAAGGAATCCAATCATACCTTAACTACAATTTGTGCTGATAATGCAAATGTACTGACCAACATTACTGGTTACCAACAGTTTGTGGGTAAATTGATATAGCTGTCTCATACAAGACTAAATATATCATGTGCAGTACATTACTTAAGTCAGTACATGCATAAGCCTACTGAAGGGCATTTGAAAATAGCACTTAGATTGTTAAGGTATTTGAAAAAGACTTCGGGAAAAGGAGACTGGTTTAGTAAAAGTTCATCTTTTGATCTCTCTGCATATTCATATTCTGACTGGGCAAAGTGTGTTGACACTAGAAAATATGTGACTGGATTTTGCATTTTTCTTGGAAAATCTCTTATTTCCTGGAAAAGCAAAAAGCAATCTACAATTGCTAGATACTCAGCTGAAGTTGAGTATATGGTTATGTGTTCCACTGCATGTGAAGTTTTGTGGCTTATCAATGTGTTGAGTGAGTTACTGGTTTAAGTTAAGTTGCGTGTTCCTATGTTTTGTGACAATAGTGCAGCCATTTCAATTGCTTCTAATCTTATCTTTTTTTTTTTTTTTGATAAAACTAAACATTTTGAAATAGATTATTCTTCCTAAGGGATTTAATCTCTAAAGGAAGTATTAAGACTTTCAAGATTAGCATAGAGAATCAAGTTGCTGATATCATGACTAAAAGCTTTGGTGTTGGGCAACATGATGAGTTATGTACATCCCTTGGGATGTTTGATCCATTTGGGTATTAGTCAAGTAATGGCTGATGTTTGTGCAGCTGTCCTGACCCATTTGAATATTAAGCTTGAGAAGTGGTGTTTAAATGTCATATGGTTTTGTCAATCTTAATATTTAACTTTAATATCCAATATTTATTTTTTTAAAGTCTTTTGTATCTTGCATAGGTATTTTTCAGGTTATGGACTGGGCTTGTGATAAGTTGTGGATATTGGGCTGGTATGCTGTTCCTTATATTGGGCTTTGGGAGAGATGCTGTTGGGCTTACAAGATGGATCTGAATACTTATTTTATTAGCTTGGATCACACTTGGCCCACCTAGAGTTATCTCCTTCTTCTAATAAAGGAGTAGCTAGGGGGACACTTGTCCCCATTCTAGGGCTCCTCACTACTATTTTCCACATGTCATTCATTCCATCTTATAACCCGTTTTGTTTACCCGCTCCACTGACCCGACTCGGATTTCATTTATCCACACAACAAAAACCTTTCATTCAAAACACGCTCAACAGATTTGTTAGGGTTATGTTTTCATAACCCGATCATCGCCGTCTTCTATCCCTTACAATCTATCTTCTTCCTTACACATCCGAGTCGGAACCTTCACGCTTCTTCTTCTACTGCATTTGCTCTATTCTCATCCAAACAATTTTTCTTACTTCAGTTCATCCAATGTAAGCATTTTTTCATTATACTTTAATCTCATTTTAATTGATTCGTTTCTGTTGCTTTATATGTATTTTCTGTTATACGCATCCTAATACCGTCGATGTTTAAGGTTTTTAATTTGATATGTTTTTTTAGGGTTCAATCTTTCACGTTGTTGATTTAGGGTTGAACATCGAGGCATCAATTCGTCAAAGGTATGCAATTTTCTATAATATTCTTAATGTTTGAACGGATCTGTTTTAATAGATTGTTTTCAGATCTGTTTTGTAGTATATCGGATTGCTATGTGGTTTAGTTTAGGGTTATGTTTTCAGATATGTTTTACTATATTGCTATGTTTTTAGATCTGTTTTAATAGATATAGTTTTGAACTATTTGGAATGGTTTTTTCGACGTAGGCGAGGCAGTTTGACATAAAAAACTGCCCATGAACTTAACCAAATGAAATCTTTTACCTAACATTCATCAAATTACTCTACTGCCACACATGGATTGCAAGGGTAAAGGGATGTTGGTTCTGCTTCTCAAGAGTTTTATTGTTTTAGATACAAATATTTTTTGGTAATGATTCTCTTTCATAATGAATTTTATGTTGTGCTCATTTGCTTTCAATCTTTTGTTAAAATGGTCTTTTTTTATCTTTTATATTGCATTTTAAGTCCATTATATGTTGGTTATAGGTGATTGGATTTTGACAATATGATCAATTTCGGGCAATAAAGTTGTTATGCTAAAATGTCTATAGTCATGATTTGATTCTGAATTGGTTTTGTTTATGTTTGCACGGTTGAACTGGTGATAGGTTTAACTGTTAACAATGGAGGACGATGAAGACAAAACTGAAGAAAGTGAAATAGAAGTAGAAGAGATGAATCCCGATAGTTCAACAGATAAGCAGCTAACTAATGATGGAAATGATGAAGCAGATCCGTGGCTGAAGAGGCTGCCATTGATCACGTTCCCGCAAATATTGCTGTTGTAGTTCCTCCTGTACTTGAGAAACCATCAAACACTCTTGCTATGGCTGAACCATCTTCCAGTGTTGGAGATTAAGATAGTAGTGTTACCTGTGTCGTCCCTACAACAGCAGGGCCCACACAAGAGGAGCCAGTTGTTGATACGGGATCCATCACCATTAATTTGAAATGAGAGAACAAGGCAAAGGTCCTGCAGAGACTGGCTGGAGCACAACCTTTGCCGCCTGTCACTATGGCTCGTGGAAGGGTTGCGCGTGATCGAACGCATGGTGGACGCATTGGTCGTGGTGGTCAAACACCTGGTTCTCAAGGTATGTGATATTTATAAAAAAAAATCTTTATTATTTTGTTGCTAAAAATCTTTATTATTATGTGATATTCAAACACCTGGACGCATTGAGTTATAGTATATCAAAATCCATTATTATTTTCCTTAAAATAAAACACTATTTATCTTTTTAGAACCACTCATCTATACACTCTCCGAAGTGCTTTCCGTATGTGGGCTCTTAAAAGTCTTTTGCTCAAAGAGAGTTTGTGCCTTTAATTGGTCATACATATATATTTGTTGATATCCTCTTATTTGCAAAGAATAGGAAATCAAAGTAAACTTCTATTGTTAACAAAAAAGTGAGGTTGTAAAACCATATGCAAACAAAAAGAAATATTGTTGTTTCTTGCAGGTTACATTAAAATAATTAGCAAAAAATAGTGGTTGTAACACCATATGTGTATAATCCTGTGATTCAAACTTTGTTTAAAAATTTTTGTGCAGATGCTGCAATGGAGTTTTTACACCCAGCGAAGTAACTTATGTTGATTGCATCTCATATACGCTGCATCCTTTCTATTATATGTTGACCAAGTGGGGTTTCCACGTTAGATGCTGAATATTGGTGTATGGTGTGCCGGACCGAGAAAATTTTGTCTTGCCAACAAAAATTAGGTTGAAGCTGTAGGTAACTCTGACCTTGATGCACATTTGGATTCTCTGAGAACAAAGATTACATTCGTAATATATCTTGCTTATCGTTGGTATTTAAGTTCTTTTATGGTTTCATATGGTGGTGAACGATTATCCATTACCGTGATGTTTGTTGCAGTTTGGTGAGGAAATTGTGGACGCTTTATTGTTATTTCTACGGATATTTTTCTCAATCGCTGCCGGGCGTCGTTAATTTGTTTTTTATTCCTTTTGCAGGACTTAGCTTTTGCTTTCTGGTTTCGCCATCAACCACTGTTAGTTGTCGTTAGTTGTTAGTTTGTTACTGTATATCGGTATGTGAGACCCCTTTTTTCCATATTATTGAATTAATACCAATCTAGATGTATTGGATAACGGGTCAAAATGGATATAATTTTGTTTGGGTGGGTTGGGTTGACTCACACTTTAAGCAAGCTAAACTATACTGTTATAGTGAAGGAGAATCTAAACTATTTGAACGAAACAATTTAGGAAGTCGCTTGTATCAAAAACGTACTTTGAATAGTTTTAACCTGTATCATTTGAGGTATTTTATATTTCTCATGTGACCGTCGAATATGAACCATAGCCAAATCCTTTTATAAATAAAATTGTCAACTTTCAAATCAAGCTTCATAATATTTCAGATATCTGATGTTTATTTTGCAAGCTTATTCACCATTGAATTTTTTACTACTGCATGCCTTCATTATTATTTATTAACATCATTTTTATTCGCATGATAGTGCGGGGTAGAAGCTGCTAGGGTGCTTCTTCAGTCATCTAAGCCTTCTCTACACACAAACATTGTTGTTGTTATCAAACAGGTCACAGTTGTATGTCTACTTGCCTAACCTTTGCAATCTACGTTTATTGCTTGAAATGATATATACATTAATCTATGATTATTGGGGATTAATCGCTTCTATGTTGTATTAAGTTAATACAGATGATGGATTCAAGCTTTTAGCACATGACATGTACTACAATATTACTAGCTAACATTGACCCACATCAAATCATTTATTCTTTTTTTCGATCTCAAATTGCTGTATAATATTGTTTTCTTTTGTCTTCATATCACATATATGTAACTAAAAAACTTTTTTTATTCTTAAATTAAAGAATGGTGCCAAAACTGATATCAAGGTGCCACTAGGAGCATGGTCATAGGACATGGGTCAGGCGACGAGTTTTGGATGGGTTCAGGGCTTGGCGGTGATGCGGTGGAGTATTTTGAAGCAGGTGGCATCGTATTGCAATTGTTACTCACATCCCTTAGGTACGTGAGCTTTTATTAATAAATCCAAAATGAACTTATTGTTAACAATGGATGTTGTTAACACTTTTTTTTTCTTGCAAAAGCACCAGACTAAATGAAGCGGTTGAGGCAGTGTATTAAGCGGAGGGCGTGATAATATTTTCGTATTTTATTGTTTTCAAATATCATTAATGTCTGCAACATAATTCAATGTTTTTGCATTCCTTTAAAATAAATATGATATTATTGATTTCATTTCATTTGTTTGTTTTTAAATCACGTCAAATCAAAATTTGTTTATCGAAATCGTCACTAAAGCTATATACACAATACTTTTTTTTATTGTAATCATAGTTTACCATGGGGTGTTTGTTATTGAACTCTAACTTTCGTTTATTGTATTGAATTCATATTTCGCAGCAGAATAGCTTCTGGGTGAAGGACATCATGTGAAGATTAGTTCAAATCAGTTTAACCTTTCAACTATATCGCATTTGATGATGCTGAGGGTATGTTTTGAATTTATTAATTTCACTTGATAAATTTGGAGTCTTCTGAGTCAAATTAGTTTGTTTATGATGCTAAACTGACATGTATTTGGTTGTCATTTACGACTAAGAGGGTGCCATGCTAGATGATAGATTAAGGGCTAGCATTAATTTAGTTTTGTTGTTGTAGTTAAAGTACACCAATTTCGGACCATAAACAAACTAATTTGATACTTCATGCTGGTTATGGATTCCTAAAGTTTTTGGACTTTGACTTTAAAAGTCAACATGGATTCTTGGTGGATTATGAAATCATGGGTATGTTTCATGTGTTGTCTGGTGCACTCGCCATAAAAATTAGAGTGTGAATATTGAATATAGCTATTTAATCATCTAGCTTCATTTTAAAACATGGAACACTATGTTAAATTAGTTTTTTTTATGATCCTAAATTGGTATGTATTTAGTTGTTTTTTTACTTTTTTTTTTGTAAGGTAAACTTCATTCACAAAACACCACAAAACAGTCCTTAAAGCAAGGACTCCTGGGCAAAAACAACCGGTTACATCAAATCCAAAGGATAATTTCTAACATTTTTCTTTTTCCATATTGGTTATGATCATCTTGAATCAGCTGGGTACTGAATTCAAACCAGAGTAAAGGATATATGGAATTAACAACGATTAATTTACATTAATATATTTTTTACCAACATGCTGGATAAAATGAATAGGATGCTTCTACTGTGAGAAATTTGGTTTTTAGGGTTGTAATGAACATGATATGGATTCAGCCACCTCTTGGTGCAGCCGAAGACGGCGGAGACCGGCTGGAAGGAGAGGGCGGGCTGTTTCTTGAAGTGGGTGGCGCCGGAGGAGAAAAAGAACCGGTGTCATTAAGATATGACTCACACATTGTGTTGGGAGTTTGTTGTTTAGTGAGAATTTGGAGATGACCTCGATGAAATAATTGTGTAGTGGTTAAGGTGTATTATTATTATTATTTTTTTTTTGTAGCTCTCGCATACATTCGGGTCCCTATGCCATGCATGTTATTTAGTGACAGATCAACTCAACCTTTAATCAGCTAGGCTGATCTGCAGTAAGCATCATCATTTGAATATTTGAGGGTATTGTTATCTTTTTATGATTTCTTGTGCATGGTCCTCGCTTTTGTGAATTAAGTGTTTTATTTGTGGTTTTTTGCTACATAAATGCGCTAATCCAGGTTTGCTTTTAATGGTTTGGGATAAAGTATGGATGACCGAATGTGTGGGTCGAATTTGAAGTTATGGAGGGGTTCCTCGGGCGCAAATGATGGTGGCAACTGTAAGCTGTGAAGAAATTGCTAATGAGAAGTACTCTTTCTTTGTAACCAACCAGGTAACACTTTAATAAATCACTTCCAAGCCAAATGTATGTTTTACTAAACAAATATATATTTTATGCAGGACGGGTGTGATTTAGTTGAGGGTGTACAATCTCACATTGTACCAGGCTTTGGAATGAAGCTTAGTTCCATGATCGACAGCTGTTTATACAGTTATGCATCTTTTTCTGCCTTTTTAGATGTTCCAAAAATGGTTTTGAGTTTATGACGGAGCAGAGGAGGAGCAGGGTAAGAGAGAACCGAATTTAGTTTTTGACGAAGCAGAGGAGCAGCGAAAGAGAGAACCAAAAGAGAAATAGAGCAGCTGAGATGAGAGGAAGTGCAGAGAGAGAGAGAGAGAGGGTCGGAAGATATAGCGGGACAGAGGAAGAGCAGTGAGCGGTGAGCATCTAAATAGAGCAGCTGAAAAAAAATTGTGCCGAAAAAACTACAAGCATCTAAATGCGATTTGAATACAAAGGTGGGTTATATTTTCTGTTCAAGGGTATGTAGTAATGTTTTGAATATTTTAACTGAATGCATTTCTATTTTGTGCCTGCCTCAAATAACTGAATCATTTTATTTTATTTTTAATTACTTTTTCTCTGTTTTTTGTACAGGTAACAAGACATGAGACTGAGAATTAAAGTAAGTTTCCATTGGTAGTGACCACATGGCCCTTCTTAGAAGCTACAGAGAAAGATGGATGGGCATTGTGGTATGGGATGGCATGTGCGAAAGAAGCGAAATCGATGAAGAATCTGCTGATCATATTATTGTGAAATGTATTTGGGCAAGGGCGGTATGGTGGCAGATTCAAACCTGGCTGCAAATACAGGTTCAGATTGATATCGACTCGGTAGCAGGAATGTTGGAATATGGGAGATCGTTACAAGGCGGTAAAGAATGCAAAGAGGCATCATATACAGTGTTTACAACGACTCTTTGGTATCATTGGTTAGCCAGAAACGAATTTTTTTTTCAAAGAAATTGATACATTTTCAAAAGGTATTATACTTATGATTCAAAGCAACGGCGCTCCAACGATTCAAGCCCTAATCTCCGATCAAAAGGTATTATACATGTTTTGAGATGGCTTTCAATCATTTGTATCGATTTTTTTATTTCATCGATAACGGAATTTTTATATGATTGTTAATTGATTTGTTTAGGTTTAAAGAGTTTTTTTTGTATGATCGTTAACTGATTGTTGTAATTTAGTTTTGATTCTATACTACCGAACCTTATTCGGATGATTATATTTATTATAATTGGGATTTTGCTGATAGGTTGTAGTTATGTGGATGTATGTTTAGGTGTTCTACATATTTGTTTTGATAATGAAAGCTCTACATATTTGTTGCTATTACAAATGTTCATTT
Source organism: Ambrosia trifida (assembly GCA_028751855.1). Lineage (NCBI taxonomy): Eukaryota > Viridiplantae > Streptophyta > Magnoliopsida > Asterales > Asteraceae > Ambrosia > Ambrosia trifida. The sequence continues at coordinate 35,606,370 of CM054123.1, read as the reverse complement.
TTGTTCGGTTTCTATCTATGTGGACCACCTCTTTACTATTTTTATGCGTTTTCGGATCGAAAATCACTTCTGATTGTAGTCGAAGATATTCAATGTGAGGCCTTTGGCACTCTTATTCTTTATGCTGGTATCAAGGTATGATGTTCAATGTGAGGCCGCCTCTTTACTATATAATATAATTTTTGCTTATTATGTGACAGGTTGCTTATGGAACCACTACCTTAGTTCTTCTTGCTGGTGGGTTCTTGAGAGAGGTCAAGCCATTCATCGAAGATGGTGTTCATCCTCAAAATTTGATACGGCGTTATCGAGCCGTTTCTAATATGGTAAGTTCATAAATATTTTTGTATCCCATCTTACATATGAATGTATGTCGTGCTCACATTTTCAAAGTAGTTGTCTTCTATTTAACTTGATTTTGATTCAATATTATGTATCTTTAGCTTCATAATATTGAGAATTATTCTAAATTGTACTTCTGTTTAAGAAGAAACAACTGAGAATTGATGGTTAATGATCCTGTTTTGAGGACACACATGTTAGAATATATAGGACCAACTACTTTTTTATTATTAAGTTTGTGGGTTCTCATTGGAATTATTTGCTCAGCTAAGGGACAAAAAGATGACAAAATGAAATAGTTCGAAATGTGTTTCATTTCATTGTATTTAAGTTTGATTACATATCTAAAAGCCTAAAATTGTCTGAATCTGTTGGTTATACTATGGTCGTGCAGTCTAAACATTTGTACTCAACCCAAATTTGATTAGAAATAGGTAAGCCCCTATTGCATGATATTACAAATTTACAACTACTTTTATTTTTTATGACTTTTCTATAGTAGAATTATGGGCTAATTGCATAAAAAGTTAACCAACTTTGTCATGAATTATATACCAGGTAACTAACTTAGTGTAGGTCAGAAAAGCCATTTAAGATAATCACCTAGGATAACACGATTTCAAGTGCCAAATCAGAAAAAAAAGGTCAACCTTGTCAATCGAGTAAGATTAAATCTCATTTTTGTGTGTTAAACAGGTACCCGATGTCACTAATCTTGGTTTGAAACCAAGACAAATAAAAAAAGGCCGCTATTCTTGGAGGAGGTCTAATGGGGCCTGGAATAGCAACTACTTTAATTCTAAGGGTATCAAGTTATCTTGAATGCAGTCAATCAAAAGTTCCTAGATGCTGGATTAGGCAGAGTCAAAGGTTTGGCCTTTTGCTGTTAATATATTTGTAGGTTGTTTGCATATTAACATATCTATTGTCCTTGTACAGCCAATTTGACAAGCAGCGTAAACAAAGGTAAGTTGACTCAAGAAATGTTTGAGAAAACTATTTGTCGTCTCAAGGGTGCTCTTGACTATGAAGGCTTTAAGGATGTGGATGTAGTGATTGAGGTATTTAACGTGTCCATTTTAATTTGTATGCCCCATTTAGTTTTGAGAATTATGAATTTTTTTACAAAAAAATTCAATCATGATATTTCTACATCTATGACAAACAGGCTGTTGTTGAGAATGTATTATGATTTAAAAAAAATCATGATATTTCTACATCTATGAAACAACAAATATATTATGATTTAGAAAAAAATCTTCTCTAAATTGTATACTTGCAGGTAGCGCCTCAACAATGAAGCAACAAATATATTATGATTTAGAAAAAAACGTAAAAAAAATCTTCTCTAAATTATATACTTCCAAGTAACGCCTCAACAATTGACTTGAATCTAATTGGTAAGAAGACGAAGTATCATGATAGGATAATCTGGCTCCATTTTTTCAGGTAATAATTTTGCTACCGCCAATTTTACCATGGTTAATAGCAACGTACCTTCACATTTTTATTGCTTGTAGCAATATAGTTATCGAAAATGGTGACAAACTTTTTTTTTCTTACTAATTATTTGTATTCTGATTATATATCTTAAAATGAAAATGAAGGTACATATTATTCTATTAGTAGCCTAACATTAATTTCAATTTGGGTGAGTTGGTAAGTCACAATTATCTAATCTTATTCGTTTTATGGAGATTGTCAGTTCGATCTTGTGACCATCACAATGTTACAAAACCTGTCGGTTCAATTTAAAAACAGGCCAATGTAGTCGACCGGACCACCAATGTCTCCGAATCCCGGTTCAACCGGTTGGCCCAACTGGTTTGGTCCGGGTTAAAAAACACTGGATCATACTTTGATTTCCTCATGATGGATTAACGTCTTTTGTTATGCAAGTTCTCTACAAGAGAAACAATATGTTGGAGGTCTACATGGTACTTCCGATGGGTTGTGGCTCCCATGCGGTGGCCATGACAACAACATAATCATATTCAAAGTATTTATTAGTGCTCGGATGAAGACTAACCGCTTGGTATTTCTTATGAGCTTGGTTTTCACAATGTAGGCTAATAGTATACTACTTATAGGCAAGATATGTTAACATGTTATTTTTTTATACAAAATTATTTCCAAAATTGACGGTGTCATATACACTTCATTAAACCGTTATAGAATTCTCGAGGGTGTTGTTGGTTCAGTTAGGGCTATTGCAGCAAGTCATCTCTAGCAAGTAGAAATATTTGCAATTTTGCATATTATTCCTTTTGTTTTTATAGTTCAACTGTTCAAGTTCATTTAATATCCTTTATTTTAATATATGTATGTTCAGAAAGTATTATGGGCTTCATTTTCATTACAATGTTCAATTCTAGAATATAGATTAGAATGGATTACTGCCCTGTTATTCATGCCTACACAGTAGCTTGCATTATGCCCTTATCCCTACAGCAATGTGATCATACTTATAAAAACCGCTCTTAAGGTATGGGCTGTAGGAAGCTGATGCAATTTTGATGGTCCAAATGTCCAATTAAATTAGTTTGACCTCAGAAGTCAAAAGTGAGAAGCACGGTTGCTATCTATATGCGTTAATTTCAACCCATTTATGGGTAAATATGCCAATATGTCTGTCTAGCACACATATGCTTTTCTTGGTAAAACAAACATGATTTCTACCCCAGGCGATGCAATTTCATCATTTCAATTGTGCATCTCTTAATCATCTCCTAATTCACTTCACACACACACACGCATTTATAATATAAATATGTAAACACCCATAAATGACATGTTATTTAACGCGCTCTTAGTTTGAGGTTTCTTGAGAAGAAAATGAATAAATTGAGGTAAACTCTAATTTTATTTTATTTTTACATTTTACTGTAGGCGTATATGTCTAGAATGGTCAATTGAAGCTGACCTGGCTAGAGGAGGAAGTCCAGCAAGCTTCAGCAGTGTTGTTTCATGATATTAAACAGTTTGAAGGGGTTGCACATACTATATATACTTATAGTACGTAAAATTAAATACCTTTTTATCTGTATTGATTTTTTTATAGGTTGCACATGCTAACTGCCATGATATGTTCTATTGTGGTCTATGTCATGTCCAATGTACCAGTCAACCAAACTTGAACGCACATTTTGATGGAAGAAAGCATAAGAAGGCTTTGCAGAACGCTGGCTTTGTTAATTTTATTTGATTATTTTTTATTTTAGTAATCTTTTATGTTTTATTTCCGGATTTGGTTTTTTAATATTATAGTTTTGTGTTTGACATAATCTTTGGTTTATTTTTTTTCAATATAGTGGTATGATTTGATTACTTTGAATGGTTATTTAATTCTTAATTATTTACCATATTGTGTTTTTTAATTAGTTGACGAATTTTAAATTATAATTTTTTTTTAGTTAAGATTCAATATTTTTGAAAAAACGAAACATGCCAAACTTACGTCATTATTGAAACCTAGAATATTTTGTTCAACTTTACCATATTGTTAAAACATTTAATTTAATTATACTTTTTAACTTTATAAATTTTAATTTTCTATGGTTTGCACCGCGGGTACCCGCGGGTCTCCAACCTAGTAATATAATAAAGTGCGTTTTCTCTAAACGGTCAGGATCAATTATGTTATGAATTAATGTTCCAGATGAAGCTTCACACGGATCGTGGTTTGGAGATATAAATACCCCCTCTCTTTCTCATCAATGATTAGTTTCTTTGTTATTCTCTCTAGTTTTCTCTTATCTTAAGATCTAGGGTTTGTGGGTATTATCAAATACATCTCAAATTTGATATTGTTGTTACCCAGTTAGAATCTAAGATAATATTAGTGTTGAGAGTTTATATAGAGATTTGTTAAGTGATCTTTGTAATCAGTTTGTCTGTCTATTTTATGGGCGTAAACATTTGGTTTGGGATTCTTTGAATAATAAGATCTTTATGTTTCTGGTATCATGTATTTTGACAAATACTATTTGCATGATTTTCTAAGTATATTTTGTAACACCCGGCCCCTCTTACCACCAATATTGTCCGCTTTGCCCACCCAGATCTCACGGATTTGTTTTTGGGTGCCCTGGTGGAAACTTCCCAGGAGGTCACCCATCCTGAAACTGCTTCCATCTGAGCACACTTAACTATGGAGTTTTCCTCTCATCCACTAACATTAAGCCCCAAAACGCGTTGGTGATTTAAGAGGCAAGACATTACTTATGAACCAAGGATCTCTCCTGGCCACGGCCGATGCGGGATTTTCCTGGGATGTCACATATTCCGCATAAGGGCAAGAATTTCTACGTACCTTCAAAATAGAACCATGGGGCTCCAAAAAACCATGTCATGTTGAACTCTCCAAATATTTCAGTTTTCCTTAATGGGTCCCCTAATGACATAACTATGTTTAAATAGTTAGATAAATACAATACAACACATCTAAAACATATTAAAAATCAAAGATGTGGTTGAAAGTAAACCAATAGCTTCAAGCTTTAGTCTAAGAAGATAAAAGCAACACATCTTAATTCCACCAAAATTAACAACAAAATACTCCATTGGCTTAAGAAAACCAATCCTATAATATATTTATGAAAATGGATCACTTAGTTAATTACATAAGACTACAAGTGGTATGCAACATTCAAGTTCACAGACCATTAACAAACGATATCAAAACTCACAGCAAAACGATTATTCTTTCTCATACAAGATTACAATCAAGATCTTGTTTAATTCAAGTAGGTTTTGATTAAAGCAATCCAACAAACAATTGGTTAAGTTCACAAACCATTAACATAGAATATCAAAATTCACAAGAAATTAGATTCTTCTTTCATAGAGTAAATTTGATAGAAAGCAATCACAAACATGTAGACAATCAAGATCATGATATTAAATGACATATTTCCTCCATCTTCCAAGATATATATAAACCTAAATGCCGATAAAAATTCTCGATTTTAATCCAAACCTTCATTTAATTCACGTAAAAAGGAAACATAAAAATAGAACACGGAAAGTCATAACCAATCGTAATTTATAAATATGTATGATTTAAGGGAAAACATCAACCTTGTTTAGTGATGAACGAACAACAGATATCACCTTAGGTTACATGGGCGTTCAACTTTTGATGCCCTTTCAAATTGGGGCCTAAAGCCCTAGCTTTACCTATCTATATGGCAAAGCCGACTCTGGGTGGCACTCACGCTCAAACGACTCCTTTTGGACTGATATTTATGTTGTGAGTTAATTTTATTTTTAAAAGCAAACAACGCTACAAACTAATTACAGTTCAGTGATAAATTCTCAAGGGGTTTTAACTTTGTAATATTTATATACATATATATATATATATAATGGATTGTTTAAATGAAAAGAAAATGACTTGTGAGAAGAAATAAGAATAAATTTAAACTAATAAGAATTCTTCAGTTGATATTTATATTAAATGTTTATAATAACCTAAACCAGCTAAATAAATGAAACTCATAACTGTTTTCGAAATATATATATGCTTCAATTCAAAATATGTCCTTAACAACAAATGTATGTTGAATTTATGATGAACTTTAATATGTGACGTGTAAGATAAATGTAGGGTCAATTCTAACATGTGTAGGATGAATATCTATATACGAAGGATATACGTTGGATGAATTATTATTTATGATATGTTGGATGATTAATTAATTAAAGAGAGAATAATTAAAATTAGAAGGGATAATTTTTAAATTTATTTGTGTGGACTTTTTATGTATATATAGTGGTTTTTATAGAAAATAAAATTTACTTAAAAAGTAAAAATAAATAAACTTGCCTAGGAGAAGCGCTTTGAGTATGAGAGCCAACCCAAAAGGTGGAAAGGCTTGACCATCCTTAGTTAGCCGACGCTCTGATAAACTAACAAAGTGGAGCTAGTAAGGTGGTGGCATTTCATGGGTTTGTTGGATCAGATAGTTCTTTTAACAGTTCTTATTCATGAACACTTGTGTGTTGTAAATATATCAAAGTAGATTTGCACAACGAAATAAGTAAAGTGTTCAAGTTAAAGTTACACTTTCAACAGGAGTTATTACTCCCCCTGGATTTTATGAACTAAAGCAGTTAATGAGAATCTAAACAATTCAATGCATATAACAATAAGTGTTGTGAAAGATTCTCAGATGTGAAATGGTATTTCTATTAAAAAGCTTTTGAAGGATTTCAGTTAAAATTGATATCTAAAATAGTGGGATTAACCCATCTATTTATAGACTACAAAATACATACATGTTGATCACAAAGATAATGCTAAAAATACTACAACAGCCTGTAGTATTGGAACTTGTATAATGTAAGACCCTAACCCGTAATCACGCGATCAACGCCCAAATTATACGGGTTTGGACCTTACTTAAACCACTCCCGATTAAAACTTTGAAATTTTCTTTATAAGTCAACCCATTAAGATCAAATACATGTTTGATTCACACAATTTTTTTTTTACATTTTAATAGTTAAAACATATTTTAAGATGTTGCGTTTTAACGGGAGTTCCTTAGATTCTAGTGCGGAAGCTTGTATGAGTGATCGGGTGTGTTCGGCTCTTATCGCGACTTGATCCTTGCTCCGGGACTTCCATCACATGTTTACCTAGCACCATTACACAAAGAATGGTTAGTGAGTGGTCAAATGAACATTTAACTAGTACGATAGTCGTTACACGTCGAAACGGAACGAACCAGGCCAAACGGCCCTTTATCAGGAGAACAAACTGCTGCAACTTATGCGCAGCAGCTGTTCGGATCGCTTTTACCCCTTCTAAAACCCAAAATCTGACTTCGACTTTCAAATGAGAATTGTTCTACGCTCCGAAAGCTTTCCAGGCATATAAAGAACACCTCCTAACGATTTTTCTACGATTTTATATGGAACTAGATTATATCCCGGGAGCGTCCCGGGTTGAGAAATCTAATTTGAACTATCAATTTTATACCTGAAATAGACTGGTACGTTTTACAGTTACATGCAGGAAAGCTTCGGATAGCACTTAACCTAAAACAATTAACAATGTATCTCCAATGTTAGTGCATAACCTTAAACAATGTATAACTCTAATATTAAAATGAACCAAACAAAAAAATAGTCGTTTTTTTTCTCCGTTTTTTATATAGCACTATGGTACCCGTTGGAAAGATAATAAAACGCTCGTTAATTTGGTGTAATTTTTTTCTTTAAAAAATCCCGTGTATAAAAGATATTAACGTTTAAAAGTTATGGGAGGAAACATTAGAGATAAAAATCTAATTTTGTTTTTAAATTTTAAATTATTATTTTACTAAAATAAAGGTTTTGCCACATGGGATGACACATGGCACACTCAATAGAGAGAATACCCTCTTTGAATGCCATGTCATTAAAATGACTTTGGTTTATTATATGTATAGATTTTAAAGATCGTGCTGACATGCAGGTCTATTCGCGCGGCCGGTCGGTTTATTCGCGCGGCCGTTCGAAGCTTCTGATGTAATTTTGGTGGCTTTTAAGCGTGGGAATCATGTCGCAACCGCATTTGATGATTCCCGAAGCCTAAGTAATGACTTGTCGACTAAATAAACCTTTGTTTGACTGAAATTATGGTCCGGTTTATGTCGCCATGATCCGGTTCTTAGTTTTGAATGTTTATGGCGACTTTTACCCAATTTGACCCATTAAGGCCTTAATTCAAACAAGGCACTTTTGACCACTTAAATTGCATACCGTTTGAGTTGTCAAGTCATTAGACTCTTGTGAAGTGATTTTTGAGTAAAAAGTTGGAAAGTGTTTCATACCAAGCTTTGGGAGCCTGTTTTAGCTAATAAAGAGCCTTGTCAAGTTTGTACACCCATTCAAGATGAGAAGGATCCTCAAATCCAGGTGGCTGACAAACATACACTTCCTCTTTTATTTTTCCATATAAAAATGCATTCTTAACATCCATTTGAAAAACCTTAATTTTTTTGGAAATTGCATAAGCTAAAAATAACCTGATGGCTTCAAACCTTGCAACTGGAGGAAAGGTTTCATCAAAGTCAATTCCTTCTTCTTGAGAATAACCTTGTACCACCAGTTTTGCCTTGTTCTTGACAATCATACCAGCTTCATCTTATTTATTTCTGAAACCCATCTTTTGCCAATTGGTAGCTTGTTTGGAGGTAAGGGACAGATTTCCCAGACCTGTTGCTTCTTGAATTGGAGTAACTCATCTTGCATAGCTTAAACCCAATTGTTATCTTTAAGGGCTTCCTGATACTTCTTCCGTTCCAACTGAGAAATGACTGCTGAAAAAAAGCAGAAGTTGGAAAAACCTATATCCCAGAACCCCAAGGAACGAACAAGGTTATATCAGCGAAACGTTCTGCGTGGTGCGGATAAACCCTCACGCATGAAAACAGATGCGCACCTCTAATCAACTAGCTGGATATAGACAGAATTCCTCACAGATGGTGGGCTAAGTGAGAGCAACACGCACACCCCAGGGAGACAAAGAGTACAAATGAACGATCTCGTACGAACCAATCACAACCAAGGGACGTGTGGCCAGGTGACCCTCCAATGGATGAGGCAAGATGCGCACGTGACAAAGATGTCTAACCAAAGACACAAATGACAATGACGTTTAGTCAATCGGAGTTCGCCAACGGCTATTGTCATGACGTTTAGTCCATAGGATCCCGCCAATGGCTATTCCAGGCAACACCCTACGATCGTGCTTGATGCAAAGGTGAAAAAAAGTACAGTGCCAGAGTGGCTTGAGCAATCAGACATCGTGTAGCCACGTCATACTTAGTCTACAATAACGGCCAGCGACAGAAGGAACAATATCACAACGAAAAGGAATGTCCTCCCAAACAAGGTCCTGCGGATGTGGTTAACAACTAGGTAGCGTTTGGTATGCAGGATTGGGAGGTGGAATGGAATAGACCATTGCGATGGGATGAGAAATAAGGTGTTTGATTGGTGAATGGAATTACACAAGTCGTTCCATTACCTCAAAACATCCCCACAACCCACTACGACCGTCGCCACTGATCACCGATGCTACCACCCATTACCAACGTTGCTGCCACCCACTGCTGCCACCCACCACCGTCATTGTCGCCACCACCACCACCGCGATCACCACCACCAACCGTAGCCAGCACCACCACCCACCGCTGTTGCGGCTACCCACTACCGCCGCCGCCACTCATCGTCGCTTCCGCCACCACCACCATCACCCGTCCACCACCGTCACCATTAACCACCACTGCTGACAATAACCCCCGCCACCCGTCGCCGCGACTCACACACCGCCGCCGTCCACGACCGCCACCCATCATCGCCATTAATCGCCCATCACAACTACTGACCACTAACTTTACTCTTTCGTCTTTTCCTACTTAGCAAACAACACAAACTAATGGTTCATTTCATTCTTATATGGTAACCAAGAAAGGCATAAAATGTAATGATACATTTAGTTACCTCGTCTATTCTATTACATGATTCATTTCATAACCCCATACCAAACATACCTTTAAGGAAAAGAGACGATAACGACCAAGAGAGCTCGGAAACTACATGTGCTTTTAGTGAGAAAAACATATATTAGCTCTACTTTCTCTCTAGTGAGAGAAAGATAGTGAACATATAATGAAAACAGAAAATATGTCGTCGTTTAATATACCTACAAAACCAAGGGTGCTATATGTAAAACACCAAAGACAAGTGGTTAAAACACAAATTAACTAAAAGAAATATATATAAAAAGTTCCAACGGTTCATTTCTTGTTACACACTTGCTTCACCTAATTGTAGCTCTTAACAAATATAATATTACACACTTTGTCCTACGCTTAAAGTTAATCATACAATTGGACAGAAGAATAATTTGAGAGAAAATACAAATATTGGAAGGTAATCATTTATCATTTTCTGTCTTTTCTAAGTTTATTATTCGTTCATTATGCACGCGAGTCTAATTCCAAGCAAACCGAAATAGACCAATTCATTGACATAGTCCAAGTCAACATCTCACATGGCAAACAATCATTGGACAGATCAACTATATATATAATATATATAATAAACATAGGAACACAAGTACACAACTCATCAACTAGAAAAAAGAGATCATTAGCCGCCATCACATCACCACCGTGATCCACCACCACCATGGAAATACCACAAGTCCACACCCTTAACTTAACCGGTGTCCTCTCACAAACAAAGAGGATCATCTTCTCATACACCCGCTATATTACTTTCTCTCTCCTCTTTCTTCCTCTCTCTTTCTCTCTCATCATTAGCCCGACCCTTAGCCGTCATCTATCCGACCAACCCTTTACCTATGACAACTCAAATAACCATAAACAACTTCTAACATCGTACCTTATCTACACCCTGATCGTCCATGTCATCGCCTTATGTGCTATAGCCACGATCACCTATACCACACACCATGCTTTCTTGGATGAGCCGGTCAACTTCCTTAACACTCTTAAGTCCCTATTCTTCTCCTTTGTCCCGATAGTTTCGACCGCGATTGCAGCTTATGTTCTTATTGTTTTGATCACCGTATGCTTCCTTTTGTTTGTTGTAGCAGTTCTTATATTGGCACCACGCTTAGGGTTTGTTATTCATTATGATTCGGTTTCCTTCGTGTGGTTTTCTGCCATCATGGGTGCGGTTTTGATCGCGATTATTGTATACTTTCACGTGAATTGGTCGTTGGCTTTTGTGGTGGTTGTGGTCGAGTCGAAATGGGGTTTTGCGCCTTTGAAACGAAGCTCGTATTTGGTTAAGGGGATGAGATTGGTTTCGTTTTTGGTTATATTGTGTTTTGGGGTTTTAGGTGCGTTCATAGTAGGGATTTGTTCTTCAATTCTTGATGTTTTCGCGCTTAAGATGCTTGGTTCGTTCTTTGTTATGATGATCTTACTTGGGATAACCGCGGCGAACACTGTGTTGTATAATTACTGCAAGGCTATGCATGGTGAATTGGCTATTGAGGTTGCTGAGCCTGAGGAGTATGTTCACGACTACGTTGATTTGCCTTCGGATGGTGAGAAGGTCTCTCATGTTATTAGTGTCATTGCAACTTGATATGACTCGAAACCTCAACCTCATAGGGCCCTAGGGGAAACACCACTAGTTACACACATTGGTATCGCCATTGATATCATCGGACTATAACAAGATCTTTGAGCAACTTAGTTTGTTGTCATTTGTATATTTATTAAATCTTGTGATTTTTTGTTAACTTATGTATATAATTCTTTTGATACATTGTAGTTTATGTTAGCTTTTGCATTTAATTATTTAGGACACATTATCAAGTGCCTTGCAATGAAGCAAAAGATTCAATCTTGTGAGGTTATATTTTGTCTTAAGATTATCTATAAACATTAATACAAAAATTCTACTATGGCGTAGGATCTCTATCTTTTCATCCTTTACAACATGAGATGTTTAGGCACCCTTCCACAGTAGTCGGTCCATGCGCTACCCGCGAGCCACCTAATTTTCTCTCATCCCCTCTAATAAAATGGCTGGTGCCCTTCATAGAAAATTGTCTCTATCGCCTTGGTACATCTGCAATGTCACTCATTCTTTTCTCCTTCTCATTCGACATTTGCTGCTTGCCGAACACAATTATCTATACCTGGGTTGGGGATTCTCTAAGGGATGCGAGAACTAAAATGCATTCAAGGCGTTTTGGCCGTACTAGGTTTGAATTATAGGTAAGGTGGTTCATCGGATCAGATATTGATTTCTTCATATCTGTTTGTTTGGATTTGAATTTTTTTATCACTAGCCGATAATCTAACCGATCGGACTTCACAAGTTTCGACGTACCAAACTGAATTCAACTGATCATTATGTAGTTACACAGTAGCCTACTGCATTTGCACTGCGCCTCCTTATTTCCTTTCCTTGCCTATCATCTAATGGTTGGTGCCCTTCATGGAAATTGTCTCTCTCCTTGGCACATTTGCAGTGTTAATCACCCTCTTCTCTTTCTTACTTCCATGTCTGCTGCAAACTGAACACAAAAATTAATGTTAGGGTCAAGGATTATCTAAGAGATGCACAAACTAAAATGTATTAAAGGTGTTTTGGCATCATTAGCTCTGGAATATAGATAAGCGTTTTCATCGGATCAAGTTTCGATTTGTTCGAATCAGGTTATTTGGATTTTGAATTTTTTATCACTAGCCAATAATTTAATTGAACTTATCCAAATTCACAAATGTTAACGTACCAAACCAAAATCAACTGATTATTATTCTATTCCGCATTATTTGGCCTTTACACTGCCCACGGGCTACCTAATTTTCTCTCCTCCCCTTTCATATAATGGTTGGTGTTATTGGGGGGAAATTGTATCTCTATCCTTGGCACATGTGCATTGCCAGCTAGTTTATTAGGATTTGAATTTTTATTACTAGCCGATAATCGAATATATTTTAATTCACTGTTAAAATGTGATCCATATTCTGCACGTTGCATGGCACATGACTAATTCGTTACGTTAATTATGTTTGAATTCAAATAAGGGCGGTAGCCAAGTTTGTTAGTAGTTGAGAGTCATCCGGGTGATCCACTTTTCCAGGAAGAGGTTCACCTATTTAAGTTTGTTTAGTGTTTGTTGATTGATGTTGTAATTCCCTTTTGTTCATTAATAATATTGATTCATCTATGCAGACTCATTTAGTTTTTTCTTCTTTGTTTTCTATAAATCTTGCCAACACATGGTATCGAAGCCAGTACCATGTCTGATTCATCTAACGTCCCTCAAGCTCCTGTCAATCCCATTCCACTGTTCAAAGGCGAAGGTTTTGAACTCTGGAGTGTTCGCATGAGAACCATCCTCAGGTCCAGAGAGTTTGTGGGAGATTGTGGATCTGGGTATGACTGATTATGGTGATGATGTAGCCAGAACAAGACTTGAAAGGAAAAATGATGCAAGGGCCATGGCAGTTATTCAGCAAGGAGTCCATGATCAATTGTTTTCACGGATTGCCTCTGCTGACACTACTCAGGAGGCCTGAGATATTCTAAAGATGGAGTTTCACAAGTGCAGACCGTAAAACTATAAGGATTGAGGCGAGATTTTCAGAACCTGGGCATGAAAGAAGAAGCAGTGGGGGAATATTTTTCAAGGGTAATGGCAATTGTGGGACAGCAACGCTCTTGTGGTGAAGAGATCACAAATCAGAAGATGGCAGAGAAAATACTTCAAAGTCTTACTGTCAGGTTTGACTTTGTAGTCCCATCCATTAAAGTGGCTTATGATCTCGATACTCTAAGCCCTGAGAAGTTGATACTGACACTACAATCTCAGGAGTAGAGATTGAATGGCAGATCTTGTGATCAAAGTGCAAAGGCTATAGATAAATATGATGAACAAGCCTTGTAGGTATTTCAACCAAATAGAAGGGCATGAAATGATGCTGGTAGAGGTCGTGGCAGAGGATTTGGTAAAGGAAGAGGACGAGGCAGATCCAGTGACAACAGGAATTAATAGAGGACCTCAATGTTACCAATGTAACAGATTTGTCCATGTGAAGCGAGAGTGCTGGTACAATGATGACCAGCAAGTGAATGTTGAAGCTAGTGTTGATGAAGATGAAGATCAGGGCTGGATGATGTACCACATCTCTTTATGGCATGCATTTCTTCACATGCCATGATGAGTACAACCAAAGCAGATGCATCATCAAATAACAATGTATGCTTTGTTGATTCAGGGAGCTCCAACCATATGACTGGTGTAAGGAAAATCTTTACTACTATAAATTCACCATTTAAATTATCTGTCAAAATGGAAATAAGATGCAGATTCAAGTAGAAGGAAAAGGTATAGCAAAGATCAAGATGAGAGATGGAGGTTTTTCCTTGTTGGATGATGTTTACTATGTATGCTCCGGAATTGGAGTATAATTTACTCAGTGTGGGTCAACTGATGAGAAAGGGATATGAATTGACATTTGATGAAGGTGAATGCTCCATTGTTCATAAGCAGTCAGGATCAGAACTCATGAAGATACAACTCGCACCAAACAACATGTTTCCCTTGGACACATCTAAGGTCAAGCCTAATAATGGCAAGACTCATGAAGACACAAAGTTATGGCATCACAGGTATGGGCATCTTAATTGCCAAAGTCTACAATAGTTGTACAATGGGGTAAGGACTGCCTCCAATGAAGGAATTAGGAGTGTGTGAGGGTTGTGTAATGAGGAAGCAACATAAGATACCATTTCAAGCCAATACCAGACGAGCTTCTAAGCCTCTTGAAGTGATCCACTTAGATATGTGTGGACCTATTCCTGTTGCAAGCCTTGAAGGTAGTAAGTACTTCGTCTTGTTCATTGATGATTATACTCATATGAGTTGGGTTTATTTTATTGAAAGGAAGTCAGAAGTATTCTCAAAATTTAAAGTTTTTAAAGCATTAGTTAAGAAACAAAGTAGTCAACCCATTAAAGTTTGGAGATCTGATAGAGGTGGAGAGTATTACTCTTATAAGTTTAATTCATATTATGAGCAACATGGAATTAAGCGACAGTTGACTGCTCCATTTACCCCATAACAAAGTGGGGTAAGTGAGAGGAAGAATAGAACCATTGTAGAGATGGCTCAGTGCATGTTGCAGACCAAACACACGCTTGCTTATTTCTGGTCAAAAGTAGTGTCAACTACTGTTCATATCTCTAACATGGCTCCCACTAAACCCAATGAGAATAAGACTCCCTTTGAGATGTGGTTAGGGGAAGTGCCTGAAGTTGATGAACTAAGAGTTTTTAGCAGCATAGTCCATGAACTAACACCATCTCAACTTAGAAAGAAGTGTATTCATCCAAATGCTCAGAAGTGTATTCTTATTGGGTACTCACCTGAGACAAAAGGATACAGACTCTATAATCCAATCACTAAGTTGATTATTACCAGAAGACATGTTGAACCAGAAGCAATAGCAGAATGGGAATGGAAGATGAACACACCAGAGAATAAGTATCTTTGGGAATTTGATTTGGTGGGTTTATTATTTGAGACTGCAGGAGAATCATCACATGTTAGTACTAATCATGATGTGCAGGTTCCTAGTTCACAACAGCAGTCAAGTGACACCCAGCTCAAAGCCAATAAGGGCAAAGTCAGACAGATTCATCCTCAACTGGCCATGAAACTCCTCAAAAGATCAGACAGTTGAGTGATGTGTATACTGGTACAGTACCCATGCAAGACTACACTGCTTGCCAGTTTGCCCACAACATCTCAGTTCCTAGTAATTATGAAGAAGCCAAGTCAAGAAAGCAATCACAAAAAGCTATGAATGAAGATATGCAGTCCATTATCAAGAATGACACTTGGAAGCTTGTTGATCTCCCTAAAAATAGAAACATTGTTGGACTAAAATGGTTGTACAAGACTAAGTGTGGGCCAGGAGGTGAAGTACTAAAGTACAAGGCAAGGCTTGTGGCAAAGGGTTACTCTCAAAAGAAGGGATTTGATTATCTAGAAACATACTCTCCCGTAGCCCGTTTTGAGACTATAAGGACAGTGATTGCAGATGCAGCTCAACTAGGATGGACCATCTACCACTTAGATGTCAAATCTGCTTTTCTAAATGGTGATCTTGAGGAGGAGACTTATGTTCAACAACCTGAGAGGTATGAAGTCCAATATGAAGAAGATAAAGTGTACAAGTTGTACAAGGCCTTGTATAGCCTCAAGTAGGCTCTAAGGGCATGGTATGCCCGGATTGATTCTTACTTGTATGAGCATGAATTCAACAAAAGTTATAGTGAGCCCACATTGTATGTTAAGAAGACATAGTCAGGTGATCTTATATTTGTGTGTCTATATGTTGATGATTTTATTTATGCCAGCTCAAATCATGATCTTGTGGAGCATTTCAAGAAAGAAATGATGAGAGAATTTCAGATGACTGATCTGGGTCATCTCAAGTACTTTCTTGGTTTGGAGATTCATCAAACGACAAATGGAGTTTTTGTGTGTCAAAGCAAATATGCTCTTGATTTACTGAAGAAACATGGTATGTATGGGTGCAAATCAGATGTCACTCATATGAATTCAAATGTCAAACTTCAGGTTGATGATGGAGCTGCTAAAGTAGATAAAAGCTCATACAGAAGGTTGATTGGAGGGTTAATGTATTTGACCAACTCTAGGCTAGAGATTGCATTTGTTGTAAATGTGTTGTCAAGGTTCATGCAAAAGCCTTCAAAGATTTATCTTAGAACAGCTAAACAAATTCTCAGGTATATAGCAGGCATAGTGATTGATGGCGGGACTAAGCATATTGAGCTTAAACATCACTTCATACGTAATATGGTTACTCAAAAGGAAGTGGTTCTCGAATACTGTAGCAGTGTAGCACTGAAGATCAGGTTGCTGATGCTTTAATAAAGGCACTAAGTCAAGCTAAGTTCATATTTTTCAGGCACACGATGGGAGTAGAAGAATATGAATCAAGGGAGGGTGTTCAAATGTGATCCATATTCTGCACGTTGCATGGCACTTGACTAAGTCTAGTTCACGTTAATTATGTTTGAATTCAAATAAGGGCGATAGCCAGGTTTGTTAGTGATTGAGAGTCATCCGGGTGATCCACTTTTCCAGGAAGAGGTTCACCTATTTATGTTTGTTTAGTGTTTGTTGATTGATCATGTAATTCCCTTTTGTTCATTAATAATATTGAGTAATCTGTGCCGACTCAATTTAGTTTCTTCTTCTTTGTTTTCTATAAATCTTGCCAACTTTCACAAGTGTCGATGTACCGAACCAAATTCAACCAATTATTATTCAATTCCACGTTAGTCTGTGTTTGCGTTGCCCACGAGCCTCCAAATTTTCTATCATCCCCTCTCATTGAACGGTTGGTGCGATTCATGGAAAATTACCCCCCTCTCTCTCTGGCACATCTGCAATGCTACTCACTCTCTTCTCCTTTTTGACTTCCGTGCTTGCTGCTTATCGAAATAAAAAATCTATACCTAGGTTGAAAATTTTCCAAGGGATGCTCGAACTAAAATGTATTAAATGCATCTTGGTCGCATTAGCTATGGATTATAGGTAGAGGTGTTCATTAGATCGAATATTACTTGATCGAACCAGTTTATTTTGATTGAAATTTTTTTATCACTAACCGATAATAGAATAGACCTGAATTCATAACTGTCGACCTACAAAACACAATTTAACCAATTAATTGTCAATTAAATTCAATTCAGTTAACTACATAAGCGAAGTTTGTGAAACCTATAACCGATCTGGAATCCAAAAACCAGATTTGTTCTTCGACTCTTTAAACTTACAACAGTACAACACATACATACATGCTATAGCCATCACTAAGAACTCGGTTAACCACTCCAAGGTCAAACACATCCATGTTCGCTATCATTTCATACGTGACTGCTATGAAAAGAAGCACATTGATGTTGTTAAGATTCACACCGAACAACAACGTGCTGACCTATTTACAAAAGCCTTTGACAAATCTAACTTTTAGTATTTGCTTATCGTAAATGGTGTAAAAAAACAAGACTAATCCACAACGGTATTTCGATTTTTGTAAATATTTCCTCTTATAAAAAAATACAAAAACATTTGAAAACCCAACCAAAAAAACAAAAACATTTAAAAAAATCACAAAACTGCAAAAAACATTAGACAATACAAAAAACATTAGAAAATAAAAAAAATTGAGTTTTTGCTATGTGATAAGAGAATATGATAGTACATCAGTGTACTATCTGATTTCCCAAAACCTAAATTGCAAATGACAATCGGTCTTACAAATGATATACAAGTAGGCCTGAAAATCATTTCAAAGTTGGCATGGTGATATAAACATTAAAGACTTAAAGTCGATTGGTTATCCCGCCTCATTGGCAAATGGTCTTAGTACCAAAATCTCGATTGATGGGTTGCCAAAATCGAAGGTTTCAGGTCTTTAAGCTGTGAGTCATCCGGGAACAACTGGTCGAATCTCGAATTTCCTGTAAATCCGGTTGAATCTACCGGACGTTCTTAAAATGTGCTAAAAGATCCATCATAAGCCAAACCTTAATTCTCATACATAAATAAGAGAATTCTAGCTGAGGAGTACGAGCACCTTTCGTCTCTCGCTACTCGTACCGGTAAACCATTGTGCATTGTGGAGCGTACTATATCGAATTCTGAAGCTTATGGTGATTGTTCACTAGGATGGTGACATGGATTGAACACACCCACTAAGCTAAGTCTCTTAAATTAGACACACGTACTTTGAGCGAATAAATACGGACCTTATGGCGACTATGCATTGGGATAGTGACTCAGATTGTACACCCCCTCTAAGGAAAGTATCACATAGAACAAATGGTTTCGGGTATCTGCCCCCACCCTGACCGAGATTTAACCAATCTTGTGTCTTGTAAACGGATGGTCATGGCTTACTCACCCGTTACGACGAAATTTTGTGCAATGCCTGATACGCGAACGTGTCGTGTGCGTGGGGACCATTGACTGCAAATATAGATTTTACCCTAATCGTATATAAAGTGTCGGCGAGTAATCCTGATTATTAGGTTTAAGTGGACCCTTATATTGGTAATCACTTGTTTACTGATTATTTTAATCTGAATTAACTAAACAAAGGTTATCCTGACAGGTCCCTAAACTGATATGATTCTCTACCAGCAAATCTCACAAAAACATATTTCTTGTGAATATTTCATTCCGTATCTTTGTTTGAATTTCTTATCTTTTTAGTCAAAATATCAAAAATTCTAAAAGGATTTTTCATTTCTGCTTTGTTTTTGAAGAACCAATATAGGTTGTGTTTAAAACGATTATTTTATCTCCCTTTCAAAAAAGTCGGAGTCAAACGAACAGCTAAGTGGAGCTTTGAAATTCAAACCAATCAAATTAATGGATTAATGCAAAAACTAAGAAATTTTAAAAATCCGAGGTCAGTAGTGTAAGTCAGACGTTAGCCTTGGTAAGTTGATGTGTGTCAAGAGTCAGTAGTCTGTATGACTATTTGTTCCAGTCGTTCGTGAGTATTGATCATCAATTGATGAAACTGACAATTTAGTCAAAGGTTGACTAATTGTGAGTTTCAAGGGGAGAATGTGTCGAGGGATGATAAATCCTCACATTCACGGGTTTCAAGGGTAATTTTGTCCTTATGAATGAATAAAATCAATTTCCGAGCTTAAAACCTAGAGTTCGTGTGTTAAATCGAAGTTAGGAATGATTAAGGGCAAAATGGTAATTTTTTTGAAAATTTTAAATCTCATACGCTTGATATCATTGTACACGTATGAACATCATACGTGTATAAGCTGACGCCTATGAATATTAAGGCGCAGGTGGATTCACCCAGGCACCAATTTTGTCACTTTTGAATGTTCAAGGGGTTAAAAAAAGGTCATACATGCACAACATTCACATGTATGACATCAAGCGTGTGAGAAGGCAGACGTAGGAGGGGTAATGAGTCTTACGCGTGAAAGATAGAGGTTTAAAGGTGTCATACATCTAAATTGGTCATACGGGTGAACCCTTTATCACACATAAGAAGACCAAGTATAAAAGCAACAGTTCTCTCACAAAACCCATTTCCGCAACAGTCCTCTCACAAAATCCATTTCCTCTCTTATGTCTCAAACCTAAACCCCTTTGACCCACTTTTTGACTTTCTAATCCTCGATCACACTGTGTTTTTCGTTGTGTACCTAAGAATCAAAATCGAAAGGTGATCCTTTTAAGCTAACAATCGCCATTTTCATTCATTAATTCTATAGTTTTAATTGATTTTTGGTATTGTTTAAAACCCGATTAGGAAACCATCAATACATAATCTAAATCATGATGTTTGTCAAATTATATTGTTGAGGTTTTATAATCAGCCCCTTATGCTCAGGTATACCAAAACTTATATCCAAAATTGATCAAACCAACAATATAAAATTTTGAAATGCCATACATGTGGGACCAGTCCTACGCCTGACCAAGGCAACACGTATGAGTCTCATACGTGTGGAAATCCAATGCGTTGGACAAGTCATACGCCTACAAGTCAGGAAGTTTGGCGATTTTGTCGTTTTGATTATTTTAATGTCGTTTTCAATGTTCTTATGTATTGTGTATGAATATTTGCATATATGGATCTAAATCCGGGCCCTAAACACAACATATGCGTGCATATTGACCCAAAATCCAAGAATGCAATAACTTATGTGGATATTATCAACTTCTTTAGGCGTTCAAGGATTTTCTATGCCATTTCCACGCAGTGCGTGCCTTATCTAAGCCGTCAACGCCAGTTTTGGGATACGCCGGTGTTGGATTGCAATCGTAATCCAATTTTACTCGTGGGCAAAATTCATGGACATGAACTGGTGATTTTGCAACAAAGTATTTGGAAAGGTCTTCAGTTTGATGACAAAGATGACCATCCGATAGAGTTTCCCAAGTACCTTATCAGAGGCTCTTTCAAGAGGCTGAAGGATGCTAATGATGTCAAAAAATCTATGTTGGTGAAGTCAGGCTTGTGTTGGGATGAGCTCGGGACGGTATCGGTACCGAACCGATACCGATCCCGACAATACCGATACCGAAAAGTCCAAAAAACCAATACCGATACCGATTATACCGGTACGGTATCGGTATTTTACCTTAAAATACCGATACCATACCGATCCTGTACCGATACCGATAATACCGAAACCGAAAACCCCTAAATGTGGGTACCGATACCGATACCGAACACCCTCGGTTCGGTATCGGTTCGGTACAGGATCGGTATTTTTTCGGTTCGGGATCGGTTTTCGGGACCGTATGCTCATCCCTAGGCTTGTGTCGTCAATATTGATATTTCATGCATATTCTCATTCATTGCATTAGTACCAGGATAAGCAGCTTCGATGCAGCCAATATTGATATTTCATGCATATTCTCATTCATTGCATTAGTACCATAATTGAATATGTTTAATTTTGATAATAAGAGGTGTTGAATTATTCAGACCCTTTTAATAATTCAACGCTTAGTAAAACTGATCCTACCACTGAGCCCATTAGTTGAAGTAGCCATATGTTTTGTTTTAGGTTTTGATTTTGCCAATATCTTTAGAACATGACTCACATTTTAGTTGACCCGTATTATGGCTCCTTACAAAAAAATTCTATATTCGCTACTGAGTCTTATCATATCATTTTATCTACTCCCCCGTTAACCCACTTACAGTTCGGGTACGTTGCATATTTTAACTCGTCGACGCATCAAGGAACATCCCGACACAACACGCTAATTTCATACGTATCTGGTGTTGAATTTCAAATTAACAGTACACTTTATATAAAATCTATGTTCCTTGACACCATCCATTTTTGGTCAATGATCTTTATCTTATTGCTACAACCAGCGAGATTACCCCACGCTACGTAGCGGGGACTCGATCACCATTACGAATGCCTGTTATGGTACTAACACTCGCTATAGCAATCGAAAAATAAATAAAGTTATGAAATGTTCAAAAAGATATCAACGTATCGTTTACATCTATTGAAAACAATGAGAACGAATACGGTATCGGTTCCGATAATACCGATACAATTATCAATGTTGGTTAGTCAAATTGGTTGGGTATTTCATGATGTCGGCGCTCGTACAGCTTACAATACCAAACAATACTCTATTTTGAATAGAACTCCGTTTTAGACAAAGTTTACTAATAGAATTTCATAAAAAACTGAAGTTAACTTATGTACAACATAAATTAAATTAAAAATATTAATACCAATCCTAAAGTAAGAAAAAAAAATTAATATACAACATAATATAGAAGTGGTTTGGTTATTGAGAGCAAACTAAGAAAACTAAAATAAAAAGATAAGCAGAAAAAGGCAATTAAAGAAGTTAAGGGAATAGGGGTAGAAAAGAGTTAATTGCCAATTTAGTCCCTGAGGTTTGTTAAAAAATGAAACTTTCATCCAAATGTTTTTTTTTCTCATCTGTGCCCCTATGGTTTCAATTTTTTGCCATTCAGACCAAACCTCTAACTCCGTTAAGAAAAGTCAGTTAAGTCAGGGGTATTTTTGTCATTTTACATATGTATTTCTTCTTTTTGTTAATCGCCAATTTAGCCTTGAGGTTTGTTAAAAATTGTCACTTTCATCCAAATGTTTTTTTCTCATCTGTGTCCCTATGGTTTCCATTTTTTGCCATTTCAGACCAAACCTCTAACTCCGTTAAGAAAAGTCAGTTAAGTCAGGGGTATTTTGGTCATTTTACATATGTATTTCTTCTTCTTTTTTTTTTTTTTTCATTTTCATCCAAAACCAATTTTTTTTATTTTTTTGCATTTGACCTCATATGTTTCAGTTAAAAAAAATTGACCTTGTGTGTGATCACTTGTTATATATATATATATATATATATATATATATATATATATATATATATATATATATATATATATATATATATAGGGTAGGGTTCCTGTAGGAATATTGGTTTGTGTGAGAAGTGTAGGATTAAAAATTGATATGTATGCATATTTTTTTGATGTATTCATGATGTTTTTGATTGTTTTGCTTACAAAAACACCAAACATAACAAATTAATAACCGAAAACAATGTATTTTAAGCAGAGTGTTTTAAGTAATTATTATGGTGTTTTAGGAAGAGTGTTCTAAGTAATTACTATGGTGTTTTATCTGTAATTTAAATTTAATGACTATAATACATTTGATCGTGTTCTAAATTTTTGTAGATTGTTGTGTTAAGTGTTTTTCAAGCCAAAACAACTCAATACATCATTCCAAAAAAAAACATGATGCCTACATGTCAATTCTTAATCCTTCCTATACTTCTCACACAAAACCATATTCCTACAGGATCCTCTACCTATCTATCTATATAATAAATGAAAACACTAGGGTTGAATCCTAGATTTTTAGAGGGTCTTCAAGGATCCAAATCCTAAATGGGGCTCCATGAAAAAGTATTATATAAACCTTTTTTTTTTTTTTTGTCAACATCCATTTGTATGTTACAACATCTTCCTCCTTCCTATCCTAATAATTCCTTTCTCATTCCTCATTCCTCTCTCATTCTTCTTTTTGCAAGGTATGTTGTTCATCAATCTTACATCAATCTCGAAATGTTTTTGATAATTTTTCTGCATTTTGATTAGTTTGATACATAATGCTTGCAATCATCTTACATAAAAGATAAACATAATCGGTTTCTATCATTATTTTTCTACAAAGATAAATCACAATCGTATAGCTATCAACCTTCTACAAAATATTTAACTACAAAACACGTTTTCTTATTAAAATAACTATCTAATCTGTTTTCGATTATGTTTCTGATTTGTATGATATCCATACATAGCGGTTTACTAACATATTAAAGCAAACAGAAATACAATCGTTTTAATTCGGATTTATTTGTAATGATCAGAATCTTTTTTTTATTAACACCATTTGATAATCTATTTAGGATCAAGTCTCTGCTTTGGATGAAATCGACACACAAGTAATTCTGATCAGGTTTAATCATTGATGATATGATTGTGGTTTTAATAACAGATTGCAATTGAAATCAGTTTCGAGTATGTGTGAATATAAAAAAAGATTATAAAAAAAAAACAAAATACAGGATTTCATACAAAAAAAAAAAAAATTGAAATCAGTTTCGAGTATTAGTGACTTTATGGATACTTTAACAAAAGTTTGTTTTGCAGACGAAGAACAGGATTTCATTAGGACAAATAACTTCATTATGGCTTATCACAAGGGTGACAAATTCTTCAAGGTTATTCATGACCCTTCCGCGCGAGTTTTGGTATGACGTTTCTAATTTTTTTAAGTAAAAAAAGCTTATTCGTTATTATAATGTTGTTTTTTACGTGTTTGTCCAGACATTGCCGAAATCCATGAACAGGTTTTTGTTATCTAAAAACTTACGAAACAACAACATTAAAGTTTTGACATACCACGTAGGCTTTTTGTTACCAAGATTGACACACAAGAAGTTATTGATTTGTCACAAATGAATTAATCCGTGTTCAATGTATTTTGTCGTTCATTCCATTAAACACATTTTCAATACACTCGTCAGTTTAATGTTACTTCTTTATTTATTATGATTTCCTTTTATACTTATTTTAAATAAATTTTACTGCTTATTAAATAGAATTTGACATTTGACTATGCTATAAATTTTCAAACTTCGTATTAATTGGAATTTAAATGTGTAATTATGCACGTTGACTAAGATTTAATTATGGTCAACATGTCTAAATGAGTACGAAAATGTGTGAGTCAATAATCATTAAAATCATTACTATATTCCATTATTATATACAATAACATTTAGATTTTTACCGAATATTTAGTATGTTGTAATTGTAAGAATGTGTATACGTTAATCAGTGGTGGCAAGACGCGATTATTTAGAATACATAATGTATATGAATTTACTCACAGCATTCATAAGGAATTGATATATGTTAAGGCGAAATTTATGGTTTCCTTCTACAATAACAAATTGACTTTGAATACGAATTTACTGGTCCAATTTTCAAGCATGTTAAGGCGAAATTGATGGTCTCCTTCTACTCCATTGTTGAATGTATAAGGAAAGTAATATGTTTACTGATCTTGACTTTGAATACGAATTTACAAAATTGTAAATATACATTAAGATAAATAGTTATATTCACTCACATTATTCATAAGGTATTTATACATGTTCAGACGAATTTTTTGGTATCCTTATTCAATAACATATTCACATTAAATACGAATTTACTCATAAAAATCATAATGTTATTGTCAAGATCTTTGCTGCTATACACTATAGTTATCATGTATGTCAAGCATTCAAACAATAACACACTAACCTTTTGCAGTTTCGAATCTGTAGCATAATGATATATGTAAAGCATATAATAACATATAAAGAACATTTAGTTAAATAACATTGAATAGATAAAAAAAAATCACAACTAGGTATAATGCTTGACATGCGGCATTTATGGTTTCAATGCTTGACTTTGACTAAATTCAATCAATACATAATGTTATAACAATAATAACAATGCTAATTCGGATGCTAATTACCCTCCACTCTTTCATCCATTTCTTATTATTGAACTGATTGAATACCTATATAATGCTTGACATAACATATAAATGACATTTAGTTAAATAACATTGAATAGATCAAAACAAATCACAACTAACTATAATGCTTGACATGCGGCAGTTGTGGTTTGAATGCTTGACTTTGACTAAATTCAATCAATACATAAAGTTATAACAATAATAACAATCCTAATTCGGATGCTAATTACCCTCCACTCTTTCATCCATTTGTTATTATTGAATTGATTGAATTCCTATATGAATACCTATATAATGCTTGACATACGCCGGTTAATCAAGAAATGCTTGACGTTGACTAAATTCAATCAATACATAATGTTATAACAATAATAACAATGCTAATTCGAATGCTAATTAACCGGCCACTATTTCATCCATTTCTTATTATTGAATTGATTGAATAACTATATAAACAAGTCAAACCAATTCACATACGATTGTAATAAGACACGTTGAATGCACTTTGAGTAATCGCAAAGATATATTATTAGGTTAATTTCTGTTTCTCATCTTTAAATACATAAACATTATTTATTTTGATTTTGATGTTGTGTTATTGAAGTCATCTATTGGTTTTTACATCATTTTTTTCCAGTTAACAAGATCAATGGCTGCTGTAGATGCAAATGAGTTTACAATGGTTAACCAAATTCATGTAAACCGAAACGGTGTGGCGTTAAAGCTAAAGATTATTCGGGTTTGGCGTCTACCCGATCGTCGCAATCCTAATGATGTGTACTCAATTGAAATGATCCTATGTGATGAAAATGTAAAACTCAACAACACGTTTTTTTTATATCCTATTATTTTTAAATTTCATAACTTTTTTTTTAGTTGTGATGTTTTTAATTTTAATGTATATGAATTTTCTTATTTTCGTACGTTAAAATACATCAATTACGTAGATACATATTTATAGTGTTTTCTTATTTTTTTTTATAATGAACAGGGTGACAGGATTCAAGCGAATGTATTTAAGCGGTTGTTTTTTAGATTTGAGAGGTTTCTGACTGAAAAATCTTCTCTTATTATAAGAAATCCAAGAGTTGGGGTCAATTCCTCTAAATACAAGTATGCTCCAAACCCAAACAAACTCTGCTTGAATATGAATACTCAAGTTTCCGAATATGATGGTTTCCAAGGTCCAGATTTTGGTTTCTCTTTCGTGCCCTTTCAAAGAATTCTGGATAGGGAGGTTGATGAATATGTTACAATAGGTATATTTCGTTCTAATAGTCTTTTTTTCATCACAACCAAACCATAATAATAGTTTTATAAGTTATGTTTCATTAATGTTTATTTTATACTTGATCTTAGATGTTATAGGACATGTTAACAAGTTCTTCAACAATGATGATAAAGATAAAAAGGTTGTCGCTGATAAAAAGAGGTTAACAATGGAAATTCAAGATATCGAGTATGTATTCTTTATTTATTTATTTTTTACTAAAATAATTTGTACTTTTTTGAAGGGGCTTGCGCATCTATTTAACGTTGTGAGATAGTTATGCCATAGAGATGTCTAAATATGTTGCAACTCATCAAACAGAGAAAGAATTTATAATAATAATGCAGTTTGGTCATTTGAAGTTTTATAATGGTTGTATAATGTTAATAAATATATATAGTTATATTTATATTTATAGCTACATTATATTTTGCATTATAAATTAAGTTCTAACTTCTAAATTTTCTTATTATTAAATATTTCAAATTTTTTTTCCTAATATTTTTTTTTATATAGGAAAACCGTATGTTTCTAACTCTTTTGGAGATCGAGTTAGTCGACTGTTCATCAATGGAGATATTGAAGATATAAACCTGTACAAAAAAGGGTATGTACTATTACGTTTTTCAATACGAATTACAAAACCTTTATAAAAAGTATTAATAAATATGTAATGTGTAAATCAAATTATTTTTATCAGGTTGGGTAAGAAAATCGCTGATAATCCTTCCTCTTCTCATCGACCATATGGAACTTCTATGTTCTGTTCTGATGAAGATGAATTTGTCCATAACACTCCTTTTAGTAACATTGGCGACATTTGTGAGATTCAAGAGGTAAGTATAATGTTGATACTTAAATACGATATTTATAATTAAATATAAAAAATTGTAATGAGGTTAAAATTTTAATTTTTATTTAATATTAATATCCATTGTATACCATATACTATCTTATTTCGGTAACAAATTATAATATTCATACAGGAGCAGGCTCTGGTATTATTGGGTACTATTAAAGACCTGTTTACCGAAATTGGCTGGTACTACATGGGATGCCCCAAATGCACCAGAAAATGTAGTATTGATTATATAATCAAACAGGTTGGTGAAGGAAGTTCAGGTTTTGAGGAAGAAAAGGTTTACGAGTGTTTGAATGTTAGTTGTAGTGCCAAACAAGTTGAGCCTACACCAAGGTCGGATATATTTGTAACATCAATTTTAATATACACAAATATAGTTTGATTTCAACCCAACTTAGTTATAAATTTTTGTTTTTTTTTAATTTTTTTTCTAGGTTTAAAATTCAGGTTCGTGTGCAAGACGTTAATGGTGCTGTATCTCTTACGTTATTTCATCGTGACGTTGCACAACTTATTAGTAAAAGTGCTTCTGAATTGCTTGATTTGAATACGGTATTCCATATTTTTAACTAAATTTTAAATACAAAATTATTTTTAATAATTCCTTAATTATAGTTTTGTAATATTTATGTATTTGCTTATTCCTTTTAAATAGGTTGGTGATACAATTGAATATCCTGAAGAGATTAAGACTTTGTTAGACAGAGAGTTTGCTTTTAAGATCTTTGTCTCTGGGTTCAATTTAAACAACAAATATGATGTTTATGGTGTAACTAAGATAAGTGATGATCCAACAATTATCTCGCATCTTAAGAAAAAGTTGTACGTAGGACAGGTACATATTCGAATTCCATTTCATATAACTTAGCAAATTTTATTTACGTAAGACTTTATTACATATCTAATTTTTTGCATATATTTTTTTTTAAAAACAACCTGCTGAATCAGAATCACTTCACACGTCTCTCCTGGCAATGCCGTCTAATGTTATTTCTGTTTCCAAGGTACCATTTTCACAAACACTTAATTTCATATTAATACATTTTACTCATTTTTTCTTTCATACACAATCACTGATGAATTTGCAACATATGTTTGTAACTATTTTTTCTTTAGGAATCAGACACAGGCGATAATGATACGCCAATTTCCATTGCTGATAACTTTGTTGATAAGAAAGTTTATGCTGAAGGAGAACAATGTTCTATCAGTTCCAAGTATCAAATGGTTAAGCGTAAACTGATTGACGCGATTTCTGATGATGAAAGCACACCAATTCCTTCAACTAAGATTGGAAGTGGTGGTAGTATGGAGTAACTTAAAATTCCGTTGAGCCTCCCGTCTTCCTAAACCCAAAATGAAGAGAATTTGTTTGCTATGCTTATGGTCAACCAGTTTCATTGCTTTATGTTTTGTTTTTTTTTTAATAATTTTGAACAATTTCTACTTTGTTATTTTCTCTTTATACCATGATATGGTTTACTGTTTTTATTAAGTTTCATAACGATGATAATATTTAATAAATGCGTTTGCTTGATTGATAAGTATGTTTTCATCCATTTGATATTATGTTTAGTATATATAGATACAACTAGATTGGTGGATGTAGTCATCAAACATAATAGTGAGTTTTAATTTTGTATGATTAGTATCTAATTATAACAAAAAAATTGTAACATAAATGTTGTATATCATTTTAATTTTGTTACCGAAATATGTTGTTATAATACAAGCAACCATGGATCGGCCCACTAACTTACCAACACCAGTCCATATAAATTACATAGCATACATATTAGATTACTTATTGGGTTGAATGTTTTTATTAGACAAAGGCCTGATTATTTAATCTTACATTCTGATTCAGCCCAACATCAATTGTTTCATTATATACATACCTGATACCCCACATTGTTTCACTTTTTCAGATTTCTAGGCTCTTCCAAAAAGCTACTTTACCAAAATGTAAGTAACCGTTCATCTTCTTCACTATTATGAAATTTCGATACTATCAAACACTTTCAGACATCATGTTAATAATCGTGTATCTGTTAGGAATCGATGTATTTGTTATTATCACTATGATTTTTTGATGATGCATGTGCTATTAATTCTCTCATTAACAGTATTAATCGTGTATCTTGATATGTAATGTCACTTATATGTATTGAGTAACAATCATTGTTTGATCTTTAAGTTAAGTAGATAAACAATCAGTGTTAAATATAGATGAATATCATTAACAAATCTGGAGAATTAGTGGTGTGATAATTTATTATTAATCATGTTTGATTATTTTGATCAATGTTTTATTTTCAAATTATTGTTCTTGCATGTATGTAAATAATTGTTTGTATTACTATGTTAATTTCGAAATATGTATAATATGGTTATTAATTGTTTTTTGGTAACCTACTAATCAATTGATGAATTATATAAATATACATATCGAAACTGATTTATAGTATTGTTTTCGTTTGCCATGAACATATACCGCGTCTACTCCGGTGGGTACCAATCTACTGATTAGTTGCTCGATAAATCATTCCGGATATGTTATCAGTTTTTTTCAGTAGCATGTTAGTTTGTTGGTTAATGTTTGATGATTTTTCGAAAATAATCCATATTCAATCATATGATGTTAGCTCTGTTTTTTGTATTTTGTTGTTTAGTCTTATTCGATTTTCTACAAATTGCCATAATAGACATGCGTTTTTATTTAGATTTGTTTGTTTTCAATACATGTGTAGTTGTATACATACTTATGCTTTTAACCTTATTTCTCACCTTCAAATGAATGCAGCCTTTTGCCATCCTGCCGCTTAAGTAGCAAAAAATGGTAAAACACTTAGATTTTTCTTTATTTTTATATCTATTTTTTTGTAAACATACAATTTACGCTTAACTTTATAATTGTTTAGGCTAACCAACAGCCTGTTGAAGTGATTGAAGTTTCAAGTGACTCGTCTGACTTTAGCGATTGGGTTGAAAGCGATTCAGATAGTGGGATGCACAATTTAGGTTTATGTAATTGGGAAGCTGCTCCTGCGCGTGATTCCATTGTTACAAAAGTCACAAACAAATTTGTGAGTATTTGTTTAGTCATTACTAAATTTTAATCTCTAAGTATTTTTGTTAACAATTGTGATCTTTTAATTAACTTATTACACGCAAATCTTTATGTATTTTGTCGCAGCGCTTTCCAGTCGCTTTTGGAATGCACCATCACTTCGAAAAGAAAGCCACCGTTTTTGTCCAGTTTGAAAATGGACCGTGTATGATTAGAAGAGTGCTGGTTGAAGGAAGCGGGAGTAAGGTAAGGTATTCGTTGAACAAATGGTAGTCAAGAATGAAAAGGCTTGGGTTAAGGAATGGTCGTCGTTATAAGCTTACGTTTTACAAGGGCATTTTGGTTTTCTCCATGCCTTAGCTAAAGGCATTGTAGGTTCAATGTTTTTGGTTTCGTCATATGTTGTTGAAAATGACGATATCGTAGTAGAAATGAAATATAACATGACGTTTATGTACGTTTAGTGGTCCCAAATTTTGGTTGTTTATTACTGTGGGTACCCATTTTGTACTAGCAACTTACTTATTATGAATGACCTTAATGTTTAGGTGTTAACTTTTATCCGAATATTAATGAATGAATCGGTTTGTAGTATGTATGCCATTTTAATTTTGCATCAAGTTATGTATTCATATAAACAATAGATGTTGCTATAAGTTTTGACCTCTTTCAAATTTGTATACACTTATTAGAAACAATCCATTTAATATACTAATACAACCGCTCCGTGGTTCTGCGTTTTGGTACACCGATCATTCTGGTGTTATAACCCTTTACTAAAATTCGTAGTAAATAATTTAATTAGACAAATAACATAAAAATACAAGTTTATATTTGGTAACTATTAATATTTGGCATAAACTAATTTTAGAATTGACTATACAAAAAATTCGTTTGACTTTGATAACTAAAATTGTGTACAATTATACATAAATAAATTTCCAGTATATTTGGTAAATTGAAAAGGAGATTATATGTTTTAAAAATATACGGTAATTT
This sequence comes from Ambrosia trifida, assembly GCA_028751855.1. NCBI lineage: Eukaryota > Viridiplantae > Streptophyta > Magnoliopsida > Asterales > Asteraceae > Ambrosia > Ambrosia trifida. The sequence goes on along the minus strand of CM054123.1, from coordinate 35,574,657 downwards.
ATGTTCATAAACAATTGAACATATATATTGTTATTAATAAACTTTACAAAAATATTTCTATTCATCTCTATATAATAGTTATGCAACCATGAATATGTAATTCATTTAAAAGCCTTTTCACTTTTGAAAACCAGGTTTCAAAACTTTGTTTGGTTATCTAATTTATTTACGTTTTGTGTTTATGTATACTATTTTTTTTTTCATTTTTTTAGTTGTCATGGATAATAGAACCGTTCAAATGGTAGCCAACGGTGCAGTCTTGCATGAAATCGTTTACTGTTATCTATGTGATCTAAACTGTATTGACCATGCTCAATACATTCAACATTGCAATGGCAAAAAACATCGGGCAAAGGTATTACATTTACGTCATTCGTATAATATATTGCGCATTCCTTTTGTCAAGATATTTTAATATACGTAGTTTTTTTTTTTGACATTCAAGAATGGTATGTATTAATGGCTATTTTTGTAGATTGGGCATGCGTATGGTCAAGATTTGTTCTACCGTGGAGTTTGCAATATCCAATGTACCAGCATGGATAACTTGAATGAACATCTTGCAGGAAAGAAACACATTAAGGCGATAAAGGCCCAAGGTTTTTTTAATGTTATGGAATAAGATATTCTTATGTCTCGTAATGTCGCATCTTTTAATTTTAGTATCTTAATTGTTTTCAATAACAAATACTAATTACCGTTTTTCAGTTTATGCATCTATGTTTCTATATTCCCTAATGTTATAGATAATGTTATTTACTATGTTAATTTTGAAGCATTCATATTTTATTCTGTCGTTTACATACTTAGATGTCTGATGTTTGACACTATGTAAAATATATCTACATCTTATGATTTGTTGATAACCAAGACATGGTTTTATACCAAAAGTTTAATAGATATGCCAATTAAAAGTAACCAGTTTATATAAAACTTTGACCCAATTAGAATAAATTCCATAATTTGAGTTTGTATTAAAGAAAAAACGTGTAATACATATGACTACTTTTCGCTTTTGTTTCTTCAATCCGATGTAACCTCATTAAAATACGATTCTTTGTGTACCTCAGACACAGCTTCAGGTACATACATCGATAACTTTTCTCTATGTAATGAATGATATTGTTAATACCAATCTATTATTGTTTCAATTATACATTGTTAGTTAATAACTGAACAGTTGTATTCTAAATTATCATATGTAACTGCACTTAGTGCATAAACTTGCTGAAGTTTATGTATGTTCATATCCCGGCACTTTTTTCTCGCCAATCTTTATTACCTATACAGTTTTCATAAATAATTTGTCATAATTGTGTATACGTTAAACTAAATCTGTAAACTGTTAATTTATAAATGAAGAAATAGATACCGAGTAGAGTGCCTTGCAAAACACTCGTGACAAACATACATCGTGTGAAAGGTTGCAGGACAGATTCTGCATAAACAACAGATATAGCAGATTTATCAAACTGTTCAATTATGTGACGATTATTATAAACAATTTTTTTGCGAAATATATTTGAATAAGCTTGCAATACAAACAAACGTTATGTATATACAACTTCAATAATAAAGTATTATTTTAAACTTTTTTTTTTTTGTGCTTTGAACAGTGCGTTGCCATTTGTCAATAAAACAAGTTATGTACTAATTACAATTACATTAAAAATAAAAATATGATAAAAAGTTATTTACAAAAACACAATGTATTCATACCTTTTGTTATTTTTTGTTAAAGTTTATACTTTGGTTGAGTACTGATCATAATAGGTAATCGGTTTTCATTACTAACGTTACTTATAGGTTACAAAAAATATCCACTTTGACATGAAAACCATAGTTATATATTAGTTTTAATTTTAATACCCATTTCATATCAACGCAACATTGAAACATGATGTTTATATAAGAAAAAAAATATCAGGCTAACCGTTATTCTTAACACTTTACATTGTAGCCACTAAACTTGAATAATACAACTCTTAGTTTAATAATTTTTTTTTATTTACTATGGTTTGCACCGTGGGTCCCCACGGGTCTCAAACCTAGTATATATATATATATACTATAAACCAATTCTATTATAGCAGCCAAACGCCCCTTTATCTGCTATTGAAACTCATCACCAAACACCTTTTGTGCAGCTTAATACCCGTCACCAAACACCCTTTTAACCTTGCTGTTATCCTTGTTCCCAAACACCACCTTATCTTTCCTCCCTATAAAAACCCCTCCAGCTTGTCTCCTCCTCTGCACATTAGACGAACACACACACACACACACACACACTTGTCTGTGTGTTGTCGAGAGCCCTCAGCAGAATGTCATTGGTCCGGTGACCTCCTCTCAGGTAAGTTTCTTTCCTTCCGATAACATAACCGATAACCCCCTTCTTTCACCGGTCACCTTTCTCCTCTGTTTCAATAACCGGCTTAGCTCCGGTGTAGTTATAATCAGTCGCTAACCATCCTTTTACCCTCCGACAAACACTATATCTCTCCTCCTAATCACCGAGCCTTCTCTTTAAACCCAACCACCATAACCCCTTCCTCCTCATCTGAAACTGATAACCAGCAGCCACAAACCTACCACAACCATCAACTGATCCTTTTTGTTGTACCATTGAGGGGAGTCACCGGAACTCTCTATAACCATCTGTCGAAACCCAAACCCACTGTAACCATTAGGTTGGTGGAGGTGGAGGTGGTGGTGGGCTGGGTGACGGTGATGGTGGGCTAGGTGTAGCAGTGGGTATACTTTTTTGTTTATATTTTTTATTAATTAAATATTTTTTGGATGAAAATGGTAAAAGAAAAACGTTTGGTTTGTATGGACAAAAATAACCCTAAATTAACTAAGTTTTGTTAACTGAGTTAGGGGAGTTGACTAAAATGGCAAAAAATAGAAACCACGGGGACACAGATGAGAAAAAAAACATTTTGATGAAATTGACAATTTTTGACAAACTTCAAGGACTAAATTGGTAATTAACTCGGCAGATAATGTCCATATATAACAAAAGCAAAGCATGGCCTGGCTAAAAAAAGAATGGTCCAACTACCAAGTCACATGTGTTCAAACCATCAAAATAAACCAATAATAATCATGTAATTGATTTTTTTATTCAAACCATCAAAATAAACCAATAATAATCATGTAATTGATTTTTTTATTATATATATAATATATAATACAAGCCACTAATAATGTATAATGAGAATTTTCGATGTCATATACATAGCTAAAACGCGTAATAACATTATCAGTTGATTCTCCTCCCATTGTTAGACTTTTATTCATCAACCAATACTTCTTTACACATGAGACTAAAGTCCTTTGAAAATATGCAATACAAAACCAACACTAGTACACAACATGACCACTCATAATAATTTGCTAATAGATCCCACCATGGATATGGAAGTAAGACAAGTGCACACCCTCAACTTAACCGGTGTCCTCTCCGAGTCTAAGAGGATCATCTTGTCTAGATTCAGCCATTTCCTTACCTTATCCCTCTTCTTCTTCCCTCTTTCTCTCTTTATCATCATCATCATCACCCACAATGTCTCAAATCATCAAAAAAATGTAATCTTTTATCTTATGTACACCCTAATCCTCCACATCCTCACCCTATGCGCCATCGGTACGATCACCTACACCACACACCATGCATTCTTTGGTGAGCATGTCAACTTCTTGGACACCCTTAAGTCTCTAATATTATCCTTCTTCCCACTCGCTTTCACCGCGATCGTAGCTTACGTTCTTATTGTTTTGATCTCCATAACCTTCCTTATGTTCGTTGCAACGGTTCTTATGTTGGTACAAAACCTAGTGTTTGTTATCAATTACAATTCGGTTTACTTCATGTTGTTTTCGGCCATCATGGGCGCGATTCTAATCGCGATTGTTATATATTTATACGTGGAATGGTCGTTGGCGTTTGTGATAGTTGTGGTGGAATATAAATGGGGATTTGCGGCTTTGACGAGGAGCTCGTATTTGGTTAAGGGGATGAGATCGGTTTCGTTGTTAGTGATGTTGCATTTTGGGGTTTGTGTTGCGAGTTATGTGTGGATTTGTTCGGCAGATTTCCATTGGGTGTTTATATTTATATTTGTTACGATGTTTTTTTCGTATTTAATGATGTTCGTGTTTGTTCATTTAACTGCCGCCAACAATGTCTTGTATAATTACTGCAAGGCTTTGCATGGTGAACTGGCAATTGATGTAGCTGAGCCTCGGGGGTTTGTTCACAACTACATATGAATTTGCCTGCTGATGATGAGAACGTCCCTCACGTTGTTAGTGTTGTCGCAACTTGATATGAAAAAGGTTAAGGTTTCTTTTACTAAAATACATGTTTTAGCTAGGTTACGCGATTTAGTTTCTTTGTCAATTCCGAATTTTCTTGAAGATTTATTGGCGTTGTTGTTTGTTAAGGATTTTTCGATATCATTAGCTTTTTTGTTTTGATACGTACGAGGTTCAAATATCGTCCCGCAAGAAAGAACGAGTGTAAATCGCGTCCCGCAACAACGCGCGCGTAACTACGACGTAAAAGAAGTTTTTTTAGATTAGAATATACAAATAGCAGTTACCTAATATTTTTCTAATGCCTAACAAATACTCAACGAAATAGATGCCCCCACAACGAAGCGCACAGAACCTATCAATCTACCACACTAGTTATTGTATAAACAACAACAACAACCGTACCCAGTAAATCCCACAAATAGTTATTGTATAGGGTTGGGTTATTCTACAAAGGCTACAAAAAATGAGAAGAGTGAGAAGCCATTAGAAAATGACATGTGTTTAAAGAATTAACAAGTGGGAGGGGTAATTTTGTCAAAAACATATGCACATGCAAGTCACATGTCATCTCCACCTTCATTTTTAAATGCCCCTAACTTTTTTATACGTCATCATTTTTAAAAAAAAAATTATACCATAAAAGTGACCGTCGTTTTATCTTTAATATTAGTACCATATTGTTATACTTTTTAAAAAAAATTCAAAACCCACTTGCGTAAGACACAATGGAGTGTAAATTAAACACAATGAACACCAATTAAAAATAAGGTATAAAACATAATCAAGAGTCTAGTAAAATACAATGGAAGACATACTAAAGACACAATGAATAGAAGACTAAAACACAATGAATAGTTTTGAAAAATAAAAGTTGAAAACCCAGTTACGTAAGACACAATGGATGGCATACGAAAGACACAATGAATAGAAGACTAAAACACAATGAATACTTTTGAAAAAAAAAGTTAAAAATCCAATTGTGTAAAACACAATGGACGACATAATAAGGACACAATGAACAGAAGATTAAAACACAATGAATACTTTTGAAAAAAAAGTTGAAAACCCAGTTGCGTAAGACACAATGGAGATAACGTAAAACACAACGAGTACCAATTAAATATGCAATGAACAATAGGGTATAAAACACAATGAACAGTCTAATAAAACACAATGGATGACATATAAAAGACACAATGAACAGAAGACTAAAACACAATGAATAATAGAGTTAAACACAATGAACAACATAATAAAACACAATGTACACCTAAATACAAAACTCATTTGCGTAAAACACAATGAAAAGAATACTAAAAACACAATGGACAAAGTTAAATCATATGTAGACTAAAAAAACATAAATAACATATTTATAAAGCACACATGCATACTATAACACAATGAACGAGCAGAAGACACAACGAAGAAGAAAACCCATTTAGCACGAATTTTTTTTTTTCAATTTTAATGTAGCAATGTGGTACTCATATTAAAGATAAAAAAAACGCTCATTAATATGGTGAAATTTGTTTGGAAAAAAATGTCGTATGAAAAAATTATAGACGTTTTAAAATGATGGGGAATTGACATGTGCATTGCATGTGGAGAGAAAAAGTCAACAAATGTGGTTTTTCTTTTTTGCCCTTCCTCTAATTTATTATTTATTTTTTTCAAACAAAGTAATCTCAACCCTTCAAATATATGATCAATGGATCACAATCCTTCTTACCTTTCCTAAAAAAAGTATCTTGTGTATTTGATCCTAACCCTTTGTGTAAACAAAAGAGTTGTAAATCAAAATAACGTCTGCACCTTGATATTTATAACACTTCTAACCTATTAATCTCGGCCAGTTAACTTATTCGGTCAACCCAGGTCAAAAACTAAGTGCGTCTCCGTCAGCATAATTAAACTCAATACCTGCAACGAAAATTATACATATGTTAACATAGTTTTTAAACGCTTTATAATCTTTTACAATTTTTTTATACCTGCTAAAAGGCCCTCTTCTTCTAATAAATCGAGTTTGTTTACGGTTTACAAGTCCACCATACGGGTCATCGGTGATAGTTACGGAGAATATTATTTGGTCTTGCTGACCAGAAAAGTATGAGTTGGTTGTTATAGTTGATGGTTGATTAAGGAATTATGGGTAAATGGGTTGACCTATTCCTACCGATATTTACGAAGTTAACGTTGGATGGAAGAATGGTTCATATCTTTACCTTACCTTTGATGACAAATTAGTATTTTTATTGTTTGTTTATTTCTCACGTTCTCTTACTTTACATGGAAAATGTATCAAACGAATTTTAATTGAAATCATTCAAACGACATTGAAACTATCCCCGTCCAACATTGACTCTCAAGGTCAAGAGTTCAAAAACCCATCTGAAGAGATATGTACCCGCGCATGCGCACGACTGAGACTCACACACACGTCAACACAACAGTATGGCGTGGAGTTCTAGAAGACGGTGTACGCCACCCCAAAAAAGGACAGGTGTCACCCGACAGGAGCAGGGACATGTGGCCAATCAGAGGCGTTTATTCCCTGCTCCACGATCTCCTACAGGTACGAGGTACAGAAAAGGACAGAAATGACGATAGCAAGACACGTGGACCAATCACAGAGCGACAGCGCAAAGAATGATAACGGTCGTAATAGTACAAGGCAGCTGTCATTCTCCTCACAGCCAATCACTGACCACCTCAGGGGCCTATAAATACCCCCTTCGTCATCAGAAGAAAGGATCTGATCGGCAAGAGAGAATTCATACTATATAGCTGTGAGAGATAGATTATAGTCGAAACTCTGTAATAGTCTGGATTAGTGTCTTGTATTCATCTTGTTGCTTAATGAGAATTACGTCCTTTCTTATATTCACAAACTAGTATCATTATATCCAGATTGTTAGATTGGTGTTTCTTCATTGGCACCATCCGTCTTTTGAGCTTTCAAGAACAGCAAACTCAAACACTTTTATCTCTCTAAAAAACCAGCTATGAGTTCTTTATCGGCGTCACCAAACTTCCCTGTGGGCACGTCAAGCACTGTTATTGCCCAGGCAAACACCAACCAGCTTGATAACACCACAGAGGAACAACTTCATGGTACGGATGTGGGTCGTACTCCATCCTCCGGGACTAGACAGACCCCATCCTTCCATTTTGCCACTGATAACCTTCAAGCTTCACCTGTTGGTCAGACCACGCCAATGGTTAGTCCGGAGGTGTGGTATGCCCAACAAAAGGAAGCCTTAAAACAAGCATTCATAAAGAAGGTAAAAGAACAACAGCTAAGTGAAGCATCTCACGCACTATCCTTCAGCGAAGGAAGGCCTGTCACCATATCGGAAGGGCCATCCAAAGCTGCGGGACAAGGCGGCGGGAGCAATCAAGTCACTGACCCAACTTGGAGGGAAGACTCCGACGAGTCCCAGAGTCGTTTTCACCGTGACACAAGCCAGTACTTGACCAACACTGTTGATCGAGTACACTTGATGTCCGGTGAGGACGATCTCACGCAACCCTATTATCCTCCTTCATTCAGTGAAAAGTCAAAATTTACACCGCGCATCGCGCTCGCCACATTGCCCGCAAGAACAAAAATTCCAAGCACTTTGGACAACTTAAAAGAACTGACTGATAAGTTTTCAGACCACTTCAGCCAAAACAAGAGAATTGAACGCGACTCCACTGACATCGTGCAAGTCAAGAGGCGTGAAAACGAATCCATTGAAGATTACATCACCAGGTTCAACCGTGAAGCCCTACAAATCGGGCCAATTGGCTTTGAACTCATGAAAGCGGCGTTCACACAAGGAGTGAGATGTGACTCGCTAATCCGCACTTTGGCTGGATGCACAGGTATGCCCAACACCTGGGAAGAAATCATGCGCGGCGCGAAGAATTACGCAAAGACTGAAAGAGAGCTATCTGTTTGGAGCAGAATTCAAGCACCACAATACACAGATACGCAAGCACAAGCAGCGCGAAACAGAAACAACAAGCATGAAAGAAAAGGCAAGGGGAACGTCTGGACAAGGCTTCAAGGAGCCACCCCGACAGTAACAAAGCCCACTGCTCCTCAAGAGTACCAACACAATACGTCACTCGTGCACAAGTCAGGTAGAAGGAGTCACAACAACTGGACCCCCTTGATGAAAACGCCAGCGCAAGTCCTGGCCACAGAAAATATCGATTTCCCAGAACTAAAGGCCATCAAGCGGAGGGAAGGACTAGATCACAACAAATTCTGTGCCTACCATCAAGACATAGGCCATGACACTAACAAGTGCTACCAGTTGCGACAAGCCATCGAAGACGCGTTAAAGTCCGGTAAGCTCGGACATCTGCTACAAAATGTGGAGCGCAAGCAAACGGCGGGTCCACCGCCAAAAAAGATAAAGAATGTGAGCATGATGATCCATGGCAGTGGACGCCGGCTTCAGAAGCGGAAACCAGAAACAACCGCATAATGGAAAGAACAACAAGTGTGCTTCCCAGTAATCAAAGGTGGCCCGTCCACCACGAGGGCGATCATTGTCACAGCCATCTTTGACCACTACCGAACTACCAGGGCATTCATGGACACTGGAAGCAACTCTGATATCATGTATGGACAATGCTTCGACCTGCTGGATGACGAGGATAAACAACGACTGCGCCCCATCAATTCCCCAATTATGGGATTCTCAAATGAAGTCGTGACCCCACTTGGGGAGATATCTTTTCCCCTCAATCTAGGAGCACACGGGCGCTCACGAACTGAAGAGGTCACATTCCTTGTCATCCCAACAAAATCCAAGTATGATATTATCTTAGGGCGAGACTCCATGGCCTCATACAACATGGTCACCTCCACGGTCCATGGCGCAATTGGTTTCCCCACCCCAAACGGTGTGGCAATTGTGTGGGCTAACAGAGAATGTGCCATGACCACAGAATCTCACCCAGCCAAAATGCTAAAACCATGCTCGCGAACAGAGCCAGAGAAGTGGGTCCTGAACCCAAAGTTCCCTGATCAACCCATCACACTGGGACCAGCAATCTCAGAGAACATCCGAGATCACTTGAAGCAGCTTCTCCACAAAAAACATGGACGTCTTCGCATGGCAACCATCAGATATGATCGGGGTCCCACGCGAACTCGCCCAACATAAGCTCAACACATATCGCTCAGTGGAGCCCATCGCGCAAAAGCGACGAAGCATGGGCGCTGAAAAAACGCAAGCGATGAACGAACAAGTCGGAGAGCTGTTAAAAGCTGAAATCTTGAAGGAAACACGATATCAAACCTGGGTTGCCAACCCAGTAATGGTAAAGAAAAGCAACGGCGGCTGGAGGATATGTGTAGATTACACCGACCTCAACAAAGCATGTCCTAAAGACTGCTACCCGCTGCCAGAGATTGATTTGAAAATTGACTCCCTAGCGCGCTTTCGATTTAAATGCTTCCTGGATGCTTACAAAGGATACCATCAGATCCAGATGGCGCTAGAGGATGAAGACAAACAGCTTTCCGCACCGATAAGGGAGTTTTCTGTTACACCAAGATGCCATTCGGCCTAAAAAATGCGGGAGCTACATACCAACGGTTAATGGACCGCGCTTTTGCCAAACAGATAGGGAAGAACTTGGAAGTCTATGTGGATGACCTAGTCATCAAGAGTAAGGAAGAGGATCAAATGCTGAAAGATATCGAAAAAACCTTCAAACATCTGAAAGAGATCTGTATGAAGTTGAACCCAAGCAAGTGCGCCTTTGGAATGGAAGAGGGAAAGTTCCTTGGCGTTGTGGTCACCAAAGACGGTTTCCGACCAAATCCTGAAAAAATACAAGCCATTGCGCAAATGCCTTCCCCGTCCACATTAAAAGAGGTTCAAACACTGAACGGGCGTCTGGTCGCAATTAACCGTTTCCTGTCACATCATGCAAGAAAATCAATCCCATTCATCGAAACATTAAAGAACTGCCTGAAAAAGAATCACTTCAAGTGGACCGCAGAAGCGGAGAAGGCCTTCCAAGAAATGAAAGAGTGTCTAATGGACTTACCAACACTCACCGCCCCACTCCCAAGGGAGCCCTTCGCAATGTATCTCTGCGCGACAGAGCAAGCGGTGAGCGCGGTACTGATGGTGGATAGAAAGCTAGTACAAACGCCCATCTATTATATTAGCCGAGTCCTGACAGATACGGAAACCAGGTATACCACCATGGAAAAGCTGGTCTTAGCACTCGTTCACGCTTCGCGAAGATTGCGCAGATATTTCCAGGGCCATCCCATCAATGTGTTGAGCGACTACAAGCTAAACAATGTCCTGTCCAAACCAGAGGTATCCGGGAGACTGGCAAAATGGGCCATCGATCTGGGCGAACACACCATTTACTACAAAGCACGCCCAGCGGTTAAAGGACAGATACTGGCAGATTTCATAGCGGAGGTACCTCAAGAAAAAATCGAAGAATGCAAAGCAGAGCAAGACCCACAACCACCATGTGATGAAAAGGCTATCTGGAATCTTTACACAGATGGAGCCCCAAACGAAGACGGTGTAGGCGCAGGAATCCGAATGGTTAGCCTGGACGACACGGAGTTCACTTATGCAATCAGGCTCGAATTCAAGGCCACCAACAACGAGGCTGAATACGAAGCTTTCCTCGCCGGGCTACGCATTGCACAAAAGTTGGGTGCCAAACACATCTTCGCGCATGTTGATTCAATGCTGGTAGCGGGCCACATTATCGGGAAGTATGAGGCGAAAGAACCCTCAATGATCATGTACCTCCAGCACGCCAAAGAGCTCATGGCCAACTTTCCTAGCTGCACCATCGACCACATTAAACGCAGTCAAAACAAGCCGGCGGACGCTATAAGCAAAATGGCTTCTACAAGTTTCAGCCATTTAGCAAAAGAGGTCTGAATTGAAACCCTGAGCGAACCGTGTGTTCCACCCAAAGAAGTCAACGTAATACAAACGGGTGTTGACAGCTGGATGACTCCGATAGTTTCTTACCTTGCCACTGGCACGCTGCCTGAGCAACGCGCCGAAGCAAGAAAGATACAACATAAAGCCCTACAATACCAGATACAAGATGGAGTGCTTTATCGGAAGTCATATCTAGGGCCACTACTACGATGTGTGGATGCAGTCAATGCGGATTCCCTGGTGCGCGAAATACATGAAGGGATATGTGGAACACACGCTGGGCCGCGCATGGTGGTCGCCAAAATTATGAATGCAGGTTACTACTGGCCGGGCATGCATCTGGATGCACTGAAGATTATCCGCAAATGTGATTCTTGCCAGCGTCATGCTCCAAACACTTTGCGCCCCTAAAACGACCTTATCCCAGTAACTTTAGCGTGGCCATTCCAAAAGTGGGCTATCGATCTTGTGGGACTATTCCCAATGACGACAGGGAAAAGAAGATTCCTGATAGTCGCCATTGATTACTTCACAAAATGGGTCGAAGCCAAACCACTCGCTGAGATCATGGCCAGTCACGTTAAAAAGTTTGTCTGGGAATTCATCATCTGTCGCTTTGGGTTACCCATCTCAATCGTCACAGACAACGGGACTCAATTTGCAGACAAAGGATTGCTGAAATGGTACGCGGATCTGCACATCCAACCCACATTCACTTCGGTCGCACATCCGCAGGGCAATGGCCAGGTCGAACGCGCGAACCGAAGCATTGTGGAAGGCAACAAATCGAGACTGGGTACTAAAGGGAAGGCTTGGGCAGAGGAATTGCCGAGCGTGCTATGGGCTAACCGCACATTAACAAAAACGAGCACCGGTGAGACCCCGTTCAGCCTAACATATGGCTCTGAAGCCATGATACCCGCAGAGATCGGATGCCCGTCAGCAAGAGTCCTCTCAGCAACTCAGATAAACAATGATCGAGAATTGCACGTCAAGTTAGATTTGACAGAGATACGTCGTGAAAGAGCAGCAGTGAGAGAGGCAAATTACAAACAACAATTGGAGAAGTACTATAACGCAAAAGTCAAGCCTCACACTTTCCGCATGGGGGACTTCTTCCTTAGAAACAATGAAGCTAGCGGTGCAATACCCAAGGGAAAACTGGCCCCCACTTGGGAGGGACCATACCGTGTTACAGAAGTCCTTGGTAAAGGAGCCTACAAGCTCTCAACCTTAGATGACAAGCCAGTTCCCCGAACATGGAACGCCGCCCAACTGAGAAAGTGCTACATGTAATAGTATTCCAACTTATAATGAAGGCCGTTGCGCTATTTAATGGAATGAAATATGGAAATTTCCTTACTTTATACGCACTTCGACCTATAAAACATTGTATGGTTAAGATACAATGTCAAAAATAAAATTGCGTTGATAAATCCGCAATTTCTTAAACCGCGTGTTGTATGGATAAGATACAACGCGCAACCCAAACATTGTATGGCTAAGATACAATGTCAAAAATAAAATTGCATTGATAAATCTACAATTTCTTAAACCCCGCGTTGTATGGTTAAGATACAACGCGCAACCTAAACATTGTATGGTTAAGATACAATGTCAAAAATAAAATTGCATTGATAAATCTGCAATTTCTTAAACCGCGCGTTGTATGGCTAAGATACAACGCGCAACCTAAACATTGTATGGTTAAGATACAATGTCAAAAATAAAATTGCATTGATAAATCTGCAATTTCTTAAACCACGCGTTGTATGGTTAAGATACAACGCGCAACCTAAACATTGTATGGTGAAGATACAATGTCAAAAATAAAATTGCGTTGATAAATCCGCAATTTCTTAAACCGCACGTTGTATGGTTAAGATACAACGCGCAACCCAAACATTGTATGGTTAAGATACAATGTCAAAAATAAAATTGCATTAATAAATCTGCAATTTCTTAAACCACGCGTTGTATGGTTAAGATACAACGCGCAACCTAAACATTGTATGGTTAAGATACAATGTCAAAAATAAAATTGCATTGATAAATCCGCAATTTCTTAAACCGCGCGTTGTATGGTTAAGATACAACGCGCAACCCAAACATTGTATGGTTAAGATACAATGTCAAAAATAAAATTGCATTGATAAATCTGCAATTTCTTAAACCACGCGTTGTATGGTTAAGATACAACGCGCAACCTAAACATTGTATGGTTAAGATACAATGTCAAACATAAAATTGCGTTGATAATTCCGCAATTTCTTAAACCGCGCGTTGTATGGTTAAGATACAACGCGCAACCCAAACATTGTATGGTTAAGATATAATGTCAAAAATAAAATTGCATCGATAAATCTGCAATTTCTTAAACCGCGCGTTGTATGGTTAAGATACAACGCGCAACCTAGACATTGTATGGTTAAGATACAATGACAAATACAAAATTGCATTGATAAATCTGCAATTTCTTAAACCGCGTGTTGTATGGTTAAGATACAACGCGCACCCCAAACATTGTATGGTTACGATACAATGCCAGAATAAAATTGCATTGATAAACCTGCAATTTCTTAAACCTCGCGTTGTATGGTTAAGATACAACGCGCAGCACAAACACTGTTTGACCAAAATACAATGCCCAAAACTGAAATTGCCCCACTAAGTGGCAATTCATTAAGCCAAGTGTCGTCTATTTGGGATACAAAGCAAAAAGCAAGCAAGTCATGTACGTATAATCTAAACCTACACTAAGCCATATACCTAAGGCTGGCGAGAAACAATTGACTTGCGCAACAAATATTAAAGAAACATGTTTTCACCAAAATAAAGGTTTCAGTTACGACATCAAACATTACAAGATGTCAAAGTCATTTACAAATAAACATAAAACAGAGCAGCAATAGGCTTCATTCTTTGAACTCAGAGGACGCGTCGCTATACTCATCATCTTCGTCAGATCCAGACAAGTCCAACTTCTCACTAGCCTCAGGCTGCTCACCCGAAGCCATATCCGCCGCCTTGGCCTTCCTGAGGGCATAGTCGCGTCGCGTGTGAGTTAAGCCTTGCTTGTCAAAGGACTCCTTCAACTCAAAACAAGATGGGCGGTCGCGATGGCCAACAACGAAATCAACCAGCTCGTACTTTAACCCGTCAAAGTCAGCAGCTTTCTTCGCAAAAACGGCATCAAGGTCCTGTCCATATAACGCGAACTGCTCCAAGGGCTTGCCGTCTTTAGCATGTTGATATCCCTCAAGAAACCCAGCTTTGCGCCACACAAGCTTCGCGACAGCGTTCACTGCAGCCACAGCCCGGCGCGTCTGATCACAATTCTTCACATAGTGAGCAACCTACGCAAACATCAAAAAGAAATGCTTAGTACAAATATAAAAGTCCAACAAACGAAAAGACACAAGGACAAGAAATAAACACAAACCTCAGGGACACAACTGGTGAGCAACCACTCACGATCACTCTGCGCAAGGAGCACTACATCCCGGGTATCCAACAGCTCCCCCTCGAGCTCGAGGTTCTTCTGTTGCAACGCCAAATTTTCTTTGTCTACCTCCTCATGCACCTCCTTCAACTGAGCTATCTCCTTATCTTTCTCCCTCAATAAGTCACGAGACTCAAGCAACTTGTTATAATGCTGCTTCACGAGCCTCTCCAAACGCTCCAGTTCCTTGGAGATCTCTTCATTCCGCGCATCAGTAGCAACCGGCGCGGTCTCTGCCCCCTCAGTTGAAACAGGCTTCGTTACCATCCCAGCCTGCACCTCCTCAGTTAACCTCACCACCGACTCTCCTTGAACAAATGCATCTGAAAGTTCAACGTAGCTTCGTTCAAATGGGTGGTAATTTTCAAAATACCTATTAACCACTTTGTGGTTAAGTATAAAATAGGATTCTTCACCTCCGGCTGCCCCTGACTGCGGCTTAGCGATGCGATGGACAAGGAAGTCATTGATGTGTTGCCAAATGCATCACATTTATATATTAGTTTTGTATAGTTTTTAATCGTTTATCGTTCGTTTATATCGTGTCTTAGATACTTAATTGTGTCTTGGTGTTAAATAGGTGTTCGTGGGCTAGAACGAGAGAAAAAGAGCTTAGTTGGAGAGGAGACGAGCATTCGATGAAATTGGAAATCGAAAAATAAACAAATCTGGAAGAACTGAAATTAGAGACCCTCTAATTTCAGTAAAAGTTATTCGCGGGTCTCTAGGAAGTAAAATAGAGGAAAATGACGGTTTTACCCTTAATGAATTGTGGTAATTACGAAAGATTCCCTCGCGTCACTTTGAGGTTGTTACAGACCCTCTAATTCCAGAAATAGTTGTTCATGGGTCTCTAATAACTCTTCAGCCCATAAAAAGCCCATTTTCGCAATCAAAACCTAATCAGCCGTATGGGGATGCTATCATCGACTTCCAGAGCTTCTAAGGGGCGATTTTGAAGACTTTTTGGAGTTCCATTCATTCCGGTTGATGCCAGAGCAATCCAAAACAAGTTTTGAAGCCGGAATCATGAAGATGCAAGGCTAATCATCTTGCGGTTTCTCCGGGTGAACGATTTGGTTATTCTATCATTTGTTTTATGTTTGATACTCATTACTTGGATTAGATTTTGTGAACACCTTAACGGTCTTTGCGTCTAATTGTATGTTTGACTGATCTAGACAGTTTGGTTGATTAGTATTATTGCATTATGTTATCGTATCTTGGTTTTCTTGCACTAGGATTAATTTAACTTTGCAATTAATGTTATGATAGCTGAATTGGGTCGAACAACTTAAACAAAGTCATGTCTATGTGATTTCCTAGATAGGGTATTAACATAATTCAGTTGATAATTACCGAATCAGAAACCCGGAGTGACCGTTTTTCCATATTCTTGTCTTTTCTAAAAAAATCAATCATCAATCCGTTTTGCAGCACTGCAGCACTTTTACATTAAACTTCATAAAATTACTTTAGTTAATCTTAATTTAATTAGAAATTAGTAATTTAGCACTTTCCACAAACTCCCTGAGGTTCGACAACCCTACTTCCTATACTGCAGTCAGTTGTAGCTAAGGAGTAGTTTTTAAAATATTTTTTTGATTAGCACTTCGATACGCGATCAGTCATCGTCCTCAGTTTCCTCATCGCTATCATCTACAATATGCGCAGGCGGCGACTGAGGTCCCTGAGTGTGTAACACCCCAACCGATGGCGGAAACATCGGGATGTCACGTATTGATGATTGTTCAGTAGCTCATGGTGAATAATAATTCTCATTATATGATTTAGATAAATTACATACAATTGTTCTACAAGAATTCATACATCAAATTGAATAAAACTATGCACACATCTTCAAGCATTAACTCAAATCTTCAAGCATGTAGAACCTGAAACATGTTAAGTTGAAAATATTTTGGGTCAACAAAAGTTGGTGAGAATTACATAGGTTTTGATAATCAAATGAAATTGTTGTGCAATTCATGTGTCATGGCAATCTAGTCCATATGTGAAAACATACTAGAAGTAAATCGAGTGCATAATCAACCATTGTGACTGTTGTATTGTGGTACATCCCATACGCTCATGGTTCACTCGTTTATATTACAGTAACAAACACCCACGCAACCTTTGTAGGAGGCACGTATCCGGGTGGGATTGTCAGTCCAATAGATCTATCAATGTATACCGTTTGGCTGATGAATGTTTATGCTAGAATTGTGCTTACCCTAGTCATGTTCAAGACATAATGCAACATAGAAATACACATAGACACATTGATGATTGAATTGCATAAATAATGTTGTAACATGTTTCACCCCAAAAATGGTGATAAATAGAAAAGGGCTATGTAAAACTCACCTTAGCAAAATGTTATATATGTTGAAAAATTGAATAGCGGTGTTGCCCAAATGTGTCAAGTATCACCCTATAATAAAGTAATAAATATGTCTAAGTCTATCTAGTCTACAAATGTATATGTTCTAGGGCTTCGAATTGGGGATAAATGCTTGTTTGATTAATATAAAAAATGTTTAATAATTGAGAGATTAGTAAATAAATAACCAAAAATCTTTTTATAAAATTTAAATCTAAGATGGTCACAAGAATGTGTTTAAAGTATAAAAATAATTTTTATAAAATTATTTTCTTTAAAATAGAATATTAATTCTATTTATAACAATTTATCAAGATTTAACTTTAATATTTAAAAAAATACTAAAATTAAAGAATTTTTAGTTTAAAATTTATATTTCAGTTCTAAATATTTAGAAATAATTTGTATAAAATTTTGGTGCAAAAATACTAAAAATTGGATTTATTATGATTTAATTATGATTAAAACTAACAAAAATTGATTAAAAATAATAAATAAATGGTTTTTCAGAAATAAAAATCATTTCTGAAAAGCTTAATGTTATAAAAACTCAGAATAAATTTTGTGAAAATTTATATAATCGTTTTGATATTTTTATAGAATTTTATAAATAAATTAGAATAAACTTGATTTATTTATTATATATATTAAATAAATAAATTTTTGGATATAAAAATCTGAATAATGATATTTAGGGCATAAACATCATTATGTAAAATTTTGGGAATTTTTGAAGGCTTATAAATATTTTAAATAATTAAAGTAAATAATTATTTAATTTAAACATATAAATTGAAAAAAAAAAAAAAAGAATGCCTATGATGGGAATCGAACCTGTGTGGTCCGGGTTACAAGGCACCAGACACAACCACTTGGTCCAGACCAGTGGTTGTGTTTTGTTTTAGTTCGTTTAATATATATAACGTATAAAAATCGTGTTCTTCCCCAATTTAATAAGAACAAGCCCTAGATTTTGCAATCGTTTGATTCACACATCAATAACCCAATTAACCTTAGGGCTATTGATGTGTGGATGACGAAGATCAAAACCCACTAAAAATATTATACTTACAATGCAGAAACGAGCACGATTGAATGGTCAATCCAAAAAGTCAAAATACGATCGCAAAACAAGAACAGAATATAATTAAGAAGAAATGGAGGTTGAGAGAGATGTAATGGCGAGTTGTGATTTTTGTGTAGCATCCAATTTATAGTGATGATGTCCAGGTTTTATAATTGGAAAGTTGACTCGTTTCTAATGGTCTACGCGTTTAATCAATTATTTTGGTCAAATTGATTGAAATTATACGTGTATTTGATGAAGGATAGGCCGATAATCACGAAACTTACCATGTATGTGTGATTAATTGATAAAACAAAGATCTGGGTGTTGACTGCGAGCGGCACCCTTGTGCAGCGAAACAGTAGCAGTAGTCAAAAAAAGGCTTTTATACAATTACAACCATGATAATTCACGAGATGGGCTGTGGCTCAACTGGTGGGGACGTGTGGGTGGTTGTGGCTTGGCTCCGATTCGAGCCTCAGAAGAAGCAGCCTTTTCTTTTTTTTTTTTACAGTAAAGGGGAGGGGTAGTTGGGCCGGCCTGATGGGCCTTGGGCCATGCTGTGGGCTCCAAATAAGGTAAAAGGGATGGGTTGGTATTGTAGGTTGGGTTTAGGCATGGTTGGGCTCAAGTAAGGGTGTCCATATAATACTCAATAAAATATGAAGTATTATTATTATTATTACTATTATTATTATTATTATTATTATTGTTGTTGTTATATATATACATTTATATATATATATATTTATTTATATATATATATATATGAATAATTATCATTGTATTAAGGTTCAAAATGCCACAAAAATAGTTAGATGTAAATAGTAATAAAACATTGTCGTTTTTATCCAAATTATACGTAACGTATAACTATTTAATGCGAAATGTTACAGAGTGCATGCGGACGACAGAAGCGGAGAGAAGGAGCCCGATGAGCCAGACGACTCATCACTGGATATAACAATTAAAGGAAAGCCCGTCCGCATGAACATGTTGACGGGCGAAGGATTATCATAAAGTGGCGAGGACTCACCTGCTTCAGTTATCAGCAACTGCGGCGGGGCCTGCTCCCGCGCCAACACATGCAGTTGGGGACGAATCAGCGTGTCCCACGCCTTCTCCAAGATGTACAGCTCATCTTCCGCCAACTCCTTAAAAGCGAAGCCCATGTTGTCCCCGCCCAACAACATATCATACAGATTCTTCACATCTGCAAACAAAACACACCAAAGGGCGCGTTAACGACAATACATAAAGGGTACGCAACGAATAGCAACAACAAAGCGAAAACTAACCTTTCCCATCCTCAGTAAGATGCGTATTGCGACCTTTCACATCATACTTAATACTCATCCCAGCCATCACCAACCCAGTTTCTGGGATCTCGCAAAGGTCCACAGGGTGAATGGTCAAAGTCTTAAACCACGCTGCTCCTTGTAGTCAATCAACACAACTTTCCCTATCCCCTCAGCCGGATGCAACCGGCCCATCTCTATAGGGATAACCCCCTGATTGACCCAGAAAAACTTTGGCTTCCACTCACGAAAGCTCTTGACACCCGCCCAGCACATGCAGGCACTCCAGCGCGTGGCCTGCAAGAGAGCCAACTCTCCACAAAACTTAAACTATAAAAGACATAGAACATGTCCACCAAGGGCTCAATCTTGTGGGCATGGCAACAGAACACAAAAAACATAAGCCTAGACATCAAACCAGGGTGGATCTGGTTAATGTGAACCCCAACCGCCCGCACAAACGTGCCAAGAAACTGGGTTATAGGGATCCTAAAATTGCAATCCCGAAAGTAAGCAGCATATAACCCAACCTTCCCAACAGGAGGCTCAAGAATTGTCTTTTCAGGAGCCGGCACTTCTACACCATACGAGGAGGGGAACCCGTACTCCCTCCGGAACTTCCTAAATTCATCCTTCCCCCAGACGGCCGTGACCTCGTTAGCATGAGGCGGCCTCTTTTTGGATCCATCATCCCCTCTCCTAGACCCTCCACGCTTTTTCTTCGGAATATTGGTAATATGCTCCATCTATACGAGTGAAATTGCCCTTCGGATGCAAATAAGCAGTGAAAAGATGAAAAACTGATGAACAGGGAGAAGAAATTAGAGAGAGTATTGAGAAAGAAAGTAAGAAGAAATGGATGCAAAAAGAGGGATTAAATAGGGGGATTCCACGTGATCTGACGGGTTTTTGGAAATGAAAAGCCCATCCAATCAGCACATGACACGTCACAGGAAGAAAGAGAAAAAGGCACTCGAACCGACTGGGCGGCCCCACCACGTCTCTGACAGTGTACAACCATCAGAAACGTTTCGGCTACCAGCCTGTCGCTTCACACCCGCGGACTGACAGTATTGATGTGAGCATTAATTACAGCCGTCCGCAACCTTACCACTTGCAAGACACCGCGCATGACTATCAGAAATCAGGGTGATGCGCAAAAAACCGCCCGCACTCACACTTCTATATCTCTGAGTCCAGCGTCTCGCATGCTTCGCATACAACACACTAGACTAAGGGGACTTGAAGAGATATGTACCCGCGCGTGCGCACGACTGAGACTCACACACACGTCAATACAACAGTATGACGTGGAGTTCTAGAAGACGGTGCACGCCACCCCAAAAAAGGACAGGTGTCACCCGACAGGAGCAGGGACATGTGGCCAATCAGAGGCGTTTATTCCCTGCTCCACGATCTCCTGCAGGTACGAGGTACAGAAAAGGACAGAAAGGACGATAGCAAGACACGTGGACCAATCACAGAGCGACAGCGCAAAGAATGATAACGGTCGTAATAGTACAAGGCAGCTGTCATTCTCCTCACAGCCAATCACTGACCACCTCAGGGGCCTATGAATACCCCCCTTCGTCATCAGAAGAAAGGATCTGATCGGCAAGAGAGAATTCATACTATATAGCTGTGAGAGATAGATTATAGTCGAAACTCTGTAATAGTCTGGATTAGTGTCTTGTATTCGTCTTGTTGTTTAATGAGAATTACGTCCTTTCTTATATTCACATACTAGTATCATTATATCCAGATTGTTAGATTGGTATTTCTTCACCATCCTTAACATACACTATTCTGACACCGATGACGATGAGCCGCCGGTTGACCGAAACGAATGGCTTTTTCGTGAGCATGCCTGAACTGCCCCAAAGTATCAGCAAATGATGCTGAAACAAAAACAGAAAATGGGGAAATCACTCAGTTTTGGTTTCCCTGCACGTGAAAAAATCAGAAAGGCAAAGAACAACTAGACGATCGGTATGAGAGTCGTAGCAGGGAACGTAGTGTAAACACACACGTTCGGGGCTACGCCAAAATGACCAACACGTCAGCCAGTTACGAGTTTTCCAGCAATGGAGACTACAACAACTGAAGCCAACAACACAACTCACGATCTATCATGGCCACGCATGACACTCATGCCATCAGTGGTGATGATGACTTGACCAAATCATAGAGGCCTAGAGCCCTTGCAGAGAGGTCTAAGTTCACACCGAGGATTGCAACTGCACCGATTCCAAGAGGGTGCAAACTTCCCTATAGCATCGGGAGGTACGACGGCCTCACGGACCCGGACGATCACCTGAACGATTTTCAGGCGGCCGAAAGCTCAGTTATATGGCCCATGCTTGCATGGTGCCATCTTTTCGTCCAAACTCTCACCGACGCAGCCACGGTATGGTTTGACAACCTCCCAGCCTGTTCAATAGACAACTTCGACGATCTACTCGCAAAGTTTGATTTGCATTTCTCTTAGCAAAGAAAACATAAGAAGGATAAGGCCTTACAGGAAAGGATGGTGTTCCAATATCTTGGGATAAAGTCATTCACGCAGCTAAAATTTATGAGTCTTCCAAAAAATCTTTCTGTCATCAATGCAACCAGCAGCAACACCACCACCACAACAACAAAAACAAGTAGTCCATCTGGTCGCATATCTCAAGATCCACTGACGAAGGCAAATACTCTGCCTTCAACGATGCGGGACAAATGTTGAGCAACAAGCAAATGCAGGATCAACATGGCCATTCCAAGAAGAACCATGACTAGATCCCGCATACAAAAACACCATCCTAGGTGTTGAAAACCGATTAAGTCAACTTCAAGGAGCCAAGCCGCTTGGAAAGCGGAAAAATGTAGATACAAACAAGTCTATGAGTACCACAATGATATTGGCCATCTCACCGAAAACTGCTATAGCTTGAAGATGGAAATTGAGTAAGCACTCACAACAGGCCAACTCGGTTACCTAGTAAAAACGTACACAAGGGTGCACGGGGGGAAAACAATGATGACAATCATGCGTAGGGATCCCGAAAGCAGATCCCCGACCTCAGCAATCACTTGATTGAGCATGCCCCGCGTGATCACTGCAATATGACTAGGGGAGGAAAGAAAGAACGCCGCCAGGGAAAGCGATATCGGGCGGAACCCCACATCGATGAATGGAAGGAGGCACACGTTATCCTTCCAAAAGTTTTTGGTGGCGCATCCTCTACCGCCCCATGGTTATCAGAACCGTCTTTGGATATTATCGTACCCGATATATGTTTCTAGACAGCAGATGCAGCACTGACATCATGTATATATAGTGCTTTGAGCAGTTAGACCCCAAGGACAAGGCTAGTCTCGTTCTAGTAAACGAGCCTATCTCGGGTTTTATCCACGAAACCATCATGCCTAGGGGTATGATTACTTTTCCCGTCACCATGAGTGATGGAAAATTTGAAAGAACTGAAGTATGCAACTTCATGGTTTGGCCGACAACATCGCACCATGACATACTTCTCGGACGGGGAAGGCTTGCGTGTTTCAACGCCAATTCTTCAATGCCACATGGGATGATCAGCTTCCCAACCCGTATCGGTATCGCAGTTTTGGGATACAAAGACTGCCACAGAACTGACGTGGCGAAGCCCTCAAAAATGCCAAAGCCAGCCATCCGCGCTGAGCCGGAAAAATGGATTCTTAATCCTTAATTTCCAGAGCAAACGATGGTTATTGGTCCTGCAATTTCTGACACCATCCACACTAACCTAAAGCAGCACCTCATCACCAACATGGACGTCTTTTCTTGGCAGCCGTCGGACATGGTTGGTGTTCGACGTGACATAGCGGAACATAACTCAACGTGTACCGATCGGTACAGTCAGTCATCCAAAAGAAACGGAACATGGGGCCGGAAATAACGAAGGCCATGAATGAGCAAGTCACCGAGCTTCTCAACGTGGGCATCTAGCGCCCCCACCCGGTATAAAATGTGGGTGGCGAACCCTGTCATGGTCGGAAAAGCCATAGATGGGTGGCACATTTAAGTCCAAGATCTTTCTCACGGTATCAAACAAACAATCGAGTGCGGAAAAACAAGATTGAAAGTTGAGAACAAAAGATTAAAACACGATGAAATCCCTTGTATTGCTGCTTCACCTTACACACAACTTCTAGGATTTTCTGGTACAAGGTGGTGGCTCTGGTGTTACAAATGAGAGGATTAACCCTAAAATAAACTAGAACAAAACATTATATAGGGTCCACTAAATCCTTGGCCCACATGGCCTAACCCAAGCCCATTAAGTAAACTAAGCCCAATTAACACAAACAGGCTTAATAAAGACAAGCATAAACCTACTCAATTCCTGGGCCTTACAATATCCCCCTAGGTTTATGCTGTCTTTATCATGGCTCGGTAGGAAGAAACTTCAAATTTTGATCTTCCAAACTTGGGTTCTTTCTTCTGCTCTCGGAGGCATACTTGTATTTTGATCATCATCAGCTTTTGCTTGAACATCTTGCTAAAAGAGAACGTGAGAGGAGGATTCTCATAAGCTCTTTTCTTTGTCAATCTTCTCTTTCAAGCAACTTCACAGGTACTTCTTCAGTTGTATTTTCATTGTCAAAAGATGATTCACTTCAGGTTCTTCTGACTCAGGTACATCTTCTCAATGGGGTGATTCATGCTTGTCAGCAACTGGAACTCTTTCATTCTTCATCAACCCCTGTTTCTTGATTTGTATAAATTCTGCAAATTCTCAGAATTTTGTTAAGCAAACAATTTTATGCAACAAAGGGTCCAGTATATACATGAACACCAAGTACATCCGTGTACTTCAATTTTAAAATCTCAAAAACCTGAATTTTGTTTGAGAACCGGTCAAATTCTCAAGAATGGTCAATTTTTCATAACATATAAACAAATTAAAATAAAAATTCAAACTAATTACAATGCATCTTTTTGGTGAGAATCATGTGCAAGAAGATCATATCAGCTTTGTCAAAATGCAACATACTGTTAGTATATATGTTCTGATAAACTTATTAAAGTGCCAGAAAGCAGTCCAAGACGATTACCAACATCGTTTATCCACTTAAACAAACATACACACACGTCTTCAAGTCCTTTATTTTTCTTATTTTCTTAACGTGTGTTATACTGAAATAATTGTGTGTCCCACATCATGACATACCCTCGCGATCAAGGTATGCACAAAGCTTCTTCATAACAGGTGAGTAAATTGCTGACATTTGTATGTTTTACAAGGTTAAGATCATCGGAGATCAGGTCTGCATATATCTGGATGCAACAAACAGACCGATGGATTCTCGACCAGGGTTAGGGCAAATACCAAATTTTCGGTATGATCATTGTTTTAGGCTTTTGATATGTGTCTTTAGCTTGAATTCTCTTTGAGAATTTGGGTTTTGGCATTTCTTTATTGCTCTTTTAAGACGTCCTGACTGTGCCTAGGTCAGCATATATCTGGATGCAGCAGAAGGGCAGCCAGGACATCCCCAGATGTATCAACAATTTAAAGACCTAAAATCTCAGATTTTGGCAATCTATCAACGCAAGATTTAAGACCATAAAAACATACGCCAATGATGTGTTACCCACAAGCTACACAATCCTTTATCTTTACCGTGTTTTGGACTGAGTTCGTTGTGTAGTTTGCCTGCCAGTACATCATATGATGGAGCTGCAATCACACTTGATTTAATATTCTTTTCTATTTTAAGGTGTGACAGTTTAACAATTGATGTACTATCATTTCTTCTTTTTCGCACCATGAAATTCTCATTTTCGGAATTTTCTATTGTTTTTGTATTTTTCTGAGGATATATATCCCCCTAAATTTGTGCTTAAAATTGAAAATTTAAAGAACAAATTTACAACCTAAAACTAAGAAAAATCTTTTTGTGTTTTTCTAAACCATTCTCGAATCAAAGACCAATTACGTTTAGAATAAAAAGCATCAGGTTTTGAGCGTACCTCTTTAGCTGATTTTACCTCCATTTTCTCCTTCAAAGGAAACATACTCACTGTTTAAAAATTTAAATTAAATGTATAACAGAGAGATGTCACCTGTCATGTGCATGGAACAACCGTTATCAACAAACCAGTGGTCGTCGACAATCCTCCTTGGATGTCCCTGCACTAAGAAAGGAGATTAATTAAACATTTGTACCCAGGCCATCGCGGTCCTGGGCATTCCTAAAGCATCTACGTAAGACACTTCTCTCAAACACATGTCCTTTTTCTTATTTAGACATGGTGTTGCTGCCGCCTTAGCTTTCCAGACTTGCTTAGGCTTAAGAACCGGTTTTGCTACTTTCGGAGTAGCAACTTTCTGTTTCTCAGGTTGCTTCGACTTCTGTGGTTAAACAACCTCCTGTTTGCTTTTGGCAGCATTCCAGTTTCCATCAGACGGTTTAACTTTGGGATTAGCATTTTTCCTTGCCTTAGGTTTTTGAACCTTCATTGGCTTGGAGTAGTAGTTATCCCTAGGCATAACCTTCTGATGTGGTCGATAATAGGGCACATATAGATGACTTGTGCAGTTCCTTGCAATGTGACCGGGTCTTCCACACGTGTAGCATGTCTGTTCCTTGGCATAAGGAGCAGATCCCGGTCTGTTCGATCCCACTGATGAATATGAGTGACGGGATCTGTTGGATGATTTGTTTGCAGGCTTCTTAAAGTTTCTGCTCTGCTTAGAACATCTTGAACACCCGTGTAAACAAGATTGTGCTTGTGATGATGACTGTCCTTGAGCTTTCTGTTTAACTTCAGGAACCTGTACATGAGAGTTAGCACATGTAGTTTTTCTATGTGGTGGCACATATTTTGATCGATGTCGTTGGGTCGGTCAAAAATATAAAGATAAGTAGTATATGGAAGTTGAGTCGTCTCCACAGGGAATTGGTGGAAAGAGTAGTTTTGTAAGTTAACTAGTAAATTAAAATCTAATTACTTTGTTTTTAATTGAATTTAAGAAGTTGTAACAATAATAGAAATGAAGTAATCCCCTCCAGACTTCCGGTTAATGATCCACCCTACTCTTGTTTAAATGATTAGATACTACATAGACATAGTTTTGTTGGACGGTTCAAATCAAGTGATAACCGAACACAAGTTTTTAATAATAACCTGTACAATTCAATTACCAGCCCGCGAATAACAACTACCCTCCCGTTAATCAAACTGCTCACGATGCAAGAAAACCGTGAATGACTAAGAGATAAGCAATTGCATAAACGTGACTTATTTAAATAAATCAAACCACAAATATCTTTCAAATAATTAAAAGACAATCCATAAACCAAAGTAAACAAGAGTTCAAGTTTCACAATTAAACCATACACCCGGAGGTGATTACAAGATGTTTAGCCACTCATACTAACAAAAACTGAATCAAAAACTTGAATAACAATACCAAACATGTCGATGGAAATCAAGAGTAGGGATGAATGATGATGAATAATAATGTTGTATGATGATTGTTCCTCAAAATCACCCAAAGAGTTGTCAATTGTCGACCAAAAAAAACGGCTGAGATATCATTAGGTTTCAAACTTATCTTTTATACATTCAAAATAACAACTTCCCTTTTTGTCTCATGAGTCGCCGTAAGCTACGGATTGGTACGCAGGCCTTACGGCCATATGCTTCTGAATTGAAGTTGTGAATTGATGCTACTCGTTCCCTTTCCTTCTTTTAGAAGTGCATTAAATGCACATTTTACTTTCGCATTCTTTTTGTTTTTTTTTTCTTTTACGTTTCTATTATTATTATTATTATTATTATTATTATTATTATTATTATTATTATTATTATTATTATTATTATTATCCTCCGACTCGGGTGTTATTGGCTTATCTAAAGTTCCTCTTCAACGCCCCAGCGTCCATGAACACCTATCACTTTCCATGCTTGCTTTCAAGTGTACGTGACTTGATCATTTTCCTTCAGCTCACACGCAAAACATCCTGAGCATCTTCATATCTTTGGTTCACCATCCGGGCTCAACCTCAACCACGTTTATGATTCCATATCCATTCAAATATGCCATTTATCCTACAATCACACATCATTGCATAGTTATCACATTCAAAGCATATAATCAATTAAACGACATTAAAAACACATAGTTAAGCATCTTAAACACCATGATTGACCCCGTCCATCACATTCCCACACTTACCTTTGATTGTCCCCAATCAAACCATCTCAAGACACAACTCACCTACTTAACAAATCACTTTCAATTCCTTCACCTATCGATTTTCCAAGGTCCCCAATCATACCCGTCCCATAGACTTACACAATCTAGATTGACAATCTGGCGAGCAAGTGTTGCGCAGTTTCAAAACTAGACTTGCCTATCCAAAACTAACATGCTTATTATCATCTACATATGCTACACACCCCTCACAATGTTCGCTCCTCTCGGTTTAATATCTGGACTAGCGTATAATGTGCTAGTATATAACACTCATAAAACCAAGAATGCGACTTCATTATCATAGGTTTGTATAACAATCACACATAAGCTATAAACCGTGCACATATCAAAAGGACTTAAGGGTTTTGGGCTTCGGGTAAAGGTAGGATAGATTTGGTTCACAAATGGTTCAAAAACAACGGGTTTAACACAAATGCCTGACATCCTTATTCACAAATCACACAAGCATACTAACACATCAACTTGGGCATAATTGACCCACAACAATCACTTCTATTTTTTTTTCATTTTCTTTCATATATATATATATATATATATATTCTCTTTTTTTTCAATATTGAATAACTCAAACAATAAGCATTACAAACACATTGGATGTCAACATTTTTATTCAACAAGGTAAACAGGTCAATTTGGGTGATCATGTAGGTTTAACAATTGAAAGGTCTAGGCTCAACATGGTTTACTAATGGTAAGGTTTAACAAACGGGTCAACACAGACAACACAAGGGTATCAACAAACGAGTGGGTTCCTACATTGCCTTTCTCATTTATGTGCACATTTTGCCTAAAACTTTAGCATGTATCGAATTACAAAAATTCTGCAACTAAGAAGCATTTGGCCTACTCTCATGAAACGAAACGTTTATATCACTAAACATCTAATAGGCTCAAGGTCTCTCAATGTAGGGAAATGGGCTGCCGATATGTAGCATATGAAAGTCCTATAAGCATGTTACCCCTAGTTAGGCATCTCTTTTCATTTCATCTAAAAACACTCACCAGAAACACTCTTGAAGGGATAGGGAGCCTAATCCGAGAGGCGTCCCTATCCCCATAAACAAGATCCTCGCGCCAGACCACGGCGCAGTGATCCACTCGCGCGGGGGCAAGCAGTTAACAACCTCGCGCATCAAGACGGCTGATAAGCAACAAACAATACCTGATACGCGCGTACCAGCACGCGCGGAATCTTCCCTTAACACTTTTCATACGAGGTACGAAGGACAACAAAAGGAAGATTCACAAAGATCTGTGTCAGAGTACACACGAACAGGAGAATGACATGTGGCAAATAGTACAAAAGCTAAACGGCTCTACTGTACTCACGCTGTCATCAACAGTGACCAGCAGGCGTACCTCGCCAACTGTCAGACGTCACACCAGACGACAGAGGTAGCCTCAGCACTGTAGCAAGTACAACATCACTGTACACCACCAGAAACTTGCCACGTGTCCAGCTATAACAACGACCACACTGTAGCATGACGTCATCGACAGTAATCGGTCGCTTCCCACCAATTTCAGAAGGAACATGGACTTGGGCCTCAGTCGGGCCCAAGCCAATGGTATCACCTGTGGGCCTTTCCATGCAGCCCACCATTACGCCTATAAATCGGAATAGGTTTCTTCTTGTAATGGCATTCAGAAAATAGCTCTCACGACTAGATATAATCCTTGTAATCATTCTCCCTCAATAATATTCCGGTGTTTACAGTGGACGTAGGTCATTACCGACCGAACCACTTATATCTTGTGTTCTCACACACTTCATACACACACTTCACCATAACTAAACTTTCAAACGGGTTAACCATCATGGTTTGGGTAAAGGATTAAACCTGTAGTGACATAAGTATAAACCACTCGGCGATTAGTCTTAATCACCGTGTTACTTATTGTTTCTTCATTGGCGCCATCCAACGGTTAGAACAGCTCTATTCACTCATCTTTTAACCCACCCATGGCTGAACCCAACCCTAACACTTCTGTCCTTAACCAAACCGGGGACATCGATGCTCAGGCCCCGGAAAAGCAAAACACACCACACACTGTCGTCAAAAAACCCACTTCACGTCTCGAGCAGTCGGATCTCGAGATTCGTGATGTAGACTCGGATGATGACAGTGACGGCGGTTCGGAGTAGGACCCAGACCAGTGGCTCCTTCGTCAGAACGCCAAAAGTGCTGCGATATACCAACGCAAACTCTTGCAACAAGCAAAAAAGAAGGGTAAAGCCCTCACTTACGATACCCCATCAAAAAAGGGGTACAAAAGAAAAGACTCGGCCACTCACGATGACGGTCGCAGCGGGGAACTCGGCGGAGACGCCAGGGTTCGGGGCTGCGCGAAGTCACGTGATGAACCGGATGGCTATGAGTCGTCTAGCAGCGACTCCGACCATAATGGAAAGAAACACCGTCACCGTTCGCGTCATAACGACGAAGACGATGACTTGGTCAGGACATTTAGGCCAAAAGCCTTCGCTGAGAAATCAAAGTTTGTCGCTCGCATAGCGACAGCCAAGATACCAAGGAAAGCTAAGCTTCCTAGAAGCATCGGTAGATACGATGGCCTGCGTGATCCGGATGACCATGTGCATGACTTTGAGTGCGCAGGTATGTCGGTAGACTGGCCCGTCCAGGTCTGGTGCCATTTGTTTACCCAGACTTTAACCGGCGCGGCCAGAGTCTGGTTCGACAACCTCCTCGCGGGGAGCGTTAAGGACTTCGATGACCTCACTGACAAGTTTGGTAATCACTTTTCACACTTGCGCAAGCACAAGAATGACAAGGCGCATATTTTGTTATGGCGCCGACATGATCATGAATCCATCGAAGACTTCATAGTTCGATTCAACAAGGAGGCCTTGCAAATAGGCTGCGGGGAAGAACTTACCCGGGCAGCATTCATACATAACGTACGGAGCCCAGAACTAATGAAATGCCTTACGGGCAAAGATGGCATTCCGGAGTCCTGGGATGAACTCATCCACTTCGCGAAAATATATGCCTCCTCCGAAAATCTTTCAACCAGATGCACGGCTTCCAACCGCAACGCCATAATAATAATAGTAATAAACAAAAAAACAAGTCTGTTTGGAGCCGCATCTCGGGCACGGCCGACGAGGGAAAATACTCCTCCGCGGGTGATGCCCGCCAACTCATCAATAACAAGCAATCGCGGGACCAGCGTGGACATTCGAAGAAAAACCACGATTGGACCCCGCTAACAAAGACACCATCCCAGGTCCTGAAAACAGAGTAGGTCACGCTGAAAGAAGCCAACCCCTTAGGGAAACGAAGGAACGTAGACCGAAGCAAGTTCTGTGAGTATCACAACGACTTTGGTCACCTCACAGACAACTGTTACAGCCTGAAGATGGAAATCGAGGCCGCGCTGAAATCGGGACAACTCGGTCACTTAGTAAAAACGTCCACCGCACTAGCAAAGGTAATGCGGGCGACGAAAATCAAGGGGAGGGGTTGCGAAAGAAAATCCGGGACCTTAACACTCATGCCGCCACACTCGTCCCTCGTCATCACTGCAACATGACTAAGCGTGGCAAAAACACCCAGCATGGCAAGCGCACCCGCCTACAACCACTCGATGACTCATGGAAGGAGGCCGATGTCCTCATGCCAAAAGTCAGAGGCGGCGCTTCCTGCACCGCCCCACTAGTCATAACCGCCGTCTTTGGACATTACCGAACGCGGTACATGTTCTTAGACGGCGGCAATGTAACACCCCAACCGATGGCGGAAACATCGGGATGTCACGTAATGATGATTGTTCAGTAGCTCATGGTGAATAATAAATTCCATTAAATAATTTAAATGAATTACATACACTTGTTCTAGAATTTGTACATCAAATTGAATAAAACTATACACATATCTTCAAGCATCAATTCGAATCTTCAAGTAAATAGAACCTGAAACATGTTAAGTTGAAAATGTTTTGGGTCAACAAAAGTTGGTGAGAATTACATAGGTTTTTGATAATAGAATAAAAATGTTGTGCAATTCATGTGTCATGTCAATCTAGTCCATATGTGAGAACATACTAGAAATAAATCGAGTGCATAATCAACCCTGATGACTGTTATAATATGATACATACCATACGCTCATGGTCCAATTGAATATGTTATACGATAACAAACACCCACGCTACCTTTGTAGGAGGCACGTATCCGGGTGGGATTGTCAGTCCAATAGATCTATCAATGTATACCGCCGGCTGATCAATGTTAATGATTATGCTAGAATGGTGCTTACTCTAATCATGCTCAAGACATAATGCAACATAGAAAACACATAGACACATTGATGATTGAATTGCAATGATGATGTTATAAACATGTTTCACCCCAAAAATGGTGATAAATAGAAAAGGGGCTATGTAAAACTCACCTTAGCAAATGTTAATCTTGTTGAAAAGATGAAATAATTGTGTTGCCCAAAATGATTCCAAATATCACCCTATAATAAGGTAATATATAATAAGTCTAAGTCTAATTAACATATATGTGTTATCCTAGGGTTTCGATTTGGGGATAATCAATTGTTGAAATTAAATTAAAATGTTAATTAATAAAGGAAAATTTGATAATTAATAAAAGAAAGTCTTTTTATAAATTTTGAATTTTGAATGTACACATTAAAGTGTTTGAAGTATAAAAATAATTTTTATAAAATTATTTAATTTAAAATAGATTTTTAAATCTATTTATTACAAATTGCCAACAATTAACTTTAATATTCAAAAATACTAAAATTAAAGAATTTCTATTTTAAAAATCATATTTCTGTTCTAAATAATTAAAAATAATTTGTATAAAATTTTGGTGCAAAAATGATGAAAATTGGATTTATTATGATTTAATTATGATTAAATCTAACAAAAATTGATTAAAAATATAAAATAAATGATTTTACTGAATTAAAAATTTTTTCAGTAAATTTTAACTTTATAAAAAGTCAGGATAATTTTTGGAGAATTTAATAAAATTGTTTTGATATATAAATGGATTTTTATAAATATAATGGTATAAAAATGATTTAATTATTATAAATACTAAATAAATGAATTTTTGAAAAATAAAAATTGTGAATAACACTTTTATCTCAGATTAAACAAATATAATTTTTTTAGAATTTATCAAATAGTTTTGATATTTTAAAATGAATTTATAAGATTAAAAGGTTTAATATATATATATATATATATATATATATATATATATATTAGTTTTGAATAAAAGAAAAAAAAAGAAGCAAAAAGGGGCAGTAGCCGGGACTCGAACCCGGGTACCTTGTGTATTGAGCCAAGGTCACAACCACTTGGCCTAGGCCAGTGGTTGTGATATCCTCTGGTTAAAATTTAATAAATACATTACGTGATTCTGAGTTTATCCCCAATTATACACGAACGAGCCCTAGAAATTGCAATTGAACAAATCACACATTAATAGCCTAATTAACCATAGGGCTATTGTTGTGTGATGGCCGATGAACATAACCCACAAAAGAAATAGGACTCACAGTGTTGTTTCGAGTATAATTGTCGGGTCAAAGCCAAAGTCAAACAACGAACAAGATGATTATAATTAGAGTGTTTCAGAGATAATTGGAGGTTGAGAGAGAGTTGTGAGCGAGTATCCAAGGTTCGTAGAGGGTCTATTTATACTGAGGATCAGTGGGTTTGGCTAATTGGAAAGTTGACCACGATTTAATGTCAAAACGCGTCAAAGTTTAATTGATTATCAATCAGTTGATAATTAACGTATTGGTAAGTCAATATAGGCCGGTAATCATGCAAACTTACCATGTTTGTATAATTAAATGCTAAATCAAAGGTTTGAAGAAGAAAATAAAATAATTATTCTCTGCTGCTGCTGCACGCTGTTAAGGAAAGGAAGGAGGAAAACAGACGCAACAAGGGTTAAATATAATTGGTGTTAGGATTAATTAAAAAGAAACGTGTAGATCAAGTGGTGTTGTGTGTGTGTGGTTGTGTTTGAGGCGGGCTACTGCCCGGGTTCGAACCTCGCGGGGACCATTTTTTTTTTTTTTGATTAAACCGTGACACAAAAGGAGGAGGGGTTGGGCTTGGTTTCAGATGGGCCGACTAATGGGCTGGGGTACTGGCTGTGTGTGTGGGCTCGAGATTTGTTCAGAAAATTTTAGATGGGCTTTGAGCATTTATAAAAATAACTCTACACAAAAAAATTCTGATTTGTGTTACATTTACTATTATTATTATTATTATTATTATTACAATATATATATATATATGTTGTGAATTAGGAGAATAAAAACTTAGGTACAAAATGAGGGGTTTTTATATTTAAAAATTGGGGGAAAATTTTGCGATGTTACAGTCTCCCCTACTTTGAAAACTTCGTCCCGAAGTTTATTGAAAACACAGGGTTGAAGGGGATAGGATAAAAATTAGGACAAGTGTGACTTGAAGAATCTTATGTTAGGGCATGACAATGAATAGAGTAACCTGTCTCGAATAGCGTGGATAGGAGGCGCGTTACGTGTGAGTTGATTTACTAAATGAACTACTAGATATTTGGTTAACTACCGGAAATCTTGATAGAATTCCACACCACCTTAACGTACCTGTAAATTCACGATTACGTTCCGGACCGTAATCCCCAATTTACCTTACATTAGGGTTTTGCGTCCTTCTATTACTCTTCCGATTGTTGAGCAGGTCTGATAGTCTCCACCAGTCGTTGAGCAGGTGGTAGGGCCTCTCCCGACTGTTGAAAAGACATGATGACCTCTACCAATCGTGGAGTAGATTGTTTGGTAGTCTACTAATTGTTGTACAAGTAAGCAAGTATGATTATATTTATAGCAATCAATTCATATTCAGACAAGCATGCACACATATGTTATGATATTACTTGAATTTATTACTTGAATCAAAAGCGTCATTACATAGAATTAAAAGCAAACAACATTTAAATGGTGGGACTTGCTGTTAAGTAGCTGGAGGGTCTTGGTCTCGGTTTAGTTTAGGGCATTGGTTACGGTAGTGATTTGGGGTTCCACATTCATAGCATTGACCATAGTTGTATCGATTAGGATCATCAGCCTGAGCTGGGTTGGTGGGTTGATTGGCATTAGGGCTTGGAGTCTCGCGACATGTGTTGACCAGATGGCCATACCTACCACAATTGGTGCACACGCGACATGCTGAAACAGTGGGATGATGTCGGTTGCATGTGCTGCACAATGGAAAGTTTCTTGTATAAGGCTTCTTGTTAGAGACTTGTGTAGTGCGGTTTATATTAGGATTCCTAGTCTTACGCTTCTGGTTCTTGGTAGTTGCTGCGGTCACAATACTTGTTTTCTCGCTTTTCCGAACTAGGGTTCCGTTCTTCATGTGATCGCCATTTCCATTTCCATTGTTATTCCCATTCATTGGGATGACTTGAGCCAATAAGTTAGAAACCAGGGTTGTGATTTGTTGTGCCAATTGTTGAGAAATAATCGTAGCTAGTTGGGCGTCACCTCCATTGTTGTTGTGGTCGTGGTTGTGGTTGCTGCTCTCTTCTTCATGATTGTCACCACTGTTAATGCGAGTGTTGTGACGTGGAGACATGATCTGTAGGAGACACAATGAAATGAATAAGGTTATATATACGGAATGTAATCATTTATTCATTAATTAAAACGAATAAACGAAAACGTTGACTTATCAAAGATTCCAGATTCTAATAACATATGAAGACATGCTTTAGCCTATAAGTGAACACTCATCCCGAGAATTCCCAGGTAGGCATCCGGGTCCCTTGTCTGATTGGGATATATGCGCAATGCCAGCCTAGACAGAAGACTCAGAATACAGGCGTTCACCCTTCCAGATTGCACGTGTTCGTTATTAAGATCTAGAACTTCGACGAGATCTCAAGGGGGTTCAGGTTAAACCTGAGGAATTTGTCTTATTAATCTAAGAGTAGATCCACTGATGGAGAGCAACCTTCTTGTAGGAATGAAAGTAGGGATAAGAAAAAGGAGGGAGATAGAGAATAGCAAGCAAAAGAAGCAAGTACTTGTTTAATCGTATGGTTATAGACTAGATTATTTTTCTAATAACCTAATTCCCTATAACCATGGCTCTGATACCAATCTGTAACACCCCAACCGATGGCGGAAACATCGGGATGTCACGTAATGATGATTGTTCAGTAGCTCATGGTGAATAATAAATTCCATTAAATAATTTAAATGAATTACATACACTTGTTCTAGAATTTGTACATCAAATTGAATAAAACTATACACATATCTTCAAGCATCAATTCAAATCTTCAAGTAAATAGAACCTGAAACATGTTAAGTTGAAAATGTTTTGGGTCAACAAAAGTTGGTGAGAATTACATAGGTTTTTGATAATAGAATAAAAATGTTGTGCAATTCATGTGTCATGTCAATCTAGTCCATATGTGAGAACATACTAGAAATAAATCGAGTGCATAATCAACCCTGATGACTGTTATAATATGATACATACCATACGCTCATGGTCCAATTGAATATGTTATACGATAACAAACACCCACGCTACCTTTATAGGAGGCACGTATCCGGGTGGGATTGTCAGTCCAATAGATCTATCAATGTATACCGCCGGCTGATCAATGTTAATGATTATGCTAGAATGGTGCTTACTCTAATCATGCTCAAGACATAATGCAACATAGAAAACACATAGACACATTGATGATTGAATTGCAATGATGATGTTATAAACATGTTTCACCCCAAAAATGGTGATAAATAGAAAAGGGGCTATGTAAAACTCACCTTAGCAAATGTTAATCTTGTTGAAAAGATGAAATAATTGTGTTGCCCAAAATGATTCCAAATATCACCCTATAATAAGGTAATATATAATAAGTCTAAGTCTAATTAACATATATGTGTTATCCTAGGGTTTCGATTTGGGGATAATCAATTGTTGAAATTAAATTAAAATGTTAATTAATAAAGGAAAATTTGATAATTAATAAAAGAAAGTCTTTTTATAAATTTTGAATTTTGAATGTACACATTAAAGTGTTTGAAGTATAAAAATAATTTTTATAAAATTATTTAATTTAAAATAGATTTTTAAATCTATTTATTACAAATTGCCAACAATTAACTTTAATATTCAAAAATACTAAAATTAAAGAATTTCTATTTTAAAAATCATATTTCTGTTCTAAATAATTAAAAATAATTTGTATAAAATTTTGGTGCAAAAATGATGAAAATTGGATTTATTATGATTTAATTATGATTAAATCTAACAAAAATTGATTAAAAATATAAAATAAATGATTTTACTGAATTAAAAATTATTTCAGTAAAGTTTAACTTTATAAAAAGTCAGGATAATTTTTGGAGAATTTAATAAAATTGTTTTGATATATAAATGGATTTTTATAAATATAATGGTATAAAAATGATTTAATTATTATAAATACTAAATAAATGAATTTTTGAAAAATAAAAATTGTGAATAACACTTTTATCTCAGATTAAACAAATATAATTTTTTTAGAATTTATAAAATAGTTTTGATATTTTAAAATGAATTTATAAGATTAAAAGGTTTAATATATATATATATATATATATATATATATTAGTTTTGAATAAAAGAAAAAAAAAGAAGCAAAAAGGGGCAGTAGCCGGGACTCGAACCCGGGTACCTTGTGTATTGAGCCAAGGTCACAACCACTTGGCCTAGGCCAGTGGTTGTGATATCCTCTGGTTAAAATTTAATAAATACATTACGTGATTCTGAGTTTACCCCCAATTATACACGAACGAGCCCTAGAAATTGCAATTGAACAAATCACACATCAATAGCCTAATTAACCATAGGGCTATTGCTGTGTGATGGCCGATGAACATAACCCACAAAAGAAATAGGACTCACAGTGTTGTTTCGAGTATAATTGTCGGGTCAAAGCCAAAGTCAAACAACGAACAAGATGATTATAATTAGAGTGTTTCAGAGATAATTGGAGGTTGAGAGAGAGTTGTGACCGAGTATCCAAGGTTCGTAGAGGGTCTATTTATACTGAGGATCAGTGGGTTTGGCTAATTGGAAAGTTGACCACGATTTAATGTCAAAACGCGTCAAAGTTTAATTGATTATCAATCAGTTGATAATTAACGTATTGGTAAGTCAATATAGGCCGGTAATCATGCAAACTTACCATGTTTGTATAATTAAATGCTAAATCAAAGGTTTGAAGAAGAAAAAAAAATAATTATTCTCTGCTGCTGCTGCACGCTGTTAAGGAAAGGAAGGAGGAAAACAGACGCAACAAGGGTTAAATATAATTGGTGTTAGGATTAATTAAAACGAAACGTGTAGATCAAGTGGTGTTGTGTGTGTGTGGTTGTGTTTGAGGCGGGCTACTGCCCGGGTTCGAACCTCGCGGGGACCATTTTTTTTTTTGATTAAACCGTGACACAAAAGGAGGAGGGGTTGGGCTTGGTTTCAGATGGGCCGACTAATGGGCTGGGGTACTGGCTGTGTGTGTGGGCTCGAGATTTGTTCAGAAAATTTTAGATGGGCTTTGAGCATTTATAAAAATAACTCTACACAAAAAAATTCTGATTTGTGTTACATTTACTATTATTATTATTATTATTATTATTATTATTATTATTATTATTATTATTATTATTACAATATATATATATATATATATATATAGGTTGTGAATTAGGAGAATAAAAACTTAGGTACAAAATGAGGGGTTTTTATATTTAAAATTTGGGGGAAAATTTTGCGATGTTACAGGCAACAGCACAGATATCATGTATGAGCAATGTTTCCAACAACTGGATGCAGAAGACAAGGCAAAGCTCATACCAGTCAATGAGCCAATCTCAGGTTTCATTCATGAGACCATCATGCCGCGGGGCATGCTCTCCCTGCCAGTCACATGGTCCGATGGCACCCACGAGCGCACGGATATATGTGACTTTATGGTTTTGCCAGCCACCTCCAATCATGATATTCTATTGGGACGGAAAGGCATCGCGCACTTTAACGCCAATGCTTCAACAGCGCACGCGATGGTCGGCTTCCCAACCAAGACAGGTATTGCCTTCATCAGAGCCAATAAAGATTGCCACACCACTGAAACCGCCAAGCCTCCAAAGATGGTCAAAACAAATGCCCGCACTGAGCCGGAAAAATGGGCACTAAACCCTAAATTTCCGGAGCAAACGGTGGTCATTGGCCATGAAATCTCCGAAACCATACGCAATCACTTGAAACAGCTTCTGATCAGCAACATGGACGTCTTCGCGTGGCAACCAGCAGACATGGTTGGTGTTCCCCGCGAAATAGCGGAACACAAGCTTAACGTCTACCGCTCCGTAGAACCCACAGTGCAAAAGAAGTGCAGTATGGGCCCGGAGAAAACAAAGGCCATGAACGAACAAGTCACCGAGCTGCTCAACGCGGGCATCCTTCGCCCTATCAGATACCAAACCTGGGTGGCCAATCCTGTCATGGTCGCCAAAGCCAATGGAGGCTGGCGCATGTGCGTCGATTACAAGGATATCAACAAGGCGTGTCCCAAAGATTGCTACCCTCTGCTAGAAATTGATTTAAAGGTGGATTCCCTCGCCCCATATCGGTTCAAATGCTTCTTAGACGCATACAAAGGTTACCACCAGATCCAAATGGCCAAAGAAGGTGAAGATAAAACGGCGTTCCGCACAGACGCGGGCATCTTCTGTTACACCAAGATGCCTTTCGGTCTGAAAAACGCGGGCGCCACATACCAACGTCTTATGGACACGGCCTTCATTAATGAAATCGGCGTACGACTTGAAGTGTATGTTGATGACTTGGTCATCAAGAGCAAGGAGGAAAGTGACATGCTTCGAGATATCGAACAGACGTTCATTCAATTGCGCAAAGTGCGCATGAAGTTGAATCCGAGCAAATGTTCATTCGGGATGGAAGAAGGCAAATTTTTAGGCGTCGTTGTAATGCGGGACGGTTTCCGCGCCAACCCAGAAAAAGTACAAGCTATCAAGAGAATGCCTTCTCCCGCTTCCGTCAAAGAAGTACAGACACTAATGGGCCGCCTTGTGGCCCTAAACCGATTCTTGTTCAACTACGCTTCAAAGTCGTTCCCGTTCGTGAACACTTTGAAGAACTGTTTAAAGAAGAGCAACTTCCGCTGGACCCCAGAGGCGGAATCAGCATTCCAGGCAATGAAGCAGTGCCTAATGAACCTTCCGACACTAACAGCGCCGCTTCCTAAAGAACCGCTTACACTTTACCTCTCTGTCACGGAGCGGGCGATAGGCGCAGTTCTAATGGTCGAACGCAAAGGAGTGCAAACGCCAATTTATTACGTCAGCTGCACACTGTTAGATACAGAAACAAGGTATACAATAATGGAAAAGTTGGTTCTAGCACTTGTCCATGCATCCAGAAGGCTGCGCAGGTACTTCCAAGGCCACCCGATAAACGTCCTCACGGACTATCGGATAAACGACATTCTCGCCAAACCCGAACTGTCTGGCCGCCTGGCAAAATGGGCCATCGAGCTGGGGGAACATACGATCAATTACAAACCCCGGCCCGCAATTAAAAGCCAGATACTCGCGGACTTCGCCACGGAGATACCTGCAGACCAAGTTCAAGAATGCAAAGCCGAAGAATCACCCGCGCCAGCGCGCGACCCGTCGCAAAAATGGTCCCTATTCACAGACGGGGCCTCCAATGACGACGGCGCCGGCGCAGGATTACGCCTCATCAGCCCAGATAAACACGAGTTCACGTACGCCATCCGCCTCGATTTTAAAAGCACAAACAACGAGGCAGAATACGAAGCGTTGCTGGCAGGCCTCCGCATTGCGGAAATAATGGGGGCCAAGCACGTGGAGGCACACGTCGACTCACTGCTTGTCGCGCGACAGATCAATGGTTCATATGATGCAAAGGACGAAATCATGGCCCTGTACCTGGAACAAGCCAAGCAACTCATGCGACGGTTCGACTCATGCACCGTCGAACACATCCGGCGCAGTGAGAACAAGCCAGCCGATGCGCTGAGTAAAATGGCATCCACAGTCTTTGCACACATGGCCAATGAGGTACGAGTCGATGTCCTTGAAAAACCATCTGTTCCGCCGCGACAAGTCCATGTCATCCAAACAGGCAACACGTCCTGGATGACCCTAATCAAAGCCTTCCTATCTTCCGGCATCCTGCCTGATGACAAATCAGAGGCCCGGAAGATCCAACACAAGACTTTACAATACCAACTCGTAGACGGCACTCTGTACCGCAGATCTTACCTAGGGCCATTGTTACGATGTGTAGATTCCGCAGACACCTCCCTCCTCCTCAGAGACATACATGAGGGAACATGCGGGATACACGCCGGCCCAAGGATGGTAGTAGAAAAATTGATGAATGCAGGGTACTATTGGCCGGGCATGCACGTGGACGCGGTCAACGAGTTGCGCAAATGCGACAGTTGCCAGCGCCACGCTCCGAACACCTTGCGCCCCAAGAACAACTTGGTGCCCGTTACAGCGGCATGGCCGTTCCAGAAATGGGCTGTCGATTTGGTCGGACCATTCCCAACGGCCCCGGGTAACGTCAGATACCTAATCGTCGCCATCGACTACTTCACCAAGTGGGTCGAGGCAAAGCCTCTAGCCAAGATCGACGGCGCACACGTCAAGAAATTCCTTTGGGAGTTCATTATCTGCCGATTCGGCTTGCCGATGCAGCTGGTCAGCGACAACGGCACACAATTTGAAGACCAATCCCTTCAAGAATGGTTGGCTCAAATGGGTGTAAAACAAATATTCACATCAGTTGCGCATCCGCAAGGCAATGGTTAAGTGGAAAGGGCCAATCGCACAATTGTCGAAGGCATCAAGACAAGGCTCGGAACCAAGAGGACAAGGTGGGTAGATGAACTGCCGCATGTTTTATGGGCCTACCGCACCCTCACAAAAACAAGCAACGGTGAAACGCCGTTCAGCTTAACATACGGTTCCGAGGCGGTGATCCCCGCAGAAATGACCTATCCTACCGCGAGAGTATTAATGGCCGAAACAACGGACAACGACACAGAACTCCGCATGAACCTTGACCTATTAGAAGAACGCCGCGATCTTGCGGCAATAAAAAAGGCAAGATACAAAACTCAGCTGGAACAATACTACAACAAGCGCGTCAAAGAACTTACGTTCAAGATTGGGGACAACGTTTTCCGCAACAACGAA
Source organism: Ambrosia trifida (assembly GCA_028751855.1). Classification (NCBI taxonomy): domain Eukaryota; kingdom Viridiplantae; phylum Streptophyta; class Magnoliopsida; order Asterales; family Asteraceae; genus Ambrosia; species Ambrosia trifida. The sequence goes on along the minus strand of CM054123.1, from coordinate 35,532,604 downwards.
GCTTCTAACGCTGAAAAGCCAGGGAAACTAGCTCCGACTTGGGAAGGTCCATACAAAATACAAGAGGTGCTAGTCAAGGGCGCCTACGCGTTGGAAAGACTAGATGGTACCCACATCCCGCGATCTTGGAACGGCGCACAGTTGCGACGCTGTTACTTGTAAACTTGTAACATGGCTACACATGCCATACTATCAATGAAAAAGTTTCATATATCTGTGTTTCTACTTGTTTTTCCGCACCAGGGTCTTCAAGACTTAGGCAAAATCCTGTCGGACCGGAACGGCGGACCAATGTAATAAAATTAGCCTTCAAGACGCGTCTTGGGCGCGTCGGGCTTATACATCTTACACTTGGAAAATGCGTAATGGTCTTCAAGACAGATTTACTTGCCGGACCTATTAACCCACTTAACACATGTGCGCGCATAATCCCTAGTCTTCTAGAACTGTCACACAGCTCAGACAAGGGAAAGGAGCGCCACACAAAAAGCGGCCAAAGGTCTTCTAGGCAAGGCTCCTACGCGCCTAACTCGGACTCAATGGTACAAGTCGCGCTCCGCTACAGTCTTCAAGACAAAAGAACAACACTTAAATGTCGGACTGTCTAGCCTAGCGCGCGCCCTAACTTATACTTACACACCGGGTGACGACTTGGTTAAATAAGTAAGGTTGGAGCGAGAACAAACACAATATAACAAACTGATAATTTCATTAAAAGAGGGACTTAAAAACCCTTTGTATTTACATTAAAGCTACAACGAAAAATACAAGTACAGCGCCTACTCGTCATGCGCTCCGAAAGTACCCCCGCCAGAAGCCCTCGCCAACTCGTCAGACTTGTCGATGAAATATTTCAGGGCAGCAAGGGGATCTGCGTTGCCATTACAATCATTAATCACCTGGAGAATAGGGAAGTCAATCTCCTCGAACTTGGCCAATTCCGCCTCATACTCCTCCTTCAGCGGCTTCCCATAGTGTTCGGCGTCCTCAACCCGCCCATCACTTTGGGCATGCAAGAATCCATCTGCAAACCCTCGCCATATCCAAAGGCTTGTGCGGCGGCGGCAATGGCGGCAACCTGATCGCCCAACTTGGGCTCCTGCCAGAACCTTTTAAAGACCTAGAGGGAAGACAAAAAAATTAGCAAATCAATTGCAAAAAACAAGCATCAATAACAAAGAAAGCGCAAGAGCTTACCCCATTCATTCCATCCGTCATTAACCAATGAATGGAATTCTGCATCTGGGCCTGAGAAGACACCGCCTCCTCCAATAAGTGTTGGGCCACCTGACACTCCTTGACGGCCGCAACACGCGCTTGGTCAGAAGAATCAAGGTCCCGCTCCAGATCTTCTTTAGCATTAAGGATCTGGACCCTCTCCCGTTCAAGAAAAGAGACGCGCTCAGTAGCTGCAACAAGAAGCCTCAAAGTGGACTAACCTCAGAAGCCCAAAGGCGGTTAGTTGTGTGGGCCCAACGCCGTAAGCCACCATGGTGTCAATTTGAAAACGAATGCACGGCAGACGAAATCCACACTTAGTAAAGTGGGCTTCATACAAGGCTAGCCGACCATTCCCGGCGGAGAGAACGGTGCTGGTCGGAGACGGAAGGGTAGGCTCCCACTCTGGCAGGATATTGTACATGGTACAAAACTGATTAAAAGCCTCCTGACTCCAAACACAATATGTGTTGGACATCAGCATCCTCTCCTTTATCTTGCCATTTTCGACAAGAACTTCCTCCTCCATCACCTCCTCCATAGCCGGTTCCACCCTAATATCCTCGGCGGACGGAGACGGACTTACAGGAGCATCAGACATTTTAAAGGCTAAAGTTATCGGAATCTGGAAAATATGACCGGAAAACTTGAAGATTCGCCGGAATCTTCAAGAGAATTTGAAGATCAAACAAACTTCAAAAACAGAAGGACAGAAAAACAGGGAAACAAAGAAAACAAACGAGAAAGAAGTTGAAGTTTCAACAATGAATCTTCAAGATCAACAAGATCTATGAAGATTAAACGGAAACTTCAAAGAACGGTGGCCGGAAAGTTGAGAGAAAAAGGAGAGCAAGGAAAGAAGAAGAAGAAGATTATGGGAATGTAACCGTTCACATAAGCCCTAATGAGGCTTATATACCCATCGCATTAATGACAGTGGGACCCACTAAAGAGGCATTAACCGTCGCACCTTTTCAAATTCAAGAGACTGGATGATGACACGTGTCGACGCTGACAACGGACGGCTCAGATGGTAGTGTGCGACAGCTTCACACTACACACGCACCGGATGCACGACACGTGTCACCAGATCTCACATTATCAGAAAAAAAGTGGACGCGTGGGAACCCACGCGCCTAGTAGAAAGCACGTGCCCACTGACACGTGGCACAATCTCAACCACGAAGACAGAACGTCATACGCGTGACATCCCACGCGCCTGACACCAGACGAAATATTGGTAACTGCAACCATGACGTGACGTGTCTCAGTCTGCACAAACAGACAACCACTCAACACGTCAGCAACCATTAAACTTCCATCAGAAGGAACTGATTTCCAGGTGCATTAACTTCAATTTATGAGAGAAAAATTGAATGCCAATGATTTGGAATTTATCACAACTCCAGACCCGCATTAATCACTCAGCCAACATTTAATTTCCCAGCGGAAAGTTGACGTAAAATTGCAAAAGACGTTCCCCGCCCAACTCCTGTAAAGGTAAGGCGGAGCACGTCCCCCTCGGCGTAACTTTGACGTAAAAGGAAAAGACGTTCCCCGCCGAACTTTACATAAATCCACGGCGGAACACACCCAAGAGCTCCCAAAAGCAAGCAGATGAGTTTTCATCCGCGACTACATATTTTGAGTCTAGCACTCCACCTGCTCACCAACGAACAGGAGAAGCCCTAGACTAGGGGGACTTGAAGGGATAGGGAGCCTAATCCGAGAGGCGTCCCTATCCCCATAAACAAGATCCTCGCGCCAGACCACGGCGCAGTGATCCACTCGCGCGGGGGCAAGCAGTTAACAACCTCGCGCATCAAGACGGCTGATAAGCAACAAACAATACCTGATACGCGCATACCAGCACGCGAGGAATCTTCCCTTAACACTTTTCATACGAGGTACGAAGGACAACAAAAGGAAGATTCACAAAGATCTGTGTCAGAGTACACATGAACAGGAGAATGACATGTGGCAGATAGTACAAAAGCTAAACGGCTCTACTGTACTCACGTTGTCATCAACAGTGACCAGCAGGCGTACCTCGCAAACTGTCAGACGTCACACCAGACGATAGAGGTAGCCTCAGCACTGTAGCAAGTACAGCATCACTGTACACCACCAGAAACTTGCCACGTGTCCATCTATAACAACGACCACACTGTAGCATGACGTCATCGACAGTAATCGGTCGCTTCCCGCTAATTTCAGAAGGAACATGGACTTGGGCCTCAGTTGGGCCCAAGCCAATGGTATCACCTGTGGGCCTTTCCATGCAGCCCACCATTACGCCTATAAATAGGAATAGGTTTCTTCTTGTAATGGCATTCAGAAAATAGCTCTCATGACTAGATATAATCCTTGTAATCATTCTCCCTCAATAGTATTCTGGTGTTTACAGTGGACGTAGGTCATTACCGACCGAACCACTTATATCTTGTGTTCTCACACACTTCATACACACACTTCACCATAACTAAACTTTCAAACGGGTTAACCATCATGGTTTGGGTAAAGGATTAAACCTGTAGTGACATAAGTATAAACCACTCGACGATTAGTCTTAATCACCGTGTTACTTATTGTTTCTTCAACTCTCTTAACATTCGTCCAAGTCTTCTTCCTTCGCACCTTTTCTTCTTCCTTCGCACCTTCAGAAACATTCCTTCGCACCTACAAATACTCCTTCGCACCAACGACAATCATCAAAACAAGTTTGTTATTCAATCCAAAGCACTAGTCGTACTTTTGCATCTACAAACTCCCCCTCGACTATTGCTTGGATTGCTGTCTACGCTGTTCGTCCATTCTAATATTCATCAGTCTGATATGTCGTTGAATCTTCTGTTCTTTCGTCAACTCCGGTTCCTGAAATTGCTTTTGCTTTGGCTTTTTCAATTCGGGCACCTTTTGCTTCTCAACAAACTTTCCGAGCTTCTCGCCATAGTCACACCTAGCATTAATATCATATGCAAAGCACAGAAATACCACACGTTGGTACTTTCCTGCTTGCTCAGCATCCTTCGCATCAGAATAGATCGGATTGTAAAACAACATGATTATATCCTCATGTGAACAGTTTATTAACCACATGGGATCAAAAATGTGTACTTTCTTGTAGTTCTTCTCTCCGTCTTTCAATACAATCACAGCTTCTGCAATCTTCCAATCGTAATACCACCAGATGAAATCTTTGGCGAAGTATTGTGGGATTGGCAACAAAGGAATCTTTTTCAACACTCGCGGTGGTTTGTACTTTAACGTCACCTTGGGCATACCTGTAATCTGATCAATATCCTTCTTGTGAACAATTCGTTTAGGATATTGTGGTTTAAACAAATCCCACTTGGTTCGGCTTTCTCTAGTCATTTTCTCAGCAAAGTAGGTAATCTGACTATTTGACGCTCCCGTTAGACGGTGACGACAAATATCACGGATTGCCCAATAGGGAAGAGTCTTCAAATGATGAAATTTATCGAAGTATAAGATCCCCTTCTCCCACTTCACTGCAATACATCTCAATTCTTTAACAAACTTCCAGGCCAAAGCACGACCTTTGAAAATACCACTATGAAGTTTGTAAAAGCTTCCTTGAATTTCAGCTTTCGGATGATTGTTTTCTTTTTCTTTCAATTTTCTCAAGAATTCCTTCAAACTCTCCGACTGCTCGAACCGTGGTTTGTCATGCCCTTTGAAGATTTCATCTTCAAATGCTTTGCTCTTCTCTTTCGCCAGTTTCTCGGCATGGTTTAGCAATTCATCTGGAATCCAGGAAATCCACAATATTGATTAGTCTTGAAATATTGTGGATACTCCTCACTAGTTATGTCTTCCATTTCAACATCCTCAAAAGCAGGAACATCACGGTCATCAGAATGATTACCGGCTTCCTTCTCAGGTATCTTCGGAATGAAATTGTCAGCAAGTAATTCTTCCAAAGTCTTTCCTACTTGCTTTGCTAAACCCTCAAGTATCTCTTTTGAAATTGCCGCAGAAACTTCTCCATCTTCAAGATCAGGGTCATCAAACTCCAACTCAAATAGTTTATTGCTCGACTCAAATATCTCTGGAAATCTGCTGGTCATGTCGATCGTCCAGACTCGATCAGTGAGCATCTGGCGATACATGTTCTTATCGTCTTCAGATAACGATTGCAGTTTCTCATTCCAGAATATGTCTTCATCCACATTCTCTCCAAGAGTCTTAGAGCTCGACTCTCCACTCTTACTTGAGTCACACTTCTCATATGTAAACTTGTCAGCGTTATCATCATCATCATCATCACTACTACTATCGAAAGCAGAGCCGTTTCCATCACTTGAACCATCATCTGAACCTCCATCATCCTTATCATCTTTCTTCTTCTTCTTCTTAGTATCATTTCCTGCATCTTCATCAAGTTCTTCATCTTCTTCTTCGTCAGATGGTTCGAAATCGACCTGTTCTTCTTCTCTTTCCTTATCTACTTCACCAGCTTGAAGTTGAGGAGCTTGAGAGTACAAATTCTTAATCAAATCATCCATATGCTTGTTACTCTTCTTCAACTGTTTATTCTCCTCCTTCAAGACGATAATTCTCCTGGTGTTTCGTTGCTCGTGCTTCAGCAACTTCTTATTTTCTCTCTTCAACCTCTTGATAGTTTTCTTCAAAACTTCATTATCATCAGCTGATGTGACTACGACCTCCAACATCTTATTATCGTTTGTCTTTAATTGCTCGATCTCAGTTTGTTGTTTGTTGATTATATTCATCATCTCAGACAATCTCTGATTCACAGCACTCATTATATCACTGTCCACCGATACTTTCTTCTTCATGGGTGGTTCAACAACATCAGGCAGTTTGCCTTTTCTGATCTTCTTGAGCACGTTATCCAATGCCACGTTAACCTCATCAATAGGTATATCTTCACTCTGTTGTGTGCTCGATGTTGTCGCAGTCTTCTGTTTCTTCTGTGCTGGTGCAGTAACCGGTGACTTAGAACTTGAAGCTGGTGGTAGTTTCTTACCAGCTATCAGCGATTCAATCTCCTTCTTTCTCTTAAGACTTGGTTTCTCCGGTTTCTTCTTCTTCTTAGCAGCTTGCACAGGAGAACCAGTAAAAGTTTCATTTACATTCATAATCAACTCATCTTCATCAAAAGGAATAGGACTCTTATTCCCTTAATCTTCTACATTCTGGCTAGCAGACACACCAGCCTCAGTGGCCTTGGGCGTGGTAGTCTCTACCGTCTCAGCATCTGAATTCCAACGTTCATCTTCCTGCGTCTCTTCAGAATCAATTGACGCCTCATCAACTATATGTAAAACCTTCTTCGCCATCGTCTTGTTTCTTCTTGGCGTGCTTTTCTTCTTTTCGGTTTCAGTTGTAACCACTAATCTTATCTCCTTTTTCTTTGTCTTTCCACTCTTTGCGCCGACATTCACAACCTGTCTTTTGCGTTTTGCATCAGGATCAACAGGATGTAATGGATTATCAGGATCAGAATCACTATTTGCATGTCTCACAAGCCCTTCACCCGGATCTGTATAATCAACTCTTGCTAGGTGTCCAAATAAACATCTTACTGGAGGACGTTCATCTACTGACAATCCCTTATACGCTTTCATCCTAGCAAGTGTATTAAGCGACATATGTTCCTGAACAACTATGTGCTTAGGATCTCTTTTCAGCTCCTTATACTTGTTGTCAAACACCATCTGGAGGAAACGAGGATAAAGTAGAAACTTAAGATTCCTCGTGCCATTCACAGGCTCTAGTAAATGAGTCATCAGCATGCCTGAAACATTGAACGGTTTGTTCAACACTAAGGCAACCATCATAGAACTGATACTCTTTCGCATCAAATCATATCCTCCAGCTGCAGATCCGAAAACATGAATCAAAACGTGTGCCAGATATTTGAATTGTGGGCACAGTTTTCCCTTATGCAATGAACCGTCAGTGATTGGTCCATTGTATTTCATTCTGAGAAAGCACTTTCGCTGATCCATAAAACTGAACTCTTTAGGATCTGTCGGCTCATCATCTAAGTTCAACGCTTCTCGCAGATCTTCTTTACAAACAATGACTCTCTGTCCTTGGATTTTGCTCGTCAAACATGATTCGCATTTCCAGAAATCATGCTTCGCTTCCGACCAAAATTCTTGTATCATATCTTTGTAGATTATCGTCGGTGTAGCAATAGCATCTATCACCCTGCATCTCTTCAAGAAATCAATAATACCGACAAACTCTGTATGCTTCTTAACCTCTCCGAGATACGCACAGCAGTTATGCGCATTCTCGAAGGCTAAAGGCTCTTCAGAAATAGTCTTGGCAGGCTGTGATGATGATCCAGCTTGTTCCGTCGTCTTTTCTTGCTCGGACATCGTTAAATCTGCAAAACAATCAAAAACACATGTTAAAAATCGACAAAATTTCAAACTTTGAAAATTTTTGGTAATCAGCCTTCTCATTCGCCCAAACGGGGGTACGAATGAGAATTCACAAGGTACGAATGAGAAAATTAGATGGTACGAATGTATAGATTTTGATAAAAGATTTCATTCGCCCAAACATTCTACATTCGACCGTTTGTTTATCTCCTTCGCCCATTCGTAATGGTCGAAGGTGACTGTTCTTAATTTGAATTTTCAATTTTGATTTTAAGTGTTTCTAATCATGTTCTTTTGATTGACACAGATCCTATTAATGCCGATTAACCATTCAAAACTAACAAATTCAACAATTATTCATTATATATGTGTTTTCAATTGAAACTAGGGTTCGAACCATAACAGGTAATCAATTAATCATACTGTTAGTTTTAAATCCATGGTTTTTGGTTATTCTCCCCCTAAAACACATATGTAATGAAACCTAATCATCAATTGTCACAATGTAATGGATTATAAACAGATTGAACAGTTAGGGCGTGAAACAGAAAACAGGGATTTAATCCTTCAATCCATGATGTTAACCTGTATAAAATGGTGCAAAATGATCAGTATGAAGAGACGAACACAATGGAATGGTTCAAAAGAATCAAGCAACAAGGTGAGGTTAAGTTGAAAAATCTGAAAAAAATTTGAATGGGGTTCGAATGAGACAGATGGGTATATATAGGCATACTCCTTCGCCCATTCTATACGTACGAAGGAGAAACTTTTGTCTCCTTCGACCCTAGTGAAAGGTTCGAATGAGACAAAAGGGTTCGAATGAGATAAATGTTCATGAACACTCTCCTTCGCCCGTTCAAAACATATGAAGGAACATGTAAAATCCCACATTCGACCAACCGAATGGGCGAATGAGAAATGGGAATTTTGATAAATTTTCCAAATCTCAAAAACGAGTCCCGGTCCAATTATTTTCCAACTTTTAAGCATCCAACAATCATATTTTCACATTTTAAAAGTTACAAAGCTCAAATGGTGTATCAAGGTTTAGAAAATCGACATCAACCACCATCAGTTATCAAAAATAAGATGGAAATGAAAAATCTTTTTGGATTTTCTAAAGTTTATGCTAAAACACACCTAAAATCTTTTTGAGGTTTGTAATTTTTGACGAGAAAATAAACTGCAGAAATGTAAATGAAAAACTGTAAATGTTTTTGGGATTTTCGGTAAAGGGATCATATCAGTTATTGAGAAATCTGATCACACCGTTGATCTTTTGAATTATTATCATTAAAGACAAAGTGTGATCTGGCAACTGCTGATATTGTGATCCACATAAACTCACATGCAGACTTTTGTGCAGTGCTTTAAACTGATACTAATATTTATAGTATAAACATAGTTGTCTGTGGTTCCCATGCACACGACATACTCCCGTATCAAGAAGTAGATGCACAAAGACTCATTGTAAAGCGTGATTATGCTTTCGTCATCTATAATTGTACAAGATATAATGCATAGAAGTATACAGGTCAGCAAATTAATACAGCAGAGTAACATATGCACTATACCAGGTTGAGGACTGATATTAATCATGATTTGCATCAGTGATTAATACGATGTAATAGATAATCTTTGATCATCATATAACATGGAAAGTTCCTCAATTCGGTAACTTTAGGATTTGGCATAAAGCTCTTTTATAAAGACACCCTGTCTGATCTAGGTCCGTAATGACTTACAGCAGAAGATCAGAGAGGCTATCCCCAGACAACTAATAACATAACGACCCTAAACCTCTGAGTTTTGTAAAAATACCCTATCAAACGAAATTACGGTACTAAGACCATATGCCCATGAGGAGTTCATCCACACAACAATTCATTTGATATGTATGTATCAGACACGCAGTAATAGGTCTACGAAGCCTATCAGCACATCGCACAGACTCAGACACACGCCCTATATAGCAGTACATTACTTAGAATGTGTCAGATCCCCACTGATGTACTATCATTTCCCTTTATACTCCAGGAAATCATTTTTGATTTTTCTGATTTTTATAGATTTTCGAATTTACTGTTCCCAAGGATAAGCTGGAGCATTTCAAATATGTGACTGCCCAGATATCGTTTGTTCACAGAAATCTGACGGCATTAATCTAAGGGAAGAAGATATAGCAGTCAGCAAAGAAATTTTCTAATTTTTTATGGATTTTGAAATTTTTCAATGTTTTTGGTTTTTCAAAATTTTTCTGAAAAGCAGTAAAAATTTAAACTAAAAAGTGATAGACTGAAGTGGTGATCAGTCCTGGATTTGTCAAAAGCTTTTAGAAGATAATCAAATCTGGATTTGTCAAAAGCTTTGGTAAAAAGATCTGCGCGTTGGTAATCAGTGTGGATTTTGACCATATCGATCAACTCTTTAGCATAAAAATCACGGATAAAATGATATTTAATCCGGATATGTTTAGCCTTTGAGTGATTTACTAAGTCTTTTGTTTCCTTCCCTGCGAAGAATTTGGAGTAGTCAATCTTGGTGCACGCATCATCCACCATACATGACTTGCGGGTCATAAGAAAATCAGCTTCTGCTAGCAATTGATCAATGTCATCATCTAGTGAATTCACACTAGCCTCTGAATCAGAATCACTCTCCATATCCGAGTAAGCAGAATCATAATGCTCTCCAATATTCGTGACAGAATCAAGAATCATCCCAGATTTCTTGTCTTCACTCTCAGCAATCACATCCTCATTCACTTCCTCAATTTTCAACTCCGACACTTTTTCAATCACAACCTCCTCTTCATTCTCCTCATTCTCATCCAGACTCATCTGCTGTGCCACACAAGCCACGTTTCTAGCAGTAATCTCCTCCACCCCCAATTGCATACCCGTCCAATCAAAACCTTCATCCTTTTGGATCACAAGTGCTTGGTTTTGATTGTCAGTTTGGTTTTGGAATTGAGTGTTAGGTGTAGAGATAGGAACTATGGTTCGGTTTGGATTTTGTTGAGGTTGGTTTTGAGTTGTGGGTTGTCTAGTGTTGGTATTTTGTTGACGGTTCTGATAATTGTTTTGTGGTTGAAAGCTTGAGATGTTGGGACTGTTGTATGAAACTTGATTTTGGTTTTGGTTTTGTCTGTTTTGGTATGTTGAATTGAACGGGTTTCGATTACCTTGCTGTGCTGGCTGTGTGCACTCTCTTTTAAAGTGACCCTTCTCACCACAATTGAAGCATGTAACTTTTGCTTTGTTGAATCCGTATGTGGTGTTGGGAGAAGTTGAAAGGTCAGTTCTTCCAGTCTTCTGAATAAAGTCAGTGGCTCTCCTCATTATGCTTGCAAAAGCCCACTGAATGTCCATAAGCTCCATCTCCTATTTGTCGATTTGAGCGTAGTCTTCATTTGTGAGATTGTTGTTTCCAATCTGACTCGCAACCAAACCGTTATATGATGCAACCATAGCAGATACTAGAGCAACATGCTGTTGAGCAATTTCAACAGTCACATTGTTAAGATTCGAGGTCTCTAACACAATCGGGCTTTGACTTGATTGTGCTTGAGTAATCTGCATCTGATTCATGTGAGGAGTGTATTGTTGTTGTTGTTGAGGTTGACTTGCTGTGTAGCAGGCAGCTTGTTGTAATGGTGAAAAAGGTGGAATAAAGTTTTATGTTGGATAAGATTGTGGTGTGTATGATGGTGTATAAGATGAAGTTTGGGCAAGGTAGTTGATGGGTGCTTTTGTAGGTTCAACAACATTGGATACACATGCTATGTGAGGAGCAACATTTGAAGTAGTGCTTGAAGTAGAAAGAGAGTTAGATGTACCACTCACATATAGATCATGATTCTGTGGAATCTGAGCTCTCTTAGCTTTTCTCTTCTCCTCCATCTCTTTGTTTTCCAGCTTTTGAATGAACTCATTAATAGTCCAATACTGGTATGCATCCTTTTCCTTCAACACTTCAATGTGTTGGTTCCAGTAGGGTGGTAAAGCATCAGCAAATTTGTCCACCAGTTCTGACATTGGTAGGCTGATCTCATAGCTCGACAGTTCTGTGAGCAAATGGCAGTACCGTGGAACCAACTCTTTTAGAGTTTCATTGCCCATGTAGCTGAAGTTCTCGAATTCTTTCCGAAGCTCTTCCATCCTCAGCTTTCTTGTCTTTTCATTGCCATCATGTTGATTTCTCAGCATATCCCATAATTGTTTGGATGTTGTACACGATCCAAACTGATGCAGCAAATCAGTGTTGATCGCCTGAGATAGCTGAGAAAATGCCTTCTTCTCTATCGCAAACCTCTTTTTCTCATCATCCGCCATGTTCTCCAAAGGTATCGGTTCTCCAGTATTCTCCAGAATAGGAGCAACATAACCCTTAACAATCATTTGCCATGCCTCGGCTCCCTCAAGTCCTTGTCCCTCAACATGGATCTTGAACTTTGTCTTCCAAGTATTGTACTCCTTCATGTCCATTAGCTTTGGTGGACGATTGCCGCTTCCTGAGGATAGATCGTGAATAAGTGTGGATATGGCATTGGTCGTCTGCGAATGAACTGCAGCTGCTGCTACTCCCCAATAGTTGTCAATAGGTTGTTGTAAAGGTTGAACAACTTGTTGAGGAGCCGAACTAGTCATAGCCATGTAATTGATTGGCTGGGATGGTTGACTAGTCTTCTGGGCTGCAACCGACCATGGATCTTGTGTCGTCTGCTGTTGTGGTGCTTGAGTAGGTCTAGGCGTTGTTGGGAAGTTCCACATCTTGACCTGTAAACGTTTAAACACGAAAAGATTAGAAATGTTTTAAAACAGGATACTCCTTCGTACAGTCGAACGTGCGAATGAGAAATAATGTTCTCCTTCGACTGTTTTGATTGATACGAATGTGGACTGAAATAACAAAATCTCTTTCGACCGCTTTCTTCTCTCGTTCGACCGTTTTTCTGCTCCTTCGACCGTTCGATCAATCGAAGGTGACACCACTGGGCGAATGAACAAAATAAGCAATGAAAGTCTACGTTCGACCACTAAAACACTTCCTTCGACCACAAAATCCCTCTTTCGACCCAAAGAAATTCCACTTTCGACCACTCTCTCTCTTTCGACCCCTGAGATATCAAAAACGGTTATTCTTTGAAAATCCGTTAATTTTGATCATGTTTATCAAATGTTGATGGATTTTGATGATCTAAATCAGGTTTTGAATCGGAATTGATTTGGAACAACTTTAATGAAGAGAATTATCCAATTTAACCTCGAAATCAAGTTGTAATCAATCAAAATCTTATCAATTCAGTTTGTTCATTGAAAACAGAAACTTTTTGATCAAAATTGGGTCCAAATCAACTGAGAAACTATTAATTTGTGGTTGTTTGATCCAGAATGGCTCTGATACCACTTTGTATGTGCGAGAAAGGATCGTATAACAACAAAGAATGATCAAACAAGTTAGTTTTAGGTGCGGAATCCCTAAAACTATCACAAAATAATAGTCAAACAGATCAAAACATACAGATCATCATTTTCAAAAGCTTTTCATTAATTAACAACTCGATTACACGTTGAAATATGATTACAAACAAGGTGAGAACGGTAAAAGAGTTAAACAAAACACTAGAGAGAATTTCAGAAAGTGGAGGGAATAATAATGTCCAAAAGTTACATTCAAAAATCAAACTTGTCTATTTATAGACTGCACATTTGCCCAAATTGATTGTGCGAATGTGCAGGTTCGCCCAAACAGTCAGGTCGAACCAAGCTTTACAATAAACTATATTCACATTCGTCCAAGTCTTCTTCCTTCGCACCTTTTCTTCTTCCTTCGCACCTTCAGAAACACTCCTTCGCACCTACAAATACTCCTTCGCACCAACGACAATCATCAAAACAAGTTTGTTATTCAATCCAAAGCACTAGTCGTACTTTTGCATCTACAAGTTTCAATGTTACCAACCCAAGCGGACTAACATACCAAAACACATAAATAAATAAATAAAAAACACTAAAAATAAAATGCAAATAATAACATATAAACTCCGGGCTGCCTCCCGGTAGCGCTAAGTTTATGAGTCTTCAGCCAGAATTGTACCTGATATAGCTTTTATGGTGGTCGAACGGGATGCTTGCCTCCCTCAGCTTCCAAGCACATATTCTGCTTGTACTCATGTGGGTCATAACTTATGTTCAACATTGAATCCTCTTTTGTTGACCCGTTATTTTCTTGTTGTAATTCAGGCGGTTTCTTAGCCTCCTCCTCCTTCTTCTTCTTCTTCTTCTTCTTCTTCTTCTTCTTCTTCTTCTTCTTCTTCTTCTTCTTCTTCTTCTTCTTCTTCTTCTTCTTCTTCTTCTTCTTCTTCTTCTTCTTCTTCTTCTTCTTCTTCTTCTTCTTCTTCTTCTTCTTCTTTGGCTTCTCACCAATCTCTGCCATCCTATCAACCATACAACACTCATCCTCGGTTTTTGGGTCAGTAAAAGTTGAAAACACATTTAAACTCAATTTCTTATCCCCAAAACTCATACTTACCGTTTCTTCAGCACAGTTGATTATTGCATGAGCAGTTGCTAGAAACGGTCTACCAAGAATAACTATGTGTGGTGTATTCTTAACATTTTTCTCACAATCTAGCACGAAGAAATCCACCGGGTAGTAATGGTCCTCCACCTTAACTATCACATCAGTTAATATTCCCCTAGGACGTATGGGTTTTTGATTAGCCAACACCACTGTGGCGTCAACTTTTTGTAATAGACCAAATTCATGTTGATCATGCATACTTCCCGGGAGAATGCTAACACAAGCTCCAAGATCTAGAAGTGCCCGGACAACCTTAAGCTCCCCTATTTGTATTGAAATAAGGGACGCTCCCGGATCTTGGCATTTGGGTGGAACTGTACCCGATAATGCGGCACGCACCTGCGCGGGTAAGACAAATTGTTTTGGCAGCTTGTTGTGCCAATTTTGGGTGCTTAATTCTTTTAAATTTTCAGTATTAGCAGGACTTTCTTGAATGACATTAAGTAATGGTAAATTAATTTTAACTTGTTTAAAGGTTTCCCACCCCTCGTCCTTCGATGGGTCCCATTTACTTAAAGCCCTTATTTTTTCTGGTGCTAATAAGGCCGAAGGGAAGGGTGCAATTTTTACTTTCCCACACTTATCCTTAGCCGCATCCACATTTTCCTCAAAAAACTTTTCACAAAACCTTTTTTTTCAAATTTTTAACTTTAATGTTTGATTGTGAAAACGTTTCCTACTCATCTTCAGAATTGGAGAGAATACTTACCGCGTTGATGTGCACATTCTTCGTGGTTAACGCCTGATGTGTTGGATTCACTGCAGTGGTGCTAGGCAACTTACCTGGATCTCGACGCATGGTGGACATCTCTTCAGCAATTTGGCCAACTTGCTTTGCCAAGGCCTTGTACTCCTTGTCTCGAATTTCATTGTCCTTCTTGATCTCCTTCATAAAGTCTCCGGTTGACTTCATAAACTCAGTCAACATCTCTTTCACTGATCCGTCTTGCCCTGAAGATCCACCCTGCTGACTGCCTTGATTCCTCCAGTTTCCTTGAGAACTTCCTTGGTTATTTCCTGATCCTTGCTGATAACCTCTTTGATTGTTGTAGCTCCCTTGGTTGGAATATCCTCTCTGGCTATTTTGATTGGGTACCTGTAATGGAAGATTCGAATGGTTAGAAGTATTACTGTAACTAAAATTAGGGTGATTTCGCAAACCTGGGTGATATGAATTAGAATTCATATCGTAGTGTTTCTGTTGTTCGCCCAGTTGATTCACTTGCTCGCTTCTCCCTTTCTGTGTAGGACAATCTGCATCCACATGTCCCCAATCGTCACAAATCGAGCACACTACAAAAGAACTCACTGCTTTTACTCCTTCACCCTTTCCTACGCCTTTACCTGATGCCAGTTGTGCAATTTGGCGCTCCAAACTCGCAATCCTCTTCTCAGACTCATAATCAACACCTCTAGCTGCACTTGTTCGGCTTCTCCTACTAGCACGAGTCTGCCTCTTTGATGTCACTGCCAACCTCTCCATGTATTCCCAATCCACATCCTCATGGTTAGTAAAAAACGTACCATTACTATTCGCGTTTAATCCCTAACATCTTCGGTTAGTAATCCATCATAGAATGATTTAATCAACTCCCATATAGGTATATCATGGTGTGGGCATTTCCTTAACAACTCCTTGGACCTAGTGAAAGCTTCATGAAACGGTTCACCCGACTGTTGTTGGAAGGTTCTAATGGCCTCCCGTGCTTCTGTGGTACGGGTCATGGTATAATATTCTTCCAAGAATTGTTGTTGGATCTCTTGCCATGTGAATATACTCCCAGCAGGCAATGAATGATACCACAATTTCGCTTGATCTTTGAGGGTGAACTGAAACATCATCAACCTCACCTCATCCTGACTAAACCCATGGCCCCCAATGGTGTTACAGATACTCACAAACTCCGCAATGTGTAGATAGGGTTCCTCTGTTGCCTTACCATAGAAACTCGAAAGGTGGTTCAAATATTGGGGTCTAACCTCAAAGCTCCTTCCATTTTGATGTGGTGGTACTACAGGTGAAGTGTGCTCGGTGGCCACTGGAATAAAATGGCTCCCAACGCCATTTACAGGAGGTCTGTAGTTCACCCTAGGTACTCCATCTACATATTGCCTATGCCCATTCCCTCACACTTGATTTCTTGGTTAATTCTGAGGGACCCCTCTCTGTCCATGATTCTGCCCCCTCATATTAAACCCTCGCTGATGTTGCTGCTGATATTGCCGGCTGAACTCATCATACTCATCATAGTTGAAATGATCCTGATTCATGTAGTACCTTTCATCATCAACTCCTCTATCCCACTCAGCAACTCTACCATTAAAAGTACCCGCTGCACCCTGCATACTGTCATCTCCAAAAAGTGAATTGGTTGCTCTATTACTGTGAGATCTTGGGTTTCGGTTTTGTGGTGGTTGTCGATTTAAGGCTAATGGGCGGTTGGGTTGTTGTTGCTGTTGTGGGGCCTCAAAAGCTGGATCATTTTCATAATGTTCCTCCCACTCGTCATGCTCTTGATGACCTTGCTGAAATTGTCTAGAACCACCAGCGTTCGGATCTGGGTTAAATTGTGGGAATGGTTGGTATTGTTTGAAATGGTCTTGGAGGCATATCGCCCAATGGGTTTTGTTGTGGTGGTATTGGGTCACGTTGGTTTGGTGGAGGTTGGTTATCTTGGTTACTGTGATGGCTCATGTTTGGTGTTGATCGGGTTTGATGAATGGCTCTATTCTTTCTAGCTGTCTTTTTAATTTCTAGATCGTAAATTAGCGGTGAAGTCTTGCCCGAATAACGTGTATGACGCATGCAACTGAATTACCTGCACAGACACAAACAAGCAAACCACGCGTAATACTGAACTAAACAAAACATAAACTAAAAGACTAGAAAAAGAAAATATTTTTGGTTTTTTTTTTAATTTTAAGAAAGGTAGTAAAAAACTAAAACAAAACTATCTAACTAAGCGCACCAGCTCCCCGGCAACGACGCCATTTTGATCGATGTCGTTGGGTCGGTCAAAAATATAAAGATAAGTAGTATATGGAAGTTGAGTCGTCTCCACAGGGAATTGGTGGTAAGAGTAGTTTTGTAAGTTAACTAGTAAATTAAAATCTAATTACTTTGTTTTTTAATTGAATTTAAGAAGTTGTAACAAAAATAGAAACGAAGTAATCCCCTCCAGGCTTCCGGTTAATGATCCACCCTACTCTTGTTTAAATGATTAGATACTACATAGACATAGTTTTGTTGGACGGTTCAAATCAAGTGATAACCGAACACAAGTTTTTAATAATAACCTGTACAATTCAATTACCAACCCGCGAATAACAACTACCCTCCCGTTAATCAAACTGCTCACGATGCAAGAAAACCGAATGAGAATGACTAAGAGATAAGCAATTGCAAAAACGCGACTTATTTAAATAAATCAAACCACAAATATCTTTCAAATAATTAAAAGACAATCCATAAACCAAAGTAAACAAGAGTTCAAGTTTCACAATTAAACCATACACCCGGAGGTGATTACAACATGTTTAGCCACTCATACTAACAAAAACCGAATCAAAAAGTTGAATAAGAATACCAAACATGTCGATGGAAATCAAGAGTAGGGATGAATGATGATGAATAATAATGTTGTATGATGATTGTTCCTCAAAATCACCCAAAGAGTTGTCAATTGTCGACCAAAAAACGGCTGAGATATCATTAGGTTTCAAACTTATCTTTTATACATTCAAAATAACAACTTCTCTTTTTGTCTCATGAGTCGCCGTAAGCTACGGATTGGTGCCCAGGCCTTACGGCCATAAGCTTCTGAATTGAAGTTGTGAATTGATGCTACTCGTTCCCTATCCTTCCTTTAGAAGTGCATTAAATGCACATTTTACTTTTGCATTCTTTTTGTTTTTTTTTTCTTTTACGTTTCTAATATTATTATTATTATTATTATTATTATTATTATTATTATTATTATTATTATTATTATTATTATTATTATTATTATCCTCCGACTAGGGTGTTATTGGCTTATCCAAAGTTCCTCTTCAACGCCCCAGCGTCCATGAACGCCTATCACTTTCCATGCTTGCTTTCAAGTGTACGCGACTTGAACATTTTCCTTCGGCTCACACGCAAAACATCCTGAGCATCTTCATATCTTTGGTTCACCATCCAGGCTCAACCTCAACCACGTTTATGATTCCATATCCATCCAAATATGCCATTTAACCTACAATCACACATCATTGCGTAGTTATCACATTCAAAGCATATAATCAATTAAACGTCATTAAAAACACATAGTTAAGCATCTTAAACACCATGATTGACCCCGTCCATCAATTTATCAGTCTTGCCATTAACAGATAGCTCTTAAACAGTTTTTTTAATATAAGGAACAACATCGGCAAACAAATTAGACTGTTCCACCCAAACACCTGTATTGTTACCGTAAACAAGATCATCCCCCTCAACCTTAACCTCTACTTTTACTAAATCTGCACATGAAGTAGAAGCATTAGTAACGTTCACACATTTAAATTCAGAGACTATTGGCTTTACCACACCTGTGCCAACAGTATTGGATGGGGGATCCTTACATTCTTGTTTAATCTCGACTAGCCTTCAACACACAGATTCTTCAGATTCTGGCTCAGTCGAGGGTGTGACATTTGATTCAGCCGAACCACTTGATTCAGAAACATGTGGTGAATCTGCTGAATCCCCCGTTGACTCAGCTGCTCTAGAGGACTCACAGTTGGATTCACTCGATTCAACTGATACTGATTTCTCAGAGTCGGTTGTTTCGGGTGATTCACATTTGGAGTCACTTTCAGAAGTTGGTGGGGCAGCTGGTTCAACGGTCTGTGGTGCCCTGTACTCTTCATAAATCTTTTTGAATGTTTTCATGAAATCAAACTCAAAGGGCACATTTGAGTCTAATTGGCCGGTCGGTTCAGGTTTAAAAACAGTTTCCCTCAACATTTGATTTGATTCAGCTGTGTCATTGGGGACTAGGACTTCATCTCTTTTCACATCAAAAACTCTGTCAATGTCTTTATTTTTCTCAAAATTTAACGTCTCGGTCTGCTTTGAAGCATCTTGAGAATTGACAAAAGTTTTTGATGGGGCCTGCTCATGCTTATGTTGTTTGTTCTTGGGTTTAGAGATTTTTACAGGGACCGATTCAAGTTTGGAAATTTCAATTTGATCCCTCGATGGTCGACTGGTTGGCTCTTCTATTGGAGGACCGTATCCTTTAACAGGCAGAGCCAACAATTCTTCATCCGATATGGGAATTGAGGAATAATTTTCATTAAAAGGAGGTGGAATTTCCACAAAACCCAACCCCTTATTCCTCATTTCCTTAGGTCTGAACTTTAACTGAGTATTGATTATTTTTTCGACTTTGTTACTAGAACAATCGAATTTTTTAAAATGAAAATCGGCATTTTCAAATTTAGATTTTAAGTCGATCAATTCCGTGGTTAAAGTATCAGACAGTCGTTTGAAGTGTAAATATCGACACTTGTGATCACTCACCTCCTGATGCAAGCGCTTGATATCGAGTTTTTGTTGTTCGACCATTTCTTTATATGAATTAAATTTCTTTTTAATGTCCCAAGTGGCCATTTTCTCGTATTCAAGCTTCTTGTATGCCGAGAGAGTTTCTTCTCTAAAACCTTTAATTTTTTACCAGCGTCATTCAGTACAATATGATTCAGCTAAAATGTCAGCGTGTACCTCAGATGCGGATGGCACATGGTCATTCAGTTGTGCCATGAAAGCTTGAGCGGCAGGAGCAGCAAGAGCGGGTGAGCAGTCAGATTTTGAATTTGAAGGTGAAGTGTCAGAGGCAGATGAGCATGTTGTAGCAGAGGTATTGCTTTGAGTTGTCAGCTTTGCATGCTTAGCATGTTCTTTGACAAGTAAGATTAACTCATCTGACGTCATTTTGGACCAACTTGTTTCTGTAATGATCCAATTGACATACTTAAACCAGCTGCATGTTGGCTCATCGGGAATTCTTTTCAAAGCGTCGAGAAGACTCTTGTTGACCCAACGATTTGACACTACGATTTCAGCATTTTTCATGTCTGACAGCAGTTCAGTAAATCTAGCAATAAGTGCTCCCACAGTTTTACCAGGAGTGTAACTGAAACTCTCAAGTCTCTACTCAAACACATCACTTTGAGAGGACATTTTAATTTCGAACTTTGATCCCCCAAAAATCTAGACGTTCACAAATATTGTTTCACACCGAGCATAGGACATCCAACCAAGTCAACCGTCAAAAAAAAATAGTACACAATCTAGTCCATCGTAGTCAACCGAATCAAACCATAAACCGTAAGGTCGATCCCCCCAAATTGAGCTTGTACACTCCAAATAATTACCCCTATTATTATTATTATTATTATTATTATTATTATTATTATTATTATTATTATTATTATTATTATTATTATTATTATTATTATTATTATTATTATATCCCAAATAACGTCAATTCTTCCAATTTTTTAATTATGTTTTCAAACACCACCCACTAAGAGCATTCACAACCCATCCACCAAATCCACTCCATCAAATTACACTAGACCCTTAAATCTTCTCTCTCCTAATTAAAATAATAATACTTTTGCATACTTTTATCATTATATTTCCTCTCTCCTCACTCACAACCACTTACAAAAATATTAAAATATATATAGGGGTGAACAGTAGCTTTTCAAATATAGGAGTGAACAGTGCTTTCACCAAATATTTTCTCTCTTCTCCACTCACAATCACTTACACTGATCACCCCATATAATTTGAAGGAACCCCTCACAAAATTTGGTGGGTGGGCTGTGAATGCTCTAAGTAGTATTATTTTTCTTGACACAATTGTCGTTTACTCTCTATTTTCAAACCAAGACACTATACTTCCCTTCTTCTTCTTATCAATTCACTTTCTCACACAACACTAAAGCAAATATCCTTATCTCTCTATTTCACCTACAACAAACAACTTCAGCTCTCTCTCTCTCTCTCTCTCTCTCTCTCTCTCTCTCTCTCTCTCTCTCTCTCTCTCTCTCTCTTATTTCAGATCTCACAATATTTCTCTAGATCTATTCCTCTCTCTCCTCTAAATCCGATTATGGTTAAAGTGGGTGGTGGGTGCGTTGTTAGGGTGAAGGGACGTGAGGTGTGCGGTGTCATTATTATGATCTCATCGGACCCTTCGCCAGAGCTCCGCCATCGGTGGCGGTGGAGACCTCCGGCCCCTCTCTTTCTTTATCTCTGCTCTTTTTCAATTTGATAATATGTATGTGTGTAGTCTCTTCTTTGGTTTACAAGGCAAGATCTACTGATGTGTTTGTCAAGTTGAAGAATGGGCTTGATTTTCCGTTTCCGATGATGTTTCTGGTCAAAGGTTGGTAGGAGGATGGTGCGGGGTGGTCGAGTTGTTTTGAGGTGGGTCTGGGGTCGGATTGGTGACGGGTGGAGGCAGGGTGGTTGTGGTTTCGGGTGTGGTGGGTTTTTCAAGGTGTGGGTTTTCCGGGTGGTGATGATGATGGGTCCTGGGTTGTAGTGATGGTTTCTCGGGTCCTCGATTGAAGTTGAAGCCTGGTGTCCGAGTTGAGGTAGTGTCCGACCAATGAAGGAGTGTCCGACCACAAGGAGTGTGTCCGAGTGGCTCGGTGTCCGATATGGTGGTCTGTGTCCGAGGTGAGTTGGGTGTCCGAGTGGAGGTGTGTCCGAGTGAAAGAATGGTGTGTCCAAGCAGAAGCTTAGTGTCCGAGGTGTGGGTGTCCGAGGTGGGGTGTGTGTCCGAGGTATGGGTGTCCGAGGTGGGGTGTCCGAGCTCGAGTCGGGAGTCCGAACGAGTGTCCGAGCAGGGTTGGATATGGATCAGGTTTCCGGTTGATGCAGTGTGACCGGTGGGTTTGTTTTCTGGTCAAAAGTGGTGTGTTCGGGGCTGTGGTAGATTTCCGGTTGAAGCACGCAAGTTGGGTGTTTAGGATGGGTGATGATGGTCATGGGTTGGAGGAGCAGGAGGTAATGGATGTGGTTGACGATGTGGTTTCTGATGGATGTGGTGGGTTTCCGGGTGATGGTTGGGTTCTCAAGTCAGTGGTTGCTCAAAATCTTCAAGAGATAATAATAATAAATAAAATGTTGTGGCATCTTGACAAGGGTCACATGTTGCCTGTACTGTTGTTGTTTCCAATGTAACAACTGTTTTTGCTTTATTTATGGGATGTATTTGACTCTTGTTGGGTCTGCTGACCTGGAGAAGAACAGATGATTGAAAAGCCAAAATATGCTAACAGTTGATTCACACAAATAAACAGTCTTTACAACATACTCTTCCCAAAAGACTACTGACCCTAACAACTGTTCCATCCAAACAACTGCTATGACAACTGATGATACAAAGGACTGCTAGAGAACAACTGATAGAGAACAACTGCTGACCAAAGGTCTGATGAAGAAACAACTGCTGATCAAGTACTGAAGACTAAAGGTCTGTTGGAGTCAACAGCACTTAGACTCCAACAGATGTTGCAAGACCATCAGAGTTTTCCCTCAACAGTAGTTTATCTTACAGTGTTTTGTAATACAATAGTAGTTTGTATAGGGCAGATGTTTTATGTTGTTATTCTGTTAGAGGTCACTATCTTAGGTGACGTCAGCACAGGTCACCAGTGGTTTAGGTTTGTCTATAAATAGAACAGTGCTTGTACTGTTCTATTACATCACACACAAACATTCTCTCAGACAAACAATCACTGTGTGATCAGGCTCAGGGGGAGTACTTGTATTGATTGTAATCTTTCAATTAATGAAAGCATTCGATTAAGAAAACATTTATTCCTATTGTTTTGATTATAGTTTATCATTCCGCTGCACTTTCCATATATACTTACATCATTCAATTCTCATCTTCTTCTAAATATGTCAAAACAATCAAACTCAGATCCTAACAACTCTTAGTATTGATAATATTCTCTTTCCAATATAACACCCAAACTCTTGCAAACACAGTTAGTAACCTCCAAAATAAGATCAAACACCCTCCTTTTAAATAATCCTTATGTGTTCTTCGTGTTCTTGAATAAAAACAGATCTGCAAAAAAATTCTAAAACACCAAAACGATTAAAATAAAATTAAAAATAGTTGCGAGTTAAACCTATTGAACCGACAAAACGCAGCAGCAAAAATTTCTTCTATTGATCTTCGAAAGACTTCTTAGGCTCTGATACCAATTGTAAGTCCAAGATCCTTCTCACAGTATCAAACAAACAATCAAGTGCGGAAAAACAAGATTGAAAGTGAAGAACAAAAGATTAAAACACGATGAAATCCCTTGTATTGTTGCTTCACCTTACACACAACCTCTAGGATTGTCTGGTACAAGGTGGTGGCTCTGGTGTTACAAATGAGAGGATTAACCCTAAAATAAACTAGAACAAAACATTATATAGGGTCCACTAAAGCCTTGGCCCACATGGCCTAACCCAAGCCCATTAAGTAAACTATGCCCAATTAACACAAACAGGCCTAATAAAGACAAGCATAAACCTACTTAATTACTGGGCCTTACAGTTGATTACAAAGATCTAAACAAGGCATGTCTGAGAGAATGCTAACCCTTGCTAGAAATCGAATTGATAGTTGATTCCCTTGCCTTATACCAACTCAAGTGCTTCTAAGACGCGTATAAAGGGAATCATCAAATACAAATGGCAAGGGAAGATGAAGACAAGACTGGCTTCCGCACAGACATGGATACTTTTTGCTACACCAAAATCCCATTTGGCCTGCAGAACGCGGGGGCAACATGTAACATCACGTATTTTTCTCCAATCTTTTTTTTTAATTATTTCAAAACATTCCTATATTTTAAAGTTGGTATAAATTCAAACTTTCCTCAATAAACTACCCATTTTCACCTTTTTAAATATTTGACTCATTTATAATAATAATAATAATAATAATAATAATAATAATAATAATAATAATAATAATATTATTATTATTATTATTATTATTATTATTATTATTATTATTATTATTATTATTATTATTATTATTATTATTATTATTATTATTATTATTATTATTATTATTATTATTAAACATTTCAAAATTTTAAACCTTAACCAAGTTTGTAAAGTTTACATCCTATAGTATAACAAAACCAAACCAAACCAAACCCAAACCCTTTTATAATAAAACCCATGAAACCACCTGAGCCCATTAAGAAACAGCCTAGTATCTAGAGCCCATACCCAGCCTAGTCCCCTCCTCCCTTCTTCCCTGTTGTTCTCGAAAGACAAGCAGACCCGGCAAACATAAGACCCGACCCACCGATGAAAGCCTTCAAATTGACGTGCCTATAATCATTTTTAGTAACCATTCTTGACAATAAATGACCGTAATCAATCAAGATTTGATCCAGCATAATAATATCGTGCATTCCTTCCATATTTTAAGCTCCATTAATGTGTTTTTGACCGAACCTTTGTCAACTTTCCAAACAAACACTCCAAGCAACGGCATTATAAATTGAAGGCCCTCGTTTGATCTGAAAGGGCCGAATAGTGAACACACACAAACAATCCCTCTAATTCTTTCTCTTTATACTCGATTCAAAAGCTGTTGACTTTTTCCTTTGACCGATCGTATACCTTCATTGCAAATCAGTAAGTTTCGATTGAATACATGATGTTGTTCTTTGATAGGGTCCAACCAATAACCCTATGAATACTGGGGTCATTGGTTGCTAATTCGGTTAATTGATAATCTAGGGTTCTTATGTTTAAAATTGGGGAAGATGACATGAACCAATCATCATACAAAACGTTTTTGAAACTAAAACCAACACCCATCAAATTTGTGGAGCAGATGGTTGTGCTTATGTAGTTAGTTAAACATACCGTATATGGTCTTGGGTTCAAATCCCGCCTCTCTTCTTTTTATAAAACTAGTGGAAATGCCCGCGCGTTGCAGCGGGTGTTCCGACTAATATCAGATTCAATTATGATGTTACATAAATCTAGCTTGATCATGAACCTAGGTCAAATGATCATATCATGTCATCGGAATTTCTTTATAACATAATTAGAACACTTTTAAAAGTTAGCTAATATTCTGTGAAGTTAGAACGCAAAAAGAACCCCTATTATGTTGCATAAAAAAAAAGGAACCACTTGAACATAAAAGTTGTTTGTAACAAAGAAAAGTTTGCATACAATGAAAAACAAAAAACAAAAAAAAAAGCTTAAAACAATTATAAAGGAAGATTTTTTTTTTTTTTTTGGAAATTGTAGAAAATGGTTGCAGCATGCTACAATCTATAATCAGGCACCAAAAGGTTTAACAAAACATAATTTACTAAAACCTTTGTTGTTTCATATTGATTGCGTTTAACCAAATGAATTAACTAATAGTTGGTTTATGTGACTATCAATATCGATATGTAGTCGTACCTAATGTAAGTACTCATCAAATGACATGTCTTTTGTCGCTGGTTTGATGATTTGGATAGGGCCCCTGCAATTCATTTGTGTTTCCTAAACAATCATAGATCGATCAACAAAGTCCAATGGCCTGTAAGTAGAATAAATGTTGAAAATATCATAAGACATTACAACTAAGCTTCATGGCAATTTAAGATTCAGACAACACGAGCAGACGAGCTAGTTATCTATATAATAGCATATTGTTTTATTAGGCACCAAAAGGTTTATCATTTCCTGAAACCCGTGTTGTTTTGGTTTTAACCAAATAAACTAATTAATGATAGGATCATGTGACTTTCAAATTTGATATGCAACAGTTGGATTCAAAATGCTCCCCATCTACCCAGGAGAGGGTCTTCAAAACAAAGCCCACATTAGTCTGTAAACAATCAGAGTAAATAAATAAATTAGAATAATGACAAAGTCCAATAGCCTCTAGATGATTAAAAATTGAGGTCGGTAGTTCATGTCGTAACACTCAACAATTGTTATCAAAAAATAATTTTCTTAAAACCCTTGTTTCATATCGATTATTTCTAACAAAATCGATTAAATAAATAATTAATTAACAGGTTTTTGGGATTATAAACTTTGATATGTAATAGTACTCGTGTTAATCCTTTATGGCAAGGGTTTAGTCTCCCTATTAAACTCATGTTGCATATAAAGAGGGGCATGAAGCACCATGTGGGGTTCATATTTGAAGGGTGAAAATTGTGGATCGTGGAGGGGGGATAATATTATATTATTAGTTTGTGTATCAAATTTATTAAAAAAAAGACCAATCAAAAAATGCCAACTCAATCTCAAGCCCCCCTCGCCACGCCACCAGGGGCTGTGTAGGTAGGCTTGAATCACATACATGAGCCACCAAAAGTGGTATAGGTTTTAGAACAGTCATTATACTACATGGATGCCACGTGAGCACAACATTAGCGTTTCATCCATGTCTACACGACAACTCAAACATTGGAACCTATTATCATAAATAAAAAAAGTACAGAATGTGACTTACACCCTAACTTCTCCTCCACTTCATCGTGTATTAGAAGATCTCTAGTTTCTAGCCAATGCATAAAAGCAAACAGAGAGACCACCTGTTTTCAAGGTATGTTGGATACTTGGATTTGTATCTATAAAGTATATAATGAAAATTTAAACAATAAATAACTACCGCTAGATTCAACTTTCTTGGTATCATTTAATGCTTCATCTTCAAAACTTTCACGTCCTTCTAAAGAAGTGATAACAGATCACAAACTAGCTTCGTTCTAGCCTGGAAAAAAATTATGTTTAGAAACCCGTTGAATGATATTACAACGATGAAAAAACTATACAAAACTCATAGAAGACTCACTTTTCCCCATATATAACATCTGGTTTTTTTTTTTTTTTTTTTTCTATCCTTCCTGATATGATATGAACCATCATCATTTACCCAATAGTGCAAAATTTGACATAAATTGGTAATTGTGCAAAGCCATTGCAAATAAATGAGATCAAATGTCCTTTTCTTATACTTGGTTAAATTTATAAAACCTTTTCCAGGATGCCTTCCCTTTAAAAAAAATGGAAAGTGCATCCAAAATCTTACCACAAAAAATTATGGTCATGCCAATTTAGTATTGATGGCACCAACACAAAGAAACTCACACCAGTAATATTTAAATATGACTTTCATCATGCACAAATCAATCTATCCAACATCATCATCAACATGTAAACAATAATATAAATATTGGTTAATTTTCGTGTCTCCTTCACATGAACCGGATAGTTTGAGAAATTGGGTGGAAAGAACAAAAGTGGTTAAAAGCATGGTTTAAAAAACGAGTGAGGTGTCTGCCTCAAGGCGAAACACTAAGAAAACGAGTCTGAGGCGCGCCTCATGGGGTTCAAATTGTATATATGCCTCAAAGGGTTGAGGCGCTAAGAAAATGTGCGCCTCGAGTGCGCCTCAGGTAGTTTAAGATGTTTTTGATGTGTTTTTTTTGGTGTTGTAGACTTTTTGGGTCATTTAGTTTATTTTGATGTGTGTTTTTGATGTTTTAGACTTTTCTATGTCAAGAATTTTATTTTTTCTAAGATATTTTTATATTTATTTTTTGATTGCGCGTCGGGCTTACGCCTCGAGGCTTACGCCTCGAGGCTTATGCCTCATGAGGCGAAGGAAAACGCCTCGAGGCTCGTTTCCGTTCTTTTAAACTTTCATTAAAAGATCATATATCAATGCGCAAAGAAAAAGTTGATCATGATGGGAGACATGAAACTCAATACTATAGTGTAGTTTAAGTAGAAGAATAACAAGATTTATAAATCATATATTTTTAGCTGAGCTACTGATCAGGTCTCAAAGTTTAGTAGAAACTCAAGTGTCACCTGACATCAAATCAATGGGCATCCAAACTTGATTTTGTTACACAATCATAACTTATTTGAGCACGTTTTTGAAAGAGAACATAGTTAAAAGTTAAGGAGAATTTTTCCATCTGAATATGAATTGACACATATACACAAGACCAAATAACAAAAGTCCTACATAATTATGAATGAATATAGAGTAATCAAGAAAGTATATTGTTGTAATCAACTTGCACATGGAAGTTTCATAAAACTACAAATCATTATCCATTACATACGAACTATCATCAATAAAAGGGCAAGAAACAATCACAGTTTGTTTATAAACTTAGATTCAAAACAAAACATACAGACATAAAGATAAATAATGATATTTTACAATTTATAACCTGAAGTTACCTTCTTGTAGGTTGTTTCAGAGACACCAGGCACGAATCTATTGTGCTTCTCATACCCTAGAATCCTCAACTGTACACGTTGCCAAGAAAAAGAGTTTGAAATAAACCCTAATATTTCCTCAATAGGAAAAACCAGCAGATTAATTAAATGTTGCTTAATGGTGGAAAAGCATTTGAAACAAAATCTTACCACACAAATTGAAGATCCAAATGAATCTTCTTTTCTTGATCTGGTTATCGAAATACAATTGCAAATATGGTATCATAATGCTAACAATTAATTAAGTGGAAAGGAAAACAAAAGGGTGGAACACTATAAAGCTGAAGCACATTCACATTAAAACATTAATTTATTCACATTCCTGTCAAGAAAATTCACATTTCTGTCGATTGAGAGGGTGTTTGGGATTGAGTTTGGAAATGTAAAAGTGCTTTTGGTCAAAAGTGCTTATTGGCTTATGACTTTTTGAAAAGGAGTTTTATAAAAAGTGTTTGGATTGGCTTTTCGGATGAGAAACGTCAAAAAGTTAATAAATTGTTGTTTTTTAAGTGTTTCGCTTAACTTATTGTGAATATTGGTTGTATGGGTGATAAATTTGTAATTTTTTTCCAAAAGCCAAAAGCTAAAAGCCAGGATTTCTAACTTTTTAAAAACAACTTTTCCACCCTTAAAAGCCAAAAGCCAAAAGTCAAAACAGAAAGTGCTTTTGGGTTACACAAACAACTTATTGACTTATTGGCTTTTCCAAAAAGCCAATAAGTCAATAAGTTGTTTTCAAACTCAATCCCAAACACCCTCTGAGTAGTATAATAATTCATTCACATTGGGGGGGGGGGGGTGTGTTTAGGAAGTTGAATGGGTGGGGTAGAAGGTTGTATGATTTAGGAGCAAAGTGGGTAGAATTGTCGATTTGTCTTGATATTATAAAGGAGGAGATGATAAAATGTCCATATTTCCCTTCCAATATCCCTATAATACCCTTTTAAATTAAGCTTTATTTTCTTATACTTGTTGCTTTAAAAATTATACCCATATCAAAATTCCAATATGATAGATCACTCCTTCTTTATAATGTATTATAGATTATAGATATGAATTCATGGTTAAATCTAAACAACCTATACATTTAATCGAATCCAACTATTTTTGTTCTCAGGGTCCAGCCCAGTTGGTGGTTGGGCTTGTGATAAAACCCCACCCGCTCTCAGACCTGGGTTCGATTCCCAGCAAACTCAACTTTTTTTTTTATAAAACCCTTTTCTTTTATATTATTGTTATTTTCTTTTAAAATGATTTTAAAATACCAAAACCACTTTATAAATTCTACAAAATTTATTTTATGTATTATAAATGATAAATTTTATTATACAATTTTTATTTTCACAAATGTATAATGGAAAACTAGACATTCTGTGTATTAGGTTAGTTCTTAAAAAAAAGTGTTTTACTTACATGTTGCTATGGTATGTTGCATCGAAAGCTATCACATCTCCAAAAACCTGGTAATTGATTTTTGAAACCTTGTCGGCCCAAAACAACGACTGAAGTTCAGTTCCGACAATTCGAGTTTCAAAGGTATAATCATCGTGATTTTTAGAACGCTCTGTAAGTTTATCAACCAACATTTGAGTGTCACCATCTGCAACAAACTCACGTATATCACGTCCCCAATTCTTGTAATCTGTAATAATATCATGTACGTTCTGAGGACCACCTTTTAAAACCACATGCAGCTTATGTGCTTTAGTAGGGCCGATATTCATGGTCCGACAGTTTGCAATAAACTGGCGTGTATTATAGTCTAACTGTCTATTTTTTTTCTAGTCAAGTCAATGTTGTTAGTGGATACACAACCATGGTTGTGAACCTCTATGAATTTATAAACCTCATAATCTGTTGAATTCTTTACACGCCTAATTCTTACACAAGCATTGCATCCGGTAGATTTAATATTAGAGCAACGAGATCTTTCGGACTTTTCCTCAACATTTGTGTCACCTTCAAGCGATTTTGGTGTCTTTGCATTGGAACACAAAATGTACCTATTTATAGTCACACCATCTACTTGTTTTCATGTAGACAAACGAGTTCCAAATTCGGCTGCCTCTCCATAATTTTCATACATTATAATAGCTTCGTCCAGTTGGTGGCTGGGCTTGTGATAAAACCCCACCCGGTCTCAAACCTAGGTTCGATTCCCAGCAAACTCAACTTTTTTTTATAAAACCCTTTTCTTTTATATTATTGTTATTTTCTTTTAAAATGATTTTAAAATACCAAAACCACTTTATAAATTCTACAAAATTTATTTTATGTATTATAAATGATAAACTTTATTATACAATTTTTATTTTCACAAAAATCATTTATTTAATATATATAATATATATTACAAATTTATTCATAAATAAATTAAAAATTCTAGAAATATAACTAAACAGTTTTATAAAATTCCACAAAAATTATTTTATACTAATAAACTAATAAACTTTATGAAACTAAATTTTTTTCTCGGAAAAAGATTATTTAATTATTTTAGTCAATTTAATATATTTTAATCATAATAAATTCATTTTCCATCATTTTTGCACCAAAATTTCACATAAATTATTTTTTTTATCTAGAGCAGAAATATAATTTTATAACCTAAAATTTGTAAAATTTCATATTTTTAAATATTATTACCATGTTTATCTGATAGGTTATAATTTATTATATACACTTTCATTATGAAAATAATTTTATAAAAATTATTTTCACACTATAATATTTTAGTACAACCACCTTCAAACATGATCTTACAAAAATCCTTTTGATTCATTTATTTTCTTAATTTCCTTACTTATTATTAACTTAACAATTATTTTAAATTAACTATTTAACGTTCGTCAATCCCCAAATTAGGAACCCGAGAATACTCTTAAACTAGAAAACTTAGACTTTCCCAACACTTATTTTATTGCCTTTAACTTAGGGTAATACTTGGAAACGTTTGTGTCACATTTAGACTATTTCAAAGGATTCAACACTTGTGCTAAGGTGAGTTTACATATCCCCACTCTTTTACAGTTTTTCAATGCTTTTTGGGGTGAAACATGTTAAACACTTATACTCAACATATACAAATCTATTACGTGTCTTGTGTGATTTCTATGTTGCATTATGTTTTAAATAATACTTTGGTAAACACAATTGGACTCGCATAATCATTAACTTTGTACAAGCCGACGATACACAGTGATAGATCTATTGGATTGACAACCCCACCCGGATACGTGTGCCCCCGGATATGGGTAGCGTGGGTGATTGTTATCGATCACATAACACAAACGAGTGAACCATATGCGTATGGGATGGACCACAATAAACATGTCACAAGGGTTGATTATGCAAACGCTTTACCTAGTAGTTTGTTTTCACATATGGACTAGATTTGCCATGACACCAGAATTGTACAAGTTTTATGCTCATGATACAATATTGAAACCTATGTAATTCTCACCAACTTTTGTTGACCCAAAATATTTTCCAACTTAACATGTTTCAGGTTATAGTGTTGCTTGGAGATTAGAGTTCATGCTTGAAGATTTATATTTAGTGTTTCTCAGTTGATGTACAAATTCTTTTTAGAAACAATTGTATGTAATTCATTTAATTGATTATTGAAACTTATTATTTACCATGAGCTACTGAACAATCATCAATACGTGACATCCCAATGTTTCCGCAATCGGTTGGGGTGTTACACAACATATCAACGTCTAATGGACGCCGCGTTTCGGCATGCAGGGAAGAAGACGACATATTACGAAGCATGCGCATGAAGCTAAATCCCAGCAAATGCTCTTTCGGCATGGAGGAAGGCAAATTACTCAGGGTAATTGATGTGTTGCAAAACACATCTCTTTTCCTATGTATTTTGTATATTATTTGGTCATGTTTTTAGTCGTTTCGTGTTGTTCTTATTATGTATTTATTTATTTCATTATTTTATAGGTGTTCGTGAGAAAGGAGCTTAAAACAGTGAAAAATAATCAAGACGCGAGCACCTGGTGTTCATGGACGTTGAAGCGTAAACGAGCAACTTTGGTCAAGTCAAGAACACCCAAGTCTAGAGCACCCGAGTTAGAAATAATAATAATAATAATAATAATAATAATAATAATAATAATAATAATAATAATAATAATAATAATAAATGTTAAATGTGGTCAGAGACTTAGAGGACTTAAAGCCTCACGAGCCCAATCTTGGGCCTAAAAAAAGGCCAAAATCATATGGAGGTTTTATTTTGGGCGGTGGACATATTATAAACGAAGGCACATTATCAAGCGGTGAAGAGCAGACATCATCATCGAAATATCAAGGCTAGACACAAGTCAGCCGTCAAAGGAAGTAGAAGTCGAACAGCATCTTTAGAGCAAAAGGGGAGATTAATTGAAGGCCATGGAGGCACGGGTTCAAGACTAGAGCTACGGGTTCGACTATAATAATTTTTGGCATTTATATTTATTTACTTCGTGTTTATAAATATTAGTACAATGACTATATATTATTTTGAACCTATGTTTTTATCTTGTTCCGTTGTTATGAATAGCTAAACATTTAGGCTACCTAGGTCGGTGTGATCAATACTTAGCATTTTTTATGACTTTCGGATTCGTTTAATTATATAATTGGCTTATGTTTTGGTAAAGATCTAATTGTGTTTGGTTATGATGCATATGCGTATTTAAGTCTAATTTATGATTCTTGATGGTTCCACATGTGTCTTGTTGAATGTCTTTCAGTTATAGATGCATGTTAGGTTACCTGCTTTGTGCTTGTAACTAGTTTATGGTTTTTGACATCTAATTCCATAGGAACTTGATTTGAGACTTTAGAGGACTTAAGTATTCTGCCATTCCTTGAGACCGGGAGGTGATAGGGTGTCGGGTTGTCTAGATCTTTAGGTATCGGGTAGAGGCGAGACCGGGAGGTGATCCTTGCCTAGTGTGTCTTTAGATTCTTGTAATTCCGAATTATTTCCAAACCAACTAGATTACTCCTTCACATTTTTGGGTGTGTTGTGACTAGCGAGACCGGGAGGTGAGCGAGTCTTTCGAGTACCTTAGCATTCTCTAGTGAGGTGAGACCGGGAGGTGATCCGAACTAGTAACCAGTGATTTACACGTCCCTTAGGATTTTCTGAGAGGTGTTAGTGAGACCGGGAGGTGATCTAGCATACTTTAGGGGTTTCCTGGGTCGGGCGTATCTTTAGAAAACCTGGTAGCCAATCCATTATTCGATTCCGAGAGTTATGAGTTTGCAGGTAGGATTCTAGACCTAGGTAGTTGCCTTCCATATTATCTGAGTTCGATCCAGTGTTCTTAGTTTCTTGTTTTCGTCTCTGTGGTATTTGTTTAAATTGCTTTTATTTTCTTTACATTTAGCTAAAAATTAATTTACAAAAATCCAAATTAATAGGCTAGGAGTCGACAGAGGTTTAGTACCGAGAGTCGCCATATTGTGTCCACGGTTCGATATTCCGGACTTACTTGCTCTGCTACACTGCGACCGGTACACTTACCGTTAGTGTGTGGTTTTGTAGGTATTTTCCATTTTTAAAACTTGACCGATTTATTTACTACACATTTCACACATCAGTAATCGTCACGCGGGAAGGTTTCCACGCTAACCCTGAAAAAGTTCAAGCCATCGAGAGAATGCATTCTCCCGAATCTGTCAACGAAGTACAAACGTTAATGGCCCAACTGGTCGGCCTCAAGCGCTTCCTCTCCAACTATGCTTCAAAGTCGTTCCCTGCCGTGGACACTTTGAAAAACTATTTGAAAAGGAGCAACTTCCGTTGCACTCCCGAGTCAAAGAATTTATCTATAAACATTTCACTTGCATAACATGGATGACATGTTAGGGATTTTTGAACCCTATTGTTTATGTGTCTTGAAATGTAATTATAACAACCTGACCAGGAGGGGGCTGGACGAAAATACATATTGATGTCAAACTTACACAACGGAAGAAACCAACGACTAAAATAAATATTCATACAAATTCTTGTTTCAAATAAGAGTTAATTGCCAAAATGGCCCCTGGGGTTTGGCCCAAATTGCTTGTTTGGTCATAAAATTAATTTTTTTTTTGCCAAAATCACCCCTTACAGATCGAAAATTGCCAAAATGGTCCATATTTAACTGAGTTTTTAACTGAGATTTGAAAGTCAGTTAAGTCTCAGGGGCAATTTCGTCCTTTATGTCCTCAGGGGCCAAAATGGCAATTAATGGAAAGTTATAAAAAAATAAAATTCAAAAACGTTTTTTCGAACACGCTTTTTTTCGAACACGTTTTTTTTCGCTTGTTTTTTTTCGAACACGTTTTTTTTCGAACACTTTTTTTTTCGAACACGTTTTTTTTTTCGAACACGTTTTTTTTAACACGTTTTTTTTCGACACGTTTTTTTAACACGTTTTTTTCGAACTCGTTTTTTTTCGAACACGTTTTTTTCGAACACGTTTTTTTTTGAACTCGTTTTTTTTTTCGAACACGTTTTTTTTTCGAACACGTTTTTTTTCGAACACGTTTTTTTCATCGAGTTGCTGGACACGAGATATTTTAAAAGTACTATTTCTAACTTATCAAAGAAACTAGATCACGGCCAATACGAAACTTTTGTATTCCATTTTTCAGTTTTTATAAACAATGTTATCATCGACTCTAAAATGCCCAAATGATGCAAGATTATGGATCAGAAAAGATCATATGCAAAATCAACCATAAAATGCCCAAATGATGCATGATCAACTAGGAATCAACTATAGCACATCTCATCAGTACTTAGACACAATACTAAAGAAACTTAATTCCAAATTTCAATGCATTATACAAAATTGTAATTCATGCCGTGGAAAATTATGAATCAGAAAACATTAATTACAAGCATAATCAATAATCAACCCATAAAATGTCCAAATAATGCATGATTACACTTAAACACAAGAAAATAATAAACTTTCCAGATTATAAGCCATATAAAAAAAAAAAAAAAAAAAAAGAACTACCTCTTGGCTTGGATATTGTACCTTGCTCCATTTTAGATCGGAGAAAATGGCATGGCGACAATTGTTGTTCTTTTTACTTGATTTGTAACAATGAAATAAACAAATGGAATGGAATTAAGTGATCAGAGTAAATACAATTTTCGAACTCGTTTTTTTTTTCGAACACGTGTTTGAAAAAAAAAACGTTTTGAAAAAAAAAAACGTGTTCGAAAAAAAACGAGTTCGAAAAAAACGCGTTGGAAAAAAACGTGTTCGAAAAGAAAACGTGTTCGAAAAAAACGTGTTAGAAAAAAAACGTGTTCGAAAAAAACGTGTTCGAAAAAAACGAGTTCGAAAAAAAAACGTATTTGAAAAAAAAAACGTGTTCGAAAAAAACGTGTTCGAAAAAAAAAGCGTTTTCGAAAAAAAAAACGTGTTCGAAAAAACGATTTTGAATTTTATTTTTTTATAACTTTCCATTAATTGTCATTTTGGCCCCTGAGGACATAAAGAACGAAATTGCCCCTGAGACTTAACTGACTTTTAAATCTCAGTTAAAAACGCAGTTAAATATGGACCATTTTGGCAATTTTCGATCTGTGAGTGGTAATTTTGGCAAAAAAAAATTAATTTTGTGACCAAACAAGCAATTTAGGCCAAACAA
This sequence comes from Ambrosia trifida, assembly GCA_028751855.1. Taxonomy (NCBI): domain Eukaryota; kingdom Viridiplantae; phylum Streptophyta; class Magnoliopsida; order Asterales; family Asteraceae; genus Ambrosia; species Ambrosia trifida. Next base: position 35,496,433 of record CM054123.1, on the reverse strand, counting down.
CAGGGGCCATTTTGGCAATTAACTCTTCAAATAAATATAATTACAAGAATTAACGTATTCTAATGTCAATTGCATGGACGAATCACGGCAGTCGTCAAAGCATCTATTGTCGTTGTAGTTCAAAAGTCGATCCATACTTCTACCATTACTTAACTCTAATACTCTAATCCGCAACCCATATAGCCTGAACCTTCTATCAAACTCCTCTACAAACCAAGAGCTTGAGTTTTAAATAATCATCACCTCTAATCCGCATCACACGAACATAATCTGTTTACTTCATATTCATCCAATTGCATTACCTGAACACATGCTTAAAAAGAGTTGGGTCAGCAATTACGTTGATGAGTCCGTATAAGTAGTTAAGTGGATCCAAAACAAGTTTTATCATTTCAAAAACACATTTACATGTTTACACAACACAACACATTCTGATGTACAAGCGACACCTCAAACCTGATCGCAGAATCTATCTACTGCCATTATAGATTCTCATGGGAAAATACATGTCACAATGGCCCCGCAGAGCTCAGTGGAGGGTTTTCCGGTTCCCTAGTCCCAAGTCCACTATGTGGGGGTTTCCCTAAGTAGTACTACCCACATATTAGGTGGCCCAATCCCCTGGGTTAATGAGTGTTAGCGTTATCTGACAGCCTGTATCTTGTACCCTCAAACAGTTCAACACAGAAGCATGCATTCAACCTAAAACAGTTAAAACACAAAAAGGGGAAAGGATACGGAAATCACCTTAGTAGAGTTTCAAATCACGTCACACTGTTATATTGCATTCCAAGATCGAGATCCCATCTATCACTCACTGGAAAGATCCTACTCAAATTTATAAATATTAGTGCATGTAACCAACATCGTGGTTACACGTGTGGGCAGTTAGGACTTTTGGTTGTTAATGTGAACCTATCCTAATTCCTGGTTCGTAGTATTGAAAGTCATAACCATTTGACTAGTCAAAGTAATAATTCTAGTCAAAGTCTTCCTTCACTTGTGCCTCCAAGATTTATGCCCAAAGACTAGCACATTGACTTGTGCCTTTAGATTAGCTCCTTTCTTATTTTACCATTTTCTATGAATGTATTTATAGGAGATTGTTTTCTCCTTTACTATTGTACCAAACCAAAATATTATCTATCAATAAAAAAACACTTCTTCCATCTCCATATCTCTTATACAAATCCCACTTGCCGGTTTGAGAGTCGGTTACTACAAACCGAGCCGCCCTTGGCGGCGGGGCTGAAACTAACCAAACCCAATAAAAAACCGCTTCCGCTAATCAAATACCAAAACGCTTCCACTTGATATTTTTCATGGTATCAGAGCGGGTAACTATCCTGCTCGAAAAAAAAAAAGAAAAGGAAAAATAAATAAATAAAAGGGGAAAAGCAAAAGCACGAGTTCATTTGAACCCACGAGAAAAAATTTGTCGGATTCTTTGAACTCGCAAAAACAAAAAAAAAGTCGGGTTCTTTGAACTCACAAAAAAAAAGTTGGGTTCAAATGGAACTCGCAAAAAGAAAAGTCGGGTTCATTGAACCCGCGAGAAGAAAAGTCGGGTTCGTCGAACTCGCAAGAAGAATAGTCGAGTTCTTTTGAGGTCGCAAGAAGAAAAGTCGGGCCTTTTAAAACTCGCAAGAAGAAAAGTCGGGTTCTTAAACCTGCAAGAAGAAAAGTCAGGTTTTTTTTACCCGCAAGAAGAAAAGTCGGGTCCAAATCTATGAGCCCGCAAAAACAAAGCAAACACTCCAACTTGAGGGGGAGTGTTCGAAAAAGAAGAAATATCACTTGTCAAGTTGGGCGTTCGTAACCTTCACGCTCCAACTTGAGGGGGAGTATTGAAAGTCATAACCATTTGACTAGTCAAAGTAATAATTCTAGTCAAAGTCTTCCTTCACTTGTGCCTCCAAGATTTATGCCCAAAGACTAGCACATTGACTTGTGCCTTTAGATTAGCTCCTTTCTTATTTTACCATTTTCTATGAATGTATTTATAGGAGATTGTTTTCTCCTTTACTATTGTACCAAACCAAAATATTATCTATCAATAAAAAAACACTTCTTCCATCTCCATATCTCTTATACAAATCCCACTTGCCGGTTTGAGAGTCGGTTACTACAAACCGAGCCGCCCTTGGCGGCGGGGCTGAAACTAACCAAACCCAATAAAAAACCGCTTCCGCTAATCAAATACCAAAACGCTTCCACTTGATATTTTTCACGTAGTTCAAATCATCTGGTTGTTGTCTATGTTACTAGTTTATAGAAATGGTCACCTAGTTTCATGTATTTGTTATAGTAATATAAAATATCAAAGGTTATAACTTGCACTTATGTAATTCAAGTCCATAAGTACGCACACAATGTCCAAATCATTTAGCGTGTTCCACATCATGGTTTTAGGTATTTCTTGAGATATCACATCAGTCCAATGTCTCACGTCTCACCCCTTTCTTATATATTATTCATCATCGATATATTCTATTAATGTTCGATTATAAGTCATTTCATCTTCTAATTTGCACACAATATATATTATAAATATAAATCCATCATTTAGTCCATAAGGTCAAGTCGGGTCCAATGCCAAAGTCCCACATTTGCACTCACGAGTAATAGTTATATAGTTATAAAATATAAAATAGTTTTAGAACTCGAATACACCTTTCCATCTCATAGTTGACCGATCTATTGACCAAGTTGACTGATCTTGTTGCCTTTTGACTTCTGTTGACCAAGTCAAACAAAGTTGGCTCGGATCTTGACACGTCACTAAACCTCCACAAACACCCCTATGTCTATGCCATCACCTACAACCTTAAACACTAGTGATCATAATGATTCCTCGGCAATCATCAAACCTACTGGAACCCTACGAAACCACCGTCGATAACATTAGAAGCATCCCCATAACCTGCACCACCATTCCTCTCCACCTGACCACCGTGTAGAACCACCACAGTAATCGAGTCAGAACCCACATCCCAACGTCAAGTAGATAAAATGAATACAAGATGAATCTGAGAACTTACGCAATCAGGGGGCTTGTTTGAGCGGTTTTTTTTGTTCGCTTTGCAAGTGACAGTTGAGCTCGTTTCCCTTTCTTCCGTTCTGTCTGATAGTTAGTCCCCGGGCTTCTTCTGGCCTCAATCAGTATGGTCGCTTCCTTGGTTCAGCCTCTCTTTACCCATTACATCTATTAAAAATTGTCTGTAGAGATACCTTAGTTGTGCTCACATTCTACTATGAGGGATAAGATAGCAAAATGACGTGCATTAGAATAATTTGGTAAGGTTGCATCTATGACAATTGGAAAAAAAAATTTCTTTCTTTTCATCGCTTCCTTTTCGGTTTCGGGCAATTTTCAGGACGAAAATTCTTTCAACAGGGGGATGATGTGACACCCGGCAAACTCCGGTTAATAGCTTTTGTCAAACTAGTAAGTCTACCTTAGCGAGTCATGCATACATTACACTTAACTGGGTCAACTGAGTCATTATGATGGTTTCAAGAATCATCGGGAGTCATTACAATGATCTGAGAGGTCGAGAGTCGATCCATAACTGCGTGTACAAGGGTCGGCGATTGGTAGAATCGTCGGGTTAATGCTCACACAGAAGTCTCGGGTACCGGGGATTGGTGAACGAATGTGAACGTGCTAGTTATCATGCATAATGTGTTTATAATCATTATGTGACTTGTCAGTATGTGAATACGTGCTTATATGTGTTGAAATTGTGTTTAACGCGCCAAAAACCTGAATAAACGTGCTGAGGGTGATTACATGTAATCACGTGGCCTTATAGGCAATTACAATGCTTATAGGTGATTACAGGTAGTGATTAGGCCCTACTCGCTGGTTGCTATAGGCGATTACGTGTAATCACGGGCCCTAATCGCCTATAACATGTGATACCCCGAAAATTCAGGTTCTCACTTTAACTAAACTCTAGTTACGTTCCTTGCAGTATACTTAACTAGGGTTAGCTAGATAGGACACACGTTGCACAGTTATAGGTTAATAACTGCATGAAGTGGTAATTCGGGGAATTACCATACTGTATACATGATTAGTGAACCTCGGACGTTGGTGAACAATGAAGTTAAATAATTGAGAATTAATTGATTGAGTGATTGCAATTACGTGCTTTGATGATACTATGTGAAACTATGTGCAAACTGTATGTGATTATGTGAACTTAAATCGAATACGTTAATAAAAATCGTTAAAGGTGGACCATTAGAATGATTGGGGTCTTAACACATGGGGTTACACTTGTTACGGTCCGAAATAGCGAAAACGTCGAAGGAAAACACGTCGGGTGACGAAACGGGCCACCCACACGGGCCAAAGCCCTGTGAGCGGCCGCTCACAGGGGCCGAGCGGCCGCGCGCGGGTGCCTGACGCCACCAAACCGACTTAAACACCTATTTAAGCAACCCTAAGCCTCTTGTATCACCAAAACTCAAACCCTAATCGCCCCTACTGCCCTACTTACGAATTATTAACCCCTAAACACCTGCAAAAGCTCAAGAACATCAATCGGGAAGCTTGGAGAGCGTTCGGTTGGTTGTTTTGGAGTGCTTGTGGTATAATCTTCATTCCCTTATGTTTTAATCTTATTTAAATTGTTTTAAAACATCAAAACCTTGTTTGTCCAGGTCTGAAAGCTTTTGATAATTATTAAAACTTGAGGTTTTTGAAGATTAAACGAATTAAACATGATGATAGACGATTAGTAATATCATAGGTTACTTGTTGCGCAAGTTGTTGAAGTTTTGATCATTAAAGTTGTAATCTTTGCATGAATAATGATAGAATCTGATCACAATAGGTATTAGGAATGTTTGGTAATGGGTATTGATGATTATTAGGTGTGATTGATTGATAATATGCAACTAGGGTTTGATATAATTGATAATATTGCATGATTAGAATCTGGACAGAATCTGAATGTCGACTTGTAGGGTCTGTTTCGTGGCTTGAAAATAATTGTTTTGATCGATTCTTTGCATGAATAGATTTTACATGGTCTTAGCTTTTTAGAATGGGCAAAATCATCTGATTTGGATGTCGTTTGATATGTTTTTGGAATTTTCTTTGATTAAAGGTCATGTCAGATTTTCGGATTAACAAACTGAGTCAACTTTAAACAATCATAACTCGAGTTTTACAAGGAATTAAGTTATGAAATTTGGACAGTAAGTTAACATTGGAATAACTTGGCTTTTCCAAGTGGATTCATCCCGTTTGGATGAACACACGATTTTTGGGAATTTTTCTACTAACCTGACCTCCCGTAGAAACTTTCTGGACATATCTGTGATGTACGATTTTTCATGATTTTTGTGTTTGGTTTTGAGACAAAACAAAAATATGGGTTATCAAATGAATCCCAAATAATATTCAGTAAAAATTTGGGAGTTTAACTCACTGATTTAGTATTTTAAATAAATTATTTTTGGTGACGCACAATCTGTCCTAAAAACGCAGATTGTGTATTTTGTGTTTGTGTAACTAATTGGAGTCCTATGTGGTATGTGTTTGATATATATTTGAATGGGCACTTATATGAGATGCATATGAAGTTTAAAACTAATGGTAACCAACATATTCACCAACAGGTCCGTAGGATTTACTTATGCATGTAGAATCACTAGGTGTCACTTACATGCTTTTGAACATTTAAACGTCTTGGACAAACGGATTATATGGTGTAATGGTATTACACATATACTCACTTAATGACACATGTACTAGGGAGTCGGTAGCACACCCTACTTTGGAGTTGGATTTATTTGCTTGCATTCTAAGGTGAGTTTCACTACTCTTTTCTCAAAAGCATGCGTCTCGGGTTGAGACAACTTACTTAACTTTTCTAGTCCAGTTTGGGACTACTCAGGTTTTTGACTCCTTGTGTGGGTCGGGTTTACGATTCCTTGTGTGGATCGGGTTTTGATCAGTTTAAAACTTATTGGTCCTTTGTGAACTAAACACTCTATCATTTGGAAAGTCCTTGCATATTATTGGGTTAATCGTTGGAGGCGAGCGGGGTATGAGTTGATAGCGCTATTAGGTTGTGCAGCAACCTCATGTCTAAGGTGCTTGAGGCACGGGCATGAACTTCTGACCACAATTAAGAACTGGTGTTGATAGACACCAGTTATTGAGGCAAATTACTATTTTACTGAAGGTGTCCCAATAATCCTGTTTAGTTACATTGAGTGGGCTAGCTACCCCTGACACGCTTAAATTGATAACTCTTGAACATTTTGGTCTGGAGGACCTACGCTTTTACTTGGTTACGTGGTTTTGGAAACCAGCGCATTTACTTACTCACCTTCTTACTTAGTGAACTCACCAACATTGTTTGTTGACCCACGATTTACATGCTTTTGCAGGTAGTTAGCTTCCGGTGCCAGGATTAGAAAGCACTGCACACTTCACTGCATTTGGGGTCTTGGGCATACACCTAAATTTCATATTATGCTTTTACATTTTCTTTCATATGGTTTAATTTGGGCGCGTTGTTTTGCGCATGGTTTTAAAAGGGTTAAATTTGGTTTACGCTTCCGCAGCTTAACTAAACTTGGTTTTTGAAAATGAACTAAATGGGTGGGGCATTTAGAGTTCGTTCATATGACTTATGGCTATGGGATCCTGGTATGTCATACGCCTCGCGGTGTAAACCCCGCAGTGGAAATTTGAGGGTGTGACATAACAGATCCCTACTCGCCTGGAACATGCTGAACGACTAGAAACACCTATAAATACCGCCCTTGTGTTGTAAAACATCATTTGTGAAACCCTAACTCTCCCCAAAGCTATCCCACACCATAATCAACCTCTGGAACACGTTTTTGCCCTAGAATCCATCCTTTCAAGCTTTACACGTCATTCTTTAGCAAAACTTAAGGTGTGTTATCAATCCTAAACCTTTGTTAAGCTATTATATTGATCCCTAAAGCTCCAGACCTGGTTTTGTAATGTTTGTGTCTTTGAAAACCTTTGAAATCAGTTGTTAAACAAGTCTAATCTTTCATTATGTGTTCTATGTGATGGAATCATGCAAGATAGGATTTTTATGGTTAAAACATGAGGATTCTTGTGTGTTTAATGTATTTCTGATATAAATAAGTTGTTAGCATGTTTGTTTATGAGTTTGGAGGTTCATGGTTAAGTATTAATGATAATAGGCATTTTGACCCGTTTGAGTGAATTAGAAAGATTAAGGATGTTATGATGTGTTTTGTGTAACACCCCAACTGATGGCGGAAACATAGAGGTGTCACGTAGTGATGATTGTTCAATCGCTCATGGTACTAAATTAAAGTTGAATAATATTAAATAATTTAGAATTCATCTTACAAGTAGAGATTACAAAAGTTGATTATTATAAACTAGGTCCAAAGCTCCTATGTGTTCCAAGACTTGTACAACTTCCAATAGCAAATAAACCTGAAACATGTTAAGTTGGAAATATGGGGGAGGGGGTCAACTATAAATAGTTGGTGAGAATACATAGGTTTTGCATATAGTTGAAAGCAATATGATGTATAGAAATTATAGTTGAAGTATAATGATGAGTATTAATAGAATATGAGTCCGACATGTAACAATGCGTCTTTTATACAATCAAACCTTGTGTCGACTGAGACCTAACTCGCAAGTTAGTAAAAGTGTGACTGTTATCGATCATCCCTGAATTTATGCGCGGGGATGGGTTTGTCAGACCTATAGCGCTATAATCTAAACAGGCGGCTTGATCAATGTTAATGATTGTACTGTGTCTTTTTGTTACAGTCAAATGATAGAATGAGTAAATGATAGTGTAATTGAATCACAAGTTTCAACGATGTAAGAATGAGTAAATGATAGTGTATAAAATGTTTAAACATGTTTCACCCCAAAATGTAAAACAGAAAATGGGGCTATGTAAACTCACCTTAGTGCTAGCATTGAATCCCTTGCTATAGAATAATTATGGCTCTTGAGTCCAAATATCACCCTATTTTAAGGCAATAATTAAGTAATGGGGAAAACTTAAAAGTCTAAGCTTTCTAGTCTACAAGTGTTTCTAGGGTTCCTAATTTGGGGATAGGCAAATGTTTAATTGTTATCTTAGAAAAATTATTAATGAACTAATAAATAAAAGAAATTTGGGAAATAAATAAATAAAAGACTTTATGTAAAATTTTGATTAAGGATGGTTGTATTATAATGTTGTAGATATGAAAATAATTTTTATAAAATTATTTTCTTAATAATTGAATATATAGTATATTTATATTTATTTGTTGAAACATAGTAGTAATGTCTAAAAATATTAAAATTAATAGAGTTTCAAATTAAAATTTATATTTCTGTTCTAAATGAACAAAAATAATTTATATAAAATTTTGATGTAAAAATAGTGAAAAATGAATTTATGATGAATTATTTATGATTAAAATAGTAAAATTGATTAAAAATATTAAATAAACATTTTTCTGAAATAAAAAATTTATTTCTGGAACATTTATTGGTTTATAAGTTTAAAATAATTTTTGTGAAATTTTATAAAATCGTTTAGATATTTTTTTAGAATTTTTAACTTATAAATGAATAAACTTGTAATATATTTTATATATATTAAATAAATAATTTTTAAAAAACTAAAAATTGTATAATAAACTTCATCATCAGAATAGCATAAAATAATTTTTATAGGATTTATAGACCACTTTTAGTATTTAAAAACTATTTTTTAAAAAAATAAATAGTATAATTATAGAAGAAAAGCTTAAAAAATGTTGTATGTGCCAGGACTCGAACCCGAGTCTCTGGCCGGTTCAGGTTTTAATCACAAGCCCAGCCCCAACTGGGCTGGATCCTGAGAACGATTAAATTCAAACTCTTATATTTGTGTGATTTGTGTTTAATCTTATATTTTAAGATAAAGGAAAAAAAAATCGCTTGGAGTTGGGATCGAACCCAAGCCCCTTCATTATAAGACAGTGTGCACAATCTACATCAGATGGTTGTTCTATTTTGTTGCAGAAAGTTTTTATACACATACGAATACATCTCATCTTCCCCAAACTATTAATATAAGAACCCTAGAATCACGATTTGTTTATACACAACCTTATAGGCCGATTAAACATGGGGTTAAGGATTAGTAAGGGGCGATTATCATACAGAAACATTGAATTGAGATTTACCAATCCCGGTTGAGATAAAACGCAGCCGCGAGTATCTTGATTCAAAAGCTCAAAAAAACGAACAATTGGTTGTTTTGCGTGGAATTTGAAGTGGGGGAAAGCTTAATCGGTGCCCAGAGGTTGTTAGGGAGGTTTCAATTTATACTAATACGTACGATTTATAGATTTGGAAGATTTGACCCATTCCTTTTTTAAAAACGTGTATAAGGCTCAATAATGGAATGTTTTAATGAATTTTGGCGTGGGAAGAAAGCTGAGTAGGTCGGCCAATCATTCCATAGATAATCACGGACAATCTACGCGAATTGAGGTTTGATTTGGAAAGGATTGGCTCGCAGTTGACTTTCAATAGTCAACTATGTTATTGAATAAAGGGTTATATTCTTTTTGGGTTGGATATAAGTCACAAAATAGGCTGTAGCCCAGTTGGTTTGATGTGTCTATGTATCTCTGGCCGGTTGTGGACGCGGGTTCGAGTCCCGGTCCACACAAATCTTTTTTTGGCAATTATTTTTCTAAGATTATAGTATTATAAATTCATAATATGATAATATAAGTCCGAAAATGATACGAAATATTTTTAAAACGTACTAAACATCGAGATTCAACGATTTTTATTAAATTATTAGTTTAAGGTGTTTAAAACATATATTGTTTAAAACAAACACATATTTTTTTATTACTTAAAAATTTAGAGAAAATATGTGATGTTACATTTTGTTGGTTGTATGAGATTAGGGTTTGCTCTATGATGATGTAGGAATAGTAGGATGTGGTTGTGAAACGTTGTTATGTGATGAAATCTGGATAATTGCCATTTAGGGTAAGTTTTGCATGTTTGATATGATGTTTACATGATAATATGCTATTTTGGGAAATTCTCGCAATTAGGGTTGTTAGAACGATGATAAATTGGGGGTTTTTTACTTGGGATGGGTTGTTTAATGATTTGGGTTTGATGTTGGGTGTTTTTACATGTTTCGGATCTGATTTGGAGGATTAAACGCGCGAAATGTGACTTGATGCTATAGGGGGCGAGTAGGAGGTTCTAATCGCCTATAAAGGGGGTGATTAGCCGTACTCGCATGCCTTTATAGGCGAGTAGCCCCCTACTCACATGTAAAACAGGTGATTACAATTCCTAATTGCCTGAGTGACTTTCCTAATTGCCTGATTGATTCCTAATCGTGTGTTTTGCTGTTGTAAGTGTATTTTGACATCCTGAAACATGGTTTGGCACCTAGGAACATGCTAGGAACCCCGTGGCATGTCTAATAACCTGGTAACACGTGTTCGGACTTGTTTATGTGTTAAATGAACTGTATGCTAGACTTAGTGAACTTTTGTGCATGTTAAGTGTATAATTGCATATGAGTGCATGATATCTTGTATTTGGCTAACATGCGGAATGTCGGGTCACCAATGGGATGTCGGGTCTTGTCCGGTGTAGTCGTTTTAACGTTCAAACACATTTTCAAACGTACACAGTTATGGTCTGGACAATTGGGGACTAATTGACCTACGAGTTATTAGTCTAACATCTTATACACTCGTCATGATAGGTCACCGGTAGTTTGGACTATCTATTTGAGCTGATTCACTTATTTTAGAAGAACGCAACCTAAGGTGAGTTTCACGGCCCCTCTTTTATACACTTTTCTCTCGGGGGAGAAACATGCCACATGTTTTAACAATACAACGTTTATGTTATGAACACACAACACTTTCTTAAACACAACGCTTATTACATTGTTTGCCTTTTATTTACTATACGATGCAACACGTAAGTCCCTGTGGAAACCATTAATATGTGGGTATACATAACGGGGAAATGTGGATAGATCTATTGGGCCTGACAAACCCTACCCGTCGGCTGGGAGTCGGGCGAGTGCATATTGTCTCTAACTTTTGGCAACTCAAACACGGGAAACAACACGATCGTAGTAGGAAGGAAACACTTGTTGTTTATTTGAATGCTTTTCATAACATGGTATTTTGTGATGAAACTCTCAACGCATGGAAACGCTTTGTGAACTTAAAACCTGTGGACTCACCAGCATTATATGTTGACATCTTTTTGGCATGTTTTCTCAGGTCGCTAAGGTAGCAGCATCGAGTTTAGACGCACGAAGTCTCACATGGCATCTAGGGTTCTAGTCGCATGTCTTTAAATAATTTCAAACTTCATTTACTTTGATGGGTTGTAAACAAGATTTCTAAAGCTTCCGCTGTTGGTTTAATGTTTAACTTATGGTTTTGGTTTACGTATTTTTGCATTTAGTTGTCGTTTATTGTGACCGTTGACTTGGATCCTGGTATGTTACGCGCCTCGCGGTAAAACCCCGCAAGTGGAATTTGAGGGTGTGACACCATCCAACATACACCAACATAAGATGAATTTAAAATGAAGAACCTACCAGTATGTCCAAAAAATATTTATGTAAACTATAAGTACATCACATTGTCAACATATTTATAGTTCTATACGCGTACAAAAAATAATACACCTGCTTAAACAAATGAAAGATTAAAAAATATGTTTAGTCAACAATACATAATAACTCAAAACAAGGATTACAACATTCAATTGGGTGTTCATGGTGTTTATGAAGGAGTTACATCTTCATGTGGATACAAATAGTGCATAAGAGATATATATAATTAGTATTAAAGGTTGTACATGAGGGCATAAAAGATAGAAAATGACAAAAAATTAGAGACTTGTAAAGGACTCTTAGTATACCATTTTAACTTTGAACAATTTGAACATATTTGCAATGCCTCCTCCTTTATAATGTATTATAGATTATGGTACAAACAATTGTGGGAAGTCTATTTGCAACATAGGCCACCATTAAGGTGTTAATCCTAAAGACGCAAAAAACCACGAGATGGTGGTTGCGTGGGAAAGTGGCGTGGAGGGGTTATTATTATTATTATTATTATTATTATTATTATTATTATTATTATTATTATTATTATTATTATTATTAAAAACAACCATCCACCTCATCCTCATCTTTTGCCCCGTGCCAATGGAAATCTTCAAGCTCTAAGGCGACTCGGTGTGGAGCCGGCATAGCCCCGGCATGCCTATGCCGGCCCGGCGTACACCGCCCCCTCTCCATGCAACGGCATGACCGTCACCTTTTTGCCGGGCTTGTCATGCCTCATTTGCTTCTTTTTGACCATTCAACGGTCGGATTTATTAAAAAAAAAAAAAAAAACACTCGTTCCATTAACTCGCCGGAGAAGAAGGTGGTGGAGGTTGCCAGAGAAGATGGAGGCCCGTCGTTCCACACCCTAGGCCCGGCACTCGGACAAAAAGGAGGCCCGTCGTTGACGTGGACGCCGGTGCTCAACCACACCCACTAGCCTAAGGGGCCACATCATATGCAGGGTGATGTTGATGATGTGGAGGGGCTTCACACACCCGCCCCCACCCCCCACGTGTAGTGTCCCTGCAGGGTAACACAAATATGGCTGTGCAAAGGGTCCGAAACCGACCCGACCTGACCCGGACCCACCAGAACCATATACCCTTTTATTGTTGAAATTAAGAACCACGAGCCGAACCTTTAAAGGCTATGTGGTTCTGTGTCCTAAAGGTTCTGATGGGTCGGGTAAAAGGGTCTGACCCTCTAGAACCTTTTAATGTAATAGCCACTTTTAGAGAATTTACATATTCCTATTCTTTTACCATGTTCGTAAAAGAATTCCTCTACATGGTTCTAAGGTCGTCCGTTGTGGACGCACGAGTGAACGGGCGCGAGCCACCGACGTGACTATCAAGTAATCCGGTCACTTGACCCTATTGTGGCTGGGGGTGAGCAACGGCGCGACCAAAGGTCACTTTTTCCCGTTAAACCACGCGACCACCATCGCTTGTGCTCGCGCTAGGACTGTTCGCGTGGGGCTGTTGTGGCTGGGGTGAACACGGGCGCTGAAACCTCGTTTGCGTCGTGCTACTCGCGCTTCCACAATGGACAGTCTAACAATAGCCCATGAGTTTCTTTTTTAAGTCACTTTTCATTTCTCGACTTATGTTTTCATAACAATTTTATCATTCTCATCACTAGAAACATTATGTGAATCTGTTATATATACATAATAAATGCACACACATCAGAGCGATATATATATATATATATATAAATATTTACCTCAAATTTAGATATATTATATAATATATCCCATCTATGCATATCCATTAAGTCGAAAAATATTTCAAGAAAAATACGTTGTTATTATTATAAATAATATTTTTAATATTGTATTAACATTACCTGAAATCGATTACAATAAAACGTAAAAATGAATAGTGAAAAAACTAAAAAAGATTATTTTTTTATTTTTTAATTAAAATACAAACAGTTCTTGTGATTCTTATATTAGAACCGTGGGTTTGGAACCGACCCGACTCGGAACCGATAATTCATATAAATCTAGAACCGGAAACCGACCCGTATATTTAAAAAAGTTCGGGTCCAAAGTTCTCATGAGTCGAGTTCAAGATTCCTGTGGATTCGAACCACGAAATCTTACCCCTATACACGAAGCCCCACCTATTTAAAACAAAAACCAAACAAAAATCATGAATTCCTATTTCATTCATTGCACATGTAACACGCACCAGCTTCAAATTTCAAGCAAACCTACCTAACCCTCATATAGACCAATCCCTTCACTTAGTCGGTTGACTAAGTGACATATAATCATCGGACAAATCTAGTAATCTACAAACACAACACAACTCACTTCCCTAACTACGTACCACTAGATCTCACCACCACCGACACAACCGTGATCTACCACATAACACCACCACCATGGAAGTAACACAACTCCACACCCTCAACTTAACCGGTGTCCTCTCCGAGTCCAAGAGAATCATCTTCTCTAGATACACCCACTTCCTCACCTTCTCTCTCTTCTTCCTCCCTCTTTCCTTCTCTCTCATCATCTCCCCTACCCTTAACCACCACCCCTTCACTAACCATCATCCAAACCATCATCATAAACATGTAACTCATTATCTTATGTACACCCTCATCATCCATATCCTCACCTTATGTGCCATAAGCACCATCACCTACTCCACACACAATGCTTTCTTTGGTGAGCATGTCAACTTCTTGGACACCCTTAAGTCCTTGATATTCTCCTTATTCCCACTCGCATTCACCGCGATCATAGCTTATGTTATTATATTTTTTATCTCTATAATCTTCTTCATGTTGGTTTCAACACTTCTTATGTTGGTAGAAAGCCTAGTGTTTGTTATAGATTATAATTCTATTTACTTCTTATGGTTTTCGGCCATCATGGGCGTTGTTTTATTCGCGGTTGTTGTATATTTTCACGTGGAATGGTCACTGGCTTTTGTGGTGGTTGTGGTTGAGTCGAAATGGGGATTTTCGGCTTTGATGAGGAGCGCGTATTTGGTTAAGGGGATGAGATCGGTTTCATTGATGGTTATGTTGTATTTTGGTGTTTTTGGTGCGTTTATAGTGGGGATGTGTTATATAGATATGCATTTTGTAGGTTTTAGGATGCTTGGTTTGTTCTTTTTAATCATGTTTTTGCTTAGGATTACGGCGGCGAATACTGTGTTGTATAATTATTGTAAGGCTTTGCATGGTGAATTGGCTATTGAGGTTGCTGAAGGGTTTGATGATCATGAGTACATGAATTTGTATTCGAATGATGAGAAGGTCCCTCATGTTGTTACTCTTGTGGCAGCTTGATGTGTTTAAGGTTAGATGTTTGTTTTATACATATGTGAATGTTTTATGTAATGCAATTCAAAATGTTGTCATTGTATTTTATAAAATTTTGTAATATGTCTTAATTGATTATTTATGCATATAATTCTTTAGAACATATATATTGAGTGTCTTGTTAGTTGTAATGAAGCAAATGATTCAGTTAATCTTGTTATGTATATATGTATATATGTTGTTTGATCTCCTTCATTAGAGACAGCTTTTGTTTAGATTTTATTGCTTGATTTCGCAAAGAAATTATCTATAAACATGTCACTTGCATTAACATCATAACATGGATAACATGTTAGGGATTTTGGAACCTTATTGTTTATGCCTCTTGAAATGTAACGCCCCGACATGGCGACACAAACAGAAACACAAACACATACGTGGTAGACAGAAGACGCATTGCTTAATAAGAGCATCTGTAATGTGAGATGTTTACAGACGCAACCATGTTAGCTGACATGGAAACTACCCTCACAGGGTGTTACATACAAACATGTAACATGTGAGATGTTTCGCTCTGTTTACTCTCTCGTAGAAATGGTTTGTATTCTTCAGAGAGTCTGTGACCACGAACAACATGGTCTCTCTCTCCCCTCCCTCTATCTTCCGCGTCTGCATCTCAATAACCCCAAAAACATGGGTTGCGGATGGTCTAAGGGATGCCCAACCTAAAATGTCACCAAAGTATTTTGGTGGCATTAGCTATGGATTACATGTTACACGTTTGTATGTAACAGCCTATTTTGAATGTTAACAAACCCTTGTGATAAATAGCCACTACTAGCTACAAATCCAAGCTATTAAACCCAATTATTGGTATGATGTTATCAACAACATCCTATATTGCACCCATAACACTTTCATCATTTCCTGAGTAACTAACCTTACAAACACAGCGGTCTGCTAGTATTATAAGCAACCATAACATATAAAGTAAAACAGTTGAATCATGAATGCTAATGTATGAAAGCACCATATAAGGTGCTCGAGTATGCCTTCTAGTCCCTCTGTCCATGTCACGCTTGTATACGTCTAGGTGGTTCAGACGATCGATGAGTACTCTATTATGCTCACCTTGGCATCAACAAGTTTAGGCTTCCTCATTTCTATTTTCACTAAAGAGAATATACACTTAAATGCAGTGGCGTAGCTTTTAAAGGGCGGGGAGGGGCGCCCGCCCCCCCCCCCCCCCCCCCCCGATTTTTCGCTCAGAAGTTCCGATTATATAGTATTCCTATAGAAATTTTTTTGTATATCCAGTTTCGACCCCCTGAAACTAGTGATTTCTGACCCCGGTGACTTCCGCCCACCACCCCCCCCCCCCCCCCCCCCTGAAATTTCGGGTCAAGCTTCACCACTGCTTAAATGAGAATTGTTACGAAGTTAGGTAGGCTGCTGAGGAGTAAATTGCACTAAATGTTATCTATTTATTCCTTTATTTATTTCATTCTTTTTTTATTTAAACAAGTAAAGGTTAAAACTTCAAAATACACGCCTGTTTTTATTTATGTTTTTTGTATCATAATTCATTAATACCTTATACCATACGCTTACATACCTTTTTTTTTTATTGTTACTAAACTTCTGATATACTTATATGTTAACAGATACAAAATACTTCCTTTTTTTTTCATAATTTTAACGTATTCTGTTTATTTTCAGTTATGTGTTGCATGCTTTGCTTGCATGCTTTGCGTTAGTGAAAACATCGACCTTGCGTTCGTGATGTCTGCAACGTCCGCCTTGCATAGGTGATGCACGAGTCTATGCCTCGCCTCACCTCGCCTTGAAGTATCCTTCACTTTATAAAACGACGATATCCAAGTGGCAGAAAGGAGTATGGTGTGTCGTTTCAAGAAGTGGATGTTTTCGAGCTTAAAGATTTTCAGCAACATTTTGATTGAACAAGATCTATAAGAGATGCAAGCAGCATTTCATGGAGTTGTTTCATTCTTGGAACACATGCAGTCTCATGGAGTTCAAAGAAAGAAACAGACCATGAACAAATTGCAAAAACAGTCCAAAACCTTTGAAGAATCGTCAAGTCGAATCATATCTTTCTTTCGTTTGGTTAAGTTGATGTTGAAGAAGATGGCATCTTGAATCTTGCAGTCCTTTCATCTTGTTCACCGCCAAAAAGCTGTGCATTCCAGTGTCCAGATCTTTGAACCAACCGAGAAGGTACCCGGTCACTATCTTCACCACCCGATGCATCATAACCGCCACTAGTGGATCTAGACAGTGGCATGACCCCAGGCAACTCGTGAGCCACAGAGACCGGCTTCCTGGTCTCATCGGCTCCAGAAGAGATCCTAACTGGGTGAATATCAGGCGACTCTAAGCTGCTGTCTGGTGAGGATTCTACAATACTGGTCGAACCCATGGGCCGGAAAACACTACGAGCCTCGAGGTGCAAAGGAGCCAAACTCGAGAAACCTTGACCCGTTATTCTATCATTACCCATATTGTGGTTCAGTGAGGGATGTTCTGCAGACTGTAAATGTTCCTGAAGGCGGGCACGCATGCTTCCTCTGCTTTGGTTATTGTTAAGTCTCGAGAACATACGGCGTTCACTGCTTCCAACGCTGTTGTCCCTCTCAAGCCCGTACGGACCTGTCTGTTGGAATTCTTTTCTTGAAATGGGCTGTATGATCTTTGACTTCTTTCGGGCTTCTGCTGCAGCTTTCGATACCTCATCCGCATTCAAACGGGCCAATGTCCATGGGCTGATCTTTACAGCTGTAGGGTTCTTTTTCTTGATAGGCTCGTCTACTGTCTTCTTCCCTAGTGAGCTAACTGACCCGTTGTCGGGTGGAACTACATCATACTGCAAAAAGATAAATGGTATGTAATCAGCTCAACAATTTATATATCAACGGGTCAAATAAATAAAAAGTTTTTTTTTTTTTTTTTTTTTTTTTTTTTTTTTTTTTTTTGGGAAAAAAAAATGGAAATACCTGATCTTCAACGAACAGGCGTGGGGGTGTACACCAAGATCCTTGACGGAAATTATTGAACGAGCTGACACTGCTTAAACCGGTGAGAGAGCTTGCGGGTGACATTTGAGGACTTTGTTGACCACCAACTTCTAGCAGTTCCTGCTCTCTCAATGCTATGATGTAATCATATGTGCTGATTCCCTGTCACAGGGCAAAGTTGTAATTTAGCTACATTAATCTTTCTCAAGAATCTTAATGGAGATTATGAATCTCACCTTCTTTATTAGAAGAATGTGAAAGAAGAAAAGCTGTACGATTGGCAGCGTTGCGATCATAGCCAAAATAGTGCATACCGCCTGCACAATAACATTACAACAAATTTTAGTGTTGTTGATGATGAAGGGTACTTTAGACATTTGACAGTTTCATAAGACTGTCTTATTGCAGTTTTTGATTGGCAGATTAAGTAAAAATTTCTCATGTTTTGAAAAGAAGGCAGCCATTGCAGTTTGACTTTTACAGGTCAAACAAGGTTGTTTGAAACTACAATTCTCATTTGAATTCGTTAGTTTTCGACAAACTACTAATGACTAGATATAACCAAAATACGAACACAACAACTAGAAATACAGTTATGGTATGCGAGTGTATATATACGCATAACATGTGCTAATTCGATTTTATAAAATATTGCTGTATACTAATAAGAATGAAGCGAGCACCCACCACGACGATAACATAAGGCGCTAATGAGAAACTGCTTCCCAGTTTGGTAGCAATGTCTAAGCTGAATCTCTTGTGATCAAGAAAACAGCATATCAACACCACAATTCCGGTCGACCACTGAAGTATGAGCTACATTTTTCAATCACAGAACGGATAACACATGTCAACGTTTGACAATAAGGCAAAATCGACTGAAAATTTAACACGATAAAAAAAATATCGAGACTTGCTCTTACCAGAAGAAGAGCAGAGATCATAAGAGTAAAGAACTTTCTATAGTTCTTCTTGCCTACACAGTTATTCAACCACTGCACAATAATTATAATTATAATGAATTAAATGTGTTTTACAAGATGTAGGAAGAGTGGTCACAAACTCATGATTCTTAATTCTTACATACCCTGCAATGATGATCGAATCGATCAACACATTTGTCACAAACTCTACAATGCTTACTGTACTTGAAAACCTGCAGTAAAACATTCGTTTTACAAGTTATTCGATGCTCGATTAGTATTTAATGAGATTGTATTAAAAATAAGACATTTTCCCAAGTTAATTATAAGTTTAACATCATTCATTTTGCGGAAATCGTGACAAATTTAACAACTTTACCTCTACTTCACACAAACTACAGTAAAACATGCCGTCTTCGCTCGTTTGAAGTTCAGAAGATTCATCATTCGAACTCGAGCAATGGCACATCAAAGCACAAGGAATTAACGCCAAAAAGCAAGGCGGTTTTGACACATTTTCGACAGTTTCAGACACATTATCTTCTGTTCTTGAATCTTGATTCTTACTATTCTTTACCGAATGTTTGTCTCCAACACTTGCTGCATTTGCATCTTGTACTGATGATGTTGACACACCACCAAGTTTAGATTCTTTAACACCACCTCCAGCTTTGTTTTTTCGGGTCTTAACATACTTTTTCGACTTGAAAACACCCGAATCTGCTGGATCGGCACCAGCACACCATATATACAATCCAAATGCAGATATAATCTGCCAAATTTATTCACCAAAACAAAAAAGAATCCAATAAGAATGACTTAAACACATAAACTTAATCCAATTTTACAATCAAGATCAGACTATAAACATATAAAATCCAAATGCAGGCAAAGTTATTCACAAAAAAAAAAAAAAAAAAAAAAAAAAAAAAAAAAAAAAAGTAGCCAATAAGAATAACATAAAGTTAGTTAAATTATACAATCAATATCAGAATAAAGATTAATAATTAAGCACTTACAAGAGGAGTGTAGATCCCCATTACAACATATTGGTACATCTGTTTACCAACAAAAGGAGCAAAGAACACATAGAATCCAAAGCCCAATGCCAAAAATACAGAAACTGCTACTACCTGCAGACATTAATGAACAATAAAACACTAAATAATTCAATATAAAAAAATAAAAAATAAATAAATAAATAAACTGAATTTTGAAAGAATGGTATAAAAATATGAACTTTTTGCATACCTGAAGAGGATGGTAGGGAAGTTGCCATCCATGTTTCCTCATCTTTACAATGCTACTGATAATTTAACAATAATATGTTTCTGGGTATGTGAGGAAATTGCAAAAGACTTTAACTTTATGGTTTGTTATTCAATTTTGTCACTTGGGTTGAATCTTTTTCTTTCACTTATCCTCATTTTATCAATGGTTCATCAAGAACTAAACAAGGGATGTTCAAGATCATCATTTAGTGAAAGGAAATGAAGTACCCATATGCAATTTACTAACAAATTGCTGATAGAAGGTGGAATTTGGTACAAAATCTTTGTTGGTGTTGTTGAAAGATGAAGTTTGCTACAAATGTGTCTGGTTTACTCCATCATTGGAGATATATGTCTTTTATTGATTGTTGTGAGGAGAGAGAGAGAAGGGACTGTGTTTTTTTCTTTTCTTTTTCAAGATAGTGAAATGACATTAGTGTCCCTGAAGGTTGTATCTTTATCAGTTTTGTTGGCATTGTTGGAATGAGATGATCCTTGTTTTCTATGGGAAGGTCATGTGTTACAACACGTCCAGTTGACAGTTGTACTTTTCTGCTTTTGGATTAAATCTGAAGTCAAAACCAAACTACCTCTTATTTAAGGGTGGTGATATTAAAACCCTCGCTTCTATTCCCACCTCCTCTAAAGCGTCTCAAGACGCTTTGGTTACTTTTTTAACTACCTCGGTCCGAGGTAGTTATTCTTTCTGATTTGACTCCAGGCGTCTCGCTTTGGTCTAAGCGAGGCGCCTGGAATCCAGCTTTTAATTTTGTTGTATTTTTTGTGTTTTGGATTGGTTTTTTATTTTTATTTTTTAATATAATTATTGTAAAAACAAATTAAAAAAATTAAAAAACAAAATAATAACCACCAACTTTTATCGACATTGCTTCAACTCAACTCAACAAGACATTTAAGCCGAAGACACTTTCCATCCAACACAGGGATTGCTCCAACTAACAAGACATTTAAGCCGAAGACACTTTCCATCCAAGACAGGGTTCACTAACAGTGGTGTGGTCTACCTTTTTGCTTATGATCTAACACCAAATCTCATTATCTGTCAACGATGAAGGCAACCTGAAAAACAACCGGATGGTTGAAAGCTATAGGTAAGAACATTGTGGATGAGGATTGTTTACCTTTCCATTGATTTGAAGTATGTTGCCTTCATCGTTGACAGATATCTCTCTGACAACAACTGAAGGCAACCTGGAACCAGGTGATGGCCATACAGACGTGAGGGTAGTCCATTGGTATTAATGGCAAAGTGATTTGTAAGGGAAGAAGAAGAAAATGTTATATATGTTTACCTTCCCATTGATTTCAAGTATGTTTACCTTCCCATGGAAACTCTGAAGACCTTTACGGAGGTTTGCCAAAGGTCATTGGTCTTCAGCGTTTCCAACCCCTAATACATTCATCAAAGGATATTCATGTGAGAATGCATAGTACAAAATTCTTTTGACAAACGTCTGGCTGATATCCAGCTGCTGGAATTATTTACCTTTCCATTGATTTCAAGTATGATATCCAGCTGCTGGAATTGTTTACCTTCCCATTGATTTCAAGTATGTTTACCTTCCTATTGATTTCAAGTATGTTTACCTTCCCATGGATACTCTGAAGACCTTTAAGGAGGTTTGCCAGAGGGTCATTGGTCTTCAGAGTTTCCAACCCCTAATACATTCATCAAAGGATATTCATGTGAGAATGCATAGTACAAAATTCTTTTGACAAACGTCTAGCTGATTTCCAAGTGCTGGAATTGTTTACCTTTCCATTGATTTTCAAGTATGATATCCAGCTGCTGGAATTGTTTACCTTCCCATTGATTTCAAGTATGTTTACCTTCCATTGATTTCAAGTATGTTTACCTTCCCATTGATTTCAAGTATGTTTAATTGATCGTTTGTGATTTTCAGAAGTCACATCCGATCATTTTACTAATTCCCGATTCTTGATACTTTCATAAATCGTTTTACTAATTTCCGATTCTTGATAATATTAAATTATTATAATAATAAAACAAAGGAACTAAGTTACAAATATAATAACAAATTATTATAATAATAATAATGTAATATAGTCATGGTTAATGCTCAAAGAAGTCAACCTTTGTTGACTCCTAGGAGTCTTGAAGACGAAATGAATTTTACAAGATACTTGAAACAAAGGATGGATATGGAGAATGTGCAATGAGATGATTTCGTACAAGATTCCTATGCAAGCAAGTCAAATTCAGTTGTTGGAC
Organism: Ambrosia trifida; assembly: GCA_028751855.1. NCBI lineage: Eukaryota > Viridiplantae > Streptophyta > Magnoliopsida > Asterales > Asteraceae > Ambrosia > Ambrosia trifida. Next base: position 35,474,017 of record CM054123.1, on the reverse strand, counting down.
CAACTTGAGATATGAGTTTGATTAGCTTGAATCTCTCTGATCCATGGTATCCACTAACCGTAGCGATTATCGCGTGTAATGGATCATTTGAAAGTGGATACCATGGATCAGAGAGATTTAAGCTAATCAAACTCATATCTCAAGCCGGTGCAAGTTATGAAATGACACATGCAAAATGTAATGTCATGCACAATGTGTACTCACAGTGATATCGAACACTTTATATGAGTAAAACGATCGCTTTACAATGCCGAAAACGACTATCATCACTCTGTATGGGTGGCTTGTTAGCGCCGATCCTACTGTCGATTTCTTTCCACAACCATTGCTCCAACATAACTTATTAGTTTCAGGTTTATAACATTCTCACTCTCTCTCCCTTCGTTCTTCTCTCACCTAGTATCTTCTTCCCCAACTTCAACACTATGATATTGCAGGAAAATGGTACAATCAGATGATTAACCATGTGGACTTACCTAAAGAAGGACTTGTGCTATTTCTTTTCAAACCCTTCCATCTTATGGAAGTTGCTAAAATAGTTAAACAAATGTATTTGTGAATAATACATTCATCAAAAAGACCATCTCTTTGTCAGTCACCCTCATAGGAAAATCGCCTCTCACACTTATGCGTAGATCAAGGAGATTGATGAAGATATTCATCAAGACCCTTACAGATGGTCACTATTCATATACCATTGTTGTTGGATGTTCATGTGAGAATGCATAGTACAATAATTCACTATTTTATACATACAACACACCTTCATCGTTGACCGTGTTGGAGCACTGTTCTTCTTGATCTTGATCTTCACACTTGCTTTTGACAAACGTTTGGCTGACCTGAAGTTCCTTTGCAACCAGGTAGAAAGGAACTAGGTTGCAAATATAAAAATCAATCACATCACGATTTGCATCCAGACAATAATGAGTAACCTACTAACTAACCCTTCATCTTCTCTGTTTAAAGTCAGCTGTACTAGTTGTCGAAAGAAATCGACAGCAGGATCGACGCTAACAAGCAACCCATACAGAGTTCGTTGTACTGGCTGTCAAAAGAAATCGCGTGATGATAGTCGTTTTCGGCATCGTAAAGCAATCATTACTGTAATGATCAGAAACATTCCAAATAACTGTAATGATCGCTACGGTTAGTGGACACCATGGATCAGAGAGATTCAAGCTAATCAAACTCAGGGCAACCCTTGTTTGATCATACTCGTGTACAGCCTTTATCAGGTTGCCTTCATCGTTGACCGATATCTCTCCGATAACAGCCCTTGTTTGATTATACTCTATTGTAATGATCAGAAACATTCCAAATAACTATAATGATCTCTACGGTTAGTGGATACCATGGTCAGAGAGATTCAAGCTAATCAAACTCAGGGCAACCCTTGTTTGATTATACTCGTGTACAGCCTTTATCAGGTTGCCTTCATCGTTGACCGATATCTCTCCGATAACAACCCTTGTTTGATTATACTCTACTGTAATGATCAGAAACATTCCAAATAACTGTAATGATCGCTACGGTTAGTGGATACCATGGATCAGAGAGATTCAAGCTAATCAAACTCAGGGCAACCCTTGTTTGATTATACTCGTGTACAGCCTTTATCAGGTTGCCTTCATCGTTGACCGATATCTCTCTGATAACAACCCTTGTTTGATTATACTCTACTGTAATGATCAGAAACATTCCAAATAACTGTAATGATTGCTACGGTTAGTGGATACCATGGATCAGAGAGATTTAAGCTAATCAAACTCAGGGCAACCCTTGTTTGATTATACTCGTGTACAGCCTTTATCAGGTTGCCTTCATCGTTGGCCGATATCTCTCCGATAACAACCCTTGTTTGATTATACTCTTTATGTATAAACAATGTGGTATGCTCAAACATTTAAGTCAAAATCGGTCCAAAGAACATAATTGAAATCGATGGGAAGGTAAACAAAATCGTCCAACTTCTTTGTTTTCATCGTTAAGTAAAAAGCGGTCCAAATTCCAAGGTTTGTTCTCCATATGTATCATCATTTCTACAAAAAAAAAAAGGGCTTTGATGGTTTGGATGTTGATCCATGTTTGACGGAAAAACGAAGAGTCGCTACGGTTATTGGATACCATGGATCAGAGAGATTCAAGCTAATCAAACTCAGGGCAACCCTTGTTTGATTATACTCGTGTTCAACCTTTATCAGGTTGCCTTCATCGTTGACCGATATCTCTCCGATAACAACCCTTGTTTGATTATACTCTTTATGTATGAATAGTGACCCTCTGGCAAACCTACCTCTGTTTTGAATTTGTTGCTTCCATAGAGAAGTTATCAATCTCACTGTAATGATAGGAACATTCCAAATAACTGTATAATTTCAGCTTTTGTTTAACTATTTTAGCAACATCCATAGAGAAGTTATCAATCTCACTGTCCAACAATTCATCTTCCTTGTCTTAAAACCCTTGACATCGCTGTTTGATTATACTCGTGTTCAGCCTTTATCAGGTTGCCATCATCGTTGACAGATATCTCTCCGATAACAACTGAATTTTACTTGCTTGCCTGAAAAGTTGTACCGGTTATAGAAAATAATCAACAGTCGGATCGACTGTTGATTGGTATATAGAGAGCAAACCAACGATCATTCAAAATTTAAAGTTACCGCTAACCTCTGCGCCATCATCGACTACAGCAAACTGATGATCTTCCTCCACGGCACTCCTAATGGGCCTCTCTTTATTTCACGGTACGATTTATGTTTTTGTTGCTTTTTAAATAATAAGTTTTGTGTTTATCAAACCCTAACGTCTGAGCAATGATTTATTATTATTATTTTATTTATTGTTATTTTATTTCTGTTTTGAGGGTGTAATGATGATGATGGTTATGATTTGACAAACGATATTTGCATGTGTAATCGACATGCTGGACTCCCGGTCTCTGTTTGACGCGTTTCGTAATGTTTAATTGATCGTTTGTGGTTTTTAGAAGTCACATCCGATCATTTTACTAATTCCCGATTCTTGATACTTTCATAAATCGTTTTACTAATTTCCGATTCTTGATAATAATAAATTATTATAATAATAAAACAAAGGAACTAAGTTACAAATATAATAAAAAATCATATTAATAATAATAATAATAATAATAATAATAATAATGTAATATAGTCATGGTTAATGCTCAAAGAAGTCAACCTTTGTTGACTCCTAGGAGTCTTGAAGACGAAATGAATTTTACAAGATACTTGAAACAAGGTATGGATATGGAGAATATGCAATGAGATGATTTCGTACAAGATTCCAATGCAAGCAAGTCAAATTCTGTTGTTGGACCAACTTGAGATATGAGTTTGATTAGCTTGAATATCTCTGATCCATGGTATCCACTAACCGTAGCGATTTTCGCGTGTCATGGATCCTTTGAAAGTGGATACCATGGATCAGAGAGATTTAAGCTAATCAAACTCATATCTCAAGCCGGTGCAAGTTATGTTAGTGATATCTGTCATCTTCTTCTTCTTCAACCGGATGGTTGGTAGCTCTAGGCAAGAACATTGTGGATGATGATAATAACTTCTCTTCAGCTGTTAGCTCACTTAAATCAGGAGTTATGGCTCAGTTCAAAAGCAGCTTTGTTGCTGCCTCATCAAATTCTCAAAACCAGGCTTTAATCAACAATAACAAGAAAATGGTTTTACCTAGTTTTGTTTCTGGCGGTTTCCATCAGTGAAGATGTACGAACTCCCTCTGCCACCAGTTCTAAAAGCTTGGCTCCCATGCCAGCTGGTTGGTAGCTCTAGGTAAGAACATTGTGGATGATGATGATAATAACTTCTCTTCAGATTCTAATTGCACCGGTGGAATTGGAATTGGAATTAATGTTAGGAATTGGAGTGGACAAACCGAGGCCTAAGGTGAATCCGTTTGGTGATGGTAAACCTAGAGAGGTTTTGCTTCAGGAGAAAGGTGTGGATTATCGGAATTGAATACTTTGAGATGACACGCGAAGCTTTAGACTCCAAGCGGATCCCTTGATCATTCACTTATTTAATTAAATTTAACGCGCATACCGCATTCGACTATACGTGGTTTTTTATTTTTTCTAAAAGTAGAAAAAACTATAAAAACATTAACAACTAACAAATAATATTGTAGAACAAAAGAAGAAAGTGTTCCTCTCTATTATCAAGCATGTCAAGAAATGATAATTTTCAAATATTGCAGATCAAGGTCTGCGTAGTACTTAACTGAATATATTTGTTAAAATCTTTGACTATACGTGGTTGATGATGTCAAGTTTAAGTCGTTGATTCATTTGGAAATCGAAAACGCCTATATAGATGTTTGATTAGAGTTAAGACATTTGTTTTTTATTTTATTTTAAATTTTTAAAATAATTATATTTAAAAAAAATAAAAACCAATTCAAAACACCAAAAAATACCCAAAATTAAAATTCTGATCCAAAGCGCCTCGCTTTGGCCTAAGCTATGCGCTTTGGATCAGCTTTTTCTACCCCCTGCCACCTCGTACGATTTGACCCGAGGCACCTCGCTTTGCCCTAAGCGAGGCGCTTGGGGGGGTGGTTAAATAGAAGGGGGGTGAATAGCTAGGGCCTTATTTAAAGCTAGGTGGACGAGGCGCCATCAGAATTAGGCACGGGTACTCCACTACCAGCACGATAACACTGTCGCCACCCGTGCTGGTAGGATTTCCGTGAACCAATGTATTGCAGGTATATCACCTTAATCATAATTAGATTATGATTCGTGGGTTTATACAAGATTCATCTTGAACCCTTATCTGCAACTTGAACCTAAAACAAATAAAACAAAATTTATCTAAAAAATCTGCATGAAATGAAATGAAAAATCTGCAAACCAAAAAAGTTTATACATGTACTGATTTACATACTTTGTGGTAATGGAAGTACATTCACACTCGCATTTCCTACAAACCAACGCAGTAGCAGGAAATTTGAGAATTGCTTCGCAAACATCTTCAGCATCTTGAAAATACTCCGATTTACTTAAAACATTTCTTATTACACTTCCGGCAGGCAGCATAAAACCAACCACAGCTTTATTCAACACTTTTTACGGTGGCAACGACAACAAAAGACATCGGCTGCAAACAAAATGTATATTCAACATACTTTTTTAAACAATAGTTAAACATAGTAAAATGAAGACATATAAAAGGCATGTATAAAATATTGAAACCTCTTGAATGTCGATCAACTCGTCAACACGCCTCTTCAATATTCCAACTATGAATTCCTGACGTATTGGATAAACAGTTTGGGAAGAAAGAACGGTTTGAGAAGTACATCCAGACTCTTGTTCTTGTTTCAACACCAAGCTACATAAATATGGAACAAATTACATCTAAAAGCTAAAGCAAATTAAATTTAAATTTGCTTATAGAAATATAAAAAGTTAGCACCTCCTGCTTAGGTCAGAAACCTCATCTATTCCTTGATTGAGAAAGAGGCGAGATCCATACTTTTCAGTTTGAACTATAATTCGTTCTATAAATTTCATAACACACATATGTTTATGACTTCTTTTATAATAAAATCTTTTTAAAATAACAAAAATGAAACAAAACTTACCCTTCCAGTTTCTAACCCTTCCATGCTGGATAATTGCGAGTAGATGCTCCTCAGTGATGTTGGAAATAAACTCCTTAAATTGTATTGCGTAAGAGTTCCACAATGTACATCTTAACGTCGTACCTCTAAAACAACACAAAAGAACCATAGATGTAAAAAAAATTGAAAAAACCTGAATGTATACAAAAATTAATTACAGATAATTTATTACATCAATAAATGTGTCCACATAAGATTCAAAACAGTCAATCATAGATTAATCTCATCATAACATTTATTACAGAAATTAAATTTGCAATTCTAACAATGATTGTTTTCAACCATTGAAACATAAGACTCACCTTAAAAACAGAATATTTTTGTTAAGTGTCAGGTTCTGAATAGCAGATGCTATACTTTACAAGAAGACTGTATAACAATTTCAACAAAAACCCTTACTCTAAGTCGTGAAGATCAAGATTCATCCATTTGGTTTCATTAGGAGCTTGTCCATACACATCCAAGTCACCACACCAAATGACGCTACCAGCAACATCTATAAAAAGAAACACACAGTTTTGTCAAGCATCTGTTAAGTTTAAAAGGAACAATGTTCAACAAAACTGAATGTTAAACTTTGTTCTAAAATGAAAAACAAAATACAAACCAACACTCAACAGATTCTTGGCTTCTCCGTCAAGAATTTCTTTAAAAGGCAAGAAGTTAAAACCATACTCAACACCTTCCCAGCCCTTAACATGTTTCACAATTGTACAACGATAAAACATGATTTTATATTGATGTCCTACAACTCTGTAAATGTCCTTGTTTTCACCAACACCAAACTTAGATAAGACAACCACACCATCTTCTTCAAGTTGACTGTTAAAAAGTTGCATAAAAGAAGACTTGGCAGAACCTTGAATCTTATCGCCCTGCAGCTCCTTAAAACAGAATGTAAAAAGAATTCACAAAAAACCACGTCTGCAAGAATAACAAAATAAATCAACTTAGAAAGTTTTCCTGCTTATCAATGAATATAACTTCCAACTTATAGGCTGTCTTCCATTTTCTTATGACACGAGCCTTCAGGTGCCACGTATCTTTGGCTGGATTGAGATCACGAATAAAAGTGCCATGGGTTTCTTCATCTTCCATTGACGTCGACATTGTTTTAAATTTTAAGAGGGAAATTTGAAAATCTTTTTTAGAAAATTCAAAGCTGATAAAAGAAATGGGTGCATTGGTTATGAACTTATATATAGGCAGTTGATGAGGCACGTTCCCCTACGTGGATTTAAATTTTCCTCCTTAAAATTCAAAAACTTAAGGCCTAAAACAGCTGAGAGGATATATTAGTAAAGGCCTGCTATTGGTTGGCAGACGCAAAGATTGAGAACCGTTGTTGGGGGAACAGCGGTGGTTTCACGTGGCCCACCCCTTTTTTTGAATTTTTTAATGGGATTAATGACGTCAGTTTTTGCATCATACAGGCATTGGTGGCCAGTCTCTCCGGCTGACACATCAGCTTTCTGACGTCACTCACGCTTCTCCTATTATGGAAAGTATAGATAAGATTATATACAAGAAGTTTAAAGTTGCTTATTAAAGCCACATCTAAAACTCACATCTTTCATTGTAATAAACCCAATAATAAAGGCCACATTACTTGCAAAAAAAAAAAAAAAACAACTTAGATCATGTGTAGTGGTGGGTGAAATGGGGCATATTTTAACATGTGGTATGTGGGGCCACTTTGTGGTTGAAAGAGGCTTGAAATATATAAGGGTTGTAGTGATGTGGTGTGGTGTGGTGTGGTGTGAATGTGTGTATATAATGATATTAAATTTGAATTAAAAAATAGAAAAAATAAATAAAATGAAGTGGAAGAAGATGATTGACCCATCAGAATATCAACTCACGAGAAATATTTCGCGAAGAAGGCATTAGCGCCCCTTTCACTAGAGAGGGGGGTGTTTCAATGTGAAATGGGCGCCAAAAATGGCCATTCACTCCCAATTCACATTCCACTACACATGGTCTAACAGCAAAACAAAACAAAACAAAGCAAAACACATCGAGATGATAAAAACAACAAAACATCTAATAGAACCTTCATTGTGATTGTAGTTAGCAGCTTATTAAAGGGTTTATTATAAATTATACCTTCATTGACGCCTTTCTTGAGCTGTTTAAGGTCTAAAATTGGGATTGTAGGTTGTTGACCATCATCCAATGGGTAAGGCGGTGGCAGTTGTGTGCGTTTTCATGGTGTTATGCGGTGGAATCGACGGTGAGATGGTTTGAGGTGGGGAATTGACAGTGGGATGGTATTAGGTGGAAACTGAGTGGTAGGCTTTGGTAGGCGGTGGTACTGTGGAATCAAAAAGGGGGAAAGGGAAAGAACAAAGATTTGTTTTGGGACCATGACACTGATTTTAGGTTTTACATAAACCCTTTATCGACGACATATCGTTGGTAAAGAGTTGTTGTTGTTGTTATTATTATTTTAATAAATCATTAATCCATAATTATTATTTTTTTAGAAAAACCAAGTTTTAACGGCGACATGTCGTCGGGATATCATTTGACAAAGGTGCTTTGTTTTCCCTCCATCCCGCCTAATACTGTAGTGGCGACAAATCGCCGTGAAAAACCAAAATTTTTCAAAAAAATTCAACAACTTTTTGCTGACTAAATGTCGCCGATACAAGATACAAGGTATCTATATCAACCATATTTTTCGCCGTTAGAGGTCCGCCGTATCAGACGATTTTTCTTGTAGTGGGACTAATAAAAATGAAGTCGAATATATGATCGGAAGTAAGGGCATGTTTGAATAAAATTATTTGATTCAAAAAGAACTTATGGTTAAAAGGACTTATTAACTTATGACTTTTTTAAAAAATGGGTTTTTAGAAAAGTGTTTGAATTAGCTTATGTGGTGGGAAAAAAACAATAAGTTGATAAGTTATTTTGTAAAAAAGTGGTTGGTTTAACTTATTTAGGTAAAATGACCAAAAGGGGCATAAGGAGAGAATGTATAAGGATATAAGAAGGGCATGTAGGTAAATAACCATCAATAAGTTATAAGGAGGTTTAAAAAATCACTCATCCCTTACTTTTTCAAAACAACTTATCATAGGCAAACAAAAATTTAAAACAAAAAGTCATTTTTATTTTGCCAAACACTTTTCTTAACTTATTAACTTTTTGAAAAAGTTATAAGTTATAAGGAGGTGGAAATAAGGAGAGTCAAACATGCTCTAAATACATTATCATGACATCGCATCATATGAATTTAAATGTAAAAATCTCTAACATGTACAATTGCAATATAATGAATTTAGCAGAATAGGCTTTGCGATTCAAAAAAGGATAGCGGCGTAGTGTCTTGCTTGCTTACATACTATCTAGATGTAACTTGGTTTTTTCGAGATTTGTCGAAAAAAAAATAAAAAATAATTAAATGAATAATGCCGCCTAAAAAAATATTTTCGACTTTCTAACAAACAAATTATTAGGAAGAGATAATTAAAATATTAAAAATCATACGTTTTTAGACGTATCATATAGGCATGTAAATGAACCGAACGTTCATGAACTGTTCGGCGGGAAGTTCGTTTATTTAAATAAATGAACGAACACGGACATAATTTTTTGTTCATTTATATTAATGAATGTTCGTTTGTGTTCGTTCATTTATTTATGTTTGTTTATATTCGTTCCTTATTTTTGTTCGTTTATGTTCGTTTAATTAAACTTAACTTTATTTTTATTATTTATTTCCCTTTGTTAACTATATTAATTCATATGTTCTAAAACTTAACCCTAACCCTAACATTCTAACCATATCACATATCATCCACTCTCCACACTTCACAGCCTCACCTCCCTTCTTCTCCACACTCCATAGCCCTACCTTCTTCTACTTCCAGCCAACCACATCCACAGCCCCGCCACCAGCCTCCACAACCCCGTCTCCACTCTCCAGCCTCCACAACGCCGTCGTCTCCACATACCACATCGCCGCCGTATTTCTTATCCTCGTCTCCAATTTGTAAGTTTTTTTTTTTGTTATATCTTAGTATGTTTCATATTGTTATAACTTTAATTGATCATTTGTGTTCATTTATGTTCACGAACTGTTCGTTTAGGTTTTAAATGAACAAACATACACGAACACGACAAATTTCCTGATGAACGAACACGAACACAAAAATGTGTTCGATTATGTGTTTGTTGTTGGGGATTTACAGTAACAACGAACAAATAACCGGATAACAGAAATCTCTGAAGGCACGTAACCGCTTTCAGATTGAATCAATTCGACGGTTATATCGAATATTCAATCGGATACAATCAGAGATTGAGAATTTTCTGTATGTTATTGTGACACCCGGCATATTTGGCTTAAACATTTTAGTAACAGCTAAGTCTACCTTAGCGAGAAACATTTATAAACGGACTTAACTAGGTTAGTTGAGTCGGGTCAAGTTAGGATTGTCCAGGGTTCAATGATCTGGAGGATAATTGGGAGTCGTTTTGGGAATACACTAGTACCGGGTCCCGTTGTTGGTGAAATTACATAAACTAATTAAGGGTATGTGTAGACTAATTGTCATATGGTGGATTATATGCATAGATATGTTTAAATAACGTGTAGCTAATCATCCATGCTTAAATATGTTAAACATAGACTAAGGTTGCATGCTCATATGTTAAGGTGCGTTAAAATGTGTTAAACACGACAAATTGGAAAACTAGAAAAACATAGGTCCTGGTTCGACCACATCGAGTGGGCAAACCTGGAAAATACTCTTGGTTCGACCCTTACTAAAGGGGCGAACCTGGAATGTGGAAATGAAAGAGTTACATTCGACCAGAACAAGACACATTCGACCCTGTGGAAGGGGCGAATGTGGGTACATTCGCCCAGGTGAAAGGGACGAATGTGGACTAGTATAAATACCAAACTTTGTCATTTTTCACCATTTCACAAACCCTAACCGTCTCAAAACGCTCTCAAACGATTTTAATCACTAAGGAAGGAGTTTTTGCTCTTATTTTTCATAATCTAACCTATCAACAACATCTAATCAAGAATCCAAGGTATGTTCTTAATTCTAAACCTTTTTCAAGTATTTTAATTCGTTTTTATCTAACCCTAAATGTCTAGATTTGTTCTAAGGATGTTTTTATCAATGAAAACCTTTTAAACATCTTTCTAAACCTAAACCCTATCATTAAACATAGGTTTTCATATCAATATACATGTGTTGATTATGTGTTATGTGATATTATGTGTTGTTCAATGATTTGCTACTGTGCTAATGCTAGAAACATGATCTAGGGCTGTTATTGATGATAGTTTAGGATTATCAAAGGTTATAATTAGATAGATGATGATATCAAGTTTAATTTGGGAATTTTATTGAATCTAGGGCTTGTTGCATGTTAGTATTATCAATAAAACTATTGGGGGTTTTCGATTACATGATAAACTGAGCATTTTAAAATGATTATGGATTGATTTTGAAAAGTTTCCAAATTGGGTGAAGATTACATGCATGATGTGACACTTCCATAATCTTTGCCATTTTGGGAAAGGGATGAATCGAATGGGTTTTGGGGCAAAGTTGGTCGGGTTTTGTAGGGATAAGTTAGACATGCTTGACTGCAGTGTTTGATAATGTTTCGGGATGTTTTTGGATGTTTTTGGAGCGTTTTTGGAAAAAGTAATTTGTCAGGGTCGAACCTGGGTACATTCGACAGGTCGAATGGTCGAATGTGGAGTTCCAGGGTCGAACCTGGACAGTTTGGTCGAATCTGTTTAAAAATGGTCGAAGGTGGCTTTCCAAAGGGTCGAAGGTGGGTTAAAGGGGGCGAAGGTGGAATTATTTTTCCTGGTTCGACCCTATTGATTCAAAAATGAGATTTTTGATACAAACTAAGTGTTTTATACTTGAACCTTGTGTGTAATCTACGTGTACTTGATTCGTTAGGGTAATGAGTTACCAACGGGATGTCGGGTCGGTCTAGTGTGTTGGTTGAACACTTAAACACGTTTTAAAACATACTTGGTCATGATCTGGACAATCGGGGACTAGATAACCTTATGGTTATTAGTCGGAACACTTATGTGAGCATTTTGATAGATCTCCAGTAGTGGGATTATCAAGGGCTTGGCATTTTGTTATTTACTGAAGAACGCAATCTAAGGTTAGTTCACGGCCCCACTTTTACTGCTTTAACTTTTGGGGGAGAAAACATGCGCTAAACTATTTTGGTAACATATGTCATACTATGGTTTTAACTTTGCATTGCTATACGATCTTTTAAAGTCCCGGGGAAAACCATGAATGAGCGGGGATGTGTGACATCCGTCACTTTTATTTTTATATAATAATAATAATAATAATAATAATAATAATATTATTATTAAAAAAAATATTCAGATTATAAATAGACACTCACTTGAAACACCACTCTTAAACCCAACCCAATCAAACCCTAAAAACATGAGCCCACTACCAGCCCAAACTGAGCCCAGATCCAACACAAGAGCCGGCCCACTTGTCCAGCCCAACACCTCCTCTTACCAGCTTAACAAAAAAAAAAAAAAACCTGCTCCTGCCGGGACTCGAACCCGAGCAGAAGCCGGCTCACCCACACGCCATAACCATCCGGGCTACACCCCACGTGTGTTTGTTTTCCAGGCCAATAAAATTATATACTCGCTTTAATTCCTGTCTGTCCCTTTCCTTTGATCGCTGATGCGTGATTTCAGCATCACAACTTTTTGATTTATCAATCAACTGAACAAACATGGTAAATACTCATACTTGTTCGCTAATTCTGAATGATAGTCAACACACTTAATAATCACGCATGAATTGTTTAAAAAGCTTACCAATTTTACAAAATCTAACGCGTATTATTAAAAACCCGGTCAATCCTTCCTAAACCATGAATCGGACACGAGCATTATAAATTAAACCCTCCTGGACAATTCTTAGATGCCGAATAACAAACCCTCACATCAAATACTCTGTTTCGTTCGCTTAATCTTGCATAATCGTAACATTTGACTTTTTGGGTTGACTCGTGTTCTTGCTTCAATTCGGCTAGGTAAGAATCAATCCCTTCTAAGTTTTTAATCCTTGATATGTTCCGACCACTAACCCTATGAATTCAGGAGTTCTTGGTCAATGATTTAACGATTAGAAATTCTAGGGTTCTAAGATAAGAATTGGGGAAGATGACTCCTTGCAAATCATATACATATTTAAAACGATCTGAGAATAACCATCAACTGACCTATAGATCAGTTGGTGGTACCCTTGTTGGTTAAAGTCTAGAACCGGGTCTGACCCAGGTTCAAACCTCACAAAACACCATTCTTTTTTTTTTTTTTGAAACCTTCTTTCTTTTATATTCATTGTTTTATCTTTCAAATTAATTTTAAAATACTAAATCTATATTATAAATTCTACAAAATTTATCCTTTGTTGTATAAACAATAAACCTTGTTATAAAAATTTTAGATTTCCAAAAATTATTTATTTAATATATATTATTAATAATACAAGTTTATTCATTTTTATTTATAAAATTCAATAAAAACATCTAAACGAGTTTATAAAATTCCACAAAAATTATACAAAACTTTTATAACAATAAGAATTTCAGAAATTATTTTTAATTCAGAAAAACCGTGCATTTTATATTTTTAATTAATTTTTGTTAGTTTTAATCATAAATAAATCATAATAAATTCATTTTACAATATTTTTGTACCAAAATTTTACATAAATTATTTCTATTCATTTGGAACAGAAATACAATTTTTAATTCAGAAATTCTTTAATTTTAATATTTTTAGATATTAAAGTCACATTTTGACAAATTGAAATAATTAGATTAAATATTCTATTTTCAAGAAAATAATTTTATAAAAATTATTTTCATACTCAAAACCTTATGTTGTGACTATATTCAACTTAAAATTTTACAAAGAGACATTTATTTATTTATTTATTAAATAAACAATTTGTTTATTAATCAAATAAACGTTTATCCCTAATTCGAAGCCCTAGAAAATAATTATAGACTAGATAGACTTAGACTTATTTGTTACATTATACATAGGGTGACACTTGATAACGTTGGATTACACTTATTCAATTACACAAGACTCACCACCTTGCTAAGGTGAGTATTACTTATCCCCTTTTTTCGCTTTTACAATTTTTGGGGTGATTCATGCACAACTATACAAAACTTTCACATTCATTTACACATACATTTTTATTCATTTACAATTCATATACGTGTCTTGATTATCTTTGTGCTTATGCTTGAACATGAATGTAGCTTACATACAAAATCATACATACAGACATAACTTTGTGTTATGGTGCTCTTTACATACAGGCATAATTTTGTGTTATGGTGTTCTTTACATACAGACATAACTTATGTTATGGTGCTCTTTACATACAGACATAACTTGGTGTTATGGTGCTCTTTTAGACTCACACGTGTTGAGGTGCTCATTATCAATTACATTGTACAAACTTTACATTTGATCTTTGTCTTGTTTGGTTACTTGCGTGTTTACATAATGCCTTGGTGATGCTAGACACATGAATTGTACTACTTTTCAAAACTTATACTATATGTACAAAACTAAGTAGTACTCACCAACATCATATGTTGACAAAATTATTTTCGTGCATGTTTCAGGATAAGCTGCTTGACGCTTCACATAGGACTTTGGACTTAGAATAAATCAATCAATTATCTTTGTTTTTGTTGTCTTGTATTTAATTTCACTTGTTGTAAAACAATATTCAATAATAATATATTTACATTTTAGTACCATGAGCTTTTAAACAATCGTCACTACGTGGCACCTCGATGATTCCGCCATCGGTTGGGGTGTTTCAGATTGGTATCAGAGCCATGGTTATAGGGAACTAGGTTATTAGATAAAATGGCCTAGACTATAACCGAACATTCATGCATAATATTTCCTAAATTGCCTTACCCTCATTTCCCTCTACTTTCCTTCCCCTATCTTTCTCTTCTTCTCCATTTCCCCTCATCTTTAAATCCTGGTGCATAGAGATGGTATCCTACAAGGAGTGGAAAGCCTACATCACCATGGAACGGGAGCAGTACCTTTCTTGAAGACACTCTTAGGCATAATGCCTACTCTTATTTTTGCTCCTTCAAAGATGTTGAACTTTAATGAGTGTGATAAGGACACGTGCAATCTGGAAGGGTGGATGCCTGTACACTGGGTTTTCTGGCATAGGCAAGCATAGCGCATAAATCCATTTACGGACCTGTTATGCTTACTTGGGGATTCCTGGAGTGAGTGTCCACTTATAGGCTAAAGCATGTCTTCTTTGATCACCATTAGGTTCAATTCCTTTAAAAAGTCAACGTTCTTGTTGGGCTTTACAGCTAGACAAGGGCACTCCAAGCATTTTATGCAAGCTTTTTCAATAATACTCTCTCGATTCATATACAATATTTTGTATTTCACGATTTTCATATATTGCTTACAAGTTCATACTTTCATAACCATCTATGGATTTCACAATCACACTTCACCTTACCCTCTTAGCCACTTTTTAAATATTCAACACCCTACCCAAATCATATTATTTCTTTTCTCCACATGTTATTTATTTTAAAAACTATAACCTCATACCTTAGCACAAACTAAAGATTTCTAAAACTTGTTGTATTACCTAGTAACTTTACAAAGTACATATTTTTTTTTAAAAGGACGTCCTCGAACTTAAATTCAATTGTTTATTTATTGACGTAACAAACGATTTTCTATATAATGCTTTAAACTATTAAAAATCACTAATAAAACCTTGATCTTCAAAAATGTCATGTTTGAAATCTCCAACTAACAGGAATATTTTAATCAAAGCCTACTTAGCTTGTACTATTTAACAACTTTTGCTTTATGTACAAAACCAATTTTGAAAATAATTTTTTTTTTCATAGGAATAATATCTAGTCTCTAGATTCTCCATCGACACTCACTCATTTTCAACTTGTTCAAATTTTTACAATATTTGGCATATACCACAGTCATGTTTTCTTATACACTTGATTATAACCTTTGATCCAAACCTCAAAATTTACACTGCTACATAATCTCCTTACTATAAAATAAACTCTTTATCAACTATCTTCACATTCCCTCACAACCTTGATTCTGCTTCAAGATTTTTCATCATCCTCTCAAGAACTAAATTCATATCCTTCACCTTCTCACACATGAACTAGTTACCCATGATAATCAAACTACTAAAAGCCTGATTCTACAGGATTTTTTCAAAACATCATTGTTTGTGAAACTTGATTTCCTCTTAACTTGACTATTCACTGGACATTTAATTATTCATGATAACACTTACACTTAATGGTTGTAGTACTTACAAACTTGCTTGCATGTATATATTATCCACGCGACTCAGATAAACATTTCATTTAAAGGGCTCTTCGGACAAGTGGTAGCCCATACTTAAAAACTGTTATGCTTACAAGTCATTGCAAACCAATGCAATTAACCTCATTATTACATGGCCTCATTTCATTGATAATATCTCATTGTAACTCAACGTGTTTGTTGTGACATCTTCTTGTGAAACTTATTTGCTTTAATGCGTGTTAGATTAGGATCATAGAAGGACATAAAACCCTAATGTAAGGTAAATTGATGATTCCGGTCCGGAACGTAATCATGAATTTACAGGTGCGTTAGGGTAGTGTGAAATTCTATTAGAGTTTTTGGGTAGACGTCCAGTACGTTTTCAAGGTATCAAAGGTGTGGTGGGTTAGCTGCGGTACACCCTGTATACAAACACTAATGATGCATTGAAAGTGAGACTGGAAGTCGGACCAGGAACAAACTCTGTTTACTTGGTAGTTCAATTAGGCTTTCTATAGTCAATCAACTTGTACATCCATTTTAGGAGTCCTAAAACTTGAAGTTTAGTGTTACTAGATTCTTATTCTCCTTATTATTCGAGACGAATCTAATCCAAATCCCTAACTCACACCTATCAAACCTCTTATCCAAATCATTCGAATTTTCCAAACCACAGTTATCTTAATTTTTACCCAAGCATCCATAACCCTATGTTTCTAATAACTTCGGGACGAAGTTTCTAAAAGTAGGGGATGCTGTGACATCCGTCACTTTTATTTTTATATAATAATAATAATAATAATAATAATAATAATAATAATAATATTATTATTATTAAAAAAAATATTCAGATTATAAATAGACACTCACTTGAAACACCACTCTTAAACCCAACCCAATCAAACCCTTAAAACATGAGCCCACTACCAGCCCAAACTGAGCCCAGATCCAACACAAGAGCCGGCCCACTTGTCCAGCCCAACACCTCCTCTTACCAGCTTAACAAAAAAAAAAAAAAAAAAAAAAACCTGCTCCTGCCGGGACTCGAACCCGAGCAGAAGCCGGCTCACCCACACGCCATAACCATCCGGGCTACACCCCACATGTGTTTGTTTTCCAGGCCAATAAAATTATATACTCGCTTTAATTCCTGTCTGTCCCTTTCCTTTGATCGCTGATGCGTGATTTCAGCATCACAACTTTTTGATTTATCAATCAACTGAACAAACATGGTAAATACTCATACTTGTTCGCTAATTCTGAATGATAGTCAACACACTTAATAATCACGCATGAATTGTTTAAAAAGCTTACCAATTTTACAAAATCTAACGCGTATTATTAAAAACCCGGTCAATCCTTCCTAAACCACGAATCGGACACGAGCATTATAAATTAAACCCTCCTGGACAATTCTTAGATGCCGAATAACAAACCCTCACATCAAATACTCTGTTTCGTTCGCTTAATCTTGCATAATCGTAACATTTGACTTTATGGGTTGACTCGTGTTCTTGCTTCAATTCGGCTAGGTAAGAATCAATCCCTTCTAAGTTTTTAATCCTTGATATGTTCCGACCACTAACCCTATGAATTCAGGAGTTCTTGGTCGATGATTTAACGATTAGAAATTCTAGGGTTCTAAGATAAGAATTGGGGAAGATGACTCCTTGCAAATCATATACATATTTAAAACGATCTGAGAATAACCATCAACTGGCCTATAGATCAGTTGGTGGTACCCTTGTTGGTTAAAGTCTAGGACCAGGTCTGACCCGGGTTCAAACCTCACAAAACACCATTCTTTTTTTTTAAACCTTCTTTCTTTTATATTCATTGTTTTATCTTTCAAATTAATTTTAAAATACTAAATCTATATTATAAATTCTACAAAATTTATCCTTTGTTGTATAAACAATAAAACTTGTTATAAAAATTTTAGATTTCCAAAAATTATTTATTTAATATATATTATTAATAATACAAGTTTATTCATTTTTATTTATAAAATTCAATAAAAACATCTAAACGAATTTATAAAATTCCACAAAAATTATACAAAACTTTTATAACAATAAGAATTTCAGAAATTATTTTAATTCAGAAAAACCGTGCATTTTATATTTTTAATTAATTTTTGTTAGTTTTAATCATAAATAAATCATAATAAATTCATTTTACAATATTTTTGTACCAAAATTTTACATAAATTATTTCTATTCATTTGGAACAGAAATACAATTTTTAATTCAGAAATTCTTTAATTTTAATATTTTTAGATATTAAAGTCACATTTTGACAAATTGAAATAATTAGATTAAATATTCTATTTTCAAGAAAATAATTTTATAAAAATTATTTTCATACTCAAAACCTTATGTTGTGACTATATTCAACTTAAAATTTTACAAAGAGACATTTATTTATTTATTTATTTATTAAATAAACAATTTGTTTATTAATCAAATAAACGTTTATCCCCAATTCGAAGCCCTAGAAAATAATTATAGACTAGATAGACTTAGACTTATTTGTTACATTATACATAGGGTGACACTTGATAACGTTGGATTACACTTATTCAATTACACAAGACTCACCACCTTGCTTAGGTGAGTATTACTTATCCCCTTTTTTCGCTTTTACAATTTTTGGGGTGATTCATGCACAACTATACAAAACTTTCACATTCATTTACACATACATTTTTATTCATTTACAATTCATATACGTGTCTTGATTATCTTTGTGCTTATGCTTGAACATGAACGTAGCTTACATACAAAATCATACATACAGACATAACTTTGTGTTATGGTGCTCTTTACATACACGCATAACTTTGTGTTATGGTGCTCTTTACATACAGACATAACTTATGTTATGGTGCTCATTACATACAGACATAACTTGGTGTTATGGTGCTCTTTTAGAATCACACGTGTTGAGGTGCTCATTATCAATTACATTGTACAAACTTTACATTTGATCTTTGTCTTGTTTGGTTACTTGCGTGTTTACATAATGCCTTGGTGATGCTAGACACATGAATTGTACTACTTTTCAAAACTTATACTATATGTACAAAACTAAGTAGTACTCACCAACATCATATGTTGACAAAATTATTTTCGTGCATGTTTCAGGATAAGCTGCTTGACGCTTCACATAGGACTTTGGACTTAGAATAAATCAATCAATTATCTTTATTTTTGTTGTCTTGTATTTAATCTCACTTGTTGTAAAACAATATTCAATAATCATATATTTACATTTTAGTACCATGAGCTTTTGAACAATCGTCACTACGTGGCACCTCGATGATTCCGCCATCGGTTGGGGTGTTACAGGATGCACAACGGGGGAAATGTGGATAGATCTATTGGGCGTGACCTGCCCCACTCGTCGGCTTGGAGGGCCGGGCGGGTGCATATTGTCTCGAACTGGTAACATTGGTAACATGCTGAACATTCGGGCTGAACATTGCTAAACATCGCTAAACGTGTCTAGTAATGGTTTTCCAATCGTAGTAGTAATAAAACATACGCCTAGCTAGCGTACTTGGTAACATCGGTATACTATGGACATGTTAACATTTTGGTAACTCTTGGTAACATATTGAACAAACCTGTGAACTCACCAGCTGTAACACCCCGCCCCTCTCATCACCAATATTGTCCGCTTTGCCCATCCAGAGCTCACGGATTTGTTTTTGGTTGCCCAAGTGGAGACTTCCCAGGAGGTCACCCATCCTGAAATTTCTCCCACCTGAGCACGCTTAACTGTGGAGTTCTCCTCTCATCCACTAACATTAAGCCTCAAAACGCGTTTTTGATTTAAGAGGCAAGACATTACTTATGAACCAAGGATCTCTCCTGGCCACGGCCGATGTGGGATTTCCTGGGGTGTCACATTCACCCCCTGTTAGAGTCTCATCGTCCCTGATGAGGTGTGTTCTTGGGGTGTCACATTCACCCCCTGTTAGTGTCTCATCGTCCCTGATGAGGTGTGCACCCACCATACCGAACGGCACAGGAGTGGCTCTGATACCATCTGTAACACCCCGCCCCTCTCATCACCAATATTGTCCGCTTTGCCCATCCAGAGCTCACGGATTTGTTTTTGGTTGCCCAAGTAGAGACTTCCCAGAAGGTCACCCATCCTGAAATTTCTCCCACCTGAGCACGCTTAACTGTGGAGTTCTCCTCTCATCCACTAACATTAAGCCCCAAAACGCGTTTTTGATTTAAGAGGCAAGACATTACTTATGAACCAAGGATCTCTCCTGGCCACGGCCGATGTGGGATTTCCTGGGGTGTCACATTCACCCCCTGTTAGAGTCTCATCGTCCCTGATGAGGTGTGTTCCTGGGGTGTCACACCAGCATTATATATATTGACGTCTTTTTGGCATGTTTTTCTCAGGTCGCTAAGGTAGCATCGGTTGGACTAGGCGCACGGGTCTGCATTGGCATCTAGGCTTAGTGACATATTTTAAATAAGTATCTTGAACATTTTGGAACACAGTTTTGTAATTGATTAAATCTTTAAATGCTTCCGCTATATTTTAATGGTTTGATAACCAAGTTTTGAGTTTACGTATTTCATATAGTGTTGTTTATTGTGACCGTTGACTTGGATCCTGGTTTGTTATGCGCCTCGCGGTAAAACTCCACAAGTGAAAATTTGAGGGTGTGACAGTTATGATTGAGAGAAGAAGAACCAGAGATTTTGACCAAGAAGAAGAATACGTTATGAATAATTGGCCCATTAACTGCCTTTTAGGCAGTTTTCCAAAGGTTTTGAAATTGCCAAATTTAATCCCTCTATTTCCGAAAATTAATTTTTTGAGACATTTTTACCATAGCAATTTTAATGAAAATAAAATTTTTCCAGCTCGACCCCAGCCAGGGGCTCTGTCCCTTGGATTCTGCTCCCAGGGGCGCTGCCTCCGAACCCCCATCCCTTAGGGGCTTCGCTCCTAAGTTTATAATAAATTCAATTAGACGTGCACTCTGCACCACATACCTATATGATGTATTATTATGAAGATATTGGTCAAACAGTCAATCCAATTACACTAAAATATCCAACTTTCGTGTTCGGTTAAAGTTAAGTGAACAAACACGAACACGCTTGTGTCCGTGTTCGTCCAGTTCGTTTACAGGCCTAGTATCATAATATAAACACGTTATGAAAATATATTACGGTCTTTAAAAATTCATTAGATCCGAAACATTCTTTTGATACATTTAATTATTTATGGCGAGTTGCTTTTATCTCTTGTGTTGTTGGTATGCTAATTGGTGTTTCTTGCATGCATGTGATTGAATCCAATGACCCACCTCTATTACTTACAAAAAAACTAAAGGGTATTCAAGTATCTACGGTCAATGAGGGGATAGGATGCACATGTTGTTTTTTAATAATTATAAATACAAAAATCAAGAAAATAAGGGTTTTTTTTTTTTTTTTTTAACAGCAAATTTTTACACCAATCAGTCTTTGACGGGGCTCGAACCCTTGACCTCAAGGGAAGTAACACCTTAACTCCAATGGCTTTGCCAATTGAACCCAACCCCCACGTTTTAAAGGTGAGTATAAAAATACTTTTTTTTTTTTAAGGCAAGTATAAGAATACTTACGATGATACGTGGACTCTTTTTCTCACCATCAGTCCATCATTACCTTTAATAAAACGCAACCTAAGTTTATATGTTTGGGTAATTCATAAATGTTCTTTTATGTGTTTTGTTTTAGTGAGAGTAATTCAAAACATGGTATAATTTGCCCTATCCTTTGGATAAAAAAAAATCAATAAAAGCTATATATTCATAAGAGAAAGTATACAATACAAAGTTCCTTAACGTGAGAAGTGTAAGAAGCACCATATTTTGCCACATGTCAATTTAACCAAACTACAGTTAACGCAATTAAACTCAATTACGGTCAAATTCAAGGGTATAACTGATTTACGTAAATCACGTTCTATATACGGTTCGATTTCATAATTTAAGCAATTTTAACTCGATTAAAACATTCTGAATGATTACACAATAAAAAAAGAAAAACAAGTCGATTGCATTAAACAAAAACATAAGATCAGTGTTTTAATCTAAAAATGAGAAAAACAGAGCATTATAACGGGACGATTAATCAGACGAAAAACATAGGATTATGAATAAGCGCTCGTATTAGTTCTCAAATACTTTCAATTGTATTTCAAGAAGAAGGATTAAACATAAAAATTTGGTTAAAAGAAGTTGCAGAAGAAAAAGATGAAGTTGGTGATAACAGAGTGCTTTGGACGCACCATGTAAATGTTTAGACACCCACTTGATGTAGAATTTAAACGCACGTTGTAAAATGTTTAGACGCACGTTGTAAATACCCATGTATATAAACACACTCAATTCTTCATAACGTGCGTCCAAAACCTTAATACGTGCGTTTTGAAACAATAAACGTGCGTTTGTTTTATTCAAAAATATAAAAAAACTAAACTTAAGGGATCTTTTTTGGAACTTTTTATTTTAAATCCCCCCCCCCCCCCCTTCCCCTTCTTCTGGTAACAGAAACCCCCCCCCCCCCCCCCCCGCGCTTCTCTCTCTAAAACACCACCTCCACCTGCCACCAACCCACCACCATCTGCCACCACCCACCCCACCACCATCTGCCACTAACCCACCGGAATCTCACCAGAGAAAGCATCTCCGTCACCATTACAAAGTCAACGCCACCTCATTAAACAATTCCCACCAAAACCCTTTAAAAAATGTCTTCCCTTTCCCTATCCATACCACCAAACCCTAATTCCCTAATCAACCACCGTCTGTAAACCACACCCACCATCAACCACTAGAGAAAAGCTAGAGAAAAAAAGAGACCGGTACAGAGCCTCACAAGCTAGAAAGAGAAGGAGAGCAGGGGAAGAGAAAGGGAAATCGAAGAGAGAGAGAAACAGAGGAGAAAGAAAGATACAGGTACAGAGCTTCACAAACTCAATCGAATCGGTTGTTCTTCGAGTTACAGAGCTTTGATAATTGTGTTGATGATGGTTGTTCTTGGTCTTTGAGCCGTTTTACGAAGATGGGCGCTCTTTGAGTTACAGAGTTTCGCTTGTGTTGATGATGGTTGTTCTTGGTCTTTGAGTAGGTTTATGAAGATGGGTTTATTGACCAGGTGGTGGGAATGGGTTTACTGAGCAGGTGGTGGGTGGTTGTGGTGAAAGGTGTGGTGGTTGTAGTGGAAGATGATGATGAAGATCACAGGATAAGATGTGTGTGTATATAATAATAATAATAATAATAATAATAATAATAATAATAATAATAATAATAATAATAATAATAATAATAATAATAAATAGTTTCAAAAAGGTCCCTTAAATTAGGTTCTTACATTTTTGCCACGTAGACTGTCCTTTAAGTTTAGGTTTTTACATTTTTGTCACGAAGACTAACCAGATTAGACCTCCGTTAGTTTTGGGGTGATGGAAGAAAATAAATTGCAAGTTAGGAGTCCTAATGGGCAAAGTGAAAATTAGGAGTATTATCCGTCAATATGCAATAGTTAGGAGTGTTTAAATCAATTTTCTCTATAAATAATAATAAAAGGAAATAAGTTTACTTGTGAATACGACAGAAAAAAGCCCATACAGAAATGAGTTGTGGCTACGAGGCAATATGGGTAAAGGAGAGGGTCTAGTGCAATTAATTAGAGAAATATAGAAGAGAGAGGAGGTTGGTGTGTTTCATAATTATTTGACTTTAGGCAACCACATGACTCGTTTAATTATAACCAAAACCACGTTATTTACCCTCACCATCATGCTTTCTGTCCACCTTCATGAATCACTTATGAAACTATCATGAGTATCTTATATTTTTATATCTTAAAGGTGGTTTGATTCATAAATGGCTGACAAAAAAAATTGTAATGTTTTTAGAATTGAAATGAAATGGTATTTTGTTTGGTCGTTGGTAAATTTACGAGAAAGGAATTAACATGTAAAAAGCACCAACCCTAAGGTTTGTGGTTCATGGTTCATCGTTTTTGTCTATCGATTTGTGGTTTTATGGTCTTCATCGATTGATCGTTTTTTTGGTTTCGATTGGAGATGGAAATGAGGTTGTATATGGTCTTCTTTGTTGCTTTTTGGTTTCGATTGAATTTGGAAATGAGGTTTAACTTCAATCGTATGGTTTTCTTTGTTGAAATATAGGGATTAAATTTGATCGGACACGGCATCAAGGTTGTGGGAAGGGGTGAGGGTACCTTGGTGATATCTTCACGGCATTTAAAACCGTCCATGAGGTTTGGGTCAATATTTCTGTCCAGTCCAGTCTAATTTTTTAAAAATTGCTTGAACACTCCCCGATCTTTCAGAAAATAGGGCAAAACAGTCGAACCACTTAACCCAGTTAAATTTTCTCAGTTAAGTCAAGGGCATTTTCGTCAAATCAGGGGCAAAGTTACCTTTTTCCCCAATTGTCTTCTTCCTTAATCAGACCCACCACCCACCACCATTTTCAACCTTTCACCACCACCACCACCACCCACCATCCTTTCCACCTTTCACCACCACCACCACCATCACCTCCACCTTTCACCACCACCACCATAAATAACTCATCTCCTCCATGTTCTATTTCTTTCTTTCTTTTTTTTTCCTGCATGAAAATCAGTTATAAACAAAGTGGCAGAATGAGTTTCGACTTTTCATCAATATACCACCCCTTCTGCACTTCCACAGCCTCATCCACCAACCGTCATTCACCACTAACCAGTAAATTCACCACCACCGGTACTCATCTGCAACCACCACACTTCATAAAACATACTTCAATACCATACTTCAATACCATTTCATACATGGCTAGACTACTATCATGGGTAGCAGACATAGTCCGATCAGGCGGTGGCGCCACCAGCGAGGAAGACGATCCTGATTCAATCCCTTTAATATTAAACCCTGAATAGGACAAGTACGTTCGAGACTTGAATATTAAAGCAACAGCGTTGAGTCGGACCATACAAGACCTCCGGCAACGCATCCCACCACCCGATATCTCGCTACGCCTCCCCGACCTCCACGCCCACTCGCTCGCCTCCAATGCTGCCCTTGCTCTTCAATTGAATGCTCACTTCTCCACCAAGGAATAGGTAGTTGGTTAAATTTATTGAATTTGATGGTGTGATTGAGGAATTGTTATCGGTCGTGTCGAATTCGAGTGGAATTAATTTGATTTATTGACTGGATATGTAGCATAGGGGTTATAGTTGCTACATTAGTTCAAGAAATAGGATTTGTGATTTGTGAATTAATGATTTGATATAATATGAATGCTCACTATTATACAGAATAACATGTATTTCGTGAATTTGTTAAATTCGTTTGCTCGATTTAGAATTTGTTATCGATAGTGTTGGAGTGACTTTAGTTTTGATTTTTAACTAGATTGGCAGGGCTGGAATTACAGTTACTTCATTAGTTTCAGAATTACGATATGTGATTTAGAGAATACTGTTTTGAACCTGCTTGGATTTGACTAAACTTGTTAGTAGCAGATTTAGAATTTGAAATGGTATTGAAGTGTGGTGGTTGCAGGGGGGTGGTTGCAGATGAGATGAAAGGTGGAGGAGATGGTGGTGGTGGTGAAAGGTGGAGGGGATGGTGGGTAGTGGTGGTGAAAGGTTGAAGATGGTGGTGGGTGGTGGGTCTGATTAGGGAAGAAGACAATTAGGGAAGAAGGTAACTTTGCCCCTGATTTGACAAAAATGCCCCTGACTTAACTAAGAAATTTAACTGGGTTAAGTGCTTGGACTGTTTTGCCCTATTTTCTGAAAGATTAGGGAGTGTTCAAGCAATTTTTAAAAGATTGAACTGGACATGCATATTGACCCAAACCTCAGGGACAGCTTTGGTAATTTACTCTTGAAAAAAAGGTTATATCCGTATAAAACATGATTTTAAATATATTTAAATCGAAGTCTATTGCATTTTGTGAATCAATTAGGACATAAGACTTAGGGCTATAAGATTTTGGGTTCAAATCTCACAAGGGGGGTTTCTCAAAAATATGAGGTTCCTTCTGAATTAGTGACTTGGTGGTGGAATATGATCGCGTGGTAATACTGGAGGCACGATGATACCTCAGTGATCCGTGAGTGATTTCAATTGGCCGCTAAAAAAAATTAGGACATAATTAAATGAATTCAAATTTAGGAATCGAATTCCATGGCCTAATGGGAAATAATTTTCCGAAAATTAAGGTGAAAAGAGCCTACTTGGTTAAAGCAAATTAAAGTTAGAAACGGTGATGTCATATCAACTTAATTTTATCAGGACTAAAAATCTTCCCTAGTTTTGGAATTATGATTATTAGCATGAGGTATTTAGTGATTTTACTTACTTTTTTTTTAAAGCATAAATTAGTTATCACCCATGAGATTTAAAAAGGCAAAGCATTATCTACGCCTTCATACAATTAGGCCAAAGACGCTTAGTTGTGATCTCTACTTACTTAAAAGCACGATCATAATAAGATAAATTTATATATATTCACGCAATCCACTATGCATCGAGTGTATTCTTTCTTTTCTAACACGTGTTTATTTTCAAATATTATTGTTCGTATAAGAGTTTTATAAATTCAAAGTAAAAATCGAACATAATTTATTTTATTTTATTGTATTCTATCTCGCCTACAAATTTCCTACACATTTAAATATAACAGAACAAAAAGATGTCCCGCACTCACAGTGGACACATGACTGGAATTAGTGAAAGATAACATGGATAATATCATCCGTAAAGTTATATATATTAACATAGCATATCATATGGGATACAATTATACAAATCATATGGGAAATCTTTATTCTCATCCTATCATTCGAAAATCCTATCAATAGATTTGTTGTAAGTGAAATTTTATTGTATACATTTGTTTTGCTCAGCATCAAGATATTTGTTTTAATGGAAAGAATAATAGATTATTATTGTCTAATTAACCAAATTAAATGCACAAAAGAAATCTTGACAATCCACTAAGTTTTCTATGATTTCAATTATTTTTATATTGTTCACCACTATAGTAACCACCACTTTTTGACAAAAAAACCGATTCTGAGATGATCTTGTCCATTCAAATTCGACGGTTATTTCTTAAATTAAATCCTAGCCACAATAAAAGGGTGGTTATAGCCAAAATTTGGCAGTTTTTTTTTTTTGATAAGCAGTTTAGGAGTTATTGAGTCTTCCTTAAATAGTGGAGCATGACTCCTTAAAAACAGGGACATGGGTAGAAACAATTGTTTAGTCCTATATGATATACTCAGTTGTTTCCAATGAATGCATCATCCATCCTGATGGTTCTTCTCCGTCTACCACTCTTGGCAGGGTAAAATCCGGAGGGCTCATGATGGAAATTGTTATTTCTACCGTTGAAGCAACCGTGATTTTACAGCCATGGCATTCTACCATTGATGTTTCAACCTACTCATCAATCAGTGATGTTTCACCCTACCCACAAATCAATTGAATTGCCTACTCACTTCTGCAACCACCTTTTTCATTTAGGGTTTCAAAATGGGGTTGATGATGTTCTACACAATGGTGGTGATCAATTTGTTGGATAAACATGGAAATATATTTGGGGATGATTCGAGTGACATGAAATGCATCTGTAAATTCAGATTCCAACACACTAACGCCATCAAGAAAGTTAACATCATCACGAGAAAGTGATTCTACCATACACTCGAGAAGAAACAGTAAATATATTCCTTTTTTTCTTTTCTTTTCTTTTCCATTTTCATGTATGGTTTTTTATTTAGCAAAGATTTATGATTTTTTTTCCTAAGGTGTAATTGTGAGAAGTAATCATTTTGACTCAACAGTTTGTATCATATTAATTGCATTTCAGCAAACAGTTTCTAGCATGATTGATCAATTTGATTCAAAAGTCTATTTAGGGCTTCTTTAATTCCTCTTAGGTGATGCATCTATATGCGAATTAGAGATATGGTTTGATTGCCATGTAGAAAAGAGGAATTCTCAGGATTTTAAATATATTGGATTATAATTACAGGCCAAAGGTACCGGTGATTATGATACGGTTTTGCTGATGGGATATATATGTTCAGGTTGTGGAACAACACTCTACAAATCAACCACCAAATTCAACTCCGGGTACATTTGGCCTGCTTTTATTAGGGTCTTATTTGAACAATCACGCACACAGTGAGACTCATTAACCGGGTAAACATTGAGGATTTAATCGAGGTATTATTTTTATATTGTTCACCACTATAGTAACCACCACTTTTTGACAAAAAAACCGATTCTGAGATGATCTTGTCCATTCAAATTCGACGGTTATTTCTTAAATTAAATCCTAGCCACAATAAAAGGGTGGTTATAGCCAAAATTTGGCAGTTTTTTTTTTTTTGATAAGCAGTTTAGGAGTTATTGAGTCTTCCTTAAATAGTGGAGCATGACTCCTTAAAAACAGGGACATGGGTAGAAACAATTGTTTAGTCCTATATGATATACTCAGTTGTTTCCAATGAATGCATCATCCATCCTGATGGTTCTTCTCCGTCTACCACTCTTGGCAGGGTAAAATCCGGAGGGCTCATGATGGAAATTGTTATTTCTACCGTTGAAGCAACCGTGATTTTACAGCCATGGCATTCTACCATTGATGTTTCAACCTACTCATCAATCAGTGATGTTTCACCCTACCCACAAATCAATTGAATTGCCTACTCACTTCTGCAACCACCTTTTTCATTTAGGGTTTCAAAATGGGGTTGATGATGTTCTACACAATGGTGGTGATCAATTTGTTGGATAAACATGGAAATATATTTGGGGATGATTCGAGTGACATGAAATGCATCTGTAAATTCAGATTCCAACACACTAACGCCATCAAGAAAGTTAACATCATCACGAGAAAGTGATTCTACCATACACTCGAGAAGAAACAGTAAATATATTCCTTTTTTTCTTTTCTTTTCTTTTCCATTTTCATGTATGGTTTTTTATTTAGCAAAGATTTATGATTTTTTTTCCTAAGGTGTAATTGTGAGAAGTAATCATTTTGACTCAACAGTTTGTATCATATTAATTGCATTTCAGCAAACAGTTTCTAGCATGATTGATCAATTTGATTCAAAAGTCTATTTAGGGCTTCTTTAATTCCTCTTAGGTGATGCATCTATATGCGAATTAGAGATATGGTTTGATTGCCATGTAGAAAAGAGGAATTCTCAGGATTTTAAATATATTGGATTATAATTACAGGCCAAAGGTACCGGTGATTATGATACGGTTTTGCTGATGGGATATATATGTTCAGGTTGTGGAACAACACTCTACAAATCAACCACCAAATTCAACTCCGGGTACATTTGGCCTGCTTTTATTAGGGTCTTATTTGAACAATCACGCACACAGTGAGACTCATTAACCGGGTAAACATTGAGGATTTAATCGAGGTATTTAAGGTATTTAATCATGAAGTGATTAACTATTATTTCTTTTATTCACTATTATATAATTTATAATGACTTTTTCTTGATTTGAAGTGCAGGATTCAAGGATTAATAATGGGAACAGTCAACATTTGGGATGTGTATAGTTTCAGGTGCTCTTTCACCATGCACCTCCTTCGGGTATTTTACCTAATGTCTCAATGAATTTAAACATTGAATGTTTATTTAAGAAGAAAATGTAAATTCAAAATTGTTATACAATATGTATGCAAGTTGAACATAATTTCTCAAGGATTTAAGAAACAATTTTCTAATTTATTTATGATTTAATGCTAAAAAAGGTATAGATGTTTGTGGTATTGATCAACCTTTTCATGTTAGATGTATGTTGAAAAGAAGAATAGGCGATGCGGTAAAAGAAAAAACTTCCGCTTATTGATTAAAATTTAAAAGTGACTATTACCTTTCTGTTGTGTAGTAAAATGTTTTACATCAAGTTTTTTTTGGTAGCACATCTAGGTATTCTATATGTCAAAACATGTATAAACCTTATTTCTAACTATTTTCAGTGTGGGGGGGGGGGGGGTTGTAAAAACCTAATCAATATATATAAAAAAGTTATACAATCAATTTGTGATTCTCGTGTACGAAAAGCGCACCACGTTTACACTTTGCGCCTTGGTTTTATAACTTATCGCCTCGGTGCGCTTCTCGGTTTTAAAACCAAGCACACTTCAATGACATAACACGTACACCGGTAATAGATGGACAAAGAAAAGAGTAGTATTTTCGATACTATTATGATAGAACCATCTTAATAATGTAGTATTAAATATTTTTACAGTTGAAAAGATAAATCTTTTTTCCATCAGTTTATTGGACCTTGCAAGGAGTCATAGTAATTGAGCTTCTTATTGGTGGAACTCTAAGAAAATAAATGGTGAATAAGCGACCAAACGAATTGGATACACGCATGTTGCGATAGGGTTTGCGTGGAACTGTTCACTGAGACCTAAAGCCAGGTAAATTTCCTTTTTTTAGTTGTATAAGTAGATCTTGTAATAGGTCATTGTAAACTTGTGATCATTTATGTTAAACTCTATACAATTCATTGCTTAATGTGTTACTCTAGCTATATATTTTTTTTCAAAAAAATTGTTGCTCACAGTTGATCACATATCAGTAAAACTTGCTAATTTTGGCCTGGCAAGAAAAGAATCATATAACCAAGATGATGACTGCAGAAACTAGAACCTATCGCTGGATGGCTCCCGAGGTAATTAGTAAATTGGGTTGACCGATAATTCGATAAACACTGAATCATCTTTCTTTTTTATATAAATGGATTATGTACTATGATTATGGAAACTATATTGTAAAATTGTAACCATCTGAATACGACATGTAAGAATTTACATATATTTTGGTTGACTTTTAACATGTTCAACTTATTTGATACTTGATTAAGTTTAGCATATTCTATTATTTTCTTCATATGTCCTGTTAGAGATTAACTATAACCCAAATCAAACACATTTTTAGGAAAATCTTATCTAATTAATTTTGTGTTAGAAACTAAAAATGTAATGGTGTTGATGTAGCTTTACTCAACAGCAGCGATTAGGCATGGAGAAAGAAACACTATCACAAAGTAGATGCCTACAATTTTGCACTTGTATTATGGGAGCTCATACACAACAAGCGACCTTCGAGGGCATGCCAAATCTACGGGCTGCCTAT
Source organism: Ambrosia trifida (assembly GCA_028751855.1). Classification (NCBI taxonomy): domain Eukaryota; kingdom Viridiplantae; phylum Streptophyta; class Magnoliopsida; order Asterales; family Asteraceae; genus Ambrosia; species Ambrosia trifida. Next base: position 35,442,709 of record CM054123.1, on the reverse strand, counting down.
GCAAGTGCTTCAAAGTTATTTATCCTTTTGAAAAATGGGTGGGCCGGACATTTCCACTAACGGGTCAAAATTGGCCGATTCAGATTGTGCCGACTAAACATTTGAATATACTTGAAGCGACTTAAAATCATTTTGACATGTTTTTTATTAAGTTAATTTTTTTTAATTTTACCGTCTGACTCATTTGATAATATAATATGCTCCATGCAACCGGGCAGTTAAACTGCCAAAATGGAACTGTGAACCGAGCCTTTTGACTTGCTTATGTTGGGTGGTTCACTTGGTTTTGATGGTTTATGAATGTGGAACACTCCTTGTGCTGACCTTTATTAACTACCCTTCCATTAGTTTTATCATGAATCTGATATAGGCCTGTTGTACAATATTGAAACAGTCAAGAGAGTCTTTAGAGCTCTACCTACCCAAAACCTAGCTGATATGCTTCTTTTGGATTGACTGGTTGACGGAGCTCGTGCTAATCATGTTGTTCATAAGTAATATCTTTATTCTCATTTGATATACTTTATACAATTTTTTTCTAAAACTATATTGGAATAGCTTATCAAGTTGTTGGTTATGGTGATTTCTGTTTTGATATCCCGATTGTTGACCCGTTGTTTGATTAAACATTAAACAACTTTGGTCAAAACCGGTTTAAGGAGAAACCCGTATGGGTGAAAAATATTCGAACCCTATTCAAATCAGTTTGGTCATAAACCAGTACCCAAAACCAGATTTTCTTTGTTTATGGTTTTTGTTGTATTTGTTTCATTCTATGTTTGAAAACTATTTCGATATTGTTTATTATATCAATAAAAATGTATAGGTTATACACAACTAAACATATATGTTATATTGCGAAGCCATTTTATGAATTGCTTGCTAAAGCAGTTCGACTCTTTTATTAATGTTTCTTTGTTACAGGGCAAGAGATGTTTTCTTGAATGCAATTCAATCACCTTTGCTAGATATTAGTATGGAGAGGCCTACCGCCTACATGAATTGTTGACCTCAGATGTCTTAGAAAATGAATATTATGGCATTTGTTTCTACACGGAATCAAGTAACCATACCTAAATATAGGGATTCGGGTGAGAGGCAAGCCGAAATTACTAGAATTTGTCTTAATATTGAGTTAAGATATGTTGAATGGTTGTTCTCTTATTGGGAGAGGAGAACGACCCCTACATTCTAATGAATTATCTTCACAGGGAAGTTAAATTCCTTAGATGGAGGCCAGGTGCAAGGAAGACGCTTTCCATAACATGCGAGTTAGTATATTTGATATTCACACCTTGCACTTAATATTATTTTTTAAGGTATGAACAAGGGTTGAATATGTATTTCGATTGCTTCTTATCCTGGCAATATTGTATGTATCTTGAGTGTTGGTATAACATGATGTGGATCATTGTGAATAAGGAAAGTAATGAAGAGCAGATTATAATATGGAAATTCAAAATCAGAGGTTCAAGGTTAGTGAGTTCAGAATTATAAGCGGATATGTAAAGAGCATTGGTACAAGGAATTGTGAAGGTGCAAAGTCAGATTTTGGCAAAAACAAAAAAAAAAACAAATAAATTAGTATTTTGGTTCATACTTCATACCAAGATTTCATATAATTTTTTTCAAACAAAACAAATAAATTAGTATTTTTTTTCAATGGTTGATTTCATAAATAATATATATTAACAAAACTTTTAAAATTGATATACTTTAAGATTATATAGGGATTAGTTATCGACATTTGCTTACTCAAAATGATAACATCAACCCAAATATACTTTCACGCTTTCTAATCCCCGTTTGAAAACCCGTCCCAACGGACGGGTATCTCACTAGTTCCTACTTATTCTTCATGTTGTATGATAGAGTTAAATCAAACACAAAATATAACAACAAACTATGTGTAAGCTTTATACCAAAGAATATGTGCACATATGTAACACTTGAATTGACTATGCTATTTGTTAGTCTTTAAATTGTAAAAGTCCGGCAGGTGGTGGTTGTTGATGGTTTTGAGATTTTGGTCTTCGGGTTATAAGGATAGTGCTTGACTTGGTGGCTGAGGTTAACCCACGATGGCTTCTATGTTATGGTGGTTGTTTTTAGCGGTTGGCGCATGGTGTGTGTGTCTCCCTTGTTATCACGGCTTTAGGGCCACTTGCAGCTCTCTTGACATGGTTACGGACATTGCACCCTAATTTGTGCACTTGCAACAACTCCTGAATATGTTTGATTGTTAATAAAACCACACAACACAAAAAAATGTTCTTGTATCAGATACGAGAAAACTAACCTAGGTTTACGAGTCGTGTCCGATTTGTAAGAAAGCTTGTTTGGATAAATTTGGGGATCACGCCCTACATTGTAAGGAAATGCCAGGCTTTAAATATCGATATGACTTAGTCAAGGATGCCTTGTGAGATGTTTTGCGAAAGGCTGGGATCTCAGCTAAGAAAGAAGCCCCAATTAATTTCCTGACGGATGGTCCACCTTACAGCCAGCAGATGTCCTTGTGTTTGGGTGAGCGCAAGGTAAGCATGCGTGTGTTGACCTCACTGGGTGTCCCCTCTGGTGGGGCTTCAGGATTTGGGGTTTGTAGGAGGGCAAGCAGTATTGAAAGCTGAATCTAAGAAAGTCGCTAAACATGAAAATGCCTGCATGGAAAATCAGCATGTATTCGTACCCTTTGCTTTTGATACCTTTGGGGGCCTTGCCCCCGAAGCCATCCGGTTTCTGGATAGGGTGCAAAAGGTGATGCATAGTAATTCCTCGATAGCCAGAGACCAAAGTTTCATTTTTAATAGAGTAGGTTTTGATATCTAAAAGGGGGTGGCGGCGTAGCTAGTTGCCCGCTTACCAGCCGTCCACTTGTAATGTGTTGATTTTAATTTAATGAAAACAACGACATTTTAATAATAAAAAAACCTAGGATGAGAGTTTCCTTTAAAAACTTTTTGTGCTTACTTGCGCCATCTATAGCCATCATCAAGAAGATCAATTCAATAGGTTGTTTGAAGTAAGATCCGAGGTTCAGTTTCCGTGACTTTCTCAGTTTTAACAAAATCTCTATAGGTAAAATTTGATGAGAATAACTCAAACTGACTTGGTCTCATGCACGTGCATAATAATTGGCTGTTCATTTGACTTTTCACATACATGCATTTATATGATGACTTTTCATATGTTTAACATCTATATTTGAATTACTCTTGTATTTATGTAAGGGCTTATGACTTTTGATATGTTTAACTCCTATATTTTTATTATTACTTTTGTATTTATGTAAGGGCATGTATAAAGGGTCAATTGTATTTCATAAGATACAACAATAAGAAAATAATTCTCTCACTCTCTCATTCTTCTCTTTATATTGTTAATAGGCTTGCATGAGTCATGGAGTTATACATTACATTAAAGCAATTGATAAATTGAAGTTCAATGTGAGTTTGTTAAGCTCCTTCATTATGTTAATATATTCTGTAGTATTTGAAGACTCTTTGAGTCATTTAATGAGCTGCAAAAATATATCACATGATAATTGTACAAGAAAAATGAGAAATGACTTATCAGTAAATGATGGGTATGGAAGCTGCGGTGGTTTGCAAGTAATTGTTTTTAAAATTAGATACCTTTTGAAAAGAAAAAAAAACATATTAAGGTTAATTTATGTTGATTACATGGCTTCGGGTTGGGTCACACTTTTAATTTAATTATGTATCATGACATTCTCACAGTAGATGTAGACATGTTAAACAATCCGACATAATATAGAGGATATCATATTATTGGTAAGTGGTACTTAATATAAGCACTTAACTTTTTCTTCTACATATAGATTACAAGAAGATGAAGATGATAAGGTGTATAGGACTAGCCACTAAGCCATAGGGCCAACTGGAGCATCTTTCGATTATGCTATACCACCTGCACTTATTACTTTCTTTTGTGTTATTGTGAATTCTTTTTTCTTTTTTGAAAATTGGACATATTTTTGTAAAGTTACGCATTAAAACAATATATCAATTGTATTTCATGAGTGAACATATGTAATTTTGAAATAATTAAAACATGATGTGTAGTGATGTGCGAAACGTGTAGTAAATAAATCGGTCAAGTTTTAAAAATGGAAAAACCTACAAAACCACACACTAACGGAAAGTGTATCGGTCGCAGTGTAGCAGAGCAAGTAAGTCCGGAATATCGAACCGTGGACACAATATAGCGACTCTCGGTACTAGACCTCTATCGATTCCTAGCCAAGCAAAATAATAAAATAAATAAATACATAATAAAAATGACACGAAGCGAATAAAAACTAACCAAATAATATACAAAATACATAGAAAAAAAGATGTGTTTTGCAACACATCATGTAGTTTGATAATGATTTACATATGCATAATGTCGTCAACCATCTATTACATTGTTTTTTTATGTAAATTCTTTGGTTTATACTCAATTGATTTTTGTGAATTGATGTATTATTTATATTAACAAATAAAAATTATAACTAAAAATACAATAAAGTCGTTGTGCAACTTACGGCAAAAAAACATAAATACCCGCGGCAACGTGCGGGCATACCTACTAGTTCTTTTTATAGTACACACATTTTATCACTTCATATTACATTTTTTTATCCCGGGACGCTCACAGGGGATAATTTCTCTTTTAGATACACCAAAAAAGCCAATGACCCCCAACCTAAATGGTTGAGGTAAGGTAGGAAGGTTTTTCGCTCAAGGGTCTCCTGTATTGGAGGTCCTCATTGATTCATTGATTCCTTGGAGGGTCAAATAATAATGAACACTTGAAATTCCGGCTAAAGTAATGAACTCGGGGCTTTTGGTGTTTAGAGGGTGAACAATGTTTCAAAAAAAATTACAACTAAAACTAGGGGTGCTAAACGAGTCATGTTCGCAGGTTAGCAGGTTCTATCAGACCTAAACCTTTAAATTTTACGTGAACCCAAACCCAAAAATTGCGTAAAACATCGGGACCTGAACAGAACCTAAAATTCATGGGTTGACCCAAACACGACTCGTTTGACCCGAATTTTTTATATGTGTTCTAATAGGATATAATTTTAAAATTAAAATTTTACAACAAATATACAAATGTACATTTATGTATATTTTTATTGTTAAATCTTATTTCAAAGTACTTTTAAGGTATAAAAAACTAAAATATAATACAAATGGATTAAACGAGTTAACCGGCCAAATTTACCTGAATGTGACTTATTTAGTTTAACGGGTTAGCTGATTCAACCTGAAACTGATTAAACCAAACCATCAAATTTCACGTTAGGTTTGGGTTGTGTTAGAAATTCCCACCTTAAACTAAACTAAAGTAGGGTGAAGTATAAAAAGAATTAGGGCAACATAAATCGTTTACGTTCCAACTTCCAACCAAAGAAGAGACTGCATCAGCTTTCTTATTTCACTGAATCGCTGTCCATTCGCAATAGGTAATCGACCTTTAACTGTTTCTCCTTACTCTGCTTATTATTATTATCTATATATTCTATATATATTAATATTCCAAATCTTAAAATCTTAAAATCTTACATGACACTAAAGAGGACATCCCTCTTAGGTGTGCTAGGTGGCACTAGGTATTATTTAAAAAAAAAAAAATCATGACATACATATTCTTTCAAAACAAAACACTACCTAATCATCTTCTCTACTCCTCATAACTAACTCACCCTTATCTCTCGAATCTCTTAAGTCTCTCTCTTTTTCACAATCTGCCATTGAATCCCCTCCACCTCTGTAAACCCACACTCAGATCTATTCCTGAGGCCATCCTATCTACTGGAGCTAATCGCCGATGAGAGATCACAAGAGATTATAAAAGATGATGTCCGACAATTACACAACCATTGACAACTGGATATGTTCCTGTATCTATCTATCTATTTCTTCCTTCCTTTCTTCTTTTATTATTATTCTTATCATGTTTAAGATGAATACACATACACAATTAATTGTTAGTGTTTGGATGTTTCTTGATTAAGTTCAGGAGGATTAAGCCGGTTGCTGCGTTTGAGTATAGTTCGAGCTCGGACGTGGAGGATTATCCATTGGTGTTGGTGCGGATTCCGATGTGCAACGAGAGGGAGGTAAGACGATGTAGGTTTCTAATTTCGTATTTTAAGTTTTAAATTTTGATTAGTAGATTGTTATTTGCTTTAGGATAGGCTATTAGACAGCCAGATACTTAAAAATTGTAAATGCTTAAAAATTAATTGTTTAATTATGTATGTGTATTCATCTTTGACGGTGATCTGTTAGTTTGTCTCTAATTATGGTGTATATGTTGTTGTAGAATTTTGAGATTAAGCAAAAGTTTGGAGCCAAGTTTAGTCATAAAATTCATCCATGTGATTCGCCCCGACAAAGCTCTGAACCGGCGTCACCGAATTATTCTGTTGAGAGATTTGATGGATCAAGTCTTAAGGTAGTATCTACATACCACTCCGCGGCCAGGTATTGTTTTTTGTCTATTTGATCAAATATGTTTTTGTATATTCGAGTTCTTGATCTTGTGTGTTCGTTGATATGGATATGTATCTATTTTGAAGTTAGTTTATAGTTTAATCCTAGTTTTTATATTAGGCCATTTTGATGGTATTTTGGAACTTTTGCCATTAATAAAATATCAAAATACATCACAATTGCCAAAAAAAATATTTGTGGTTTGTAACGCCTTAATCTGAGTTTGAGACTTTGAGTGTAATGGGTTGTTTTAAGAAAACTAGGTTAGGTAATGAATATTGATATTAGAAGTATGCATTTTTTAGCCTTTATGATAGGTGTTAAAATTAGAGCTATACATTGTTTTAGGCTAGGAATTGAATATTGATATTAGAGTTGTGCATTTTTTAGGCTTTATGATAGTGATTGATGTCGTTTGGTTAATCAAAAATATAAAAAAATAGAGTATATGGAAGTTGAGTCGTCTTCACAGGGAATTGGTGGAAAGTATAGTTTTGTAAATTAACTAATAAATTTAAAACCTAATTGTTTTGTTGTTTGCTTTGAAATTTAAGAAAATGAATTTAAGAAGTTTTAACAATAAGGGTCTGTTTGGTATGGGGTAATGGAATGAATGAGGTAATGGAATGGATAAGGTAATGGAATGGATCATTACCATTTCATGTCTTGTTTGGTTGTCATGTGAGAATGAAACAAAACATTACTTTGTGTTGTTAGATAGACAGGAAAAGATGAAACAATAAAATCAGTGGTACAAGAAAAGTGACCATTAGAGACTAATTTATTAGGGATTGATACATTAGTCTCAAATATTTAATATCTAGGACTGTTTTATCAGTTACTAATGATATTAGCGACTGATTTCTATGCAACATATTATGGTGACAGAAAATTAGTCGCTAATATCTTGACACCTTATATGAGACTGAATTTTAGTTTAGCTTTTTGGAGGCACACTTATTGGCCACTGATATATAGTCTCAAATGTGTTATCTCTCTCATGAAAATATGTTGCAAATGTATCGACAACTGATCTTCAATCTTTAATAGTCTTTAATACCAGGGTAATATATTAGAGACTGAAAATCAATTCTTAATAAGTTTTCACTTCACTAATTTTAACCAATTATACACTGTCACATCCCTTCACTTCACTAATTACTTCACTGAAACACTTTTTTGGAGGCAACACTCCATTGATTTTTTTTTGTTTTCATTTAAATACAAATATAAACCTTTTTTTTAGTTCACACGGTTTTATAAATTTTATCACCAACCCATGAGCCCGATTTAATTTCTCATAACCATCTCCACCTAACACGATCAAAAATATTTCTTCCCATTAAAATCGGTCTCATCTAACCGTCAGAAAAAAATTCAATTTTACATGCAATACGGTTGAGATTTTTGTGTATATTGTCACACCACGCCAATGGCGGAAACACGTGGCGCAACGCTCGAAAGCATATCAAAGTCAAGATTAACACAAACTATATTTAATTAGAAAAGATCAATTTATTTGGATGTCGAAAGTGAGTATCTCGTTACAATGTTTGCACAAAGCATCACATAAAACAATGAACATTGAGTTCCAATGTGGGGGTATTTCCGTTTATGTTCCAACCCGTTGGTAACAATAGATGAGACCCCGACCAGTATCCGACATCCCAAATTTCACCGCACTAGCCCCATATCTATTCAGCACTTAGTTACCTGAAAGATATGTTTAAAAAGACGTCAATATATAAAATATTGGTGAGTTCACAGGTTTTAGTTTCATGACAACAACATTTTCACAACCATCGACTCGACTCACTTTACCGTATAATTATTTTCCCATTAAATAGTTATACTAGGATCTTGTCGATCGATATTTCGTTTTTACAACATGTGCGAAACCTGTACAACTTGTGGCCTTCGTAAGGAGTAGCTAGCTCCTACAAACTATGATGATGAGCAATCCCTTAAGCCCCATAACCAAACCAAGACTAATAATAATGCCCCGCTCCAAGTCGTTTCTCGGAACCCAACGACTTAATTTCAGAATACGTGCACCCCTGGCATACACCGATGCATAATCGACGCTATCGATTAGGGGTGGGCCTTGTCAGGCACCAATAGTACTATCCAAATATTCCATCGGTTTCATTTCCCTGAATTAATGGTTACAGATGAGAGGACTCAACCCCGAGTGGCGATCACTGCTCAAGTACTCATCATACCACTTATCACATTTTAACCTTTGAAAACATTTCAACATGTGACAACGTTTGACAAACATATCTTTCCCCCAGTTAAAACAATAAAATGGGGCCGTGAAACTCACCTGATGTACAGCGTACAATCAAATAGCAAAGAATAGCAAGTCTGTATTCAAGCACCTACGAACGTCCTAGTGCGTGTAAGTCACTAAGTCTATAGCGTATGCTTTTCCGGCAAGTTGTACACCCAACTCCCAACACCACCATTTACATATAATTCCCCGTTTAATTAAACATATGTCCTATGTCCGTTGGTGATGGATTACCCTTGTTACAAGTTATATATATTCGCGTTAATATTTCTTTAACTTGTATAATATTATCCTCGACTCGACTTCACTTAACGTATAATTATTTTCCCATTAAATAATTATACTTAAGATCGTATCGTTCGATGTGATATATTTTAACACTCGACCCGACTCACTTTACCGCATATTTATTTCCCCATTCAAATAAATATACTAAGGTCTTGTCGCTCGATGATATATTTTTAACGCCCGACTCGACTCACCACACCGTATATTTACTTTCCCATTAAGTAAATATACTAGGATCTCGTCGATTCGGTATACATATATATATATATTATTTACTCGTCTCGGTTTTCCTTCCCGTATATTTATTTTCCCATTAAGTAAATATACTAGAATTTCGTCGATCCAAATATATATAAATATATATATATATATATATGTATGTATATATATATATGTATGTATTTTCCTCGTTAAGTCCATACGTTCGTTTAACGTTTTTAATCGTTAGATTATTTACGTTATATTTTCTCCCACGAATATTTTCCAACACTTAGGAAAGTGTTATGTATTTTCACCCAAGTTATATATTTTAACTCCTTAAAATATATTTATACTCATCTTGACGTAATGATACTTTTCTCGTCCGTCCGTTTTTACGTCTTAGTTGGTTAACACGTCCAAGTCCGATTACTTAACTTATGTATGTATATATATATATATATATATATATATAGTTAATTTTTCCCAAGTTTCTCAATATGTGTTTTCTAGAAATTTATTCACTTTTAATTTCCTACACATATTACTTGGAAGTTTTATAAATACCTTTGTGTTTTTACACACGACTTGGTAACTTATATATAAAAATGCTCCAACACTTTTATATTCCCATTTATATAAAAGTGTTCATTTTTATATAAGTTCTTCCAAGTTTTTAATTTGTCTAACATTTTTATAAAAACCGTTGTTTTTATATATATCCATATGTTAGAAAAGTCCATATTTTTATAAAACTCTATTTTATAAAAATACTCTTTTATACAAGATACATGTGTATAATTACTAGTATTTACCAAATCTACCTTGGAAAATTATTATTCACACTTTTGACCCCAAACTTTCCATAGTTATATTTTTAGACACAAGTTTCTAAAAATATCATTTTAAGTCCCTCAACTTTTAAAGTTACTAAAATAGTCCTTTAACTTATAAAAGTTGCATTTTTCCATTCAATCTTTCAAAAGCGACAAGTTTCCACTAAACTAGTAACTTTAGTTTCGTCAACTTTTCCATTATAGGTGTATTATAGTGATTAATTCCACATGTCCAACTTTGTGTCCTTTTTACCCATAATCTTTGAAGATGAAACTTTTATATTTTTCATTTTTCAACTTATCCGACACAATATTTAGTTTCAGATGATTATATTATGATGATCAAGACCATTTTTAAGTGTATCCAAGTCACTTTTATCAACCATGTCTTAGATCATCCTTATAACATGTGTATGTGAACTTTTATTAACTACAAAAATAATACAACATCACCACTCAAACCTACGACCCATATACTAGTTTTTAACCATCCATTTTACTCATGTAAAAACATACAAAATCTTAGGTCTAAAACATTTGTTTAAACACCAATGTACAACTTGCTTTAAAACACTAAAAAAAAATCTAAAGTTTAAGCAAGAACAAGAACACAAGAAAACTTACAACTAGCATGAGGCTAGGGAAGATTCACAAAAACACATGATTTTGGATGGGGTTTTGAGTGTGTTCTTCCAAGGTGGTTAAGCTCCAAGCTTGAAACACACAAAATGGGTCTTGAAAATAGGATGTTTATGAATGTATTTAGTGGTGGAAACTTAAAAAAAAATGGTGACTTGTGGTGCTCCAAAACCTACGGCCAAGGGGAGGTTCAAGAAAGAGATTTTCTTTTTGTTGTTGAATAAAATGAATAATAGCAAGATTTTATGGATGATTTCCTTTGTACCAAAATCATATAATAATCTTAGAAACCATACTTGAAATCCCCTTAAACATGGAAATGGTACAAAAAAAATATCTTGGATATGGTTTTGTGATTAGGGCCGATTATGGCTTGGATTTGGTGGGGTCCATTTGCCAAAATATCTACTAAGTAGTTACAATTGGATGTTATCGTCGGGGCTTCGTTCGGGTTTTAATCGGATTTTAATTACGCGTTATCTAGACATTATAATAGCCTCTAATAACCCTTAAACATAGCCTAGTTTAAAAGTTAGTTAGTTAATTAGGCTCTTGTTGGATGAATTTATAAGTTATACGCGTACCGGGTGCAGTACGCGCACTTTATTCGTTACCGGGAGATTTGTATGTAAGGTTTTCACTTATGGTTTTGGAGTTCCAAAACACATTACATTTTGTGAAAATACCCTTTATTTTATATCCTGGGTGTCCGGGATCCTTTTCGTTTATTTAATTTGTACCGGGTAGTCACCAACGTCCGTACCGGACAAGTTTATTTGCACATGATCCTATCATGCTTCATCATTAAACGTGTGCACTCCTATGCATCTTATGGGGAATTTGCTATTCTCTACGGAATCAGTTAAATTAATCCAATTAATTTAAACATGCGCTTAAACTGTTAATTACATATACTAATTTCGTACGGAATCACATCGATTTTTGCCGGATGTTACATATATAAACGGCGGTGATGAAAACACACTTCAACACCACAAACACCCACACCTTCAAAATGACTCGCCGGACCGAAAATGAGGAAATGGCTCTGGTCGTGTGCGCTAAAGAGGCACAAAATGACCCATCCTTGCAACACCAACCCCGTAGGGGCCAGGGGGCTCAGGAGATAACCAAACAGGCTTCTGAGACCGTGTCTTGGCTGATTTCAAACAACAAATCGGCGAAAGCAACCGCACAATTGAGAGCCTACAGAAAAAATGGACCGATCTAAACAACAAATGTGATCGGTGGACCACCTGCTACGAGCGCACCATGAGCCGGCACCCAGGCGAGCTATGCGGGTCGATACTGCGGCAACTTTGAGCATCTCCAGGCCTGGCAACTTATGCGTCAACTCTAAGTTTTATTTTTTATGTTTTGATGTATTTTTATTTATGTTTAGTATTAATAAATTATGTTTTATGTATTTTATTTAATTTTGTTTTTGTTTATGTTTAAAATGCACGATTTAAATAAAAATAAATAAATAACCATAATGTGTTATGAGAATGGTCACCATTAAAAAAAAATTGAATTATAATAATTTAAAATTAAATAATAAACGATTATCAGCCTGTTAGAACCAGAAAACGGTTCACGAATACCCTACCAGCACGGGCGACGACGGTGTTACCGTCCTGAAGTGAGGTACCCGTGACTAAATCTGGTAGCTCCCTGCCCCCCCCCCCCCCCCCCACCCCCACACACACACACACAACAACTATAAAGTTTCTACGAATGTTTGAATTCCATTCCAAAATGTTTAATTTCTCCCTCCTTCCAAAACTCCCGCTTTTCCAAAGACCTACAGTAAATTACTCCCACATGATCTCCGGTCTCTTTTCCAAAACCAACTCGCATCGCATCCTACCCAAGATCCCAATCACTCAACCGTACTTAGCCATGAGCGACCACTAATCGACTGTTTGCAGTCGTTTGAACTCAACAAGACAATAATCAAATTGAATTGCTTCCACTACAACAATCAACCACGATCCAATCTACCCCTTCGTAAGTCTGTATACTTTACAATTTTTTTTTTCATTTGTTTCTAGTTCCAATTGCAATTTTCTGTTGGCCATATTTTTTTTGTGCGCACTACTTTTTCTATTTATTTTCTATGTTTGATGGTTAATATGTTCTGTTATGTTGTTTATAAGTAAAAGGTTTGAAGTTGCACACCAACTGCTTGATGAAATGCTTCATCCGAGCTGACATATTATTTCATATGCCTTTTTATGAGATAAGTGAATCTTTGATATCTTATTATTCAGTATACTTGTGATTTGCAAACGATGAGTACTTAGTAAAACTGAGATCCTATAAAACACAATCTAAATTATGCTTTATTGTAACTCTATATTTTTTTTTGCTGGCTTATTTTTTTAGCTAGTTTTTATAGTTTTTCACATTCTTGCTATTAACAAAACATAACCAAATTGACCAAATTACTTTTAAAGGCTAAAGTTTATGATCTAGCTGATAAAATTTGTGTCTCTTATTACTCATTGACTTGTTTGATTTTCATTGTTTGGCCAGAATCCAATTGACGTTGACGAATACAAGTCCAGTTGGTGGTGGATTACTGTGACAATTTTTAGATACCTAAAAAATAACACCAAATCAAATCTATATGGTGATGATTATTCTTTTTATACTTAGTCAAGATGCTTCATTTAATGCAAGCATACACAAGCTGGTAAGTTGATATCATATACCCTAGCTATATGATATAAATTCTTTTTTTAGCATTTGTCACATAACTTACATGAGACCGTTGTTTTGTTCTAGCCAGCAGAACTACACATACATAACGAATTCCTCAGGATCGTATTTGAAATACTTAATGCAATCCTGAGCTACGTGTTGCTAAGGAACCTAGAGGTGCGTAATTTAAGTTATTCATTATAGCAGGCAGCTAGGAAGATGGTCGATTTGGCAAGATGGATAAGGATTGAAATGTATATATTTCTTAGCAAAGGTCAAAATGGTTGGGTCGGATTGGGTTGACCCACTTGATTTATAACAAAGCCCAGATCGACTTATTTATAGGTAGTTATCATTTGAATCATATTATCTAAATATTAGTATGTTGTTTACAGTGGTACTACTTTCCCTTATGTCCTGCTCAAGTTTTTTTTTTATTGTTAGCCTCGTGTAGCGTCTGAACAAGAACACGAGTATTTGATGAGCATTCAGGATTGAAGTCACTGAGCCACCTATTGATTTGCTTTGCTGTTTAGTTTATACACCTTGTTGACATCTATTTGTTAAGCTATTGAATAATGATGTACTTACTTTTATTGTGGCCTTGAAGGGGAGTAACTTGGATGTACTCATATTGGTTTCAAACGAAGGGATTTTAACATGCAAACTTGATGTGCATTATTTTTTTACGCATGCGCGTCATAAGCTGTGGATGAACTTCGATGGAGATGTATCTCTAATTTGCATGAATATACCAACAGTTATTTCCTTGTCATCAAGGTATATTGATTACAATAATGCATTATACTCTGGCATGAGTTACCCCACGAGTAACCTTAGTTTGCATTTCAATGTGTTAATAGGATTTCAACAACCTGTTTGATCTGTTTTAATCATCTTTTGACAGATTAGGCATCATGGATGTAAGAAGCTCATGTAGAGGGATACACAAGGCAATGATCACGGTTACAATACGGTTTAACTTTAAGGAAGTAATATTGCTGTTGAAAAATATCAAAGTAACTCGTCTTAAGAGTTGTGGACCTTGGCGATGAGTCTTGTGCCAAACCTAGGACCAGCGCACCCAAAAGCACAAATGGTGATGAAAGTCAAGTTGTCACTTTAGCTTTATTTATTCTATTTTAGCACCTTATATTTGTAGAATTTATACATTGTTGTAAATTTTTACGAATATAATATTTGTAAAATCTATTTAGCAACGTATTTATATTAGATTGGGTCCTTAGTAGTACTCATTCGTTTTGTAGTAAAACATTTGGATATTGAAAGTGAATTTTACTTGATACTGATTTCTAGACTCTAAAAGCAATAGCCGAGACTAAAATGAACTTACATTTGAGATTAGTTTGCAGTCTTTAAAAGAAAGATATTAACTGAAATGATGTGGTTTCATAGATTAATTCTCAGTTGTTGAAGCATCTTATTAGAGACTGAGTTTATATAGAATCGCAAACCTAACGAGGTGTATTAGAGACAAAATTGTCATGGTTTAAGGAACTAAATTTCAGTCCCCAGAGAATTGCGTAAGGGACTGAAATATCGTAGTATTAGAAAATGAGTTTCAGTTAGGAAAAAAATGCATCGGAGACTGAAATGATGTGGTACCAGGGTACACATTTAAGAATGAATTTATATGTATTAGAGACTAAATGATAGTTCTTGTTGGTGCCATACAATGGAGACTGACTTTTAGTTACTAAAACCATTATCTAGGACTAGGTATTAGGGACTGGTTGGGGACTGGCAAATCAGTCCCAAATAACCATTAACGACTAATTTTGACGTACCAGATACTGATTTTTCAGTCCCAAAAACTCATTTTTTTTTTTTGTAGTGGGTTAGTGGTGGTAAGTGACGGTGATGGTGGGTGGTGATATGTGGCGGTAGCGGTGGTGGTGGTGGGCGGCGGCGGTAGTTGGAGGTGGAAGGGTGGGTGGGCGACGATGGTGAGTAGTGGTGGTGGTGATGGTAGGTGGTGGTGTGTGACGGTAGCGTGGTAGTGGGTGGCGACAGCGGTGGTGGGTGGCGGCAACAGTGGCGATGAGTGGAGGTGGATGGCGGTGACGGTGGGTGGGTGACGATGGTGAGTAGTGGCGGTCGTGGGTGGAGGTGGCGGCGGCGGCGGTGGGTGGTGGTGGGTGGCGGCGGTAGTGGTGGGCGATGGTGGGTGGTGGCGCTAGTGGTGGTGGCGGCGGCGGTTGGCGGTGGTTGGTAGCGGCAGCGGTGGTGGGTGACAGTGGTGGGCGACGGTAGTGGGTGGTGACAGCGGTTGTGGTCACTGGTGGTGACGATGGTGGTGGGTGGTGGGTTGTGGTGTTGTTAGTAAAGGGTGAATGAGGGATGGAATGGAAAAAAACATAGAGGGTGGATGGAATGGTTTTAAGGGAATGAAATGCCTTGTGGAATGAGTGATTCCATTCCTTTAGCCAACCAAACACACTATTTTTCATTACCTCATAATGGTTCCTTCCATTCTCCCTTCTATTCTATCATACCAAACGCTACCTAATAGAAAAGAAGTAACCCCCTCCGAGCTTTCGGTTCAATGATTCACCCAAACCTGGTTAAATGATAGGATACCACATAGACATGACTTTGTTGAACGATTTTAAATCAAGTGATAACCAAACATAAGTTTTTAATAATAACCTGCACAATTCAATTACCAACCCACATGCATCAACTACCCTCCCAATAATCAAACTGCTCACGATGCAAGAAAACCGAATGCGAATGATAAAAAGATAAGCAATTGAAACATACGTGAGTTGTTTAAATGATTGAAATCCCAAATATTCTTCAAACTAATGAAAAACAATTCAAACACAAAATCAAACAAGTTAAAAGGGTTTTATAAACGAACCGTACACCCGGAGGTGGTTACAATAATATTTAGCCGCTCACCTTCATCATTGGAATGACGATTGCATCAAAGGATTGATTATATTGAGGTTTGGGATGATGAAAAGTGTGTTTGGTAGCTCAAAAACGGCTAGGGTTCAAAGTATTTTCATTTGTAGTTGAAGTTATCTTTAAATATGGTAAAAATCCTTCAAATTCGCAACTTTTCCGACCCCGACGCCCCACCCAGCGCAGCCTTGCGCTGGGGACCAAATTCTTCTGAACTGCGCTAATTTTAGCGCAGACCAAAACTGGTTTTTGCATTCTGGCGCAGCCCTGCGCCACCCCCAGCGCAACCCTGCGCTGGTTACAGGTACGCGTCCGTTTTTGCCGTAAAATCTTCGTTAGAACTCCGTTTTCTTCGATTCTTGCGGCCACGTCTTCGTAGTTAGAGCTCTATCACATCGTCATTTAATATCTTCATTTAAAAGACATTTGGTTTCTCCAAAATTGCATCCAATCCGCTCCAGCTACCTGCAATCCAAATCAAACTCAAAGTAACCATGTTTATGATATAATTCACTTAAAAACACATAATTAACTACATCTTAACATGGCAATCTACCCTCTTATCACATCCCCACACTTACCTTTGATTTTCCCCAATCAAACCGTCACAAAACATTACTTACCTAATTAACAAGCCACTTCCAATTCCCTTACCGTTACTAATCTTCGAGGCTGCAGATCATACCCATACCATAGACTTACATAATCGAGATTGAAAGACTGACAAGCAAGTGTTGCAGATTTTAAAATCAAGACTTGTCTGACTAAGCCTAACATGCTTATTATCATACAAATACACTACACACCTCTCACAATGATCGCTCCTCTCGGTTTATTTCTGGACTAGCTAGATATCTCGCACAAAAACCAAGAATGTAACCTTGTTATCATAGGTTTGTATAACAATCACACAGAAGCTGTAAACTATGCACACATCGAAAGGTCTTACGGGTTTTGGGCTTAGGATAAAGGTAGGATAGATATGGCTAACAATTGGTTCAAAAGCACAGGTTTCACACACATAAATGACCGTCCTTATTCACTAAGCACAATAACATAATAATCACACAACTATGGGCATATTTGACCCATAACACGTACTTTTATTTTTTTCCTTTATCTTTGCTTTTTATTTTCTTTTTTTTTCTTTTTCACAACTTAATCATAACTCACACACTTGAACAAAACACGAACACAATAGATGTCATCAATTTGTTACACAAAGGTAAACGGGTCAATTTGGGTAATATTATAGGTTTAAACAAATATAAGGGTATAGGGTCAACATGGGCTACTAAAGGTGATTTTTGGTAAACGGGTCAACAAAACACAAACACATGGTTTCGAACATAACAAAAAGAGATTCCCAAATTGCCTCTCATCTATGTGTTGTTCTGCCTATAACTTTAGCATGTATCAAATCACACAAATTTTGCAACTAGGAAACATTTGGCCTACTCTCAACAAATGAACATATATATCAATATCTATCAATCTAGCAGGCTCAAAGTCTCACAAAGTAGCGATAGAGGCTGCCAACATGTAGTTTATGCAATTTCTAAAAGCATGTTACCCCTAGTTAGGTATCTCTTTTAAGTTTCTATAAAAAACGTTTGTCAGAAAAACACTCATGAAACTTAAAGGGATGACCATGATCAAGGGTCTCATTTTTCATACTCGGCAAAGGACTTGTTAGCAACTGAAAACGCGGCCTTTGTTTCTGATCAAGTGAAAAAGGTGACATCTTGCGAGAAAAAAAAAATTCCATTCATATTTTTCTTTCAAAATTTCTCAATTTTTTCACACGTGTGTAAGTGTGCCCCCCCAACTATCCTAGGATCACCCATCCCCACACTTTGGATACATTGTCCCCAATGTATGGTTTTCAGTCCTTTACTACCCAACATGTTTAACCTCAATCACTACCTACCAGAGCTGACTAACACCCCAAAGTAACAAAAAAAAACCATTCCCTTCACAAACAGATTTTCACACCACCAACTTTCATAAACAAGCAACAACAAAGGAAAAGGAAGGAGCACATGGACCTGATTCACTCCCCCCATCAAACGCGCATCAACCCTGATACGTATCGGATTGAATACTCAAAACCTATCATGTCCGCAAAAATTTCGTAGACTTGGTTGCTGCAATGGCCATGAAACAACGAAAACACACAAAACAAAACAAAACAAATAAAATAAAATAAAATAAAATAAAATAAAATAAAATAAAATAAAATAAAATAAAATAAAATAAAATAAAATAAAATAAAATAAAACACGTAACTCAGGCTGCCTCCCAAGAGCGCTAAGTTTATGAGTCTCCAGCCGGACTTCATATTTGCTATATCTCTCATTGTGGTCGAACGGGATGCTCGCCTCCCTCAGCTTCAAAACACATTCTCTGCCTATACTCCAGTGGGTCATGAATTATATTCCACCTTGGATCATCCGATGCTATGTTGGTGTTTCCTTGTTCTAACTCAGGCGGTTTCTTAACCTTCATTTTCTTCCGAGCCATCCCACCAATGTCTCCCATCCTGTCAACCATAAGACACTCCTCCTCTGCATTTGGGTCAGTTAAACTTGAAAACACGTTTAAACTCAATTTTATATCCCCAGATCTCATACTTATGATGACCTGTCGTTAGGGTCATGCAAAACCTAATTAACCTAGGTAGCTAGGGTAAGTAGGGTATCGAATCCAGAGGAGCGTGTGGTTAGTGGATAATATTTAGTTGATTATATAGTGGTACTTATGAAGATATAGTTTTTAATCACTTAAGAATTTAGTTTGAAAGTTTTGTGAACCAATAAGTGATTCAAGATTATGAATAAGAATGTAAAAAACAATGATTTGATTAATGAAAAAGACTTGATTGAAAATGATTGATTTTAACAATAATATTAATAAAGATGGAGATCACACCGGATTTAACAAGCAACCTAGAGTTCCATTACAAGTTGGGATTAATCAAACAATTGCAATGAAGATTAACGGGTTAATTGTTTCAATAGGCTTAGGTGTCAAGTTTCATCAACATCAGAGATGGAATAAACTACACTTCATTACCTAGAACATATAAACCCTAATAACAAGTTAAAGCATAATTAACCGAATTCATTTCCCTGGTAATTGGCGCAAGAAACAATTATCAAAGAGAATTCAAAACAAGATTAACGCAATTAACAAGTTTGTTCAAATCAAAATTACAAAGAAATAAGAAAATGCCCAAAAGGTTTAAGAACCCTAGATTACAAGTTTATACCGAGTGATTCCAAGGAGACTAGCCGCTCATGATTTTGGTTCGTGCCACCATAGCCAAGAGGCTTGATTTTTCTTTGTCTTCGATCCCCTTGTGTGCGTGACACCTCTCCCCAAAAATTTATTTGCAATCTCTCCTTTTTTAGAATAGAAAACGCCGTCCAAAAAAAGGAATAATAATCATCCTCCAATTTGCGTCCTTAATTTCCTTTTATAATTGTTGTCATTAACTTTCCTACGTGACTTTAGTCTTATTATTATTATTATTATTATTATTATTATAAATGGTATTATGACCCCGTGCTTTTGACTCGGGTGTTCGGGTCTCGAATATAATTTGTACTGTTTTAGCCCTGCTCCATGCGATCACCTACCAAAAAATATAAAATAAACAAATTAATAGTAAAAACAACCAAAAAGTAATAAAATATATACAATACTAAAATAATAGAGTACAGACCTAAAACTAATAAAAATACTATCTAAACGACTCAAAAGTATACAAAACTGGCAAATAAACATGATGCGTGCAACCGCGCATCACACCCCACACTTATCTTTTTTCGTCTCGAAAAAAATTATATACACTCTGCTCAAAACATTATCACAGACTAGCACTCCAGTCGCCCTATCATACCTTAGCTAAGGTCAAAAGTCATACCCCATTTACAGATTAGCATTAGATGTGTTAATTCAGCAAGTCAAATTGAATCCATTTAAAAACAGAATTTACCCGACTAAATCTAACATGCTTCCGGTTTTTATTTTCATGCAACACACCCCTCGCAATTTTTCACTCCACTCGGTTTAATATCTGGACTAGCATGTAATGCGCTAGCATTATTCACTCAAAACCAAACATGTAACTCTGTTATCATAGACTTGTATAACAATCACACCCCAGCTGTCGACAATGCACGTATCTAAAGGACTTACGGGTTTTGGGCTTAGGGTAAAGGTCGGATAGATTTGGCTAAAATAAAATGGTGACACCAACATGATTGACAATCCTTATTCACAATACACATAAATAAACACAACTTTGGGCATATTTGACCCATAACACATACTTCTAATTTTTTTTATTTTTTTTATTTTTTTTTTCATTTTTTTTCACACATATTTCTTTTTTCTAACATAAATACAGTCACTTAACACTTTGGATGTCATCAACACTTGGTAAAGGTACTGGTTTATTTGGGTGATTATGTGGTTTAGCAAATGAAAGGGTATAAGGCTCAAAGTTGGCTACTAATGGTAATATTCTTGGGTAAACTGGTTAACACAAAACAAATAAAAGGTGTCAAACAAAAAGGGAATCCTAAATCGCCTTTATCATCTATGTGCATATATAGTCTACAACCTCAGCATGTATCAAATCACACAAGTTCTGCAACAGAGAAACATCTGGCCTACTCTCAACAAATGAAAAAATATATATATAAGTCAATCTATCATCTAGTAGGCTCAAGATCTCACAAAAGTGGGGAAATGGGTTACCGATGTGTGCATGCATTTATTACCAATAGCTTGTTAAATCTAGTCAGACAATTCTAAACTTTTTTCTTAAAAATACCTGCTGAAAACGGTTCATACTACTTTTCCACAAATTAGATCATGACTAAGGATCTACTGCCAAAACAATCAATAAACAACTGGTAGGTACCGAAAGAGCTACTTTAATGTCAGATTAGAATGCTCTTTTTTAGGAACAATTTTCAAGACATTTTCAATTTTTTTTAAGACACAAAAATAAATAAAAACGAAGTTTCCCCACCCCTACACTTGAACGGCACATTGTCCTCAATGTGAGCTAGGAATAAAATAAAGAAGAAATAAAAATAAAATACAACAGTAAAAGGAACAGACTCCCCTGGATATAGGCAGTGCGCGTATGAGTCTCTGGAATTCCCCACAATCGAACCGTATAGCATTTCATTCGCGGCCGATAGACAAACCTGAAACTAGGACTCAAAGAAAACTAAAAACGTAAAATTCTGGGATGCCTGATACACCGATAGTGTACAGATTTACCTTGTCTGAATGGAGATTGAGTACAGGCAAGTTATCTGATTGCAAGTTAAACTCCAATCATTCCCAGAAATCAAAAGAGACTCAAAATACTAACTAAAAATAAAAGAAAAATAAAACAAAATAAAAAAATATACAAAATGTACAAGAATCGTACCTGATGTTCATTCATGGTGGTCTTAAAGAACATTTGCCTACCGAGTTTCCAATATATGCTCGATAGTTTACCTTCCATGCCCCAATCTGTTCATTCTCTTTCAACTTGTCTATCGAGTCCAAGCATGAAGGTTTTATCCCACATTTTCCTACCGAGTTTCCAACATACACTCGGTAGTTCACATGCCAACTCCACAATTGTTTCCCAGTTATTGGCATGAGAATCTGGTGATTCTCGTTGCGGGTCCGTTTCACAATAAATTGTCCAATGTCCTCCCAGCTCACCTTCCTCTTCTTCATCTTTAAACCTTCATCCTTCATTTTGTTGGGTGCTATAATCAACACGGGATGAGATTCGTGAGGAACTTTCACCTCAGCCACCAAATCTTCATGAGATGCTAAGTCTTCAGTTGGGTTTAACCATTCAGAAAGACTTGCAGTGTCTTCATCTATATCAGCATCTACCATAATACCATTAGCCAACTCGTTTTGCTCACACTTAATTTGGGCAAATTCCTCGGCTAGTTGACCCACTTGAATCACCAAAGCTTCATGAGCTTTGTCTCTTACTTCATTCGCTCTCTTCATATCTTTGATATTATCATGGGTTTCTTTGATCATGATCGCAAGAGCATCGAGCTTAGAATGTGTTGAATTTTGAGGGTCTTCGTATGCCGGTTGAGGTTGATTAAGATAATAGTCATTATATTCCTCATGGTTTGGATATGGTTGCGTCCTTTGGCTAAATGAACTCCCTTGATACCTGTTATATAACTGATAATAGCCTTGGGAGTTTGAATAGCGTGACTGACGATGTGAAGAAGATAAATGTGAACCTCTAGGTTTTTCGAGCCCAAAAATAATACGATCTTGTCGTTCTTTAAATGCTTCCATTTTCTTATGGGCCACTGGACAATCTCGCCACAAATGATATGGGCTCCCACAACAAGGACAGGTATTATCATCATCTTCCCAATACATTGTGATGATGACGATCAAGTCTTGCTAATTCCCAGTCTTCAGATTTTACACAAGTGGCATGCATGCATTATCTGTCACCTGCACACTTCACACACCACGCGTAAAAACGAACAAAAAGAAGTAACAAAGACAAATTAAACAGTTAATCACAATAATCAACTAAAAACTAAACACTAAGCGCACTAGCTCCCCGGCAACGGCGCCATTTGATGACCTGTCGTTAGGGTCATGCAAAACCTAATTAACCTAGGTAGCTAGGGTAAGTAGGGTATCGAATCCAGAGGAGCGTGTGGTTAGTGGATAATATTTAGTTGATTATATAGTGGTACTTATGAAGATATAGTTTTTAATCACTTAAGAATTTAGTTTGAAAGTTTTGTGAACCAATAAGTGATTCAAGATTATGAATAAGAATGTAAAAAACAATGATTTGATTAATGAAAAAGACTTGATTGAAAATGATTGATTTTAACAATAATATTAATAAAGATGGAGATCACACCGGATTTAACAAGCAACCTAGAGTTCCATTACAAGTTGGGATTAATCAAACAATTGCAATGAAGATTAACGGGTTAATTGTTTCAATAGGCTTAGGTGTCAAGTTTCATCAACATCAGAGATGGAATAAACTACACTTCATTACCTAGAACATATAAACCCTAATAACAAGTTAAAGCATAATTAACCGAATTCATTTCCCTGGTAATTGGCGCAAGAAACAATTATCAAAGAGAATTCAAAACAAGATTAACGCAATTAAAAAGTTTGTTCAAATCAAAATTACAAAGAAATAAGAAAATGCCCAAAAGGTTTAAGAACCCTAGATTACAAGTTTATACCGGGTGATTCCAAGGAGACTAGCCGCTCATGATTTTGGTTCGTGCCACCATAGCCAAGAGGCTTGATTTTTCTTTGTCTTCGATCCCCTTGTGTGCGTGACACCTCTCCACAAAAATTTATTTGCAATCTCTCCTTTTTTAGAATAGAAAACGCCGTCCAAAAAAAAAAAGGAATAATAATCATCCTCCAATTTGCGTCCTTAATTTTCCTTTTATAATTGTTGTCATTAACTTTCCTACGTGACTTTAGTCTTATTATTATTATTATTATTATTATTATTATTATTATTATTATTATTATAAATGGTATTATGACCCCGTGCTTTTGACTCGGGTGTTCGGGTCTCGAATATAATTTGTACTGTTTTAGCCCTGCTCCATGCGATCACCTACCAAAAAATATAAAATAAACAAATTAATAGTAAAAACAACCAAAAAGTAATAAAATATATACAATACTAAAATAATAGAGTACAGACCTAAAACTAATAAAAATACTATCTAAACGACTCAAAAGTATACAAAACTGGCAAATAAACATGATGCGTGCAACCGCGCATCACACCCCACACTTATCTTTTTTCGTCTCGAAAAAATTATATACACTCTGCTCAAAACATTATCACAGACTAGCACTCCAGTCGCCCTATCATACCTTAGCTAAGGTCAAAAGTCATACCCCATTTACAGATTAGCATTAGATGTGTTAATTCAGCAAGTCAAATTGAATCCATTTAAAAACAGAATTTACCCGACTAAATCTAACATGCTTCCGGTTTTTATTTTCATGCAACACACCCCTCGCAATTTTTCACTCCACTCGGTTTAATATCTGGACTAGCATGTAATGCGCTAGCATTATTCACTCAAAACCAAACATGTAACTCTGTTATCATAGACTTGTATAACAATCACACCCCAGCTGTCGACAATGCACGTATCTAAAGGACTTACGGGTTTTGGGCTTAGGGTAAAGGTCGGATAGATTTGGCTAAAATAAAATGGTGACACCAACATGATTGACAATCCTTATTCACAATACACATAAATAAACACAACTTTGGGCATATTTGACCCATAACACATACTTCTATTTTTTTATTTTTTTTTATTTTTTTTCATTTTTTTTCACACATATTTCTTTTTTCTAACATAAATACAGTCACTTAACACTTTGGATGTCATCAACACTTGGTAAAGGTACTGGTTTATTTGGGTGATTATGTGGTTTAGCAAATGAAAGGGTATAAGGCTCAAAATTGGCTACTAATGGTAATATTCTTGGGTAAACTGGTTAACACAAAACAAATAAAAGGTGTCAAACAAAAAGGGAATCCTAAATCGCCTTTATCATCTATGTGCATATATAGTCTACAACCTCAGCATGTATCAAATCACACAAGTTCTGCAACAGAGAAACATCTGGCCTACTCTCAACAAATGAAAAAATATATATATAAGTCAATCTATCATCTAGTAGGCTCAAGATCTCACAAAAGTGGGGAAATGGGTTACCGATGTGTGCATGCATTTATTACCAATAGCTTGTTAAATCTAGTCAGACAATTCTAAACTTTTTTCTTAAAAATACCTGCTGAAAACGGTTCATACTACTTTTCCACAAATTAGATCATGACTAAGGATCTACTGCCAAAACAATCAATAAACAACTGGTAGGTACCGAAAGAGCTACTTTAATGTCAGATTAGAATGCTCTTTTTTAGGAACAATTTTCAAGACATTTTCAATTTTTTTTAAGACACAAAAATAAATAGAAACGAAGTTTCCCCACCCCTACACTTGAACGGCACATTGTCCTCAATGTGAGCTAGGAATAAAATAAAGAAGAAATAAAAATAAAATACAACAGTAAAAGGAACAGACTCCCCTGGATATAGGCAGTGCGCGTATGAGTCTCTGGAATTCCTCACAATCGAACCGTATAGCATTTCATTCGCGGCCGATAGACAAACCTGAAACTAAGACTCAAAGAAAACTAAAAACGTAGAATTCTGGGATGCCTGATACACCGATGGTGTACAGATTTACCTTGTCTGAATGGAGATTGAGTACAGGCAAGTTATCTGATTGCAAGTTAAACTCCAATCATTCCCAGAAATCAAAAGAGACTCAAAATACTAACTAAAAATAAAAGAAAAATAAAACAAAATAAAAAAAATATACAAAATGTACAAGAATCGTACCTGATGTTCATTCATGGTGGTCTTAAAGAACATTTGCCTACCGAGTTTCCAATATATGCTCGATAGTTTACCTTCCATGCCCCAATCTGTTCATTCTCTTTCAACTTGTCTATCGAGTCCAAGCATGAAGGTTTTATCCCACATTTTCCTACCGAGTTTCCAACATACACTCGGTAGTTCACATGCCAACTCCACAATTGTTTCCCAGTTATTGGCATGAGAATCTGGTGATTCTCGTTGCGGGTCCGTTTCACAATAAATTGTCCAATGTCCTCCCAGCTCACCTTCCTCTTCTTCATCTTTAAACCTTCATCCTTCACTTTGTTGGGTGCTATAATCAACACGGGATGAGATTCGTGAGGAACTTTCACCTCAGCCACCAAATCTTCATGAGATGCTAAGTCTTCAGTTGGGTTTAACCATTCAGAAAGACTTGCAGTGTCTTCATCTATATCAGCATCTACCATAATACCATTGGCCAACTCGTTTTGCTCACACTTAATTTGGGCAAATTCCTCGGCTAGTTGACCCACTTGAATCACCAAAGCTTCATGAGCTTTGTCTCTTACTTCATTCGCTCTCTTCATATCTTTGATATTATCATGGGTTTCTTTGATCATGATCGCAAGAGCATCGAGCTTAGAATGTGTTGAATTTTGAGGGTCTTCGTATGCCGGTTGAGGTTGATTAAGATAATAGTCATTATATTCCTCATGGTTTGGATATGGTTGCGTCCTTTGGCTAAATGAACTCCCTTGATACCTGTTATATAACTGATAATAGCCTTGGGAGTTTGAATAGCGTGACTGACGATGTGAAGAAGATAAATGTGAACCTCTAGGTTTTTCGAGCCCAAAAATAATACGATCTTGTCGTTCTTTAAATGCTTCCATTTTCTTATGGGCCACTGGACAATCTCGCCACAAATGATATGGGCTCCCACAACAAGGACAGGTATTATCATCATCTTCCCAATACATTGTGATGATGACGATCAAGTCTTGCTAATTCCCAGTCTTCAGATTTTACACAAGTGGCATGCATGCATTATCTGTCACCTGCACACTTCACACACCACGCGTAAAAACGAACAAAAAGAAGTAACAAAGACAAATTAAACAGTTAATCACAATAATCAACTAAAAACTAAACACTAAGCGCACTAGCTCCCCGGCAACGGCGCCATTTGATGACCTGTCGTTAGGGTCATGCAAAACCTAATTAACCTAGGTAGCTAGGGTAAGTAGGGTATCGAATCCAGAGGAGCGTGTGGTTAGTGGATAATATTTAGTTGATTATATAGTGGTACTTATGAAGATATAGTTATTAATCACTTAAGAATTTAGTTTGAAAGTTTTCTGAACCAATAAGTGATTCAAGATTATGAATAAGAATGTAAAAAACAATGATTTGATTAATGAAATAGACTTGATTGAAAATGATTGATTTTAACAATAATATTAATAAAGATGGAGATCACACCGGATTTAACAAGCAACCTAGAGTTCCATTACAAGTTGGGATTAATCAAACAATTGCAATGAAGATTAACGGGTTAATTGTTTCAATAGGCTTAGGTGTCAAGTTTCATCAACATCAGAGATGGAATAAACTACACTTCATTACCTAGAACATATAAACCCTAATAACAAGTTAAAGCATAATTAACCGAATTCATTTCCCTGGTAATTGGCGCAAGAAACAATTATCAAAGAGAATTCAAAACAAGATTAACGCAATTAACAAGTTTGTTCAAATCAAAATTACAAAGAAATAAGAAAATGCCCAAGAGGTTTAAGAACCCTAGATTACAAGTTTATACCGGGTGATTCCAAGGAGACTAGCCGCTCATGATTTTGGTTCGTGCCACCATAGCCAAGAGGCTTGATTTTTATTTGTCTTCGATCCCCTTGTGTGCGTGACACCTCTCCCCAAAAATTTATTTGCAATCTCTCCTTTTTTAGAATAGAAAACGCCGTCCAAAAAAAAGGAATAATAATCATCCTCCAATTTGCGTCCTTAATTTTCCTTTTATAATTGTTGTCATTAACTTTCCTACGTGACTTTAGTCACATTATTATTATTATTATTATTATTATTATTATTATTATTATTATTATTATTATAAATGGTATTATGACCCCGTGCTTTCGACTCGGGTGTTCGGGTCTCGAATATAATTTGTACTGTTTTAGCCCTGCTCCATGCGATCACCTACCAAAAAATATAAAATAAACAAATTAATAGTAAAAACAACCAAAAAGTAATAAAATATATACAATATTAAAATAATAGAGTACAGACCTAAAACTAATAAAAATACTATCTAAACGACTCAAAAGTATACAAAACTGGCAAATAAACATGATGCGTGCAACCGCGCATCAACTTACCATTCCATCAGCACAATTGATTACTGCATGTGTAAATGCACCCTACAGCTATATCCCTAGCTTGGAGATACTTATCGGATCATGTTCTATGCTTGTTTGGATGTTTTATAGGCTTAGGGGTATTTTAGGAATTTACTATGTTACATACATCTCCTTAGGTATCTCATACATGTGCCCCCACATGTATGAGAGTCATACATGTACCACCTACATGTATGAGAAGGGAGGTGCATGAGTCCTACTATAAATACCCCATACCTTAGTCTTTATGTAACCTTTGCCAAACTTTTACCCATTCCAATACAAGTGCAATCCTTTGTGTGTATTTTTGTGTGTGTGCTCTCATATTATTATTATTATTATTATTATTATTATTATTATTATTATTATTATTATTATTATTATTATTATTATTATTATTATTATCTTATCCATTAACACCCACCTATAACAACTAACTAGATCGTTGATTCCGCCCTTGATCCGATACGCGTGAGATATTCAATTCTTGTGTCGATCCTACAACATGAGCAGTTGCTAAAAATGGTCTACCGAGTATAATTGTGTGTGATGTGCCTTTAACATATTTCTCACAATCCAGTACCAAGAAATCAACCGGATAGTAGCAATCTCCCACCTTAACTATGACATCAGTCAACATTCCCCTAGGACGTATGGGTTTTTGATTAGCCAACACCACAATGGTGCCGACTTTTTGTAAAGGACCAAATTCATATTGGTCATACATACTTCCCGGCAGAATGCTAACACAAGCTACAAGATCTAGAAGTGCCCGGTCAACTTTAAGTTCCCCAATTTGTATTGAAATAAGGGGCACTCCCGGATCTTGGCGTTTAGGTGGAAAACTACCAGACAAAGCGGCACACACATGTGCTGGTAAATCAAACTGTTTTGGCAGCTTGTTGTGTTGATTCTGGGTACCCAACTCTTTTAAGTTTTCAGCATGAGTAGGAATTTCTTGAACGGTATTAAGTAACAGTAAATTGATTTTTACTTGTTTAAAATTTTCCCACTTCTTATTCTTTGGTGGGTCATTTTTATTTAAAACCACTCTTTTAGTTGGTTCCATTAAAGCCAAAGGAAAGGGTGCAGATTTGAGTTTCTCACCCTTGTCCTTGGTCTCATTCTACTTTCACTGAAAAACTTTTCACAAAACATTTTTTTCAAATTTTTAACCTTAAAGTTTGATTGTGAAACTGTTTCCTGCTCATACTCAGAATTAGAAAAAAGACTAACCGCATTAATGTGTACATTCCTTGTAGTTGATGACTGATGTGCTGGATTCACTGTGGTGGTGCTTGGTAACTTACCTGGATCTTGACGGGTGGCGGACAACTCTTCAGCAATCTGACAAACTTGCTTTGCCAGTGCCTTATATTCTTTGTCTCGAATTTCATTGTCCTTCCCGACCTCCTTCGTGAAATCTCCCGTTGACTTCATGAACAAAATTCATACCATGAAACTGAAGGAGAAAGATTATTGTGAAGTTAAAATTTCATATTAATGTAATAGTTATTTTGTTTAAAGATGTACTTATAATTAATTGATACCATATAAGAGAATGATCAAGTACATCCTAATCGCATGATAACTTATAATTGATACCATATTTGTTGGGATGGTGGGTTTGAGGCTAAGTACTGCAACATTCCCGAACAAAATTCATTAAATGATAACTTTATCTGCATTATTGTGACGACCGGGAAAATTATTTGTTTGACCATGAGGAGGGGATGTTGTGGGATGGTGGGATGGTGGGTTTGAGGCTGATTCAGGTATGTTGGGAATTTGATTATCAATCAACACAACAAGAAAGCTTGTCATCTTCAATCACGTATTGCCTTGCCTTGACGACCAACCGTTTTGCTTCTTGCTCATTATCTGGCAGCTTCCCTTCTTTTAGGTAAGACATTATTGGGGTCATCCATGTGGATTCTATTTTCGTGACTATGTCTTGGACTTCTTTATCATCAATGGAGGGTTCTCTAAGTACCTCAACCAGGACTTTCTTTGTCAAGTGAGCAAACATTAAAGAAGCTAGCTTGCTCAAGGCATCTGCTTGCTTGTTCTTGGTTCTCGATACTTGCTCTAGTGTAAAGGTTTTGAACTCCTTGACGAGTTCTTTGACCTTGTCCTTGTACTTGATCATTGAAGGTTCCTTAGCAGTGTATCCTCCATTCACTTGCTTGACTACCAGGTTTGAGTCAACAAACACCTTCAACTCTTGCACTTTCATGTCCCTTGCCAACCTTAAACCGGCTAGTAGGGCTTCATATTCAACAACGTTATTGGTGCAGGGGAAGTCTAAACGAAGGGCATAAGTGTATTTAGTTCCGTGGGGGTCTCTAATGAGGAGACCAGCCCCAGAACCCTCTACACTTGAGGCTCCGTTAGTGAAAAGGCACCACTTCCCTTGGAGGTCAGGTTGTTCTTCCTCGACCTCATTCATCTCTTCTTCCGTCTGCAGGACGGGTAGCTCGGTTAAAAAATTAGCAAACACCTGCCCTTTGTAAGCCCTCCTAGGCACGTACTCTATCTTGTGCTCCCAAGGCCAATAGCCCATTTGGCTAGCCTCTCCGAGTCTTCCGGCTTTTCAAGGATGGAACGTAGGGGTTGGTCAGTGATTACCTTCATTGGGTGAGCTTGGAAGTATCGCCTTAGCCTCTTAGCAGTGTGCACAAGTGCTAGAACGAGCTTCTCCATGGGAGCATAATTGATTTCAGCATCTTTGAGGGCCCTGCTGACGAAATAGACAGGTATTTGCTCCTTTCCTCTATCTACAAGGAGGACCGAGCTAACTGCTTCAGATCCTGCAGACAAGTAAACTGTTATTACTTCCCCCTTTTCAGGAGCTGCCATCTCTGGCAGGGAAGCTATGTGTTTTTTAAGCTCAAGGAAGGCAGCCTCTGCCTCTTTAGTCCAACGGAAGTCCTTCTTGTCAATACAATTTTTGAGTGTTTTGAAGAAAGGTAAGGACTTTTCCGCGGACTTAGGTAAGAAACGTTTCAAGGCAGCGATTTTACCGTTGAGGCTCTGCACTTCCTTCTTCGTGGAGGGTGACTTCATCTCTAGGACAGCCTGGATCTTGCTTGGGTTTGCTTTGATGCTTTGTTTCCTGACTATGTGACCAAGGAACTTTCCTTCCTCGAACCCAAAGGAACACTTTATTGGATTTAGTTTCATGTTTATGCCCCGGAGGTTATCAAAGGTCTCACGGATGTCTTTTATCATCGCCCCTCCCGACTTGCTTTTGATGACCAGATCGTCTACATAGGCTTCCATATTCCTCCCAATTTGTTTCGAGAAGGCCTGATCAACTAACCTTTGGTAGGTAGCTCCTGCGTTTTTTAGGCCAAAGGGCATCTTTCGGTAGCAGAAGATCCCTTTATCTGTGTGGAAAGCTGTCTTCTCCTCGTCTTCCTGCTTCATTTGAATCTGGTGATACCCCTTATAGGCATCCAGGAAGCACTTGTATTGGAAGCCAGTGAGGGAGTCGACCTTCCAATCGATCCCGGGTAGTGGGTAGCAGTCTTTGGGACAAGCTTTGTTGAGATCCTTGAAATCTACGCACATCCTCCAGGAACCGTCTTTTTTGGCTACCATGACTGGGTTGGCCACCCATGAGTGGTACTGCACCTCCCTTAAAATCTCTGCTTCTACCAATTTTTCTACCTCCTGGCAAGCAGCCTGGCTCCGGGCAGGTACCAGGCTCCTCTTCTTTTGAACGACAGGTTTGTAGGAGGGAGCTATGTTAAGGGAGTGTTCTGCCAAGCTCCTTGGGACTCCAGTCATATCTCCGGGACACCAAGCAAACACGTCTCGGCTATCCTGCAAAAGATTGATTAGTTTAAACATAACCTCGACAGGGAGCAGATTATTCACTTTTATGGTCTTCTCCGGATAGGCAGGGTTTATGCTGATTTCCTTGACGGGACCACCGGTCGGTGCTTTCATCTCTCTAGGAGCTTGCGTCTCTTCTACAGAAGCTATTAAAAGGGTTTATGCCGATCGCTTCAGGGTTGCGATCCCATTGGGCGTTGGGAGCTTCATAAGGCCATGTGTTGTCGAAACCACTGCGTCAAAGGTTGCGATACCCATTCTGCCGATTAGAACATTGTAGCTTGACGGGTACCTGATTACAGTAAACGTCATCTCCTCCGTCCTGGATAGGTCCCCATCTCTAAAACAAACGTTTAGGGTGAGTTTCCTAGGGGATGTACACGTTCTCCTGAGAAACCCATGAGGGAAGCATCTGACGGCTTGAGTTTGGACTTGATTTCTGGGCTTAGTGACTCGAAACACCGTTCGTACATTACTTCTGATGAGGCACCTCCATCCATGTACACTCGGTCTATTGGGAAACCATCCAGTTCGGCCTCCACTATTACAGGGGTAATGATAAATCATCTGGAGCAGGAGGGAGGCAGATGTATTGCTTGTTCCAGGGCTCGGTCCGAGCCCTCTTAACCTGCTGGGCTCCCTCGTATCTGATCATGTTGACCTCTTTGTCCTTCCTCCCCTCATCTTTCCTTCCCTTGATGTCTTTCATCAAGTGAGCCAATTCTCCGGACTTAACTGGTTCTTCTATCCTCTTCTTTAGCTGGTAACAGTCGTTTGTGTGGTGTCCGGTGTCATTGTGGAAAGCACAATGCTTGCTGGCGTCTCTGATGTGTCGTAAAACACATCTATTCTCTTATGTATTTTTTGTTATAATTGAGTCTTTTGTATATAGTTTTTAGTAGTTTTAGGCGTGTATTCGTTTGTTGGCCTATTTTTGTCATTGTATAGATTTTTATTAATTTTTAGTACTTATTTATTTATTTTATATTTTGGTAGGTGTTCGTGTGAACGTTGGAGCGTAAACAAGAAAGTTTGGTCGAGCCAAGAACACCCGAATTAAAATGCGGAGCTAGAATACTCTATATAATAATAGTTATAATAATAATAACTAATAAATAAAAAATAAAATAAAAAGAATTGAGGTTGGGCCGTAGCCCAAACCTAAAAGTTTGTGAAACTAAATGTTGGTGAACAACAAATGTGGAGAGGGATTGAAGTGGACGTAATTTTTTTTAAAAAGAAAGGAAGACGGCGCACAAGGTGGGACTTCAACACTTCATTCAATCGCACAGCAAAAGACAAAAGGCGACCGGCCAAATACGGTGACGAGCGAAAGAGCACGGAAGGAGAAAAGGCCACGGGCACGTTAAAGATCAAAAGCCAACGAGCCTTGGGTTAGGTTTAGTTTTCGCTCTATATTTTTATAGACATGATGAAATTGTTTTTTATAAACTTTGAATTTATGTTTCTAAATATTATGAGTAGCTAGACTTTTATGGTTGCTTAGGTTTATGAACTAGACACATAATTTGCAGTATTTAATGATTTTTGGTTTTTAATTTGATGTGTAGAATTACATGATTTTAAGTTTATTGTTGGATTTGATATATGTGTGTTGGTGTTAATTTTATTTGAAGTTTGTTTATTGGTTTTGTGGAACTAGGCATGTAGAGATACCCCCTAGGTCTTGAAATCAATCTAGTTCGTCAACTTAGGTTAGCGTGCTAGTATTTGGAGTTGGAGTACGACACAAGTATAACAAACTAATATAATAAATTAACTAAGACGTGCAGTCCATTCTTGAGGGTGAGAAATCTAACTCGAGTTTGCTAAGTAACTAACTAGGCATTGTTCGGTAGTTGGCAAGCGCTAGGGCGGGAGTCGCTACTTGTCCGTGTTTAGAGTTTTCCTAGGTTTTCATCAGTAGAGTTTAAGTCTGCTTCATAGTTTGAGGGTTTTAATCCAGGAGAGGTGTTAATCTGATTTCTGTGGGATTTTGGTACGCTAGGGCGATCCGGATCCATCTTAGCATTTCTACACTTGTCCCGCCTTGAGTCTAGTGAGCTATCTTTGACAGGAGGTTTATTAGATAAGAATAGGGTCTCAAGTTAATTACCAGATTCATGATTTATTGCTAGTGTCTAGGGATTTTACCTAAGTAACCAACCTTCTTCCTATCCGATTTCTTCAAGTTCCTAGTTCCCATAAGCAGCTGAGGTTACTTTATTTATATTTAGTTTTTTTTTAAGTTTTTTAATCATTAGTTTAACCCCCCACATAAGTATATATTTATTTAGGCTAGTATTCGGTATAGGTTGTGATCTAGAGTTACATTCGCGTCTTTGGGTTCGATACTCGGTCTTATCTGTTTACTGCTTTGCGACCGGTACACTTGCCGTGCGTGTGTAGTTTTTAGGTGAGTCGTTTTAATTAAAACTTGTGCACATTTTTATATATACATTTACACACATCAGTCCCTCTTATTGGCGGGCTTGGACAAGGGCCTGGGAGGTCGGAACATGTACTTGACCTCCTCAGTGGAGAGTATCTCCTGAGGGGTCTTAGTTAGGACTGTGAATACATGCCTTTCTTTTTCTTGATTTCTTCCAGGCCTGGGAGATCGTCGTCTTTCCTCATTCCTTCTTGACTCGAATGGTCTTCCAGATCGTCTCTCGTTGTAGGGTTGGAATTTGGCTCTTCGGGAGCTTGTCGAGCTGTCTCTCCAACTTCCCCAATCCCGTTTTCTGGTATCCTGCCGAGTGAGAGCTTCTTCTCACCGAAGGAAGGCTTCCGCTCTCTCAAAGGCTTCTTCCATGGTTTGGGGAACGTATTCATGAAACCTTCTCAATAACTTTTTAGGGCGGATGGCCCCATGAATCCCGATACTCGAATCTTTTCCATGGCTCCACTATATTGCAAACCTTCCCTCTTGTATCTCTCGATGAAACTGCGGAGATCCTCATGCTCCCCCTGTTGGATTTGGTACAGTATAGCAGCATCTTTAGTGCATTTTCTCAGGGGGTTGAAGTTCGAGGTGAAACTCCTCCTTAGGTCATCAAAGGAGGAGATGCTACGGGTAGGGAGGCCACAAAACCATAAGCGGGCCAAACCTACCAATGTTTGCATGAACATGTGGCAACACTCAGTGTTGTTACATTTCTCCACAGTGGCTGCCCTAGAAAAAACGTTCAGATGGTTGTCGGGATCCTCAGTCCCGTCGTAGGTCTTCACGTTAGCTGGCATTTTGATCTTGTTGGGGAATTCAAAATGTGCTATGTGTTCGGCGAAACATTCTAATGACTTGGGACGGTATGGCTCAGAGGGGGTAGCTTCAGTTCGAGTTTCTGTTGCGGAGGTTTGAACCAGGGGTTGGGGAATACCTGTCCCTAGGGCTGTAAACGAACCAAACGAACACGAACAAGGCTTTGTTCGTGTTTGTTTGTTAAGGTTTCTTGGACAAACGAACCGTTCACGAACACACTAACGAACATAATTCTATGTTTGTGTTTGTTTGTTAAGAAATTCAGTTGTTTGCGAACTGTTCGTGAACACGGGTCTTGAACACAAACAAACAAAAACAAACATTTAATATGCAACTAACAAAAAAAACACTGTTAATATTAACCGTTAGACAAAGTACATCTACTAAACAATGTTGATAAGTCAAATTGTACTAACTTAGACATAATTATCTAAAATTACTTAGGCATAGGCATGAATACATGATATTCCTAATTCAAAAGTTCATAAGTATCCTTAGTTTTAACTAGTGATCGAACATAAATGATCGTAAACAAACACATTACCGAACGTTCACGAACGCATTCGAACAAACGAGACATTTGTTCGTGTTTGTTTGTTTAATTAATCAAACGGAATTTTTTGTTCATGTTCGTTCATTTATTAAACAAACGGACACAAACGAACTTCCCGCCGAACGGTTTACGAACTGTTCACCGAACGTTTGGTTTGTTTACAGCCCTACCTGTCCCCTGACCTCTGGGAAGAGACGTTGCTGGTATTTGGTTTAACGGAAGTGGGTACTGCCATGGGTAGCCTCCGTGCCATGTAGGGAAATATGGTGGTATATATGGTGCGTGCTGAGGTTGAGAGTAGTTGAGGTACATTGCTGCTGAAGAAGTAACTGGTCCCCCAACGTATCATCCGGTTCCTACCAAAGAAGTGGCAACTGCACTACTTGACAAGGGCAGGGACCTCAGAGCTTCCGCAAAGGAGAGAGGTGTTGAGAATGACAAGGACACTTGTGTGGCTTCCACCAACTGTCTTGTCGTGTGTTCCTGGACCCCGGGAGAGAGTATGGTTCTGCTAGGACCTTCCCCTGAGAGAATACCTCCCTGACTATTCAAATATGGGTGAGGGTTCGTGTCAATACGTTGGGTTACTGGGGAGGTAGTTGTACCCCATAACGGAGGAGAGGGTGAGAGGGTAATGGTAGGTTCTTCGTCGTATGACAACCTGACCTTCACACCCCTGGACCTTTCCTCTCGTACATAACCATTCAAGAGGTCTCGGAGTTGTAAGAAGTTTCGTTGTACTCCCTCCGGGGTGATGTCCATTCGTTCAACAGGTAACAACACGTCATCTCTAGGAGATGAATAAACAACCCTTGAGGCTGGTAGAGTTTGATAATTGTGCATATCTCCTAGAGACGGTTCGACGTGTGGTCCGTCCGTTCCAGGTGTTTCATGGCCTGTAGCGTCACCGGAAGTGTGACTGCTGGCCGGAGTTTCTTGAAGACCCCCCGTCTTGGTGGTTATCTCCACCGGTCATCACAAAAGAAGGTTACTTAGGAACAAATGGGACTGAAGAACTTTCAATAGCTTTGTTCAAAGTAGCGACAGCTCCACGGTGGGCGCCACTTGTTGCTAAAACAAGGAAAATGACCGGGATTAGGTTATGAGATGTTTAGGTTTATATGTTAAAGGTATGTTAGGTTAAGGTTATGATTTAGGGGATCCTCTAGCTCCTGGAATGGACCTGCACAAGGTAACAGACACCATTAGCCTTAACGCAGGAGGGAGTCTCCTGTGTTTGGACTCCGGCATGAGAATAAGTATGTATTCTTTAGGAGTGATAAAGTAGAGAGTATGAGAGTAAAAGGAGTAGTGAGAAGTGTGTGTAGAATGCATACCCAAGAGTCTCTTTATATAGGCAATAGAAATCTGCCCAGGAGCTCCCTTACGGTAGCATCCTTACTATACCTCGCCATGGTTGACTCTCTTTATGCTGCCAGCAGTGAGACTTTACCCTTTTAGTGCATTTTCAGCTTTTACTATTTCCTAGGCAGGCTTGGAGTTGTGTGATGTTTTGTTTTATGCCAATAGTAACAAGCCAAAGAACCTTTTTATATTTCCAATGTTTTTATTGTTCACTTTCTGCTGCATAGCTACCGTATGGCAGCCATGCTGCCTTATGTTAGCTGTTCAGCTCCAAGAAGTTCAGCAAACCTTAATACTTTTTACTTTGCTTTATTTTCTTGACAAGGGTTTAGACGTGGTCGTTTTAGGACCCACGTCATCAGTTACGATTGAAAGATTGTATGAGGGTTAGGGACGATGTGTGGAGTCGTATGGGGTCTGAGGTTTGATCGATGTGTGGAGTTTTACGATTGAGAAAAAGGTATGAGGGTTTGATTTGGGAATGACTAAGGGTTAGGGCGGGATTTACGGGAGGGAAACAAAAATTGTGAAATTAAATTATGACACAAAAAATGACACTCAATACTTTATAACGTCATGTTTTTTATTTCATGACACCACATTCTTGACACACAAATAAACGTGTCATTAATTAACTAGATTTTTCAAATCATGACATTTTTTTTATGACACACGCTTTTAAGTGGCATAAATGAGTGCAAGTCATAAAATGAGTGTCAAGAAAAGCCATTTTTCTAGTAGTGGCGCGTAACCGCATCTGGCACAAGTTTTGTTTCCCATAAGAACACCTCTCCGTTCAAGTTCATAAACTGTAGGGATCTTGTTTTCTAATGCTCTCCAAGCAAACAAATGAACTTTCGCAGTGGCCCATTTACACCATACCATGTCGGTTTGTGTATTCTTTTCATTTCCTGAAAGATGAATATCCTTCCTAACCTTTTTCACTTCAAAAACCAAGCCTCCACTATCAGACCATCCCCATGTGTCTGCATTTTGAGTGACATTAGCATTCCGCAAAGAAGCAAGAGGTGAGAACAATTCAGCCCATTCAAAAGATGAAACCAGATAAGATAACCACTTCCGTTCCCTGTGTAGCTTCCCATCAGTTAGCGAATAATTATCTTGAACTAGAGCGCTTTTTTCTGTTGCCTTTTTAAACATGTTTGGAAATAAGCAACAAAGAAAAGTGTCCCTCGGCCACTTGTCATACCAAAATTTGGTTTTGCATCCCGACCCAATTTACTAATCAACTTTTGTTCAATATTAATATTCCTTTTTTGAAAGTCATTCTCGATTAAGCCAATATTCTTCCATGCGCCATGTAGCGACTTTTTGACTGGTATAACACCTTTATGCCATCTCCTACCGTGGATAGCCATAATCACCCACTAGTACAGATTTGGTTTCAAGATGTAGTGTATTTAATTTGAAAATGCGGTGGAACAACACCATCAATAGATAGGGCATCATCAGATTATAAATTGGATGATGCGGCTACATTGACTACCCCCATTAAATTCCTACAACAGCACCAATAAATGATTTCCCACTACAACAATATGGTGACACCTGGAACTTTGACAACCACGTCACCAAAAGATTCAACAAAATGCATTTGTTTTTATAATTAAAAATTTCCAGGAAATCTATTTCCTTCCAGGTTTACTACCTGTACAATTAATCAATACACAAATATATATTATATGGCAAAAGTTGGAATTAACATACCAAAAACGTAGCTAATGTTAAACCTGTTTTACAAAAAAAACGTACGCATTTTCCAAATGAAACACAAAGAAAAAACGTATGGGTTTTCCGAACAAAACACAAACAAAAAACGCACACGTTTTCCGAATGAAACATAAATGTATGCAATACATGTTTTCCAAATAAAACCCAAAAAAGTTTGCAGCCCAAAAGTTGTTGACCCATCCACTTCATACACTTAACAGCCGAAACGAACTCTTCAAACCTTGTAACCCGATCCGTAGAAACCGCATGACAAAAAAAATAATATCACATTAACAAAACTAGAGTATTTCAGCGACGTGCGCATTGCGCGTTTTAAGAACACGAATTCACAAAACATACAATCTAAAAACCAATAAAAAAAACTTAAAACACTATACATAAGTAACAGAATAGGAAAAACATGGTTCAGGTTGGCCTAATGTGTCCTGTTTTTTCGTGTACCAAAATACCCCTTTCGACCCATCCGATTCACTTATTCGTTATCAATACCATAAAATGAAAATCATATCCAACTCTTAATCTTTGGCTAGCTCACCAACTTTTGTGTCCCATTCTGTTTATTCCAAGCTTTCTTTTTTTGCTTGAAAGATACAATTTAAAGCACGTATGTAGGGATGAATGCCATGTTTAGAGGGTAATTTAATATGTTTGTCCTATTTAGGTAGTTCCAGGGGGGATTTGGACACTTTATCCATGCTCCAAAGACAACTAGATGTTGACATCCTCATTACTGGTCATACTCATCAGTTCAAGTCTTACAAACACGAGGTTGGCGTGGTCATAAACCCTGGTTCAGCCAAGGGTGCATACAGCAGCATCACATATGATGTGCACCCAAGCTTTGTTCTCATGGACATCGACGGTTTACGAGTTGTCGTCTATGTTTATGAAATCATCGATGGAGAAGTAAAAGTCGACAATATCGATTTCAAGAAAACACCCACATCCACTTTATAATGTCACTCACTAATTTATAATCCTTTTGTTGTTTTTGTATAGTGTAACACACTATGAGCAAATCATAACCAATCAAATCTGATTAATACAGTTTGGCCGACTTCAAAACACATATGACATTTTTTGCCTCTTTAGCTAGTCTATTTTAAACATGACCCATTCAAAGAAAAACAACCTGCAGCACACATTTGATAACAATTCTACCAACTGAACTTAAAAGCACATGAGTTTACACATGAAGAAGAAAGTTCCCTACATCTAAGTGGAGCACTAGAGTGTTTCAGCGAATTGCGCATTTTAAGAACACTAATTCAAGAAAACATACAATCTAAAAACCAATAAAAAAATAGAAAACACAACTAACACACTATCAACAAATCATAACCAGCAAAATGGTAACCTTCAGCGACTCATAATCAGTCAAATCTGATTAATACAGTTTGGCCGACTTCAGAACACATTTGACTTTTTTCGCCTCTTTAGCTAGTCTATTTTAAACATGACCCATTCAACGAAAACAACCCGGAACACATATTTGATAACAATTCTAGCAACTGTACTTAAAAGCACATGAGTTTGCACATAAAGAAGAAAGCTCCCTACATCTATGTGGATGTTTGACTCGACCAAAACAGGAGATCCTCCTCCAAGATACTCGCCCATTAATAGATATCTAAATATATTTATACTACATACAGATGTGTAAACTATTAGAGGGTAAATTTTGGGCTAACCTTGAGACGATTTTGACGTTTTCATTTCGGACCATTAAATGCCTTGTGAATCAATTCTGGCACCAACCTTAAGTCTAATTCTTCAATTTCTGATTACGGGTGTTTCCCATCATCTATCCATAACTAAAACAAACAAATAAAAATGTGAGCCTATAAATACATATAACTTAGCGCAATAGACAAAGCATATGAATATATGCAAAAGCTTACTTCTTTAAAAATATCATATTGAATATTGTCAACAAACTCTTGCGTATGTTTTATCACCATATACCCACACTCCCAAGTGCCTTCTTGTTGCTTGCATTGCATTATGCTCACAATTAATTATATTCACTAAGTCATTTTAAAAACTATAAACTATTGATCACATATTTTTACTATTTCCCACTTAATATATTGCTTCCTAAAAACTTTATCAATTCTAGAGACAATCATGTGATTCTCTGGTTTCTTATTGTTTCTCACTGAGTCAACTATATAGCCACATTGGTAAGTAGGATGAAGAATTATCCACGACCAAAGTCAACTAAAACAGAAAAATCATAGAATAAATAGGTATATTTTATGTTTGTGCAAGTGTGTGTTTTGAGAAAATGTATATTACCGTTGTAGATATGGTGCAAGAATGAAGCTTTTCTTTGAATGAAACGGAACTATTTCTCGTAGGTGATTTTCGATGGCTAAAGGCTCTTTATCACACTTTGGGTCATTGATTCTCGTCGGATTAAGAACAGTACATTAGGAATTTGGTTTCTCAAAGAAATGCCTGAAATCAAGAACAAAAAAATTATGACAAAGTTTGTATGCGCGTAGGATCGTCTAAACAACAAAGATAATGATCAAACAAGTTCAATTCAGGTGCGGAATCCCTGAATTGATCACAAAATGATAATAAAACTAGCAAAACGCAGAAATCATCATAAACATATTCAATTCATTCACTTTGATAATCAATTACACTTGAAATTGTAGTTTATAATGATTAAAACACTTTTACAGACTCAATAATAAACCTAGGGAGAACACACACAGGGAGGGAAAACAAAATGTCAAAAGTTACAATTCAAAAATCAACTTGACCTTATATAGGCCTGCACATTCGCCCAAATCATTTGGTCGAATGTGCAGGTTCGACCATTCGACATGGTCGAACCAAGACATTACATAATCTAATTTCTTCCTTCGACCTCCCTGTGTACCTTCGACGCTTTAGCTCCACCTTCGACCGTTCTTAAATCTTCATTCGACCGTTCGACATTTGACAAAACATTATGTAATTCGCAATCCAATAGCATTAGTCGCAATATATGCATCTACAAAGTTAATAAATTTAATTGTATATAAATATGTTATTGTATATAAAAACATTAATAGCAACTTACATAGCAAAATCAATGTAGTAATGAGACATCAAGCCACCCGTTCATGAAGATTTGTAACAACTCAGAATATGGAACAGCCTCAACAACTGATTCAGGATACATATTATTAGGTGAAACGGCCTGAACGGCATAGCTATGACCAATTAGATTTGTTAACTCATGAACTAAATCTTAAACCGACTGAGGTCTGCTCTTTATTGACTCCAAGGCCAGAGGTAGATCAGGATCTTCAAATTCGTCCTCGACCACAGTGGCTACCTCGCCCTCAGACTCAAAACTTGGTTCGAGATTAGGATTAGACTTAGAAATGGGATTGGGCTCGGAATTGAGAGTAGGCAACTCATACTAATTTTGGAAATCAGGTTGTAGGTTGCTAAAATTTAATATCTAAACACAATTATAAAAAAAACATCATTACTTAGATAAAATATAAATATACATATATATATATATATATATATACATAAATACATGTGTGTGTGAAGATTTTTATGGAATCAACTTTTCGATTAGTTACCATGTTCATCAAAGAGCCCTAAACTGGTTGCATCATGACATCTTGAGTTTGAAATTCTAGAAATTGGTTACTGCCTCA
This sequence comes from Ambrosia trifida, assembly GCA_028751855.1. Classification (NCBI taxonomy): domain Eukaryota; kingdom Viridiplantae; phylum Streptophyta; class Magnoliopsida; order Asterales; family Asteraceae; genus Ambrosia; species Ambrosia trifida. Next base: position 35,399,971 of record CM054123.1, on the reverse strand, counting down.
TCCTAAAATTATAAACAAATTGTTTTAATATGAACAAAACAAACTAATTTAATTTAAACTAACTGTGTTGACGCAGTGTCATTGGTGTGAAATTCTAAAGAGGTGCCTGTACAACTCGGTGATCCAGCACTCGAAGCCATTCTCATGGCACTAGTTGACTTGCTTGGCGTCTCTTTGACTACAAGCTACAATTTAACAAAAATAAAATATTAGGGTAAATATTGATATACTAAAATATGTTGTAATATAAAAAATAAAAATATACATTTATAGCAAATCTAGGCCAATGCACGATAGCATGAAACATATCCTTGACCTTATGAACTTCATCCGTTTTTGTCACACTATAAATAGTTCCAGAACAGGTTTTTGGCGCGTTAAACACTATTTTAACACATATAAACATGTATTCACATACCGACAAGTCACATAATGATTACAAACACATAATGCACGATAACTAACACGTTTACATCCGTTCACCAATTCCCGGGACTCGAGACTTGCGTGTGTGCGTTAAACCCAACGATTCCACGAATCACCAATCCTTGTACACATGGTTATGGACCGACTCCTGATGATTCCCAGAATCATCGTAACGAATAGACTGACCCAGTTAAGTACGTAATATGCATGACTCGCTGAGGTAGACTTACTAGTTTAGTCAATGTTACTAACCTGAGTTTGCCGGGTGTCACAACTATGGTTAAGTTTAATTAACCTAATCCCGGTTGATTAAAAGGGTAAATTAGTCATCTACGTTCATTCAATCACGTTCCAATCAACGTTTCAATTAATACTATCGAAATCATTTAATCAGTTTCAATTCATCCTTCAAACGAACATCTAATTAGGTAAGGATTCAATCAAACACAATTTTAAATTTTGATTTTTCAAACGATGCTCTGTTTTTTTTTATCGAACCAGTGTTTGATTTTATCTAAATAATATTTTCTGATTATCATATTTTTTTTTGAAGGTTAGATTGTTTAAAATTCCAAAGTCATTCAAGTTGTGTATGTTTTTTTCTTCAGAATTAAGTTGGGAGTGTTTTTATCTATAGAAGTAAACACAGTAAACATTAGAGTTTATAGATGTAGAAGATGATGATAATAGAGTGTGTTTGAAATTTTGTAAAACTGTTATAAGGTGCGTCTGTTTTTGGATGGTTTTGTTTTCTATTGTTTTAATTAGTGCGTCAAGAGTTTTTGTTTAGTGCGTCTATACATATGTGTTTGAATTATTATGCATGTGCTTTTACATATCAATTATTGGAAGCAAAAAACAAACGGTAATTCTCGTGAATGATTATTTTGTCACCTTGTTATTATTGTTTTGTTTATATATTTTTTGATGTATGCATAATGAATTCTCAACACATAATTCAATCACAAATTTTTTTTCTAGTAATGGCTTCTTCATCTTCATCATCAAAATCTGAAATGATCAAAAGGATGCAAGAGAAAATTGCAGAAGATTATGCTCTCGAGGGTCGTCTGGCGGATAACCTAAACAGGATAAATGATGGCATGAGTAAGAGAGACGAGATTTCCAAGCTTCTTATTCGTATGCCCGATTCGAGTCTTCATGAACTTGCGGTTATGTTCATGATTGATGCAAAGAAAGGCGATCTTAATCTTGTTGAACAACTTACAAAATGCATAGCTCTTTTGAGGTGTTCTATTCAATTTAAAATTCAGTTCTTAAAGTCTATGTAATCTCAAGATCATGAGGAACTGATTATGTAATTTGTTTTTGTAGTTGTTATATTACCTGTTTTATGATGTGTGTTTGTAGTTAAGTGCTTTTGAATTAATAAAACAAATGAACAAGTGTGTTTAATTAAAATCACAGTAATCTATTTTTTTTTAAAGTGCGTCCAAGTTCAAACTCACTTGCAGATTAGTGCGTCCAAACATAACTTCATATTAAATCAGTTTTAACTACAAATCCAAAATCATTTATAGATTAGTGCGTCCAAAATAACATATTTAGAATCAAAATCAGTAACTAAGATGTTTTAAAAGCATTCAAAATAATGTTTATATGGCAGCCACCCTTTTCTCTAATTTTGCCATGACATTTTCTAACATCTTTTTCCTTGCTTTTTCTGGCCTTTTTGCAAACTTCCTTGCCTCTTCAATTATTTCATCCCTGAGCATGTTGTGAGGTGATAGTATAATCTTTGCCACGTACTTAAACCGCAATGCATCCAATTGTGTTTGTTGAAAATCCGATTGACTGGCAAATCCATAGTTCCAAAATGCATGCCCTTTGAAGGTTTCGAGGTGTCGCATAGCGAATATGCCACAGTCTACATGGTTTTTAGCAGTCCTCCATGTCATTTCTCTTCTTATAATTTTACTTGTTACAAGTTTCTCAATCGCCGGTGTTGTAGGACATGATTTCTTCCACAACCGGTACAAAGTGTGTCTCTACAAACATTTTTTAACAAAGCCATTAGGTTATTATCATATTTTTTCCAGCTATATAATTTTCTATTATCATAAATAGAAACATACCAATATTCTGGGAACGCCTTTATATCTTTTTGCTTGGTAATCCCCCTCTTTAGAGTTATCAAGCAACTCTGATGTCTCATTCCTCACATCAAAAGATAAGACATAGAAATGCCTGTCCATCCACACCGGCTGCAGAATCATGTCGAATTCATATGAAGATTTTGCCTCGATCTTCCTAAAGATATCCTGCAGATTGCTAAGGTAAACCTTTTCTCTTTGTTCCCATTGAACATCTTCTTTATAGAAGTCTAGAGGCTGAAAAAAATCAGTAAAAAGAAAGTGCGTCCAAACATATACATGAGTGCGTTTGAATTTTTCAAATATTAATAAACATTTGATGAGTGCGTCCATGTATATATATTAGTGCGTTTGAATGTTTTTACATTTTTTCAAAAAATAGTGCGTCTGAATGTTAATAGGGTGCGTCTAAGTTCAAAACTTTTTTCATACCATCATGTTGGAACAGAGAAATAGTTTTCGTATAGACCCTTCCTTCTTTTTCTTTATATTTTCTTTTTCTTCATAGTTGAGGATATCTGTCCATACATCTATAGCATTTGTGCACAACCATAGCCCAAGATGTAAACTTTCAAAGATCACTTTCATGATCTCATTTTTACCTTGATCCGAATAACAGATTTTCTGAAATCTCAATATTTTTAAAAGAAATCAGTAATCAGTAATCAGTGAATAATAATTTATAAACAAAATGAAAATATAAACTTACGTTTTCCTCTCTAATTGGTGCAAACATATATTATGTTATCCTCAGTTCATCTTTTGTTAATTTTTCAATGGTTCACACTTGCTTCCCTGTGTATGGTGATCTCAATGCCCATGAAGGGTTTTTGTCCCTAGCTGGCTTTTCATAACCAGCAGCTGCTTTCCCTTTATCTTTCTTTTGTGCTTTTTCTGCTTCCTTTTCAGTTGATTTTTCTTTCTCAACATGCTTCTCTTTGGGTGTTGCTTGTTCATCCTCATCTGCATGCACAGTTGGTTCTATTGTTTGAATTTGAATAAATGTTGCGTCTGTTATCTCTTGTGATTCTAATGACATAGCAACATTGACGTGTGCGGATATACACATAATTTTACAATGAAATAACACACGTTTTGCTTTAATATTTATAAAAATGGTTTAGACCTTAATATTAAAACACACACAATAGGGCAAGTGTACCCTGTCATATATGTAGTAATGTCCAGATAAGAACCAGATATCGATCCATGGACGCGCGCGGAGCAATGTTACTAAAACTCTATCCCCGATTTACCGGTAAGAAAAGATAGTGAAAGTTTGTTTTATTAACTAAATTAATTCTAAAATATCTAAATAACATATGTAAGACTCCAAATACAAAATATAACTATATAAACTATAATATACCAATCCTAGCATGTCATCTACATATAATAAGTAATACAAGCGTGTGATCAACATTCCCATTTTCCGACAGTTAGTGTCCCTTTCGGGCATCCTAACATGACAACTATACAGAAAGCTAACACGAATACACACGTTAACCAATTCAAGTCGTTTATTAGTGAGCAGCTGATATGATCTCATGCAGATCTTCCAAAGATAAGTTAGTCATTTGTTAAGAGTATTCTAACCTCACTAATTCAGGAAAGCGATACCGAATACACAATACAGCCACAATGCTGAAGGCTTTATCATCTAACTTAATTTTTTTGAAAATCTAAGTCGGAGCAGTTTTCAAGCTTCTTAGGCTCCTGAACTTTAGGATCTTCGGTACTCGGCACCATTGAAACATGTGGTCTGAAGATAACCGAATTCCAGCATCCTATATTTTGTTGAGCTAGAACATGGCTCATCCGACGTTGCAAGATATTTGAAATCATCACTCACTAACATTTCTCCCAGCCGTGATGCTCTAGCAAAGTATCAATCCTGCAGCGATGGCTGTTTATCACCCTTAATCGGATGTTAGACTATTGTTTCTTCATTAGGCTACTTTATTGTGGAAGATTAGTTGAAGTTCGATTTAAGATGATAGATTGACCATGTTTTGGTGTTTCAAATCAAAAATTTTGAACATGATTTGTATAATTCTCAGCTGAAATTGAATATGTAAGTCGTTATTGAAAGGGGGATTGGATTTTAATAACTCAAACTTGGTTGATTAATAAAAGTTATCACAGGTGTAAAACGAATTAAAGTCTTTTTTTTTTTTTTTTGACAAAATTGGATTCAAGTTTATGGATTCCATTCTCCAAAGGTTATATAATGTTGGTTGAACAAGAAACAACCCTCAAATTAAAGTAAATTAGTTTTTCAAACACTATTACAAATTAATCCTGTCCCTGTAATTACAATTTAGTTTCCCTATTTATATTCTAATTTTGGATACTTAATTAGTGATTACCCTTTATTGCGCTTATATAAAACAAACTACCATATAATTTTTAGATGGCCATATGCTTTTCGTACGTTAATTATTTTTATAAAATTACACCAATAAATCATACGTTTTATTCTTTTTAAGTTGAGTATAGTTTTTAAATAGTTTTCTTGTTATTAAAAGAAATGATATGTTATGGTATTTGGTTAACAATGTTTAAGGGTGAACAATAAACGAATCACCAATCAACAAAACATAGACGAAACTAAACCGGAATCAACCAAAAAGTAAATCAACTTAAATCTATTAGCCAAAAATCGAATTAATCAAAACTTGGTTATTGGTTTTTTTGTACCCACGTGTAAAAAAAATTAAGTGAACCGAACCATTTGTATATTCATCTATTTCTACTTTTATACCTACAATTCTTTACCTAAATTTTATATATTTATGCTTCTATATTTCATCGATTTATCTCTTAGTTACATGTATTTCTAAATAAAAGTTTTAGCTAAAGTTTGGTTTTGGCTTTTAACCAAAACTAAACAACCCGAATAAAAAACTGTCAATCTAACTAAATAAACTGAACGGATTAACCGAGAACCGAATAATTAATAAAATAGACTAACAAATTATTTCGGTTTCAGTTTCCGCCGAAGATAATAACCGTACCATGCATTCCCTACCCGTATCTGTGCTTCCCGCCACATCACGCGCCACTTTGCTAGTAAATTATAAGTAGGTGGCGGTTTGGAATGGTTGAGGTTTAGAATAATATGGTGTGCTGATTGGATTTAGGACGTGCCTTATTATTGGAGATCTGTTACATGAACTTTAGTGTTCAATAACCTGTTCTTTGACTGATAGAATAATCATGATCTTGATTACAAGAATCTTTCGGGATCTAACCCCATTATATAATCTTGTAAGTTGTAACCTAATGCAGATTGCCAATTGGGGTATTTTTGCGGTTCTTGTCAACTCATTTTTTTATATAATGCCAGGTATATTGTTTTAAATTTCATATGTAATCTTAGTATTGGTTTGATTATTGTTGTAGTTGTTGTGTTGTAGCTTTTAATCAATAAGATAGGAGTAGTCAAAGATATGAAGGGGGGAAGTTGGGGATAATAAGAGAAGGGTTAGGCTGGTCGCCAAATGCGGTAAATCGCTCAAAATGCGAAGTAATAAGCGGGTTTGATCAGCAAGAACATGTTGGTATGGATCTCGAATTGACGGTATTGTAATTAGCCCATTATAGATATCAGTATCCATCAAAAGCTTATTTAGCTGGAAGGAACATCAATATATGTGGTCCTGTAACCCAAGTGTTATAGCAAAAGGCATTCTGCTTTTGTTTTATTGTTACAAGATTGAAATTGACGAATATATAGCTAATGACTCATTCAATATGATGTATCTCTTGGATATAGGAATGATATGTCAATGCTCAATTAACTACACATCCTATGGGCAATAGTGCAGCACGGGTTTTTCAGTTCTCTATTACTTTAAAATAATAGTTTCATATATTCATGTAGATCTAAATTTTGATTGATTTTTTAGATATTTTTTTTCATTTAATTAGGCATGCTGAAGATCATTGTATTAAGAATACCAACTATTATGTGTCTTGTACCGGTTAAGTAAATCATTTATTATAAAACATGTTGCAAGAGATGATATATTTGGATTTGCTTCTTCTACTTGAACTAATACCCGAAATTTCTAGATGAAAACATGAAGAGGAAGGATTGAAAATTGGGATTACTTGTGTGAGCAGCTAGAAGGTACTCTAAAAAGTTTACTTCACTAACAGACTTGGGATTTTGGTGCAACAATATGAGTTGTTTTTTTAACATAAATGGAGAAATCCAAAAAGTTTACTTCTAGAATTAATATAATTAAAATTATTGGTCAAGAATGTACAACACTTTTATGGGTGCTCTAGGTGTTTGATGAAATCACCCCATTAAGTTTGCATTTTTTTTCTGCATTTTGTTCTATTACGGGATATGATTGTTGTTGGGTTCTTTGATTCCAGGTTGACAGTTAAAGAGGGATCACTAAAAGTTTAAAGAAGGGGTCTATTGATGCACAATGTACCTGCTATGGCTTCACTTGCACTTGTAGAAGAAGGGAAAGACCTCACGGAAATTATTATGTCAACTATCGTTCTATGTATGTCCTCATTTTTTTCTCCTTCGATATCTAAAACTATTATGTCAACTAGCGGTTGGATCAAAAACCTTTATCACAGTTACATTTGTGAGCGTGTATTATATTTAATCCATGTGACTTGATGTGTTGAAGAAAATGAGTTTGAGTTGCTGCAACTTATATGGATCAGTAGGCAAGATCATGGAAATATATTTATTTATTTATTTAAAGTATTTGACTCATTTGTTAAACTTTATTTAACCAGCTTCCAAAGTTTATATTTGTATTTTTATATTAGTTCTTGATTAAATACACTTTTAAAGTTTAAGTGGTATAACCTGGGTTTAGTTGGCTAATTATTTGAGACTTAAACTTGGTGTTTATGGGTCAAAAGAAGCGGGAACAATAGCAGGAATTGTGTATGATAAATATCATTGTTCAACCCTGTTAGAACCCTTAGTTGTATGTAAATTATTAGTACATTGATTGTTTTCATTCGTAGTTGTTGTCTTCAAATATAAATATGAATGATTCCTTTCAATAGAGTTTATTTGTATTGTTAAAAAAGCATTTCATTTTTTTTTAATGTTGATCATGTGCAATTAATACTTGTTATGACCATGGAGCTAGCTTCCACCCCATTTAGCCGTCATGATATTAAATATAAAAATAGATTAAAATACAAAGGGTTGATGACATCTAAGACATATTCATTGTACAAGGTCTATCTAATCTACTATAAATGAAACCTTGATCACACTACATTCCAATATCCAAAACATAAGTTTATCTTTTGAAGACTAATCATCTTCAAAATGGCCGCTTACAAGAACTCATTTGTGCTTCCAATTATTGTTCTAGCACTCTTTACTTTCCAAGCACAAGGCCAAGGCTTAAAAGTTGGGTTCTATGAGAAATCATGCCCACAAGCCGAAAAGATCGTGTCCACGGTCATGAACGAGGTTATGGCCGTGGCCCCATCCCTTTCTGGCCCGTTGTTGAGAATGCATGCCCACGATTGCTTCATTCGGGTATGTAACATCTTATGTTATACCACAAGTTTCAGTTTTCGAATTCAATTATCTTGTCCACTAACGTAAATGTGTTTTATAAACCTTGCATTTGTAGGGCTGTGACGGATCAGTTTTACTGGATTCTCCAACAAATCAATCCGAGAAATTCTCACTCCCGAATCTCAGCCTGAGGGGGTTTAATATCATTGATAGGGTGAAGTTGGCGTTAGAACAAGCCTGCCCCGGTGTAGTTTCTTGTGCTGACATTGTAGCCCTTGTTGCCAGAGATGTTATTGTGGCGGTAGATTTATTCTTCTTTCAACTAAAGTGATATTAGTTTCATGTGTTTAAAATGAAAATGTTGAGTTAAACGATCAAAATTTTTAACGTTTTTTTTTGTTGTTATTAAAATCATTAATTATGTTCTTATACTGACGAACCTCTGCTGTATACAGACCAAGGGACCATTTTGGGAGGTCGAAACTGGCCGAAGAGATGGAAACGTATCTTTAATCAATGATCCCATAGATCCTGTAACAGGATTGCCGCCATTTTTTTCAAGCATCAATTTTTTGAAACAATCATTTGCACTGAAGGGACTAAACACAAAAGATCTTGTTGTTCTATCGGGTACGTTTGTCACTAGTTTTATGCATGACCAACACAAATAATTCAATAACCTTTCTTACAAAATACCTGATCATATTTTAGGGGGACATACCATAGGGATGTCTCATTGCTCCTCATTCGAAAGCCGGCTATACAACTTTACTGGCATAGGCGATACTGACCCCTCAATGGACCCAAACTACATTGCAAGATTAAAGCTGAAGTGCAAGCAAGGAGACCAAACCACATTAGCTGAGTTAGACCCAGGGAGCTTCAAGACATTTGATGACTCTTACTACAGACTAGTGACTAAGGGGAGAGGACTTTTACAATCAGATGCCGCCTTGCTTAACGATCCTGAGACTCGAGCCTACTTGGTTCAATCTACTAGCCATGGTTCCACTTTCTTCGAGGATTTTGGTGTGTCCATGGTTAAAATGGGTCGTATTGGGGTTCTTACCGGTTCTCAGGGCGAAGTCAGGAAGGTTTGCTCCAAAACGAACTAGAGAATCTCCTTTTGCAAAACATACAATAAAATTAAGAGGAATCACGGTTCTTCTTATGATCTTTTAACCAAGAGGTTTTGGAGTAATATATATGTGTGAGTGTGGCACAGAAGTTTCTTCTATCTAATATAATATGGTTTTTCTAGTAATAAATGTACTTAATCAAGTATGCATCCATGCATACTTTTTTTTTTTTTTTTTTTTTTGTAATTGTTATTATTAATATTAATGTCTCTTATTTGTTATGGAAATTCCATCATCTTTTTTTTTTTTTTCTTTTTTTTTAATTTTTTACTTCAATGTTAAATCCGTATCTGTCTTCCATACGGAACAACCGAGGGACAAGGACTCAACAATTTCATGAGTCATGAAGATGGTCCGTCATTGATCTCTAAACAATTCACAGGGACTAAAATTATACTACGTATTAATTAGGAAATAGATGAACAGTATTTTGTCGTTTTTGTTAGTTTATAAATATATTTTTGTTGAGTAGATTTTTTAAATATGGTCTGACGGTGTGGCGGTTTTGTTGCTGCTTATTGTTCACAATGTCTTAGCTTCAAGTCTGGCTAGGGTGGTTTTGGTGTCCCCTTTTTTGTGCACGTTACGTGTTAGTAATATCATGTTATTGCATGGTTATTTGTGTTATTTACTATTTTACTCATGTTTCCCCTTGAGTGGATTATCTAGGTGGTCATGACATGCGTCACCCCATCCCAACTATGTTCACAGCTCGTGTCTAACATACAAAACCTTAAACCTGCTCTACAATTTCTTTTTACAGTCACATGCCTGCACTGATTCACTTTTCTTCCTTTTTCTCTGTGGGAATATTCTGCAACACCACCGTCTTTGTCATCATACTCTGGCGTGATGGTTGCCTGGTGCTCAAAAACTCACGGCGATGGTTGCTTGTTGCTAAAACGGGCTCGATCGGTAGTTTGGTTTATGATTGTAAAGGGTTTTTAGGTTTACCTGGATGGCGGCGGAGGTGAATTTTATTTTTTAGTTAGTCATATGATTGCACGGTACTCTCCCCACAGCCTTCTACATACTTTTTGTAACATCATAAAATTTTCAAGTATATTTTTTTTAAATAAAAATTTCAGTTTCAATATTTATATTTATCATTTTAAAAGCCTTATTCATCTATTATTTTCTTTTGAATTATTAGTTTATACAAATTTTTTATGAACTTTTATGTTACACTAATAATAATAATAATAATATAGAACCAAACTAACCATACTGTAAGACAATAATCAAATACAAATTGTGTTTGTTGACTTTGTTAAAAAAAGAAAATGAGGAGGATAGTCAACTTCTTGCTCCTCGTTCAAACAAACTGACGCAAATCCGGGACCCTTGCTTTATTTTAATGACCCAAAACTTCAGTGCTAAACATTCTTATTTTGAAACTCAAACAAAATCACAATCAAGGCATTCAATCTCACGCATGGTGAAATAAATCATCTAGTAATTTGGGTACAATCATGGCCGCACGTCACGCCAGAAATTCTAGGACATTCCCTAAACCCAACCCGCGTCCTTAACCCTATATATAAGAGACAGTCCGCTTGCAATTTTTTTTGCAACATACCTCGGCTCATACTGTTATAACCTTTAAACCACCGTTGCGATCTCATCGGAACCCACCTACAACCGTCATCTCCCTCCACTTGAACCACAACAAACCGTCCCACCGCCGGTAACTGTCGCACACCCCATGCCCATGCCATCGTGCGCACCAACCTCCATTTTCCTCCTCCGCCTCTGGCTCTCCGGCCAGGTCCGACGGAAGTAGAAGCGCCGCCCATTCTAGACCCGACCCGACCCGATCGTCCCTCTGTCAACCACCACCGCCACTAGACGATATCTCCATCACCCTTTCACCGTTGCAGGTACCACCCGTTTTGTTTTGTTTTTTTTTTTCTTTCTTCTCTTCCTCTTCGTTTAACCCTTTTAGAGTTGTGGGTTTGGGTTTAAAATTTTGAAGTTGTTAGTGTGTATGAGTAGTCTTGTGTGTGGGTTTGGGACAGTGGCGGATCTAGGATTTTTTTTCTATGGGTTCCTTTTTATGTTGATCGAAATTCTCACGACCAAACGCTAGAATTTTCGGGTCGGGTTGGGTCCGAAAAAGTTGAATGATCTTTAACTAAAATAATGCCTAAAGTTGTGATCTTTTTAGTTTGGGAGTTAGTAATTAAATGACATAATAAAAAGTTGAATGTAATATACCTGTTGTCTTTCATCTTGGTTAAAACCATGGAAGATATTTCTTCACCAGCAAATTCGTTCTTTTCATTCTTGTCTGTGACTACAATTTTTGGTTTGTCACCTTTCCTAGCCAGCCACGGCTTTGAAAGGCCACAATCTCATGTCTTCTTGAACTATTTTGTCACTTGCTCTTCTTCCAATTAACCGTTTAACATCTGTTTCATGTAACTAATGATTAAAATACAACAAAAGCTAATTAGCATGTGTATGAGAATGAAAAGTGACTAACCAAAGATGACGTTGGTGAGATTATAAGCAGTATTTGTTTTATTCCCATCTAGATAAAAAAAAAAAAAAAAACATTATTAATCAACAATATAATCTATTTGCATTGATGAGATAACTACACCATCTACCTTCCACATTGCTATTTTCAAAAAAAAAAAAAATCTACCTTCCACATTGAGCAATAACAGGCTACTTTAAAGAATATCATAACCCTATCAAGTTTACTAAACTCAGCCTAATTTATTGTAGTTAAACAATACTTTCTTAAAATAAATAACAATCAAACAATATTTTTGCTTCTTTTCCAGCAATTAGACAATAGTTACAAACAATTATTGATTATAAATTGAATATATAAACTACATGACCAGTAGATAGAATAACAGGGTCTCACATGAGTTCTTTCGAAAGAGGGCAACGGAAATCCATCGGATACGACACCTAAATCGACCTCCCACTACCATTATTACTTCGATTATTATCATTAAACTTTCTGATTGAAGCTGATCGTTGTCTTGTCTCCCGCCCTTTTCACCTATAAGCTCAACCAAGACAACCCATAAAAAAAAATTTGTGTTGTGGAAGAAACGCCGGCTACGACGATTCCTCACGGAAGCGGCCATGAGGTTTTTGGAGGGGAGGATGAACTGTAGTTGAATATGTGGTTGAATAGATTTTCTTTAAAATATGAAATTGGGTAAAGAGGGACAAGGACATAGTTGCTGTATTTTAGGTTTTAAGTTTTTTTTTTTTTAAAACTAAAAAGAAAAATTCGCAAAAAAATTACTACTCCAAGAGTCAAACATGTGACCTTACACATACAATGAGATGCCTCATCCACTCGGCCAGGTCTTCATTATTGTTTGTGGGTTCCTCAAAAAAATATTTATGGGTTCCTTCTGGATTTTATATATACATTTCTACTAAAATTTCAAAACCCAATGGGTTCCCGGGAACCCGTAACTTTGTATGTGGATCCGCCCCTGGTTTGGGAAATCAGATTTAGAGGGTTGGGTAAGTCTTATGATATGATACTCTATCTTGTCTTTATAACCAAACCAATAACTTAAAGAATAATAACAAAACTAAAGGGGTTTATCAAGATTTGGTTTTATAATAAGATTTATATATACTTATTATATTATTGTTTATACTTATAATAAAGTTATCCAAAGTTTGCCAATGGAATACATATTTCTGGTCTTTATTTTAAGTCAATCTTAGAATAATTTTTTTTTTCTTAAGTACACCAAAAGTATATTTTCTCAAAAATCTTAACGTCTAAACATATTATTTTTTTATAAGGGTTGAACATCTATGTAAATATTTATATACCTACAAATGAAATACCATTGGATGAAATAAAAGAGGTGATATTTTTATATAAAAGTTTGACATACACAAGTTAAAGATAAACAAATTATCATCTGTTGGTCATTTCAATCGTGAAGGTTATGAAATATTATCTAAGCGCCTAGCGGCACTATATTGAACCATAAAAGAAATTCATTATCAAACTAAAGTTGCGATAATATTTAGGCATTCGCGACGCGTGATTCTTGACTTAGAGACTGTATCGACCTTCGTTAATTCCCGTTAAATTATAGCAAGACCATCACAATCAAGGTGAGTTTACGTAACCATGTTTATGCGATTCTTTATACTTGCAACATTTTACTTAAGCAATTCAACATGCATGTCTAGTTGTAAACTTTATTGCCTCATGAATTAGACAACAACAGTTTCAACGAGTTTCAACATTACATAATCATTAGCTATGGCCAAGCCGGCGATACTCAATAATAGATCTATTGGATTGACAATCCCACCCGGATACGTGTACGTCCTACAAAGGTAGCGTGGGTGATTGTTATCGTTCCAACATATTATTAAGGTGAACCGTGGATGACGGGATGGACCTAAACTAGTCGGAGGTTTGATTATGTCGATTCAGCATTCCATGTTTATTCATGTAGACTTAAACTTACGATAGACATATGAATTGCTAAACTTTTATTTCTAGTTGACCCCCCCCCCCATTTTTACAACTCAACAGGAAATAATGATGCTTGAAGTCTAGAGCTAGCATGAGAAGATATTTGAAGTTTTATGCTTTGTTTGATTTTTGGATGTACTAGATTTCATTCAAGACATTTAATGTAATTCAATATTGTATTAAAGGATTATGTAAACATATGTATTACCATGAGCTACTGAACAATCATTCATACGTGACACCTCGATGTTTCCGCCATCGGTTGGGGTGTTACACTTTTCCCCTAACGGTACAGTCTTTATAGTTTTTATTCTTTATTTGTCTCTTGCTCGGTCATCTTCTCTCTTTTGAGTTTTCAGCAAGGAAACACTCCTCATCACCGCCCTTCAGGTGACTTTATCTTGTTATTGCTTTCCTCTTTCTCACTATATTTGGACTATAGATTACCTTTTTGTATGCGAAATCAATTTTCGGGCTCTAATCGATGAATGCTAACATTTATTCCACTCATAATTATTGATTCCAGTAATAGGTGTTATAGTTTTTGAAATTGTATTGATTTATGAAACTGGAGTCATTAGGTTAAAATCTTGATTTCATTATTTATTTTCATAATTTAATTGGCAGTCAGTCTTTAGGTTAAAATTTTAAATGGCAATCAGATTTATGAAGGATTGTGTTTTTCTTAACTAACTTTCATTTGTAGAAGTGATGATACTTAATGCTTGCTGGATCATAACTTTGCTTACTAAGTGAAAATTGCTTTATTGCTAGTTAAAAAGGGCTAAAACTTATATCTAATCTCATGGTTGATGTCAGAAATTAGAGTTCCATTTTGATATAAGAGAATGATCAAGTACATCTTTATACATAACTCATACAATATATATATATATACACACATACACACACACACAAGGAGAAAGACATAATCTACAAATAATAAATACTAATAACAACTTTGACTATGACCTTAACCAGGACTTTGACTATGACCTTGAGGACATCGGCTAGTTGATCCTTTAAACAATATGAAAAACCAGAACTTTGACTATGACCTTAATACATATATATGCAATTAGTTAGATGGATTATTTCTTGCTAATACGCCCCCACAAGATGGAGGATCCGTTTGATACGTCAATCTAGGAACGAAACGAGAGAGATGGTAATCGGGGCTTCGGTTTGGTGAGGACATCGGCTAGTTGATCCTTTAAACAATATGAAAAACCTTTAGTTGACCAACATTAACTTGTTCGCGAACAAAGTGGTAGTCGAGAGCTATATATTTCATGCGTTAGTGGTAGACCGGGTTAGCACATAGGTAAGTAGCACTGTTGTTATCATAAAATAGAGTTGGGGTGCGCATCGTGCGAAGGCCAAGCTCTTGAGAAGATTTTTAACCCAGCCGTGACATTTGCGGGAGCTTTGTATTCCGGTTCAGTTGAGGCGCGGGAAACCGTCTTTTGTAGACATGAATGCAAAGAGATAATGTCAGATCCAAGATATAATATATAAACGGTAGTAGATATCCCCCTGTCATGTCTTCCTCCCCAATCTGAATCTGAAAAAGCATGTAAATCAAGTGATGACTTTTTATTTAAAAATAACCCATGACGCATCGTTCCTTTCAAATAGCGGAGAATCCGTTTCAGAGCTTGCCAACGTGACTGTTTTGGGTTGTGCATGAATTGTGAAAGTTTGTTGACTGCGAAGGAAATATCCGGCCGAGTGAAAGCAAGATATTGAAGAGTTTTGCTGCAGAAACTTGGTTGGTATAACTAAGTTTTGCTACAGAAATAAGATTATTGCAAAGATTAGGAGCAATTAAGAAATTATTTAAGAAAAGTGGTCGTGAGTTTGTTTGAAGAGTTGTGTGACCAGTATGTGTGATAGGAAGCGATTTATCCTCACCCAAAATAATCTCACCTGGGCCACCGTATTCGTAAAGAACGTGCACTGAGTTTTTATTAATGGCAGTGTGATTGGATGTGCCATGTCCCACATCCATGGAGGGTTTGAAGCAACGGTGTAAGGAGAGGTATGATCACCGTCGAATTTGCAAATGAGAATCCCTGATTATTGTTTTGAGTGGTATGGTTGTTCGGACCCGGGGTTGTGGGTTTGTTTGACCATGAGGAGGGGATGTTGTGGGATGGTGGGTTTGAGGCTGAGTAGCGATAGTTGCGGGTAACATGTAGTCCCATTTAAGAGAGATGTTAATCAAATTTCATTATCAATGACATTAATTGATAACTTTATCAATTAACATTAAATGATAATTGATACCATATAAGAGAATGATCAAGTGCATCTTTAAATTCTCAACATTTTAATTATAAGTTAAAGCACTAATAACTATTACATTAATATGAAATTTTAACTTCACAATAATCTTTCTCCTTCTGTTTCATGTTAATCAAATTTAATAAAATGTTGATCATTCTCAACATTTTAATTATAAGTACATCTTTAAACAAAATAACTATTACATTAATATGAAATTTTAACTTCACAATAATCTTTCTCCTTCAGTTTCATGTTCGGGAATGTTGCAGTACTTAGCCTCAAACCCACCATCCCAACCGCAAAGATGTACTTGATCATTCTCTTATATGAATAAAGATGTACTTGATCATTCTCTTATATGGTATCACAACCGCAATGAATTTTGTCACCAAACTACCGAAGTTACCAAGTGGTTGTGATATGATTTGGGTGATTGTCGGCCTATTGACAAAATCAGCAGACTTCCTTCCTATTAAGGAAACTGATGGATTTGAGCGGTTAGCTCGCATTAAACTTAAGGAAGTGGTCTCTCGGAACGGGGTGCCAGTTTCTATCATTTCTGATCGTGATTCTCGTTTCACTTCGCATTTATGGAAGGCTCTGCATAAAGCTTTGGGTACTCAGTTGGATATGAGTATGACTTATCATCCGCAAACTGACGGTCAGAGTGAACAGACAATTCAAACTTTGGAGGTTATGCTCCGGGCATGTGTTATCGACTTTGGTAAAAGTTAGGAGAGTCACCTACCGTTGGTGGAGTTCTCTTACAACAACAGCTACCCTTCTAGCATTAAGGCAGCTCCGTTCAAAGCTCTTTACGGACGGAAATGCCGATCTCCTCTTTGTTGGGCCGAGGTGGGTGAGAGTCAGCTCACTGGTCCGGAACTTGTGTACGGAACTTTAGAGAAAATCGTACAAATTCGTAACCGTTTGGCAGCAGCTTGGGATCGTCAGAAGAGTTATGCCGATCGCTGTCGCAAACCTTTGGAGTTCCAGGTTGGGGACATGGTACTTCTGAAAGTTTCTCCATCGAAGGGCATCATACGCTTGGGAAAGTGTGGCAAACTTAACCCTCGTTATGTCGGACCGTTCGCAATATTGGAACGGATTGGACCGGTGGCATACAAACTTGACTTACCAACGGAGCTTGGTAGTGTTCACAACGTCTTCCATGTGTCTAACTTGAAGAAGTGTTTGGCTGATGAATCTCTTATTGTTCCTCTCGAAGAGATCAAGGTTGATGATCGTCTACGTATCGTGGAGGAACCGGTTGAAATTCTGGATTATAAGATTCGTAGCCTTCGTCGGAGTAAAATCTGCATTGTTAAAGTTAGTTGGAATTCAAATCGTGGACCGAAGTTCACGTGGGAACGGGAGGATCAGATGAAAGCTAAATATCCTCATCTTTTTCCTAAGCGCGCGTTTGAATCTAGACATGTTACCGCTGAAGTTGAGTGAATCTCGGGGCAAGATTCCTTTCAACGGGGGGATGATGTAGCAACAGGTAAATTTTTCTTTCTTTTCGTCTCTTTCCTTTTTGTCCTCGAGAAATTTTCGGGACGAAAATTCTTTCAACATGGGGATGATGTGACACCCGGCATATTCAACTTAACATTTTACAAACATATAAGTCTACCTTGGCGAAAAACATTTATTAACATACTTAATTGGTCAGTTGAGTCAGGTTACATTACGTATTGTCCAGGGTTCAATGATTCGGAGGATCATTGGGGTTATTTTATGTACACACGAGTCTTGAGTCAAGTTGTTGGGGAATTACATAAATTGAATTAAGTGACATACATAGATTGATCCATATATGATATATAATGTGCAAATACGTGTTTTAACGATGTTTATATGATTATACATGATTATATATGCTTAACATATGTTAGGATTGCATTTTCATGTGTTAGGATGTGTTAAAACGCGTTTAAACGACAAAACTGGAAATTTGGGGAAACTGGGAAGCTGGTTCGACCCATAGGGGGTTCGAACCAGTATCAAATACATTCATTCGACCTGTTTTGATCTTCATTCGACCCCTGCAGGGTACGAATGAAGATGGGGTATAAATACCATACTTTGCAATTTTCATCATTTCACAAACCCTAAACGCTTCTAAGTGCTCTCTCTCGACCTTAAACACACGGGGAGGAGTTTTTGACCTTGTTTATCAGAATCTAACCTAGAAACATCTTCAATATCATAAACAAGAGAAAATCTAAGGTGTATTATTGATCTAAAATCCTTTTCAAGCATTATCATTCGTTTTTATTAAACCCCAAAGGTCCAGATCTGTTCTAAGATGGTTTTCATGATTTAAAAACCTTTCTAACATCTTTCTAAACAAAATATCATCATTAAACATGAGTTTTTATACAAATTAACATGTGTTAAGGTCGAATGAACATGTGTTAGGTCGAATAAACATGTGTTTACATCGAATTACTATATGTTAGGTCAATGAACTTATGTAAGGGTTGAATGAACATCATATGGGTCGAATGAGGACCCATATGGGTCGAATGAAATTCTAAACAACCTGATTCGACCTTACACCTTGCTATGTGCGATTTTTCATGCAAACTAAGTGTTTTATGCATGAACATTATGTGTAATCTACTTGTACTTGATTAGTTTATGTAATGGGTCACAAACTTACGGCACCGGGTGATGAACCGATGACGGGTATAGAGGCATTCTAACATTCAGCAGTGGTTCACGACACTATAGTATCATGTAATAATGTCTAGCTAGCATAAAGGTATAGATGTAAGGACTGTTGGGTCTGGATTACAAACGTTACAAACTTTTACAAACTTTATCTCTGTGACTCACCGGCACTATATGTGTTGACTAGCTTTCATGTTTTCTATGTAGCTAAGGTAGCATGGAGTCTTAGGCGCACTGGAGTCGCACTGCGTCGGGTCTTTGCATTCATAAGTAAACCTTGTTTGGTTTAACAACATTATGAACAGGAAGAAGGTGGGGGTTGAGGAAGAAGAAGGGTGGGGTCGACTTAATTTATTTTTTGTTTATTTTAATAGTGAGGGTATTTGTGTTATTTTATATGATTTAACTGAAAAAGTTAACGATGTTAGCTGTTAAGGACCACGAGTGTTACAAAAATACAACCATTAGGATCATGTTTGTAATTATTGAAGTCTAGGGATCAAGAGTGCAAAATTTATAAAGCACAGAGACCAACCAAGCAATTCACTCATATTTGTTTTATATCCCCATATTTGTACTTTTACTAATATACAACTTTCATCCTTAATATTACAACTTTTATCAAATTTTACCTTACACTATATCCAATATTTTTATTTGTTTTCTTTTCTTGTTTATTAAATGTAATAATTAATAACAAGATCTCATGCTTCTTTAGGTTATAAATATAACTTTTTATATACAAACTAGAGATTAGTTATAATTAAAATCATGTATATCCTCTTATTATTTAAATTTTAGGTCCTAAATGATTAAAGTTATGTTAAATACTATACCGAGATAATTTATAAATATTATGTGAATACCTTGCGCTTCGCGTACGGTAAGCGGTGCGCTTTGCGCTTCAAGCCTCAATTTTAGACCTCGTCGCCTAGGTGGCTTCTCGCTTTTTAAAACCAGTCTCTCCTCCCGATCTCACCCTTATCTCGTCTCTCCCTCAGTCACAGCGACGACCAGCTACCACAATCGATGTTGGTGGCGGTATTGTGTAATCGCTCCGATGGGATGGCAGTGGTTTATTGGGGCTCGGGTTGGGTAAGTGACGGCGATGGGGAAGGTTGGGTCCATAGAAACACGTCCAAAACTTCGGGGAAACATCTCTTATAACTGGCAACATCAGGGAAACGCTTCGTGACCGTACCAGGTGCATTTCCGTCCCTCTGAAGCTTCTAAAGCGGGTACGATGATGTGTCGAGATTTATACATATTTTATGTGTATTTACAACCTTTTCCACTCAAAATCATGCTTTTATCTTAAGTTTATTATGATTTATCCTTCTTTGTTGATAATTGCAGGTTTTGAGGCCAAGGAATGAAAAAGGAGAGAAAAACGGCGCAAAAGGCAATGAATTGAAGACTTAGAGAGCTGTACCAGATTTAGCACGGCCGCACTCCGGCCATGCACGGGTCTCGGGTCAACAAAGTCAACATTCCAAGGTAAACAAAAGCAGAAGTCAACAAGCACGGGTGTGCTCACCCTTAAGCACGACCGTGCTCACCTGAATGTGTTCTCCAAGGCTCTAACCGACCAAAGCTGACAAGACGGTTGGCCATGTGTCAAAGCATGGGCATGCTCATCAACTGCCTCGACAGAACCTGCATGCAAGGACTCTGCAACAGTACCAGATGTCAAGCACGACTGTGCCACCTCTCCAAGCACGGGCGTGCTTCTACTGAAAGGCCTATAAATAGAGACCTCCACTCCTCACTTTGGCATTCCTCAACCCATCAAATTCTTCACCTCAACTCCTCACTTTGGTACCATTCATTCCCTGCTGGGAGTATCTTCACATGGCAGGAGCTTCAACAACAGTTCTTAAAGGAATATTATACTATGACTCGCACTACTGAAGCTCGGGAGGCCATTAGAACTTTCCAACAACACTCGGGGGAGCAATTTCATGAAGCGTTCACAAGGTTTAAAGAGTTGTTAAGGAAATGTCCACATCATGATATACCTATGTGGGAGCTGATTAAGTCGTTCTATGACGGTTTATTACCGAAGGATGTTAGATATCTGAATGCCAACAGTAATGGTACGTTTTTGACTAACCATGAGGATGTGGATTGGGAATATATGGAGCGATTGGCAGTTACATCAAAGAGACAGGCTCGTACTAGTAGCAAAGGCAGAAAAGAGTATAGCAAGCTTAGAGCAACAGATTGCACAGTTGATGGCCGGTAGAGGTGCAGGAAGGAGTGA
The DNA here is from genome assembly GCA_028751855.1 of Ambrosia trifida. Classification (NCBI taxonomy): domain Eukaryota; kingdom Viridiplantae; phylum Streptophyta; class Magnoliopsida; order Asterales; family Asteraceae; genus Ambrosia; species Ambrosia trifida. The sequence goes on along the minus strand of CM054123.1, from coordinate 35,379,063 downwards.
TGGAGCAAAGGCAGCTAGTTCTTTCACATTTTCTCTATTTGTGATGATTTGGTACTCAACAAGGGAAATCTGAGGAAGTAAATCAAGTTTATGGATATCGGAAGCCATTTGATATGAATTCTAATTCAAAATTGTTGTTGCAATTTCACTGCCCAATTTATCCAAAATTCTTTTTGTTTTTGTATTATTCATTGTTACATTTTTGTTCTTTCTTTGATTTTCCCAACATGATGGTCGTTTTGCCACGTTAACTAAACACGGTGTTTTTGAAGGGTTATCACTGTTTTAGTTGTATTTATCATCTTTTTGTGTATAAGGTAGCTGTTATTCCTGCTCGATTTTTCTTTTTTTTAATTAAGACTCTTTTTCTAAATGTGTGTTTCTATTTGATTACATTCATTCAATTCACTTTGTATAATGTATATCACAATGTAGATGCTCATGAGTATCTTTGTTGAGTGGACCATAGACAGATGCAAATACCATCTGAATTCACATGTTGCTTAATGTACCGTGAGAAAACAAAGTTTATATTTATTATGGGCTATGTTGTCAAAGGCCCAAGGCACCCACTCAAGGCGCATTGGCCTCGCCCGGATAAAAATAGCGCACATAGAGGGAAAAAAATTAAAAACATATTACGCTTTGAAAATTAACTATTCGATAATATACAACAAAGAAACAATTATATATACATTTAAGATCTAGATAATCTATATTATCTTATTAAGGAGGAGTGATGGCCAACTTAGTAATTTGTATTTCCGTACAACTTAAGAAGCAACATGTACAATATATTTAAGCAAGAAATTTAAGGGTATTATGGGCATAAGTGTGACAATTAAGATACTTAAAAGGGTAATATAGACATTTAACTCACCTCTTCTTTGTAAATGTAATAAAAAAATTCCATCCTTGCCCTCATGTTTCCTCCCTGCCCTCTCACACGCCAGATGAAATCCCACAAGTGAATGGTCGCCCAATCGGTTACCATTTCAATTACTCTCTTTAATTTGTAACCCCCACCCCCTACTTTGTTTCTTCCCATTATAATTATAAGTGAAGAAAATGAATGCGATGGATGAAGGAATTGCTTCTTATTCTTGTATTTTGTTATTGTGAATTGTTTCAAGGTAATTTCCAATATTGTTCTTCACTCAATATATGCATGTTATACAACTACTGTTTCTTTATTGGTTGTAATTCTTTTGTACCCTTTTTCATGTTTTCAATAACCTGTTCTTTGACTGATAGAATAATCATGATCTTGATTACAAGAATCTTTCGGGATCTAACCCCATTATATAATCTTGTAAGTTGTAACCTAATGTAGATTGCCAATTGGGGTATTTTTGCGGTTCTTGTCAACTCATTTTTTTATATAATGCCAGGTATATTGTTTTAAATTTCATATGTAATCTTAGTATTGGTTTGATTATTGTTGTAGTTGTTGTGTTGTAGCTTTTAATCAATAAGATAGGAGTAGTCAAAGATATGAAGGGGGGAAGTTGGGGATAATAAGAGAAGGGTTAGGCTGGACGCCAAATGCGGTAAATCGCTCAAAATGCGAAGTAATAAGCGGGTTTGATCAGCAAGAACATGTTGGTATGGATCTCGAATTGACGGTATTGTAATTAGCCCATTATAGATATCAGTATCCATCAAAAGCTTATTTAGCTGGAAGGAACATCAATATATGTGGTCCTGTAACCCAAGTGTTATAGCAAAAGGCATTCTGCTTTTGTTTTATTGTTACAAGATTGAAATTGACGAATATATAGCTAATGACTCATTCAATATGATGTATCTCTTGGATATAGGAATGATATGTCAATGCTCAATTAACTACACATCCTATGGGCAATAGTGCAGCACGGGTTTTTCAGTTCTCTATTACTTTAAAATAATAGTTTCATATATTCATGTAGATCTAAATTTTGATTGATTTTTTAGATATTTTTTTTCATTTAATTAGGCATGCTGAAGATCATTGTATTAAGAATACCAACTATTATGTGTCTTGTACCGGTTAAGTAAATCATTTATTATAAAACATGTTGCAAGAGATGATATATTTGGATTTGCTTCTTCTACTTGAACTAATACCCGAAATTTCTAGATGAAAACATGAAGAGGAAGGATTGAAAATTGGGATTACTTGTGTGAGCAGCTAGAAGGTACTCTAAAAAGTTTACTTCACTAACAGACTTGGGATTTTGGTGCAACAATATGAGTTGTTTTTTTAACATAAATGGAGAAATCCAAAAAGTTTACTTCTAGAATTAATATAATTAAAATTATTGGTCAAGAATGTACAACACTTTTATGGGTGCTCTAGGTGTTTGATGAAATCACCCCATTAAGTTTGCATTTTTTTTCTGCATTTTGTTCTATTACGGGATATGATTGTTGTTGGGTTCTTTGATTCCAGGTTGACAGTTAAAGAGGGATCACTAAAAGTTTAAAGAAGGGGTCTATTGATGCACAATGTACCTGCTATGGCTTCACTTGCACTTGTAGAAGAAGGGAAAGACCTCACGGAAATTATTATGTCAACTATCGTTCTATGTATGTCCTCATTTTTTTCTCCTTCGATATCTAAAACTATTATGTCAACTAGCGGTTGGATCAAAAACCTTTATCACAGTTACATTTGTGAGCGTGTATTATATTTAATCCATGTGACTTGATGTGTTGAAGAAAATGAGTTTGAGTTGCTGCAACTTATATGGATCAGTAGGCAAGATCATGGAAATATATTTATTTATTTATTTAAAGTATTTGACTCATTTGTTAAACTTTATTTAACCAGCTTCCAAAGTTTATATTTGTATTTTTATATTAGTTCTTGATTAAATACACTTTTAAAGTTTAAGTGGTATAACCTGGGTTTAGTTGGCTAATTATTTGAGACTTAAACTTGGTGTTTATGGGTCAAAAGAAGCGGCAACAATAGCAGGAATTGTGTATGATAAATATCATTGTTCAACCCTGTTAGAACCCTTAGTTGTATGTAAATTATTAGTACATTTATTTTTTATTAATTAGTTCAAGATTTATGTTATTGATTTAGTTACATGATACATACCGTATTTTTGATAAATAATATACATTATATAGTAGAAAACGAGTACCATGTTGTAAATCGATCTTATGTTGGACAGAATCTTTTGGATAAAGTTCTTGTTGTTTTAAATGATGTTTTTAAACTGGTTGTGATCTTGAATCGTCATTCTTTTCTCGTGTATTACCTTGGTTGTTTAAGACGAATGAATATGATATGGGACTGACATTGTTTGAAATGATAAAAAGTTTAGTGGCTGGTATGTAGTTGGCTGGCGTTATATTGTTCGCTTGGTGGCTGGTTTGTAGTTGACTCAAAAATGTCAAACATACGATCAGTATTTTCTAAAGCCAAAATGGGTTCATAAGAAAGAGTAATTCAATGAGTATCATTTTTGGGATATCCTGTTTTACTTTGTTTAGTTTCCTGCGTGCGTCTTCTTATTTATTTATTTTTCTCACACATGTATGCAGATTATATCAGGTAAATTTTCCATATCCACATTAAGTTGTCCTTTTTTAAATGAACTCACTTTGATCTGTCACACATGATGACCCAACCTGTGTGTTCTGTCTCTCAAAAGACATAAATAGGAGCTTTTCTTGCATCGTAGTATCCAGTGACTTTTAATATTGATATCGAGTTCATTTCCAGTTTCGGATGTAAAAAAATGGCACATTCCACACTTTTTAACTAAGAATTCTTGAATTTGTTTATATCTTCATCAAATAAAGGTAACTTTATCTCTACTAACATTAATTTTTATTTGATTAGAATGGTTTGTGTTAAAAGTGTCTAGGTATCTTAAGACTTTAAATATGGTGTGTCACATGTATGTATTTGATTATATTATGACTTTAAGAAGGTGTTACAATTATGTGGTAAGGTCGTCTGACCATAAAAGTGTGAGAGATATACATGTGTTGTACTTCTATCCATTTTCAAAGTTTTAACCTGGATATGACCTAATGTAGGGATGAGTATACAAGGCCGAATACCGATCCCATCCCGTCCCGATCCCGATACCGTACCGAACCGATACCGAACCGAGGGGTTTTGGGATCGGTATCGGTACCCATATTCATGGATTTTCGGTTTCGGTATTATCGGTATCGGTACGGAATCGGTATGGTATCGGTATTTTATACCATATGTGTTCGGTATCGGTATTGGTATTGGTTTTTTGGACTTTTCAGTATCGGTAGTGTCGGGATCGGTATCGGTATCGGTATCGGTTCGGTACCGATACCGTCCCGAGCTCATCCCTAACCTGATGTTTCCAAATGATTCAACTAATAACCTTGTTACCTTTTGTTCAACTTATGTACATAATTTGCTTTACTATATGATCTTCGTAACTTGTCCGGAATAGATAAATCATTTAGATGACATTCATATGCCACTTATACATGTAGTTGTGTTTTATATGATGTCCATCACATGAAAACGTTTGGTATATTTAATAGAAGCTTAGGTTCAAATCCAGCTATGTATTTAATTTTAATAACTTTATATGTATTTCTATTACTACCTTTGACTCCTTTGTTTTCAACACACTACAAAGCCAATCGATTGTATATATTCCTCGATCAACTTTTCATGGAGTAGTGGTACCTGCATAAATTGAATCACAAACAAAGAATACATAAGTGCAAATCACAAATGGTAAAAAGTAAACAAGCTCAAGCTCAGCACCTACTTCCTCACTTGGAATGTTGAGGAACTCTTCTACCACATCTTTCGACTATCCTAATGGCTCAATTGATGTTCCAAGATTGCAACCACCTCGGGTGTCACAAATAGACATATACACTCCGTGTGGCTAACCTTATATATAAAGCCTTTAGGTTCAGAGATCTCATTTGAGAACCTCGCTTAGCTTATCAGCCCCTGTATTATTCAACTCTTCTGCCCACTTATCTTGCCCTTTATTATTATTATTATGTTGTAAAGAACGTGTAATTAGAAAAAAAAAAGTGTAGATAAGTTTAAGATAAAAATAAAACATACAATTATACACACCTAAGTATACCGGATTGAAATTGAGTGGAAACTAACCAATCTGATTCTTGATATCAAGTATATTTGTTTCAGTAAAGAACATTTCTTCTTAAAACAAGAGAACAACTATAATTTCTTACATGAGTACAATAATTAATTACCTAAAACATATCCAAAACTCACATTAAACAGCTTAACAACGTTAAAAAACAAATAGATAAATGTGATGTATTTAGCAACACATCAACTATTTAGTTTTGGAAAATGTTTGATAGAAATGCCTATTTTCCTAATTTTCCCTGTAATAATACATCAAGTCGGTCAATGCGTCCTAACAAGTAATGTCGTCGTCAATTTCCATCTCACTCGTATCCTCTTCAATCGTCTCATGCTTGTAACCAACGTGTAACATAAACACCAAAATCGGTAGCCAAGCTCATCCTTTTGTTGTTAATTTGATTTTGATTCACTACATATTGGCTTTTGCAGATTCGACAGATTCTAAATCGATCTCACGCTTTCATATCCACCTTTACCAACACCAAAGTATGTATCTATGGTACGATAGACAACATAATTGAATCTGATATCAGTCGGGACACCCGCCGCAACGTGCGGGCATTCCTACTAGTATAGATAACAAGGATACCAAAAGTTCACTCACTGATTAGTAAATGAAACATCATAATTTCAGCCCAATCGATAAAACAATTAGTTATGAACATTTTTAAAGCCCTATTAAGAGTTATTCTACAAAGGCTACAAAAAATAAAAGGGTGAAAAGGATACAAAAAACACAATAGATCATAAAATATGACACAATGAGCCACAAAATATAACACAGTGCCAAAAAATATAACACAATGCTAAAGAAAAAAGACACAATGAATTGAAAAAGACACAATAATACATAAAAGACACAATGATTTAACGCATATTCTAAAAATTACAAGCTAAAACTCCAAAAAAACGAAGATCTAAAAACTAACGTCGTAGGATTCGATAAGACGATTCCAATGCCACTTGAATGAGTTCAATCGGAATCCGTTTGATACCCTTCCTACGACTTCCTATCTTTCTTTCACTGTGTATTTGATGCTAACCCTAATTAATTAATAAAAGAATAATTAAGCCCTACAAATAAAACGGAAAATTTCATAGAAATGTAACCAACTTTAAGGAATGTTCTAATCAAGTCATTTTAACTATTTTTTGTTCCAATTTAATCACTAAAGTTAAAATAATGTTCTAGTACTATGTTTTTACCTACAATAACAAGTTACCATCCTACGTGTCAATTTCATTTCTTTTTATATTTTTAATATATGCTGACATGGAATAGTTTATTTTTAAAATCTAAATTTTTTAACACGATAAAAATGCAAGAAGCTCAAACCAACTATAGCAGGTGGGCCCCTCCCTAATTGTAGCAGAGATGTTACATTCCCCATTATCGACTTCCTCTTCCGTCACTACTGTAACTAGAAAGTATTCACTCCGGTCATCTTCTTCGTTATCTCCGGTCACTTCCAATCAAACAAACAACCAAATTGAACCCAAATTCACCAAATTTAATCCTAAACACTATCAACTAATATTTTTTTGGCTTCATGCTGTACACTTCACCCATCGATTTTTATTTGGTAACCACCGCCCTATGCCACAATGTCAATCATCACCAGTGCGACCCTACCCAGAACTGTCATCCTTAAACAACGGTGAATTCGAGTTAGTCGGACGACAATAAAACCCATCAACGATCAGAGTTAACGGTGAATTCACCACTGGTGATAGTTACGGGCCGCTGGAAAAAAGAGAGTCGCGAATCTGCTCTTGAATGTCCGTCATCTTCAACTTCATCCCCTTCTCAATATCAGTTTCACCAATAAGCTCATGAACAAAGATGGTGATGGAAGAGATGAGTCGCCGAAAAAGGGTGGTTGCCGGGATAATGGGAGTCGCCGGATATACAATGAAGTGCTCACGTTTGGGTTGCAGATTATATGTGTTTGTTTAGTTTTTTTTTTTGTAAGAAAATGTGTTTGTTTAGTTATAAATTATTTTAATATATATTAAAAAAGAATTTGACATGTAGGATGATAACTTGTTATTGTTGGTAAAAACATAGGATTAGAACATTATTTTAAGTTAAGTGACTAAATTGAGACAAAAATAAGTTTAAATGACCTACTTGAAACACTTGGAAAAGTTGGTTACATTTCTATAAAGTTATCCCCAAATAAAAACATAATAAATGGCCATTGGGGTTGGTGGCCCAATGGTAGAAGCTTTGCTTCTAGGAACACTAAGGGGAGGTTATGGGTTCAAGTCCCACGAGGAGTAGAAATTTGCCATTCAAAAAAAAAAAAACATAATAAATGAAAAAGGTAAGCCCAATAGACAAATAAAAACCCAAACAAAACCCATTTAGGAAGAGGTTAGGGCAGGGCATCGGACAATAACAAAAACTTAGAAATAGAAGGAGCGTATGAAGGAGCCTGTAGTGAAGAAGAAACAACCAAGAAACAAACAGGTTCGTCACTTGTTTAATCTATCTTCTTCAAGTATGTTGCGTACCTTCTAAATAAATAATATCGTTTCTAGTTACCCAAATAACCCCAAGTATATCTAAAAATGTGTCATATCTTTTTGAGTACCATTCATTTTCCTCTAGGAAGAATTTGTCTGTACGCTGCTGTAGCCTATGAGCATTTTTTTTGTTTGCTTGCTATTCACAACTGCTTTTGTGGTGGGTTGATCTGTAGTTAGTCCCTGCCTGCCTTCTCATTTAACTATTTAATTAGTAGTTAGTTACATCTTTCTCTCTTTCTTTCTTACATACATGCATTTATCTATCAATAGAAAACAATTCAACAAGAATTATGGAATAAGTTTTCTCTCTAGTTTGCTTCTATTCTGGGAGAAAACACAACCTAATGTGTTGAATAAGATTACATAATTTAGGTTGGATGGTTTCTAAATTTCAAATCGTATCAAACTGTTTGGTTTACAGTTTATACCGAGATCAAGTTGTACAAAACCTGATCGGACCGTAAGGTTTCTGCTATTTAGTTTTTTTTAGGTTTTTAATGTTATAAATTATTAGGTTATTTTTATTAGCTTAATTTATAGTAAGCTAATTAGGTAGGATTTTGGATGCGCGGATTAGGCACTTTTGATAGAGTTGCAACTCTCTAATGACATGGTCCATGATGAGAGTTCGTGAAGACATAGGATTAGGGTTAAGGACATTTAAGGGAAGGGTACGCTTGTGTTTTTAGCATCACTTTCAGGCTTAAGATTCCTATACGTTAGGTTAGTGTGCACGTTTTTGCATACCTGTATTTATTTACATATCTCTTAGACTTCCTATATTTTTATTCTAGCTATGCTTCGTTCTTGATACACATCTTCATCTTTAACACAAAACATCTCTTCACCTACAAAAAAGATAACACGTGTTAGTTGGGCTCTCCAAAACACATAATGAGGCATCACTGACATGTGTAATGTATTCTAAAACATATGTTTTACTGAAATAACGTATGTCATATGGACCCTAACACATATTAGTTGGGCATATACTAACGTATGTCATATGAACCCTAACACCTGTTAGTTAGGCATATACTAGCATGTGTTAGCATCACTAACATGTGTATAAACAAACACCAAATCAGTAGCATGTGTTAGCATATTCTAAAACATATGTTTTACTGAAAATAGCGTATGTCATATGGATCCTAACAACTGTTAGTTGGGTATACACTAGCATGTGTTAGCATCACTAACGTGTGTGAGCATACAAGACTCGGACCGCAAAAAATAGACATGTACCCTATACGAGTTCATAAAAATTTCACTTGCCAACAAATTATTAAACAGAATACAAAAATTATTTAAACACCCTGTTCACCAAAAGATTAAAAATTTATAATCTTTATAAAAAAACATCAGTTACCACAGCCACATCACCAACGCCGCCTTCTTCCTATAGCCTACTCGTGAAAACCAACACTGTAACAGATACACATGCTAGTTGGGATCCTCAAACACATAATGGGGCATGACTAACATGTGTTAGCATATACTAACATAAAAAGATTACACATTTATTCATCAATTACATCTTATCTATCAACCTTATGTCTACAATCCAATAACAATCTAACATAAAAAAAATAAAAAAAATCAAAAATGGTAACATAAGTTTTTTTTTTTCATTCAAGCATTTGATCAAACACTTGGTATGCAAACAAAAACTATCCCCAAAACTGTTATTATTATTTTTCTAACAAAACCCAAAACCTAACAAAATCAAAACGTAACACAAAACTCACAAATCAAAACATAACAACTTATTTTTATTATTATTATTCTAACCAAAATTATTATTATTATTATTCTAAAAAAATAAAACATATCAGCTAACTGAATAAAGAAAACATTATTCTTAAAAATAACTGTCATGGATAATAAAGAAAACAAAGTTAATTGAATATGTGGATGTGGACGTTAGTGAAACACTAGATCTGTGATTGTTAACTAATAAGTAAACGAACAAAACTCACTTACAAAGCTTTGATACCTTACCACCTTTTTATAGATGTTTTTTCAAGAATGACATGGGTTTATTTTTTGGAAAAAAATTCTGAAGTTTTGATGTGTGAACTTGTGTATTAAATAAATTCGGGTCAAGTTTTAAAAATGGATAAACCCGCTAAACCACACACTAACGGCAAGTGCACCGGTCGCAGTATAGCAGAGCAAGTAAGTCCGGAATATCGATCCGTGGACACAATGTGGCAACTCTCGGTACCAGACCTCTATCGACTCCTAGCATAGCAAATTGGATTTTTGTGATTTTTTAATATTAATTAATTACTAAAGTAAATAAATTAAAAGGCTTAAATTAAAAGATAGGAGAGGATCACTAAGGAGGAAAATCAGATATGGGAAAGGCAACCACCTAGGTATCGAATCCTACTAATGAAATTGGAACTGCCCCGGCTTTGGAAACTATGTTGGCAATCAGGATCTTATAATATTCACCCCTAGTATCCTAGTGGCTCCCGGATCATTTACCAAGACTGACCGAAAAGGAATCCTAAGGCTACTAGTCTCACTGATTGGTTAGATCACCTCTCAGTCTCACTAACTATGCTAAAGTACTCGCTAGACTGGTTTAGATTTCTCACTCTCCAATCACAATACACCCTAAAGTGCAAGGAGTAACCTGTAAAGTCAATCTATGACACAGATAAGCAAATAATACTAGAGAACCTAGGAAAACCTGATCTCTCAGCGTTTCTAGCCTAAACCTCTAGCACCAAAGACAAACCTGACTACCTATCACCTCTCGGTCTCAAAAATAGGAAGAATACTAATTACCTCTAAACTCACAATCAATGTTCCTATGGAATTTAAGCCTAAAACCATAAAGTAAACTACAAGCACAAAGCAAGTAATTCTAACAAGTGTCCAAACATGAAAGACATTCAGTAAGACACTCGTGGAACATCAAAAGATCATAAATTAGTAAAAAGTACGCACACACATCATAGAATTGTAAACACGTTTCTTACTAAAGCATAAATCCAACTATAAAATCCAATACCGAAACATAAACCCAAAATCAAAAAGTCGTCATGTCAAACCTAGGTGGCCACTAATGTTTTAGCCAAACATAATAGTAGTGGAACAAGATAAAAACATAGGTTCAAAATATATCAAAGTCATGGTACCAATAATTATAAACACAAAGTAAATAAAATATAAACCAATATTTGCAGCGATCAAACCAGTAGCTTCAATCTTAATCCCAAGCCCTCTTCCTCTCTAAATATTGTTTGCTGCTCCTTCTCGAAATAATGTCTTTGTGGCGGCTCCAAGATATGTTCGCTGTGATGATAATATGCCGCTTTGGTTATATGCCTCGCCACCTCCAATAAAATTCTCTGTGATGTCCCCCGTTCATTCCTGTATTACTTCGTAGAGTCGTAGGGTTTTTTTTATTATGAAATATATTGGGCTTTTGTCGTGACATAGAAGTCACACTTTTACACTTTTATTATTATTATTATTATTATTATTATTATTATTATTATTATAAACTCTAAGCTCGCTCATTCGGTGCTCTAGACTTGGGTGTTCTTGACTTAACCAAAATTACTCGTTTACGCTCCAACGTCCATTAACACCAGGTGCTCGCGTCTTGATTATTTCTCACTGTTTTAAGCTCCTTTCTCACGAACACCTATAAAATAATGAAATAAATAAATACATAATAAAAACAATACTAAATAAATAAAAACCTACCCAAATAATATACAAAATACACAGGAAAAGAGATGTGTTTTGCAACACATTTTGGAAAGTTCAAGATTTTCAAGGATTTAGTAGAAAAGCAAAGTGGCAAGTTCATTAAAGTGTTAAGAAGTGATAGGGGTGGGGAGTACTTGTCTCGTGAATTTCAGTCTTTCTGTGAATTATATGGGATGAAACGACAACTAACAACTCCCTATACCCCTGAGCAAAATGGTGTAGGTGAAAGGAGAAATAGGACTATGGTTGAGAAGGCTCAATGTATGTTGCAAGCTAAAGGACTTCCAAGTTATTTTTGGGCAGAAGCTGTGTCCACAGCTATCCATATTCTTAATGTAAGCCCATCTAAAGCTTTAGACACCAAGACACCTCTCCACATCTGGACTGGTAAAAAACTAGAAGTGGAAGACATCAAGGTATGTGGTAGTCTAGCTTATGGCATGAAACCTGTCACACCCCGCCAAGGCGGAAACGCTAGGTGCGACTTCGATAGATTTCCAAGCACAAAAGGTCACACGCGCATTAATCAAAACAAAGCGTGAACTTTCATTAAACAACCAAATCCGTTCAACATTAGTTAATTGTTTAATATTAAAACCATTGTATATAAATGTCTAAAATTATTATGACAACACAATGGTCCAAAATAAGGCATCCCGCAAATGCTCGCACGCGACCCCTGCAAGTTCCATTGTCCATGCTAATTTTCTGAAAACATGCATGCAAAATGTATGGGTCAACATAAAGTTGGTGAGTTCACGGGTTTTCTATATGATGGACATGTAATCCAAAACCGACTAAATCATTGCCTAGCTAGGGCAATAATCAATATGTGATCTGACATGAGCCCATAACCAAACCTTGACATGTTTTGCTCGCCCGTTGTACACTAAAGACAATGAAATAATGTGAAATACAAGCACTCTTTTGATATCTGTCATCCGGTCAGAGCGACTGACCAAGAGTGGGGGTGTCAACCCAATAGATCTATCCAGTGTTTCATGGCTAAGTCCATAGCTAATTGTTATGGTATGATGTATGACACGAGGGCTTAATGGATCCTGAACCGTGATGTTTCATGTTCACAGAATAGTCATGTATTGTAACTGAAAACTGTAAGCATGTTTTTCCCCCGGTAAAATGTAAAAACTGTAAAAAAGGGCCGTGAATACTCAGTTGGTGTCTGAATGCTAGACTGAACTGGATCCGACACTTTGTGTCTGGTCTAGGAACCTTAAATGCAATTAAAAGTAACTTAGGTCCATGTTTGGCTCTAACTACAATGCATTTGTTCACCCGACTGTAACACCTATGGACTAGGGGCTTCTGTACCACTATCCATGTGTGTCACACACTGTACGTGTCAATAATTGTTAGTTTTGTTGTTCTCATGGCTATATTTATTCTATTTTCGGGTAAAACATGTACTTTGTCTTACTAAATGTTACCAAGTGTTATGTATATCATATTTATGCAAGCCTAGGGTAAAATATGGACATATTTTACTACAATATTATGTAACATTATCATATTTTGGCACCTTGTTTTCGAATGTACATATTTTTAAGTGTTTTAACATAGGTTTCAAGGAAAACCATTGTGTTAGAGTGGTTAACACATGTTTTTGTTGTTCTTAACACACGTTTTCAAAACATAACTTAGTGGATGTTACAAAACTAAATGATTTGGCTTAGGTTTGGGCAGGTCTTCACCCCATACACTCACGCATACATTCAAATGTATATGTGGGGGTACGTAAATGTCCATATACGAGTTCTATCATGCGTGTATTCGTATATATATATATATATGTGTGTGTGTGTGTGTGATCGAGTATGTATTAGCTAAAACACCAACTCTTAACATAAAACTTAAGTATTTTAGTTAATTTAACTTGAACAACTCATGGTTATAGTCTGCGAAGGTGTGTGTACTCGGGTGACCAGTACATGTAACCGAATGATGTTAATAAGAAGGAAATGAGTTCGGTTGATATACCTTGGTGTATAGCCGAGTATATATAAGAAAAATAAGCAAACTCCTTACAACTAAGCTCCTAGGTGCTAGAAGGTGGCTTGGAACTCCCTAATGATGAGGAAAAGCGATCGAACAAGACCCTCTTGGGTCCCTTGGCTACGGCCGTGAGGTAACATAGGAAACGAAAGGTAGGTTCAAGTGTTAGTGAATTGTGTGGAGGTGTAGTGTGATCCAAAGGTGTTCTATGGCTCTTGTATATAGCCGAGTGGTGTGAGTGTGGGTGTGTTCTCATTGGTTCACAATTAAGGATGGTAAACTTCTAGTTTTCTAAGTGTGCATTTTCTTAGAGCTCTTGTAAGGGAAATGTGTTGACCTTGGTTTTTGTTTGATAATGTAGGGGTGTTTTCGGCCGCCAATAACATGGGGAAGGGGCACATTATTTGTGGTAAAGTTGACAAACTAATCCATCTCAAATATTCTATGTTGTGCCCACTTGGTGCAAGAGGTTGACCTTGATTCAAGTGTAATGTGCCTAGGGAAAGAGCTAGCCGATTTCTTGCATGTTTGTGGACATTCTTGGATGGTCAAGGGCCATGGGAAATGTAGATGTGAATAGTTCATTCCAAGTTAGTGTTAAGCATAGATTGGTGGATCACTAGATAGCCTTGGTGACTAGGAAATGAGTAGACATGTGTGTGTATGTATGTGATTGTATATGTGTGTATATGGGTAGTTTTTGTCACTTTGCCACCATGTGATTGTGTGTGTATAGTTTCGTGTATATATATGTATATATATATATGGATGTGAGTGTGTCTTGTACTAGTGAGATAAGGTTCAAAACAATGCACACCCTCTTGTCTTGGGAATGAGTGGGCCGAAAATGATGCATAGGGAAAGAACAATGTATTTTAAGCAAGTCAACATGTGTAAGTCTTGTTAACTAAGGTGGACTAAACCCCTTTAAGGTAATGGTCTTGGATTTGATGAGATTGTGTTATGCATATGTGTATGCATAACCGTAGGTATGCATGTATGTGTGTTAGTGTATTTGTTTGATCCACATGTTCATGTAAGGCTAGATGGATCAAGTTCAAGGTTACAAGTGGACGTATTGTTCGTACATGCACTAGTTTACTAAAATACATGTTGGTAACCTCTTTGCTCATGAACATTGTTTGATTTGTCCTTGTCGGGGTAACAAGTGGGAATTCTTATTCAATTGCAAGGATTTCCTATAGTCTAGCAAGACATATTTAACTAACTGAGGCCTTGTACTAACTAGTGTGTCCACTGTTAGACTGCATGCCTCGGGATTGACTCGTTGGAACCCTGTATGATCCAAGTATGACAAAATAGATGAAATTGAATGCTATGCACAATGTATTAATGTGTAGTTAAATGTACGGATATGACCTGTGATTTCGACGGGTTTCACATTCTCCCCTTGTTAGAGGAATTTCGTCCGCGAAATTTTCGGTGTTGGTCATCTGAACTGGTGATCTCCTCGAAGAGTTGTGGGTACTTGCGTTTCATCTGGTCTTCACGCTCCCACGTGTATTGGGGTCCGCGTTTGGAATTCCAATGCACTTTGACCAACTTGACCTGACTGCGACGAAGTTTCTGAACCTCCCAATCGGTTATCTCCAATGGTTCTTCTACGAAATGGAGCTGTTTGTCGATGTGGATTTCATCTAGAGGGATAATTAATGACTCATCGGCTAGACACTTCTTAAGATTCGAAACGTGAAACGTGTCGTGAACTCCACTGAGTTCCTGTGGTAACTTGAGTTTGTATGCAACCGGTCCAATTCGTGCAAGGATCTCTAATGGACCTATGTATCTGGGATTGAGCTTCCCACATTTTCCGAACCTGGGAACTCCTTTCCATGGAGATACTTTGAGCAAAATTCCGTCACCAACCTGAAACTCTAAGGGATTACACCTCTTATCTGCATAACTCTTCTGTCTGTCTCTGGCAGCTTTCAATCAGTCCCTGATCTGGAAGACCTTGTTAGTTGTCTCCTGAATGAGTTCGGGACCTGTCAGGTGCTTGTCTCCCACTTCAGCCCAACACATGGGCGATCGACACTTGTGTCCATACAACGCCTCGAAAGGAGTAGCTTTGATACTGGTATGATAACTGTTATTGTTGGAAAATTCGATCAACGGTAGATGTGTATCCCAATTTTCCCAAAAATCAATTACACACGCTCTGAGCATGGTCCTCTTGCTTTGCCCTGTCTGCGGATGGTAAGCGGTGCTCAAGTCTAACGTGGAACCAAGAGCTTCCTGCAATGTCTGCTAAAACCTCGAAGTGAAGCGGCTATCTCGATCAGAGATTATGGAAGTAGGCACACCATGTCTGGACACAATCTCATTGATATATAACCTGGATAATTTCCATGTTTTGTCTGTTTCCTTGATCGGCAGGATATGCGCAGACTTTGTTAAACGATCGACAATTACCCAAGTCGTATCATGACCACGAGATGTCTTTGGCAACTTAGTGATGAAGTCCACAGAGATTTGCTCCCATTTCCAAACGGGAATCTCTGGCTGGTGAAGCACTCTTGACGGCTTCTGGTACTTTGCCTTGACCTTTGAACACGTTAAGCAACGTCTGTCGTAGGCCGCAATATAAACTTGATGTTAGGCCACCAATAGAACTGCTTGAGGTCCTTATACATCTTATCTGCACCAGGGTGTATCGAGTACTTGGTCTTGTGCGCTTCATCAAGGACCAAATCACGCAATCCTCCATACAATGGAACCCATATTCTGTTTGAGAAATATTTTGTTCCATCAGGTTTTGTCTCTAACTGATTAACCTGATTGTACAGATCTTCATGCCCGATGTTACTATCCTTAAGAGCCTCTTGCTGAGCCTGACGAATGCGAGCATTGAGATCGTTATGAATGGTCATGCCTAGCACACGAACACCCAATGTCTTGGCACGTTCCTTTCGGCTTAGTGCGTTTGCCACAACATTTTCCTTCCCTGGATGGTACTTAATCTCACAGTCATAGTCATTGAGTAGCTCAACCCATCGTCTTTGACGCATGTTCAAACCCTTCTGGTCAAAGATATGTTGTGTAACCTCCAAGAAAATTCGTGCATTTTCTTTTTCAATGCATTTTAATGTATTTATGATTTCAAATAAAAATGAAATCATTTTTCCATTTAAATAAACTTTCAAGATTTATAGAATTAAAAAAAATGTATATATAAATTTTTGGAATGTATACAAATATTTCGTAAAATTTAAAAGTTTAGATTTTTACTAATTTCATTGCTTAAGAAAAACTTAAGCAAAAAGATACGTTTTAAACCCATACTAATTTGTATAAAAAGAAATACATGTGTTTAAGTTTTATAAAATTTCAACAGAATGAAGTTGTAAAACCGTTTTGCGAATAACCTACACTTTAGCTACCATTTAGCCGCAAATAATGTTCAACTCATTAACGCGCCTTTGACCAGACACCCATGATAAATTGCTTGAAGTTAGGACCCAAAAATATTGGCCTCAATCACTCAACGAATTTATTTTACTATCAGAATCCGTTATAAATACTCACCAATCTCGAATTTTAGAGGAGCCACACACATAATTAACCTCATATGTAATATTCTTGGCTGTGTCCCTGCTATGCTCTTAGACGTGTCGGACACATATGAACTCCGACCACCTCGGTTCTCTTCAGGCAACCGTCCACCCTCAATAGCGACCATCAAAATTTCGGGACCACAAACCCACACCTTACACAATCTCCTTCATTCATCTAACCGTCAACCCCATTCACCATCTATCGTTTGTTTGTCTCTCTAACCAGGTTAATTAGCCCCTAGTTTTATTTACGTGTCACGACGAGACGGGTAATTTTATCAAGTTAGCGTCGCGCTTTGCTTGGTGATCTTTTAGGGGCCTTGCGTGTTATGAATAGTAAGTAGTTCGAACCCTTAACTTACCATTTAGTTTGCTTTACTATGTGAGATGTTGAACATCGGATTTGGTTGAGTTTAAGGAGCAATATTTGATCAAATGCGATCACCGAGTTGATAGATGTCATTGTGGTCAACTAGTTATTATTATTATTTTTTCTATGAACGAATCATACACAAAGTTTATGTTGTTTTGATTGAATATAATAACAAAAATTATTTACTTAATAAAGTCCGTATGGTAAAAGAATGATTATAAGGATTTTTGTATAAGCTTCAAACTTGTTAATGGAGTTTTCACAACAATACAAATAAGGTAAGAGATAGAGCAAAGAAAGGGATGCATAAGTTTTGTAGAATCCATGTGATTTTGTTGGCATGATGGACGCCACTATACTTTTGTTTAAATATCCCTTGAAATCAAAAGTCACCCTACTTCACTGTTATAGACTTATAGTAACTTTGGAAAATATATATATTAATACAAGCCACTCAGTTGGTAATATTTTCTTTTTTTATTTTGAATTTTTACATTGTTAAGTTTGTTTCTAAAAATGCTTGGAGCTCAAATGATATAAAATATACATAATTATATTTCTATTTTTATCCAACGACTTTGATAAATTATTTTAATTCAACGATTTCGACAAATTATCTAAAAACTTTGATCTTCGGCATTTGTTAAATGGTGACCCAACACATACAATGATATTAGTTATCAAAGAAATTCATGGGATTCTAGCAAAGATTAAATCGAGTGGAATTTATTTATATCAATAGGAGTGTGTCCTACGTTTTATTATAACACAATAGAAACTCAACCAACCAACTCGAACTTCTACATAGATAATTGTAGATATCACGTTGTTTATTTATTTTGTTTGCTTCAACTATAGGGTGCATGTTTATCTAATATAAGAGCATGATTATTGATTTTGGAAGTGGGAAGCTTTTAGGTGAGTATTTCCTATCCCCGTTTTGCTTTCATTTATTTTTGGGGTGTTACATGTACACTTAAACAAATTACACATACAAGTTCACATTTTTACAATACAATTCTAGTACTATGTGCATTTGCTTACAAACGTGCTTTATGCTTAGACATTACATGTAGAATACATTTGTACTTAGTGAAATCATTAACATTGTACAAGCCGACCTTAACATTGGATAGCGCTATTGGATTGACAACCCGCCTAGGTTGATTCTACCCCTTTTTCATCGGAGAATCCGTGATCATTGTTAAGTTATTATCCATTTAGTGGATAAGTAGACCGCCGTTCATTTAGTACATTTATACAGTCAAAGGATTGATTTCGCTCATTTGTATGTTACATAGTTTACATAATTGCACTGTAGCTTTGCACTTGAATTGTATAACATTTTTCAACTTACTATATGTATTAAATCTAGGAAGGCTCACCAACATTTCATATGTTGACAAAACTTATTTTGTACATGTTTCAGGTGCAGTTTGATCTTAGTACTATAGCAATGGACTTTAGTGCTTGCTTTTAATAAGTTATTTCGAATTTCATGTTTCATTCAGACTTTGTATTTTTTTTCATTTCATCTATGTAAGACAATTTAAATTATTCAATAATATAGTTACATTTTAGTACCATGTGCTTTTGAACAATCGTCGCTACGAGACACCTCGATGATTCCGCCATCGGTTGGGATGTTACAGATTGGTATCACAGCCATGGTTATAGGGAATTAGGTTATTAGAATGCCTTTTAGCCTAGTCTATAACCAAGCTTACATTCACGAGTCCTCTCGTGTTTATTTCTCTTTATCCTATTATTTTCTTTCAAGATATTTTCGCTATGATTCTTTCTCGTTATTCTTTCGGTGTTTTGTTTAGAGAAGAAGATACTCGTATTTCACAAACGAAATGATATCACCAAGTTATGAGTGACATCCATACCTTGGTGATTAGTTTCACTCCTCTATATGTTATTTATCTTAGGAATATATCTTTGAGATAGGAGTGACATCCACACCTCAAAGAATATTTCTTTCAAAAAGGAACTTAACCACTAAGCTGGGAGTGATATCCTTAACTTAGTGATTGGTTTCATTCCACAATCGTTTTCAATTTTGAAATACATCTTTGAGTTAGGAGTGAAATCCAAATCTCAAGGATCTATTTTTGCATCTCGTTTTTAAACTCGCTAAAGTTTTGGAATTCACTAGTGATGGGGCACGTGCAATATAGAAGGGTGAGCGCTTGTATCCTGAGTTTTCTGTCTAGGCCTGGTATTTCCTATAAATTCCAATCAGACGAGGGACCCGTATACCTACCTGGGAACTCTTGGGATGAGCATTCACTTATAGGCTAAAGTACGCCTCCACAAGTCACTAGGAAATTTCAAATACTTGAGTTGGTCAAAGTTTCCTATGGAAACAATTCCAATGTTTTATATCATTAATATTTATGTTTGTTTATCATTTGAAGATTCCATTTAATCACTTGATGTTTCATATGCCATTATTCGTTGATAATTTGCTTTTGAATCCCTTATCATCATTACTAAAACTTTTGTTCGACATATTATCGCATTAAAGCTTACACTATTTCACTTATGCTCATGATTTTTACACTATAAGGTATTACTCGTTTTGCGTTAAAACATTTTTACCCACGACTTAAGTTTTAAACTCTGTGTTTAACTTTGATCACATCCTGATTTTAGGAATGTTGTGTCATCACACAGTTAAAAATGAACATGGTTTTTCCAAACTTATTATTTCAACCTGTTTTATACCTTCATATTTGCAAACTTACTTGATCGAAGTCACAGTATATCTTCATATACCTAATACCAATATTGCTGCACCCAGTCTCCTAAGCCATAGCCAACTACCATTAGTTAGAACTTCTTAGTCAGTTTAAACTCATATATATATATATATATATATATATATATATATATGCCTACCTACACGATACGCACTAGTACACTACTCTCTAAACCGATTAATTTGACAACTTATTCTATAAGTCTTTTCACAAAGCCTATTCGTCAAATTAGAACACACTTTTCATACACCTTGTGCCTTGAAACAAATAGCCCGCTATGAACCCAAAGAGATGCCTTAACGATCCTGCAAATAAATGATCTTTCAATATATAAATTTCATAAAAGTTTGAAAATTTAAAAGGTTCAAGTTTACCCAGTCTTAACGGGTAACACTTCGATTTTCTCAACATTTCATAACAATTAAAAATTTCCAACTTTTCAAACCACAAGTTAAAGAAATGTTTAAATACAGAAAATTTTATTTTCCTAAATTTGTCAAGGCATCTGGGATCATTCACAACCTTCACATCATTTTAAATCTTGGTCTTTCGAAACACATTAGATTTACACACTTCATGAAATGGTTTCATCTTGCATTTTATAAACTTGCATTGCATATTTTACAAATCAAATGTAAATCTGCATGTTTTCATATAACGTATCCAATATATGTTTTCGGGAGGAATTTGCAACTAATAATATACCTTATAACACTCTTCAAACTCGACTTCTCGTAAACACATGAAAATGTGTACCTACGAATTTTTTTTCAAGTGAACCTGTTTTGAACTTAAAACATTCTTCGGTTTTCAAAAAGTTATCCTCATACGTCTGTTCTGCGCACTTTCATTTACAGTAAATTTCATTAATTTTTTTTACACCATTCTATTTATAGTTACGTTCGTACATTTTCTTATTATTATTGTATTATTCTTTTGTTGGTAGTTATTTTCACGCGTTATTTGAAACTATTCTTGCACTATTTATTAGTAGTTATTCTTACAACACTAGTTTTGAGCATTAATTTAACTCGTTTACTTTCATTTTGTGCAAATTGTGCCATTTACTCGATTTACGTTATGCTATTCTTTCAATCGAAAATTTATGCTATACTTTTGTACTTACATGAACGCATATTTGGTATGCATATTTTTTTTTGTTGTGAGCAAAACCCTGTTATACTTTACATTATTTTGTTCATCATCATGGCCAACTTACATACTAATTAATAGCTCGTATGAGATCTAAGCCAGTCTCCATGTACGACTCGGTTCAGAGTATTCCTCTAACCCGAGGGTAACAGTGTAATCCTCAGAGTTTATCAATATGGTTGTTTAGAGCCCAATGATGTGAACAAAAAAATTTACCGGTTAAGGGTGAACCCGAAAGGTGAAGAACCCCTAATCATGTCTTATTACACATTAATCTCATTACAGTTAAAGGGTGAACCTGAAAAGGGAAGAACCTTTAACCGCATCTTATACTTGAGCAGTATCTACTACTTAACACATTTTGGTTGCACGCATTGTTTCTTGTATTACTTATGTTAGTGTTATGGAAAAGCATAGCACCCTAGTGTAAGGTAAATCGATGATTACGGTCCGAAACGCAATCATGCGTTTACAGGTACATAAGGGTGGTGTATAATTCCATTTAGGCTGTTGGTAGACAATCAGTACGAGTCCAAAGTATCGGGAGTGTGGTGGGTTAGCTGCGGTACACCCTATATATAAGCATAAACGATACTGCGGGAGCGGACTAGGAGTCTGACCAAGAACCTACTCATTACTACCTCTTCAATAGGTCGTTGACTAATAGCTAGCATTTTTGATAAAGAACATTTTAGATAAGCTCCAATTAGTTTTGTTGGATCCTTCCTTGTTGACCACCTCTACAGAAAACCTTAAACTTTGTATACTCTTACACTCTCTGTTAATCGAAATCCTGTTGCATGTCCTTAATAATGTTCGGTCAGAAACCATTCTAAAGCAGGGGAGACTGCTTCATTAGTACCCCTGCCCTTCACCAGTTACACATCCCCAAAACCTTTCTCACTTACATTCTCAAATTCCTAACCTCGGGTCAAACGTCAAAGATATTCGCTTTAAACACCTACTTCAAAATTTGTCAAATCAACTCATGCATTTCTTTTAGGATTCCTAAAACTTGAAGTTTAGTGTTTTGCTAGATTCTTATTCTCCTTGTTATTTCAGACGAACCTAATCCAATTCTTAAAACTCACACATATCAAACCTCTTATCGGAATTATTCGAAACAGTTTATTATATTACCTACAAATTCATACCGTGCCTTAACCCCGAATTTTCCAAACCACAGTTGCCCTAATTTCTACCCAATCACCCTCAACCCTGTGTTTTTAATAACTTCGGGATGAAGTTTCCAAAAGTAGGGGAGACTGTAACCTCCAAGAAAATTCGTGCATTTTCTTTTTCAATGCATTTTAATGTATTTATGGTTTCAAATAAAAATGAAATCGGTTTTCCATTTACATAAACTTTCAAGATTTATAGAATTAAAAAAAATGTATATATAAATTTTTGGAATGTATACAAATATTTCGTAAAATTTAAAAGTTTAGATTTTTACTAATTTCATTGCTTAAGAAAAACTTAAGCAAAAAGATACGTTTTAAACCCATACTAATTTGTATAAAAAGAAATACATGTGTTTAAGTTTTATAAAATTTCAACAGAATGAAGTTGTAAAACCTTTTTGCGAATAACCTACACTTTAGCTACCATTTAGCCGCAAATAATGTTCAACTCATTAACGCGCCTTTGACCAGACACCCATGATAAATTGCTTGAAGTTAGGACCCAAAAATATTGGCCTCAATCACTCAACGAATTTATTTTACTATCAGAATCCGTTATAAATACTCACCAATCTCGAATTTTATAGGAGCCACACACATAATTAACCTCATATGTAATATTCTTGGCTGTGTCCCTGCTATGCTCTTAGACGTGTCGGACACATATGAACTCCGACCACCTCTGTTCTCTTCAGGCAACCGTCCACTCTCAATAGCGACCATTAAAATTTCGGGACCACAAACCCACACCTTACACAATCTCCTTCATTCATCTAACCGTCAACCCCATTCACCATCTATCGTTTGTTTGTCTCTCTAACCAGGTTAATTAGCCCCTAGTTTTATTTACGTGTCACGACGAGACGGGTAATTTTATCAAGTTAGCGTCGCGCTTTGCTTGGTGATCTTTTAGGGGCCTTGCGTGTTATGAATAGTAAGTAGTTCGAACCCTTAACTTACCATTTAGTTTGCTTTACTATGTGAGATGTTGAACATCGGATTTGGTTGAGTTTAAGGAGCAATATTTGATCAAATGCGATCACCGAGTTGATAGATGTCATTGTGGTCAACTAGTTATTATTATTTTTTTTCTATGAACGAATCATACACAAAGTTTATGTTGTTTTGATTGAATATAATAACAAAAATTATTTACTTAATAAAGTCCGTATGGTAAAAGAATGATTATAAGGATTTTTGTATAAGCTTCAAACTTGTTAATGGAGTTTTCACAACAATACAAATAATGTAAGAGATAGAGCAAAGAAAGGGATGCATAAGTTTTGTAGAATCCATGTGATTTTGTTGGCATGATGGACGCCACTGTACTTTTGTTTAAATATCCCTTGAAATCAAAAGTCACCCTACTTCACTGTTATAGACTTATAGTAACTTTGGAAAATATATATATTAATACAAGCCACTCAGTTGGTAATATTTTCTTTTTTTATTTTGAATTTTTACATTGTTAAGTTTGTTTCTAAAAAAGCCTGGAGCTCAAATTATATAAAATATACATAATTATATTTCTATTTTTATCCAACGACTTAGATAAAATATTTTAATTCAACGATTTCGACAAATTATCTAAAAACTTTGATCTTCGGCATTTGTTAAATGGTGATCCAACACTTACAATGATATTAGTTATCAAAGAAATTCATGGGATTCTAGCAAAGATTAAATCGAGTGGAATTTATTTATATCAATTGGAGTGTGTCCTACGTTTTATTATAACACAATAGAAACTCAACCAGCCAACTCGAACTTCTACATGGATAATTGTAGATATCACGTTGTTTATTTATTTTGTTTTCTTCAACTACATGGTGCATGTTTATCTAATATAAGAGCATGATTATTGATTTTGGAAGTGGGAAGCTTTTAGGTGAGTATTTCCTATCCCCTTTTTGCTTTCATTTATTTTTGGGGTGTTACATGTACACTTATACAAATTACACATACAAGTTCACATTTTTACAATACAATTCTAGTACTATGTGCATTTGCTTACAAACGTGCTTTATGCTTAGACATTACATGTAGAATACATTTGTACTTAGTGAAATCATTAACATTGTACAAGCCGACCTTAACATTGGATAGCGCTATTGGATTGACAACCCGCCTAGGTTGATTCTCCCCCTTTTTCATTGGAGAATTCGTGGTCATTGTTAAGTTATTATCCATTTAGTGGATAAGTAGACCGCCGTTCATTTAGTACATTTATACAGTCACATGATTGATTTCGCTCATTTGTATATTACATAGTTTACATAATTGCACTGTAGCTTTGCACTTGAATTGTATAACATTTTTCAACTTACTATATGTATTAAATCTAGGAAGGCTCACCAACATTTCATATGTTGACAAAACTTATTTTGTACATGTTTCAGGTGCAGTTTGATCTTAGTACTATAGCAATGGACTTTAGTGCTTGCTTTTAATAAGTTATTTCGAATTTCATGTTTCATTCAGACTTTGTATTTTTTTTCATTTCATCTATGTAAGACAATTTAAATTATTCAATAATATAGTTACATTTTAGTACCATGTGCTTTTGAACAATCGTCACTACGTGACATCTCGATGATTCCGCCATCGGTTGGGGTGTTATATGTTGTAAGCTCTTATGGTCAGTAAAGACTGTGCACTTAGTCCCATAGAGGTAATGTCTCCAAATCTTGAACGCGAACACTACTGCACCCAATTCTAGATCATGGGTTGTGTGGTTCCGTTCATGCACTTTGAGTTGTCTAGAGGCATAGGCTATAACCTTGTTCCTCTGCATTAAGACACAACCGAGACCTTGGTGAGATGCATCGTAGTAAACTACGAAGTCCTCTGTTCCCTCTGGTAGTGAGAGAATCGGTGCACTACATAACTTGAGCTTCAGGAGCTGAAAAGCTAATTCTTGTGGATCTCCCCATTAGAATTTCTTGTCTTTTTGGGTCAAGACTGTCAGGGATTGGGCTATCTTAGAAAAATTCTTGATGAATCGTCGATAGTAGCCAGTTAACCCTAGAAATTATCGAACTTCTGTTGGGGTACTGGGTCTAGCCAGTCTTTGATCGACTCTACTTTGGCTGGATCAACATGTATACCCTTCTCGTTCACCACGTGATCGAGGAAATGAACTTCACGAATCCAAAACTCGCATTTAGACAACTTGGCATACAACTTTTCCTGCTTGAGTAGATTCAAAATCACTCTCAAATGCTGCTCATGCTCTTCTCGAGTTCGTGAGTAAATCAGAATGTCATCAATGAAGACGATCACGAACTTGTCGAGGTAAGGCTTGCACACCCTGGTCATCAGATCCAAGAACATTGCTGGTGCGTTGGTCAAACCAAATGGCATAACCAGAAACTCGAAATGGCCATACCGCGTCCTGAAAGCAGTCTTGGGTATGTCCCCTTCGTGAATACGCGCAACTGGTGATAGCCTGATCTCAGATCAATCTTTGAGTAGAAACGGGAGCCTTGCAGCTGATCGAACAGATCATCTATGCAGGGAAGAGGGTAACGATTCTTCACCGTGAGCTTGTTTAACTCTCTGTAGTTGATGCACATGCGAAACGATCCATCCTTTTTTTCTTGACAAAAAGAACTGGAGCTCCCCATGGTGACAAACTCGGTCGAATGAATCCTTTGTCGAGCAACTCTTGAAGTTGGTCAGACAACTCTTGCATCTCAGACGGAGCTAAACGGTAAGGCGAACGTGCTACGGGAGCAGCTCCTGGAATGAGATCAATACGGAACTCGACCTGCCTCGGGGGTGGCAATCCTGGCAGATCTTCGGAAAAGACTTATGGGAAATTTCTCACGACAGGGATGTTTTCGATCTTGCTCACCTCTGGCTTCTTCTCACGCACAAGTACTAAGAAAGCAAAATGACCTTTTCGTGAGCACTTCTGTGCCTTCATGCTCAACACTAATCGCAACGGGGTCTTCCTACGCTCCCCTTGTATGGATAAGACCTCTCCACTGGGCAATGGAATTCGAACCACCTTTGCGACACAAATGACTTCTGCACTGTAGGATCCTCGCGTGCGTCATCAGTTCCCATGACAAATGCCCTGCCACGAGCATGGGCTTTCAACTTGGGGCAGTCCTTCTTAAAATGGTCAGTAGCTCCACACTCGAAACATCCTAGCTTACCGTCAGAGTTCACAACTGCTTTGGACTGGCACTGCACTGCGGGATGTCCCATCCGCTTGCACTTCTCGCATTTGATGCTGTCGCACGTCCCCACATGATGATACTTGCACTTGTGGCAGAGTGGGTGGGGCCCGTTGTACGGCTTGCGAGTTTCAGTAGCGGTGGCAACAAAAGCTTTGACGGTTTCGGGTTTCTTGCTGGGATTACTCTCTGCACCTCTTCCTTTCTTGAAGTGAGACCACTTACGCTTGTTTCCAGAGCCTTCAACCTTTTCGGATTCCTTTTGGGTCAGGGATCCCATGTGTACCGCATCGTCGGTAAGGCTATGAGCAAGGGTGACTGCATGCTGGATGGAAGCTAGAGTAGTAGTGGTAACTCTGCTACGGATCTTAGGAGAAAGTCCCCAGATGTACCTCTCTACCCGTTTATACTCGGGGGTAACCATGTGTGGAACTAGATGAGAAAGCTCATGAAATCGGGTGGTATAAGCAGAGATATCCGCCCCGTTCATGGTCAAATTCCAGAAATCGGTCTCCAACTTCTGTAGTTCATTCCGTGGGCAATACTTGTCCATCAGCATCGACTTCAACCCAGTCCACGAAAGATTGTAGGCAGCTTCACGACCCAAGGTCTGCACTTGTAGGTTCCACCACGTCAGCGCCTCTTCCTGGAAGGTACAGGTGACGTACTTGATCTTTAGGTCCTCCGAACAGCCACTAATGTCGAGCACAGATTCCGTTTTCTCAATTCATCGGACAATACCAATCACTCCTTCTGACCCACGAAAGTTCCAAGGCTTGCATGCCATGAAAGTCTTGTAGGAACACCCACGTATGGGATTTTCTACTTCTGCAGCGTCAGAAAGATTGGATCGTCAACGAATGGATTGGCATAGGGGAAACGATCGAGACAAGGAAAGAATAGGCAAAAGCTTTACCATTCTCAGGGTCCTGGGTTCTGCGCTGGCCTGCAGTGCCCGAACCGCCACTGGAATTGGCGCGGTTCGCCTCATGTTGCGCATTAGCCTCTGCAATTACCCTGGCTAGATCTGCTGATGTGGTCGAAAAAGCTTCTTCCTCGGAAGACGAACTAGTAGCCCTTTTGGGAGGCATGTTTCTTCTAATACACACGATTAAAAGAAATGAGACACATATCACTGTATAATATTGTCAACACATGCACCAAGCAAACAACTATCCAATCAACATAACCATCAAACACAAGAACATAGCACAATACAACAACCGAGTAGGGAATCAAAATACAAAATCTCTAATTAATAGTTAACCATACCAATTTAGATTCATACCATACAACATAACAACAAAAAAGTATCACAACAAGTCAACTACTACATCAAATACAACACATAATGTCCTAAGGAGACGGGGGTGGGAAAGCAGCGGACAAAGCTACAACGGTGGCTGTCATGCTAGCCTCGATGTCATCAACTCTCGCCTTTAACTGGGCAACACGCTCCTCGGCTGCAGTGTGTCCATGATCCGCCTCGTATACGCGAGTACCCAACTCTGGCAGTCGATAGAGGAGATGATCCCGGGTATGACCTGTCAGATAGAGATCATCATCAATCTCCCAAACTCTCCCTCGCAGCACCCCAATCTCAGTGTCGTGATGTCTAACCACGTCCTGCACAGAGTAGAGAGCGTGATGCACAGGAGATGGCTCAAAGCCGGTGGGTAACGGAGTGTCAATGGAGGCTGAGATGGACCACCAGTCTCAAAAGTAGAGGGAGCCTGGTCATCGGTGTCCTCATCAGAGTAGGCCAAGAATCCATCCATGGTCAGCAGGTAAATCCTCTTCCGAGCCTGAGATCGCCAGAGAAGTTTCCTTCTGAGTGGCTCGGGGTCCTTTGGAGCTGGAGGCTGCGGATCGGCTGGTGCTGGTGGCTTAGGGTCAACCTGGGCAGGAGGCTCAGCTGGAGCGACAGGAGCCGGTGGAAGGAGTACTCGTTTACTAGGGGTATACATCAGACGAGTCCCACCTGGACGCAGGTGATAAGGTTGAACAGACGGAGCTCGGGGCTCTGGCTACGGTAAGGGTGCATCCTCCTCCTGTGCCTCGCCAGCAGGCACATCCTTCTCGTCGTCGGAGATGGCGTGATCGACCTGCATGTGGTCGTCTCGGTGTAGGAATCGCTAGAGTCGGGCTCGTAACCCTGCTGAAGACCATCGGCTGGAGGGCTGTCTGATACAATCTCCTCCTCAGAATCTGAGAGAATGATAGGGTCGTTTTGGTGTGCCATGATCCTGGATATCAATGAACACACGTGCGTGTCAGTAATATTGTGGTGTACTTAGTGTAACTACTAACGTGCAAAGTACATAACTGGCATGGAACTTGCGTAGCGCGTAGTGATATGCGTTGTGTTTCTTTCTTTGGAAAACATTTCAAAATCAATTTTTGTTTAGATTATAGTTTGACTCAAAAGAATCTTAGTTTGCTATAACCTCGTGCTCTGATACCCTAAGCAGTTTATGCGGTAAAATATCAGTTATCGGTCAAGGAACGATATTTGAGATATCGGTTTTCGCGGTGAGATATCGGTGGGATATCGGTATATATATATATATGTATATCAGTATATGTATATGTATATATATATGTGTGTGTTTATATACATATATATAATAATAAACACTCAAAAAACTATATAAAGAAATTAAAGAAAAAGTTTTTGGTTAAAATTGAAAGAAAATAAACAAATACATAAAGTTTTAGATAAAAACTGAAAAAACAATAACATTGAGGGTGTAATTGTGTAACTTAATAAACAAAGTTGTACTTTAGGTTAAAACATCTGTCAACTTCATAACATCCAGCCGTCACCTTCATTCCCCAGCCTCCATCAGTCCATCTCCATTACATCATCTTCATCATGCATTCTCGCTTCTACATCTTCATCACCGATAAGCTTATATTTATTCATCTTTATCTCCTTTCTTGAGCATAAAGTTTCGGTTTCATGTCAAATGAGCTCAAAAATAAAACAAAACGAGATTATCGGTCAAACAACCGATATTCTGGAAGCATATATCGGCCGATATTTCTGCCATCTCGGCCGATATTATCAGGACCAAGATAATATCCGATATTTGATACCAATACAAGTCCTTATGGCTGATAACCGATATATCGGCCAAGATAGCGGTTGTCTCCGCCGAGATTAACTACTTAGCTGATACCAATCTGTCACACCCCGCCAAGGCGGAAATACGAGGTGCGACTTCGAAAGATTTCCAAGCACAAAAGGTCACACGAGCATTAATTAAAACAAAGTGGGAACTTTCATTAAACAACCAAATCCGTTCAACATTAGTTAATTGTTTAATATTAAAACCATTGTATATAAATGTCTAAAATTATTATGACAACACAACGGTCCAAAAGAAGGTATCCCACAAATGCTCGCACGCGACCTCTGCAAGTTCCATTGTCCATGCTAATTTCCTGAAAAACATGCATGTAAAATGTATGGGTCAACATAAAGTTGGTGAGTTCACGGGTATTCTATATGATGAACATGTAATCCAAAACGACTAAATCATTGCCTAGGCTAGGGCAATAATCAATATGTGATCTGACATGAGCCCATAACCAAACCTTGACATGTTGTGCCTCGCCCATTGTACACTAAAGACAATGAAATAATGTGAAATACAAGCACTCTTTTGATATCTGTCATCCGGTCAGAGCGACTGGCCAAGAGTGGGGGTGTCAACCCAATAGATCTATCTCGGTGTTTCATGGAAAAGTCCATAGCTAATGGTTATGGTATGATGAATGACACGAGGGCTTAATGGATCCTGAACCGTGATGTCTCATGGTCACATAATAGTCATGTATTGTAACTGAAAACTGTAAGCATGTTTTTCCCCGGAAAAATGTAAAAACTGTAAAAAGGGGCCGTGAATACTCACTTGGTGTCTGAATGCTAGACTGAACTAGATTTGGCACTGTGTGTCTGGTCTAGGAACCCTGAATGCAATTAAAAGTAACTTAGGTCCATGTTTGGCTCTAACTACCATGCATTTGTTCACCCGACTGTAACACCTATGGACTAGGGGCTTCTGTACCACTATCCATGTGTGTCACACACTGTACGTGTCAATAATTATTCATTTTGTTGTTCTCGTGGCTATGTTTATTCTATTTTTCGGGTAAAACATGTACTTTGTCTTACTAAATGTTACCAAGTGTTATGTATGTCACATTTATGCAAGCCTATGGTAAAATATGGAAATATTTTTCTACAATATTGTGTAACATTAACATATTTTGGCATCTTGTTATCGAATGTATATATTTTTAAGTGTTTAACATAGGTTTCTAGGAAAACCATTGTGTTAGAGTGGTTAACACATGTTGTTGTTGTTCTTAACACACGTTTTCAAAACATAACTTAGTGTATGTTACAAAACTAAATGATTTTGGCTTAGGTTTGGGCCGGTCTTGACCCATACACTCACACATACATTCAAATGTATGTGTGGGGGTACGTAAATATATATATATATATATATGTGTGTGTGTGTGTGTGTGTGTGTGTGTGATCGAGAATGCATTAGCTAAAACACCAACTCGTAACATAAAACTTAAGTATTTTAGCTAATTTAACTTGAACAACTCATGGTTATAGTGTGCGAACGTGTGTGTACTCGGGTGACCATTACATGTAACCGAATGATGTTAATAAGAAGGAAATGAGTTTGGTTGATATACCTTGGTGTATAGCCGAGTATATATAAGAAAAATAAGCAAACTCCTCACAACAAAGATCCTAGGTGCTAGAAGGTGGCTTGGAACTTCCTAATGATAAGGAAAAGCGATCGAACAAGACCCTCTCTGGGTCCCTTGGCTTCGGCCGAGAGGTAACAAAGGAAAGGAAAGGTAGGTTCAAGTGTTAGTGAATTGTGTAGAGGTGTAGTGTGATCCAAAGGTGTTTAATGGCTCCTATATATAGCCGAGTGGTGTGAGTGTGGGTGTGTTCTCATTGGTTCACAATTATGGATGGTCAACTTCTAGTTTTCTAAGTGTGCATTCTCCTAGAGCTCTTGTAAGGGAAAGGTGTTGACCTTGGTTTTTGTTTGATAATGTAGGGGTGTTTTCCGGCCGCCAATAGCATGGGGAAGGGGCACATTATTTGTGGTAAGGTTGACAAACTAATCCATCTCAAATGTTCTATGTTGTGAACACTTGGTGCAAGAGGTTGACCTTGATTCAAGTGTAATGTGCCTATGAAAGAGCTAACCGATATCTTGTATGTTTGTGGACATTCTTGGATGGTCAAGGGCCATGGGAAATGTAGATGTGAATAGTTCATTCGAAGTTAGTGTTAAGTAAAGACTGGTGGATCACTAGATAGGCTTGGGGACTAGGAAATGAGTAGACATGTGTGTGTATGCGATTGTATATGTGTGTATATGGGTAGTTTTTGTCACTTTGCCACCATGTGATTGTGTATGTGTAGTGCCGTGTATATATATGTATATATATATATAGATGTGAGTGTGTCTTGTACTAGTGAGATAAGGTTCAAAACAATGCACACCCACTTGTCTTGGGAATGAGTGGGCCGAAAATGGTGCATGATGAACTCTAAATGATCAACTTGTGTTGGCACATCTGTTGGTGTATGTTGTTTAAACCAAAACCAAGACACCTAATTATAAACCAACAATTAAACCAAGTTCAAGCCCACAACAATACTCATAACAACAACACTGGACATATTAACAAGAAGATTCTTCATAGCCCTAAATCACGAATTAGGGCAAAAAAAACGACAAGGGAAGGGTGAGAGGTTACCTTACTGCAGTGGAGGCAAACGGTTGTCGTGGCGGAGGCAGTCGGTGGTCGTGGTGATCAGAAGGGCCTTGGTCTTAAGAGGAGATTATAGAGAGGAAAGAGAAAAGGGTACGTAGATGGTTTTATTTTTTCATTCAGATGTGTGTTTTGGCTGAATGGTTAAGAGCTGAATGGTTCCATTCAGATGTTTTTTTTTTAATTGAAACAAACACTCTTAATACTTAATGATTAAGAGCTGAATGGTAAAGAGCCTTATTAAGAGGCTATCAAACAGCCCCTAAGTGTTGTAACTAAGGTGGACTAAACCCCTTTAAGGTAATGGTCTTGGATTTGATGAGATTGTGTTATGCATATGTGTATGCAAAACCGTAGGTATGCAAGTATGTGTGTTAGTGTATTTGTTTGATCCACATGTTCATGTAAGGCTAGATGGATCAAGTTCAAGGTTACAAGTGGACGTATTGTTCGTACATGCACTAGTTTACTAAAATACATGTTGGTAACCTCTTTGCTCATGAACATTGTTTGATTTGTCCTTGTCAGGGTAACAAGTGGGAATTCTTGTTCAATTGCAAGGATTTCCTATAGTCTAGCAAGACATATTTAACTAACTGAGGCCTTGTACTAACTAGTGTGTCCACTGTTAGACTACATGCCTCGGGATTGACTCGTTGGAACCCTGTATGATCCAAGTATGACAAAATAGATGAAATTGAATGCTATGAAAAATGTATTCACGTGTTGTTAAGTGTACGGATATGACCTGTGATTTCGACGGGTTTCACATTCTCCCCTTGTTAGAGGAATTTCGTCCCCGAAATTTTCGGTGTTGGTCATCTGAACTGGTGATCTCCTCGAAGAGTTGTGGGTACTTGCGTTTCATCTGGTCTTCACGCTCCCACGTGTATTCGGGTCCGCGTTTGGAATGTAACATCGCAAAAATTTTTCCCAAATTCTAACGTAAAAGCCCCTACCTTATCATTAATTTTATATATGCCTAAGTTTTTATTTTTTTACCACCTAACTTATATATATATATATATATATATATATAATGGTATAATAATAATAATAATAATAATAATAATAATAATAATCATAATAATCATAATCATAATAATACCCACATTTTAAACTACACCTTTAAAACAAACCCAAACCTAACTCAAAGCCCAACCCCGCTTAAACCCTACCTGAGCCCATGGGATGCGGCCCAACACTGGCCAGGCCCAAGAAGCTGAGCCCACACCCCCTCCCCTCATCTCTGTTTAAAAAAAAAAAAAAAAAAAAAAAAAAAAAAAAAACCTTGTTGGGGCCGGGACTCGAACCCGAGTCTAGCCGGCCCAACACTCTTAACACAACACCAAATGACCAGCTGAGCCACGCTTATATTTTTGTTTTAATTCTAATTCGCTTTGTATAAATGCACAAATAACTCCTCTTCCTCCTTCCTTTCCTGTTCGACGAGCAGCAGCAAGCAGAGTTGACCACAAGAAGCTTCCATCATTGACCAATCTAATTGGCTTAATTAACGCGTGTTTGATCTAAATTGACATGATATCATAATCTTCGGTCCATTACACGTCAAACATACGTTTAATTAACATTAACTCGTACCAATTCATCCATATTTACGCGTATACATTCAAACCTAGGTCAAACATTCCAATTATACGATCCAGACATCATCACTATAAATTGAACCTACCCAAACCTTCACAACTCGGCATTCATTCTTTCTAAACCTCCAATTTCTATTAACGATCTTCTGTTCTTGGGTTTTTATTCGAGTTTGACTTCGAGGCTTTGACTAATCATTCGTAATCGATTCGGCTTTGTAAGTTTAATTCTTATTGTGGGTTTCATTAATCGGCAGATGCACAACATTAACCCCATGATTAATTGGGTTAATGTTGTGTGAATTACTCGATTGCAAACCTAGGGCTCGTATGCTTAATTTGGGGACAAACATGATTTCGAATACGATATTTATTTTATCTAAACAGAAACCAACACAACCACTGGTCTGGACCAAGTGGTTGTGTCTGGTGCCCATTAACCGAGCCACGCGGGTTCGATCCCCGGCTGTGGCAAAACATTTTCTTTTGTTTTGTTTTTAATCAAAACAAACAAGTTTAATTATATATATATATATTACTTATATTTTATAAATTCGTTTTAAAATATTAAAACTCTTTTAATAATTCTAAAAAAATTATTTTAAGTTAATCTAATGAAAAAGTTTAACTTACAATTTTTAGTTTTCAAAAATTTATTTATTTAATATATTTAATAAATAAATCAAGTTTATTCTATTATATTTATAATATTCTATTAAAATATCAAAACAATTTTATAAATTTCCACCAAAATTATTCTGAGTTTATATAACAATAAACTTTTCTGAAATGATTTTTATTTCTGAAAAATAATTTATTTATTATTTTTAATCAATTTTTGTTTGTTTTAATCATAATTAAATCATAATAAATTCAATTTTTAATATTTTTGCACCAAAATTTTATATAAATTATTTCTGATTATTTAGAACAGAAATATAATTTTTAAACTAATAATTCTTTAATTTTAGTATTTTTAAATATTAAAGTTAAATTTTGATAAATTGTTATAAATAGAATTAATATTCTATTTTATAGAAAATAATTTTATAAAAATTATTTTTATACTTTGGACTCATTATTGTGATCATCTTAAATTTCAAATTTTATAAAAGGATTTTGTCTATTTATTTACTAAATTTCTCTCAATTATCAAACATATTTATTATTAATCAAACGAGCATTTATCCCCAATTCAAAGCCCTAGAACATATACATTTGCAGACTAGATAGACTTAGACATATTTATTACTTTATTATAGGGTAATACTTGGCATTGTTGGGCAACACATATTCTATTTTCACGAGACATAATATTTTGCTACGGTGAGTTTACATAGCCCCTTTCTCTATTTTCACTATTTTTGGGGTGAAACATGTTTAAACATTTTATACTATCATTTACTCACATTTATTGTGATTCAATTACATCATCATTCTATCATTTGACTGTAACAAAAAGACACAGTACAATCATTAACAAAGATCAAGCCGCCTGTTTAGATTATAGCGCTATAGGTCTGACAAACCCATCCCCCCGCATAAATTCAGGGATGATCGAAAGCAGTAACAACATTAGACTAACTTGCGAGTTAGGCCTCAGTCGACACAAGGTTTGATTGTACAAAGACGCATTGTTACATGTCGGAATCATACTCTATCATCATACAACTGTGAATGTTGTACATATTATTGTTATCATTTATATTCAAAAACCTATGTAATCTCACCAACTTTTGATGACCCAAAAATATTTTCAACTTAACATGTTTCAGGTTCTACTTGCTTGAAGATTTGAGTTAATGCTTGAAGATGTGTGCATTGTATTATTCATTTTGATGTACGAATTCTTGTAGAACAATTATATGTAATCTATTTAAATCAATTATTGAAACTTATTATTTACCATGAGCTACTGAACAATCATCAAATACGTGACATCCCGATGTTTCCGCCATCGGTTGGGGTGTTACATGGAATTCCAATGCACTTTGGCTAACTTGACCTGACTGCGACGAAGTTTCTAAACCTTCCAATCGGTTATCTCCAATGGTTCTTCTACGAAATGGAGCTATTTGTCGATGTGGATTTCATCTGGAGGGATAACTAATGACTCATCAGCTAGACACTTCTTAAGATTCAAAACGTGAAACGTGTCGTGAACTCCACTGAGTTCCTGTGGTAACTTGAGTTTGTATGCAACCGGTCCAATTCGTGCAAGGATCTCTAATGGACCTATGTATCTGGGATTGAGCTTCCCACGTTTTCCGAACATGGGAACTCCTTTCCATGGAGATACTTTGAGCAAAATTCTGTCACCAACCTGAAACTCTAAGGGTTTACGCCTCTGATCTGCATAACTCTTCTATCTGTCTCTGGCAGCTTTCAATCTGTCCCTGATCTGGAAGACCTTGTTAGTTGTTTCCTGAATGAGTTCGGGACCTGTCAGGTGCTTGTCTCCCACTTCAGCCCAACACATGGGCGATTGACACTTGTGTCCATACAACGCTTCGAAAGGAGTAGCTTTGATACTAGTATGACAACTATTATTGTAGGAAAATTCGATCAACGGTAGATGTGTATCCCAATTTTCCCAAAAATCAATTACACACGCTCTGAGCATGGTCCTCTCGCTTTGCCCATCTGTCTGCGGATTGTAAGCGGTGCTCAAGTCTAACCTGGAACCAAGAGCTTTCTGCAACGTCTGCTAAAACCTCGAAGTGAAGCGGCTATCTCGATCAGAGATTATGGAAGTAGGCACACCATGTCTGGACACAATCTCATTGATATATAACCTGGATAATTTCCATGTTTTGTATGTTTCCATGATCGGCAGGATATGCGCAGACTTTGTTAAATGATCGACAATTACCCAAGTCGTATCATGACCACGAGATGTCTTTGGCAACTTAGTGATGAAGTCCACAGAGATTTGCTCCCATTTCCAAACGGGAATCTCTGGCTGGTGAAGCACTCCTGACGGCTTCTGGTACTTTGCCTTGACCTTTGAACACGTTAAGCAACGTCTGACGTAGGCCGCAATACAACCCTTGATGTTAGGCCACCAATAGAACTGCTTGAGGTCCTTATACATCTTATCTGCACCAGGGTGTATCGAGTACTTGGTCTTGTGCGCTTCATCTAGGACCAAATCACGCAATACTCTATACCATGGAACCTATATTTTGTTCGAGAAATATTTTGTTCCATCAGGTTTTGTCTCTAACTAATTAACCTGATTGTACAGATCTTCTTGCCCGATGTTACTATCCTTAAGAGCCTCTTGCTAAGCCTGACGAATGCGAGCAGTGAGATCGTTATGAATGGTCATGCCTAGCGCACGAACATGCAATGTCTTGGCTCATTCCTTTCGGCTTAGTGCGTTTGCCACAACATTTGCCTTCCCTGGATGGTACTTAATCTCACAGTCATAATCATTGAGTAGCGCAACCCATCGTCTTTGACGCATGTTCAAATCCTACTGGTCAAAGATATGTTGTAAGCTCTTATGGTCAGTAAAGACTGTGCACTTAGTCCCATAGAGGTAATGACTCCAAATCTTGAGCGCGAACACTACTGCACCCAATTCTAGATCATGGGTTATGAGGTTCCGTTCATGCACTTTGAGTTGTCGAGAGGCACAGGCTATAACCTTGTTCCTCTGCATTAAGACACAACCGAGACCTTGGTGAGATGCATTGTAGTAAACTACGAAGTCCTCTGTTTCCTCTGGTAGTGAGAGAATCGGTGCACTACATAACTTGAGCTTCAGGAGCTGAAAAGCTAATTCTTGTGGATCTCCCCATTTGAATTTCTTGTCTTTTTGGGTCAAGACTGTTAGGGATTGGGCTATCTTAGAAAAATTCTCGATGAATCGTCGATAGTAGCCAACTAACCCTAGAAATTATCGAACTTCTGTTGGGGTACTAGTTCTAGGCCAGTCTTTGATCGACTCTACTTTGGCTGGATCAACATGTATACCCTTCTCGTTCACCACGTGATCGAGGAAATGAACTTCACGAATCCAAAACTCGCATTTGGACAACTTGGCATACAACTTTTCATGCTTGAGTAGATTCAGAATCACTCTCAAATGCTGCTCATGCTCTTCTCGAGTTCGTGAGTAAATCAGAATGTCATCAATGAATACGATCAAAAACTTGTCGAGGTAAGGCTTGCATACCCTGGTCATCAGATCCAAGAACACTGCTGGTGCGTTGGTCAAACCAAATGGCATAACCAGAAACTCGAAATGGCCATACCGCGTCCTGAAAGAAGTCTTGGGTATGTCCCCTTCGTGAATACGCGTAACTGGTGATAGCCTGATCTCAGATCAATCTTCGAGTAGAAACGGGAGCCTTGCAGCTGATCGAACTGATCATCTATGTGGGGAAGAGGGTAACGATTCTTCACCGTGAGCTTGTTCAACTCTCTGTAGTCGATGCACATGCGAAACGATCCATCCTTTTTTTCTTGACAAAAAGAACTGGAGCTCCCCATGGTGACAAACTCGGTCGAATGAATCCTTTGTCGAGCAACTCTTGTAGTTGGTTAGACAACTCTTGCATCTCAGACGAAGCTAAACGGTAAGGCGAACGTGCTACGGGAGCAGCTCCTGGAATGAGATCAATACGGAACTCGACCTGCCTCAGGGGTGGCAATCCTGGCAGATATTCGGAAAAGACTTCTGGGAAATCTCTCACGACAGGGATGTCTTCGATCTTGCTCACCTCTGGCTTCTTCTCACGCACAAGTACTAAGAAAGCAAAATGACCTTTTCGTAAGTGTGAGCGAAAGATTTTGACTAAAACAGGATTAATTGATCATACAAGTTACAAAACCAGGTGCGGAAACCCTAGCTTTGAACAAACTGATAAAAACTCAAATCAAAACACAATCAATATCATTTTCAAAGGTTTTCATAGATTAACTTTTGCATAAACTTGATTACAATCACAATTCGGTTAATCTAGATCAATAACAGACACTTTCAATCTAACCTGGAACCTGACCTCAAAACACACACAACTAATAACTCTCCATAATTCACAAATACACAAAATCTATTTATAGCCACTGCACGTTCGCCCAGTTGATGTGGTCGAATGTGGAATTCTTCCACATTCGCCCACTTTATGGTACGAACATGTATCTTGATCAGGTTCCATTCTTCATTCGCCCACTTGCTTTCTACCTTCGCCCACATATATCTACATTCGCCCAGTCTGTTTCCACCTTCAATCCATCAGCAACCTTTAACGTATGTTAACATCCAATCACTAGTCGCAAAACGCATCTACAAACTCCCCCTCGACTATTGATTGGATTGTCTTCTGTCTTCGTCCATGGCTTTGTTCAACAACTTAATTCTGAGCTGTTTCTTCTGCTCTTTGGTCATTTCAGGCTCTAACTTTCTCTTCACTGGTTTCGACACATTTGCCATCTTCACCATCTTGCCAAGTTTGTTATCCAAATTACTCCCCGCATTAATATCATATGCAAAGCAAACTCCAACCACTTGAGTATACTTCTTTGCTTGACCAGCGTCATTCGGCTCACAATGAATCGGATTATAGAAAAGCATGATGATGTCTTCAAAAGTACAGTTAATCAACCACATCGGATCAAATACATGAACATGCTTGTATTTGTCCTTCCCGTCTCTCAACACTATCACTGCTTCAGCCTTTCTCCAATCATAATACCAGAAAATAAAGTCAGCACTGAAATGTTGTGGCATGGGCATCAAAGGTATTTTCCTCATCACTTCAGGTGCCTTGTATATCAAAGTAACCCGCTTCAGCTTGGTTTTAGGATCAATATCCCTATGAACTTTCCTTTGGGGATATTGTGGCTTGAATCTATTCCATCTCGTTCTACTTTCCCAAACCAGCTTGTCTGCACACCAACCGACATGTGTATTGTTCACTGAAGCACCTGACATAGGGAATCTACATAAATCTCTGACCGCCCAGTACGGTAGAGTTAGCAAATCAATGAATCTGTGAAAGTACAAGATCCCTGTTTCCCATTTGGCAGCTAGACACTTCAGCCTGCCCAAATATGTCCACCCAAGAGCTCTGCCTTTGAACTTGGCATTGTGAAATCTATAGAAATTTCCTTGAGCTTCAGGCTTCGGTTGGTTTTCATCCATTTATCTTAATTTCTTCAAATAACTCTTCAATTCATCAGATTGATTTGAAGACTCTTGCTTATCAGCACCAAACACCTTCTCTACAAACTCTGCACTTCTTTGCTTTGCCTTTTTCTTCGCCGAAATGTTTGGTGTCTCAGTAAAATCAGGAAATATCTCATCTTCATCAGTTTGTCTGAAGTACTGTGGAAATTCTTCATGCGTTATGTCTTCAATTTCCACTTTATCAAACTCAGGAGTATTCTTGTCATCTGAGTGACTTCCAATATCCTTTTCAGGAATATCTGGAATCGACTCATCTACAATAAACTCCTCAAATGTTTTCCCTACTCTCTGTGCAAGTCCATCCAGAATTTCCTTTGCCACAGAAGCAGGTACTTCACCTTCTTCAAGATCAGGATCGTTGTATTCCAATTCATATCTCATGTCATGTGTTTGGAATATCTCAGCAAAACATCCTGTGAACTCAATAGTCCATTCTCTTCTTTCCAACATATCTATATATACTTGTTTAACATCATCTGTTAAAGATCTCACCTTTTCATTCCAGAAGATACTCTCATCTGAATCAACGTTCTCACCTTTCTTTTTCTTCGAACTTGATTCTCCAGCATTTTTCTTTTTAGGTGTTCTCTTTTCAAACATAAACTTTGACGTATCATCTCCTCCATCATTATCATCACTACTACTACTATCATCCTCTTTCTGACTCCCAGACCCTTCTGCATCATCATCATCATCATTCTTATCATCCTCATCATCACTTTTCTCTGACTCTTCATCATCCTCATCGTCATCTTTTTCTTTGTCCGATTCAGACGGTTCAAAGTCAACTTGCTCTTCTTCTTTTTCTTTATCTTCTTCTCCCTCCATCAACTTGGGTGCAACATTGTACAAATTATCAATCAAATCACTAAGGCGTTTGTTCTCAGCCTTTAGTTCTTTGTTGTCTTCTTTGATCAACTTTAGCATGTTCTTGTTTCTTGAACATTTACCCTCAAGCTTTTTATTCTTTGCTTCAAGCTTCTTAACCTTCTCGTTAATCTCATCTTGATTTGACTTAGAAGCTACCACAATCTGAAGGATCTTTTCTTCATTCTGCTTGAACTTGGCTATTTCAGCTTGTTGAGCCACTATCATCTTCATCATGTCATCCATTTTCTTGTTCACCTGCTTCATTACATCATCATCCACAGTGACCTTCTTAGATTTGGATCTAGATGGCTCAACTTCAACTTCCTTTTCTTTTTGAGGTTTTCTAAACATGTCAAGTACATTATCCAGTGCAACATTTAATTGATCAACTGGTAATGTCTCTGCCTCTTTAGATTTCTTTTGCTTTTTAGTGACCGGTGAAGACAGCTTCGATGACGTACCAGCATCGGGTACTCTTTTTCCCTTCAAAAGTTGGACCAATTCTTTCTCTCTCAACTGCTTAGAACCTGTCTTCTTAGCCATGGTCTTGTGCTTAGGCTTGGGCAAGTTTACTACCACAGTCTCTCCAGTATTCAACTCATCCATGTCAACGCCTAATCCTTCATCTTCAACATTCAACGACTTCTTACTTTTCTCAGCTTCCTCAATTGATTTGTTTAAAGATTCAGACTCACCAACCATAGTGGCCTTACGTTTGGTGGCCCTAACATTCTCAGCATCAGAATCCCATTGTTCTTCTTCCTCAGTTTCTTCTGAATCCACTGATTCTTCATCCACCAAACCAGTACCTTTCTTAGCAGTTGTTTTCTTTCTCACCACCTGTTGCTTAGAGCTCCCTTGATCAGTCTTTCCCTTACCCTTCCCTTTGGCTCCGGGATTAACTACCTGTCTCTTCCTCTTAGTATTAGCATCTGCATATACTAATGGATCATCATTATCAGAATCGCTCTCAGTATGCCTAGCCTTGTTCTTTCCAGGATCAGTGTAATCCTGTTTTGCTAGAGCCCCAAACAATCTTCTGTATGGTGGCCTTTCATTGTCTGGCACACCCTTATAACCTTTCATTCTCACCAAAGTTCGAATGTTCATGTGGTCTTGACCAATGATCTGTGTAGGATCCTTTCTCAAATCAGGATACTTGTGGTCAAATATCATCATCAAAAATCTAGGGTATAACATGAACTGCTTTTTCTTCAAACCCTTTAACATTTCCAGCATATGATCCAGTATCATCCCAGACACGTTGAATGGTTTGTTGAGAGTCAACCCAACCATCAACGAGCTTAGACTTCTCCTCATCACATCATATCCACCGCTCACACATCCAAACACGTGGATTATGACATGTGCAAAATATTTGAATTGCACGCTCAGCTTTCCCTTATACATGGAACCATCAGTAATCGCTCCTTTATACTTCATTCTGAGGAAACATGCCTTCTGTTCAGTCCATGATAGTTCTCTTGGATCTTCACTCACTTCAAACTTTATCCGGAGAGCTTCTCTAATATCAGACTCTGTTATAAACATCTCCATTTCTTGTATCTTGCTTTTGATAATTGTCTGATTATCCCAGAAGTCATACTTCGCGTTCTTGTAAAAGTCTTCAACTATATCCTTATAGATAATAGTCGGAGTAGCTAAAGCATGTACAACCCTGCTTCTCTTCAAGAACTCTATAATTCCAGCAAACTCAGTATTCTTCTCCACGTCACCAAGATATGCACAACAGTTATGGGATCTTTCGAACGGCCAACTGCTTGCACTTGATGATTCAGCCTCCTGAACATTCTCTGGAACTGGATCTGTAACAATATTCTCCACTGGAGTCTCAATATTCTCAGTTTGGTTTGCCATCTGTACATCAAAATCAAAGAAATACGTCAAAATACGAAATCGACAAAAAATCAAAATTTTAAGATTTAAACAGTTTCTACATTCGCCCATTTTAAACAGGTCGAATGTAGTTTTTATGGTACGAATGTGAGATTTTCTGGTCGAATGTGAAAAAGCATTGAATTAAAAACACATTCGCCCAATATAAGTTTCATTCGTCCATTTCATTCCACCTTCGCCCTTTTATTGACCCGAAGGTGAAAACATGATAATCCCTAAAATTCAAAATTTTGTCAATCTTGAATTTAAACGTCTAATTTTGATTGAAAAGTGTTCTACTATGGCCGATTAACACTCGTCCATCACCAATATTCCAATTATTCAATTTATATCAGTTTTTAAAAGAAAATTAGGGTTTTATCAACCAAACAATCGATTGACCCATTAAACGTTGTTATAACCCTAATTTGTTAATCCTTCTCCCCCTAAAACTGATATAGATTGAAATGTAATCAAAATTAATCAACAACAAACACCCTAAGATCCTAAATTCTAAAACCCTAGGTACGGTTCTAATAACGACGAATCTGTGTTCGTTAGGGCTCCATTACCTGTGAAATTGATATGAAAACAATCAGTAATAATCAGGGAATAAAAGCCACAAGTAAAAGAAATCAAAGCAACAAGGTGTTTGGATCGAAAGAAAATTTTGAAGAACAGTGAATGAAGTTTCGAATCTGGAAACGGCTTATATATAAGGTCCACCTTCGCCCGTTGTGACGGTCGAATGTGGGATAGTTTCACATTCGGTCCAACTGAATGGCCCGAAGGTGAAAACTGTCACCCGAAAGTGGAATTTGATATGAAATTCCCACACTCGCCCATTCAAAAACGGCCGAAAGTAAAGATTTTTCCACATTCGACCCAATTAAGGGGCGAATGTGAAATGGAAAAATCTGAAAAGTTTGCCAAATCACGAATTCGAATCCCGTTCAACGTTTTGCAATCTGTTAAGCTTCCAAAATTCATATTTTCACCTTTTGGATGATACAAAGCCCAGATGGTGTTATCAAATCTCAGAAATTGACCATCAAGCATCCCCGGTTATCAAAAATAAAGCAGAAATGCAAAAATTTTGGGTTTTCTGAAATTTTATCAAAACACACCTAAAATCTTTTTGGATTTTGTATCTTTTTGACAATAAAAGTAAAATGCAACAAAGTAAAATGCATCAAAGTAAATGAAAGCAGTAAACATTTTGTGATATCCGGTAAGAGGATCATATCAGTTTTCTGAGAAATCTGATCACAGCGTTGATCTATTTGATTAATATTATCATTAGAAACAGTATGTGACACGGCAATTGCTGATATTGTGGTCCACGTAAGCTCACATGCAGACAATTAAGCAATGCTTTAAAATGATACGAGTTAGATGTATTAAACTAACACATTGTGGTGCCCACACACATGACATACTCCCGTATCAAGTAATTGCACAAAGCTTCGTCGTAACGCGTGATTATGCCAGAGTTATCCGTAAAAGTTACAAAGTATATAGCACAGAGGTGTACAGGTCAGCAAACGAATGCAGCAGAGTAACATGTGCATATACACTAGGTTGAGGCTGATATTAACCACTGATTTGCATCAGAAAGTCAATACGGTGTAATAATGATCTTTGATCAATAAAACATAAAGTTCCTCAATTCGGTAACTTTTGGTTTTGGCATTTACGCTCTTTTAGCAAATATTCTGATGAAACTAGGTCCGTAAATCAATACGACAAAAATTTAATCAGAATATCCCGGATAACCATAACATAACGACCCGAAACCTCAGATTTTGGCAATCCTATCAAACGAAATTACGGTACT
The DNA here is from genome assembly GCA_028751855.1 of Ambrosia trifida. Classification (NCBI taxonomy): domain Eukaryota; kingdom Viridiplantae; phylum Streptophyta; class Magnoliopsida; order Asterales; family Asteraceae; genus Ambrosia; species Ambrosia trifida. The sequence goes on along the minus strand of CM054123.1, from coordinate 35,334,199 downwards.
AAGACCATATGCCCATGAGGTGTTCAGCCAAGAACACGTAGTTCGTTATGTTTGTATCACTAATGCACGCAATATTTAGTCTACGAAGCCTATCAGCATATCACACGTAGTCAACATACGCCTCATTATACTATACAATTCTTTTAGCTTGTGTCAGATCCCCACTGATGTACTATCATTTCCTCTTTTTATCCAGGAAATCATTTTGGTTTTTCTAATTTTTAGGTCTTTTGAATTTTTCAATGTTTTTGGTTTTTCTGATAAAATGGCTCCCCCTAAAATAAAGAACATATTTTTGGGTTTTTAATTTTTCTGAAAAACAAAACAAAAATTTGAAAGAAACAATCCACTCGAAAGCATCAACTTCTTTGAGGATTAAACAATCCCCTCGAAAGCATCAACTTCTTTGAGGATTACGATAGAAAAGAGAAATTCCCAATTAGCAAAGAGAAATTCCCAATTAGCAAAATATTAAAAAACTAAAACTAAAAAGCGATAAACCGAGGTGCCGATTAGTCCTGTTTTTCTTTTATATTGTTTACTTTTAAAAGATATTCAAAGCGGGATCTGTCAAAAGCTTTTGTAAACAAATCTGCACGTTGGTAGTCAGTATGGATTTTGACCATATCTATCAATTCCTTAGCGTAACAATCACGGATAAAATGATATTTGATCCGGATATGTTTCGCCTTAGAATGATTTTCAGTGTTTTTAGTTAATGCGATTGCGGCTTCGTTGTCACAGTGTATAGGGGTTTTAAGAAACTGCAAACCGTAATCCACCATCTGCTGTTGGATCCAGAGTACTTGCGAACGGCAACTCGAGGCTGCAATGTACTCAGCTTCACAGGTAGACAGCGCCACGGAAGTCTGTTTCTTGCACTGCCAGGTAATTAACCTGCTCCCTAAAAACTGGCAACCAGCTGTAGTAGATTTGCTATCTTTGTCACAGCCGCCCCAATCTGCATCACTAAAAGCAATAAAATCAAAATCATCATCATTAGGGTACCAAAGTCCATACTCCATGCCTCTGCTCCTTCCACTCCCATGCCTTCCAAGTGAATCTTGAACTTGTTATGCCACTGATTGTATTCTTGTATCTCCATAAGCTTCGGTGGCTGATTCCCGCTACCTGAAGACAAATCATTAATCAGTGTGGAAATAGCATTTGTAGTTTGAGTGTTTACCACCGCTGCTGCTACTCCCCAGTAGTCAGGTTGTGGTGCTGGAGGTGCTACGCTTTGAGGCATCGAGCTAGTCATCGCCATGTAGTTAATCGGTTGCGAAGACTGTGTGCTCGTCTTTTGTGCTGCCAACGTCCATGGGTCCATCACTTGCTGTTGTGGTTGAGTCGTTGCTGGTCTCGAAGTAGTCGGAAAATTCCACATGATCACGAACTTCGAAAAATTCAACACTTAGAAAATTTTCCAAAAACTAATCCTAGGTTCGCCCAGTTATACTCTCACTTTCGTCCCTTCTGATGCAGGTTCGCCCAAACAGTATCACTCGAAGGTAAAAACTCACCAGAATGTAAAAACACACTAACACAAATCCACGTTCGCCCAGAAAATTTCAGGTTCGACCGTTTCTATTCTACGTTCGCCCGCCCGATCAATCTGATGTGGAAAATGTGACCCGAAAGTGAAAACTTCAAACAAAAACTTTTCAGGTTCGCCCAAAAGTACCTAGGTTCAACCAGAAATGACTCAGGTTCGACCAAAACAGTCCAGGTTCGACCACTTAGGTTCCAGGTTCACCCATTTCAGGTTTGAAAATACAGTTACACTTTGAAAAACGGTTATTTTGATCTCTGATTTTCAAAAGTTTGTGGATTTGAATGATCTTAATCAGGTTTTGATTCGGAATTGATTTGGAACAACTTTAATTCTTGGAATTTTGAATTTTAACCACAAAATCAACTTCAAATCAATCAAAAACACTCAAAAACCATTTTCATTCAAAAACAGATGTATTTTGATCAAAATTAGGTCCAAATCAGCTCTGAGTTTATCAAATTTGTTGTTGTATGATCCGTATAGCTCTGATACCACTTTGTGAGCGAAAGATTTTGACTAAAACAGGATTAATTGATCATACAAGTTACAAAACCAGGTGCGGAAACCCTAGCTTTGAACAAACTGATAAAAACTCAAATCAAAACACAATCAATATCATTTTCAAAGGTTTTCATAGATTAACTTTTGCATAAACTTGATTACAATCACAATTCGGTTAATCTCGATCAATAACAGACACTTTCAATCTAACCTGGAACCTGGCCTCAAAACACACACAACTAATAACTCTCCATAATTCACTAATACACAAAATCTATTTATAGCCACTGCACGTTCGCCCAGTTGATGTGGTCGAATGTGGAATTCTTCCACATTCGCCCACTTTATGGTACGAACATGTATCTTGATCAGGTTCCATTCTTCATTCGCCCACTTGCTTTCTACCTTCGCCCACATATATCTACATTCGCCCAGTCTGTTTCCACCTTCAATCCATCAGCAACCTTTAACGTATGTTAACATCCAATCACTAGTCGCAAAACGCATCTACAGTAAGCACTTCTGTGCCTTCATGATCGACACTAATCGCAACGGGGTCTTCCTACGCTCCCTTGTATGGATAAGACCTCTCCACTGGGCAACGGAATTCGAACCACCTTTGCGACACAAATGACTTCTGCATGGTTCTTCGACAACCCGTTCATGCCAACGGCGATATCGAAACTTCCCAATTCGATTGGCAGAAGATCGATACTAAACACATGATCTCCTAACTTTAACGCACAATTCCTAACTACTTTCTCAGACCTAATTGTCATACCATTGGCCAATTCTATGGAGAAATGTTCGTGCAACTTATGTAACTCTAATCCGAGAGTCCGTTTAAAGTCAGTTGACACGAAACTTAGATCGGCACCGGTATCAAATAGTACAAAAGCAGTATGGTTGTTTACGAGGAACGTACCCGTGACTACTTTAGGATCCTCGCGTGCATCATCAGTTCCCATGACAAATGCCCTGCCACGAGCATGGGCTTTCAACTTGGGGTAGGCCTTCTTAAAATGGTCAGTAGCTCCACACTCGAAACATCCTAGCTTACCGTCAGAGTGCACAAATGCTTTGGACTGGCACTGCACTGCGGGATGTCCCATCCGCTTGCACTTCTCGCATTTGATGCTGTCACACGTCCCTACATGATGATACTTGCACTTGTTGCAGAGTGGGTGGGGCCTGTTGTACGGCTTGCGAGTTTCAATAGCGGTGGCAACAAAAGCTTAGACGGTTTCGGGTTTCTTGCTGGGATTACTCTCTGCACCTCTTCCTTTCTTGAAGTGAGACCACTTACTCTTGTTTCCAGAGCCTTTAACCTTTTCGGATTCCTTTTGGGTCAGGGATCCCATGTGTACCGCATCGTCGGTAAGGCTATGAGCAAGGGTGACTGCATGCTGGATGGAAGCTAGAGCAGCAGTGGTAACTATGCTACGGATCTTAGAAGAAAGTCCCTAGATGTACCTCTCTACCCGTTTATACTCGGGGGTAACCATGTGTAGAACTAGACGAGAAAGCTCATGAAATCGGGTGGTATAAGCAGAGAATCCGCCCCGTTCATGGTCAAATTCCAGAAATCGGTCTCCAACATCTGTAGTTCATTCTGTGGGCAATACTTGTCCATCAGCATCGACTTCAACTTAGTCCACGAAAGATTGTAGGCAGCTTCACGACCCAAGGTCTGCACTTGTAGGTTCCACCATGCCAACGCCTCGTCCTGGAAGGTACAGGTGACGTACTTGATCATTAGGTCCTCCGAACAGCCACTAATGTCGAGCACAGATTCCGTTTTCTCAATCCATCGGACAATACCAATCACTCCTTCTGACCCACGAAAGTTCCAGGGCTTGCATGCCATGAAAGTCTTGTAGGAACACCCACCTATGGTATTTTCTACTTTTGCAGATTTAGAAAGATTGGATCGTCAACGAAAGGATTGGCATTGGGGAAACGATCGAGACAAGGAAAGAATAGGCAAAAGCTTTACCATTCTCAGGGTCCTGGGTTCTGCGTCGGCCTGCAGTGCCCGAACCGCCACTGGAATCGGCGCGGTTCGCCTCATGTTGCGCAATAGCCTCTGCAATTACCCTGGCTAGATCTGCTGATGTGGTCGAAAAAGCTTCTTCCTCGGAAGACGAACGAGTAGCCCTTTTGGGAGGCATGTTTCTTCTAATACACACGATTAAAAGAAATGAGACACATATCACTGTATAATATTGTCAACACATGCACCAAGCAAACAACTATCCAATCAACACAACCATCAAACACAAGAACATAGCACAACACAACAACCGAGTAGGGAATCAAAATACCAAATCTCTAATTAATAGTTAACCATACCAATTTAGATTCATACCATACAACATAACAACACAAAAGTATCACAACAAGTCAACTACTACATCAAATACAACACATAATGTCCTAAGGAGACGGGGGTGGGAAAGCAGTGGACAAAGCTACAACGGCAGCTGTCATGCTGGCCTCGATGTCATCAACTCTCGCCTCTAACTGAGCAACACGCTCCTCGGCTGCAGCGCGTCACTGATCCGCCTCGTATACGCGAGTACCCAACTCTGTCAGTCGACAGAGGAGAGGATCCCGGGTATGACCTGTCAGATAGAGATCATCATCAATCTCCCGAACTCTCCCTCACAGCACCCCAATCTCAGTGTCGTGACGTCTAACCACATCCTGCACAGAGTAGAGAGCGTGATGCATAGGAGCTGGCTCAAAGCCGGTGGGTAACGGAGTGTCAGAGGGAGGCTGAGATGGACCACCAGTCCCAAAAGTAGAGGGAGCCTGGTCATCGGTGTCCTCATCAGAGTAGGCCAAGAATCCATCCATGGTCGGCAGGTAAATCCTCTTCTGAGCCTGAGATCGCCGGAGAAGTTTCCTTCTGAGTGGCTCGGGGTCCTTTGGAGCTAGAGGCTGCGAATCGGCTGGTGCTGGAGGCTCAGGGTCAACCTGGGCAGGAGCCTCAGCTGGAGCGACAGGAGCCGGTGGAAGGAGTACTCGTTTACTAGGGGTATACATCAGACGAGTCCCACCTGGACGCAGGCGATAAGGTTGAAAAGACGGAGCTCGGGGCTCTGGCTACGGTAAGGGTGCATCCTCCTCCTGTGCCTCGCCAGCAGGCACATCCTTCTCGTCGTCGGAGATTTCGTGATCGACCTGCATGTGGTCGTCCTCGGTGTCGGAGTCGTTAGAGTCGGGCTTGTAACCCTGCTGAAGACCGTCGGCTGGAGGGCTGTCTTTGTTGGGTCTATAATAATGAGACTGACGCTATCAAATAAATATTGGTGGTCCATATTAGTGTTTTACTATTTAGGACCGAGAACACTTGGGTTCTCGGTTATTTAAGGTGTTTAGGCCAAGAACTAGTTAGTTCTCAGTTTGTATGTTGGGCTTTATTATTGTAGGTTGGGCTGTGGGACTGTTGAGGCTATGTGAGCCCAAGTCCTACGTATAAAAAGTGTTTTATTGGTTCATTTGTAACTAGCGGTTTTGTTTTACAATAAGAAAACTCTCTCTAGTATCAGACGATTCCTTGAAATCGTATGCTAGTTGAGTATTATCATTCAATCATATAATGTTTGTTTCTTGAATCACTATCATCTTTGATTCCGTCATCGATTGATAGTTACTTGATATCGGATTTATATTTTTCGGGACTTACAATTGGTATCACAGCCATTAAAGCTTTTTCAAGGCTCGGGTTGATATCAAGGATTCAAGAAAAGCATTCGGATTATAAAAACAACCTTACATTATAAGAATCAGTGAAGAACACAAAGATCAAAAGAAGAAATTCTTGCTGTTGCGTTTTAACGGATCTAATAGGTTTAATTCGCATCTCTTTTTAATTTTAGTTATTTAATCAGTTTTGTGTTTTAGTTTGTATTTGCAGATTTGTTTTTATTCAAGAACTTGAAGAACAATGGAAGAACAAGCTGTTTGATCCATATTATTGGCGACTTTAATTTGTTTCCGGTTGCTAAAACGATTTGAATTTCAAAATATTACATAAATATAGCAAGATTTGTTAACATATTTAATCTGCTTGATTTTTGGAATTGATCACGTGGAGTGGTAGAAGGAGGGGGACCACAAAAGGTTTTGACTCTCTTGGAAAATTCAAAGAACATCCGAGAACTGTTCATCATCAGTCGGAAACCATAAACCAACCGGACACTGACTACACAGCCTCGAGAACCCGTTCCCCATCTGAGAACGCCATCATCATCCAAGAACTCATCCGGCACTCGAGAACCCCTTTGCAACTCGAGAACACATCGGGAAATTGAGAAAAAGCTGTCCACTCGAGAACAATTCTATCATCCGAAAACCCACCACCGCTTGGACATCACACCACAGCTAAACCTACCCGGTCAATCATTCACTCGAACACAGCTCGAAAATTTGCACATCTCGGAAACCCACCAAAACCATCGGACACTAACCATGGGAAACTCATCACTTCCGTCGGAAACCACTTCATCAGAATCTTCAGCCGGAGACCGATACCTTCACCCGAAAACGCCTCCACCTCGAAAAACAACCCAACTTAACCTGTATCGCCACCCAACCCTGACCCCCTTGCGCCTGTTCATGTTTTGGAGATAATACAAGCTCTCTTCTTATACCAGTCAACGATCTTTTTGTTGGTGAGCCACTAGTATTTCTTTGTAGGAATGGGAAGAAGAGGCGACCATTGTTGATGATGTGAAGAAGTGATCAACCATTAAAATCCCTTATTTGGTTTGTGATAAAAAAAATGTTTTGTAGTTGCATTCTTCACGAGAACAATCAAAAGGAGAGAGAGAGATTAGGTGAGTTATTATTAAAAGGAGAGAAGTTGGTTTGTTGTTTTGTGTTGGTGAAAAGAAAGTGCAAAGAAAGAGTAGAGGAGTGTGTTAACTAGAGAGAAAGTGAACAAAAATTAAACAGAAGAATTGTGTTGTTTGGTTTGATCTTGGGATATTAAAAGGAAGTGGAGGGGCTGACACAAAAGTTGATACAATTTTCACGAGAAACTAAAATATTTTTTTTATTTCTTTATAATAATAATAGTAATAATAATAAAAATAATAGTGTATCATTTGGAGTGTACAAGCTCAATTTGAGGGTTCGACCTTACTGAATTCGTTTTGATTTGTTGACTACGGTTGGACATCCTGTATTCGGTTTAAAGTGCAATTGGATTTCAAAACTACAGTCATGCGTGCAACAAGTACACGGGTTCCTATGTTGATGTTGGGAGAGTCTTTTGCTGAATGGAAATTTACGTTCATTCAACATGTTAAAGAAAATGATGCCAAAGTTTGGATAGCTATTTGTAGAGGTCCTACCCCAATTACTTATGAAGAGAAGGGTACTACACTACTTAAACCGGAATCCGAATATACAAATGAAGATTGGGACCAAGTCAAGCTTGATGAAAAGGCTCTTAACACATTGGCTATGGGTTTAGCACCGGAGATCGTCACAAAATATGGAGAGACTAAATCTGCCAAAGCATTATGGGATTCTCTGATTGAATTTTATGAATGCAATGATGACATGAAGCAAAGTCGAAGGGACATGCTGTGGCATAAGTTCAATCAATTCAGTTGCATTCTTGGTGAAACCATTGAAAATCAAATTGCGAGATTCGTATCTCTAGTAACTGAAATGAAGACCGCAATCATAACTTTGAACAATTCTGCTGTAAATAAGAAACTGTTAAATGCTCTTCCAAAGAATTGGGATACGAATGTTGCCGTGATCAAGAAGACGGAGGATCTTCAACATCTGTCTTTGTCAGGACTCATCTCCATCATCAAAGCTTGTGAGTCGGACGACAAGCAAAAGGTGCAAAATCTTAATGTTGCTGCTCAGCCAGGTTGCACACCTGCTACTGTTTCATCACCCGCTCTTGTTGTTCAAGTACCTGTTGAGTATCAGGTTCCTGTGCTGGTACGATATATCAAACATGCTTCACATGAGGTATTTTCTGATCTATGCTCTAATGCTTGTGCTGAAAAGGCTAAATATTACATAGGATATAACTCTGAGTTAGTAAGAGAAAACGATGAGCTAAAAGGAAAGATTTCTTGTCTTAATAGTCGAACCTCTGCCTACAAACTTAGAGTAGAAGCCTTAGAAAAGGATGTCATTCAATACAATAATGATGTAAGCAATAAAAATTGCCTTGTCATGCATCAGAAGAAAGTTATGGATGAACTTAGTGCTGAGCTAGATTCTTTGAAATCAAAAATTGAAAATGCCGATTTCCATTTTAGAAAATTTGATTGTTCTAGTGAGCGTGTTGAGAAAATGATAAATTCAAAACTCAGGTTTAGGGAAACCAAAGGAGCTGGTATAGGTTTTGTAGAAAATGCACCTCCCTACAATCACAACTACACCGGATTGCCTCTTTCGGATGAGGAAATAGAAAATGAGAAAAATATGGAATATGGGAAGGGTTTGGTGGTTGAACCCGCAAAGAATGTTCCCATAAAGATAACAGAGCCAAGGGGGTTAGTGGTAGAGCCGGTTAAGTCTGTGCCAATTAAGATTGCTGAACCAGAAGGACACATGAAACAATCTAACTATGTTGCTCCACTTAGTGACGTTCCTATTGCTAAGTTCGTTAAACCAGAAAGCAATGAAATGAGCAACCATGTTAAATCTGAAAATAACAACTCTAACAATGTCAATGATGACACATCTTCAATAAAATCTTATTTTTCAATAGGATCAATTGAATCGATGTTGTTTAAAAGTATTTCAAAATCTATCAATTCTGACAGTTGCTCAAGATCTTCTAGTAAGTCAGAAACTTCAGATATATATGACTCAGGAAATGTTGTTGATTCAAAGACTGTTGGCACAAGTGTGATAAAGCCAACAGTCCCTGATTTTAAATGTGTGAATGTTACTGATGCTTCTACCTCATGTGCAGATGAAGTTAAGGTAGAGGTTAAGGTTGAAGGGGATGATGTTGTTTGCACTAATAATGCAGATGTTTGTGTGAAACAGTCTAATTTATCTGCAGATGCTGAACCATATGTGAAAAAGACTGTTTCTGAGCTATCAGTTAATGGCACGACTGATAAATACGTGTCACCACATAGAAAAACTACATGTGCTAACTCTCATGAACAGGTTCCTGAAGTCAAACAGAAAGCTCAAAAACAGTCAACATCGCAAAGACAATCTTGTTCACACGGGTGTTCAAGATTTTCTAAGGAGAGCAGAAAAAATAAGAAGCCTACAAACAAATCATCAAACGGATCTCATCACTCACATTCTTTAGTGGGATCTAACAAACTGGGACTTGCTCCTTATGCAAAGAAGCAGACATGCTATAACTGTGGAAGACCCGGTCACATTGCAAGAAACTGCGCACATCGTCCTTATGTGCCCTATTACAGACAATATCAGAAGGTTATGCCTAGGGAAAACTTCTACTCCAAGCCAATGAAGGTTAAAAAACGTAAGGCAAGGAAGAATGCAAATCCCAAAGTCAAACCGTCCGATGGAGATTGGAATGCTGCCAAGAGCAAACGGAAGGTTGTTCAACCAAAGAAGTCTAAACAACTTAAGAAACCGAAAACTGCTACTCCGAAAGTAGCAAAACCGGTTCTTAAGCCTTAGAAAGTTTGGAAAGCAAAGGCGGCAGCAACAACTGATCCAAATGAGAATAAGGACATGTGCTTGAAGGAAGTGTCTTACATAGATGCTTCAGGAGTGCCCGGGACCGCGATGGCCTGGGTACCAATATTTAACTAATCTCCTTATTCATGCAGGGACAGCCAATGAGGATTATCAATAACCACTGGTGTGTTGGTAGTGGTTGTTCCAAGCATATGTTAGGTGACATCTCTCTGTTACATACTTCAACATCTTTTAACACAGAGTATGTTTCCTTCGAAGGAGATAAGGGAGGTAAGGTCAGCATGGCAGGTACATTTAAATTTGATGCACAAACTTTGAAAAGAATTGATTGGTCGTTATTTGAGAATGGTTATAGAAAAGAACAAAAAGATTTTCTTATTTTTAGGTAAATTTTATACATAAATTTGTCTTTTCCCTTTATTTATGCACAAAATTTAGGGGGAGAAGGGAGATATTTAAGGAAAATACAAAAAATGTGTTTTATTTTATTTATGTACAAAATTTAGGGGGAGATAGGAGAGAAAATGAGAAAAATGCAAAAACATATGAAAAAAAGAGAAAACTACAAAAAGAGTTTTTGTTGTATCACTTATGGAAAAGGCTGACACACGTAAGACCAGTAGTGAAACGGTTAAGCTCTAGGGTGATGTGTTGGTATGCTTGGCCCTTACGACTGGAAAATTGGCTGATCTAGTGACACACTTAAAGAAAACATATGGCCTCAGTAGGAAACGTCACTTGGAATTGGTACATTTTTTATTTGAATGCTTGTGTGACATCCCGATACACACTGTGTTCTAGGTCTGAAATCTTTTCCTGAAAAACTCGTGTATCTCCTTTGTTTTGTGTAAGCAAAGACCTGGGGATGCTAGGCAATGTCAGCTTCTGCTACATCCAGATATATGTTGACCTAGCTGTACATTGTTGCGCTGTAGATCAAAAACGTCAAAAGAGGCCAATGAGCCCAAAAAGATGCCAATGTGCACAACAAAAGAGGCCCTCTAGAGCCCAAAACACCAAAACCTATATCATTTGAGAAATCAAATTGATTTGTATATTATACCACTCTATTTCTTAATGATCTATTCTTTTCTCTCCTCAACCAAGTCCCAGTTAAGGTTTCAGAATTCTAGAACAGACGCCGTGAAAATATATGGTAGGGAAACTGCTTGCATGATAGAGTGTACCGCATATAATTCTAGGATTTGATTGTGACTTGCTTGAGTGTCCATAATTAATACATCAAAACATGATAAATTAATCACAGACAGTCAAATAAGAAGGTCTAAGGCAATAAGTTTAAGTGGACGAATATACTGGCAATTGCTCGGACCAACTTGAGTAGATTCTTGTTGATAAGTGTCCCTGAGTCTAAATCACAGTGATTCAATCCTCCGGAAAAAAAATGTGTAGTTATTTTTCACTAAAAAAAATGTGTAGTTAATTTATTTTAGTTTTATAAAATCAACCATTCTTGAATATTTGACCTATCATCCATAGTGAAAGAAATCCGAATTGTTTAAATTTTCATGTGAAAGGAGTCGGAAGAACTAGGTGATACTGGATCCTCTGTTATATTTAGTTGTTGCTTACAAAGTTCTGAGAATGTGCAGAATTTGATCTGAATCAAGAAGCAGGGGTTGATGAAGAATCATTTCCAGTTGCTGACAAGCATGAAGCATCGTGATGAGAAGATGTACCTGCGACAGAAGAACTTGATGTGATTGCATGTTCTGATAATGAAAGTACACATGCAGAAGTACATTTGATCTTGTTTGAAGACAATGATTAGAAAAGATGGAGACATGAGAATCCCTCCTCTCACATCTTCGTTAGCAAATGATCAAGCGAATGCTGATGATGATTCAAATGTGGATCTTACTCCCATAGAAGAAGAAAAAGCCCGAGTTTAAGAGTGCAGAAAAGAAGACTTTCAACAAAACAATACCAACAACCCAACAACAATCTAGGGGGAGATCACAATGCTGCATTCATGTTATGAAGACCATTTGATAGCATCAGTCTAGGGGGAGATTGTTGGGTCTATAATAATGAGACTGACGCTATCAAATAAATATTGGTGGTCCATATTGGTGTTTTACTATTTAGGACCGAGAACACTTGGGTTCTCGGTTATTTAAGGTGTTTAGGCCAAGAACTAGTTAGTTCTCAGTTTGTATGTTGGGCTTTATTATTGTGGGTTGGGCTGTGGGACTGTTAAGGCTATGTGAGCCCAAGTCCTACGTATAAAAAGTGTTTTATTGGTTCATTTGTAACTAGCGGTTTTGTTTTACAATAAGAAAACTCTCTCTAGTATCAGACGATTCCTTGAAATCGTATGCTAGTTGAGTATTATCATTCAATCATATAATGTTTGTTTCTTGAATCACTATCATCTTTGATTCCGCCATCGATTGATAGTTACTTGATATCGGATTTATATTTTTCGGGACTTACAGTCTGATACAATCTCCTCCTCAGAATCTGAGAGAATGATAGGGTCGTCTTGGTGTGCCATGATCCTGGAAATCAATGAACACACGTGCGTGTCAGTAATAGTGTGGTGTACTTAGTGTAACTACTAACGTGCAAAGTACATAACTGGCATGGAACTTGCGTAGCGCGTAGCAATAGGCGTTGTGTTTCTTTCTTTGGAAAACATTTCGAAATAAATTTTTTGTTTATATTATAGTTTGACTCAAAAGAATCTTAGTTCGCTATAACCTCGTGCTCTGATACCCTAAGCAGTTAATGCGGTAAAATATCAGTTATCGGTCAAGGACCGATATTTGAGATATCGGTTTTCGCGGTGAGATATCGGTGGGATATCGGTATATATATCTATATATATGTATATATATGTATATCAGTATATGTATATGTATATATATGTGTGTGTTTATATACATATATATAATAATAAACACTCAAAAAAACTATATAAAGAAATTAAAGAAAAAGTTTTTGGTTAAAATTGAAAGAGAATAAACAAATACATAAAGTTTTAGATAAAAACTGAAAAACAATAACATTGAGGGTGTAATTGTGTAACTTAATAAACAAAGTTGTACTTTAGGTTAAAACATCTGTCAACTTCATAACATCCAGCCGTCACCTTCATTCCCCAGCCTCCATCAGTCCATCTCCATTACATCATCTTCATCATGCATTCTCGCTTCTACATCTTCATCACCGGTAAGCTTATATTTATTCATCTTTATCTCCTTTCTTGAGCATAAAGTTTCGGTTTCATGTCAAATGAGCTCAAAAATAAAACAAAACGAGATTATCGGTCAAACAACCGATATTTTGGAAGCATATATCGGCCGATATATCTGCCATCTCGGCCGATATTATCAGGACCAAGATAATATCCGATATTTGATACCGATACAAGTCCTTATGGCTGATAACCGATATATCGGCCAAGATAGTGGTTGTCTCGGCCGAGATTAACTACTTAGCTGATACCAATCTGTCACACCCCGCCAAGGCGGAAACGCGAGGTGCGACTTCGAAAGATTTCCAAGCACAAAAGGTCACACGAGCATTAATTAAAACAAAGTGGGAACTTTCATTAAACAACCAAATCCGTTCAACATTAGTTAATTGTTTAATATTAAAACCATTGTATATAAATGTCTAAAATTATTATGACAACACAACGGTCCAAAAGAAGGTATCCCACAAATGCTCGCACGCGACCCCTGCAAGTTCCATTGTCCATGCTAATTTCCTGAAAAACATGCATGTAAAATGTATGGGTCAACATAAAGTTGGTGAGTTCACGGGTATTCTATATGATGGACATGTAATCCAAAACGACTAAATCATTGCCTAGGCTAGGGCAATAATCAATATGTGATCTGACATGAGCCCATAACCAAACCTTGACATGTTGTGCCTCGCCCATTGTACACTAAAGACAATGAAATAATGTGAAATACAAGCACTCTTTTGATATATGTCATACGGTCAGAGCGACTGGCCAAGAGTGGGGGTGTCAACCCAATAGATCTATCCCGGTGTTTCATGGAAAAGTCCATAGCTAATGGTTATGGTATGATGAATGACACGAGGGCTTAATGGATCCTGAACCGTGATGTCTCATGGTCACATAATAGTCATGTATTGTAACTGAAAACTGTAAGCATGTTTTTCCTCGGAAATATGTAAAAACTGTAAAAAGGGGCCGTGAATACTCACTTGGTGTCTGAGTGCTAGACTGAACTAGATTTGGCACTGTGTGTCTGGTCTAGGAACCCTGAATGCAATTAAAAGTAACTTAGGTCCATGTTTGGCTCTAACTACCATGCATTTGTTCACCCGACTGTAACACCTATGGACTAGGGGCTTCTGTACCACTATCCATGTGTGTCACACACTATACGTGTCAATAATTGTTCATTTTGTTGTTCTCGTGGCTATGTTTATTCTATTTTTCGGGTAAAACATGTACTTTGTCTTACTAAATGTTACCAAGTGTTATGTATGTCACATTTATGCAAGCCTAGGGTAAAATATGGAAATATTTTTTCTACAATATTGTGTAACATTAACATATTTTGGCATCTTGTTTTTGAATGTATATATTTTTAAGTGTTTAACATAGGTTTCTAGGAAAACCATTGTGTTAGAGTGGTTAACACATGTTTTTGTTGTTCTTAACACACGTTTTCAAAACATAACTTAGTGTATGTTACAAAACTAAATGATTTTGGCTTAGGTTTGGGCCGGTCTTGACCCATACACTCACACATACATTCAAATGTATGTGTGGGGTACGTAAATGTGTATATATATATATATATGTGATCGAGTATGCATTATCAAAAACACCAAATCGTAACATAAAACTTAAGTATTTTAGCTAATTTAACTTGAACAACTCATGGTTATAGTGTGCGAACGTGTATGTACTCGGGTGACCATTACATGTAACCGAATGATGTTAATAAGAAGGAAATGAGTTCGGTTGATATACCTTGGTGTATAGCCGAGTATATATAAGAAAAATAAGCAAACTCCTCACAACTAAGCTCCTAGGTGCTAGAAGGTGGCTTGGAACTCCCTAATGATAAGGAAAAGCGATCGAACAACACCCTCTTGGGTCCCTTGGCTTCGGCCGAGAGGTAACAAAGGAAAGGAAAGGTAGGTTCAAGTGTTAGTGAATTGTGTAGAGGTGTAGTGTGATCCAAAGGTGTTCGATGGCTCCTATATATAGCCGAGTGGTGTGAGTGTGGGTGTGTTCTCATTGGTTCACAATTAAGGATGGTCAACTTCTAGTTTTCTAAGTGTGCATTCTCCTAGAGCTCTTGTAAGGGAAAGGTGTTGACCTTGGTTTTTGTTTGATAATGTAGGGGTGTTTTCTGGCCGCCAATAGCATGGGGAAGGGGCACATTATTTGTGGTAAGGTTGACAAACTAATCCATCTCAAATGTTCTATGTTGTGCCCACTTGGTGCAAGAGGTTGACCTTGATTCAAGTGTAATGTGCCTAGGGAAAGAGCTAGCCGATTTCTTGTATGTTTGTGGACGTTCTTGGATGGTCAAGGGCCATGGGAAATGTAGATGTGAATAGTTCATTCGAAGTTAGTGTTGAGTAAAGATTGGTGGATCACTAGATAGGCTTGGTGACTAGGAAATGAGTAGACATGTGTGTGTATGCGATTGTATATGTGTGTATATGGGTAGTTTTTGTCACTTTGCCACCATGTGATTGTGTATGTATAGTGCTGTGTATATATATGTATATATATATATATATATATATAGATGTGAGTGTGTCTTGTACTAGTGAGATAAGGTTCAAAACAATGCACACCCACTTGTCTTGGGAATGAGTGGGCCGAAAATGGTGCATGATGAACTCTAAATGATCAACTTGTGTTGGCACATTTTCAATTAATGCTCCAATCACCAGGATGCTAACGTCTGTTGGTGTATGTTGTTTAAACCAAAACCAAGACACCTAATTTTAAACCAACAATTAAACCAAGTTCAAGCCCACAACAATACTCATAACAACAACACTGAACATATTAACAAGAAGATTCTTCATAGCCCTAAATCACGAATTAGGGCAAAAAAACGACAAGGGAAGGGAGAAGGGAAGGGTGAGAGGTTACCTTGCAGCAGCGGAGGCAAACGGTTGTCGTGGCGGAGGCAGACGGTGGTCGTGGTGATCAGAAGGGCCTTGGTCTTGAGAGGAGATTATAGAGAGGAAAGAGAAAAGGGTACATAGATGGTTTTATTTTTTTCATTCAGATGTGTGTTTTGGCTGAATGGTTAAGAGCTGAATGGTTCCATTCAGATGTTTTTTTAATTGAAACAAACACTCTTAATACTTAATGATTAAGAGCCGAATGGTAAAGAACCTTATTAAGAGGCTATCAAACAGCCCCTAAGTGTTGTAACTAAGGTGGACTAAACCCCTTTAAGGTAATGGTCTTGGATTTGATGAGATTGTGTTATGCATATGTGTATGCATAACCGTAGGTATGCAAGTATGTGTGTTAGTGTATTTGTTTGATCCACATGTTCATGTAAGCCTAGATGGATCAAGTTCAAGGTTACAAGTGGACGTATTGTTCGTACATGCACTAGTTTACTAAAATACATGTTGGTAACCTCTTTGTTCATGAACATTGTTTGATTTTGTCCTTGTCGGGGTAACAAGTGGGAATTCTTGTTCAATTGCATGGATTTCCTATAGTCTAGCAAGACATATTTAACTAACTGAGGCCTTGTACTAACTAGTGTGTCTACTGTTAGACTGCATGCCTCGGGATTGACTCGTTGGAACCCTGTATGATCCAACTATGACAAAATAGATGACATGGAATGCTATGCATAATGTATTCATGTGTAATTAAATGTACGGATATGACCTGTGATTTCGACGGGTGTCACAAAACCTGGACAGATGAAACCAAAGTTTGAGGCAACTTCTTCTAAATGTATTTTAATAGGCTCATCTTACCCCTCAAAAGGTTACAGGTTGTATAACCCATTGACCAAGCAGATCATTTCCAGGACAGATATCAATAGGGGTGTTCAAATTCGGATAATCCGAATTTCAGATAATTTGAAATTTCGGATAGTCAATATTGGGATCTGAATCCGGATCCGAAACTTAAAAAAAATAATAATAATAATAATAATAATAAAAACGTTCTCCTTTATGTCTAAAATGTGAACCTGTAAAAAAACAAAAATCAAAGTTAGATAAACGAAACTGGAACAAAAAAAATATAAAAGAAACTTACCGTTTGGTGGACGGGGGCGGTGGAGGTCGGAGACGACATGGACGAGGACTGTTATAGAGAAGAGAAGTGGGAGCGACTGCTATGGATTGGAGGAGTATGGACTTAGGGTTAGGAGGATTAGGGATTTAGGATTGTGTATTGTGTTATGTAGTGCATATAATATTATATATTTATATATATATTTATTTAATATTCGGATTCGTATAATCCGATTGTCCGAAAATTTTCAAAATCGGGATCCGAATCCGAATCCGAAATTTTGGATTATCCGATTTTCGGATATCCGAAAATCGGATTATCCAAAATTTTGGATAATTCGGATTCGGATTATCGGATTTTTCGGATTCAGATTTTTTTGAACACCCCTAGATATCAAGTGCTTTGAAGACAAAGAATGGGATTTGTCAAAAACAAAGAATGATCAAAACAAACATCTTTGGTACCTAAGTGTCTTTGATGAATTTATTGGTGATGTAGGTGATCTTGCAGCTGATGAACAAGCTAAACTGGTCCTTTTGGTAATGAAAATGCAGGTTCTAGTGATCAAGGCCAAAGCAGCAGTATCCAAAGCTTAAATGAAGGAGTAGAAGGCACTGTTGTCACACCACGCCAATGGCGGAAACACGTGGCGCGACGGTTCAAGCGTATAAAGTCAAGGTTAACGCAAATCACAAGTAATTTAAGAAAATGGGTCATTTATTTAGGCGTCAAATCTTGTTCAAATATTACACATAAAGTAAATTGTTTATAACACAAATGGAGAGGTTTCTCAAATATATCCCATAGCCTTGGGAAATAAAAGTGAAACCCCACAAAATATCCAACGCCGCAAGGAGAATTTCGTGACCCAACCTGCCATGATTGTCTTCGTCTAATTACCTGAAAGATATGTTTTAAAATTTCGTCAATATAAATATATTGGTGAGTTCACAGGTTTTTAGTTTCCAAAACTTGAATACTTGGGAAATACCATGTTATGACAATATATAGGAGTTGCAAATTCCTATAAATCTACTTGAGACTATAATCAAACCAAGACGTATAATAATAATGCCCCGCTCCAAGTCGTTTCTCGGTATCCTACGACTTAAGTTCAGAATACATGCACCCCAGGCATACACTGATGCATAATCGACGCTATCGATTAGGGGTGGGCCTTGTCAGGCACCAATAGTACTATTCAAATATTCCTCCGATTTCATTTCTCCGAATAAATGATTATAGAGGCGAGGACTCAACCCCGAGTGGCGGTCACACCTCAAGTAATTAATCCGTCAAACATTTTCCCTAACATATCTTTCCCCCGAAAACGTAAAAATAGTTTAAAATGGGGCCGTGAGACTCACCTGAATCGACGTCCGGCTCAACTAGGTAGATAGCAAACGGGGTCTCGCACCTACAAACGTCCTAGACGTATAAGTCACTATCCCTATAGTGCATGTGCCTTGGCAAGTTGTACACCCAACCCCCGACCATAAGTTATTCCAAATCCCGTTTAATTTAGCGCGTATCCTAGGTTTCGTTGGCGCTAGATTACCCTTTGTATTACAAGTTATATATTACTCTTGTTAATATTTCCTTAACTTGTACATTATTATCATCGACTTGACTTCACTTAACGTATAATTATTTTCCCATTCAAATAATTATACTTAAGATCGCATCGCTCGATATAATATATATTTCAACACTCGACCCGACTCACTTTACCGCACATTTATTTTCCCATTAAAATAAATATGCTAAGGTCTTGTCGTTTGGTAGTATATTCTCAACACCCGTTTCAACTCACCATGCCGTATATTTATTTTCCCATTCAAATAAATATACTAGGATCTCGTCGGCACGGT
The DNA here is from genome assembly GCA_028751855.1 of Ambrosia trifida. Taxonomy (NCBI): domain Eukaryota; kingdom Viridiplantae; phylum Streptophyta; class Magnoliopsida; order Asterales; family Asteraceae; genus Ambrosia; species Ambrosia trifida. Next base: position 35,315,352 of record CM054123.1, on the reverse strand, counting down.
ACACACATATATATATATATCTTTGTCTACTTGTCTCAGTTTTCCTTCCCACATATCTACTTTCCCATTAAGTAGATATGCTAGAATTTCGCCGAGACGAGCGTGTATATATATAAACGTGTAATTTTTCTTGTTAAGTCTATACGTTTGATTAACGTCTTACATGTTTACGTTATGTTTTTCTCCCACGAATAATTCCTTCAACACTTAGGAAAGTGTTTATTAGATTTCACCCATGATGTATATATATATTTTACTTCCTAAAAATATATATTTTCTCATCTTGCCGCAATGGCATTTTTCTCATGTTTTGTCCGTGTATGGTTCGTTAACGCGTCTTAGTTCGATATCTTAGCTTGAATAGTTAATTTTTCCAAGTTTTTCCCAACATGTGTTTTATAGAAATATTATTCATATTTCTTCCTCCTAACACATGTTACTTGGAAGGTTTAAAATACTTTTGTATTTTTAACCCAACTTGTTAACTTAGATACAAAAATGCTTCCAATACTTTTATATTCCCATTTATATAAAAGTATTCATTTTTGTATAAGTTTCTCAAGTTTTAAATTTTTGTTTAACATTTTTATAAAAATCTCTATTTTATAAAAATCCTCATGTTAATACAAGTTCATATTTTTATAACTTCCACTTTTATAAAAATACACTTTTTATACAAAATACCCAAGTATGTTTACTAGTATTTACCAAATCAACCTTGGAAAATTATTACTTATACTTTTGACACCAAACTTTCCATTATTGCATTTTTGGACTAATAGTTTCTAAAATGTTCATTTTAGTCCTCTAACTTTCAAAGTTACAACATTAGTCCCTTAACTTTCAAATGTTGCATTTTTCCACTCCAACTTCCAAAATTAGTATTTTTCACTCAAATTAGTGGACTTTGAAGATCCATCTTTTTATCGTTAAGTTATTTTTGCATCAAATCACTTTTAATAGTCTTATATTTCATACATAAGGCTACTAATATGTGTGTTTTATGTATTTCTTCATCATATCCAAATTTCATTCATCTAAGTGTGTAAACTTTAATTTTTCAACTTCTTCATTCATGACATCCTAATATATTCCATCATATATTATATCTTGAATGATCATTTTAAGATGATTAAAGCTACATTTTAACACATTCAAGTTTCTTTCTCAAATCTCATGTAGATCATCATTCTACATAGTGTATGTGTAGATTTTATATATTTTAAGAACACTACTTTATCATCATCAAATCCATGATCCATTTACATGTCTTTAATCATCCATTTTACACATGTAAAATCTATTAAAGTTATGTTTCAAAACCACATTTTAACCCTTCATGTACAACTTGCTTCTAAGAACACATACATGAATATTAATAATCAGAACAAGGTTAAGAAGCTTACTACTAGCACAAGGCTAGGGAAGACAAAACCTTGGATTTTGAGAGGGGTTTAGTGTGTTCTTCCTTAGTGGTTAAGCTCCAAGCTTGAAACACACAATAGGGGTTTTGATGGATGGATGTTTTGAGTGATTAGAAGATGTAAAAACTTGAAAGAAATGTGTGTGTGGATGAGGTGAAACCTACGGCCCAAAGAAGATGAAGATGGAGATGTTTTTGCTTTGTTATCTTATGTATGAACACATGTTATATATAACCTCACCATATCTTCCATGGATTGCATGTGATCTTACTAAAGATTTAAGAGATATGTATTGTACTAAAATTGATCTTGGATGGATTTTTAATAGGGTGTTTGGCCGTGAGTTTATGTGAGAGGGTGAGAGATTGCTTGCAAATCTTTGCTAAGTATTTGTGACCCATCATAATCTTTCACTAGATCTTATACATGCATGTGTGTACTAGGGTATGATTAGATTGCATTTTTATCTTGGATTACATGGCCATAGGGCCGAAATTCTTACAAAGGAAAAGCAAGTGGAGCATGCTTTTGTACTTGCCAAATCTTACATCCATTCTTGTCCATGCATGCTTAATATCCTAGGCTTGTAGGTTGTTTAAAAGAAAAATAAAAATCAAAGAATATCCCAAGGCCTATGGTCGGCCCTTGGGTGGGTTTAGGTGGGGTCCACAACTTCAAATATTTACCCAATGTTTGTTAAGTTAAATCCCTCGTCGTTCGGGTGTCGTTCGGGTATTTTTCGGGTTTTAATCGCGCGTTATTCGGACATTAAAAATACCTTTAATAACCCTTAAATATAGTCTAATTTAAGCGTTGATTGGTTATTTAGGCTTTTGCCGGGTGAAATTATAAGTTATACGCGTATCGGGTGCGGTACGCGCACTTTATTCGTTACCGGGAGATTTGTATGAAAAGTTTCCACTTATGGTTTTGGAGTTCCAAAACTCATTATATTTTGTGAAAATACCCTTTATTTTGTATCCTGGGTGTCCGGGATCCTTTTCGTTTATTTAATTATTACCGGGTAATCGCCAACGTCCATACCGGATAGTTTATTCGCACATGATCCTATCATGTTTTACCATTAAACGTATGCATTCTTATGCATTATTTGGAAATTGCTATCTCCTAAAGCCTTGATAATTAAATCACATATAATTGTATTTAATTACGTTAATCATATATTAATTAATTAGTACGAAATTACCTCATTTTTGCCGGTTGTTACAACTGTTGATGCATCATCATCTGTTATAAAGACAAAGTCCATTAGTGAAGTGTATGATCAAACTTCACCAATGGAAGAGTACACGGTATGTAAATTTGCCTTGAACATAAGTGATCCTTTGTGTTTTGAAGATGCAGTGGTAAAGAATGAATGGAGGAGTGCTATGATGGAAGAGATCAAGTCAATTGGCAAGAATGAGGCATTGCAACTTGTGGATGATTCTCTTAACAAGAACATAGTGGGACTGAAGTGGTTGTACAAAACAAAGTGAGGGCTAAACGGTGTAATGTATGTTTGCCTGTATGTAGATGATATTATCTACACAAGCAACAATGAACAGCTGATTCAAGAGTTTAAAAGAGGTATGATAAAGGAGTTTAAGATGACTGATTTAGGTCTTCTCAATTTTTTTCTTGGACTTGAAGTTTATTAAGGGAATGGTGGAATATTTGTGGGAAAAAAGAAGTATGCTAAAGAGATGCTGATCAAGTTTGGGATGCTAGGGTGCAAAACTAAAGAAACACCAATGAATTCCAATGAAAAACTAAGAAGAGAAGATGGGTCAGGAGATGCTAATGCAATGTACAGAAGTCTAATGGGTTGGCTTATGTACTTACAGCATACTAGGCCAGATATTGGTTATGTTTGACAAGAACAAGAAGATTCTATTGCAGGGATTCACTGATAGTGATTGGGCAGGATGTTTAGATGATAGAAAGAGTATTACAGCTAATGTGTTTAATGGGAAGTGGGGCAATTTCATGGTGCACCAAGAAGCAAAACTGCATAGCTCTTTCAAGTACAGAGGCTGAGTATATCTCAGCCACCAGTGCAGCTTGTCAAGCAATATGGCTGAGGAGAATATTAAATGATCTACATGTAAGTTGTGAAGAAGGCACTGTTATATGGTGTGCCAGCAGATCTGCCATACACCTGTCAAAAAATCCAATTGTAGATGAGAAGTCCAAGCACATTGAGTTGAAGCACCATTTCATTGGGGATATAGTGGTTCAGAAGCAAGCGTCATTAGAATTTTGCAGCACAGAAGTTCAAGTGGCAGACATTCTTACTAAACCTCTATGCAAAGATAAGTTCATAAAATTCAGAAGGATGCTTAGAATGAGAGAACTTGAATTAAGGGAAGGTGTTGAGAAATAATTCAAGTTTCATACACGTGCTTCATGCATGCACAAGATTCACAAGTCAAGTTCTTTTTTGAATAATGGTCATTTCTAAGTTTGTTATGATGTCCTAGTCTTCAGGGTTGTTCCTATTTTGTTTGATTAGCCGTTTGTTAAGTTTCTACTCAAGTCCATTGAGTCTGTAGTTTGGTTTATGTACTCTCAAGTTTATTCAATCAATAATAGTGAATTTGTGCTGATTAAATCTTTGAGTGTTCTTATTTTCAGTGTGTGAATCATAGTTCTGTGCCAACATCTCTGCCACCATTGCTGAAAATCGTCTCTCCCACCATTGCTGAAAATTGTCTCTCCCAACACCGTCGAAAAACCCTCTACCCTAGATCCGGGTCGGTGGTTGACGGAGAAAGTAGATGAAGTAATTTACTGTGTAGCACTGTCTCGTCCTTCGTATCCAAGATGGCCGAAAACGGAGGTGTTTATAGCCATATGGCAAGATATAGCTGGGCTGTGACTGAACTACATGAGACAAAACCGGTGACCTGATCAGCAGGTCACAACATGCAACAACGGCTTGTACTCTTTATAGAACCAAGCTTCAATGACATATTGAGAGAAACAGTTAGGCCTATTTGGGCGTATGGAATGACAGAGAAGCCATGAAAGATCTTGCAACGGAAGCCATTGATGATGAGATCTAAGAGTGATTAAAGATGAAGGGTTTGAAGGGATTGTTAAGAACAGGAAGACTGTGAATAATATTATATAAAGAGGTATTTTGAGAGAGAGAAAAGATCGATTCGATAATAGAGAAAGAAAGAACCTGCAAACCTAAAATGAGAGAGAGAGAGAGAGAGAGAGAATGAACTGGGTAATGACCACTGAGAACCTGCTCAGCAGGTAAACAACATGCATTAGAGTGTTGTACACTTAAAAACCAAGGCTTTAAAGACTTGTATGATGGGCAATAGTTCCGGGACTCTCAGCGCGAAATTTGATAATTATATCTGTATATAATATAACATGAAAAAAGAGATGCTTAAATAAAAAATAAAATAAGTTGCTGTCACATGGGAAGCTAGGAAGTGGTGCATGTTAGTAGGTAGTGTCACACAATTAATATTATATAATATAATATTTTTATTAAAAAGTCTGCATTTCACACTATAGCATTACCTCGAAACTTCAATAAAGTTGCTCTACATAATTCCCAGGAGTGGTGGCTAGTTCTGGTTTACTTCCTCAATTAATCCAAAAGACATAACAATCCATGGAACCATCGTTGGCATCTTCTACTCAACAGTGGAACTACGATGTGTATCTTTGTTTTCGAGGAGCAGACACCCGGAAGAACTTCGTAGGTCATCTCTACGCAGCACTTCACCAACGAGGAGTCCTCACCTACATGGACAGAGAAACACTTCCACATGGGGCACCTATTGATGTATCAGTCTTGAAAGCTATCAAAGAATCACGAATTTCCGTCGTGGTGTTCTCGAAAAACTTTTCCAGTTCGTCGTATTGCTTGAACGAACTTGCATATATCATAAATTGTAGAGATGCGATGGGGCAAATCGTTATACCCATATATTATCATGTTCAGCCATCGGAACTTCAAAACCATGAAAGGGTATTTAACACATATCAGAGCAAAGATGATAAGAACAAATTTGAATCATGGAGAAATGCATTGGTAAAAGCAGGTGAACTTTCTGGATGGACAGTCGATGACAGCCATGACATGTAAGTTTCTTGATCGAGTTTATTGCTTTATTTTAAGTTTTAATTTTGATACTTCTAGGGATGACAATTAAACCCGAACCCGATGGGTAAACCCGAAACCCGACACATTTGGGACGGGTTTTGGGTCGGGTAATCGGGTATGGGTCCGGGTATGGGATTAGTTTATAATTTTTTCACGGGTTTGGGACGGGTTTGGGATTTGATGATATACCCATTTACCCAACCCGATTACCCGATAAAGTATACCCGTTTACCCGATTAGATACCCAATATAATTTCTAATATATTCTTTTTAATATGTATGTATAATATATCTAATTGTCCATCTACATTGTCATCTTGTGCTAAAATTACCAAAAAATAGTGTATACTATTTGTTATCTATGTCTTTGATTGTTTTTATATGATTTAAGTATTTTATATTTATACATTGTAATCATTTACATGTATATTTAATTATGCTAAATGTAATTGGTTAATAGTTACCTAATAGATGTCCGTCGGGTTTTTGGTCGAATATACCCAATGAGTAAGTTTTAAATATTAATGGGTTTACCCGAAACCCACGGGTATACCCAATACCCGATGGGTATTTACCCGAAACAAACCTGATGGGTTTTGGGCCGGGTTTGGGACAAGCATACCTAATCGGGTATGGGGTTGGGATTACCTAAACCCGTCCAAACCCGACCCATTGCCATCCCTAGATACTTCTGGTTAATGTATTCTACAAGTCAGTTCCACTTGTGTTAGTTTAAAACCATATCTATTTATAATCTATAATCTATCTATAATCTATAATTATTAGCAAAAGAATTGACTTATGATTATGTAGCATTCAATGAAGACCTCTACTCTTTTGAATGTGTCACATGATATGTTGAAGTGAGAGTGTTTAATTTTTTTATTATTATTAAATCTAATAATAAAATTAATTAAAACCATGTACAAGATATACATATTTTAGAATTTAAAATAAAAGATTATTTTACCAATTAAAAATAAAATTGGATTTTTCTTTTTCATGTTTAATCCCATAATTTTTAAACGTTAATATATTTTATATACGAAAGTTTTTAAAGAAAAAAAATTACACCAAATTAACGAGCATTTTATTATCTTTTCAACGAGTACCATAGTGCTATATAAAAAACAGAGGAAAAAAACGACTATTTTTGTGAGGTTTTGTTCACATATGAAAAAAAACACAAAGTGTTCTGGTTATTCATTAATCATGTATAGGCAACTCATTAATTATATTCAAACCAATAAATATGAATTCTATAATATTAAAGTTATACGTTGTTTAAGGTTAAGCGTTAACATTGGAGATACATTGTTAATTGTTTTAGGTTAGGTGCTACCTGAAACTTTCTTGCATGTAACTGTAAAGCGCATCAGTCTATTCCGTATGTAAAATTGATATGTCATATTAGATTTTTCAACCCCGTGACGCTTCCGAGATATAAATCTAGTGTATAATAAAAAAGAAAAACCAGTGTTTTGAAAACCGGACCGGACCGGCTGGACCGGTGAACCGCTCGAGGGTCTGGTTCGATGTCTGGTCCGGTTCTGAAAACCTTAAGAAAAACCTTAATGAACGCGATATATATTAAGCTTTTCTAATTATCCTATTATATCTAATAATGCGCAGTCCAGAATCGGTGTGTATACAAAAAGTCGTCGATGCAATATCGAATAAACTATTTTACAAGGAAGACCCCGCTGAAATAGGGACTCGCTTACAAAATTTGAAACCAAGGGATGGTGGTAAGAAATTTCATCTACTTTTTTTTTATTGGAGAAATGCGTTTAGTTATTTATTTATTGAAGCGGGATGGAAGTGATAAATAGGTATATTCTAACAAATATTTAGAGAAAAATCAAATATATCTATTTAATAAACCAATATAATTTATAACACGTCATTCATTTAATCACATACCTGTTTAATTACCTCAAATCTACAAGTGCCTCAACACAAATCATCCTAGCCAATATTTCAATGTGCAAGATTTCTACAATACTCCATTGTGGCACTATATCAAATCGTGAATCGTGTTTGTTTGACCTGATTTACATTGATTTAACAGCATTATTGAACTGTAGTATTAAGGTAAACTGGTAATATCTCATTACACTCAATAAAAAGAGTATCAAAAGTTGATATACACAAATTAGCTAACCTGGTACATGAAGAGTAGTGAATGCTAAAATTGTGTGGGTTCAAGCTCAATAAAACTATTACTGAAAGCTATTTAAGAAACATAAGAATAAAGTAAAAACCTAGCAACTATTGTAAAACAATATAATCTCCATTATATCACATTTTCATCTCCAATCAACATAATCAAAATAATCAAGCTACACTCAGTGATGTTTAATAAGCAAATACTGAAAGAAGCATCGATAATCTATATGAAGAGATATTGTGCCAAAAACAAAGACACCATATCAATAAAAACAATCCATTCTTTCTTACGACGCGAAGTCAAGACATAAGAAGAAAAAAGAATGATCGATTGAACATCAAGAAATAGGTTGTGTCCTTAAAGCACGACGCTAGTTCTCCCGCCCGTTCTACGTCGATGGACGAAGACCACGTCCGACACCCTGATGTCGGTCCTTCCGCCCGTTTTACGTCAGCGGAGCAACCTGCGTCTGCGACAATGACGCCAGTCAACCCGCCCGTTCTACGTCAGCGCCAAGTGATCGCGTGTCGAGTGCTAATCAAAAACTATATTAAAAATAACTCCTTAGCTACAAGGACTGCAATACAGGGAGTAGGTTGTCGAACCACGAGGAGTATGTGGTTAGTGTTAATAGCAATATTTAATTATACTAATAAAAAAACTAATAATGTTATGAAGATTAAACTAAGGTGCTGCTTTGCTTGCAAGAAAAGATTGATTAAAAACTCTAATATAAAGAAAACAGTCACTCCGGGTTTCTGATTCGGTAATTATCAAACGAATTGTGTTATTACCCTATATAGGAAATCACATAGACATGACTTTGTTTAAGTTGTTCGACCTAATTCAGCTATCATAACATTAATTGCAAAGTTAAATTAATCCTAGTACAAGAAAACCAAGATACGATAACATAATGCAATAATATTAATTAACCAAACTGTCTAGATCAGTCAAACATACAATCAGACGCAAAGAACTTTAAGGTGTTCACAAAATCTGATCCAAATAGCAATTATCAAACAGAAAACAATTGATAAATTACCCAAATCGTTCACCCGGAGAGAACCGCAAGAGTATTAGCCGTGCATACTCATGATTTAAACTTTAAAACTTGTTCTGGATAGCTCTGGGATCAACCGGAATGAATGGAATTCCCAAGATGCTTCAAATTCGTCCCTCTTCAGCTCTCAAAATTGATCTCCCTTTCTTCAAAACGGCATATTAGGTTTTTACCAAGAAAATGGGCTTTTTGTGGGTCTGGAAGGTATTAGAGACCCATGAATAACTCTCTCTGAAATAAGAGGGTCTCTAACAACTCAAAATGTCGCGAGGTTATAACCAGCAATTACTACAATTCATTTAGGGTAAAATCGTCATTTTCCTTAATTTTATTTCCCGAAGACCCGCGAATACCCTAACCTGAAATTAGAGGGTCTCTAATTCCAGTTCTTCTAGAATTGATTCTTTTTCAATTTCTAATTTCATCTAGTGCTCGTCTCATCTCCAATTAAGCTCTTTTTTACTCATTTTAGCCCCCGAACACCTGTTTAACACCAAGACATAAATACATATCTAAGACACACTATAAACAAACGATAACCGATTAAAAATAATACAAAACTAATATATAAATATGATGCATTTAGTAACACATCACAAAGCCTGACACAAAGAAGCTTCCTTGACACGAAACGTAGAATCTTCGTCAACACAACAAAAAGATACCTTTCTGGGCAAAATGGAGACACACAAACCCCAGGGCAGACATGTCGTGGGCAACTGTTCCTGACGTAAAAGGCCGCCCATCAGAGTCTGCTCCCATTCATAGGTTGCGCCTGGTCTGACGACCAGAAAGGACGACGACGTGGCAGCTCCCCAGCCAAGACATCTCTAACAGAAGACTTTATCAACCCCCACTTCTCTCCAGGTTCTAGAAGAAGAGATGATTACTCACCGCCCCAATAAGCCAACGAGTGGACGTTACGTGTCCGCCAACCCTTTGCTTCCACTCAATGGACGCCACGTGGATTTTTGACAGGACGGTAACATCTTCCTTTCCCTTTTTTTCACGCAAACCACGTGCAACAAATTGGGCTTATGAATTTGGGTCGGAGACTAAGAGACCCCTCTACATGGGCCGGGCCCCATTTAGGGTAGAGGACGGGTTGAGAGAGTCGGAGGTCAAGGTGCTATAAAAGAAGAAGCATCTTCTCCTTCTATGGGTATCTTTTCTCCCACGATAACTCCCACTAAAAAGCCTACGACCAGATCATACTTTTCCAACTCTTGTTTTTATTCCCAATATTTAGAGGCCTAACTCTTTTAATCGGTTGTCTCACCACATTTTCAAATACACACTTTCTAAACTAAACCAACTATTTATCCTTTGGATTCACTACTTGGATCAGCCCTGACCCGGAGATATAGGATACGTGTTTCTTCATTGGCGTCATCCGTGGCCTTACCACAACAATCTAAAATCCAAACCCTTTCCCATTTTATAAAATGACAACTTTACCAAACAAAGTCTATACCCCATCTGGGGTCGTCGATAACATCACTCCATGCCCAAACACACCTGAGGGAAACAACGATGACAACTCATTTAATGTCATCATAACAGGACGAACCACAAACTTCAACGTTACTGACGATCTTCCTCCGACCCAGGAGGAGATCAACGCATTTCACAATGACCGGTATGAATACCAGAAAAACTACTGGACGCCCAACTAGCGCGTCGCAAGCTAACCGACAAAGCCATTATGGCGTCTGGTGCCACATGTTCGCCCAAACATCAACGAGCGACACACGAGTATTGTTTGATAACCTGCCAACAGGCAAGATTGACAGCTACGAAGAGTTGATTGACAAATTCTCCCTACATTTCAGCCAACAACGCCGCCACAAACGCAACAAGATGCAGATCCACCTCTGCAAACGCAGGGACAACGAGCTACTCGAGGACTTCATCGTCCGATATAACAAAGAAGTCCTCCAACTAGGAACGGGGGACAAGGCAACCAAAACACCCTCACCAAAACACTCTCCGATATAACAAAGAAGCGTCGGCCGAAGAAATTAAGACTGGACGCCGCTCACCAAAACACCCTCCCAGGTACTGTCACAAGTCCTTACAACCAGGGAAGTCACGTTCAAACTCCCAAAACCTATAGGGACAAAGCACAAAAATGTCGACACGACAAGATTCTGTGACTACCACAAAGACGTGAGGCTTGACACCGACAATTGCTATAGCCTCAAGATGGAGATCGCGGCAGCCCTTTGATCAGGTAAACTCACAAACCTAGTCAAGAACGTGCGCTCAAGCACACGTAGAACAAAAGATACGTCCAAACCTATCAAAGACATCAAAACCCATCACATCTGCGGCACCTACGACTGGCAATGCCACATGGCACGCGAGAACAAACGCAAGGTTAACCCCGCAAGCATCGCAACCACATCACAACAAGTTGCCACTCAAACGACCGAGCAATGGAAAGAAGCCCAAGTCACCCTTCCAAAGATACTAGAAGGAGCGGAATCAACTAAGCCGCTCATCAATACTGCATTCTTTGGCCACTACCACACCAACAAAATGATGTGCGATAGCGACAACAGTTTTGACATCATGCATCAGTAATGCTTCGATCAACTCGATGAAGAAGACAGGCACGCCTGGAACCAGACGCGCCAATCGTCGGCTTCTTTAACGAGGTTATTCATCCCCTAGGTAAGTTCCACTTCACCGTTTCACTTACCGACGTGACCAATACTCGTTGTGAAACATGTACGTTCCATCTTATCCCCGCCAACTCGTCCTACGACATCCTGCTCGGAAGGTAGGGGTTGGCAAAGTTCAACAGCATTGCGTTCACCCCCCACCAGACTATAGGCTTTCTTACAAGTATGGGGGTGGCATACATCACGGGGAATCAAGAGTGCGTCATAACCACCGAATCACCAACCCCAACCGTTCAACCCAAGCAAGCCAGCTTGGAGAACGAGAAATGGGTGCTCAATCCCATTTTCCCAGAACAAACCATCACTTTGGGACCAATTCTATCTCACCAGATACGCGTCCATCTCAAACAACTACTGGTGAAGAACATCAACATCTTCACATGGCAATCATCTGACATGATCGGTGTCCCCAAACACATAGCAGAACATCGTCTTAACACCTTCAAGGACGCACGACCGGTCGCCCAAAAGAAATGCCCACTCGGTGCAGATAGAACCAAAGCCATGAATGAACAAGTAGACGATCTACTTGATGCAAGCATAGTCCACCGATGCGACCATGAAACATGGATTGCAAACCCAGTCATGGTCCTAAAAAAGAATGGGTCCTGGTGCAGGTGCGTCGACTACAAGGACCTCAACAAAGCATGCCCAAAAGATCACTACCTACTCCTAGAAATCGACCTAATCGTAGGCTCCCACGCGCCATTAAAATTCAAATGTTTTTGGATGTATACAGAGGATACCACCATATCCAAATGGCACATGAGAACGAAGACAAAACCGCCTTCAAAACAGACACGAGGATTTACTACTACACCAAGATGCCTTTCGGTCTCAAAAACGCAGGTGCTACTTATCAGCGCCTCATGGACCGGGCCTTCATCAACCATATCGGTGTCAACCTCGAGGTATACGTCGATGATCTGATCATCAAAAGCCGTGAAGAGGACACAATGCTCCTTAACATACAACGCACCTTTGACAGCTGCGCGACATAAACATGATGCTCAATCCAGGCAAGTGTCCATTCGGCACGGAGAAGGGAAAATTCCTAGGCGTCATTGTCACAAACGGAGGTTTCAAACCAAACCCAGAAAAGGTGCAAGCCATTCAGCGAATGCCCTCCCCTAACTCAATCAAAGATGTCCAGATGTTAGTGGGACTCCAAGTTAATCTCAACTACTTCCTATCAAACTACGCGTCAAAGTCTTTTCCTTTTGTTCGCACACTTAGGAATGTACTCAAGAAAACACAGTTTCGCTGGATCGCTGAGGCGGAAGCGGCCTTTCGTGAAATGAAAAATGTCTAACGTACTTACCAACTCTCACAGCACCTCTACCAAGTTAAGAGAAATCATAGTCATCTGACTAACCGAGTTGATGTACAATCGTGAAGAAACAACCTACAATCGATAAATCGCAGTATTTAGGGTTAGAAGGGATTACAAGGTGATTTGTGCGCAAACGTGGAAACAACAGTTACGTTTTTAGGGTTTGTGAAAAAGAAGCGGTTATGATGCATATATCTGATGGTGAAATGTAATAACAATGGTCTGTATATTGTCGAATATTATGGAATTATGAAATAGGAAAGTAATTATGATATAATAAAAATAACTGTAATTAAGGGTCGAGGGAGATAATGAAGAGAGGAGGAATAAAGGAAGGGGCTTTAAAATTTTGAAAATCTGAGAAAATGTATGTGACATAATATAGGGGGGATAACTAGGGGGTATCTCAATGATTGTCATGTGTCATCAATAACTTTTATTTATTAGTATGTATAGATCCTGATCATGTGGCCTAGTGGTAAAAGGGCTGGTTCTCTCTTTGGGGGAGCCGAGTTCGATTCCCACGGGAGGCATGTGATGGATACCCCTACCCTTGTGGTGGGGTAGGTGGTTGGGAAGTGATGGAGAGACCCTTGACCCTTGTGGTCATGGGTTCGACTCCTGATCCCTCCAGGTTTTACCGGTTCACTACCGTCGTGCCTTCGAGCGAGTTTGTGGGCCGGGTTTTCCCTGGAACAGGAGACGGGTGGGCCGAAGGGCTCTGTCTGTACGGACTAGAGGCCGTCTGGGCCTCTTTTAACTATTAGGGCCCGCGTACAGAGTACCCGACAATACTTTAGTTGATCGTTCGAAAAAAAAGTATGTATAGAGTAAATAAATATCTGAAATGAAGAATTAATTGCACTGCTCCACTGAAATCGAAACTGCAAATTATAAATTTGGAATTGCATACCATATATTTTATTGCATATTTACCAACAAGAGGGCCGTTACTACTTTTTTATTGTGTTATATCCGGCTGGAGAATAAATTTACTAACCGTCATGATCCGACAAAAAAATAAAATTTTTATTCTCAAACTCTATTGGTGGTGGACATACCGTGGAACCGAAACAAATATTTAGATACCGTCGTGATTTTACAGTTAGACTTAGATAACCAAACCGATGCGTCTCCTCCAACAATCGTTTCCCCCATTCTTTGCCACCGTTTCACACCCAATTTAACCCCATGGCAACAACAAATCTTTGTTCATGTTATTATCCAACCAACCTAATGCTATAAAAAGTGGATCATTCTGATAGGCTGCCTACTACGTGTTTGTTGTGGCATTGAATAGACGAACCGCAAGCGGTTGTCGTTTAAATGGTTGGTTGCTGTGTCGATTAGGTTTTGAGATGAAAAGAGGGATTGATCCTTTCAAGATTGATGCAACTAGGGGTGTTTGAAAAAATCCAAATCCGAAATATCCGATAACCCGTATCCGGAATATCCAAAATTTCGGGTATCCAAAACGCAGATAATCCGAATTTTGGATTTGGATGTGAATTTTGAAAATTTTCGAATATCCGAATTATCCGAATCCGAAATGTTAAAAAGAATAGATAACGAATAAAATATACACACACACATACACATTATATTACACAACCCTAACCCTAAACATAAAACATACGCCTCATTCTCCTTCTCCAAGACACTTCATCAACCACCCTCCATCTATTATCCATTCCACCACGACCATCAGCCACCCTGTCGTCTCCCTCAACGACCGCCAGCCACCCTGCCCTCCATCGACCAATCTCAATTCGTAAGTTTTTTTCTATTACTTTGTTCCTCCATGATGGGGTTTTTTTTTCTGTTACTGTCCCCAAGGCTAAATCTTTTAAAATTCCTATCGTTGCATCAGTTTCTACTCATTAGGAGGCTCCATCGACCATCATTTCTCCTATTCTTTTGATCAATTTTTATGTTATGTTAATTAATTTAACATGATTCACACTTGTTATTTTTTATGATTCGGATATCCGTTGGATTATCTGAATCTGAATCCAAAGTTTCGGATATTTGCAAATCAGTTATTTGAAATTTCGGATTGGAATTCAAATATCAATATTCACTATCAAGAAATTTCCGATATCCGGTTTTCGGATATTTGAAAATCGAATAATCCTTTTTTAAGCACCCCTAGACGTAACTCCATGTACAACTTTTGAAGCACGTAATATAAGTTTACAAGAACTTAGATGTAACTCCATATACAACTTTTGATGGACGTAATACAAGTTTACAAGACCTTATACTATACACTATGGTGATTATTTTTCTCAACCGGTTGCCACGTATTACAAGAAGACAACAGCCATTTACAATATAAAAATGTGAAATTTGATTTCATGCCTGACTGGATCACTGACAGGACCGGAAGCGCCCTTCTTTCAAAGAGAAGATGACGGATTATTCACAACCTTAGTTTGCAACCGTTTGTTCCATGTTATAATATTTCTTTTTCATTTCTTTTATTTAAATTGTTTCCTATATAAAAAAAATATAACCTTTGTTTTATCTAATCATCTTAGGTTTAATTATTTTCAATATTCTGTGTATGCCCTTTTAATGTATTTTTTTATTTTTATACTTTTATTTACTGTAAAATGTCTATTTGTTTTTATACTAACATAAATAATATATATTAGTTTCAAAATAAAATTATTATTTTTATTATTTATAGTATTTTACATAATAAAAAATAATTATAAATCATATTTATTTAATAAAATATTAGTGTAGGTTGAGTTGTGAACAAGAGTAAAATGTTGAATTGAGTTGAGTTGTATAGGTTAAAAAGTGATAAACTATTTTTTTAATAAAAGATTAGGTTACGTTGGGTTGAGTTGTGATAGTGAATAGTTTATCTTATGTATAACTTTTTAGCAACCTATAAAAAAACTAAACAATTTTTTTTTTGGAACAGCAAAAAAAGGAAATCAAATTTAGAATAAAAAATCTATAATATATAACTATATACTTAAAGGAAAGCTCTTATTATGACATGAAATTCATTGAGGTCATTCTCTCCCATTGAGTGTCATATTGTGAGAATTAAAAAAAAATTATTTTTTCTCTCTCATGTACATGACACATGCACTTTCCCCCAACAATTTTTTACCATTAATAACATTTTCATATGATATATTTTTTTTAAAAAAATACACCAAATTAACTAGCATTTTATTCTTTTTCCAACGAGTACCATAGTGCTATACAAAAAAAGAAAAAAAAAACCGACTTTTTATGCGGTGATTAATGAAATAGATACTTAAATTATATATGAGTACAGAAAATAGTCTGAAGACATGAAAAATTACTATCCTACAATCGTTTTAGTCTTTTTAGTCGATAACAGTTAGATCATGTTTATTTATTTTTAAAATAGATCTTCAGTGCTTACCTATTGATTGCTTTATTCATTGAAAATTGAACAAGTATGTCAATCATTAACATATGATCACTTTAAAAATCAGAATCACGTACCATCATCGTCATCATGACATATCCATTTATACTAATTTTATCAATTTGTTTTTTTTTTTTTCGGATTCACATCGCAACTTTAGAGTGTATTGAGAAAGTGACAGTTGTATAGAGACGAATGTTGATCCTTTACAAAAAAAAAAAAAAAAAAAAAAAGTTTAAAAAATGGCATATTCCTTTTATAGTACATGTATTTTATTATTTTATATTGGATTTGTCTATAATGAGACGCTACTTTGTTACTTTTTACAAGAATTTGATCGAAAAATTTAGAACGAGAAATATACACAATGTTTTAAATTATGAGTTTGCCAATTTAAAACCTAGAATACTACTAAAGTTATGTTTTATTATATTATATTAATATTATCAATAAAATTAATTTTGTTTACTTTTTTTGTTTCCTTTAATGTTTTAACAAAATGTGAGTGTATCATTGCAAATTACCTACTTTTTGTTTGTCGTCTTGATATAAATTTCCTTCAAAACGTGTTGTGAATATTAGAGTATGTGGTTTGGTGGAGGTCAGGTTTGGGAAGCCTTGCTGTTACGTCATCAAAATGTGGGTTCCATAAGCATTTAGATATTTTGAGGACTATCCAAGGGTGTGGAATAGTCTTTCACTCTTATTGGTCACTAATTAATTATTAATTTCTAATTTTTAAATAACTAAATAATTATATTACTATATATTAATTTGCAAACTAATTTGAATAGTAGTTTGCAAATGAATAGTAATAATATTATTATTTTATTTATATTATTATTTTATTTTAAAACTTTATTATATTATATAATATTAATATATTATATTATATACTATTAATATATTATACCGATCCTGACAATACCGATACCGAATGGTTCGGTATCGGTACGGTACCGGTATGGTAAAATACCGATACCATACCGATCACGTACCGATACCGGTAATACCGAAACCATGGTTTGGTATCGGTACGGTACCGGTATGGTATCGGTATTTTACCTTAACATACTGATACCATACCGATCTCGTGCTGATACCGATAATACCAAAACCGAAAATCCATAAATATGGGTATCGATACCGATCCCGAAACCACTCTGTTCGGTACGGGATCGGGACGGGACGGGATCGGTATTCGGCCTTGTATGCTCATCCCTAATTAATATATTATATACTATTATTTTATTCATATTATTTTATTAAAAAATTTATTATATTATATACTATTAATATAAATAACATAATCTTATGTAATTTCGTTACAAATTTCATGTGTTACCTTATGTGTAGATTTCTTTATTTTTTTTAACGTTTACAACCAAAATGGAATCTCGATTGTAAAACGCGCAACGCGCGTGATTTTATACAACTAGTTATATATAATATACCATAGGATTTAAATAATCAAGTTTAACTTTTTTCATTTTGCCACATTTTTTTTTTTTTGCATTTTTTGTTAACTTTTTTTTCTCATTTTGACCATCAAATTTTTTGTTAAGTTTTTTTTCCTCATTTTGGCCACACAATGTTTTTTTTTTTTACTTTTTGTTTAAGTTTTTTTTTCCTGTTTTGCCACCAACTTTTTTATTAAGTTTTTTTTTTTCACGTTTTGGCCACCAACTTTTTTATTAAGTTTTTTTTTTCATTTTGGCCCCATATTTTTTTTTTTTTGCTTTTTTTGTTAACTTTTTTTTTTCTCATTATAACCACCAAATTTTTTGTTAGGTTTTTTTTCCTCATTTTAGCGACACAATGTTTTTTTTTTTTTACTTTTTGTTTAAGTTTTCTTTTCCTGTTTTGGCCACCATCTTTTTTATTAAGTTTTTTTTAATTCATTTTGGCCTCGACATAATGCGTTTTTTACCCAATTTTCCACGGGTTCGGTTTTTGTCCGTTTATTATCTATTTATTTAACGACCACGAAATTAATACCTGCTTCACTCTAACGTACGCAGCCGACCACATCTACCGTGCGCCATCTTCAACATGTTCCGCGGACCGCGGGAGATTCCTGGTATTCTCCGCGTAGCTGCTGCCACTTTTGTATTTTCTCATTGTCCAAGGTTAGTCTCTATGCCTTTGTAGTTTACCAAAATCCGTATTAACGCGTTATGTGAAAAACGCGCAACGCGCGTATTAATTAATACACCTAGTTAAAATAAATAACATAATATTTAAAATAAGGTTACAAATAAAAAAAACATACAAATAAAAAGGAAATTACGCCTAAAAAATAAGGAAATTATCACTAGTGTACATTCCCCGCCATGCTGTTGGACAATTCCGCCACGGCCAACCCATACAATCAATGCTTCCGAGCATTCCTGAAAAACAATGTCTTTCGGTATGGTGTTGATATATTTTTGGACGTCGCTCCTCGTTGGTTTTCGCAAATATACTTTGCTGTAGATCTTCACAACACGCTTGCAAAACTTGTACAAACATTCCCGTGCAGTTCTATGAGACATCTTTAAATATTCATCCCAATTATTGGCTGCCGTCCCGTAAGCTAGTTGGCGTAATGCAACTGTGCAATTTTGAATAGTTGTGAACCCCCTCTTGCCTCTAGCATCGCACCTCAATGTAAAAAATGGGTCACAACTCAATAAGTCGTCGGCTATACTTAAAAATAGTCGTCAACTTATTCTAAACCGGCGTTGAAAAGTAACATCCGAGTATAACGGTTCATCGTCAAAGTAATCCTGCATTAATCTTCCGTGGGTACCTACACGTGTTATTTATAAAATATAACTAAATGTATGTAAAATAACTAAACTTATTTAAATGTATTAAATAACTAAATTTATGTAAAAAATAAACAACTAAAACATAAATATATAATGCAAATGTATATAATAAGTTAACATAAAAATGAAACTTTCAATAATTTAAAAAAATGTTACCTTCTCAGTCTCTGTTTATTGCCGCTTGCCTAGTCCGTGGCCCACTTAAGACCTCCTCTTCCTCGTCTTGAATGATTTGTGCCGCCATCGCCACAATATTCAATAGATTTTGATTTTCCTCAGTGGACGATGAAGATGTCTAAGCAAAAGAAGTTGCATTCGACATTGTTTGGTAAACTTTATAAAAACCTTAGAAATTTCAGTAGAGGTTGAAGGTAAGATGTGAATATTTAAGAGATTGTTGTGTGTGTGTTTTATTTGAAGAAATGAGTTTATTTAAAGATAAAATGTTTTTTTTTTTAATACATAACGGTCATATGACCGTTCATGCCTCAACCCACACAACAAACCTATCACTTCAGCCCGTCCACTTCGTCCCATGTTAGACGGTTTGGCCGGATTAGCCCCGATCGGGGCGGTGTTCACCGGGTCAAGCCGGCTTGGCCAGTCCAAGGACGAGCCTCACACCATATTCTTAATGTACTAGTAAATTGAAATTAGGGTATCTCTCACAAATTTTATTCTTTTGTTAACGGCACCCTTACAAGTTTTTTTTATGAAAATTATACATGTTAATGCGTGGAGTTTTATTTTGCAAATTTTGGATGTTATATATATATATATATATATATATATATATATATATATATATATATATATATATTTCAAATGTATTATCCATTAATCAAAAAACCTGTAATAAATTACAAGAGGATACCGGGTAAACGAGCAAGTATTTTTGCATCTCATATAATAATACTAAACACATTCATAATAAACATCTCACTACAACGCGCTACGTTAACTCGTTAGCATACAAAGGATATCTGGTACCACCTGACGCGAAATGAAAGCGATAAAAGTGTAGATACGTTCTACCAAGCACTTAGAGAAAAGCGAAATGGTAGAAGGATTATTATCATATATCAAATTTGCGTCAAATATAAAATATTACAATTAAGTTTTAATAGGTTATCCTGGTCACCCCAATTTAAGTTCGGTAAAAGTAATTGAAATATTTCTAGACTCTTAATTAACAGAAAACACTACCAAAAAATTAATTCGGGTTAGTATAACCTTTACTCCAGATTTTTTTTTTTTTTTTTTTGGATACTCCAGACTTAAGTAAAACAATAAAAAACCAATAATATGAGATAAAAGCAAATTATTAATAAAACTTTTAAGATGATTATTTTGTGAGTTATGGATCGTTTTTTTCACCATCATTTTCCATCGATTCACATATGATGTGAATTGGTCATTCAACTATTCAAGTTATTGGCCTTGCATCAATTATTCACTTAATGTGATCGTGTTGTAAAACATCATTTCGCATGTCGATCTTTGTATTCGCTTAATTTCATTTATGTTATTTTCTACTCAAACCACATGCATTTTTGAACACAGATTGGTATTATGATCGTTCCAAAAAAATTAAAACATCTTTGGAAAATTACGATGTGTTTTTGAGTTTTCGAGGAGAAGACACTCGCTACAACTTTGTGGATTATCTATATTTAGCCCTTGAGGAACACGAAATTCTCACTTACATGAATAAGGAAACATTTTTCTCCGATCCATCACATTCACACTTGAAGGCTATCGAAGAATCACGAATTTCCATTGTCATATTCTCCAAAAACTATGCAAGCTCTTCCTTGTGCCTGGATGAGCTTGCATATATAATGAAATGCAGGGAGGAGAGAGGGCATATAGTTATTCCCATATACTATGACGTCATTCCCTTATGGAGAAAAAGAGGCAATTATGAAAAAGAATTTTCCACACTGGAGTTGATGAATCCCTACAAAGCTGAATTATGGAGAAAAACCCTAGAGGATGCAACCAACCTAAATGGATGGGAAGTCAGACACTCTGCTAGCGGGTAGTTTTCTTTATTTAATTTCTTCCTTGCTTCATTAGATTTTAATTTTTGATTTTAATGCTTAACTATAGGTTAAGTATAGGTTAATCATTTCTCAAATACTTCTTAATAGAGGCACAAATTTAATTGCCTAGGATCCAAAACATAATGCATATATAATACACTAGTTTTTATTCCGGGAGCGTCCCGGGTTGAAATATCTAATATGACATAATAAAATATATTATTATTATTATTATTATTATTATTTTAAATAAATCTCTGTCATAAGTTATCATATTCAAATATAAAAAAACGAATCTCTGCATCGAGGTATAAATCTAGTGCCATTACAAATGAATTCGGAAGTTTGTAATCGACCATTCTAAAAAGAACTAACATGAAATAAGAAAAATTAAAAAGTTAATTATTGAAATATCGAACGCATTAGTCTAAGGGTTATGTGATGCGTTAAAAAATTCATGGGTATATGATCGGGTATATAGTTCGGGTATTTGGGTATGTTGTTTTGGGTAATCGGGTCGGGTATCACCTAATCCCATACCCGACCCAAACCCACAATTTTTTTAAACTAATCCCAAACCCACAATTTTTTTAAACTAATCCCAAACCCGACACAATACCTGTCAAGTTACAAAAAATCGTCATTTTTTTCTCCGTTTTTATATAGCACTATGATACTCGTTGGAAAGATAATAAAACGCTCGTTAATTTGGTGTAATTTTTTACTTTAAAAAATCTCGTATATAAAAGATATTAACGTTTAAAAGTTATGGGAGGAAATATGAGAGAAAAAATAATAAAGTTTTAATATTTAGATTTAGTAGATTAGGAATTTAATAGATTAGCTTAAAAATTATAATAGATTAGGTTAAATCATATTTATTCATTTTTTTAATTGGTTTGCACTTGCCACATCACATCCTATGTGGCATCTCTCAAATGAGAGATTGCATAAGAGTATGACATGTAGGATTAATCCCTTTGCAATATATATATATATAGATTATTAAGGTAAATATGTCTTTTAAACAATATCAATTAATAAACTTCTTATAATTAATACATTAATTAATTCACAGCATTAACTATTATATTAAGGGGAGACGGGGCGCTACCAGATTTGGTCACGCGTACACCACTACTAGCATGGTAACACCGCCGCCAGTGATGCTGGTAGTGGATCCGTGAACCATTTTCTGGTTCTAGTTAACGCAAGGTAACACCTAATTTTTCTATCTCCCTCTGTCAAATCACTAATACACATAAATATTCAAAGATGTTCTCTGTTGATAAATGGAGATGGAGGATATGCTGGTGATGGTTACGGTGTACAGAGGACACGACGGTGATGGTTACGGCTGATGAATTTGTTGATGGAGAGGATGAATCGTTGATACGATCGGTGATGGAGTTGATACAGAGGATGAATCTGTTGATGGAGAGGATGGATATGGTGATGGAGAGGATGGATATGGTGATGGAGGTGAGGTGATAGATCAGTGATGGAGAAAATGGAGATGGTGGCTTTTGTTTATATATATATATTTTTAAAATTATTATTATTACTATTATATTATTATTATTATTATGTGTAAAAATAATTGATTGTTGGTAAAGAATCTGTCACACCCTCAAAATCCACTTGCGGAGTTTTACCGCGAGGCGTATGACAAACCAGGATCCAAACCAACGATCACAATAAACAAGTCTAAATGAACATATGCAATTTAAGAAATCATAGTTTAAAATCCCCAATTACAGTGGAAGCTAATTCAAAACATAATCCAAAATAAACCAAGTGTTCAACGTTTGAAAACCCATGCAACTCTAACTAGACGCCGTGCAGACGCGTGCGCCCTAGTTCCATTATGCTACCTTAGCGACCTGAGAAAACATGTAAAAGTTTACGTCAGCACAAAAATGCTGGTGAGTTTACAGGTTTTGTAATCCAAGTACCAAGTTCAACCTGTCCATACTATAACAAAATCGAAAACCAAAGTACGCTAGCTAGGCGGATGTTTTGTTACTATCACGATTGGAAAACCATTACTAACTCGCAAACCAGATGTCGTGCCCGATGTAGTAACCTGTTGTTCCTGTTTGAGACAATATGCACCCGCCTACCCTCCAAGTCGACGAGCGGGGTTGGTCACTCCCAATAGCGCTATTCACATTTCCCCGTTGTGCAAACCCGCACATTCATGGTTCCCCCCGGGACTTCCAAAGATCGTATAGTAAACAATAGAAACCCATAGTATGACAGTAGTTACCAAACATAAGTTTTAACACATGTTTTTCTCCCCCGAAAAGTGAAACCAGTTATAAGAGGGGCCGTAAACTCACCTTAAGTTGCGTTACTCCGTAACACGAATAAACTCAGCAGCTATGCTAGTCCCGTAAAGCGGCGACCTAACATATGACAGTTACAAGTACTTAGACTAATAACCCGCAGGTTAGTTAGTCCCTAGATGTCCAGACCATAACCAAGTTCGTTTGAAAACACCGTGACTGTTTAACTGACCCAATGTACAAGACTCGACATCCCATTGGTGACCCGAGACTCCCCGTGTTATGTTTACGCTCCCAAACAAACAATCATGCATTCACACTTAACATACGTTAACGTCAACAACTTATAGCACGTAGTTCACGTATCACGTAATTACATCCAAACATATGTTACCAAGTTATTAGATATGTTACGGGGTTCCTAGCATGTTCCTAGATATCAAATCGGGTCTCGGAATGCTAATTTACACTTACAGCAGCAGTACACGCGATTAGGAAAAGTCAACTAGCATTTAGGTTGGTCAACAGGCATTTAGGAAGGCTAATCGCATGTAATATAGGCGATTAGGGCTATACCATATGTAATTCTATGAGCTTATAGGCGATTAGGCTATCCCACATGCGATTCAGGGCTTAACTAGCATTTAGGATCGTAAATGCATGAAGTAAAGGGGAATAGGATCCTATTCGCCTATACTATAGGCGATTAGGGCTCCCCTTCAGGCGAATGGGCTCCTAATCGCCTATAGTATAGGGGATTAGGATTCCTATTCGCCTATAGCACGTCTGTTCTGGTTTTTCGCGCGTTTAACACTCCAAATCCAATCCAGAACGTGTGTAAACATCAAACATCAATCAAATAACTATATCAAACATATATTAATCAAAATCCTTCGTTTAACCTTGTTCTATCAGCCCTGCATGCAATCATGTATCCCAAAAACAACACATATAGCATGAATCATCATATTAACATGCATAACCGTAACCCTAATTAACAATAACTCAGATTCATCATCATGATAACATTATTAATCTGAAACTACCCTAATAACATGTTAATCATCTCCTTGAATCATAAAAACCCTATCTTTTCATTGAAAACCCACATACAACATGCATGCTATTTAAAATCCAATTAACAACGATTATCAACGATTTTTAAAAGACTCAAACGTTTATAAACAGGTCTGGACCACTAGGGATTCAATGAAAACGTTAATTAAGGTTGCATGGATGAAAACCACACCTTAGATTTGTGATAGAATGATGGAATAGGCTTGAAACCTTGTGTTTTGATCCAAAATCGTGTTCCAGAGGTTGTGTGTGTGTTGGGGCGGGTTATGGGACGACTAGGGTTAATAATATGATGTTTAGGAGGTCAAGTATTGTATTTATAGGCGTTTTTAGTCGTCCAGCACGTTATAGGCGATTACGCAGCATTATCAGGCGAATAGGGATCCTATTCGCCCCCAGTATAGGCGAATAGGGCCTATTCGCCCCATTGATAGTCCTATTCACCCCCTATAGGCGATTAGGACCCCCTATTCGCCTATAGGGGTTGATTCCGTGTGTTTTGCGCGTTAAACCCCGTTTTAACATATGTTAACACATTTTCACGTACCGACAAGTCACATAATGATTTTAAACACATAACACTTGCAAACAAACATATTCACACTCGTTCACCAATTCCCGGGACTCGAGACTTGTATGTTCCGTATGACCTGACGATCCTACAAATCGTCACCGTTTGTACACTTGGTTAAGGACTGACATCTAATGAACCTCTAGACCAACATCCAATGATCTTCTAGACTAAACCGATAGTTCCCGAACCATAACACGACTTAACTAACCCAGTTAAATATAATATACGCGTGACTCGCTAAGGTAGACTTTCATCTAGACAACGTTGTTAACCAGAATTTGCCGGGTGTCACATCATCCCCACGTTAAAAGAATTTTCGTCCCGAAAATTGCACAAGTACCAAAAGAAATGACGAAAGAAACAAATAAAAGATAGAAACCAAAAGAGAGATTTACCCGAGTTGTCACATCATCCCCACGTTAAAAGGAATCTCGCCCCGAGATTCATTCAGCAGCAGTGGCGACGTATCTTGATTCGAACGCTTCCTTAGGAAAGAGATGAGGATACTTAGACTTCATCTGATCCTCCCGTTCCCAAGTGTACTCTGGTCCCCGGTTCGAGTTCCAGCGAACCTTCACAATGCGAATCTTGCTATGACGTAGGCTACGAATCTTGTAATCCAGAATCTCCACAGGTTCTTCCACAATCCGAAGACGATCATCCACCTTGATCTCTTCCAGTGGAACGATGAGAGACTCGTCCGCCAGACACTTCTTCAGGTTGGACACATGGAAGACGTTATGTACGTTACCGAGCTCCGTCGGTAAATCAAGACGATATACCACCGGTCCAATCCGTTCCAGGATCGTAGATGGACCGACATAACGAGGGTTGAGTTTGCCACGCTTCCCAAAGCGTATGACACCCTTCCACGGTGAAACTTTCAGAAGTACCTTGTCATCAACTTGGAATTCCAATGGTTTGCGACGCTGATCGGCATAACTCTTTTGTCGATCCCGTGCCGCTGCCAACCGGTTACGAATCTGTACGATCTTTTCCGAAGTTTCGTACACTAGTTCAGGCCCAGTGAGTTGACTCTCACCCACCTCAGCCCAACAAAGAGGAGAACGACATTTCCGCCCGTACAGTGCCTCGAACGGAGCCGCCTTGATGCTCGTGTGATAACTGTTGTTGTACGAGAATTCCACTAACGGTAAATGAGCTTCCCAACCTTTGCCAAAATCGATCACACATGCCCGCAGCATGTCTTCCAAAGTTTGAATCGTGCGCTCACTTTGACCGTCAGTCTGTGGGTGATAAGCTGTACTCATGTCTAGTTGGGTACCCAAAGCCTTGTGTAAAGACTTCCAGAAGTGAGAAGTAAAATGGGAATCACGATCCGAAATAATAGAAACCGGCACCCCGTGCTTAGAAACAACTTCCTTCAGATACAGACGAGCCAAACGATCCATGGTGTCGGTCTCTTTAATAGCGAGAAAATGGGCTGATTTCGTCAATCGGTCAACAATCACCCATATCTTATCATTCCCGCTGGGTGACTTAGGAAGTTGCGTGACAAAATCCATTGTAATCCGTTCCCATTTCCACTCCGGAATTTCAGGTTGTTGCAAGAGACCCGACGGTTTCTGGTATTCCACTTTGACCTTAGCACAGGTCAAGCATTTGCTCACGTATGAGGCTATATCCGACCTCATGTTTGGCCACCAATAAAGCACCGTCAGATCTTGGTACATCTTATCCGAACCAAGATGAATAGAATATCGGGACTTGTGAGCCTCATCAAGGACAAGCTCCCGAAGTCCCCCGAATAAAGGAACCCATATGCGTTCTGCGAAGTAGTGCAGGCCATCAGGCCTTCGCTCGAGGTGCTTGTCAGCACCGTGCATAGTTTCAGTTTTAAGGTTTTCCTCCTTCAAAGCTTCTAACTGAGCAGAACGGAGTTGATCAGGTAGAGACGAATGAATGGTGAGTTGCAACGCCCGAACGCGACGAGGTTTAGTTGCTTCCTTCCTGCTCAAGGCGTCTGCTACGACATTCGCCTTGCCCGGATGGTACTTAATGGCACAATCATAGTCGTTCAGGAGTTCAATCCAACGACGCTGGCGTATGTTCAAATGTTGTTGGTCGAAAATATGTTGAAGACTCTTGTGATCGGTGTAGATGGTGCATTTGGTACCGTACAAGTAATGTCTCCAAATTTTCAACGCGAAAACCACTGCACCCAACTCCAAGTCATGGGTGGTGTAGTTCTTCTCGTGCACCTTGAGTTGACGAGAAGCATATGCAATCACCTTCTCGCGTTGCATCAACACGCAACCGAGACCATGAATAGAAGCATCACAGTAAACAACGAAATCATCAGGGCCTTCAGGTAAGGACAAAATAGGAGCAGAACACAGTTTAGACTTTAATTCTTGAAAGGCCGACTCTTGTGGTTCACCCCAGTCGAATTTTCTATCCTTCTGAGTAAGAGTGGTGAGGGGTTGAGCGATCTTCGAGAACCCCTGAATGAAACGACGATAGTAGCCCGCAAGGCCTAGGAATTGCCGCACCACAGTTGGCGTCTTTGGTGCTCCCCAGTCCTTGATCGCTTCGATCTTAGCTGGATCGACATGAATTCCTAGTTCATTAACCACATGTCCTAGGAACTGAACTTCGCGTAACCAAAAGTCACACTTTGAGAACTTGGCGTAAAGTTGTTCCCGTCGCAAGAGTTCCAAAACCAAACGCAGGTGTTCCTCGTGTTCGGTCTTGTTCTTGGAATAAATCAGAATATCATCAATAAACACAATGACGAACTTGTCAAGATATGGTTTGCAAACGCGGTTCATCAAATCCATGAAAACCGCCGGTGCGTTCGTGAGACCGAAAGGCATGACCAAGAATTCGAAGTGGCCATAACGTGTACGAAAGGCAGTCTTTGCAACGTCAGCTTCCCTTACGCGCAACTGGTGATAACCGGACCTCAAATTAATTTTTGAGTAATAGCTAGAACCCTGAAGTTGGTCGAATAGATCATCAATACGTGGAAGAGGATAACGGTTCTTGACGGTCAATTTGTTCAGTTCTTTGTAGTCCACACACAATCGGAAACTTCCATCCTTCTTCTTAACAAATAGAATCGGGGCTCCCCAAGGGGAAGAACTTGGTCTGATGAAACCCTTCTCCAAGAGTTCTTGTAACTGACTAGATAATTCCTGCATCTCGGGAGGTGCAAGACGGTAGGGGGCCCGAGCAATAGGAGCAGCCCCTGGTACAAGATCAATGCCGAACTCAACTTGACGATGGGGAGGAAGACCAGATAAATCATCGGGAAAAACATCAGGAAACTCGCGTACAACAGGAATATCGTCAATCTTCTTCTCATCACTAGAGGAAACAGATAAGAGTGCCAAAACGGCCGAATAACCCTTTCGAAGGCACTTAAGGGCTTTCATGCTAGAGATGATATTTAGCGGAACACCACCCTTGATACCGTACACAGAAAGGAATTCTCTATCAGGGAGAGGAATCCGAATAATCTTGTCGTAACAAACGATCTCCGCGCGATATAAGGACAACCAATCCATGCCTATAACAACGTCAAAACTACCCAAAGGTACCGGCATAAGGTCGATGGGGAACGACAAACCCGACAACTCTAGTTGACACTCCCGAAGGATACAAGTAGCTTCAATCTTTTTACCGTCAGCCAACTCAATAATATACTTAGCCTCTAATGGTACGGGTACTACATCTAGCAGTCGACTAACTTCCACAGATATAAAACTTTTGTCGGCACCAGAATCAAATAAAACACTAATAGAGCGATTATTGAGAAGGAACGTACCGGTAACTGTGTCAGGATCCTGTCTAGCCTCAGCGGCTCCAATGACGAAGGCACGTGCATTTCTGCCGCCGCCCCCGTTGTTCCCGTTACCGTTGTTCCCACCCTGCTTCAGTTTCGGACAATCCTTCTTGTAATGACCGGTCTCACCACAGTTGTAACATCCCTGTCTTCCTGTTGTTCCCTGAGCAGTAGGAGCCGAGGTATTGCTTGGGGCCTGGGTCGATGGAAGTGTAGCCCGACAATCTTTAGCAAAATGCCCAAATCGCTGGCAGCGATGACAACGGTTACTGTCGCAGTTCCCTTGATGATGACGCCCACACTTGTTGCATTTAGGCAGTTTCCCCGCATAGCCACCCTGTTTGTTACCAGTAGAAGAAGAACCCCCATTATCGAACCTCTTACTCTGCTGTGCTGGCCCAGATCCTTTCCCTTCATTATCCCATTTGCGCTTGTTGTTCTCTGGGGCATTGACAGTCGAACCCTTAGCAGGCAAGATACCCTCGTTCACCTTCAAATTCGTCATCCTGTGAGCCGATCGGACCACTTCCGAGTATGTAGGATGATTTCCCGCAGCTACCAACCCTGCGATCTCTGGTACTAGCCCCGCGATATAATGCTCAATCCTCCTGTACTCTGGCACATGCAGATCGGGACACAGCACTGCCAACTCATTACGCCTCACAGTATACTTCTCAATTTCAGACCCAGTCATCTTGAGGCTCCACACCTCGTGCTCTAACTTCTGCACCTCTTCCCTTGGACAGTACTCACGCTTCAGCAGTTGCACAAAATTCTCCCAAGGCATAGCATAAGCCTCCCCAATACCCATATTCTGGGTGATGTTATTCCACCAGGTCAAAGCAACATCTTGGAATAACGCAGCAGCATACTTAACTCGATCCTCTGGGAGACAGTTACACATCAGAAACACTGACTCCACCTTTTCCAACCATCTGAGTAGGCTCACCGCACCCTCAGTGCCAGAGAATTCCTGGGGCTTACAGTCCCGAAACATCTTGTAGGTACACATGGGTGGGGGTGGGTTAACAGGACCACCTGAAATAAAATGCGTGAGAAAACACGACGAATGTAAACAAGGTTTACCAATGAGGCAAAGAAAATGAATGAATCAACTTACCACCATCATTGTGCCCTAACTAGAAGGCAGCTTGTAGCAAGTTGTTCAGATCATCCTGTGATAGATTAACACCTCCACGACCACCAGCACCACCGCGACCACCACCACGTCCACCATTGCGACCACCTCCACGTCCTCCTCGTACTCCAGACATGATTCTGGCAGAAAGAACGAGAAAATTTAGTTTCGCAGCTAATGATAACTACTAACGTTTACAATATCAAAGCTAGATCCAATCCAGGACTATCCATTCGAACCCAGAGCTCACCAGGGTTTTCATGCATTTCGGTTTATGATTTTGTGTGCACCCAAAATGATAAACCGCTCTACATGGTCCTCCAAGTGTTCTCCTAGTTCAAAGTTCAAATCACCGAACATAGATTCTTAGCTATACATCGTATTGCTACGGTAGCTTATGACAAGTGTTTCTATTGGAGTATGAAAGGGAGATGTCCGAGCCTTGGACAAATCTCAAGAGTACACGATTTACCCCAATACACCACACTGCCTAGAAAGCAAGTAACTCGACCTAGGATAGAACGGATGATGTAACATAGAAAGATCAGATGATTTAGAGACACCCCGACAGCCCATACGTAATCCATCAAAATGTTCAGTACTATGTGATCGTCTAGTGTGTGCGACTCGGCTATAGACTAGACTCTACATGCAGTCCTAGTTCACTATAACCATTGGCTCTGATACCAATCTGTCACACCCTCAAAATCCACTTGCGGAGTTTTACCGCGAGGCGTATGACAAACCAGGATCCAAACCAACGATCACAATAAACAAGTCTAAATGAACATATGCAATTTAAGAAATCATAGTTTAAAATCCCCAATTATAGCGGAAGCTAATTCAAAACATAATCCAAAATAAACCAAGTGTTCAACGTTTGAAAACCCATGCAACTCTAACTAGACGCCGTGCAGACGCGTGCGCCCTAGTTCCATTATGCTACCTTAGCGACCTGAGAAAACATGTAAAAGTTTACGTCAGCACAAAAATGCTGGTGAGTTTACAGGTTTTGTAATCCAAGTACCAAGTTCAACCTGTCCATACTATAACAAAATCGAAAACCAAAGTACGCTAGCTAGGCGGATGTTTTGTTACTATCACGATTGGAAAACCATTACTAACTCGCAAACTAGATGTCGTGCCCGATGTAGTAACCAGTTGTTCCTGTTTGAGACAATATGCACCCGCCGACCCTCCAAGTCGACGAGCGGGGTTGGTCACTCCCAATAGCGCTATTCACATTTCCCCGTTGTGCAAACCCGCACATTCATGGTTCCCCCCCGGGACTTCCAAAGATCGTATAGTAAACAATAGAAACCCATAGTATGACAGTAGTTACCAAACATAAGTTTTAACACATGTTTTTCTCCCCCGAAAAGTGAAACCAGTTAAAAGAGGGGCCGTAAACTCACCTTAAGTTGCGTTACTCCGTAACACGAATAAACTCAGCAGCTATGCTAGTCCCGTAAAGCGGCGACCTAACATATGACAGTTACAAGTACTTAGACTAATAACCCGCAGGTTAGTTAGTCCCTAGATGTCCAGACCATAACCAAGTTCGTTTGAAAACACCGTGACTGTTTAACTGACCCAATGTACAAGACTCGACATCCCATTGGTGACCCGAGACTCCCCGTGTTATGTTTACGCTCCCAAACAAACAATCATGCATTCACACTTAACATACGTTAACGTCAACAACTTATAGCACGTAGTTCACGTATCACGTAATTACATCCAAACATATGTTACCAAGTTATTAGATATGTTACGGGGTTCCTAGCATGTTCCTAGATATCAAATCGGGTCTCGGAATGCTAATTTACACTTACAGCAGCAGTACACGCGATTAGGAAAAGTCAACTAGCATTTAGGTTGGTCAACAGGCATTTAGGAAGGCTAATCGCATGTAATATAGGCGATTAGGGCTATACCATATGTAATTCTATGAGCTTATAGGCGATTAGGCTATCCCACATGCGATTCAGGGCTTAACTAGCATTTAGGATCGTAAATGCATGAAGTAAAGGGGAATAGGATCCTATTCGCCTATACTATAGGCGATTAGGGCTCCCCTTCAGGCGAATGGGCTCCTAATCGCCTATAGTATAGGGGATTAGGATTCCTATTCGCCTATAGCACGTCTGTTCCGGTTTTTCGCGCGTTTAACACTCCAAATCCAATCCAGAACATGTGTAAACATCAAACATCAATCAAATAACTATATCAAACATATATTAATCAAAATCCTTCGTTTAACCTTGTTCTATCAGCCCTGCATGCAATCATGTATCCCAAAAACAACACATATAGCATGAATCATCATATTAACATGCATAACCGTAACCCTAATTAACAATAACTCAGATTCATCATCATGATAACATTATTAATCTGAAACTACCCTAATAACATGTTAATCATCTCCTTGAATCATAAAAACCCTATCTTTTCATTGAAAACCCACATACAACATGCATGCTATTTAAAATCCAATTAACAACGATTATCAACGATTTTTAAAAGACTCAAACGTTTATAAACAGGTCTGAACCACTAGGGATTCAATGAAAACGTTAATTAAGGTTGCATGGATGAAAACCACACCTTAGATTTGTGATAGAATGATGGAATAGGCTTGAAACCTTGTGTTTTGATCCAAAATCGTGTTCCAGAGGTTGTGTGTGTGTTGGGGCGGGTTATGGGACGACTAGGGTTAATAATATGATGTTTAGGAGGTCAAGTATTGTATTTATAGGCGTTTTTAGTCGTCCAGCACGTTATAGGCGATTACGCAGCATTATCAGGCGAATAGGGATCCTATTCGCCCCCAGTATAGGCGAATAGGGCCTATTCGCCCCATTGATAGTCCTATTCGCCCCCTATAGGCGATTAGGACCCCCTATTCGCCTATAGGGGTTGATTCCGTGTGTTTTGCGCGTTAAACCCAAACATATTCACACTCGTTCACCAATTCCCGGGACTCGAGACTTGTATGTTCCGTATGACCTGACGATCCTACAAATCGTCACCGTTTGTACACTTGGTTAAGGACTGACATCTAATGAACCTCTAGACCAACATCCAATGATCTTCTAGACTAAACCGATAGTTCCCGAACCATAACACGACTTAACTAACCCAGTTAAGTATAATATACGCGTGACTCGCTAAGGTAGACTTTCATCTAGACAACGTTGTTAACCAGAATTTGCCGGGTGTCACAGAATCGGTGGAGTGTTGCCTTCAAAAAACGGTTTCAGTGAAGTGAATCAGTGAAGTGATGTGGCAGTGTAGAATTGGTGTAAATCAGTGAAGTTAAAAATGTTTCAGCGGAGCACCCCACCCCCTAAGTATTATACTATTTAAATAATACTTAGAGTTAATTGCCAATTTAGTCCCTGAGGTTTGTCAAAAATTGTCACTTTCATCCAAATCTTTTTTTTTTTGGTCAATTTAGTCCCTGTGGTTTCATTTATTTGTCATTTTAGTCCTTAAGGTTTGTCTAAAATTGCCACTTTCATCCAAATCTTGTTAGTCCACAGGGACTAAAATGACAAAAAAAATGAAACCATAGGGACTAAATTGACCAAATAAAAAGATTTGGATGAAAGTGGCAAATTTTGACAAACCTCAGGGACTAAATTGGCAATATACTAATAATAATAATAACAATAATAATAATAATAATAATAATAATAATAATAATAATAATAATAATTATTATTATTATGCTTTAAGTCATGCCGGGTTATATTGCACCCTTCAAACAGTCTTGGTGACAACCTCTACATAGCGCTGACCAACCCACTATATAATATAGTATAGACGATTAGACTCTAAATTGATATTCATATTTATGTATTGATTTTATACTTGTTAAAAGAATACCGAAAGTTGTATATTTTGAATACATTTTAAAATTTCTTTAAAATAGCTAATATTTTAGGTATATTTTGAAATAATCACAAATTTGTATAATTATGTCGACCAACAGATTATAGCAACAATGCATGGGTCACACATCTTTATATTTTAATATTGCATATTCGCTAAAAATAGAGAAGTGTGGATATCAAATGTATCAAAAGTACAATACTATGTTTTAATACTAATCCTAGTATATAAATCTATACTATATTATAATATGTAGATAGTGGTGGATAAAAAGTCATTTTACAAAAAAATTAATACTTTAAATAATTAGAAGTATTAAAACACAAAGTACAATCCTTTAAAACCTTCAAAACCACCGAATCCCAAAATGTTTTGCAGTTTTGCTCATTGGATGAGAAATTAACTTTGGATGACGTAATTTTCTATAAAAGGACCCATTGTTTTCCAAAAAAAAAAAATCCATCCATTCTTTTATAACTTATATACTAAACCCTTTGGCTAAGTAAAGTTATATTTTTAGCCATTTTGGCAAAATTAAGTTAAAGGTTTTGCCCTTATGATAAAATATGGTAACAAACGTTCGAACCTAGCTTGAAAAAAGCTCAGCCCTAAATTAGCTCGGTTTTTGTCACACCTTTAAATTCCACTTGCGGGGTTTTACCGCGAGACGCGTGACATACCAGAATCCAAGTCAACGGTCACAATAAACAACAACTATATGATATGAAAATAACGTAGAAATAACCAACCACGCGTTTAAAAGTTTCAAAAGTTAAACAGACAACGACAGCGGAAGCTTAAAGTTTACAAAACCATAGTTTCAAATGTATATAGTTAAACCAATCATGGTTTACTTATGAATGCAAAACTAGACGCAGTGCTACTCTAGTGCGCCTAAGCCTCCCTGCTACCTTAGCGACCTGAGAAAACATGCAAAGTTGGTCAACACATACAGTGCCGGTGAGTCACAGAGATAAAGTTTGCAAAAGTTTGTAACAGTTGTAATCCAGACCCAACAATCCTTACATTTATACCTGATGCTAGCTAGACATCGTTACATGATACTATAGTGTCGTGAACCACTGCTGAACGTTAGAATGCCTCTATACCCGTCACCGGTTCATCACCCGGTTCCGTAAGTTTGTAGGACAAATATGCACCCACCACCGACCTCCAGTCGGCTCGAGTGGGGCTTGACAGGCCCAACAGATCTATTCACACTTTCCCCGCTTTGTATTCACATATTAATGGTTCACTAAGTTTGAGAGGCCTTTACCGATGAATAAAAGTTACAAAGTATCCATGTGAAATAATGTAATATGTGGGTCCCAAAGTTTGTAAGTTCGTACCACATGTTTCTCACCCAAAAGTATGAAAACAGTAAAGAATGGGGTTGTGACACTCACCTTAGTTTTCTTCCTTAATTAAAGACACAGTCTTGACAGTCCCAAATACCGGCGATCTATCATAAAAGTTTGCATAAGTGTTTTGACTAATAACTCTTAGGTTAACTAGTCCTTGATTGTCCAGATCATGACTAAGTATGTTTGAAAACGTGTTTGACTGTTAAACCGACACACCAGACCGACCCGACATCCCGTTGGTGACCCATTACAAAAACTAATCAAGTACACATAAATTACACATAAGGTTCAAGCATAAAACTCTTAGTTTGCATCAAAAATCGCAAATACGAATTTATAAGGTCGAATCAGCATGTAATGGAAGTTGGTTCGACCCTTATAAAGTTCATTCGACCTATACACAAGTTCATTTAACCTGACCTAAATCATGTTCGTTCGACCAAACTAAAGCTCATTCGCCCTGCCTGATGTTGGTTCGACCCCATGTGATCTTCATTCGACCCCACGTGGGTCGAATGAGTCTCTGGTTCGACCCCATCAGCTGCAAACATCCTAAAACGCACCAAATCACATCAAAACAGCCCGAAAACATCACGAAACATCACGAATCACAGTAGTCAAGTATCATTAACCTATCCCCACGAAACCCTACCAATTTTACTTCAAAATCAGTCCGTTTTATACCTTACCCAAAATGGCAAAATTATGGAAATGTCACATCAATGCATGTAAACTTTACCCAATTTGGAAACTTGTCGAAATCTCTTAACAATCAGTTCAAAATGCTCAGATTAATATGTATATGAAAACCCCTAATCATTTTATTAACATTAACATCAAGAATTAAACCCTAGATCTAATAAAAATCCCCAAAATGGGCAAAACATCCTCATCCAACAATTTGTAATCTAAGATAATCAAAACCCATCATCAATAACAGTCCTAGATCATTTCTATAACATCTATACAACATTCAATCATCAAGCAACACATAACACAACATAAAACACCATTAACACATGTTAATTTGTATGAAAACTCACGTTTAATGATGGGGTTTTGTTTAGACAGGTGTTAGAAAGGTTTTTAATCATGAAAACCATCTTAGAACAGATCTAGACCTTTGGGGTTTAATAAAAACGAATAAAAAATACTTAAAAAGGATTTTAGATCAAGAACACACCTTAGATCTTCTCTTTTTTATGATATGGAAGATGATTGTAGGTTAGATTATGAAAAACAAGATCAAAACTCCTTCCTTAGTGTTTAAGGTTGAGAGAGAGTGTTTAGAGGCGTTTAAGGTTTGTGAAATGATGAAAAATTGCAAAGTATGGTATTTATACTTCCTGTTCATTCGACCCTTGCAGGGGTCGAATGGTTTCCATTGGGGTCTAATGAGGGTTTTCAAAGGTTCATCAACTTGGTTCGACCCCCCTTATGGTCGAACCAATTCCTATCTTTTCCAGATTTTCCAGTTTTGTCGTTTTAACGCATTTTAACACATCCTAACACATGAACATGCAATCCTAACATATGTTAAAGATATAGAATCATGTAAACACCGTTAAAACAAGTATTTGCACATTATATAACATATATGGATCAATCTATGTATAACACTTAATTCAATTCATGTAATTCACCAACAACGGGACTCAAGACTCGTGTGTACACACAATAACCCCAATGATCCTCCAAATCATTGAACCCTGGACAATACGAAAAGTAACCCGACTCAACTAACCCAGTTAAGTACGTTAATAAATGTTTTTTCGCTAAGGTAGACTAATAAGTTTGTAAAATGTTAAGTTGAATATGTCGGGTGTCACAGTTTTAGTTATGGTTACGCATCAAAACCGAACAGAACCGAACCACATTATGCAAACCTCTGAAAATACCAACCTATATTTTATGTTCCATGCCGCAATGGTACACCCTTTGGATATGTCCTTAGCGTAGATATCGGGTTAGGATCATGTTATATTTTTTTGTATAGTCGTTTGGGTTGCATTATGGTGATTGGGGGTATTTTGGGGAATTTGAAAAGCCTTCAGGAGTATGAATGTCTCATACGTCTGGCTATTTGACACGTATGAGCCTCATACGTGTACTACTATATAGGTGTATGATGCAGTCACTATAAATACCCCCATGCCTTAGAAACTTTTGCCATATTCTATCAAGTGCAACCCATTTTGTGTATGCTCTCATATTATTAACATCTTCATTAACATACACCATAACAACTAACAGGATCATTGATTACGCCCTCGATCCATTATGCTCGTGATACTAATATCTTATCCGAATCCGATCCTACACATGCAATGCACGGGCACCTCACTAGTAACACATTAACGCTCAACAAGGTTATGTGTCTGTGAGATATAAAGTTAAATAATTTAAATTATATAACATGTAACACTATAAATAAATGAAATTACATATTATATAAGAAAATGTTAAATGCATCCACCAACGGTTTACTACAATTTCTTGTGTTAAATTTAGAAAACATCCTATATCATCATACAAAAATTGAAAAACAAGTAACAATTATGTAACTCATGTTAAATTTTAATATCAATATGATGCCATGTTGGAATGCAAACTCTACAATAAGTTTTGCGTCCTTAGCTCCTTGGTAAATAACAAGATAGCACAAAATTTGCACTTCTTGTTGATCGATATTTGTTAGTATGTAATGGAAAACGTAAATGTGTACCTGAGAGATTAGTGAGTCCAACCATTGATGCAGTAAGAGAAATGGCTAATAACATGATTGTGAGTCTGTTAGAGTTCCCTTTAGGGTAAGCGGTTATGATGGCTAATGATTCCTGGAGAAGAATCCATAAAGGAGAGGAGAGAAGTAACCGTAAGTTTTGTGGTGTTAGGTATGTTATGTGCATCAATCCTCAACCCTAGTAATCTCCTTGTATTTATGCATACCTAGGGGACACTCTAGTTAGGCCCAACTAATGATAAGTCTGTCCATCAAAGACAAATCGGGTATGGGCTTAGATTATTTTACGAATTGATCACTTATAATATAAATGATTATAATGGCTGCCGATAAATACACACGACGTTACGTATATTTATTCCAACATTATCCCACTTAGCCAAGTAATCATTTATTATGAGTATTCCGTAAGCCTCATGAGTTAAGTATCCATTTTAGTTACAAACCCAAATTGTAGTAGAGAAATACTGTCGTTAAGTCTTTATTCAACTTAAGACCCTCATTAATCATACTACAACCCAAATTCAAAACTTAACGTTAGGATCAATTAAGTTATGCCCTTAGTTGTTAGTTTGTTACATTATTGTCTTTATGTCATTATGCTAGCTTAACATAGTAATAGACAAACAAATCATAATGAGGAAAAACATAAGTCATTATTCATAAGTTATAAGTCATATGTAAACATAAGTGGTCAAATAAGTACATATGCTTCTAAGTAAGGTCATTAGTAAGTTCCATCTTCGAAACGTGATCTTCGAATACCTTAGGTGGGAGACCTTTAGTCATTGGATCCGCAAGCATATCGTTAGTATTTATATGTTCGATAAAAAGATTGATTTCCTCAACTCATTCACTCACGAACAAATACTTCGTATCTAAGAAATGACGAACGCCAGTCGAACTGCACTGTTCAAGAAACTAACTGCAACTGAGTTATCACATTAAAGCTTCAATGGTATAGGGATGGAATTGACAATTTTGAGTCCATTAATTAGATTCCTAATCAACATTCCATGATAGGTTGCGTTATACACAGGAATAAATTCTGCTGTCATTGTGGATGTTGCCGTGAGTCTCTGTTTATGACTCTTCCATGAAATGGGTCCGCCTACTAACATAAAGATATACCCTGAAGTGGATTTGTTATCATCTTCGCATTTAGCAAAGTCAGAGTCAGAATACCCAACCACTTCTAAACTATCACTTCTTCTGTAAGTCAGCTTGTAGTCTTTAGTCCCCTGCAGATATCTTAGCACCTTCTTAGCTGCTTTCCAATGATCATGGCCAGGGTTAGTTAAGTAACGGCCTAGCATTCCAGTGATATAAGCGATATCTGGACGCGTACAGACTTGAGCATAAGCAAGACTACCGACTACTGAGGAATAAGGTATCATTCTCATATGTTCTTTCTCCACTTCTGTTTTCGGACATTAGAACAACCCGAATACATCTCCCTTAGCTACCGGAGATGGAGTAGGTTTACAATGTTGCATGTTCTAACGTGTGAGAATACGATCAATGTAGGCCCTTTAGGACAAACCTAAGATCCCATTGCGTCTTTCTCGGTGTATTTTGATGCCAATGACATAAGAGGCTTCTCAGAGATCCTTCATGTCGAAACTAGACGAAAGTGATCGCTTTGATTCATGCAACATGTCTGATCTATTGCTTGCCAGTAAGATATTATCAATGTAAATGACAAGAATAGTAAAATTACTCACACTCATTTTAAGGTAGGTACATTGATCGACTTGATTCTTCATGAAACCATTATTTTTAACGACTTCATCAAACTTTAAGTACCATTGACGTGAGGCTTGTTTTAAACCGTATATGGATTTCTTCAACTTGCAGACTAGATGTTCTTGACCTTTAGGTTTAAAGCCTTCAGGTTGCTTCATGAACACTTCCTCGTCCAAGTCGCCATTAAGGAAAGCAGTCTTAACATCCATCTGATGTAACTCTAAATCAAAATTAGCTACGGGGGCCATAACGATCCTTAAGGAATATTTTTGAGAAACAGGTGTAAAAGTCTCCTGATAATGAATTCCCTCTTTCTAATTGTAGCCTTTCGCAACCAATCTCGCTTTAGCGTTCAACGTTCCCATTCGGATCTATTTTTATTTTGAAAACTCACTTACATCCTACGGATTTTGCACCGCTGGGTAATTCAACCAAAACACAAACGGCATTTTTCTTCATGGATTCAAGCTCGTCAGTCATGGCTTTAGTCCATTCAGAAGACTGATAACTGCTAATGGCTTCATTATAAAAGTTAGGATCAGGAAGCTTTCCAGTATCCATATCTACTTCAGTTAGGAAGGTGACATAATCATCAAAATCAGTAGGCCTTATGGACCTTGATGACCTTCGAAGTCGGTTTTCAGGTTCAGCATGGTCATGGTGATGAGTGTTTGATGGGTCTTCATTAGCATGGTCATGGTGATGATCCGGCTGCAAATGATTCAGTGTTGGTGCAATGGCATTAGGATCAGAATTGGCATTGGGTACAAGAGGAATTATCAAATTTATAGTAAGCGACGAATCCGTCTCCCCTGCATCTTGTACTTTTTGCAATTCTTCATAAGGGTTTACGTTACTCCCACTGACCTTGAAATCCTCTAGGCACGCAGCACGCCTAGTTTCTACGATACGAGTGTCATTAGAAGGACAATAGAATCTATAACCCTTAGAGTTCTCGGGCTACCCGACAAAGAAACAGTTGACGGTTTTCATGTCAAGTTTTTGTAAGAAAGGGTTATATAACTTAGCTTCGGCAAGACAGGCCCATACTTTCATATATCTAAGACTCGATTTCCTACCTGTCCAAAGTTCGTAAGGAGTTTTAGGGACAGACTTCGTAGAAACTCTATTGAGTATATGAACGGCTTCCTTTAAGGCCTCGGTCTAGAGGAACAAAGGTAAACCTGAGTTTGCTAACATACTGCGCACCATGTCCATAAGGGTTCTGTTTCTTCTCTCAGCAACACCGTTTTGCTGAGGAGTACCTGGCATGGTGTATTAGTTCACAGTCCCCTGGCTCTTACAAAACTCATAAAATGGACCAAGGGCTTGACCCACATCAGTATGTCTACCATAATATTCACCTCCTCTATTTGATCTAACAACTTTTATCTGATGATTTAATTGCTTTTCAACTCCAGCCTTATAATCTTTAAAAGTTGTTGGTGATTCAGACTTTTCCTTAATGATATACAAGTTCATATAACGAGAAAAATCATCAATGAAAGTGATAAATGAATTATGTCCAGTGATTCCAGCAATGTTATAAGGGCCACCTATGTCAGTATGAATGAGTCCTAATAAAATAGAGCACCTAGTGGCACCTTTCTTATTTGCTGATGTCATCTTGCCCTTAAGGCATTTGACACTTGTTCCAAAATCATTGAAAGCAAGAGAGGGTAATGCCCCATCCCTCACGAGTCTGGTTAACCTTTCTAGTGAAATGTGGCCTAAACGTTGATGCCACAACATGGATGAAGTTTCTAAGTCTCTCCTGAACTTCTTCTTTGTTAGTGATTCATTAAATATTATATGATAACAAAGACTTGGAAAAATTATCATCTAGTTCTAACTTATAGAGACCACCATCCAGAAAACCATAACCATACACTTGGGAATCATAAGTAATAGTAAGTTTGCCATGACCGTGAGAAATGTCAAAACCCTCCATGTCTAATTTAGGTCATGATACAAGATTTCGTGTAATCTCAGGAATATATAAGGTATCATAAAGAACAATACATAAACTAGTTTTAAATTTTAATTCTAATGTTCCCACGGCTTCGACAATAAGAAACTTTCCATTCCCAACATT
Source organism: Ambrosia trifida (assembly GCA_028751855.1). Classification (NCBI taxonomy): domain Eukaryota; kingdom Viridiplantae; phylum Streptophyta; class Magnoliopsida; order Asterales; family Asteraceae; genus Ambrosia; species Ambrosia trifida. The sequence goes on along the minus strand of CM054123.1, from coordinate 35,273,534 downwards.
AAGTGTTCTTTGGTTTCTTGCAAACTTCTGGATTGTACGGAATCCCTAAAGAGAATTGGTCATGTGGACCATAGAAATAGAGTCAAACCACCAAGAGTTAGATGGAACATTTAAGTTAAAGGACTCAAGTATCATAAATAGATGATTACCTTTCTTAGTTAGCCACTCCTTGAAAGCAGAGCAATCGTTCTGCTTATGTCCCTCTTTCTTACCGAACTTGCATTAGAACTTACTCTTCTTAATGTGATCGGATGTCGCGGTCCAGACAAAAATAATATTTATCAGTCTACCTCATCACCTTTAACTATATAGTTAGTGGTAATAGGGTGTCGTTTCACGAAGAGTTTGTGGCCGGTGGTAGCTATTAAAGTTGATGAAAACTAGTTTATGAATGTGTCTAATTTATTATGAAGCTTGCTATTTTGGTCATTTAAGAAGGTTTATGAAGTTGGTAAAACATAAAGAAAAATTGATTCAAAATTGATGGTAAAAGTTACTTAAATAAAGTAGATTAAAAATTGATTTGTAAACAAGATATAGTATAAAGGATCACACCCGAATTCATAAGTAAGTATTGGGTTTTATCATAATTGGGGTAAATGTAATTATGTGAAGACTACTAACGGATTCATTGTTACAGGACTTAGGTGTCAATAATCATCAAACACTTAACCATGGATAATTATACACTTCATTGTTCAAGAACATTCAAATCCTAAATCAATACCGAGTGTGTTAATGAATTCATTTCGTGATGTTATTAGTGCGAGTGTAAATTAACTACCATGAATACAAAACACGAAAACCACATCAAATATAATTGTTCAAATAGTCAACACAATTGAAATTAGAAAAATCCCCAAATTGTTCAAGAACCCTAACTTAAAAATTACATCGGGGTGAACCTAAAGAAATTAGCCTCTCATGGCAATAATTGGAGTAAGCACAATTGAAATGTAAGACATCTTCATTTCTTCACAACTGATGATTCGAGAAAAGGGGTTATGTGGGTTTCGGGATTTTCTTTTGATGTAAAGATTGAAGAAAAACTAAAGATGGGTCTTCACTTGATAATCGCTCTCATAATATAGACTTCCATGTGTTGTAACACCTGAAAGAGATCAACAATTTTCTCCTTTGCAGGCAAGCATCACCCCCTCAAAGATAACATTAAATGGCTTTAAGAAATATTCGAATTTTAAACTTGTTATCGGCCCCACCGTCGACGACGTTGAGACCGGCGTCGTCGACGGCCAGCTGATATTGCTGCTGTTTGAACCTCATGAAGACCACCGTCAGCGACGATGTGCTGACCATCACTGACGCCAAGGGCTCGACGCCCCAACTCTCAGATTATGGTGGCTTGGACGGCCTTTTTTGGCTTTTGTTCAATCTTCCACTGTCGGTGATGGTGGGGCAACCGTCATCGACGCCAGACCATTTACGCCCAAAGTTTCTCTTCACGGACAAATGTTTAGATGTTGTTTGAACTCTCACCGTCAGGGACGGTGAGCTAGTCGTCGCCGACGGTCACTTCACTTGATGATCCAATTCTCGGCTGACGGTGTTCTTGACGGCCTGAACCTTTATTTTCCATTTTTCTTGGCTTTCTTTCTTTCAATGCTTTTCGATCCTCCATTCCTCAAATCATGTAGATTCTGTTCCATAAGCGTTTTTACCCTGAAACACAAAAATCTATCAAAGAGTTGCATCCTGTCTCATATGATTATGTAAGAACACAATTTTAACCTCAATATAGGTGGGGTTTTCAACCACGCATCATAATGGAGTTCTTATGGCTAGAAGAAGCACTGGTATCATTCCTCTGGGTGTTAAAAGATTGATTTTTATTAGTTTGTCTCTTCCTTTTCTTTGAAGGAACAGTCATCTGGTAAGCAACTTCCAGTTTCTCCAGCTTCACCCGCTCCTCCTCTTGCACGCACATGGCGATCAACTCCTGCATAGTCCACTTATCCTTCTATGTGTTAGAGTTGATCATAAAAGCGTCATAGGCTGAAGGAAGCTAGGTCATGATGAAATGCATCAGGAAACCGTCACTGAACTCCATGTCTAATCCCTTAAGTTTGTTGGCCATGTCGTTCATCATCATAATGTGCTCACGAATACCGCTCTTTCCATCATACTTAGCTGTCACGAGTTTCAAAATGAGAGTAGAAGCGTGTGCCTTTGAGGTTCCTTTGAATTGTTCCTCCTCCGAGGCCAGATAAGTTTTAGCGACATTAGAATCTGGAATGGAACCCCTGATAGGCAAACTGATGGAATTCTTCATAAACATGAGAGACATTCGATTGCGCCTCTCCCACTTATCATGCACTATATTGTCATTAGCAGTGCTTGAAGCAGTAAGAGCAATATAGGCGTTCTGTCTTAAGGCATAGTCGAAATCTAGTAATGCCAAAGTTAGTAACAGGGATTCTTTACAGGCAGCATAGTTATCACCATTTAATTGAGTGATGCCGCAGTTGGGAGCTGATAGTGGAATAAGATAAGAATATTAGGACACTAAGATAATGAAGAATTTATAGTGATTTATAGGGAAAGTAAGAATCTAAGGCAGGCAGAATAGACCATTATACGTAATGAAGCTGTGATAACTTGTAACACCACATTAAGACTACTTAAATAACATGCTTCTAGCTTTGGCTATACACTATTTATTTAAGTATTAGGTTTGCAAACAATGATCGTAACACATCACCTTTGGGCAGAAGTGTGACTTTTAAAGGTTTAATGCAATAAACTTAGTTCACCAACATAATCTGTTACACATCACTATTGGGCAGAAGTGAAACCTTATGGACCTCATGTAAACTAAGCTACAATGCTTAACGAGACCTTAAATAATGAACTAATGTGACACATCACCGTTGGGCAGAAGTGATACTCATAATGTTATTGCATGTTAAACAAGGTTTAAAATAATGTTTTGATAAAACTTGATGCGTTATATTTCGTCAAAACCTTTAAATTTGATGAGATTTCCCTTGAGAAATAATGGGTTTCGAAAATAATGTTTCTGCGAATATTATAAGGGTCTCGAAACTTTAGCAGGTTCTTAAATGATGGTTATTGAAATATTAAGTGTTCTCGGAATAATTTATACATAAGATACCCGAGAACTATTTGATTTGCAAACCCGATTTGAACCTAAACTGAGAACGAATTCATTCGATAAAACCTAAGTGACCTGGGGAACGACCTTGAGTTCGAAAACAGAGAAAATCAAATTTGGAAACAGCCTCGTGGTTCGGAAACGATAATGGTGATTCTGAAACTGGTCATGATCCGGAAACAAATTAACGGTCGGAAAAACCCTATTATGGGTCGAAAACCCCTTCATGGGTCGGAAACACAATGAGTGCTCGAAAACAGCCTCGGTTCAAAAATAACTGATGGTCCGGAAACCCTCTTTAAAGCTTCGAAAACGACCTCCTGATCAGAAACACATGATGGGCTCGAAAACTTTTAATGTCTCGGAAACAAAGTGCTTGGTCGGAAACTTCTAATGGGTTCGGAAACCCTCATGCTTCGGAAAAAAGCTGCTTGGTCGGAAACTTCTTATGGGTTCGGAAACCCTTATGCTGCGGAAACCAGCTTCATGGCTGGAAACTTCATTATTGAGTCGGAAACCCTTATGTTTCTAAAAAACAAATAATGGGGTCGGAAACAATTTTTATGGGTCGGACACTATAATCGATTCAGAAACAGGTTATGAGATCCGAAACTTCAAATGATTCGGTGACAAGTTTCTAATCGAGCTAATTATGTGGAACGGATTATATCTCTTAATTTTGGTTAGGATTTGTTATGTTGTTGCCATATTTTAGGGAGTCAATCATTATCCTAAATTGTAGCTAACAACAATTAATCCTAAATCTAAGCAAAACATAATAGAATTTTCGGTTTTCATTATGTATTCTTAGAACACCAAACCAAAAAATTCAAGAACATATGAACATGATAAAATTAACCATCAACCGGAATCATAATCCTCGAACGTAAGTTAATGGATTTTATAAAACCAACGTCCGTTGTCGATCTCGAATACATTATTAGACCAATACATGGAACCGAAACAGTTTTTTTCGATCGGCCTAATACGGATGTTATTATTATTCAGCCGAAAGCCTTTTAATCTTATTATTCAATTTTCATAATTTGTTTTCCGATTTTGATTCCAAAACTAATGGAAACTAACAAAATTGTTTATGAGCAACATTTCTCTAATACCACATGTTGATCGATATTTGTTAGTATGTAATGGAAAATGTAAAAGATTACCTTAGAGAATAATGAGTCCAGCCATTGATGCAGTAAGAAAATTCGCTGATGACATGATTGTCAGTCTGTTAGAGTTCCCTTTAGGGTATGCGGTAATTATGATAGCTAATAATTCTTGGAGAAGAATCGATAAAGGAGAGGATATGAGTAACCGTAAGTTTTGTGGTGTTGGTTATGTTATGTGCATCAATCCTCAACCCTAGTAATCCCCTTGTATTTATACATACCCAGGGGACACTCTAGTTAGGCCCAACTAATGATAAGTTCGTCCATCAAAGACAAATTTGTTATGGGCTTAGAGTATTTTAGCAATTGATCAATTATAATATAAATGATTATAATGGCTATCGATAAATATACAAGACATTACGTTTATTTATTCCAACACTTCTTTTATTCTTCTTTCTCTTAACTTTAGCTTGTTCCCCCGAATCAATCGAGGAGTTGTACTAGAACATTTGTTCCTAACCTTTAGAAGCCATGATAGATACATTTTCAATATCTGAATGTGCACCCTTTTTCTAAGAACTTAGATCATTTGGGAACCCTTCAAAAACAATTTCTTTATAGCCTTAATTTCTTGAAGAAAATATGCAAGCTTCACTGGCTCATACCTTATTTGGTCACACATTTGTAAATACAACAACCTTACTAGTTTTCTCTGTAAAGAAAGTCTTAAGCATTTACACGTCTCAATTGGAAGAGAAAAATACGGGTCGTAGAGGCCCGGATGGGCCGTATAAGCATCCCTATGACCCGTATGGCCCTCTAAGATCCGTATAGAATGTCCCAATCATTGGCAATGATTGACGCGTGACCCATACGGCCCGTATAGGCCCATACGGGTCGTAGAGATGCATATGAATACTTTCAACTTAGTTTGGGTTGGAATGAACAACCATGGGTTGTGTATACAGGCAGTATAGCCCCATACGGCCCGTATATGTTCTCAATATGTTATTATTTACTTACGTAAAAGGTTTTTACTATGTTTCCGTTGCTGTCTCGATAAGCGTGTAAGCGTAAAACAAATATTTATATATATAACCAGAAAAATATAAAGAAACATGTGATAACGTAAAAGGTTTTTACTATGTTACCGTTGTCGTCTCGAAATGTGTGTAAGCAGATTTTTTTTGTTTCCGTTGTCATCTCGATAAGCGTGTAAGCATAAAACAAACATTTATATAAATAGACAAATATAAACAAATATGTGATAACATAAAAGGTTTTTGCTATATTACCGTTGTCGTCTCGAAATGCGTGTAAGTAGTTTTTTGTTTCCATTTTCGTCTCGATAAGCATGTAAGCGTAAAAAAAAGCATTTATATAAACAGGCAAATATAAACAAACATGTGATAACATAAAAGGTTTTTACTATGTTACCGTTGTCGTCTCGAATTACGTGTAAGCAGTTTTTTTGTTTCCGTTTTTGTCTCGATAAACGTGTAAGCGTAAAAAAACATTTATGTAAACAGACAAATATAAACAAACATCTGATTACATAACGTTCAGTCTGTCATTTGATCACCTCGTAACCCTCTATGACCCGCATGGGTCTCTACTGGTTGTGTAGGGTTTTCAATGCACCCAACTACCATATCTCCACGACCCGTATGGGTCTCTACGAGTTGTAGAGGTCTGGATTTTCAGACTGACAAACTGAGTGTTCAGTTTGATCATTGAATATCCTGTACCTCGGCCCGTAGAGGCCTCTACGGGTTGTATAGTGTTCAGCTTTTCTTAGGAAACACCCCTTTACGACCCGTGTAGGCCTCCACGGGTCATAAAGGGATATGTGTTCAGTGAGCATTAATTGCTCTGACCCCTCTACTACCCGTAAAGGCCCATACGAATCGTAGAGGGCTGTGCAACCCTAAAACCTAACCAGGTGTAAATAACACAACCCTTATATAATGCAAAGTTTAAAAGAATGGAAATGAGCCTCGTGGCGTTTTCCGATCGCCTCATGAGGCGTAAGCCTCGAGGCGAACCGAGGCGCAGTCAAACAATAAATATAAAAATTATATGTCTATAAAAAATAAAATACTTGACATAGAAAAGTCTTAAAACATCAAAACACACATCAAAAATGAAATTGACCCAAAAAGTCTAAAACACATACACACTAAAAAAAAACCCTTAACCACCTGAGACGCACATTTTCTTAGCGCCTCAGCCCTTAGAGGCGTATGTACAATATGTACAACTTATATGTATACAAGTTGGTTATGCATTCACATATATATATATATATATATATATATATATATATATATATATATATATATATATATATATATATAAGTACACCATGCTTTCTGAATATTTTTTCTAAGTTTTTTTATTTTTTATTTTGGTTGTTACTTTTTATTCCTATTTAGTATATATAGTTTTTATCTTTTACAAGTTTAATTAACCTAACATTTTACATTTTACACTTTCAACTTTGATCCCCTATACTTTTTATATTTGTGGGTTGCTTGTCGCATTTAGAAAATTGATGGATCAGAGTTAATGATAACACAATAAATAAGCCAAGTCTCTCGATTATTATTGATTGAAAGTTTAGAATGTGATGATGATCACCACAGATTACATGCCATTATATAGGCATAATACAAACGGCTAAATGCAGAAAAATAGAACTAACTTAACGTACACTTATTCAAAACAAAGCTAACTGAATAACACTAAACTCGGCAAAGGACTTGATCTTCAAATGAGAGACTTGACCACTTGACTCCGGATCTCATGCAACTGCCATGCACCTTAATTTGGATCATTTTTAATGCCCCCTCTTGATACAAATTCTTTGACTCCAATCACATGTCTAAAGAACACAAACTTTTCTTTAGGAAGGGCCATTGTAAACACATCTGCAAATTGATCATTTGTGCTGCAGTAATTCAAACCAACTTCTTCCTAATTCACCATATCTCTAATGATGTGGTGCTTTAACTCAAGATGCTTAGTCTTAGAATTGAGAACTGGATTCTTTGACAGATCAATGGCTGACTTGTTATCACAAAAGATAGTTGTAGCATGACCCTGAGGCACATTCAGATCACTTAATAACCTTTTTAACCAAATGGCCTGACATGTAGCACTTGTGGCTGCAATGTACTCAGGTTCAGTACTAGACAAAGCCACAATTGTTTGTTTCTTGGATGACCATGATACTGCAGCTTCTGCCAGCAAAAACACATTCCCTGACACACTCTTCCTATCATCTGAACTGGCAGCCTAGTCACTATCTGTGAATCCAATTAACTGATCATAACTGGCCTTTTTGTACCATAGACCAAAATGACTTGTACCTGCAACATATTTTAATACTCTTCTAGCAGCTCCCAACTGAACTTTTGATGGAGACTGCATAAATCTCGACAATACACCCACAGAATAAGACAAACCTGGCCTAGTGTGAGTTAAGTAGATCAAACCTCCGATCAGACTTCTGTAGATTGTTGCATCAACTTTGTGTTCTCCATCATCTTGAACATACTTTTCCTGTGCACTCATTGGAACTGGATCTGTGTTGCAGCCTTTCATACTAAACCTTTTAAGCAAGTTGCAGGCATAACTTTCTTGACTTATAAAAATCCCTTCATTGGTCTATTTAACTTCAAGACCAAGGAAGTACTAAAGCAACCCCATATCTGTCATCTCAAAGACTGCTTTCATTCCATCTTCGAATTCTTGAATGAACCTATCACATGAACTGGTGCAGATAATATCATCCACATATAAACAGACATAGACAATATCATCATTACCAGTTTGTTTAACATAAAGTGTAGGTTCATTCAAGCTTTTCTTAAATCCATGCTCTTGAAAATAACAATCAATCTTCGAATACCAGGCTCTAGGAGCCTGCTTCAATCCATACAAGGCCTTTTTCAGCTTATACACCTTGTCTTCAGACCCTTTAACTTCAAAACCCTCAGGTTGCTCCACATATATCTCTTCTTGCAAGTCACCATTCAGAAATGCTGATTTGACATCCAATTGATGCATACTCCAACCATAATGAGCGGCCACTGCCAAGACCAGTCTAATTGTTTCAAACCTTGCAACAGGTGCAAAGGTTTCTTCAAAATCAATACCCTTCTTTTGTGAATAACCTTTTGCTACCAATCTTGCCTTGTACTTCAACACTTTACCATCTGGCCCAATCTTAGTCTTAAATAACCATTTAAGACCAACAATATTCTTATTCTTTGGAACTGCTACAAGCTTCCAAGTCTCATTCTTCTCAATTGACACCAGTTCTTCTTTCATAGCCTTCAACCATTCCTGTTTCTGTGATGCTTCTTCATAATATATTGGATCTGCAACACTCAAGGCAAAATGTAAATTCATGTGTTCAGTTATAGGTTGTGTGTTAGCATATAAGTCTTCAACTGTCCTGACTCTAGTATGAACAGGAGTACTACTAGAGCTGGACCCTTGATCACCACTATTATGCACTGAATTGACAGCAGGAGTATGAGGTTCAGCAACTTCATTTGACTGAGAATTTCCATCTTCTGTGTTAGGAATTGATTCCTGGTCTTCCACAGGTTCTTCTATATCAACAGGAAAGGGATCAACATACAATCGTTCATATGATCCTTTGAACTTGTATGTTGCTTCCCAGTCCCATAAATCATCTTCCAGAATGGTGACTTCATCTCTTGGCCTGGATTCAAACTTCTTAGTGTTTGGATTATACAGCCTGTAACCTATACCCTGCATAGCATATCCAATAAACACCATTTTGTGTGCTCTATTATCTAGCTTCCATCTACCTTGAGCATGAGAGTGTCCGTACCCAATGCATCCAAATGTTTTGAGAAAGGAATCATCAGGTTTGTCATTACACCACAACTCATAGGGTGTCTTGTTTTCTACTGCAACTGTGGGAGATCAGTTAAGGACATAGACAGTTGTAGCAACTCCTTTAGCCCACAAGAAGTTTGGCAACCTTCTATCCTTGAGCATACTTCTGGTCATTCCCATTATGGTTCTATTTTTCCTCTCCACTACACCATTGTGTTGAGGTGTGTGTGGAGGGGATAATTCTCTTTTGATTCCGGCCAGCCTGATCACAAAACTGATTGAACTCCTTTGACACAAATTCACCTCCACGATCAGATCTTAGCACTTTGATAGCTTGTTCACTTTGTTTTTCAACCAGGGACTTGAATACTTTAAACTTAGAGAAAGCTTCAAACTACACATCCTAGAATAATCATCAACAAGTAAGTAATAATACAAACTCTTACTAAGACTTGGTACTTGCATAGGACCACATAGGTCCATATGGATAAGTTCCAGCTTCTTTGAGGCTCTCCATGAATGAGAGTTAAATGATTGTCTAGTTTGCTTCCCAAGAATATAGCCTTCACATGTCTCTGCACCTCTTATCTTTGGAATACCCTCTGCCATATGCTTGTCATACAAGTTCTTTAAGCTGTTGAAGTTTAAGTGCCCATATCTTTGATGCCATAGCTGAGCAACAGACTTGTTATTGCTTGTGCCTTCTATTTTGGTAGCATCAAGCAAGAACAGGTTGTTACTAGACACCATAACTTCCATTATATCAACACCACTATTCTTTATTGAGCACTTGCCATTTGCAAATAATAAAGAGTACCCCTTCTTCATGAGCTGCCCAACACTGAGTAGGTTGTACTCAAGTGAGGGAGCATAGTAAATTCTTACAGTCTCCTTTCCTTCAATATTTAAAGTTTTTTTGTTGCCTAATTGAACTTCAAGTTTAAAACTTTCATTCAAAGAGACAAAACTGCTTCTTGTTCCTGTCATGTGATTTGAACATCCCGAATCAATAAACCAAAGATTGTTTGATTCACTTACTTGAGTAATCATAGCCATGAACAAGTGAGGTTCTTCATTTTGTTGTTCTTCCTTCTCCACAGTTTCACCAGCCATGTTTGCATATGAATCTTTAGTATTATACCAGCAATCCTTGGCCATGTGACCATATTTTTTACAAACATGGCACTGTGGCACTTTGCTTCTATCATAGTTTCTGCCTCTTCCTCGGCCTCTGAAGTTTTATCTACCTCTTCCTCTGAAGGATCTGTTGTTGTTGTCATGCATAACCTAAAGAGCATGCTCCTCAGTTTTTTCTTCCTTATCATTCAATCTGCTGTTTAGTATTTCTTCCTGAGATTGAAGAGACCCCATTAGTTTAACAGGAGATAGTTGAGAAAGATCCATAGTCACCTCAATTGATGGCACAACAAAATCAAACTTTGGAGATAAACTCCTCAGGATCTTTTCAACTATGGCCTGATCAGTGACTTGTTCACCATAGGATCTCTTTTGGCTTACAATAGCCATGACTCGTGAGAAATAATCACCCACAAGTTCATTTTCTTTCATCATCAAATTTTCAAATTCTCTTCTAAGGCCCTGAAGCTTCACAGCCTTGACTTGATCATCTCCTTGGTATTCCATCTTCAAGATTTCCCAGCTTTCTTTGCCAGATTGTGCAGAGGCAATTCTTGAAAAAAGAAGATCATGTACAGCTTGTTGTATTAAAGCCATAGCATGAGCATCCTTTTTCCGTTGAGTTCTTGCCTTTCCAGCATCCTGCTCAGTCTGATCCACTCCATTTTCAACCATATCCCACAAGTCTCTAGACTTGAGGATAGTCTTCATGCGTATGCTCCAATAGTCATAACCTTCCCCTTTGAACACCGGAATTGGAGTTGGTGCAGTGGGAAGGTTGCTTGCATGATCAGCCATTGATTTTTAGTGAGAGAGAACGGTTGTGATTGTATAAGAACACGGGCTCTGATACCACTGATAGATCAGAGTTGATGATAACACAATAAATAAGCCAAGTCTCTCTATTATTATTGATTGAAAGTTTAGAATGTGATGATGATCACCACAGATTACATGCCATTATATAGGCATAATACAAACGGCTAAATGTAGAAAAATAGAACTAACTTAACGTACACTTATTCAAAACAAAGCTAACTGAATAACACTAAACTCGGCAAAGGACTTGATCTTCAAATGAGAGACTTGACCACTTGACTCTGGATCTCATGCAACTGCCATGCACCTTAATTTGGATCATTTTTAATAAAAATCAGCATATGCTTATTTTCCTTGGTTATTCAATGTGCAGGCATGAGGCAATCCAACTAATAGTCAAGAAAATTTCAAATATATTATTTCCCTGTAAAGACCTGATAGGATTAAAAACTCGTTTGGGAGATATGAAATATGGAGGTGGTGGTATGATTACTATCCCACGATCTTCCCATGAAGACTTGAAGCACTTAAGGATTCCTCTCCACGAAATACTATCGGCAACAAATAATTTTTCTAAAAGTAACATCATCGCGGCTGGTGGGTTCGGAAAGGTGTACCATGGTCTATGTAAACAGCATGGGGCCATTGCTGTAAAGCAACTAGATCGTAAATATGGCCAAGGAGACAGTGAATTCATGATGGAGATTGCATTGCTTACAGCTTATAAACATGAAAACCTTGTTACTCTTGTTGGCTATTGTGACCAAGATGGGGAGAAGATACTTGTTTTAAAGTATGAAATCAACGGAAGTCTTGACAAACATGTACATAGTAAGGATCTAACTTGGATCCAACGCCTTCAGATCTGTTTAGATGCTGCCAAGGGGTTGAAGTACTTACATGAAGATGTTGGAGCTGAACACAGAATACTTCACCGTGACATAAAGAGCTCTAATATCCTATTGGATGAGAACTGGAAGGCCAAGATTTCAGATTTTGGTTTGTCCAAAATTGCTCTTGCAAATGTGCCGTGTAGCGTTATTATATCTCGCGCTTGTGGCACATTGGGATATGTTGATCCACAGTACCAAGATCATAACCTTCTCTCACACAAGTCTGATGTTTACTCTTTTGGGGTTGTATTGTTTGAAGTTTTGTGCAGTATGTTGGTAAACGCTCGGGATCGGTATCATTTTTCAGCCCAATTAGCCCAAAACCATTATGAGAAGGAAACATTGGATGATATTATTGATCCCAGTCTAAGAAGTCAGATGAATTCCGATTGCTTGAGTATTTATTCAACTATTGCCTATCAATGCTTGAAGAAACGAAGAGATGAACGCCCAACGATGGGTCTGGTCGTGGATCATCTCGAGAAAGCATTAGATTGTCAGCAAGTAAGTTGCAGCAAGGGTCATTCTGTCCCCTATTCTTTAGATTAATAATGCTTATATTTGACATCAAATTGAACATTTGTAATTTTTTTAAAAACAGAAATTTGTATATGCCTGACTCTTAGAATCCTTTCACTTCTTGTTTTTCAACAGGGATTGAGCGGATCTTTGCATGATGTATACATTAGTTTTAGACACCGAGACACTGAGTGTCACATTGTTGATGATATTTATGATGCTCTTCACCAAGGAGATGTTTCCACTTATAAGGATGAAGTGACACTATCACGTAATGAGTCAATGCTTCTTAAGGCCATTGAACGTTCACGGTTATTTGTCATTATTTTTACCAAAAAGTTTGCTCTTAATTCTTGGTACTTGGATGAAGTTGCAAAGATCCTTGAATGCATGAAAGAAAAACGACAATTTCTTTTGCCCGTATTTCTCAATGTTAGTCGTTCTGACGTGCGTTCACAAAAAGGTTATTTCGGGGAAGTGATGTCCGAATATGATACACACCCAAGGATGGAAGTTTGGAGAAATGCTCTTGTTGAAGCAACTAATGCTCCTGGGCTGGAATACTCCAAATTTCGGTAATTTCCAAATCGTTATACCAAAATTACTTTGAATATATTTAGGTCATCTGGTATGTAATATGTATATTAAACAAGAAGCATCCCAATTACTTCAGTGAAGATCTATTATATGAAATTTTGCAGGTCTAGTGCAGATCTAGTCACCAAAGTTGTTGAAGAAATAAAAATTGGTTTATCAGCACAAGTTAATTGACGTGTATCGGCTTCATTTTGCAAGACCAGATTTACAAGTGTAATGTTTTTATATAATTTGAAGTTGTAAGTTGTAACAACTGACTGCATGTTCAAATGTTTAAGAACTTATGGTTATAAAAAATTACGGATAAATTGATTAAAAGTTATATTTCTGCAAGAACGATATATATAACCGGTCATTAAATCGTTGATTTCTTAAAAAACATATTCTTAAAATTAATTAAGTCCTACAACCTTGTTTGAACCGTTTTAATGTTTGATATTGCTTACTGTTTTTACTTAGTTAAAATGGAATTTATTAATCCCATCTTTTTACAGTTGGCCGATTATAATCCTACCTGAGTTTATTCTTTCCATCAATCCCACCTTTTAAACATTTTGCTCTCAATGCATCCCCCGTTAACTCACACTAACACCGTTAGCTGAAACTCACAATTCTAGTCAATTATTCACTGGATTTGAAAGAGGGAATCGAGAAGAAGATATTGATATGTTCAATTACAGAAATAAACAAGGATCAATGGTTGTAGGTTGATGTTCTCCTTGAATGGGATGACCGTAACCGACGATTAAACCATCGAAAAAATGAGTCCGGCCCCTGCCGATTTGATCTCCAAGCTTCGCCACTGGCAGTGATGAAGGGTGGCGGCGGCGGTTGACAGTGGGTGCCGACGATGGTTATGGTTAGGGCTGCAAACGAACTGAACTTTCAGCAAACAGTTCATGAACCGTTCGGCGTGAAGTTTGTTTGTGTTCGTTCGTTTAATAAATGAACGAACACAAACAAAAAATTTTGTTCGTTTAGTTAAACGAACGAAGATGAACAGAGATCGCATTCATTCGTTTATGTTCTTAAACATTCGGTAACGTGTTCGTTTATATTCGTTTGTGTTTGATAGTTTATTAAGGTTTTTAATTTTTATACCTTTTTATTTTCTTTTATTTTTATTTATTTTACCCAATAAATAATATATATGAGGTAAATATATAACTATGTGAGATCAATAAATCTACTTTTTTGTATCCAAGCTCATTATATGTTTTCACGTTCCAGCGTTGATGCCCTCCACCCCAACGCCCTCTGCCATCCACTTTCAACGCCTTTCTCCAGCACTAAGTATGGTTAGACAATTAGGTTATATTTTGAGGGGGATCTAGCTAATGTCTTAATGTATGTGAATTCGATGTTATTCAAAAGTTAATATATGTTCATTTGTGTCGGTTTCCATTCATGAACACTTATTTGTGTTCACTTGTGTTCATAAACACTTGTTTCTATTCATTAATGTCCGTTTGTTTTCGTTTGCGTTCATGAACAAAATTAACAAACAGACACAAACGAATACGAATATGAGTGTTTTCTTAACAAACGAACACGAACAGAAAATCTCGTTCGGTAAGTGTTTATGAACACATAATTTATTTAACAAACGGACATGAAAAGGCCTTGTTTGTGTTTGTTCGGTTTGTTTGCGGCACTAGCGACGGTGGTTGGTGGTAGTGGCGATGGTCGGTGGATGGCTTTGGTTGGTGATGGCGGTAGCAGCATTGGTGGTATTGGTGGTCGTTGGTGATGGTTGGTGGTGGCATTGAAGGTAGTCGGTGGGTGGTGACGACCGGTGGTGATAGTAGCGGCGATGTTCGGAGGCGGTGGTGGTGGTCGGTGGTGGCGACGGTGATTGGTGGCGGTGGCGATGGTTAGCTATGGTGGTGGCCATAGGTGGCAGCTGTGATCGGTGACAGAGGGTAGCGGTGGTGGTCATGGGTGGCGGCGGTCGAGAATTGGTGGTAGGTGGTAGTTATCAGTTGTTATAGTAGTAGCGATGGTGGTGTTGGTCGATGGTAGTGATGGTCACGATTAGTGGTGGTAGTCGGTGGGTGGCGTGGTTGGTGATGGAGAGTAGCGGTGGTTGTCGGTTGGTGGCAGCGCTTAGCGGTGGTCTGTGGTGGCGGTTGGGCTCTGAGTTTGGCTCTGATACCAATGTTACAACCTAAACAGGAGAACTCATCTCAAAAGACGACTAGTCTTTTGGGATGAGTTCTTCTGTTTTGTCTTTTAGGATGAGTTCTCCTGTTTTTGGGTTATAACAATAATGGATCATCTGTATAATTTACTCTATTTTGGTATTAAGCTCATGGACCCCTTAAAAGAACGAGTACTTTATGTTTTGAGTTATATTGGTTGCGTTTTGGACTATTCCAAAATTTCAGAGGGACGAGGAGAAACCAGACGAGTTGCCAGGGTTGGTCTGCTTGGGCAGGTTAGGTTGAAAAAGATAGTGCGTGGGGATGAAGAAATGTGTTCCAACATTCAATAATACTAGTGTAAATGTCCGCGCGTTGTAGCGGGTGCGTCTGTTTTGTCGCCTTCTAGTTGTTGAGGTTTATGGCACGTGTGTGGGGTTTGTGGGTGAATTCTAAACATAACCATATTCCAAAAAGAATATGTATAAAAAATAAACGGACATTTACACTTTACACAACCCCGATCCAGGTTATAAACTGTTAACCGAACATTGAAATTGCCAAATCCGTACCGTTATCTCAAAGTCTCAAACCAAACCATATAGACTGTCGGCTTACCATGAATGGGTCATAATAGGTGAAAGCATGTGACATGGAAATAAGCCAATACCTTAATTCACTTAAATGAATATAGCTAACAAGCATAGTGGTATGAAATCATAAAATTTATGTCAAGAGAAACAATAAAGGAAAAAAAAAACCATCTTACAAGTATATTAGGCGGAATAAAATTTCATGGACGTCTTTTTAGGTAAACACCACTCTTCTTTACTATTATTGACAAACCCTTCCAATAGAACCATCACCAATCAATACATTTGATCTAAAATTCTTGTTTTCTCTTTTGGTTAATCTAGCAAAAGTGCGGGCACTTCAATTATTAGTACTTTCTTTTGCCCAACAAAATTTTCTATCGGTTGCACTTTGTTTATTTGTTGTCCTACATTACATGTAGAAAAAAATATTATAATTATTCCAATGTTCAAACCATGATAGTCGTAAATTGCTATATCTGAAAACAGTATTTGTAAAATGGTCATGATACATGTAGATGTACAATTTTTACAAAGTGGCCAATCTTAGGAATGACAAAGATGTTCCAAATTAGTGTTCTCCCACTACATTTATTATTTCTTTTTATAATGGCTAGTTGCAACAACGACGTGTAGGTGGTGAGGTCATGGTCGTGTCGGTGGCAATGGGTAGGTGGCGGTGATGGGTGGAAATCACACAAATCTAGTAATTTAAACTGGTATTCAAATAAAATCCACTAATTTAAATTTGTAAATTTAAGTGAAACAAACCAACACATAATGCAAATTAGGGATGTTATATAATGCATAGATCAATGCTCCATTGCTTCCGAACATAAGTAATGTAACAACCAGCATTGTTACAACTTAAACTAAAAGAATATATACAAGAAATTGTTAGGATATTCCAACAACAAAATAATAAAAAAAATTCAAGTCAGACCATGAATACTTGATGTATTCTTCTTTTGATGATATGCATTAGCACAAAGGGCCACCATTTTACCAAATATTCATATATTATATTTTTTAACCACTTTCAGAAGAAAAAAAAATAACATAGTGAAGGTGAAGAGAATTGTGGGGTTTCAAGGATTACAACATTCAATTGGGTGTTTATGAAGGGATTACATCCTCATGTGGGTACAAAGAGTGCATAAAAGATATATACAATTAGTATAAAGGTTGTACATGAGGGCATAAAATGAAGAAAATGACAAAAAAATTAGAGACTTGTAAAGGACCCTTGGTAAAAAAGAAAAGTAGGTGATGAGATGAAAGTTTAGAATGATTCATTGTTAGTAAGAAAAAAAGGGGTTTTCAAATGATTATGATTCAAATCCTATATGATCCAAATAGTTGTGATTTAAAATAACGTGACATGCTAATATAGCATCTTTGAAATTTTAAATGCATTGCGAATGCTCCTACGAGTAGCGCCAATTAGGGTGCGGGGTGGTGCGTGATGGCCACCCCGTGATAGCCGTGACCATCACGACCACTGCCCCCACCAATTTATTACGGCTACGACAACAAGTATTTGTGATAGCCATCGCGTGGGTCTCGCCATCAATTCGCTAGCCGTTGTGAGACAACAATCATTTGACCGTTAAAAACAATAACAAAAAAAATTACCGACCTATATAAATACATATTTACCCATTTTTTACACCCACACTCACACTTAATTATTCTTCTATACACAAAAAAAAATCACAAAATTCCTCTCATCCTCATTCACATTCACAATTTCAACAATGGTTTCTTGGACACAAGAGGGAGAAGTTGCGCTAGTTATCGCATACGACAGTGTACACAACACTAGTGCATCAACGAGCAATGGCCGTGCCCGTGGTCGGGGGAACGCTCCATCATGGAATGAAGTTTTAGCCGAGTTTAGTGCACTTGTCGTGGTAACACAACGTAGTTGTGATTCAATCTCTCACAAGTACGGGGACCTCGAATCGAAGTGTAAAACCTTTGAATTTTTTTAAGATAATGACAAATAATTTCTCCAACGAAACAGAAGATATGCAGGTAGACAATGCTCACATTGAGTATGCTTTCAAGGTCGGCAATGATTATGTCCAAAATTACATTAGGTTTTATATTTTCTCGTAATAATTTTTATTTTATTTAGTGTAAGTTTTTTTATTTCATTTAATGTAATGTTTTTATTTTATTAAAAAAAGTTTAGTGATGAGTGTGATGACCATCCTATGGCTTTATTGATGAAATGCGATGGAATGTGATACAATGAGATAACACAATATGATTGGGTATGAGGGTGTGATGGTGTGATTACCACTCCACCCACTCTTACCTACCACTAAGGGCATGTTTGACTCTCCAACTAACTAATCTACTTATCTCATTTTTCACATCTTTATCTCTTTAATCAAAAAGTCACAATTTATAACCTATCTTCTTTTCAAGGCACAAAAACTCTTTTTAAACCATTACCCAAATATTTTTTTATCCTTATTAACTTTTTAAAAAACTCATAAGTCACGAGAGCAAATAAGAAGAGCCAAACATGCATTAACAAGTATATGGCTCAATTGTCTTTAAGTCAACCAAATAAAATATATTAAATTGAAGTTATCAAGAACATACCCCAGGCTCAAACACACACGACTCCCTGTATCTCCCATCCATAATTCATTAACTATGAGTTATTTCTATCACGATCATCGCCTATTTCGCTTCTGGCCTGCTCCCGTCCATAGCAACCATCGGATGAAGTCTGGATCTTCGATCGTTGACTTCGTGTTAATTTCTGCCTTTCAATCATTTACTTCTTGTTATACTCTGGACTTCGATCATGGTACTCTTATTTTCAAAAGCTGTTTCTAATGTGTGGATCTGTAGATCCCCGATTGTTCTTATCAGGAATTCCTCACTTCGGTTCAACCTCAAAAACCAAGAGGTCTAAATAAAAACGGTCTAGAGGTACTGTTCTATTTGGTCCGGTTTTGAAAACATGGGTGGAGCTTTTACCTGTAAACGCCAATAATATTGCTTTACATATATATAACTACTAGGTTAGAGTCCTGTGAGGACCCACGGTTCACCCCAAAATAAAATGAAAAAAAGGTAGGAAAATAAGAATTGTATTATGCAATTTGTTTTGGTTACTAAATGTTTGATAATGCAATATGTATGAATTTTGATGTTAAATGCAAAATGTCATCTAACAGTTTAATGTAACGAAATGATGGATATATCGAGTAAGTAAAGTTTAATTTGATGACTGCAAACTACATAGCATACTATCACAATATCACACATTACATTATTTGGGTAATATCTATATTCTAATCATAACTAAGCTTAAGCATAGAACACTTATCATTTAGTTGGGGCTTAACGAACTTCAACCAATATCACAGATTACATCATTTGGTTAATTTCTATATTCTAATCATAACTAAGCTTAAGCATAGAACACTTATCATTTAGTTGGGGCTTAACGAAATTCAACCAATGGTCTATTTTCATTACTTCAATCAAAATCTTCCAAGTCTTGCTCATTGATAGCTGGTTTTTCACCTTTGAAGTTGTTATCATTGTCATCACGATCCTCGGAGTGCAGTTCATTTTCAATAATTTATGAAAACCTCCACCATTGTATTCCATATTTGTGTGCTACATAAAATATAGTTGTTGTAAAGATATGGATACAGTGATAAGTAAATCAAGAAACAATCCTTAACCCACTTACTTGAATGGGTAGCTTAGATTTTACATGTTATCTCTCCAATGGTTCAAACCGATTACATAGCTAAAAACAACTAATAAGAAAATGGGTCTAATGTCACATGCTGTAATATAAATTTCCTATATTTTATTAAAAAATAAACACCAAAAGGATCAACCCCAGACCCATTTGAACATGTAGCCAAAATGACCCATTGTACACACACTTTAGGAAACTTTTGACATGTTACAAAATGCCGCAAAAAAAACGTAATTATTTAAATTGTGTAAATATAGTAGTTAACAATTAAAAAACTTAATAAATAACATCAAAATCATAATCAATCATTCAAATCAATGACATTAAAATAATCCGCGTCTGAAATTGTCTTACCCATTATATACAAATTATTATTGACATATTAAAATTAGCACACTTATTGAAATCAAGATGATGGTTATCGTTTAGTGACAATTGATTAACAGAAAGTAATAATATCAAAATGAAAGTCAGTCAACAATGTTAAAATGAAATTCGTAATATTAGTAACATCAATAAATAAGATTAAAAACTTAATAAATAACATCAAAATCATAATCAATCATTCAAATATATCAATCAATCAATCAATCATACCCAGTATATCCCACTAATAGTAGACTATTGGTAGGGTCAGGGGAGGGTGAGATGTAGGCACACCTTACCTCTACCCATAAAGGATAGAGAGGCCATTATATACAAATTATTATTGACATCTTTAATAATCATTATTAGTTGTGATTGAAGTAATATAATTCTTTAACAGAAAGTAAAATTTTGAAAATTTATATTTAATTTCGTTGTTAAAATTGGTATGACGATGAAATGATTTTATTATTTGTTAAGGTTTGCATAGTATTGTTGTGTCTCAAACAATTCTGCAAAATCAGAAATATTGTGCCTCGATTGACGTGATTGAGTAGGAATATTTATTTATATATTTGAATTATAAAAAATGGAAGGATTGGTAATTGATGTGAATTGGTCAACAACGCTTAAAATTAGTACAATCAAACTCAAAGACATAAAGTCAAAGAATTGACCTCCATCAAACTAACAAAAACGTAAAAAGTTTTTACTCGGATTGGGTCAATAATATTAAAATTAAGGTCGTAATATTAGTAATAGCATTGAAAATTATCTTGAATACATTATATATTTTAGGAAATTGTTAAATAGATTTAAATTATATTTATTATTAAAAGAATAATGAAAGTGTATGAAAATAAATGTACAATCCTATCTTCGGATTATATTTAAATTATAAACTGTTAAATAGATTTAAATAAATGTTTAAAGGAAAGTCGTATATGTTTAAAAGAATATCGTTTCATGACAATTGATTAAAGGAAAGTCTTTGAATTATAAAAAATGGAAAGATTGGTAATTGACGTGAATTGGTCAACAATACTTAAAATTAGCACAATCAAACTCAAAGACATATAGTCAAAGAATTGACCTCCATCAATTTAACAAAAACGTAAAAGTTTTTACTCAGATTCGGTCAACAATATTAAAATAAAGGTCGTAATATTAGTAATAGCATTGAAACTTATTTTGAATACATTATATATTTTAGGAAACTGTTAAATATATTTAAATTATATTTATTATTAACAGAATAATAAAAGTGTAGGAAAATAAATGTACATTGTTATCTTTGGATTATATTTAAATTATAAATTGTTAAATAGATTTAACATTGTTAAATAGATTTAAATAAACGTTTGAAAGAAAGTCGTATATGTTTAAAAGAATATCGTTTCATGACAATTGATTAAAGGAAAGTTGTAATATCAAAATTAAAGTCGGTCAACAATATTAAAATGAATTTCGAAATATTAGTAATATCAATAAATAAGATTAAATATTTTTATAAATAACAACCAAATCATAATCAATCATTCAAATCAATGATTAAAATTATCATAAATAACATTAAAACTCTCTATAAATAACATCAAAATCATAATTTAAATTTCAAATTGAATGACATCTTGTGGTGCAGCCTTAGTAACAAACATTTTGTGCTAGATTGAACACCATTGAAGACACAATATTCGCCAATGGATGTATCTTCTGATTGAAGCAAAACAGGCCATCCAATCACAATAAACCTTTATAAAAGCATTATATATAGAAAATTTAGAATGTGTAACTAATTATAAAATAAGAATATTGTAAACAAAAATGTTGAATATGCAAATAACAAACATAGCGACTTGAGAAACATTTTCTGCACGTAATATTAGTATTAGTTAGTATTAGTAATTAGTAATATATACGTAAAAGTAATAATAGAAAATTTTAATTACATCAATAAGATATAAATGGGATTAAAATTAAAAATCGTAATATTAGTTTTAGTATTAGTAATATATTCGTAATTTAATTCAGTCAATAATAAATAAATGAGCTTAAAAATTAAAATATATAACATTAAATTCGTTAATTATTATTAATGTCATTAAAACTAATAAAAAATAACATTAAAAATGAATAAATCTTTTTAATTGCAGGTAAGACCAATAACAATTCATAAAGATAGATTAAACATAAATTCATAGTAATATTAATAAAAATAAATGAGATTAAAAAATCGTAATAAATAACATTCAATTAGGTCAATTATTATTAATGTCAATTAGTATTAGAAATATATTCGGTCAACAATACTATTTTTACGAATAGTAAAACTAAAATCGTAATTATTAGTAATTAGTAATATATTCGAAAAAATAGTAATAGAAAAATTTAATTCGGTCAATAAGATATAAATGGGATTAAAATTAAAAATCGTAATATTAGTTTTACTAATATATTCGTAATTTAATTCCGTCAATACGAAATAAATGAGATTAAAATTAAAATTCATAATATTAGTATTAGTATTAATAATATATTCTTAAATTAATTCGGTCAATTCGGTCAATAATAAATAAATGAGCTTAGAAATTGTAATATATAACATTAAATTCCGTCAATTATTATTAATGTCATTAAACTCATAATAAATATCATTAAAAAAATAAATAAATCCTATTAATTGCAAGCAAGACCAATAATAATTCGAACGAATAGTAATATAAATAATATTAAACATAATTTCATACAGATAGATTAAACATAATTTCGTAATAATATTAATATAAATAAATGAGATTAAAAAATTTAATAAATAACATTTAATTCGGTCAATTATTATTAATGTCAATAAATAACATTAATTATAACATACTAAAAATACATTAAAAATGATTAAATCTTATTAAACATAAATTCGAAAAAAGTAATATAAATAAATGAGATTAAAAATTTTAATATATAATATTAAACATCTTAATAAATAACATAAAATATAATAAATCTTATTAATTCAATATCAAGACTAATAATAATTCGTAAACATAGTAATATAAATAAATGAGATTATGAATCTTAATAAATAACCTCAAAATCGTAATCAATAATTCAAATAAATTACATTACAAACATAAAAAATCTTAATTTAAATTTGAAAATCACTGACTTTTTATGGTGAAACCATATTAACAAACAGCCTGTGCTGGATTGAAAACCATTTAAAGAAACAATACTCGCCAATGGAAATATCATCTGATCGAAGCAAACTAAAATTGTAATATTAGTATTAGTATTAATTAGTATTAGTAATTATTAGTAATTTGTAATATATTCGTAAAAATAGTAATAGAAAATTCGGTCAATAAGATATAAATGGGATTAAAATTAAAAATCGTAATATTAGTTATAGTATTCGTAATATATTCGTAATTTAATTCGGTCAATAATAAATAAATGAGCTTAAAAATCGTAATAAATAACAATAAATTCGGTCAATTATTATTAATGTAATTAAAACTCATAATAAATAACATTAAAAAATGAATAAATCCTATTAATTGCAGGCAAGACCAATAATAATTCATAAAGATAGATTAAACATAATTTCATAGTAATATTAATATAAATAATTGAGATTAAAAAATCATAATAAATAACATTCATTTCGGTCAATTATTATTAATCTCAATTAGTATTAATAATATATTCGGTCAACAATACTATTTTTAAGAATAGTAAAACTAAAATCGTAATATTAGTATTAGTATTAGTTAGTATTAGTAATTATTATAATTAATAATATATTCGTAAAAATAGTAATAGAAAATTTTAATTCGGTCAATAAGATATAAATGGGATTAAAATTAAAAATCATAATATTAGTTTTAGCATTAGTAATATATTCGTAATTTAATTCGGTCAATAATAAATAAATGAGCTTAAAAATCGTAATGTATAACATTAAATTCGTCAATTATTATTAATGTCATTAAAACTAATAAAAAATAACATTAAAAATGAATAAATCTTATTAATTGCAGGTAAGACCAATAATAATTCATAAATATAGATTAAACATAAAATCATAGTAGTATTAATAAAAATAAATGAGATTAAAAAATTGTAATAAATAACATTCAATTAGGTCAATTATTATTAATGTCAATTAGTATTAGAAATATATTCGGTCAACAATACTATTTTTACGAATAGTAAAACTAAAATCGTAATTATTAGTAATTAGTAATATATTCGAAAAAATAGTAATAGAAAAATTTAATTCGGTCAATAAGATATAAATGGGATTAAAATTAAAAATCGTAATATTAGTTTTAGTAATATATCCGTAATTTAATTCCGTCAATACGAAATAAATGAGATTAAAATTAAAATTCATAATATTAGTATTAGTATTAATAATATATTCTTAAATTAATTTGGTCAATTCGGTCAATAATAAATAAATGAACTTATAAATTGTAATATATAACATTAAATTCTGTCAATTATTATTAATGTCATTAAACTCATAATAAATATCATTAAAAAATAAATAAATCCTATTAATTGCAGGCAAGACCAATAATAATTCGAACGAATAGTAATATAAATAATATTAAACATAATTTCATACAGATAGATTAAACATAATTTCGTAATAATGTTAATATAAATAAATGAGATTAAAAATTTTAATAAATAACATTTAATTCGGTCAATTATTATTAATGTCAATAAATAACATTAATTGTAACATACTAAAAATACATTAAAAATGATTAAATCTTATTAAACATAAATTCGAAAAAAGTAATATAAATAAATGAGATTAAAAATTTTAATAAATAATATTAAACATCTTAATAAATAACATAAAATATAATAAATCTTATTAATTCAATATCAAGACTAATAATAATTCGTAAACATAGTAATATAAATAAATGAGATTATGAATCTTAATAAATAACCTCAAAATCGTAATCAATACTTCAAATAAATTACATTACAAACATAAAAAATCGTAATTTAAATTTGAAAATCACTGACTTTTTATGGTGAAACCTTATTAACAAACAGCATGTGCTGGATTGAAAACCATTTAAAGAAACAATACTCGCCAATGGAAATATCTTCTGATCGAAGCAAACTAAAATTGTAATATTAGTATTAGTATTAGTTAGTATTAGTAATTAGTAATATATTCGTAAAAATAGTAATAAAAAATTTTAATTCGGTCAATAAGATATAAATCGTAATATATTCGTAATTTAATTCGGTCAATAATAAATAAATGAGCTTAAAAATCATAATAAATAACAATAAATTCGGTCAATTATTATTAATGTCATTAAAACTCATAATAAATAACATTAAAAAATGAATAAATCCTATTAATTGCAAGCAAGACCAATAATAATTCATAAAGATAGATTAAACATAATTTCGTAGTAATATTAATATAAATAATTGAGATTAAAAAATCATAATAAATAACATTCAATTCGGTCAATTATTATTAATCTCAATTAGTATTAATAATATATTCGGTCAACAATACTATTTTTACGAATAGTAAAACTAAAATCGTAATATTAGTATTAGTTAGTATTCGTAATTATTAATAATTAATAATATATTCGTAAAAATAGTAATAGAAAATTTTAATTCGGTCAATAAGATATAAATGGGATTAATATTAAAAATCGTAATATTATTTTTAGTATTCGTAATTTGATACGGTCAATAAAAAATAAATGAGATTAAAATAAAAAATCATAATATTAGTATTAGTATTAATAATATATTCTTAAATTAATTCGGTTAATTATTATTAATGTCATTAAAACTCATAATAAATATCATTAAAAAATGAATAAATCCTATTAATTGCAGACAATACCAATAATAATTCGAACAAATAGTAATATAAATAATATTAAACATAATTTCATAAAGATGGATTAAACTTAATTTCGTAGTAATATTAATATAAATAAATGAGATTAAAAAATCGTAATAAATAACATTTAATTCGGTCAATTATTATTAATGTCAATAAATAACATTAATTCTAACATAGTAAAAATACATTAAAAATTATTAAATCTTATTAAACATAAATTCGAAAAAAGTAATATAAATAAATGAAATTAAATTTTTTAATAAATAACATTAAATTCGGCCATAACCCTAGCCCACAATATCCGGAAGTTTATAAATATTTTCAAACTCCATAACTACCATACCTTAAATAATGCATCATTTTTAGAAATCCAATCAATCTCATTTATGAGACCCGATTTAAAACGGATCCTATCCAAACCCATTAACACAATCTGTCCATCCATACCCCACACTTAGGATTATTCAATCAAAACATTCACCAAGGATTATGATAGACCAAAAACTTATGATCAACATGAACAATCAAGAACACTTGATGAATAATCACACCCGTAATAATCCTCAAACAAACCAATCAATGACTCGGATTACCATGCACAAAAACCAAAACTTGGATCTGTCATGGAGTTCGATTTTAACATCTAAGATGCTAATAATCTTTATTCCAGAATCTTATACATCTCCTCAAACAAACACTTGGCCAAAGATAAACTAACTCGGCCATACCCAATGCGAACAAAAAACAATATGGACCCGGTGCCGAACATGATCGAAAACAGATAATGATTAACCATAGCTAAATCGAAAACTTTATTACCTTCTATTATTTCGAAAATCTCTTAAGGAAAGGTGGCCGAGTTAGTTTATCTTTGTTTTTTTTATAACAAAAACCTGTTCATGGCTTTCGGCAATGTCTGGATGAACACGTTAAAAACAGCATTAAAAATGAAATGATCAATTTGTCTAAAAAAAGCCATATTTAGATGAAAATAAGATTCATACCCAGTGGCGGATTCAGGATTTTTTGTCAGGGGGTGCAAAAATTGGACAGGTCAACAAAGGAATTAACCGTACCAAAAATAAGAAAAACGAGCATCGGTCTAGTTATTGTTTTTTCACTCAAAGGTCGTGTGGTTCTTTTAAGCCAGACCGTTGATCTAACAGAAAACTTTATTGATTCGATAATCATATCGGTTTATTAAAACTGGATTATTTCATGATTAATTTATAATTCATGATCAACTTATAATTAAGGAAGACGACAAAAATATAACAAAATAAAAATAAAGACAATAAGATTATAGTAGTGACAATAGTATAAAGATACAACAATCACTGCAATTACAAAAGTTGTTCGCAATAAAATATGAAAATCAATGGTTAATTGTAAAATAAATAATAAAAAAAGTTAAAACCACAATTAATAATAGGATAAAATGAAAACTTAATGCTTGGATAAATAATCAGATTGCCATGTCATATAACATGAGTGCTTTTAGAGTTTTAGGTCGTAAACCTGAATAAGCTAGTTCCTATGCCTTAAAAATCTTTTAATAAATAGTCCATATAATATAATTAACCATTACTTTATTAAGTTTTATGCTCTCAATATTCACATCAACCAGCTGTCCTTTACGATCACCGCTGCTCAATATGCCTCCTCAATCTTCTCAGATTGCCATGTCATATAACATGAGTGCTTTTAGAGTTTTAGGTTGTAAACCTGAATAAGCTAGTTCCTATGCCTTAAAATCTTTTAATAAAACAAGCATCGGTCTAGTTATTGTTTTTTCACTCAAAGGTCTTGTGGTTCTTTTAAACCAGACCGTTGATCTAACAAGCAACTCTATTGATTAGATAATCATATCGGTTTATTAAAACTGGATTATTTCATGATTAATTTATAATTCATGATCAACTTATAATTAAGGAAGACGACAAAAATATAACAAAATAAAAATAAAGACAATAAGATTATAGTAGTGACGATAGTATAAAGATACAACAAACACTGCAATTACAAAAATTGTTCGCAATAAAATATGAGAATCAATGGTTAATTGTAAAATAAATAATAAAAAAAAGTTAAAATCACAATTAATAGTAGGATAAAATGAAAACTTAATGCTTGGATAAATAATCAGATTGCCATGTCATATAACATGAGTGCTTTTAGAGTTTTAGGTCGTAAACCTGAATAAGCTAGTTCCTATGCCTTAAAAATCTTTTAATAAATAGTCCATATAATATAATTAACCATTACTTTATTAAGCTTTATCCTCTCAATATTCACATCAACCAGCAGTCCTTTACGATAGCCGCTGCTCAATATGCCTCTTCAATCTTCTACGATTGTGACGCAAGGTGCCTGCTATTCAAATGGATGGGTGCCTGAACTTTTTTTAGTTTACTT
The DNA here is from genome assembly GCA_028751855.1 of Ambrosia trifida. Lineage (NCBI taxonomy): Eukaryota > Viridiplantae > Streptophyta > Magnoliopsida > Asterales > Asteraceae > Ambrosia > Ambrosia trifida. The sequence goes on along the minus strand of CM054123.1, from coordinate 35,245,287 downwards.
TTTAAAGTGCTTCACGCTATTAAGCTTTTATTGAGGTGGTGACTTGCCACATCCTAAGCCTCAAGTGCATCCGTCCCTGTTCATACCAAAACTCTTGTCGTAGGGTCATGCATCACCATGAATAATTGGTCACCCTTGTGATAAGCCATAATCGAGTTTGTTTCTTCGGATGGAATCCTAGTTTTCAATAGAAAAAAACGAATATGTTAAATAAACCCGATATATTTGTATATATTCCATTAGAAAAAATTATTAGAAACACCTTTTGGATCTATCTAATTGAATCGGAATTTTTTTGTTAGAAACACACTTTAATCTATCCGAAAGCAGCCAAAGAATAGCCAGAAACCAATTTTTGTAATTTTGATCCGAAAACCAGTGCGTATTCTAATGGAATTAGATGATTTATGTATTATAAATCGACATATTTAAAACAACTTTTTGTCCATTTGATCCGAAAATAATTGTTAGCGACTTGATGTAATAACAGAAATCAAAGATCAAATGGAAAAGATACCTGGACAAAAAATGGAAAAGAAGAATGAGGAAGGTATGATTGAAGAATTCTTAAGGAATTGGAGATTTATGATGGTAGAATGGAGAAAAAAAATGGTATTTATAGGCTAATTTTCGAAGCCCCATTTACATATTTGGATCCCTCAAGCCCTCTCTAAGGCCTTCATTCGACCCGAGTGTATTGAATTATTATATAGATAGATTAGCCATCACCTAATATTGGTGCTAGTATTAACCATAAAATTACTCAACAAATCAATGGAGTCATCGTGTGCGTGTTCAAGCTCCAATCACGCTTCTTCTACTCAACAGTGGAATTACGATGTTTATCTAAGTTTTCGAGGAACAGACACCGGAAAGAACTTCGTGAGTCACCTCTACGCAGCACTTTACCGAATGGGAATCCTCACTTACCTAGACACAGAAACACTTCCACATGGCATACCCATTGATGCAACACTCTTCAAAGCCATCAAACAATCACGGATTGCCGTTGTGGTGTTGTCGAAAAACTTTGCAACTTCTGCGTTTTGCTTAAACGAACTTTCATATATCATAAAGTGTAGAGATGAGATGGGGCAAATCGTTATACCCATTTACTATCATATTCAGCCTTCAGAAGTGCGAAAACAACAAGGAGCATTTGCTTCATATAAGTGGGAGATCACGAATGATTATAACAAATTTGTATCATGGAGAAATGCATTAGTGGATATTACAAGTAAAAATAATGGATGGATAGTCGGTGACATGTAAGTTTCTGCTTTTGTTTTATGATTGATGCTTGTCATGACTTATGTATTTTACAACACGCCTTAATTATGCGATATAAGCTTATGCTAATCATCCTATATTACATCTAATCATGTGCAGTCGTGAATCGGTATGTATCAAACAAGTAGTTGATACGATTTCGATTAAACTGTTTCCCAACAAAGACTTCATTGAAAAGGGGACAAGCTTACAAGCTCTCGGTGGTAAGAAATTTCATCTACTTTCTCTATTGGAGAAAATGACTAGGAGTCTTTTCTCATATATTTGAATGTGATATAGAAAACACATCGTTTCACATCTCTTTGAATTTACTTTATTTCCTAAACCCTCTTGAATGTTGATAGAAATAAGGCTTCTTACAGAATCAATGAAACAATAATAACGTGCAGACTTGAAGAGAAAGTGAAAGAAAAGAATGGCAGAAAACCGATGAATATTATTGATGGTTTAGGGGCTTTAAATACACAATGAACCGGTACCTTTGTGCAGTTAATCCGGTGGTTAAAGGACACAACTATACATAAACGGTCCCTTCTAGTAACTGCTAGTTAACTGCCATGTTTATCTTACAATATGTACTACAATATTTAAATTAATAGGTGTGACTTTATTTATTAATACACCTATCACACACTGCACAATAATACTTATATTATCTTATATAGGCTGCACCTATTGTTTGATTATAGAAGATTATAATGCTAACAATTTCCCCCTTAATCTTCATATAATCAAACTACTGCTGTCTTTACATTCCACTGCTGCTGGAAGTTTTTGTCCTCTTTTTGGGTGGCAGAATGTTGATTGATGGTTTCGGTTGTCTCATGATCATCTCTGTCTTGTCTTCGTTTGATTCCACTTGTATTTCTCTTCCCTTATGCTTCAAGTGGTACCAGTTTAACATTTCCAAATACTTGCTGTAAATGGTTCGGAGAGTCCACACAATTTCATCTTCTAATGCTTGGGCAATCCATAACCATAACCCATTTTGAGTGCAACTTGAACCCATAGACAATGTTTGTTCACTGCTTCTATTCCACCAAACTTCTACACAGTCATGTAGAGATCAAATAAGTAAACTTTCTTTCCCAAATGGTCTAGTGGTAGTATGGGCATGTGAACACTGAAACTAAGGAAATCTTTTAAGAACAAGGACAACGTCCTTTCGAACTCTGCTTTAAACTTAATCTTATGCACCTCCACTTGTGTAGCAATATGGATTAGATCCATGAATGTCACACAATTATCTAAGGTAGATTTATTAGTCTGGTTCGTTTTTCCTACTACTCGCATGATTGGGATCCATGTTCACCCTACCAAAATGTTCTCATATGCAAGTCTTCTCTCCCTCTTGTTTCAGAATTGCTTCTTTGATGAGATCACACTGACCCTCATCGATTTTTGCCTTGATCTTTCGTTTGGAACTTCCTGCTTCAGATTGCGACTTTGTTGGTGTGTATAACTTATGATTGTCAGTTTTGTCCTCGTTCATTAGACACCTGTAACCGAAATGATGATCGTTACATACCCAAAAATGGATAATTGATTCAGAAATGGGATCATATGCTTCTTGTTTTTCTATTCCCTTCCATAACAAATCTCTTTTGATGTAACACACATCACCCTCGAAAATAAGTGTGAATCCTTGGGATCTTAGTTTCTTAACACTATGAACATTCCTCCTTAAGGTAGGAATATAATACACACCCTCAATAGTATGATTTTCCCCAGAACTGTAAACTTCTATTATTCCCTCGCCTTTATACAAATCCCTCTTGAACCCCTCATAATTACCCTCTATGCCAAAAGTATGTTCCAAATCTTTGAAAATTAAAGTGTTTATACCCGGTGGCATGTTGTTACCTATTGAGGCTTGCAAACCAAATATCATTCCACCATTTCCTGTCTGTACACTTGACCATAAACTCTACTTTCCCGATCATTTCTGGGCAGTTTTTACGGTAATGAAATGGAAGTTTGCAATAAGAACAACACATACCTTTCGGATATCCCCAATCGGTCTCTTCTGCACTTTGAGTGTTATTATTTGACAGTTTTCTGGCATACAAACTTCTGTACCCTCCACTTGAGTGAAAAAAACGATTACAATCTCTGCCTTGATTCCCTCTGGGATCCTCCTGATCAACCAACTGCTTTTCTCCTTGCCAAATTTCTGAGAAAAACTTTGGAATTTGGATGTTTCTCTTAAACATCGCATGGCTTTGTAATCTTCCTGTTTGTTCTCTTCATCTTGTTGTTTGATTGGGTTTGATCGTTTGTTTGTCAACCAAATGATTCTTCCTTTAACAAAGGCTTTAGGATCTTGTGGCTTCGATGCCATGATAGAAATAAGGCTTCTTACATAATCAATGAAACAATAATAATGTGCAGACTTGCAGAGAAAGTGAAAGAAAAGTGTAGGGTCAAAGAAAGCCATTCTCGTCCACAGATATGAAAGCCCCAATACAAGTAACTGGGCCGGGACTAAACACATAACCTTTTCAGTCTTACATCCTCTGAATGTTTTGTGTTAAGCTGCTGAAGTAGAAGATCACGAAGTCCTGAAGAAGCTGATAACAAAGTCCTGAAGAGTAAAGAATCAGAAGTCTGAAGATGAACCAGACAGACATCTGAAGAACAACTCCTGAAGTTTGTCTCTCATCAGCACTTCCGTTAGAAGCTTCCCACCGCCCTTGATCTTCATCAGTTTAGTTTTATATTGTTATATGTTACTTTATGAACAAGTTGCAAATACTACAGCCTGTTGTAGTATTATTATAATCATTTGTATACTTCCAATGTTCGTACTCTTTGGTCTATAAATAGATGGGTTCATCCCCTTTATTTTTGACAATCTTTTGCAGTAGCATTTCACATATACACTTTGAGAATCATTCATAGCTTTTACTGTTTTATTTACTTATTGCTTTAATTCTCATTTGCTACTTTAGTGCATTAACTAAGTGGGGGTAATAACTCCTGTTAAAAGTGAAATCTTAACTTAGAACACTTATACTTATTCCGCTGTGCTAAACACTTTGATAAATGCTAGAAAGTGTTCTTGATAAGAATCTGTTTACAAGCTAGAAACTGATCCAACAAAAAGAATGCCAGAAAACCGATGAATATTATTGATGGTTTAGGGGCTTTAAATACACAATGAACCGGTGCCTTTGTGCAGTTAATCTGGTAGTTAAAGGACACAACTATACATAAATGGTCCCTTCTAGTAACTGCAAGTTAACTGCCATGTTTATCTTACAATATGTACTACAATATTTAAACTAATAGGTGTGACTTTATTTATTAATATACATGTCACACACTGCACAATAATACTTATATTTATTTTCTTATATAGGTTGCACCTATTATTTGATTATAGAAGATTATAATGCTAACAAATGTGATATAGAAAACACATCATTTCACATATCTTTGAATTTACTTTATTTCTTAAACCCTTGACCACCCACGCCACACACACACAAAAAAAAAAAAAAGTTGTGTAGGTTTAAATCCTTACAAGTGAAAGGTTATGTGATATTTAGGTGTAAACAACTTGTTAAAAAAAACTTAGTTTCATTTATGTATTTTCTACAATACTACATGTATGTTTTGAACACAGGTTCAGTTCATCATCATTCCAAACGAAGGAACGCATCAATCACATCTTCAAATTCTACTAAATTGGCCAAATATGATGTGTTTTTGAGTTTTCGAGCAGAAGACACTCTCTTCAACTTTGTGGATCATCTATACTCAGCTCTTGACCAACACGGAATTCTCACTTACATGGATGAGGAAGTAAACTTCTCTAGTCCATTACATTCACTCTCAATTAAGGCTATCGAAGAAGCATGAATGTCCATTATTATATTATCCTTAAATTATGCAAGCGATTCCTTGCGCTTGGAAGAGCTTGCATATATAATGAAATGCATGGATGAGAGAGGGCAAATAGTTATCCCCTTATACTATCATGTCGATCCCTCAGCAATGCGAAAACAAAGAGGGAAATATGAGATAGCCTTCTCCAAACCTGAGTCGGTAAAGCCCTCAAAAGTTGAGATGTGGAGAAATGCACTAGTGGATGCAAGCAGCCTTAGAGGTTGGAATATTGTGGACATTGCAGACGGGTACTTTTCTTTATTACTTTTTTAGTTTAAAAGCTTTGCATGTGCAAATTTTAATAGGAAAATGTCATACTTTGTTGAAGTACTGATTCCCTCCATGGTGAAGATGAGAATATTCTTATTTTCCTTAATTATTCAATTTGCAGGAAAGAGGCAAAAGGTATCCAACTAATTGTCAAAAAAATTTCCAATATGTTGTTTCCGGATAAAGACCTTATAGGATTGCACACTCGATTAAAAGATATGAAATATGGAGGTGGTGACGAGATTAGTATCCAACCATCTTTCCATGAAGACTTGGATCACTTGAGGATTCCTCTCCATGAAATATTGTTGGCAACAAATAATTTCTCTAAAAATAACATCATTGCAGTGGGTGGATTCGGGAAGGTTTACCAAGGCCTATCTGAACAGCATGGCACCATTGCTGTAAAGCAATTAGATCGTAGGCATGGCCAAGGAGACCATGAATTCATGATGGAGGTTGCATTGCTTTCAGCTTATAAACATGAAAATCTTGTCTCTCTTGTTGGCTATTGTGACCAAGATGGGGAGAAGATACTTGTTTTAAAGTATGAAATCAACGGAAGTCTTGACAAACATTTAAATAGTAAGGATCTTTCCTGGATCTCTACCTATTGCCAACACATGACACTCCTATATGATCAACTCACAAGCCTTGGCTCACCCGTCACTGAAAACCAACTCGTTCTCCGAATCTTGACCGGCTTAACTGGACCCTTTGAGAGTATCACTCTCATTCTCCAAAACACCCAGCCCCTACCAGATTTCTATACCACCCGATCCAAACTTTGTCAAGTTGAAGACCAAAAATCCACCCAAGCCAAACAATCCGCACAACAAGCTGGCACCGCCCTACTCACCACACTTGCATCATCCACACCACCACCTTGTAACACTCGCCAATCACCCAAAACTGAAAACTCTGGCAGCCGCTATCGGGGACGAGGCAGGGGCCGCATGTCCTATGGCCGTGGCAGGTTTCAACAACAACACAACTATTCCGCACAATTCTGGCAGCCCCATCCCTGGCCCAATACCCAAGCCCAGCAGCCTATTTGGAGCCCATGGTCTTATCCACCTTGCCCATACCCTTCGGCTCCCATGGCCTAATCCTCGCAGCCTTCTCATTCGGCCCAATCCAATGCTTCTGGACCCGGCCTCTTAGGCCCGAAACCAAACTCCTCTGGGTCGGCCCAATCTTATGCTGCTGGGTACTCGCCAACTGACATTGCTCAGGCTCTCTACCACTTGGCACTTTAGAATAATGATTCCTCGTGGACTATGGACATAGGCGCGTCAAGTACAATGTCTCCTCAATATAATAAGTTTCTGTCTATTTTTAATTCTGACATTATTCGCAACATTATTGTTGGGAATGGTAAAACCATTCCGGTGTTAGGACAAGGCAATATTACCCTGCCACCACCATTCCCACCATTTAAACTCAATAATGTCCTATATGCCCCTAACCTTGTATAAAATCTAATTTATGTTCGTCGTTTTACGACTGACAATCAATTATCTGTTGAATTTGACCCATATGGTTTTACTGTGAAGGACCTACAGACCAAGAAACCTATCCTACGATGCAATAGCTCGGGGGATCTCTACACTCTCAGCCCGTCCAACATCAGCAAACTCAACACTGCTTCCACTTATGCAGCAATTTCTCAAGACATTTGGCATCAACGGCTCGGCCACCCAGGCCCAGCCATTTTGCAAACTTTAAAAACTTCTAGTTCTATATCTTTTGGTTCTTTGAATAATAATGTTTGCACTGTTTGTATTTATGGAAAACATACTAAATTACCATTTATTTCATCTAATACACGCATGTTAATACCATTTGATCATTTTTATAGTGATGTGTGGACCTCCCCTATCATTTCAAATGGGGGTCATCGATATTACGTTTTATTCTTAAATGACTTTACCAATTTTTTGTGGACCTACCCTTTAACCAATAAATCTGAAGTTTTCACCACATTCATCAAATTTTACACCTTTGTCCAAACCCAATTCAACACCAAAATAAAACAATTTCAATGTGACAACGGGGGTGAATATGCCAATAATCAATTTCATAATTTTTGCAAAACCCATGGCATGCACTTTCGTTTCTCCTGCACCCACACCTCCTCCCAAAATGGCAAAGTCGAGCGAAAAATCCGAACAAGTAACAACCATATGCGATCTATACTCGCACACTCTTCCACACCCAGCACCTACTGGCATCATGCTCTCGAAACAGCCACATATCTCCTCAATATCATCCCAAGCAAAATACATCATTTTCAAACCCCCACCCAAAGATTATATAACTGCCTACCCACCTATGATCATCTTCGCGTATTCGGTTGCATATGTTACCCCCTCATCCTACACACCACCATTCACAAGCTTGCCTACCGTTCCTACCTGTGTGTCTTCCTTGGCTACCCACCAAACCACCGGGGATATAAATTCCTCGACCTTAAAACCCGTACCATCACCATCAACCGTCATGTACTCTTTGATGAAACTATTTTTCCATTCTCCAAATCACCTACTCCCGCCACTCACATACACTTTCCTAGATGACAGTCCACACTCCTCAATATACATGCCCACCCAAGGTCCTTCACATGACCAGACTACCCATATACCCACTACCCAGTCCACGCCCTCCCACCCCACAAACCACCAACCAGCCCACAACACACCCACCTCGGCCCACATTCCACCTTCTCCTCCAGCTCAGTCCGCTACACAAACCACCCTGACCCACACCTCAGCCCACATCACATCCGCTACACACAACCAGACCACGCCTGTACCCTCTCCGGCCCAATCCACCACAGCCAACCCAATCCCTCCCACTCAACCCACAATGCCTACCTCTCCCCCACTTTCACCACCGGCCCAAACCAGCCCAATACCACCTCCACCACCGCCCCCTCCAACCCGCACAATCACCACCCGTGCCATGTCCGGCATCACTAAACCCAAACATATCTTTAATCTATCCACAACCACCATCACACCCGTACCCAAAAACCCCAAAGACGCCTTGTCCAACCCGGAGTGGTACTCTGCCATGGAAAACGAATTTAATGCCTTAATTAAAAACAAGACTTGGGAACTTGTCCAGAGACGTCCTGACATGCATATTATTCGTAGTATGTGGCTTTTTCGTCATAAATACAGGTCCGATGGCACTCTTGAGAGATACAAGGCTCGCCTGGTATGTGATGGCAGAAATCAGGAAGTTGGTATTAATTGTGGGGATACATTTAGTCCGGTTGTCAAACCGGCTACCATTCGCACTGTCCTAACCTTAGCCTTATCTCAGTCCTGGTCCATTCACCAGTTAGATGTGACCAATGCTTTTCTACATGGGAATCATACAGAGACAGTATACATGTATCAACCAATGGGGTTTTGGCACCGCGATTTTTCTGATCATGTTTGCCTTCTAAAGAAATCTTTGTTGTGGTCTTAAACAAGCACCACGGGCCTGGTACCAACGCTTCACAGACTTTGTCACATCTATTGGATTCATACAGAGCAAATGTGATCACTCTCTTTTCACTTACCACCATGGGGGTGACATAGCTTACCATCTAATTTATGTGGATGACATAATTCTTACCACTTCATCCGACTCTCTTAGGATGAAACTCATGGGCAGCCTTGCGGCTGAATTTGCTATGAAAGATCTTGGACCTCTAAGTTATTTCTTGGGTATCTCTGTCACCAAGTCTACTAACTCTATGTTTCTCTCTTAGCAATCTTATGCTCTTGACATTGTGAACCGAGCTGTCATGAACAACTGTAACCCTGTAGCTACACCTGTTGACACTAAACCAAAGCTAAGTGCTTCCTCCAGTGTCCCCTTTGATAACCCCACAATCTTTCGTAGCCTTGCAGGGGCCTTATAGTATCTGACCTTCACAAGGCCAGACATTAGTTATGTAGTTCAATAGATTTGTATTCATATGCATAGCCCCAACACAAACCACTAGAATGCTTTAAAGCGGATTATCAGGTATATTCGTGGTACTGCCAATATTGGACTGACACTATCAGCCTGCTCCACTATTTCTCTTCGGGCTTATACAGATGCCGACTTGGCAGGCTGTCCTGATACCCGCCGCTCCACGTCTGGCTATTGTGTCTACATGGGTTCTAATCTTCTTTCCTGGTCTTCCAAGAGACAGTCAACTATTTCCCGTTCTAGTGCTGAAGCTGAGTACCGTGCTGTCGTAAATGTCGTGGCAGAAGTCTGTTGGCTTCGCAACCTTTTACTAGAACTTCGCCGACCTCTTCCTTCAGCCACACTAGTTTACTGTGACAACATTAGTACCATTTATTTGTCTAATAACCCAGTGCAACATCAGCGTACCAAACACATTGAGATTGACATACATTTTGTACGCGAGCATGTCCAACGAGGTACAATTCGGATTTTCCCACTCCGACTCGTCTACAGATTGCTGACATTTTCACCTAAGGCCTTCCACGCATCCTGTTTGATGACTTCCGCTCCAGTCTCAACATTCGGCCACCTCCTGCTTCGCCTGCGGGGGTGTAAAAGAATATAATTTTGTATATAGAATATGCCATTTGTATTTATAGATAGTATTAATGTGTATTAACTTACTTCCCTATTATGAGGGAATGTATCATGTATTTATTGTGAAGATCAATCAAAGAATGGCAATCACTTGAACCATATCATTCAACACCTCCGAGTAACTTTGTCCTGTTTCTCCTCTGCTAATTCATTTGTTTTCGCCAATTGTTCTATTTGGTTCCCTTTTATTGCCATTTTACAATGCTAGAGCTTGGTAGCCACTTTTAATGCCCTGATCTGCGGTTCTCCTTGACGAATTCAAAAAGTAAAATTAAACTTGTCCAAAACTTACTAAATTTGGATGTTTTCAAAGAATCATTAAAATGTTTTTCTTGCAAGTTTTGTGGGATTTTTTTTCATTCTCCTAATCCACTTCCATTTTTAATTTCCCCCTGCTGTTCACCATCAGCATTAATTAATCCTCTAAAGCCCAAACGTTTTTCTATTCTGATCCTTTATCTTTCTTTGACAACCTCACATGTCATTGAGGCTTTTTTGTTCGATCGCTTTATAGACAACAAACTATGCAAATTGCTGGAGGAGACCGAATTAGACAACCTTGAAGTCCTACAACCTTGTTTACAATAAGTTGAATATAAGGAAGCTTGTGTTATAAAGCAATTTACAATAAGTTGTCCTACAAAATTTGTGGGGCCTGGCATCTAAATTCAATTTCGTTCAATTGTTTCTCTTGACACAAAGAAGGTAGTAAGAATCTTGAATTCTGAACGGGAATATGGTGCCAACATCAACAATCCCGAACTAGTTTTCATTTATTTACAAGGAAATGAGAAGTTAGTGACTGGTGAGCGAGGGTGTTGAGAACCTAGATGATGATCAAAGAGAAAGTCAGATGATAAGTGTTAGTATTAATAATAATACTAAGAAAGCTAAGTTTCCACCATACTACTTTGAGGTGGAAAATCTAAAGGAGAAAAATCAAAACTACCTAGCTGCAAATTGATGAGAAAATAAGGTACAAAACTTAACTACAAATGGATGAGAAAAGAAGGCTGGATTTTTTTTTTCCAACATAATTTCAATAAATAAAAAAACATTACAAATTACATCAAGATAGCGGGAAGGCAGGCAACAAGCTGCGCCGCCACCTCTTTCTGAATGGCAATTTTGAGAGTGCATAAAGAACTTATTGATCAATGCTAAAAACATGAAACCCAAGAGGCCGAACATAGATCATGTTCAGTTTGTCATCAACTAAATCAGGAATGCCATAACATTAGAAGATATTTGCAACATGTTATGTAAAGTGGATCGTAGTATGGAGCAAAGAACATAAACTGAAATGTTGCATATGTGGCACAAATGTATATCAAAATTACTAGGGAATGACTTTGTTGACTTGTTTATTAGATATACAAACCGGGAGAATGAGTGTTGATTGCTTGATTTTGTTTTAGAAGCTTTGATGGTCTTCGGTAATCATGCTGATGAAAGTGCGGAGAAGATAGAGTCCTATGTTCGTTATTTAGAGGAGGAGACAAACAAAATATTAGAAAAATTACTTTCTTTTAAGCCACTCTTGGAGGGAAAATGGATGGAAAATATTTTATTGTTACATTGTTCTCAACTATGACCAACAAGGATGAAGTTGGATCAACATCACATTTCTTTCTAGAGGCCAATAGCGGGGTCGATTTGTACCAAAAGATGCTTAAGAGTTTGGATGGTCATAAACACACACCACCTCACACTTAACTTCTGCCAAAAACCATGGCACACTAAAGAACACAAGCAAAATGTTGGGAGATTTGAGTTAACGCTATTTTTTTCAAAGCACTTGGTTAGTTTTTAATTGAGTTAGTCAAATGTACGGAAATAGCACAAAAAACCAAACGTCATGTGCCCAGTTGCAAAAAGAAACTTTTTTGGATTGGACCATCAAACCTGACCAAACCTCGGGGACAAAAATGGCTAATAACTCTTTTTTTTTTTTTCAAAAGGATTTTGATACTTGAATAAAAAGGCACTATTAACAAAAGACAACAATCAAATGTTGTCTATTAAATCAAAGCAGGAGCAATCACAAGTCATGCCAAAATTTGTCAAAAGCACATTAGCCAAATAGAAAGCATGAATTAATAAAAACAGAAAAATTTGCCGTTCAAAAAAAAATGTCACCCACTAAGACCCTAAGTTGATGGCATAAATAAAAACAGAAAGCAAATCAAGCATTAAAACGGTTCTAATCTGTTGTAACGAACAGACCCTGATATCAAACCCAATAAGTATTCCAACTTCAAAACCATAATATATTACACCAAAAACCTGCGAATTGTGGAGTGGGGCTTTTGATTGGGCTTGTAAAAAAGATTGGTGACTTGGGCCTATAAAAAATTGCAAAGCAGGCTATTAAATCCGGGACTATATTTAGAAGAAAATAGTATATACCCATAATCCATTAAGTCGAGTACTTGAGTGGACCTAGCCTGGGCTTCAAGTCAATCCGCCCATGTTTATTGAAAAACTATGTAGCTTTTTGGTATTTGCTAAGTTCCAAATTTAAGGGACTGCTTGGTATGGGATAGGTAAGGGTTAGTTTGGTATGGGTAATGTAATGGACTAAGGAATGTAACGGACAATGTAATGGAATGGATAAATGAATGAAATGGATGATTACCATTTCATAGACTTGTTTGGTTACCGCATAAGAATGGAATAAATCATTACTGTGTATTGTTTGGTAGAAAGTAAAGGAAAAGACAAAGGAATAAAATCGACGGTGGCGGAGGTGGTGGTGGCGGTCGGTGGCAGCGACAGGGGCGGCGACGGTGGTGGTAGTGGTGGGCAGTGGCGGTGGCTACGATGGGTGGTCGGTGGGTGGCGATGTTTGGTGGTGATAGTAGCGGTGACGGTGGTGGTAGTCGGGGGCGGTAGGTGGCGATAAGGATTGGCGCGACGGTGAGTGGTGGCGGCGGCGGCGGGCGGTGGTGGTTGGTGGGTGGCGGTGGTCGAGAGTTTCGGTAGTATCGGTCGGTGCGTGGTGGTGGTCGGTGGTGGTTGGTGGGTGGCGGTGGTCGAGAGTTTCGGTAGTATCGGTCGGTGCGTGGTGGTGGTGGTCGGTGACGGCGGTAGTCGGTGGGTGGAGGTGATAGTGGTCGATGACAGAGAGTGGCGGTGCTGGTTGGTGGTGAGTGGCGGTGGTCGGTGGTGGCACTGGGTGGTGGTTGCAATGAGTGGTAGTGGTGGAGTTGGCTGGTGGTGATGAAGGGTAACAGAGGGAATGGAAATGAATTTTGGGGTTTTTCGAGGGAATGGAATGGATGAGGTAATGGATGATCCATTACCTTGACCAACCAAACGCCTTTTTTTCCGTTCCATCACAATGCTCTATTCCATTCCGCCTTTTATTCCTGTATACCAAACGCTACCTAATAGTATGGACAAAGGAATGAAATGAGTGATTACCATTTCAAAGTCTTGTTTAGTGCACCATCTTCACCGATCACAAGAGCTTGCAACACATCTTCAATTAGAAGGATCTGAACATGCGACAACATAGATGGGTTGAATTGTTGAATGACTACAATTGTGAGATCAATACCATCCAAGAAAGGCCAACGTTGTGGCTAACGCCTTGAGCCGGAAGGAACGAGTCAAGACTATGCGTGTGCATGCGCTAGGTTTGACCATCCACACAAACCTCACTACTCGTATTCGTGAAGCTCAACAAAAAGCTCTGAAATGTGAGAATCTGAAGGATGGGTCTTTGTTCAAGATGGTTGATATTTTGGAACCGAGATCTGACGACACGGTTTATTTTTCCAATCGGATATGGGTGCCACATTTTGGTGGTTTACGCGATTTAATTCTTGAGGAGGCTCACAAGTCTAAGTACTCGGTTCACCCTGGAGCCGACAAAATGTACAAAGACGTGAAGGAATTCTACTGGTGGCCCAACCTTAAGGGTGAAATTGCAACATACGTCAGCCGATGCCTTACCTGTTCGAAGGTCAAAGCTGAGTATCAGAAGCCATCCGGTCTGCTCCAGCAACCCGGGATTCCCGTTTGGAAATGGGAACAGATCTATGTGGATTTCATTACCAAACTACCTAAGACGCCTAATGGTCACGACACGATTTGGATAATTGTTGACAGGTTGACAAAGTCTACATATTTCCTGCTGATCAAGGAAATCGACAAGTTGGAGAAACTCGCCAAGCTGTATATCAAGGAATTTGTGACTAGGCATGGTGTGCCTGTCTCAATCATTTCCGACCGAGACAGTGGATTCACTTCCGGATACTAGCAAACACTTATGGATGCACTAGGCTCTCTCTTGGACATGAGCATAGCCTATCACCCCCAAACTGATGGCCAGAGCGAGCGGACTATCTAAACCTTGGAGGAAATGCTCCGTGCTTGCGTAATCGATTTAGGTGGAAATTGGGATTCTCATTTACCCTTGGTTGAATTCTTGTACAGCAACAGTTACCATACCAGCATCAAGGCTGCCCCATTTGAAGCCTTATATGGACGTAAGTGTAGATCTCCTTTGTGTTGGGCGGAAGTTGGAGACAAATATTTGTCTAGACCCAAGCTAATTCAAGAAACAACCGATAAGATCGTTCAGATCCATGATCGTTTGAAAGCCGCTCGAGATCGTCAAAAGAGCTATGCTGATCGCCGTCGCAAACCACTAGAATTTCAGGTTGGCGATAAAGTACTCTTAAAAGTCTCACCCTGGAAAGGTGTACCACGGATTGGCAAACGTGGGAAGCTTAACCCCCGATACATAGGTCCTTTCGATCCATCCACCTACCATGAGGAGTTGGAGTAGGATCGCTTGATGATGAACCCTCAGAAGAATTACTGATTTAGGTCTGCGAACATGCTTAATTTTATCTTTGAAAACTTTTGGTTTTGCAGGTTTGTGTTTGGCCTTAGGTTGTGCTTTTGGACTTCCCTTTGGACTAGCCTTAGGGTTTGTCTTAGGTTTTGATACCTTAGGTTTTTCATCTTTCCCAGTTTTAGGCTTTGGATTTTCAACATTTCTTTGTTTTCTTTTAAAGGGATTTGGTCTCTCATTTTGATAATAATTATCATAAAAATTTCAGTTAGGAGAGCCAAAGTAATTTTTGTTGTTGTTTCTTCGGGGTTCATATATGCTAGCCTTCATCTTTCTAAGATAGGGACAATGAGATCTAATGTGTCCTACCTCATTGCATTCAAAGCATGACCTCCACTCTTCGTAGTATTGAGGATCATACTTTGAATATCCCGAGTTATACTAAGATCTCGGGCTAGAGCTTCCATATCTAGTGGTACTGGAGATGCTTCATGGTCATGAGATCTAGGTGCGTTAAATCGTTGATCCTTTTGCTCAAAATAAGCTAGATTCGAACGATTTTCGAAATATTGCATTTGATCCGTACCTCTAGATTTGACAAATTTCACTTTAGTCTTAGGAACTAACTTGTTCTTCCCAAACTTTTTCTTTGGAACCCAATTGATTTTCTTAGATTGATTTGGTTGGTTTTGCTTATTTTGATGAGTTTTATAAGGAACAGCTTGTGGTTTTACCTGTTGAGGTTTGTGTGACACCAGTCAACTATTCAGGTCAACATCCGTACACATTTTACTTATATTGTCATTTCATGTGCATACATTATACCACCCCCCCTCCGATCTAGTAATGCATGAACTATTGCAGAAATTCAATGGACATCTGTTTACGCATACAACACCCGAAATACCCGAACAATTCACCACGTGTTTAAGACAATTAACACACATCAATGTCACAAAACACTAACAAGGACCAAGCATGTGTTAATATGAGATAAGACTATAGCCACCAACACGTGTTAACAACTTACTAGATCACACATATATGCATATGTTAACACTCAAAACCTATTCCTAAACCCTAGATAACTAATGGTTATCAACAACACATCATGTGCACACATATACATATGGAGGTTTGATTACAAATAAACACAAACACGTATGCATATTATCAATACAAAGGCATCTTGTGAAACCTATACCTATCCATCTAAACACATGATTACACCCACATTTAATATATGTATCCGTATGCATATATATATATATATATATATATATATATATATATATATATATGTGGACCCCAAAACTTAACTGTCACACCCTCAAATTTCCACTGCGGAGTTTTACCGCGAGGCGCATGACACACCAGGATCTCATAGCCATAAGTTATACGAACGACTCTAAATACCCAACCATTTAGTTCGTTATTGTAAAATCAAGTTTAAACTTTTAACCAAACCAAATTAAGTATGGCGGAAGCGAATTTGCAAAACAGTAAATAAACGTCTGCGCAAAACACCGCGCCCAAAAACCAAAAGTAACCAGTTAAATGATAAGAAAGTTTAAATGTTTGTAAGCCCATGATATGATATGATGCATGTCCTAGACGTGCTCCATATCTAGTTACCTGCAAAAGCATGTTAGCGTGTGTCAACATAAAGCTGGTGAGTTCACATAGTAAAGTAAATGAGTATGTAAAAGTACTGGTTTCCAAAACCACGTAAGTAAGTAATTGAGTTGGTTCCAAGAACCATGTAAACACTAGTTCATCGTATGTCAAGGGTAGCTAACCCATTCATGATAACTAACACCGATATACCGAATTGCTAAAGAACGTGTAGTCACAAAAGTGAGCTGCATGCCTTACATCATTGCCTATCATCAATGATAAAAATCTGTTAAGTTATAGTTCACTCCCGCACTCCCCGAGCCGGTGTGAGGTTCGTCAGACCTAATAGCGCTATCAACTAATAACCCGCTTGCCATAACCCGACAACTCATTCGGTACGTGAAGGACTTACAGAGATAGTGTTGGTTTAGTTCATCAAGCACAAAGTTTGTAAACTAGTAAAACCTGACCCACACGAGGAGTCATAGCATCCCAACCTGGGATGTGAAAGTAGTCCCAACTGGACTAGGAAAAGTTTAGTAAGTTGTCTCAAACCCGAGACGCATGCTTTTGAGAAAAAGTAGTGAAACTCACCTTAGATTGCGTGCTAAAAATAAACTGGAAAGATAGTAAACGTGGAAGACTACTCGCCTACCAATAACCTACCAAATACAAGGTTTCAAATGTTTGAGTGTGCTTGACACCAAGACTTAAGTGACCTCTCAAATAATTGTACTTGACACAAATAGACCATGCAAAACCCGTCAATCGTTGGTGACTAGTAAATGATGCAACATGTTAAGACTTTTAACATAGCTAGTTCTCATCACACATTGCATACCATCAACCTATCATGGCATCTACAACACATAAATAACATATACGCATGTCTTCATATAGAATTTCATAACTTACAACTCATTAAAATACTCGAATCATCACATAATCAATTTCTCGCAAATCTGTGTTTTCTGGGCAGGTTTTACGTTATGGAAACCAATTTTTATAAAATACCAAATCAACTCTTCAAGTGCCCAAAATTTCACAGAAGCTTCTCAAAAGTTTTTACGTGACTCCACTATTTTTATTTCCCGTCAAAAACACCTCAAGATTTTATGAAAATTAATTTAGTACAGACACCTCTGAAAAAGAGTGCTGTTGACAGCAGCTTACATAAAAATTCATTAAAAATCGTAGACTCATCCAAACAAGATGAATCCAATTGGAAAAGCTTTTATACTCAGAGACTCAACCTCTGTCCAAATTTCATGATCAACGGACTCGTAAAACTCAAGTTATACCGCTTTAAAGTTGGTCCATTTTTCATATCCGAAAATCTGATTATACCTTTAAACTTATAAAATCATGAATATATGTCAAAACAAGTCCAAAACGCATGATTTTGGACTTTTTGAAAAGCTAACACCATAAGTTATGTTTTAGCATTAGAAAACAATCAGATTACACCTTTTAATCACTCTATAACAGCCCTACAATTCGTCACAATGAATCTGTCAGCACATCAGAATTTTATCAACATGACTCTTATAAACCCTAATCATTCTCAATAGCTTATAATCATGCAATAACCTCATATTAACACAATAACATTCATATTATCACGTTTAATCTCAGGTTTTTACGTACCATATACTCTAGATTTGATTTCTATCAACAATATTCATCAACACTTTCAACAAACATCATAAACATTCAACATACATTGATTTGCGATTCTAGCATGTATATTTCCTAAAGTTTTTATAATTTTTCCAGCCTAAAATCACATCATTTAACATGTAAAACGCATACCTTGAATCACAAGATAGCACCCGAAATTGCTTGAACTAGTGCAAAATTGATGAAGATTGAGATTGGAAGATGGTTGTGGGGGTAGCTCTAGTCCACGGCGCAAGGGTGCTTAGGGTTTGTTTTATTATTATTTTTTTTATAAATAATATGCTAGGGTTAAGATCATGGGCCAAGGTTTCGGGCTCTAGTGATTTTTATCTAATAAGCGAGCCCAATGGCCCTATCTAACTCTCGAGATTAATCCCGACAATAATAATCCTACCGACTCATATAAAACTATTGTTTTATCAATTCATATTATTTTTACCCTAAGTGCACATATCTCATAACGTTTACGTACAAGTTAACTAACACGCAGTAGTTCACATAAGCATGCAATTCACGTACACGTGTTATTCCACATTCATCAACATCCAATCATTCATATAATCATGCATGCCTAACAAATCACCAACGTTCGGGATATAGGATTCGTGTGTGCGTCAAGACAATTATTTTTCCTAATTATAACGTACGTTAATATCACCTAACATGTGTTATTGTTGCATAACATTCTGGAAGACCTGTTCAACTAACCCTAGCTAAGTGTTTAACCACATATGATCAAGGACAATTACCTAGAGTTCAGTAAAAGAGTTAACCTGAAAATGCGGGGTGTCACATCATCCCCAAGTTGAAAAGAATTTCGTCCCGAAATTCAGCAAGTAAACAGTAAAGTTGGTGTTCTTGGTTACCGGATGTCACATCATCCCCAAGTTGAAAGGAATTTCGCCCCAAAATTCACTTTGAGTGAGTTGCTTTACGTTTAGCGTTCGGTCTATGTACAATTTCAGGTTCGGTAAAGAGATGTGGGTATTTGAGTCGCATTTGGTCCTTGCGTTCCCACGTATATTCTGGTCCTAGACGAGAATTCCACCGTACCTTAACAATAGGTATAGTGCTTTGTCGGAGTTTCTTAACGCGTTGCTCATGGATTTCTACTGGTTCTTCCACGAACCTCAGCTGATCATCCACTTGAATTTCTTCTAGTGGAACCACCAGTGTTGTGTCAGACAAGCATTTCTTAAGGTTTGATACATGAAATACGTTATGCACTCCATTGAGTTCGTCAGGTAAGTTCAACCTATAGGCCACCGGACCGATTCTTTCCACAATTTCGAATGGTCCAACATATCGCGGGTTTAACTTTCCTCGTTTCCCGAAACGAATCACGCCCTTCCAAGGCGACACCTTCAAGAGTACTTTGTCCCCAACATGGAACTCTAAAGGTTTTCGGCGCTTATCAGCGTAGTTTTTCTGCCTATCTCGAGCAGCGGCCATACGGTTTCTGATTTGGATAATCTTTTCAGACGTTTCATGCACGAGCTCAGGGCCTGTCAGCTGGCTGTCCCCAACTTCAGCCCAACAGATTGGTGATCTACACTTGCGCCCATAAAGTGCCTCAAAAGGCGCACACTGTATAGAGGTGTGATAGCTGTTGTTGTACGAGAACTCAATCAGGGGTAAATGCTTATCCCAGTTGTTACCAAAATCCACCACGCATGCTCGTAGTAGATCTTCTAACGTCTGGATGGTACGCTCACTCTGACCATCTGTCTGGGGTGATAAGCCATGCTCATATCTAAGCGAGTGCCCAACGCTTTGTGAAGAGTAGTCCAGAACCGGGAAGTGAATCGAGGATCACGGTCAAATATGATTGAAGTAGGCACCCCATGCCTAGAAACAACTTCCTTGATGTATAGGGTAGCTAAATGTTCCAATGTATCTGTCTCCTTAATTGCCAAGAAATGAGTTGATTTCGTTAGGCGGTCTACAATGACCCAGATTTTGTCATAGCCACCAGACGCCTTAGGAAGTTTGGTGATAAAATCCATGGAAATTGTAACACCCCAACCGATGGCGGAAACATCGAGGTGTCACGTAGTGACGATTATTCAATAGCACATGGACTAAATTGTAAATATTAATAGTAAATAACTTCCATTGTTCAAAACGAAATACAAAGAGTCTTAATAGAAATTTCAAACATAAATAATAAATGTTCCACTTTTATTTAAGCACTAGGTCCAGCCTAAGCGTGAAAGCATGTAAGATCAAACGTCACCTGAAACATGTACAAAACAATTTTGTCAACACATATAATGTATTGGTGAGTACACCCGTTTGATATATATAGTATAGAAATAAAATGTTTCGCAATTCATGTGTTGTATACCGTTTGCAAATATGTATTTAAGTAGTATCAGTCAAAACCAAACCTGAGAATAATGACTAACACATGACTAACAAACTGAATAATGAATTAACATGACAATGACCAAGATCCTCTCAAGAGAGTCTCACGGGGGTATACCATAGTACTATTCACTGAAATGCTAGGCCGCCCAGCGGTTAATGATTAAGCATAATACACACCAAATCACATAAGGCAAACACACATGAGAATTGCATTAAGTATGAGAAATAAAACTTGTTTAATAGGTACATGAATCATCCCGAAATAGTAAAACAGTAAAGAAAAGGGAAAGATATACTCACCTTGATAAGCTAGCAAAAAAATTTCACATGAAAATTGGTGTCAATGATGTGAGGAGAATCCCAAAGAAATTATACTTAGTTTAGCGAGCAAAAAGCAAATGTCCACACCTAGGGTCCTCAAAATTTAAGCAAACCTAAACCCCGCATTTATGAGGTTAGTTTATTATAATTTATTTTAGCACAAAATTGTAAGTCACATCTCCTATTATATTCATGCACATTGACTATGAAGGTCACATACAAATTATCGTTTTTAAAAATATTTAACCATTGTTCAGTAATAATGAAACCAATTAAAAGAATCTTATGTGAGCTATATATGTCGTTGACCTTCATAATTCAATATGTGAATGCACAAGTTCTGGATTTAAACTCCAAATATTTCATAAAACATATATTTTTTTTCTAAATAAAAATGTTTTATGTTATAGAATACAAAGATTTAATTACAACAGTAGTTAATATATAAATAGTTAAATTTACAGATTAGTATTACTACCGTGCGTCGCCAAAACAAAGTTGGCTACAAGATTTAAAGCGGGTGGACTCGAATATGGTGATCAACGTCAAATTTATTCGAAGAACTGTATGACTCGCCTTGTATCGTCTTGTCGTAGTTCCTTTGTGGAGACGAGTCAGTTATTGTTTTACATCAAGGAGATAAACAGGAGAGGTGAGCGGTTGATTTATTGAGGTTTTGCAAGGAGTGAATTGGCTCTACGATGATGGAGCTGGAGACGTTAGTGGTTGTTGAGTGGTGGTTACGGTGGCGACTGTCGAGTAGTTTTGGTAACATAAGGACACTTCTTTATGATAAATATGGGTACTTGATCTCATGGTGATCAATGGTTAGATAAAATAATAGGCGAGAAGATTCCTCTATGTGAAATAGAAGACTAAATATTTATAGCCAAAATGTAACATAATTATTACTAAATAATGCCTATAATTGTTACTAAATAAAAACCGTTTCGTTTGCATAATTATTACTAAACATGTTGAAACTGATTTGTGGAGTAAAAGGAAAATAATACTTATGTTGGCCTGTTGACTTTCAATTTAAGTTTTAAATTGTTTTGTGTTATACGTTTTAGTTATGTAAATAAATTTTCATTTTCTTTAAACCGTTACTAGTTTTGAAACATAAAACAATTAACTATTAATCATGTAAATAAAAGTTTGGGTATTACAATTTTTTCCAAACGTTATTTTAAATTTTGATTTGCGTGAATATTCATTTTTTTTTTAAATTCAAAACGATGAGAGTACAAAGACTATAAATGCAAATACAATAAAGTTTTGGAAACATGCAAATGTTACAGTCTCCCCTAGTTTAGGAAATTTCGTCTTGAAATTACTTTCAAATGAAAGTTTCCATGAAACAAAAGAGTTTAAATGGGGCAAGTAATTTTTAAGGAATACATCAGTCATAGATTTGACAAAGTTTAAAGTAGTTATTCAAAGCGAGAGGTATAAAATCTTTGACATTTGACCCGAGGCTAGGAAGTTGAGAGTTTACAAGGTTTGGGAAAATATGTAACTGGCGAGGAAAGGGCGCTGATATAGCAGTCTTCCCTACTTTAGAAAGGTTTATGGCTGAACTTTATTAGGGACATGCAGCGAGATTTCGAAGAATAGAGAGTGTGAAAGTATACTAGGTGTAAGGTTTTCTGGAAAGGTGGTCAAAAAGCATGGCTCCTATAAAACTAGTTGAAGCTTATGTAAAAACGCTCTTATCGAACATGCTAGCTACTAGTCAACAATCTAATGAAGAGGTAATGATAAAGTAATGGGTAGGTTCTTGGTTAGACTCCTCGTCCGTTCCCGCAGTATCGTTTATGCTTATATATAGGGTGTACCGCAGCTGACCCACCACACTCCCGATACTTTGGACTCGTACTGATTGTCTACCAATAGCCTAAGTAGAATCACACACCACCCCCATGTACCTGTAAACCCATGATTGCGTTCCGGACCGTAATCATCGATTTACCTTACACCAGGGTGTTATGCTTTTCCATAACAGTAACATAAATAATACAAGAAACAAATGCGTGTAATCAGGATATGCTAAGTAATTGATACTGCAATGAAACAATGACATGGTTATAGGTCCTTCCCTTTCGGATTTACCCTTTAACCGTAATGAAAATAACATGTAGTATAAGACATGGTTAGAGGTTCTTCCCTTTCGGGCTCACCCTTAACCGGTAACTTTTGTTCACATCGTTGGGCTCTAAACACCTATATTGATAAACTCCGAGATTTACACCGTTCCCCTCGGATTAAAGAAATACTCTAATCCGAGTCGTACGTGGGCACTGGCTAAGATCTCATACGAGTTATAAACTAGTATGTTCATTGGCCATGACGATGAACAAAATAATGTAAGTTATAACAGGGTTTTGCTCAAAACAGGAAAGAAAATATGCATACCAAATATGCGTTCAAGTAAGTATATTAATATAACATAAAATTTCGATTGAAGGAATCGTATAATATAGATCAAGTAAATCGCACAATTGCACAAAATGAAAGTAAACGAGTTGAATTAATGCAAATAGGCAATGTGAAAATAATCACAAATAACGTGTTAGAAATAACTATGAATAAAAATGGTGCAAGAATAAAATAATGAAAGTTACGGCAAATGAGTGTGCACTGAACAGGTGTATAGTCTATTGGCATGTGAGTTAAAATCTAGTAATTTTACATATTTGCATTATACTATAAAAGACATTTAGAAACATTTAGTAAAGAGTGTATGTCAAAAGTTTTGCGATTAAAAGTGTGCAAGTGTAATAGGATAAATTTTCGTTTATCAAAAACGTAGTTTGCTCAAACTTTGAGATATAGTTGAAGGATAGTAGTAATGCATGAGGATAACTTTTTATAAATCGAAGTGTGTTTTAGATTCAAACAGCTTCATTTGAAATTTTTTCATAAATACACATTTTCATGTGTTTACGAGAAGTCGAGTTTGAAAAATGTTATAAGACTTATTATTAGTTGTAAATTTCTCTCGAAAATATATATTGGATACGTCATATATGAAAACAAAAATTTTCATTTGATCCTTAAAATATGCAACACAAGTTTATAAAATACGAAATGAAACCATTTCATGAAGTATTGTAAATCTAATGTGTTTTAAAAGACCAAGATTTAAGATGACGTGAATGATAAAAGTAAATGCGACCATAGTGTAGAAGTCACAAATCATAAATGAAAATAGTGTAAGTTTTAAAGCGGATAAAAGTTTTAATAATGATGATGAAAAAAATCCAAAAGCGAATAATTAATGAGTATATAAAACATCAAGAGATGGAACTTAAAATCCAAATGTTAAACAAAACTTAAGAGTCAATAATGAAAAACGGAAAAAATGCACAAATAGCGATAGCTATTAATAGAGAAAGCTCAAAAGACATAATAACTTCATTATAAAAAAAATTATGATAAGAGTTTCAATCAACAAATGAAAAATATATCAAAAATGTGATATTGAAAATATTTCTAATGAAACTGGTGACTAGCCAAAGAGATTGGAATATTATTAGTGACTTGTGGGGAGCGTACTTGAACCTATGAGTGAATGGTCATTTTTTCCCGATTGCACATACCCCGTCACTGGTAAATTTCAAAAACCTTTAGCGAGACTTTAAAATGAGATGTAGAAACAGATCCCTGAGATGTGGATTTCACTCCTAACTCAAAGATGTATTTCAAAATTGAAAACAATTGAGGAATGAAACCAATCACGAAGTTAAGGATATCACTCCCAGCTTAGTGGTTAAGTTTTTTTTTTTTTTTTTTTTTTTTTTTTTTTTTTTTTTTTTGAAGGTAATACTCTTTAAGGTGTGGATGTCATTCCTATCTCAAAGATATATCCCTAAGATAAAGAACGTATAGAGGAGTGAAACTAATCACCAAGGTATGGATGTCACTCCTAACTTGGTGTTATCGTTTCGTTTGTGAAATACGAGTGTCTTCTACTCCAAGCAAAATACCAAAAGAAAAACGAGAAAGAATCATAGCTAAAATATGTTGAAAAAATATAAGACTAAGAGAAATATACACGAGAGGACTCGTTAATGTAAGCTTAGTTATAGAGTAGGCTAAAAGGCATTCTAATAACCTAATTCCCTATACCCATGGCTCTGATACCAATCTGTAACACCCCAACCGATGGCGGAAACATCGAGGTGTCACGTAGTGACGATTGTTCAATAGCACATGGACTAAATTGTAAATATTAATAGTAAATAACTTCCATTGTTCAAAACGAAATACAAAGAGTCTTAATAGAAATTTCAAACATAAATAATAAATGTTCCACTTTTATTTAAGCACTAGGTCCAGCCTAAGCGTGAAAGCATGTAAGATCAAACGTCACCTGAAACATGTACAAAACAATTTTGTCAACACATATAATGTATTGGTGAGTACACCCGTTTGATATATATAGTATAGAAATAAAATGTTTCGCAATTCATGTGTTGTATACCGTTTGCAAATATGTATTTAAGTAGTATCAGTCAAAACCAAACCTGAGAATAATGACTAACACATGACTAACAAACTGAATAATGAATTAACATGACAATGACCAAGATCCTCTCAAGAGAGTCTCACGGGGGTATACCGTAGTACTATTTACTGAAATGCTAGGCCGCCCAGCGGTTAATGATTAAGCATAATACACACCAAATCACATAAGGCAAACACACATGAGAATTGCATTAAGTATGAGAAATAAAACTTGTTTAATAGGTACATGAATCATCCCGAAATAGTAAAACAGTAAAGAAAAGGGGAAGATATACTCACCTTGATAAGCTAGCAAAAAAATTTCACATGAAAATTGGTGTCAATGATGTGAGGAGAATCCCAAAGAAATTATACTTAGTTTAGCGAGCAAAAAGCAAATGTCCACACCTAGGGTCCTCAAAATTTAAGCAAACCTAAACCCCGCATTTATGAGGTTAGTTTATTATAATTTATTTTAGCACAAAACTGTAAGTCACATCTCCTATTATATTCATGCACATTGACTATGAAGGTCACATACAAATTATCGTTTTTAAAAATATTTAACCATTGTTCAGTAATAATGTAACCAATTAAAAGAATCTTATGTGAGCTATATATGTCGTTGACCTTCATAATTCAATATGTGAATGCACAAGTTCTGGATTTAAACTCCAAATATTTCATAAAACATATATTTTTTTCTAAATAAAAATGTTTTATGTTATAGAATACAAAGATTTAATTACAACAGTAGTTAATATATAAATAGTTAAATTTACAGATTAGTATTACTACCGTGCGTCGCCAAAACAAAGTTGGCTACAAGATTTAAAGCGGGTGGACTCGAATATGGTGATCAACGTCAAATTTATTCGAAGAACTGTATGACTCGCCTTGTATCGTCTTGTCGTAGTTCCTTTGTGGAGACGAGTCAGTTATTGTTTTACATCAAGGAGATAAACAGGAGAGGTGAGCGGTTGATTTATTGAGGTTTTGCAAGGAGTGAATTGGCTCTACGATGATGGAGCTGGAGACGTTAGTGGTTGTTGAGTGGTGGTTACGGTGGCGACTGTCGAGTAGTTTTGGTAACATAAGGACACTTCTTTATGATAAATATGGGTACTTGATCTCATGGTGATCAATGGTTAGATAAAATAATAGGCGAGAAGATTCCTCTATGTGAAATAGAAGACTAAATATTTATAGCCAAAATGTAACATAATTATTACTAAATAATGCCTATAATTGTTACTAAATAAAAACCGTTTCGTTTGCATAATTATTACTAAACATGTTGAAACTGATTTGTGGAGTAAAAGGAAAATAATACTTATGTTGGCCTGTTGACTTTCAATTTAAGTTTTAAATTGTTTTGTGTTATACGTTTTAGTTATGTAAATAAATTTTCATTTTCTTTAAACCGTTACTAGTTTTGAAACATAAAACAATTAACTATTAATCATGTAAATAAAAGTTTGGGTATTACAATTTTTTCCAAACGTTATTTTAAATTTTGATTTGCGTGAATATTCATTTTTTTAAAAATTCAAAACGATTAGAGTACAAAGACTATAAATGCAAATACAATAAAGTTTTGGAAACATGCAAATGTTACAGAAATTACCTCCCATTTCCACATAGGGATTTCTGGTTGTTGTAGCAAGCCCGAAGGTTTCTGATATTCGATCTTGACCTTAGCACAAGTTAAGCACTTACTAACATAAGTCGCTATTTCGGATTTCATATTCGGCCACCAATAAAGGGTTTTGAGGTCTTGGTACATTTTATCTAAGCCAGGATGTACCGAATAACAAGAGGTATGCGCTTCATCAAGCACAAGCTGTCTGACATCCACGAAAAGTGGAATCCAAACCCGATTCATAAAATATTGAAGTCCATCTGATTTTAATTCCAAGTGTTTATCGGCACCATGTAACGTTTCCGATCCAATATTCTCCTCTTTCAAGGCCTCAACTTGAGCATTGCAGATTTTTCCTGGAAGGTTCGAGTGTATGGTAAGTTGCAAGGCTCGCACCCGCTTGGGTTTTGTCTCCTTGCGGCTAAGGGCATCCGCTACTACATTAGCTTTCCCTGGATGATACTTAATAGCACAGTCATAATCATTCAAAAGTTCGGCCCATCGACGTTGTCGTATGTTCAGCACCTTCTGATCGAATATATGCTGAAGGCTCTTATGATCAGTGAAAATTGTGCACTTTGACCCATAAAGGTAGTGCCTCCAAATTTTGAGAGCGAAGACCACCGCTCCCAGCTCCAAATCATGAGTGGGGTAATTCTTCTCATGAACTTTCAATTGCCGCGATGCGTACGCGATCACCTTATCACGTTGCATCAGTACACACCCTAAGCCTTGGATGGAGGCATCACAGTACACCACAAAGTCATCCGTGCCCTCAGGTAACGACAGAATTGGTGCACTACAGAGTTTTGTCTTTAACAACTGAAAAGCAGACTATTGGGCATCTCCCCATTTGTAAGTAATACTTTTCTGTGTCAAGGCAGTGAGGGGTTGTGCGATCTTTGAAAATCCCTCGATGAACCTGCGATAATACCCCGCGATACCAAGGAATTAACGCACTTCTGTAGGGGTCTTAGGAGCCTCCTAACACTTAATGGCATCAATCTTGGCAGGGTCAACATGTATACCTGCCTCATTCACGACATGCCCTAAAAATTGAACCTCCCGAATCCAGAAATCACATTTGGAAAACTTTGCGTACAACTGCTCCCTCCTTAAAAGTTCTAAGATCAAATGTGTTGGGTCTGCTGACCTGGAGAAGAACAGATGATTAAAAAGCCAAAATATGCTAACAGTTGATTCCACAAATAAATAGTCTTTACAACATACTTTTCCCAAAAGACTGCTGACCCTAACAACTGTTCCATCCAAACAACTGCTGTGACAACTCCTGATACAAAGGACTGATAGAGAACAACTGATAGAGAACAACTGCTGACCAAAGGTCTGATGAAGAAACAACTGCTGATCAAGTACTGAAGACTAAAGGTCTGTTGGAGTCAACAGCACTTAGACTCCAACAGATGTTGCAAGACCATCAGAGTTTTCCCTTAGCAGTAGTTTACTTTACATTGTTTTGTAATATAACAGTAGTTTGTATAGGGCAGATGTTTTATGTTGTTATTCTGTTAGAGGTCACTATCTTAGGTGACGTCAGCACAGGTCATCAGTGGTTTAGGTTTGTCTATAAATAGAATAGTGCTTGTACTGTTCTATTACATCACACACAAACATTCTCTCAGACAAACAATCACTGTGTGATCAGGCTGAGGGGGAGTATTTGTACTGATTGTAATCTTTCAATTAATGAAAGCATTTGATCATTGAAAACATTTATTCCTGTTGTTTTGATTATAGTTTATCATTCCGCTGCACTTTCCATATATACTTATATCATTCATTCCTCATCTTATTCTAAATATATCAAAACTATCAAACTCAGATCCTAACAATTGGTATCAGAGCTTGGTCAATTAAATTCGATCTAACCAATCAATTTAATATAAACAGATCAGCTCACAATTATTGATATCGTTTGTTTGTTGGATTGAAAACAGAGTAATAGTTTAATTTCGATTCAACCGTTTTTAAACAGACTTTGTTTTTTTTTTAAAATCAGAGAATGGCTTCAATCAATCACGATCCACATAACACTGGCACGAACAACAAGCCACCTGTTCGGATCTGAGTTTGTTTGTTTTGATTGTTTAACTAAATATGGTAATAATGAATTGAAAATAGAATGAAAGTGCAGCGGAATAATAAACTGTTAATCAAAACAAGAGAGTAAATGTTTTCAAATCGAAAGCTTTCATTAATCCAAAAGATTACAATCGTACAATTACTCCCCCTCAGCCTGATCACACAGTGTTTGTCTGAGAGAATGTTTGTGTGTGTGATGCAATAGAACAGTACAAGCACTGTTCTATTTATAGACAGACTCAAAGCACTGATGACCTAGGCTGACGTCACCTAAGACAGTGACCTCTAACAGAATAACAAACATAAACATCTGCCTATTACAAACTACTGTTACATTGAAAGCACTGATATTAAACATCTGTTGAAGATAAACTCTGATGGTCTTGTATCCACTGCTGGAGCCTAAGTGCTGTTGGTTCCAGCAGTGCTTTGGTCTTCAGTACTTGTATCAGCAGTTGTTCTTCATCAGACCTTTGGTCAGCAGTTGTTCTTCATCAGTTATTTACTCAGCAGTTCTTTGTATCAGCAGTTGTTGAGCAGTTGTTTGGATAGAACAGTAGTTAGGGTCAGCAGTCTTTTGGGAGAAGTAAGTTGTAAAGACTGTTTATTCAAGGATCAAACTGATAGCATGTTTTGGCTTTCTAATCATCTGTTCTTCTCCAGGTCAGCAGACCCAACACCACCGATGCTTGTCAGATCTTAATACAATATCTGGCAACGTCGGATAAGCCATGTTCTAGCTCAACAGAACACTGGGTGTTGGAAGTCGGTTATCTTCGGACCACATGTTCCGATGGTGCCGAGTACTGAAGATCCCAAGGTTCAGGAGCCAAAGAAACTTGAAAACTACTCTGACCAGGATTTTCAGAAAATTGAGTTAGATGTTAAGGCCTTCAGTATTGTGGCCATGGCTCTACCCAATGATATATATGTTGGGCTGTTACATTGTAACAGTGCAAAGGAGTTGTGGGATGCACTGAAAGAACAATTTGGTGGGACTGAAGAGGTTATTGAAAACAATCGTGAAATACTTAACCAACAATATGAAACATTAAGTCATGTCAAGGGAGAGTCATCAACTCAACAATTTGAGAGGTTTAACTGTCTCATTAGTGAACTAAAACTGGTTGGTCTAACTTACCCTCATTCAACTTTGAACCATAGGTTTTTAAGATCATTACCAGACAAATGGGACACTATTGCTATTGTTATGAGAAACTCAATTGGATTTAAGGACCTATCACTGACCCAGCTTCATGGTAAGCTCTTGACCTATGAAAGAGAGCTTAACCAGAAAAAGAAGCTCCAGGACTCTAGAAAAGTATCTGATGATTATGTATTTGGGAATACAGCACTTTTGGGTCATGATGAGGTGCCTGGAAATACTAAGGATCAGAGTTATGATCACTTCATTGACATAACTTCAGGTTTTAACTCAGGTTTTAACTCTGATTCTTATTCACCAAACTATGCTTTCACAGCAAGTGGTGGTGATATCCATGCATCTGATAACATATCCTTTGAGTATGATGACCTGAAATACTTTGACCCTGATGAGTTGGAGGAAATGGACATTATGCACCAATTGGCCCTTCTAAGTGTAAGAACTAATAATTTTTACAAGAAAACTGGGAGAAGGTTTCCAGGGTTAACTGGTAGATCAAAGGTTGGGTTGGATAAATCAAAGATAAAGTGTTATAAATGTCATACACTTGGTCATTTTGCTAGGGAATGTAGGAGTCAACATAGTACCCTATAATCACCTATCCAAATCAAAGACCTCAGACCAACACTTATCAAAATTCCTATAATACCCCTGGACCAAATGTGCAAAACACTGCTCATTTTGCACAGTCCTCAAACACTGTTCCTGTCCAGTATGTCCAAACCACTGTTCCTCAGATCCACTATGTGCAAACACCTGTTGCTCAGGCACCTGTGCAAACAACTATTGCTTCATCCTCTTCTCCTGCAGAGACCAGTCAAAAGAGCTTCTTCACACAAGGCTTTGTTGATTGGAGCAGTCTACCAGATGAGTTAACAGATGAAAATTTTGCATTAGTTGCCAAAGCTGAAAATGAACCAGAAAACTTTTGCTTCATGGCTATGGTAGAAGAGGTTGAATTTGAGGAGGTGGTGACTGAATCTAATGTTGTGACTGATGATGTTGTTGATGAAGTAGTTGCAGGTGAAAAATCTGAAGAAGAGGTTGTGAATATCTCAGATCCCTGGGGTGCATCTGATGATTGTGAGTGCAAGTGTGATTGTGCATTGATGGCTACTGCTAAGGTATCTCCTCAAATTCTTAAGGATTTATGTTCTGACAGATGTGTGATAGCATTTGCTAACATCAAAGAGGTGAATGAAAACCTTAGAAAGAAAATTTTAGATGATGAAGTTAAATTTGAGAAACTTTCAAAAGAATTAAAAACAAGTTTAACTGAAAAGGAATCTGAAATAAGCAGCTTAAAACATGAAGCAACCATAACCAAAGACCAGCTCCAAACTATGATAACTAGATATCAGAGTTGTAAAAGTCAGCTTGAGTCCACCCAAATTGAATGTCAGAAATAGGTGGAATCATGTAGAGGATTTGAAATGCTACTCAGCAAACAAACCAAAAGTCATGTGAAGTTTGGTTTTGGTTTTGAAACAACTGCTCCAGCTTTTGAAAACACTGACAAAAAGGATCAAAAGTCTGTTGCAATGGTACCAACAAACTTGCAGGGTCAAGAGATTAAAATCACTGAACCAAATGGTAAGAAAATTGTTCTAGACAAACCAGAAGTTTCCTCATCAATCACTAAACTTGAAAAGTATGAATTCAAACCTACTTGGTCTGATGAATGTGGTACTCTTGAGAATTTTAAACCTGTTGACTTTAAAACTCCTGAAGGAAAGACAGCTCCTCAGGCAAAAATCATTCCCTTGAAAAACCTTCCAGCAGATGCTCAAACATCTGCTGAAAAGAAGGCCGAAAAAGGGAAGAAGAAAGAAAAGATTGTCTACTTGTTCTATGATTTCTGTGAAAAGAAGAATCATGTCACTAAAAACTGTTTTCTTCTAAAAGCATATGAAATTAACAAAGGAACAAGTGTATGTGATTCCAAAGCCACATGTTCAATATGTGGGAAAAAGAATCACAAAACCAAAGAGTGCTTGTATCTCAAAAATTTTGATGTGAAAATACAAGAGTACAAAGCTAAAACTCTTGCAAATCCTGGTGTGAGTACTTCAAAAGGAAAGCCCAAACAGACTTTCACTCCTGTCCAAACATCTGTTACTAAAAGTCTTGAAACATCTGCTCCTAGGGATGTCCAAGTAACAGATGCTCCACCCACAAGCAAGTACCCAAGAGGATATGCACAACCACCATGTCATAGTCTGTCACATGTTTATGAGGAGCCAAAAAGACCCTCTAAACCAAGAGTGAACAGAAATCCCTATGGGTATTATCATCTTTCTAGAAGTGATCAAACAACTGTTGCCCCAAGTGTTGACATTCAAGCACTACCAAATGGTCAGCATCAGTTGTTGAACCTGATTCAAAAATTAGTTCAAACCACTGATCATCTTCCAAAGCTTAAGTCTGAAAAGTATCAGGACCCATCCAAAGCCAATCTGGCTTAGGACACTTACCAAAACTAATCCATTACTGCTGTGCAGGGAGCTTCTGCTTGTTTAGATAGTCTTTGGTATGTAGATAGTGGAGGTTCCAGGCCCAAGACAGGATGTAGAGCCCTTCTTCTGGACTTCTTAGCTCATGGAGGGGGTGATATATCCTTTGGTAATGATTCAAAAGGTAAGGTGTTGGGTTCAGGGACTATACAAGCTGGGAAACTCAAGTTTGAAAATGTCAATCTTATTGATAATCTCAAGTTTAATCTTCTAAGTGTTTCACAAATGAGTGACAAAGGTTATGGCTCATTCTTCACAAAGAAAACTTGTAAGATTATTGGGCCAGAAGTGGTGAAAAAGATTGATACCATCATTGCTGAGAGCAAAGCACAACTTGTTGCTCATAGAAGTGGCAATGTGTATGTTGTTGATATGTTAAAGGACAATCCTATGGCAAATGTCTGTTTGTTTTCTGCTGCCTCCACAAAGGAGACAGAATTGTGGCATAGGAGACTGGGTCATACCGACCTTAATACTATCAACACACTCTCTAAACAAAGTCTTGTCAGAGGCTTACCATCAAAAGAATTCAAATGTGATGAGTATTGTGTTTCCTGTTTAAAAGGGAAACAACATAAAAGCTCTTACAAATCCATTGATGAGTCCAAAACCAGTCAATGTCTACAATTGTTGCACATGGACTTGTTTGGCCCTGTTAAAATCATGAGTCTAAGAAGAAAAAGATTTTGTCTTGTCATAGTTGATGATTTTTCTAGGTTTAAAAATAAGAAGTTGGATGATTTCTGTGTGTCAAAAGGGATTGTGAGGCAGTACATCATCCCAAGAACACCAGAGCAAAATGGGGTGGTTGAGAGGAAAAATAGAACTCTTATAGAAGCAGCAAGAACCATGCTAGCAAATTCTGGTTTGCCATTGTCCTTCTGGGCAGAAGCTGTAAACACTGCTTGCTATGTTCAAAACAGAGTTTTGATCAACCCAAGACATCAAGAAACTGCTTATGAAATTTTGTTCAAAATCAAACCATTAATTTCATTTTTCAAAATCTTTGGCTGCCCATGTTTCATCTTAAATCTCAAAGATTCCATTTCAAAATTTGCGGCCAAAGTAGATTGTGGTTATTTTCTGGGATATTCTTCTACTGCCAAGGCTTATAAAGTATTTAACACTAAGACCAAGACAATAGAAGAAACTCTGAATGTAAAGTTCAATGAACTTTCATCCCTAAAAATCCCAGCAAATCCTGCTGAACTGTTTGATTTAGATAAATTCAAATTTGAAGATATCACTGTTAAAACTAACAATGCAGGTATTCCACAGTCTCCACAACAAGATTACAGAATAGATGTTGTGATCCCCAGTCACTATAAAATCTCTTCTGCATCAGGGGAAGCAGCTGTTCAAAACAACTGTCAAAACTCTGTCACAGCTGAGTCAACCACTGTTGGCCAGTCTTATCCTCAAACCTCTGCTTCACCACCTTCAACCACTGTACAATCATCTGTTGACAAAAGTCAAACATCTGTTGACAAAAGTCAGTCCAGTTATACACCACTTGGACCCATCCCCCCACTTCCATTTCAAACATCTGATGGCACTACAGAAGTGCAAACAAATGTTACAACAACAGAGTCACCAAACCTCTGTCCTTCACCTCAAAATGCCATCATACCATATCAGGGAGATTTAATTTACCTGAGAGCTCATCCACCAGACCAGATCATTGGCAACATCAGAGAGGGTGTGCTAACAAGAAGTCAATCCTCCAATATCTGTCTTTTTGCAGGGTTCCTATCTCTCACACAACCTGTCAAGTACCAAGAGGCACTAAAAGACAACAGTTGGGTAGAAGCTATGCAAGAAGAGCTCCTTCAGTTCAAAAGACAACAAGTATGGGAACTTGTACCACTGCCTAAGGATGTTTGTCCAATAGGCACAAAGTGGGTCTTCAAAAACAAAACTGATGAAAGGGGTATTGTTGTCAAGAATAAAGCCAGGCTCATGGTTCAAGGCTTCAGACAAGAAGAAGGAATAGACTATGATGAAACCCTTGCTCCTGTAGCAAGGTTAGAAGCCATCAGACTATTTCTAGCCTTTGCTGTCAACCACAACATCAAGGTGTATCAGATGGACATCACATGTACTTTCCTATATGGCAAAATTCAGGAGGAGGTCTATGTATGTCAACCACCTGGTTTTGAAGACACATTCCATCCTGATCATGTCTACAAGCTAAATAAAGCTCTGTATGGACTCAAACAAGCACCAAGGGCCTGGTATGAAACTCTTTCCACTTTTCTCTTATCCATTGGCTTCACAAGAGGTAAAATTGATAAAACCTTATTTCTGAAATGGAGAGGGCAAGACTTAATGATTGTTCAAATATATGTGGATGACATCATCTTTGGATCCACATGTAACAAAATGTGTGAAGAGTTCAGGAAACTCATGACAGCAGAGTTTGAAATGAGTGCCATGGGTGAACTTCAGTGTTTCCTTGGTCTCCAAGTGAAACAACTGCAAAATGGCACATTCATCCATCAAAATAAATATGTAAAGAATTTGCTAACAAGATTTGAGATGAATGATAATTGTAAGCCATGTAGTACACCCATGAGTACAGTCAAGCTACTCACTATTGATGACAAGGATGAACTGGTTGATCAAACACATTATAGATGCATGATTGGGTCTTTATTGTACTTAACTGCATCTAGGCCAGACATTATGTTTGCCACTTGTGTCTGTGCAAGATCCCAGGCTTCACCTAGAAAGTCAAACTTTATTGCTGTGAAAAGGATATTTAGATATCTAAAAGGTGCTCCCACACTTGGTATCTGGTACCCTGCTAATGCAAACATTGAGCTTTCAAGTTATTCAGATAGTGATTTTGCTGGCTGTCACACCACAAGAAAATCCACATCAGGAGGGTGCCAATTTCTAGGGAATGCCTTAGTCTCTTGGCAAAGCAAAAAGCAGGCAGCTGTTTCCACCTCCACAGCTAAGGCTGAATACATTGCTGCTGCAAGCTGTACAGCCCAACTCATGTGGCTTCAAAATCAATTGCTGGATTTTGGGATAACTGCATTACAGACTCCACTCATGTTGGATAGTCAAGCTGCTGAAAATATCATAAAAAATCCAGTCTCTCACTCCACTACCAAACACATTGACATCAGACATCATTTTGTTAGGGATAGCTATGAAAAAGGTTTGATTTCTCTGCACCGTGTTCCAACAGAGGATCAGTTGGCAGATGTGTTGACAAAAGCTTTAGACACATCTACCTTTACAAATCTGATTTCTAGAATTGGTATGCTAAACATGGATTAAATAACACAAATGTTTTAAATAAAAGCATTAAAATGTTTCAGAAAATCAAAATTCATCCTTAAAATAGCTTTTTGGTTGAAAAATCTGTTTCAAACCTCTGATCAGATAAAACAACCACTGTTTCATTCATTTTATCCACTGTTGGTTGAAAAATCTGTCTCAAACCTCTATTCAGATAAAACAACTGTTTTATTATCCATATATATATATATAATATTAAAAAAACAGAGTTTGCATCAGCTGTTTGCCAAAACAGCTGTCCACCACCAGATGTTTTAACCATCAGATGTTGGCCATGTCTGCTCTTACAAGCAGAGTTTTGGCCACATCAGCGGTTTCACCAGAGCCTATAAAAACCCTGTTTTATCACAACAGTCGTTACACTGTCTCATTGTATTCAAAATACTGAAACCGCCTTCTTCGTTCTCAAACCCTTAATCAAATTTCACTCACTCTCACCTTCGGAAACCATTACAATGAATCTTCAAGCTAAAGCCACCCACAATTATCTTCCATATCTGGTAAAAACAGATGAAAATACTCCATTCCATTCCACCATCGACATCATCCTAAAATCCAAATACCTGACAATCCTAACCGCTGACGCCCCTATCTATCTTGATACTCCCCAAGAATTCTGGTTGAATGCTGAGTTCTTGCTTCAAGACAAAAAGCCTACTTCCATTATCTCAAAAATTGGTGAAACAAGTATCGTCATTACCCCTCAACTGATATCCACAACCTTCTCACTTAATGACCTGTCAGGTAAAGACTCTTTCCCTAAAACAGAGCTTCACATAGAGTTTCAGGTAAGGGGGTATGATGCTTAGATGACTGGGTCAACACTTTTCAAAAAGTTTTTCCCACCAGTCATGAAATATTTCTTCCATACCCTTCTTCTCTGTGTCTCCGCTAAGTCCACATCCTTTAATGAAATCCCATTGAGGATTCAGTACTTGGGTTATGTTATGTTGTCAGATTCTGACTTCAATCTATCCCAGGGACTGTTTATGGATTTAGTGTCAAATGTGAAAGCCATAAAGTCTGGGTCAAATAATGCTTTTCTAATTTACCCAAGAATCTTAAGTGTAATCCTTCAAAAGGTTTTACCAGAAAAAGTTTTCAAAAAGGGTGAGTCTATGCAAATGAAGAGTCTTACTGATGAAACTTTCACAAGAATGCTGGGTGCAAACACCCAAGAAAAAGTATCAAAAGTGTCAAAGGTTTCAAAAACACAAACAAAGAGGACTAAGACAACAACTGTTGTCCAAACCTCTGTTGTTGAGCCCACTGCTCCTGGTGATCATGGCACTACATCCAGTGCTGTGAAACCCACACCAGCCATTTTCAAAAGAAAACGTCCATCCACAAAAACCACCACTTCACCACAAAAGAGACTTCTGGAAGATGAGATACCAGAAGATAACTCTGTTGCAACACAAAAGCAACTAGAAACCATTGTTGTTACTTCCTCACAACAGTTGGAAATATCTCAGCCTGACCAAACTCCTCATGCATACCCACAAAAGTATCATGTTGTAAGCAAAGGGGAACCACATCATGATACATTTGAGTCACTTGGCCATATGTTCACAAGCCCCTCTCCCAGGGCTAATTCTCTTTTTACTCCTCCACCTTCACCATCACCATCACATGTTCAACAGACCATGCAACCTCTGTTTGAGGTTATTGACAAAACTCAGGAAAATCCCAGTTCCTCTCTATCACCTGTCAATGAGAGTATACCTCCACAAGTGACTGGGACTGAGGAAATTCAATCATCCATCCCACAAACAGATGAGGAGGTTACACCCCTAGAGTTCAATGCAACTCTAGGTG
The DNA here is from genome assembly GCA_028751855.1 of Ambrosia trifida. Classification (NCBI taxonomy): domain Eukaryota; kingdom Viridiplantae; phylum Streptophyta; class Magnoliopsida; order Asterales; family Asteraceae; genus Ambrosia; species Ambrosia trifida. The sequence continues at coordinate 35,207,365 of CM054123.1, read as the reverse complement.
AGTTTTCAAGTAGAGCAGCCACTACTGATGTAGAGACCATTGTCTCACACCAGGACAGTGGTTACATAACTAAGACTCCCTTGAAGGCAACAACTGATGAGGCCACTTGATGTGTTGCAAAACACATCTCTTTTCCTATGTATTTTGTATATTATTTTCTCATGTTTGCATTCGTTTAGTGTCGGTTTTATTATATAATTATTATTTTTACTATTTTATAGGTGTTCGTGAAAAATGAGCTCAAAACGAAAAAAATTTAATCGAGACACCAACAGTTGAGAGCAGGTGTTCATGAACGTTGGAGCGTAGACGAGAATATTTGGTCAAGCCAAGAACACCTGATATGAGAGCATGAAGTTATACTACTACTACCAATAATAATAATAATAATAATAGTAAAATCGTAAAAGTGTCATGACCTTATGGTCTTGTGGGGGCCCAAACAAAAGAAAGTCAAAGAAAATATAAAAAAAAAAAAAAAAAAAAACCAAAAACCCTACAACGATATGAATAGAAAAGGGGGAGCAGCGGACATGATTTTTCATGGTGGAGGCGGAATATATATCTATCACAGCCGCTGAAGGAAAGGATGAACTCGACAGAGCTCTAATAAAATTTGGGGAGGAGAGGGAAGGCGTAGTTCAAGTATTGAAGGCTCGGGTTTGATCATTGCAAGTTATAGCTTTTATATTTATTTACTTTGTGTCTATGAATATTGGTACCATGACTTTGCTATATTTTGAACCTATGTTTTTATCTTGTTTCACTACTATTATGTTTGGCTAAAACATTAGTGGCCACCTAGGTTTGACATGATAACTTTTTAATTTTGGTTTATGTTTCAGATTTGGATTTTATAGTTGGATTTATGTTTTAGTAAGAAACCTGTTTATGATTCTATGATGTGTGTGCGTACTCTTTACTAATTTATGATATTTTAATGTTCCACGAGTGTCTTAGTGAATGTCTTTCATGTTGGATGCTTGTTAGAATTACTTGCTTTGTGCTTGTAGTTTACTTTATGGTTTTAGGCCTAAATTCCATAGGAACATTAATTGGGAGTTTAGAGGTAATTAGTATTCTTCCTACTCTTGAGACCAAGAGGTGATAGGTAGTCAGATTTGTCTTTGGTGCTAGAGGTTTAGGCTAGAAACGCTGAGGGATCAGGTTTTCCTAGGTTCTCTAGTATTATTTGCTTATCTGTGTCATAGATTGACTTTACAGGTTACTCCTTGCACTTTAGGGTGTAGTGTGATTGGAGAGTGAGAAATCTAAACCAGTCTAGCGAGTACTTTAGCATAGTTAGTGAGACCGAAAGGTGATCTAACCAATCAGTGAGATTAGTAGCCTTTAGGATTCCTTTTCGGTCAGTCTTGGTAAATGATCCGGGAGCCACTAGGATACTAGGGGTGAATATTACAAGATCCTGATTGCCAACATAGTTTCCAAAGCCGGGGCAGTTCCAATTTCATTAGTAGGATTCGATACCTAGGTGGTTGCCTTTCCCATCTCTGATTTCCATCCTTAGTGATCCTCTGCTATCTGTTAATTTAAGCCTTTTAATTTATTTGCTTTAGTAATTAGTTAATTAATAAATTTCACAAAAAGACCAAATTATTAGGCTAGGAGTCGACAGAGGTTTAGTACCGAGAGTCGTTATATTGTGCCCACGGTTCGATACTCGGACTTACTTGCTCTACTACACTGCGACTGGTACACTTCCCGTTAGTGTGTGGTTTTGTAGGTTTTTCAATTTTTAAAACTTGACCGATTTATTTACTACACATTTCACACATCACCACTATAGTGTCCCCAAAATCAGTTGGAAGTCCCTAGAACCAAGAAAAAGGGGCATCTGGTTCTCATCCTTTGGATTCACCTCCTAGGACTGAATCAGTTAAAACTACCACTGGTAGGAATTCAGATGATCCTATTAACCTAGGTGATGGGTTAAAATACCAAGAATTGACGGCCAGAGTCCAAACCATTGAAACCTCTGTAGCTGAAATCAAATCTGATGTCAAGTTAATATTGGAATCCTTGGCAACTCTCTCCAACAGTCAACCCTCCACAGCTGATATTGCTAGTGAGCTATGGAAATCTGTTTCTCCCATCATCATAGCTCACAGAAAACTAGCAGATCAGAATCATGAAACCTACATGGCTGAAATCAGAAACATGGTAGATGCAAGGTACAAAGATACCCATGCAGACATTCAGGCCATCAAAGACCATTTGCTGAAGACCACTGGCTCTGCCCCTACCACCATTTTCAGGGATGAAGATGATGATGAATTCACAGCTGATGATGCCAAAAAGGGGGAGAGTGGCAGAGATAGGTTGCCAAAGCTAGATCCCTTTGGTTGTCCACCTTCACAAAAAGGGAAATCAAAGTCTGCCAACAAACCAGGGTCTACTCAAACAGCACCACAACAACAACAACAAACTCAAACAGCACCACCACCACAACAACAACAACAACAACAACAAACCATCAAAGATAAAGCAGTGGACAACTCTGCAAATGAAGAAGCTGAAAAAGCTGCTGAAGACAAACAAAAGAGGGCTGACCCTTTGGAAGTCAAAGCAGAGTTGTTGGTAAAACTGAAAAGGGAACAACAGCAGGAAGTTGAAGATGTGGGATCCTCAAAAAGGAAGAAGATGCCTGCTAAACATGTCAGACAACCACCATCTAAACTGAAAACCACTGCTGTTAAAACCTCTGTTGATAAAACCACTGCTGCCACCCAAACCACTGATAAAACCACAACACCTGAACCTACAAACACATCTGAACCTACAACCACCAAACCTACATCTGAACCTACAACCACCAAACCTACATATGAACCTACAATCACATCACCACCCAAATCCCAAACATCTGCTGGTCCTACTAAGGAGCCAACAGATGTTAACACAACCACTACTTCCACACCACCATCACCAAAAATCTTGTACAAAAGGAAGAGGAAATCAACCTTTGTTGTACAGGATGAAAACATTCACACATCACCACATACCACCTTAACCACACAATCCACTATTCCACTCTCATCATTTTCACCACACACTTCACAATTCAAATCCCATAGACCACCACCAACTATTACACCATTGGCTGTTCAGTATCCCCTTGAACTCGATCTACTCAAGGGGGAAATGCAATCCTTCTATAATACTGAACAACCATCTGATAAATCTTTCCCTTCTCTTCCACATTTCCCTGTTCCCCTAAACATTGACACATATCTTAAATACAAGGCTGAACAGGCAGATGCCATCATAAAAGAGAAATGCAAAGGGAAGGATGACAGGACTGCTCAGGGCATCCATTCAGCAGAACTTAGCAAATTGAGAAGGATTGAAGATTTTGCTAAGACCCTGAGCAATTCCATGTCTGCCATGCCTCTCAGCAGTGACATGGAAAGGGAGGTTAGGGAATCCTTTCTTGAACAGATCTTGGCAACCATGCCTTACAAAGCAAACAAGAAACAGTTTGCAGGCTGGACCACTCATGCACTCAGAGAAGAACTCTTAAGAATAGAAGAGATGGCCAAGAATCCCCAAGCTAAAGTCTCTGCCCCTGATTTTGGTAAAGGCAGAGATCCAGCCAGAGCCCTGAAGATTAAAAGGATGAGACAAGAAATTGTGGCTGCTGATTATGGGGAGATTGGGTCAGTTGCAAGATGGTTTGAGCTGAGGCTGGTTGAAATATACAAGAGACTAGAAGAAAACAGGAAGAAAGATCCCAGCCTACCCAGAAAACCTGTCTACACTGATGAACCACTGATGAAGAGACCTCAACAGGCTTTTACTCTAGACAGCTTACTGGACACTTCTGATCTATCAGCTGCTGCTAGAAGACAGTTCAAGAAACAGAAAGAAATGTCTGAAGAAGATCAGAAGAAGTTTGCTGATACTTACATAAAAGAGGGCCTCTTCAATCAAGTGCACTTTTTCTCAGATCCCACTACTGACAAGCTCAGAGAACTCATTGGGAGACCTCCATCACCAAACTCATCAAGAATAAAAGTGTATCTCAGCAAATCCACTGACTCGAAAATTCTAAAATGGAAACTCAATAAAGACAACCATGAATTGACTCTGCTTGGGTCAGATGGAAAAGTTCAAAAGCTAAGCATGGATGATGCATATAGCCTGTGTGCAGATGATCTCCAAACACTGCTGAACCTTGAGCTTGAAAAAGATGTAGAAGACCTATTTGCCTTGGACTTTGAACTTCAATTCAAAGGTCAAATCAGAGAAAGTCTGATGAGAAATAAAGATCAATAATAAAGCTTAGTTTTGGCATCATCTGTTCTAGGGAGAGATTGTTGGGTCTGCTGACCTGGAGAAGAACAGATGATTAAAAAGCCAAAATATGCTAACAGTTGATTCCACAAAAAAACAGTCTTTACAACATACTCTTCCCAAAAGACTGCTGACCCTAACAACTTTTCCATCCAAACAACTGCTGTGACAACTGCTGATACAAAGGACTGATAGAGAACAACTGATAGAGAACAACTGCTGACCAAAGGTCTGATGAAGAAACAACTGCTGATAAAGTACTGAAGACTAAAGGTCTGTTGGAGTCAACAGCACTTAGACTCCAACAGATGTTGCAAGACCATCAGAGTTTTCCCTTAGCAGTAGTTTACTTTACAGTGTTTTGTAATATAACAGTAGTTTGTATAGGGCAGATGTTTTATGTTGTTATTCTGTTAAAGGTCACTATCTTAGGTGACGTCAGCACAGGTCATCAGTGGTTTAGGTTTGTCTATAAATAGAACAGTGCTTGTACTGTTCTATTACATCACACACAAACATTCTCTCAGACAAACAATCACTGTGTGATCAGGCTGAGGGGGAGTATTTGTACTGATTGTAATCTTTCAATTAATGAAAGCATTTGATCATTGAAAACATTTATTCCTGTTGTTTTGATTATAGTTTATCATTCCGCTGTACTTTCCATATATACTTACATCATTCATTCCTCATCTTATTCTAAATATCTCAAAACTACCAAACTCAGATCCTAACAAAATGCAGGTGTTGCTCATGTTCTTCCCTGTTTTTGGAGTAAATTAGAATGTCATCAATAAACACTATGACAAATTTATCCAAATAGGGCTTACACACGCGGTTCATAAGATCCATAAAAACCGCGGGTGCGTTAGTCAACCCAAATGGCATTACCAAAAATTCATAGTGTCCATAGCGAGTTCGGAAGGCTGTTTTGGCCACATCCTCCTCCCGGACTCTCAGTTGGTGATAACCCGATCTCAAGTCGGTCTCCGAATAAAAACTTGACCCTTGGAGCTGATCAAACAAGTCATCAATTCGAGGTAATGGGTAACGGTTCTTAATAGTGACTTTATTCAGTTCCCGATAGTCGATACACATGCTGAAACTCCCGTTCTTCTTTTTAACGAAAAGAACTGGAGCTCCTCATGGCGAAGAACTGGGTCTAATAAAACCCCTGTCCAGTAACTCCTGGAGTTGGGTAGACATTTCTTGTAGTTCACCTGGTGCTAGGCGGTAAGGTGCACGCGCGATTGGAGCGCCCCGGGTTCAAGGTCTATTTGAAACTCTACCTGTCGAATAGGTGGAGTCCCGGTAGTTCTTCTGGAAAGACATCCGGGTAATCACAGACCACTGGAATGTCTTCGATGTTTGGCCCATCATCAACTCGAGCGTCAGAGATATTTGCCAGTATAGCTGGATAGCCCTTCCGTACACACTTCTGGGCTTTCAGGAATGAAATAATGCCTAACATAGGCCTTCCCCGATCCCCCTGAATAGATAAGAGTTCTCCACTAGGAAGAGGAATACGAACAATTTTCTCCAAGCAAAGAATCTCAGCATGACGCTCAGACACCCAATCCATGCCGACTAAAATATCAAAGCTTCCTAGTGTGATGGGAATAAGGTTGATGTCAAACAGGTGACCATCCAGGTCGAGCTTACAGTTGCGGTGAACATGAGTTGCTTCAACAGGCTTGCCGTCAGCCAGCTCTACAGAGTGTGGAGTTTCTAGAAAAGTAGGGGTCCCTAGAAGTTTGCTAAGTTTCATTGACACAAAGCTAAAATCCGCACCAGTATCATATAAAACAGAAGCAAGAATATCGTTTAAAGAGCACGTACCCGTCACAACGTTATTATCTTTCCTGGCCTCCCCAGAGCCAATCACGAATGCTCTCCCACGAGCCCCATTGTTGTTGTTCCCGTTATTGTTGTTGTTGTTCCCAGCATTAGTGGTGTTGTTGTTTCCTGTCCTGTTACCACCACCATTGTTGTTATTACCCCTGTTGTTGCCATTACCATTTCCATTCAGCTGTGGACAATCCTTCCTGAAATGATTCTCACTTCCACACTGAAAACAACCTTTACCATTGCTCTGTTGTTGCCCTTGCTGAGCTGTTAGCTGATTTCCACGAAGGTTAACCCTACAATCCTTAGCCAAATGTCCCATCCGACCACAGCGATCACACTTGTTATTGTTACATGCCCCAGAGTGGTGCCTATAGCACTTATTGCACTTAGGTAGGGTTCCCTGATAACCTCCCTGTGAGTTGTTGCGGTTGTTACTACGCCTTGATTGTCATGTCTCTTATGTTGCTGTTGCTGCTGACTGCCATTCCCTGGGGGTTTGCCAGATGCATTCTCCCACTTCCTCTTGTTATCATTAGTACTGGAGGATGAAGCTCCATGAGGAGGTAACAATCCTTCTTCCACCTTTTGGTTAGTCAGCTGATGAGCGATACGTATGACTTGCTGGATGGTGTTGAGATTAGCAGCAGTAACCATGCTCTTGATTTGGGGCACCAAGCCCTTGATGTATAACTCGATTCTCTTGTAGGGCGGATTGGAGTAATTCGGGCACATCGCCGCTAGTTCATGCGATCTGGTGGTGTATTTCTCAATCTCCGATCCTACCATCTTCAGATTGAGATACTCAGTCTCTAACTTTTGGATCTCATCTCGAGGACAGTACTCCTCCTTCATTAGTTCCTTGAAATCCGCCCAAGGTGTTGCGTTAGCCACTTCCACACTCAGCATCTGTACTTGTGAGTTCCACCAGGTTAATGCCAAATTTTCGAGAGTAGCGGTCGCATATTTCACCCTGTCAGCTGGTGGACAATTACACATGGCGAAGCAAGATTCTAGTTTTTCGAACCACCTCAGTAGCCCGACAGCCCCTTCAGATCCTCCAAAGTTATGCGGCTTGCAGTCCATGAAGGACTTATAGGTGCAAGCTGGAGGGTGATGCACAGGTGGTTGACCTGGGTACAAGGAGCGAAGAAACCACGAATGAGTAAAAGAGCGTAACATTGGAGTCTAGAGGAAAATATAGAGCGGAATAGAGTTAGTTACCAGCTTGAAAAGCTGCGAGGGCTTCCACCACCCTATCGTTGATAAGTGCATTTAACTCTGCTTGGGTCATATTGATATTTCCTCTCCCGTGTCCTCTTCCCGCCATTGAAATTCTTCATTTACACTATACCCATGAGAAAACGATGATATGCTAAACATATAATTGTTCACACAGTACAAGTAAACTAGAACCCAGCATAACAAACAAACACGAGAATAGGATAAAACAACCAGATAAAAAAAATAATACTACCAATAGTGTCTCAAAAAAAATATCCAACATGGTTTCCCAAGTTCGCAATGTTATTAAAACGATAGTCAAGTCATATTAATAATAATATTCGAGATAAATAATAAAAAAAATTTATTAGTCGCTATCCATGGTGGTGCAGGAGTCATCGACATCACTCTCATTGACCTCCTCGGAATCCTCTTCAGGGTCCTCCTCCGGTTCCTCCTCAAGGGGATCCTCCTGTGGTATTGCAGGAGGTTGTTGATTGGCCTCCAGTAGCTGAATCCGTTGTTGCTGTTCTTCTACTATTAGTCTAGTCTCTGCTAGACGGGCAGTCAGTATCTCGACACGTTCTTCCAAAGCGGAATATCGTGTGGTCATTGTGTTACGAGCTCCAAACGACGGCCAGCCTCAACAACATCACTGAGCTTGTCCTGTACATAGCTCACGTAACCTGCAAATGTCCTCTCCCATGAATCCCTGACAGTGGGAACATTGTCAGGTACCCCGTACTTCTCCACAGCATAATTCAGTAGGGCAGGATACCATCCCCACTCTTTTGCCATTTTGTCGTCCATGGTGGGAGAGTTAGGTTTAGAATTGGGGTTAGAGGTAGAAGACGGCATGATTCACTGCAACAAGAAGTTTAGCATGTAAATCCAAAAGGAATAAGTAAATGAGTACTTGTGCAGTGAGTGTAACTAATGCAGTGCTTATGCTATTACGGCTATAGACTAGACTCGACTCGATGTCCTAGTTCACTATAACCATTGGCTCTGATACCAATCTGTCACACCCTCAAATTTCCACTGCGGGGTTTTACCGCGAGGCGCATGACACACCAGGATCTCATAGCCATAAGTGATACGAACGACTCTAAATGCCCAACCATTTAGTTCGTTATTGTAAAATCAAGTTTAAACTTTTAACCAAACCAAATTAAGTATAGCGGAAGCGAATTTGCAAAACAGTAAATAAACGTCTGCGCAAAACACCGCGCCCAAAAACCAAAAGTAACCAGTTAAATGATAAGAAAGTTTAAATGTTTGTAAGCCCATGATATGATATGATGCATGTCCTAGACGTGCTCCATACCTAGTTACCTGCAAAAGCATGCTAGCGTGTGTCAACATAAAGTTGGTGAGTTCACATAGTAAAGTAAATGAGTATGTAAAAGTACTGGTTTCCAAAACCACGTAAGTAAGTAATTGAGTTGGTTCCAAGAACCATGTAAACACTAGTTCATCGTATCTCAAGGGTAGCTAACCCATTCATGATAACTAACACCGATATACCGAATTGCTAAAGAACGTGTAGTCACAAAAGTGAGCTGCATGCCTTACATTATTGCCTATCATCAATGATAAAAATCTGTTAAGTTATAGTTCACTCCCGCACTCCCCGAGCCGGTGTGAGGTTTGTCAGACCTAATAGCGCTATCAACTAATAACCCGCTTGCCATAACCCGGCAACTCATTCGGTACGTGAAGGACTTACAGAGATAGTGTTGGTTTAGTTCATCAAGGACAAAGTTTGTAAACTAGTAAAACCTGACCCACACGAGGAGTCATAGCATCCCAACCTGGGATGTGAAAGTAGTCCCAACTGGACTAGGAAAAGTTTAGTAAGTTGTCTCAAACCCGAGACGCATGCTTTTGAGAAAAAGTAGTGAAACTCACCTTAGATTGCGTGCTAAGAATAAACTGGAAAGATAGTAAACGTGGAAGACTACTCGCCTACCAATAACCTACCAAATACAAGGTTGCAAATGTTTGAGTGTGCTTGACACCAAGACTTAAGTGACCTCTCAAATAATTGTACTTGACACAAATAGACCATGCAAAACCCGTCAATCGTTGGTTACTAGTAAATGATGCAACATGTTAAGACTTTTAACATAGCTAGTTCTCATCACACATTGCATACCATCAACCTATCATGGCATCTACAACACATAAATAACATATACGCATGTCTTCATATAGAATTTCATAACTTACAACTCATTAAAATACTCGAATCATCACATAATCAATTTCTCGCAAATCTGTGTTTTCTGGGCAGATTTTACGTTATGGAAACCAATTTTTATAAAATACCAAATCAACTCTTCAAGTGCCCAAAAGTTTACAGAAGCTTCTCAAAAGTTTTTACGTGACCCCACTATTTTTATTTCCCGTCAAAAACACCTCAAGATTTTATGAAAATTAATTTAGTACAGACACCTCTGAAAAAGAGTGCTGTTGACAGCAGCTTACATAAAAATTCATTAAAAATCGTAAACTCATCCAAACAATATGAATCCAATTGGAAAAGCTTTTATACTCAGAGACTCAACCTCTGTCCAAATTTCATGATCAACGGACTCGTAAAACTCAAGTTATACCCCTATAAAGTTGGTCCATTTTTCATATCCGAAAATCTGATTATACCTTTAAACTTATAAAATCATGAATATATGTCAAAACAAGTCCAAAACGCATGATTTTGGACTTTTTGAAAAGCTAACACCATAAGTTATGTTTTAGCATTAGAAAACAATCAGATTACACCTTTTAATCACTCTATAACAGCCCTACAATTCGTCACAATGAATCTGTCAGCACATCAGAATTTTATCAACATGACTCTTATAAACCCTAATCATTCTCAATACCTTATAATCATGCAATAACCTCATATTAACACAATAACATTCATATTATCACGTTTAATCTCAGGCTTTTACGTACCATATACTCTAGATTTGATTTCTATCAACAATATTCATCAACACTTTCAACAAACATCATAAACATTCAACATACATTGATTTGCGATTCTAGCATGTATGTTTCCAAAAGTTTTTATAATTTTTCCAGCCTAAAATCACATCATTTAACATGTAAAACGCATACCTTGAATTGCTAGAGTCCCTAGAATCACAAGATAGCACCCGAAATTGCTTGAACTAGTGCAAAATTGATGAAAATTGAGATTGGAAGATGGTTGTGGGGGTAGCTCTAGTCCACGGCGCAAGGGTGCTTAGGGTTTGTTTTATTATTTTTTTTTATAAATAATATGCTAGGGTTAAGATCATGGGCCAAGGTTTCGGGCTCTAGTGATTTTTATCTGATAAGCGAGCCCAATGGCCCTATCTAACTCTCGAGATTAATCCCGACAATAATAATCCTACCAACTCATATAAAACTATTGTTTTATCAATTCATATTATTTTTACCCTAAGTGCACATATCTCATAACGTTTACGTACAAGTTAACTAACACGCAGTAGTTCACATAAGCATGCAATTCACGTACACGTGTTATTCCACATTCATCAACATCCAATCATTCATATAATCATGCATGCCTAACAAATCACCAACGTTCAGGATACAGGATTCGTGTGTGCGTCAAGACAATTATTTTTCCTAATTATAACGTACGTTAATATCACCTAACATGTGTTATTGTTACATAACATTCTGGAAGACCTGTTCAACTAACCCTAGCTAAGTGTTTAACCACATATGATCAAGGACAATTAACTAGAGTTCAGTAAAAGAGTTAACCTGAAAATGCGGGGTGTCACATTAACTATCACATATATATAATATACATACATGCTCACGAATTATACACTAGGAACACACAAGAAAAGCCAATCCTTACCTATCCCTATCACCTAGATTATGCGAAGAACGAAGTACAATGGTCAAGACATCACCATGACAACAAGTCTTCATCTATTGTCCCTCTCTTTCGGCCGACAATACACCACCAAACAAGACAAATATCCAACCTACTATGATAAGCGACCTTATATAGAAATGGTTATAATCTTGACAAACCTTCTTCCCATGGAGGATTATGTTCCAAAAACTATTGAACCTCTTTTGTCCCATGATCTCGGCCGATCCATCACAACTCACCATCACTATCTTTGCCTAGACATTATACAAAAAAAGGAAACTATACAAGTACAATGAGGCTTCCCAAGACATGACACCATCATCACCTATAGCTCCTACACAAGTCAGCCCACGTGTAAATATCCCTATCCATCGCTATCACACACACACATACATGATATGTATGGAGAGTAGAGACAAATCTTTGCCTCAAGTTAAGTCACTATTAACCTTATCTTCTTCCTTATTTTGGCCAATACTCACTCGCACATATATAATCATCTTGATTGACTTCCAAAATGGTATAAAACAATGTGCAAGAATTGGCCAAAGTGAAAGGAAATCAAGGGACATGTGTGATTGATTATCAACTTGCACCAAAATAGATACAAAGCCAAACCATGATCCGATTTTCAATTCAAGTCAACACACCCTTATTGTTATAAACCACCAAAGAGGCATGCATGCCATCCTTGCTTATCCACATCCTACACCAAACCTTGCACTAAAATGTGATTAGAACCTTTAAACACTACACCATTCTATGCAAATTGACTTACCATTTATGTTTTGTCCTTAATATCAATCGGTTCTATATAAAAAGATGCAAGGAGAAGCATTGAACATCCATTGCATACACCCAAGCTTTCACTCTCAACCAAACTCCTCCCTTTCCTTTCTACCATCGGTCGAACCTCAAATACCCAACCCCACGAACCTTTTTGTTTTGGTATCCATCCACACAAAGAGCTACGAGGGATCAAGAAGCCACATTGTTAAATCACGGCCCCAAAGGAAGCTATATATCTTCGAAAACATTCACCATCATCCTATTATCTTGGTATGTGACAAAACTCCTCCTTAAATCTATAGTTATAATCGGCCTACCTCTAAAACACCCGACCCTCGACCCTTATTCTTATATTATCAACCTAAACAAATCTTAAAACATTGTGTTATATAGTAACAAACTTACGGTGTGGCACTCGGGGGGCAAAAGTAAAGTTGCACTAATTTTGACGTTATTTACTAATTTCGTGAAAATAACGTTAAAAACGACGGACGGTTAATCATGCATCATGTGGTGGCGTTGATAGCCAAAAGACAAAGGGGTACATGCACCGATCGGGTTTGTCCCGATTGCTAAGTGTTCTGTGCCTTGATACCAAACCACATCGAGCCGGGGGTCTCACCGGAAGCAGCCTCTCTATTCTTAGGGGTAGAGGTAAGGCTGTCTACATCTTACCCTCCTCAGACCCTACCTTAGCTTTGCTATAGGTGGGATAACCTGAGTATGATGATGATGATGAGTAACAAACTTATCAAGTGTTGGTTTTTATTCAAAGTTATATGTATACACACATACACCTTTGCACATACACGACACACATATGAGATCTTCAGCCAATATTTAGGATGATTCACACACTGCCGACTCATGTATGTGTGTGAATCACATGTCCTATATAAGGAAGTCCGACTTTTAGACTCAAAAATATAAAGTTTATACATACATGAAGATGACTTTCTTTTTATACATAAACCCACACGATCATATGTAATATACACACTCACACATTCAACACCATCATCACCATCATGGACGAGTTTATAGAGGTCGATTTTGCTCCATAAGAATCGGGTTTGAACCCATAAGTTATATCAAATATTCGGATGTTGTAAGTACATATGTTAAAATAGTCACAACATGTGTTAAGCACACTTTTAACAAAAATAACGTCATGGTGTATATTAAAAACGCTTGTTTTTGCACAAGCCCACCACACATGTTAGATTGGGAAATATCTATGACCTATGATAGCATGTGGGGCCCGTTTTGTAAACAATGGATACGTTTTCATGACTAAACGCTCGGAACTCACGGAACCGTACATTTAACAAAGTATACATGAACCAAGTAATAATTGTCATGTGCACGAAATATGGCCCACATATAAGTAACACGAGGGTCCACAAGTCGGGTGAACAATTTGTATGGTAAACGACAAGAACGTACAACTTACTATGTCCTTGATGATCATGGGGTACCATTTGTCAGGACAGTAGCTATTCCACTTTTCTGCTTTACTAGACCTTATCTTCAGTCACTAGGTAAGTTTCATGGCCCCATTTTACTGTTTTCCACTTTGGGGGATAAACATGCTACATTTCTAGTACATTTCATTTTGGTGTGATATTCTATCGTGACTACCATGTGGAACATGAGATATTCGGTTCATGAGCTCAACAGTCCTCATACTTACATTTACACTATAACCATTAGCTATCAAAAGCCATGAAACACTTAAATAGATCTATTGGGTTGACAACCCCACTGTCGCTCTAACCGGTTACATACAAAAGAGTGTTAGTATTCTACTATACATACGTTGTCGTTATTGTACAATGCGTGAGACACAACAGTCAAGAGGTTTGGTTATGGGACTCATGGTTTGCACAGTAATCATTCGATTAGCTAGCATATGATTGGCCATACACGAATTTCACGAGCACTTTACATAGTACATTAAAACCTGTGAACTCACCGACATTACGTTAGCAAATCTTTTATGCATTTTTTCAGGTAATTGACTATGCGGGGCGGAGACTTGAGAGAGGGGTTTGATCATGCACTTTGTGGTACCATCACTCGATGGATTACGTTATTGTTAGCTATGTTCTGTCTTGGTATTTGAAACAATGGTTTTTCAGACAATATTATGTTTTTATTAATAATGTATGACAATGGTTATCTATGATGATATCATTTGATAACACTTCTTATGTGTTGCTCAGACCTTGTGCTTGAAAACCTTTCGAATCACATCCTCGTGTTTCTGCCTTGGCGGGGTGTGACAATTTGCCATGCTGCTTTTTGACTTTGGGTTCAGGATCACATTCAATGTGATTTTCAAGTGAACTAACTGGTTTTAATCCTAAACCAGGTCTCTCAAATTCCTCACCAGAATCAGAATTAGGATCACATGCAATGTGATTTTCTAGTGGGATCATGTTCTTATGACTAAGCTCTGGATTGCTTTCCTCCTCATCACTGTCCTCATCATTAATTTCAATTAAGCAGTAGTTGTCATATTTAACAACTTTTGCTTTCTTAATTTCAGCTGGGTCAGCAATAAGGTGTTGTGACCTGAAACTGAGTGATTTCAGTCTCCTCTGGTGACTTTGAGTAATTGGCACGCAGAGGTGGAGGGTGACTAACATCATTCTTTAGCAACTAAACCATTTCTTTAAATTTCTTTTCATTCTTTTTCAGTGTTGCATTAACATTACCTCAAATTACGCACTAGACTAGTGTTATGATCTTTAATTAGCATCATTACAAGACCTCAATGACTTCATTCTTTCTTAGATTTTTCATCTCTTTAAAGGGTTCCTTGAAAGATGCCATACTGGGTGAGATGGTCTGCTACAAAAGCAAAGGCATTGCATGTAATTGTCAATGACCGACGACTCTCATATAGAAGAGTGTTGATGTTTTAACGGAAGTGGGCCCTAACAAGAACAAGTTGCATAAACAATTGTCTAGAAATGAGGGTGACTATAGTTTGATGAGCTTATTGCCATAGTTGACCTTATGTGGCAGTTGGTTCTATCAAATGTCAATGGTTTAATCTGACACAAATTGATGTATACAAAGCTAAAAAGCTAAGTTGAATTTTGAATTAATATAACTTCCATCATTATGTTACAAAATAGTTCATTTGTATAATCTTGATATTATCAATAATCTAAGGTAACATGGTATAAATTGACGATCATCTGATCACTCTTTATTCTATAGAATTCATCAAACGTAAGAGATGATACTTAATATTAAAGTAATATAGTAATAGGAAGTAATTGTAATATTGTTTTCTTGATTATAATGTGTACACCACTAAATTTACTTACTACTAGGGTAATAGGGTTGGTGGCCTAGTGACATAACAACAAAGCTATTTAAAATTTGAAGGTGAGGTATTGTGTTCAAATCTCGTAAGGTAAAAAAAACTTAAGTAAAAAACACTTAACTATTATTAATGTTCCATGAAAATTATCACATATGGTAAAGTAGAAAGTTTTCATACAAGGTTAATTGTACCCGAGCGTGATGAATTATAGTCAAGTACTATAGTTTGGCGGATCTAGTTCATGGGGAGGGGGTGCGGACATTGCGGCTCAACTTCGCGCGCGTAGTGGAAAATTAGTGAAAAATTTGGTTTTTTTTACGAAATTTGAAAAACGTTGCTACTAAAATGAAAAAAATAAAAAACGTTACTACTGAAAAATGTTTCTAGATCCCCCACTGATAATTTTAATTAGATCCCCTTAAATTTATTATTCAATTCCCAGTTCTAG
The DNA here is from genome assembly GCA_028751855.1 of Ambrosia trifida. NCBI lineage: Eukaryota > Viridiplantae > Streptophyta > Magnoliopsida > Asterales > Asteraceae > Ambrosia > Ambrosia trifida. The sequence goes on along the minus strand of CM054123.1, from coordinate 35,191,498 downwards.
CTTCTTATTAGTGTTCAATATGTGATAATGAAATCCCAAATAAGAAACTTTAAGAAAATAAAACAGCCTCTTGAGACATGAATGTAATGTTTATTTTGAGACATGTATCCAAATTTTCAATTTAATTAATCAATAAATACTTTAAGGTTTTAGTATGTTTTATCAAAAAATCAATTAAAATAATCTTGTTCAAAACTTGCACAAGCCAAACCATTTGCCTTGCAAAAATACATCTAAATGTAAAAAATGCCTGATTTTGATTTTGTAAACCTAAGCGAACTGATTTGATCAACCCTGGGAATTTTTAGAAAGAATTGGTGGAGCTAGCGTGAATAATTTGATTTATGGGTGATTTTTTAACCTATTTTGTTAAGGGAACTTTGCTTTCCTCACAAGCAGAGTTTGATTTTTCAAGTTTGAGTTTGGTACTTGGCGGACTTGAGAGGAGCTCCACCATTTCTCTAATCTCCAATTACTACATAAGCCATTTGCTAAGTCCGCTTGTGGGAAGTGCAAAACTCCCATTTAAGTCAAATAAGTTTCAAAAAATCACCAATTAACCAAATCAGATTTGCTAACTACATCATTTTTTGAAAAGAAAGTCTAACCCTAGATATTATTTTCTTTAATAAAGCATAGACCTGTTTGACTAGATTTCAAATGACACATTAGACTTGAACATCAATTTGGCTTTGGGGTGTTCAGAATTCGATTCGAATTCAAAAAATTCGAAATTCGACTTAGTTCGATTCGATTACCGAGAATTCGATTTGATTATTAAGAATTCGAATTCGATTCAATTCGAATTCGAGTCCAATAATCGAATACGAATTTATGATTTTAAATTCGATTCGATTCGAAATTCGAATAAAAATTCTACATTATATATTTTTTAAATATATATACACACATACACATTATTATATACACAAGTATACACATTGAAAAAAAGGAAATTCTAAATTTTGGTCAAACTCTAAAAAGCCATAGTATTTACAACTTTTACCATAACCATGTTTTATATATTACCTTATATATCACAAAACTCTATAAAACTATACCTTCTACTATTTTTATTATTCTCGTAATTGACATATTGTTGTTTGTCAATTTTGTATATTTGTATTTTATATGTTAAAAATAATGAGTTTGTATTAGTTTTAAAACTAAAAGTAAAACAATTTGTTATTTAAGGTTTTGAACTAAATCGAATTTATTCGAATTCGAGTTTCTTATTCGAATCGAATAAATTGAATTTTAAGCGAATACGAATCGAATACAAATTCAGGTAAAAATATTAAAAATTCGAATTATTCAATTCGAATAATTCGAAAATTCGTTATTCGATTCGTTGAACACCCCTAATTTGGCTTGTTAGATAAAGGAAAAAAAAACTTGCACTACTATATAATTGTGGATGAATAGAATTTATTGGAAATACCACAAGGATAGCTAACCAAATTATGGCCAAACTGATAAAGAGTTGATTCATTGATTCATACTTGGAGAAATTGATAGAGCCGACCCAAATTAAACTCGGTTAGGATAAAACTTTCACTCTAATTGGAGTTAAAAGCGCATAATAATAGGCTAAAACATCTTAATGGGCATTGATCATCTAAAGCCCCAATTTCGCCCCCCCCCCCCCCCCCCCCCCCCCCCTATTTGCATCACTTTAAAACTTATTTGCACCGGCCTCTATGAGCTGTAGAGGTTTATGTCAATCATTGTAGTGGGCACCCACCTCTACGGCCCATAGAGGCCTCTACAAGCCGTAGAGTGATGTGGTTTTTAATGCTCTGACACCTTTACGGTCCGTAGAGGCCTCTACGAGCCGTAGAGATCTGTAAAACCATAAACAACCCGGTGTAAATAAATAACCCTTTTGAACTCAATGATTTTTTCCATATTTAGAAATTTTGCTTTATTTCCTCTATATCGTAAAAACATGTGAATATTTTGTTTGAGTAATTTACGCATTTAGTTAGTCGTTGCTGGACGAATCTCTACTACCATCGCCTTTATGATGGTCCTAATGATTGTCATTTTTCTATCAAACTTGATAGACAATAATCCTTGCCTCTTTTCTATTCAATCACAATATTTATAATAATTACAAGGGTCCTCTATCTTTGGATAGAGATAATCACATTAATCACATTAATATAAATACAATCATTACTATAATTACGAGTCCTCTATTACTCCCCCGCAGTCGAAGCGGAAGGAGACCGGATGCTGAGACTGTCCCTGAAATCTTCAAATAAAACTCGCGGCAAACCTTTAGTGAATATATCGGCGACTTGATATCGGGATGGGACGTGAAGGACACGCACGTGTCCTCGTTAGACCTGCTCGCGAACAAAGTGAATGTCGAGCTCGATATGTTTTGTGCGCTGGTGTTGAACCGGGTTTCCTGATAGATATATGGCACTGACGTTGTCGCAATAGACCAAGGTTGCGCGGGACAGTGGATGTTGTAATTCAAGTAATAAGTTGTGTATCCAATAAATTTCTACAACAACATTTGCAACTCCTCTGTATTCTGCCTCAGCACTAGAACAGGATACGGTGCTCTGTCGTTTTGATGACCAAGAGATAAGATTATCCCCAAAATAGATACAGTAGCCACTGGTGGAACGTCTGGTGTCTGGGCATCCAGCCCAGTCAGCGTCAGTGTAGGAGATGAGAGACTGGGAGGAGGTGCCGTGAAGTTGTAACCCGAAATTTATAGTCCCTTTGACGTACCGAATAATTCTTTTAAATGCATTCCAGTGATCAATTCTAGGGGAGTGCATATGCATACAAACCTGCTGGACCACGTATGAGATATCAAGCCGAGTAAAAGTAAGGTACTGAAGAGCACCTGCAAGGCTGCGATAGAGAGTGGGGTCATGGAATATATCGCTGCTTGTGGAACTGAGCTTACTGTTAGTGTCAACAGGTGTGGCTACGGAGTTACATGACTGCATACCAACTTGAGTAATGATGTCATTCGCATAAGTATGCTGCGAAAGGAACATGGTGTCTGCAATGCGAGACACAGAGATGCCAAGAAAATAGCTGAGGGGGCCCAAGTCCTTCATGGCGAATTCGCTTGGGAGCTTGGCCATAAGAGAGTGACGAAGTTTGTCAGAAGAAGTGACCAGAAGAATGTCATCCACATATAATAATAAGTAAGCAGTGTGAGAGCCCTGGTGAAGAGTAAAGAGAGAAGCATCACTCTTGCTGTGCTGAAATCCAATTGTGAGCACGAAGTCTGTGAACCGCTGGTACCAGGCACGAGGAGCCTGTTTGAGACCATACAGCGACTTCTTAAGAGAGCAAACATAATCAGGGAACCGTTTGTCTCGAAAACCCATAGGTTGGTGCATATAGATGGTTTCATGGAGATTCCCATGAAGAAAGGCATTGGTAACATCCAACTGATGAACAAACCAGTGCTTAGAAAGAGCAATAGAGAGTACCGTCCGAATAGTAGCCGGTTTGACAACCGGGCTAAAGGTCTCACCACAGTCCACGCCAACCTGTTGTAATCGACCATCACAAACTAATCGAGCCTTGTAGCGTTCCATCGAGCCATCCGACCTGTATTTATGTTTGAATAACCACATACTACGAATAACATTCATGTCAGACGAACGAGGTACCAATTCCCAAGTCCTATTTCTAACTAGTGCATTGTACTCAGTAGACATGGCAGAGTACCATTCCGGTATATTTAAGGCATTAGTGGGGGTTTTGGTACGGGGATTATAGGTGGAGTAGTAGAGGTGTGGAAGTTAAATGGTTGCTTTGGTTTGAAGATACCGCTCATAGAGCGTGTATGCATGGTTCGGTTAAGTGGTGGAGGTGGGACGGGTGTCGTGGAGGGTGGTGTAGGGTTCGGTGGTGCGTTGGGTTGTGTTGGGCTATGTTGGTCCGAGGGTATGAAGGGGTGGTTGGGCTGGGATGTAGTGTGGTTGTGTTGAGGTGAAGGATGTTGGGCCGTGACATTGGGTTGGTCTGTTGAGGATGGGGCGGGTGGTGGGACTGTTTGGGCGGGTGTGTTTATATGTGGGAAAAGGTATGGTTGAACGGTGGCAATGGGTTGGTCAAGGAAGGAGTATTGAGGTGTGGGGTTAATGGTAAACTTAAATGGGAAGGTGGTTTCGTCGAACACTACGTGTCTGGATATGTAGATCTGTTTGTTATTCAAGTCAAGACATCGGTACCCCCTATGGGTAGGTGGGTAGCCAAGAAAGACACACGGCTGGGCACGATGGTCGAGTTTGTGGATGGTGGGAGAGAGAGAGTTGTAACATCGCGTGATTTCTACTTTTCTTGTATTTTAAATTCTATACTTAACAAATTCGAAGTTCGCCTTTTTTCGCTTCTTTTATATTACTCCTACCAATTCGTGACGAGTCGTCATTATAATTTATCCTATTCAATTTGGACGTTATGACAAGAAACTAATTTAGTTAAGATTTTAATATATATATATATATATATATATATATATATATTATAATACTTTAAGATTTAAAAAAAAATAGAAAACGTTAAGTTTGAAAAAAAAATGTGAATGTTGAAACAACAAACAATAATAACTCTAATCCATGATTCTCCTTATTATTTTTTTATTTTTTTTTTTACTTTCTTTTTCCTTTCGTAGAAGTCAACACTAAGTTAATAAAAATTCACCATTTCATATTAATTAGATTAACTCCACCTATCTCCTCCTAACCTCCCTAATAACTCCATTTAATACCCAACCACCTTAACCCAACTATAAATACACCACTCCCTACCCATTCTAACACTTGCTCAATCCTAAATCCTCTCTAAATCTCCAAATCTCTCAAGAATTCTCTCAAGAAAAAGTGAGTTTCTCACTTCACCTTCAACCTCTCTTCTACTTTCTTCACTCTCCTCTTCTTCAAACCCTTTGAGGAGACCTCTAGGACCTCTCTCCTATTTGTCATGGCAAACAAACATGAGTAGGGCACCAATTTGAGGCCTCAAATGTGGTCATCTTCTATTATCTTTTATGCACTAGGTTGTTAATAATACCAACCAAGTTCACCAACAACTCAATGATGGAGGGACTTGTGTTATGGTTCATGGTTGACAAAAGGAAGGCCAAGGCTCATCCAAACTAAGTCACCATACCCTACTTTCTATGTTATATTATATAAATACTAAATTATATAAACTCTACTAATTTAATAACTCGGAAAGGTTTGTGGATACATCCCTACCTTACCAATGCTTGACTCTCCTAACCATCCGAATCAACTCTATGGTGGTTTGTGTTTTGGTTCGCCTAAAAGGCTTGCTTGACTCTTATGACCATCCGAATCACCTTCATGGTGGTTTGTGTTTTGGTTCGCCTAAAAGGTTTGCTTGACTCTCTTGAATCTAATAATCCAACTCTTGAACCTAAAATGCTTTCCTTTCTAATTCTAGTTATTCGGAGCTAAAATCTTCAATTCACAAGACCCGTTTTTGGGAACTAAATAACACACCCTAAGGTAAGTCATACTTGTCCCCTTTTTACTCTTTATCACTTTTGGGGTGTAAACATGTATCATATGCAAAACACACTAATGCTTTCATAAACACACATGCTCAATCTATTAAACATACTTATATGCTACTTGCCATGCTTATGATTCTTAGATACTTAGACATAAATCATTAACTATTATTAGCCCACTTAACATGTATAGCGTTATAGGACTAGCACACCGCCCCCTTTATGGGTCATTGTTAAGATTTAAACGGCCTAACATGAATATGTTAGGTATACGTTGTGGTACTCGCGGGTTTGAGTTATGTCTTTTGTATGATAGGTATGTGCAATGCTATAGTATGAGATTTGAGTAAACCATTCTAAAATTCTATGTATGTAAACTAAAACTAGTATGCTCACCAATGCTTTATGTGTTGACGGATATTTTATACATGTTGCAGGAAATGCTTGATGCAAGATATTCAAGAAATCTACTTAGGATTGGACTAGAAACTCACGCTAGTTTAAGTTCTATATTTTGATGTCGTATTTCTCTTTTCATGAAAACAATTTGTATTCTGTTATCTTTTTAGACGATAATTATGCTATGAATGAAATTTTATCTTTAAATCATATTGTCACGAATTCTAGTGTCATGAAGTCTTTGAACAATCTACCACTAAGTCTCACCTCGATGATTCCGCCATCGGTTGGGGTGTGACAGATTGGTATCAGAGCCATGACTATAGGGAATTAGGAAAAATTGCCATGTTTGACCTAGACTATAGTTAAGTACCTTTTTGACCATTCCTTTTATCATGCTTAAAATACTTGTTCTCCCTATCTTGCTTCTACTCCATTATCTTGGTCCTTAAAATTTACCTTCCTATTTGTGGATTACTCTACACTCGAAGACGTTCGTATAACACAAACGAAAGGAAATCACTGAAATAGGCGTGAAACCCTCACTTTGGTTATAACTTTCAACCCGCGTAAAATCTTTGTGTTTTTGAAACTACACCAAGATAGGAGTGATATCCTCACCTTGGTGGAAATTTCACAATTCTCGTTCTAGTGGACACTTACCAATTAAAGGTTAGAATTAATTTTCTTACCATGTTGGGCAAAGTGTACAAACCACACTCAAGAAACGGCCTCGCTAAGATAGGAGTGAAATCCGCAACTTAGCGATTTGTTTCAATCCTAGATTTTTTTTAATCTTGCCAAAGTCTCAACTTTACTAATGACAAGGAACATGTAGTAACTGGAAGGGTGAATACCGTTAACCGAAAGTTTCGGCGAGAGTATTTCCACCTATTAGGCCAAAGCATGTTTCCAAACTCAAAGGTAAATTTGAATCACTTTGGTTAGTCTTAGTTCCGTTCCGGAACACTCCAATTGCTTGTTTAAAACAAGCCTCTCATTTTATGTTAATATTACTTTCAATGTTGTTTTCATGCTATGTTTTCATTATATATTCGATTTATTTCACTCGCATATGATCTCAAGACTCGCATTTACAATCTACTCTAGCAATCTCCAAACAATACTAATAATCGCAACCAACATAAATCAAAACTCCTTTTGTGCTAATTAAGTGCACCATATTTGCTTATACATACGTGTTACGCTATTTGAACAATGTGAAACTTGCGTCCTATACGTTTAACTTGAACTTGCATACTAAATCTATGAGAACAACTTGAGCTTATGTGTTTTGTTTATCTAAATTTGCATCAATTTCACCGATCTAATCTTACCCACAAGCTTTTCATTGTTAACCAAAATTCTAGTAACTTATTTCCTAAATTCAAAAGTCACCTTGTTTAAAAACGCTTATGCAAATCTTCTAATGATTCTCTGTGACACCCGGCATGTTTGGCTTAAACATTTTAGTAACATCTAAGTCTACCTTAGCGAGAAACGTTTATAAACGGACTTAAATGGGTTAGTTGAGTCGGGTCAAGTTAGGATCATCCAGGGTTCAATGATCTGAAGGATCATTGGGAGTCGTTTTGGTAATACACTAGTACCGGGTTCCGTTGTTGGTGACATTACATGAACTAATTAAGTATATGTGTAGATTATGGGTCATGTGGTGGATTACATACATGGATGTGTTTTAATGATGTGTAAATGATTATCCATGCTTAAATATGTTAAACATAGACTAAGGTTGCATGCTTATGTGTTAAGATGTGTTAGAATGCGTTAAACACGACAAACTGGAAAACTAGGTAAACATGAGTTGTGGTTCGACCACTTCGAGTGGTCGAAGGAGAACATTTTGTTTGGTTCGACCCTTTGTGAATGGGCGAACCAGGGATGTGGAATTGAAAGAATTCCCTTCGACCAGGACAGGGCTCATTCGACCCTGTGGAAGGGTCGAAGGAGGCCACCTTCGACCATTGATATGGGGCGAAGGAGAATTAGTATAAATACCAAACTTTGTCATTTTTCATCATTTCACAAAACCTAACCGTCTCAAAACACTCTCAAACAATTTTAATCACTAAGGAAGGAGTTTTTGCTCTTCTTTTTCATAATCTAACCTATCTACAACATCTAAACAAGAATCCAAGGTGTGTTATTGATCCTAAACCTTTTTAAAGCATTTTAATTCGTTTTCATCTAACCCTAATTGTCCGGATCTGTTCTAAGGGTGTCTTTATGATTAAAAACCTTTTAAACATCTTTCTAAATCAAAACCTTATCATTTAAACATAGGTTTTCATGATGATAAACATATGTAAATTGTGTATTATGTGGTGTAAGTGTTGTTCAATGATTTGCTGCTGTATCTATGATAGAAACATGATATAGGATTGTTATTGATGCTAAGTTATTGTTGTTTAGGGTTAGGATTGGATAAAGGGTGATATTATGGGGATTTGGGGATTTTAACGAATCTAGACTTGATGCATGATATTTATGATCAATAGAACTAATAGGGAAAGATCGAACACTCGACAAACTGAGCATTTTAAGTTGAATATGAATCGATTTCAAAAGTTTCCAAATTGGGTAAATAATCCATGCATGATTGTGACGTTTCCATAATTCTTACCATTTTGGGAAAGGGCTGAAATGGACGTATTATTGGGGGAAATCGGTGGGGTTTCGTAGGGATAAGTTATTCATGCTTGACTGCTGTGTTTGATGATGTTTCGAGTTGTTTTGAATGTGTTTGAAGCGTTTTTAGGAAAATTTGCACAACAGGGGCGAACCTGGACTCCTTCGACTGATCGAAGGTGCGAAGGAGAGAATCCAGGGTCGAACCTGGGTTATGTTTGGGCGAACGTGGTAAAACGGGCGAAGGAAACATCAAACGGTCGAACGAAATCCAAAATGGGCGAAGGAGATTAAAAACGGGCGAAGGAGGCTTAATCTGATTGGTTCGACCGTTCTAATGCAGAAATGAGATTTTTGATACAAACTAAGTGTTTTATGCTTGATCCTTGTGTGTAATCTATGTGTACTTGATTAGTTAGGGTAATGGGTCACCAACGGGATGTCGGGTCGGTCTAGTGTGTCGGTTAAACATTTAAACACGCTTTAAAACATACTTGGTTACGATCTGGACAATCGGGGACTAGATAACCTTATGGTTATTAGTCGGAACACTTATGTGAACATTTTGATAGATCTCCGGTAGAGGGATTATCAAGGGCTTAACATCTTTACTTGTAACCGAAGAACGCTATTTAAGGTGAGTTCACGGCCCCACTTTTACTGCTTTAACTTATGGGGGAGAAAACATGCGCTAAACTATTTTGGTAACATATGTCATACTATGGTTTTTAACTTGTATTGCTATACGATCTTTGAAAGTCCCGGGGGAAACCATAAATGTGCGGGGATGCACAACGGGGGAAATGTGGATAGATCTATTGGGCGTGACCTGCCCCACTCGTCGGCTTGGAGGGTCGGGCGGGTGCATATTGTCTCGAACAGGAACATTGGTATCATGCTGAACATTCGGGCTGCTTAAACATATGCTAAACATTGCTAAACGTGTCTAGTAATGGTTTCCAATCGTAGTAGTAATAAAACATACGCCTAGCTAGCGTACTTGATAACATTGGTATAGTATGGACATGGTAACGTTTTGGTAACACTTGGTAACATATTGAACAAACCTGTGAACTCACCAGCATTATATGTTGACGTCTTTTTGGCATGTTTTTCTCAGGTAGCTAAGGTAGCAACAAATGGAACTAGGCGCACGGGTCTGCATTGGCGTCTAAGTTTAGTTGCATGTTTTGAAATAAGTGTCTTGAATACTTTGGAATACTGTTGTAGCTGATTAAATTCTTAAATGCTTCCGCTTATAAAATCGTTGTTTTTGGATTTACGTATTTCATATAGAGTTGTTTATTGTGATCGTTGACTTGGATCCTGGTTTGTCATGCGCCTCGCGGTAAAACTCCGCAAGTGGTAATTTGAGGGTGTGACATTCTCGTAGATGTCTTCCCGTCTCAACAGCATCGACCTCAACCAACTGGCAAGTCTTATTGCCCAAGAACTAGTCAAGATCCTCCCTAACCTAGAGACACCAACAAACCCAATTCCAAACCCCGGCGATACCATCCAAGACAGCACAAACCATATAGATACTAAACCTTCTACCTATACCCCTACCAAACAAACGAGAAAGGATAATTGAAAACGCAAAAACCTCAAACGAAATGACACTTCGACAACTCCTAAGACTCCAAATCCCAACAAAAGCAATACCATAGAACCTATCCGCTATGCAGCAGTTGTAAATTCCACCATGTCACTCGCTCACCATGCCGCATATGCGCCAACTGTGGTGCATATGGTCATTTAGCCAAAACATGTCGTCACACCACTAAACAATGACCCATAAAGGTACCCTACTCATGTTTATTTGCCATGACAAATAGGAGAGAGGTCCTAGAGGTTTCCTCAAAGGGTTTGAAGAAGAGGAGAGTGAAGAAAGTAGAAGACTTCGACGAAAGGAAAAAGAAAGTAAAAAAAAATAAAAAAATAATAAGGAGAATCATGGATTAGAGTTATTATTGTTTGTTGTTTCAACATTCACATTTTTTTTTCAAACTTAACGTTTTCTATTTTTTTTAAATCTTAAAGTATTATAATATATATATATATATATATATATTAAAATCTTAACTAAATTAGTTTCTTGTCATAACGTCCAAATTGAATAGGATAAATTATAATGACGACTCGTCACGAATTGGTAGGAGTAATATAAAAGAAGCGAATAAAGGCGAACTTCGAATTTGTTAAGTATAGAATTTAAAATACAAGAAAAGTAGAACTCACGCGATGTTACAGTCTCCCCTACTTTAGGAAATTTCGTCTCGAAATTTAGTTAAGAGTCAACCTTTTAAAAAAAATAGGTAAGTGGTTTGATATGGGTGTAATAAGAACAAAAAACTTGTTTGTTTATTATGTTTAAATCAAATACGGTATGTAGTCATTTGTGCGATAATTATGCTCGTACGAAAAGTACTTTTAAAATTTTAACCCAAGGTTGTACGTAGAAATTTGAAAACTTAACCGATTAAAGCATTTTTGTAAATAGCGAAATAGAGGAGTTCATATAAGTAGGTTTGTGTATGGAGTTAATGCAACAAATTTTGGAAAAATAAGTAGATATACGGTATGACATACATGAAATAGTAACGATCTTAGGAAAATAAGTATTTATATTGTATAACATATATGAAGTAGCAATGGTTTGGAAGGATAAGTAAGTATACGGTACAAAATAGTAAAAATCTTGTGAAGATAGGTAAATATACTATGTATAATAAATAGTTAGAATTTTAGAAAAATTAGTATTTATACGTTATGAAATTGTGAAAATTGAAGATAGGTAGTATATTTGTATAACATATGGAAATTTTGGGAAAATAAGTAATTATATGGTATATCATATATGAAATAGTAGAAATTGTTGGCTTGTAAAAGAGGTGTCATTGGGTAATTTGGGTGGAATAGTAAATATGTGAGCATAATAAGTGACTAGATGTGGGAATGAGTAGTTTTTAGTAAAAGATATTTGATTTGCACAAGGTCAAAAATTTTATAAAAAAAATGTGAATGTTGAAACAACAAACAATAATAACTCTAATCCATGATTCTCCTTATTATTTTTTTTTTTTTTTACTTTCTTTTTCTTTTCGTCGAAGTCAACACTAAGTTAATAAAAATTCACCATTTCATATTAATTAGAATAACCCCACCTATCTCCTCCTAACCACCCTAATAACTCCATTTAATACCCAACCACCTTAACCCAACTATAAATACACCACTCCCTACCCATTCTAACACTTGCTCAATCCTAAATCCTCTCTAAATCTCCAAATCTCTCAAGAATAAGTGAGTTTCTCACTTCACCTCCAACCTCTCTTCTACTTTCTTCACTCTCCTCTTCTTCAAACCCTTTGAGGAAACCTCTAGGACCTCTCTCCTATTTGTCATGGCAAATAAACATGAGTAGGGCACCAATTTGAGGCCTCAAATGTGGTCATCTTCTATTATCTTTTATGCACTAGGTTGTTAATAATACCAACCAAGTTCACCAACAACTCAATGATGAAGGGACTTGTGTTATGGTTCATGGTTGACAAAAGGAAGGCCAAGGCTCATCCAAACTAAGTCACCATACCCTACTTTCTAAGTTATATTATATAAATACTAAATTATATAAACTCTACTAATTTAATAACTCGGAAAGGTTTGTGGATACATCCCTACCTTACCAATGCTTGACTCTCCTAACCATCCGAATCACCTCTATGGTGGTTTGTGTTTTGGTTCGCCTAAAAGGCTTGCTTGACTCTTATGACCATCCGAATCACCTTCATGGTGGTTTGTGTTTTGGTTCGCCTAAAAGGTTTGCTTGACTCTCTTGAATCTAATAATCCAACTCTTGAACCTAAAACGCTTTCCTTTCTAGTTCTAGTTATTCGGAGCTAAAATCTTCAATTCTCAAGACCCGTTTTTGGGAACTAAATAACACACCCTAAGGTGAGTCATACTTGTCCCCTTTTTACTCTTTATCACTTTTGGGGTGTAAACATGTATCATATGCAAAACACACTAATGCTTTCATAAACACACATGCTCAATCTATTAAACATACTTATATGCTACTTGTCATGCTTATGATTCTTAGATACTTAGACATAAATCATTAACTATTATTAGCCCACTTAACATGTATAGCGCTATAGGACTAGCACACCGCCCCCTTTATGGGTCATTGTTAAGATTTAAACGGCCTAACATGAATATGTTAGGTATACGCTGTGGTACTCGCGGGTTTGAGTTATGTCTTTTGTATGATAGGTATGTGCAATACTATAGTATGAGATTTGAGTAAACCATTCTAAAATTCTATGTATGTAAACTAAAACTAGTATGCTCACCAATGCTTTATGTGTTGACGGATATTTTATACATGTTGCAGGAAATGCTTGATGCAAGATATTCAAGAAATCTACTTAGGATTGGACTAGAAACTCACGCTAGTTTAAGTTCTATATTTTGATGTCGTATTTCTCTTTTCATGAAAACAATTTGTATTCTGTTATCTTTTTAGACGATAATTATGCTATGAATGAAATTTTATCTTTAAATCATATTGTCACGAATTCTAGTGTCATGAAGTCTTTGAACAATCTACCACTAAGTCTCACCTCGATGATTCCGCTATCGGTTTGGGTGTGACAGGAGTGAGTGGGTAGCATAGACAACCAAAGACGCGGAGGTGGTCATAGGTAGGAGTGGTGTTGTAGAGAATTTCGGTAGGTGTTTTGTTTTTGGTGGTAGTGGTGGGAAGGATGTTGAGGAGATAAGTTGCAGTTTCTAAGGCAAAGTGCCAAAGATTTGTGGGTAAGGAGGCATGGGACATAATGGTGCGAATTAGGTTGTTGATGGTGCTGATTTTTCTTTCGGCTTTACCATTTTGTGAGGACGTGTATGGACAAGAAAGACGATAAAGAATGCCGTTCATGGTGAAAAAAGTTTGAAAGTTATTGTTTACGTATTCACGACCGTTATCACATTGAAAAGTTTTTATGGTATGGTTAAATTGAGTGGTTATGGTAGATGTAAACTGGATGAAGGCGGAGAAAACGTTGGATTTGTGGGTGAGAGTGTAAGTCCATAAAAAAATTTGAGAAATCGTCTAAAAATAGCACATAATATTTATGACCAGAAGTGCTAATAACAGGAGACGTCCACACATCACTATGAATTATATCAAATGGTAAAACAGTTGAACTAGTAGAAGCAAAAAATGGAAGTCTAATACTTTTACCCAAAACACACGAGTCACAAACATTATTATGAAAATTATCAAAAGAAATAGAGTTATTTGTTTTTATTGAATGCAAAGGTTGACGTCCTGGGTGGCCAAGACGTTGATGCCAGAGATCAGCAGAGATGGCAGCAAGAGCAGTGGGTTGTGAGGAGCAGGACCCGTGCACCAGAGGGTAGAGATCACCGCTACTGTTGCATCGCAGGAGTGGAGCCCGCGTCTTGAGGTCCTTCACAAGAAAACCAAACGGATCAAATTCAACAGACATCCAATTATCCCTAGTAAATCGACGAACAGAGATTAGGTTTTTAACTAGTTTGGGTGAGTATAGGACATTTTTAAGTATAAATGAAGGGAATGGTGGGGGCAGGTATTTTGTGCCTTGTCCTATTACCGGAATGGTGTTTCCGTTTCCTACAATAATATGATGAGGAATGCAAGAGTTAGAAAAAGATTGAAAATTACCTTGCTCGTGAGTCATGGTAGAGGAAGCACCAGTGTCCATGTACTGTGTCGGGTCAGGCTGCTGTAAGGACATCGTGTACATGGCCTGCTCGATATCCGTTGGGCTATAGGCCGCATAGTGATTCTGGGCTGCTGGACGCGGGCCTAAGAGGCCAGACTGTTGGGCCGAGTTGTTGTTGGGCCGGCTGGAACTAGGATATGGACACGGGGGGCTATTCCAAGGAAATGGCCATTGGGCCGCTGCTGAGTTTTGTGTGGCCTGTTGGGCCTGGGCAGGATTGTAACCGGGCCAGGATGGGTACCATGGAGCGTATGGGGTTGGCCAGTAGGGGAAGTGCTGCTGTGAACGACCGTAGCCACCTCGTCCTCGGCCACGACGACCGGTGTGGCCGCCGCGTCCGCGACCAAAGTGGTTCGGGTTGGGTGGGCGATAGGTGGTGTTGTCAGAGGTATGGTTTGAGGTGTTGTTTTTCTGTGTGGTTGCGGATAGGCCGGTGGAGGCGGTTTGAGAAGCATGTAGGGCTCTTTCGGATTTGTTGGTTTCGGCTTGTATGAGTTTGGACCTGGCCACATAAAAAGATGGTAAAGGATGAGTGTTTTGCAAAATAGTTGAGATACCTTCATACTCAGCATTAAGACCCGCGAGAAGTTGCAGAACTAAGCGGTCAGAATCAACAGGTGCGTCCACGTTTGCAAGTTGGTCAGCAAGAACCTTGATAGCCTGACAGTAGGCGGACATATTGGGGAACCCATCCAAGCGAGTGTTGGAAAATTTCTGCATGAGATAAATTGCTCAGGCTGCCTTGTTATCATGAAAAAGGTCTTCTATGGCAACCCATGCTTCATAAGCATTGGAAATATTATTAATGATGATGTGTAGAATGTCATTAGAGATAGTACTGTATAACCATTGTAATACAATGGCATCAATACGTTCCCATTCTTCAGAGGAGGTGGAGGATTCGGTTTCTGTGGGTGGGGGTCGTGGTTTTAGATGATTGTCAACCATAAACGCCTTGCAATGTATTTCGAATAGAGTTGCCCAAGACACATATTGAGAAGATTCAATTTCAAGAGTAATGGGTATGAAGTTTTTAATATTAGATACGGTTGTTGCAGGATGCAATTTGGATTCAACCGTGATAGCGGGAATGATGGTAGAAGAGTTGGCAGGGGAAGACATGGTATTATAGTGAGAAGATAGGGGCAGGATCGTGTAGAAAGAAAAGAAGATGGCTGCCGTGCGATTGTAGAAGGGGAAGAAGAGAGGTTTGCGACGGTAGGAAGGAAGGTTTAGGGTTTGTTTAGGGTGATACCATTATAGACAATAATCTTTGCCTCTCTTCTATTCAATCACAATATTTATAATAATTACAAGGGTCCTCTATCTTTGAATAGGGATAATCACATTAATCACATTAATATAAATACAATCATTACTATAATTACGAGTCCTCTATTAAAACTGACCAAAATCATTACAATATATCCAAAACATTAGAAGAAATGATTGATTCAGGTGGTGTGAAAACATCTCCGAACATTGAAAGCTAGCTAATGGTTGATCATTTATGGCCGGGTTCAGTGTCTTTTTGGGTTAAATTTTCAAACGCATTTGAAGGTTTCCGTGTCCTTTTGGGTTGAATTTTCAAATGCATTTGAAGGTTCCATGAAAACAATCACTTATTTCATATATGCAATTTGGACTTTTAGAAGGACAGTGATGGACAATTTATAGAAGTGGGCTCTGACCTTTTGTTGCCTTCCACATTCAAAATAACAGTACATGGTCAAATGCACTTAATTTTATTTTATTTTTTTTTTGAACGGCCAACGAATCAATCCCGATCACTTTCGAGCACCCTTTTGGCGAATCAGGTACTCGAGAATACCCGGGCCAGCAATTGCCACCAATTCCCGGGAAAACCCGACCACTCACCCGCCCGAAGGTACGACGGTGAAATAGTCGGTAAAACCGGTCGGGATCAGAACTCGAACCCAAGCTAATAGCCAGGCCATCCCTCATTTCCCATTCACCAATGTTCTCCAAATGCACTTAATTACCAGTAAGTTTTACAACATGAATTGTTTTTATTTTGACTGTTATAACTATCATATTTAGTGCATCAACTTGCATAGTTGACCTTGCAGGCCTGGTTGGTAGTTGGGTCTATCAAATGTCAATGGTTTAATCGATCTGACATAAACTAATTAATATCTACAAAACAAAAGCATAACTTCAATTGGCATTGTTATTTTAGAAATTACAATCCAATATATATATATATATATATATATATATATATATATATATATATATATATATATATATAGGGTAGGGATATTGTGAAAACCCATCCTTATATGGTAAACTCTGGAAACTCTAACTTTTTAATTTTTTAATTTTTTTTTTGAAAAAAATAGGGCAAGTAATATACATGATTTTAAGCATTTTGGGCCAAAAAAATTAAAAAAGCGCCGAGTACTTTTTTAAAAAAAATAAATAAATAAACTTGCGACTAACACATGTTAAGCGAAACAAAACATGTGTTAACCATCTGTTAACCATGTGTTAACAGAAGACGTTTTTTTTTTTTAAAAAAAAAAAAAACTGTTCTGCGCTTTTTCGATTTTTTTGGCCCAAAATGCTTAAAAAAATGTATATTACATACCGTAAAATTTTCATAAAAAAAAAGTCAGGAAGTTAGAGTTTCCAGAGTTTACCATATAACAAGGGTTTTCTATATAACCTTATACTATATATATATATATATATATATATATATATATATATATATATATATATATATATATATGAATTTTCTCATATATTGATATCAACTTGATAATATAAACCACATTTAAAATGATCACCATCTCAGCACTCTCGTTTTCTATATGACTTATTAAACTTTTAAGAGAAAATATTATTTAGTAGCAATTATATGTTTGCTTATTTAAAATACTATTGACGTCGACTATCAAAACCCGTTTTTGATTTAAACTCAACCATTTGATCAAAATTTAGAGCGATCTCAGCCGTTTAAATTAGACGGTTTTTGTATTTATTGACGGTTACTCAATAATTGTTCCCTTCATTTTATGTAACCGTCATTAATTTGAATTTAATAACTGTTCCCACTAATTTTTTTAATTCAAATTTTTTAATATTATCCTATAAATAAAAGGTATAGACGTATTATTCTCATTTGTTCACAAAAATTATGTTGTTCAACTGCCCATTGATGTGTGTAAATGTATATATATATAAATAACACAAGTTCTAATTAAAACGACTCACCTAAAAACTACACACGCACGGCAAGTGTACCGGTCGCAAAGCAGTAAACAGATAAGACTGAGTATCGAACCCAAAGACGCGAATGTAACTCTAAATCACAACCTATACCGAATACTAGCCTAAATAAATATATACTTATGTGGGGGGTTAAACTAATGATTAAAAAACTTAAAAGAAACTAAATATAAATAAAGTAACCTCAGCTGCTTATGGGAACTAGGAACTTGAAGAAATCGGATAGGAAGAAGGCTGGTTACTTAGGTAAAATCTCTAGACACTGGCAATAAATCCTGAATCTGGTAATTAACTTGAGACCCTATTCTTATCTAATAAACCTCCTGTCAAAGATAGCTCACTAGACTCAAGGCGGGACAAGTGTAGAAATGCTAAGATGGGCCTGGATCGCCGTAGCGTACCAAAATCCCACAGAAATCAGATTAAAACCTCTCCTGGATTAAAATCCTTAAACTATGAAGCAGACTTAAACTCTACTGAAGAAAACCTAGGAAAACTCTAAACACGGACAAGTAGCGACTCCCGCCCTAGCGCTTGCCAACTACCGAACAATGCCTAGTTAGTTACCTAGCAATCTCGGGTTAGATTTCTCACCCTCAAGAATGGACTGCACGTCTTAGTTAATTTATTATATTAGTTTGTTATATTTGTGTCGTACTCCAACTCCAAATACTAGCACGCTAACCTAAGTTGACGAACTAGATTGATTTTTAGACCTAGGGGGTATCTCTACATGCCTAGCTCCACAAAACCAATAAACAAACTTCAATTAAAATTAACACCAACACACATAAATCAAATCCAACAATAAAATTAAAGTCATGTAATCCTACACATCCAAACGGAAACCAAACGTCATTCAATCATATTATTGTCTAAATCATCATCCTAAGTAGCCATAAAAATGTCTAGCCACTCATAATATTAAAAAATACCATCACAAAATGATTAAACATAGTTTTAAGTATGTCTAGAGAAAAAATTAATAAAAATTAAACCTAACCCAAGGCTCGTTGGCTCTTGATCTTTAACGTATCCGTGGCCTTTTCTCCTTCCGTGCTCGTTCGATCGTCACCGCTTGAATATTCGTGCGACTCCAACTTCTTCTGTGCGATTCGTTATTGCTGTTGTAGAATGAATGTATCAATTGGAATTGTTCTCCAATCGTGCCCTCTGACAGCTAATGAATGAATCATTGATATATATCTTGCCGTCAACCTATAACCCTTCTGTGCGATTCGTTGTTGGTTTGTTTCACTTGGGCCGAGCCCAAGTCAACCATCTTTTTTTTTTATTATTATTATTATTATAACTCGGTGCTCTACATTCAGGTGTTCTTGGCTTGACTAAAGTTCATCGTTTACGCTCCAACGTCCACACGAACACCTACCAAAATATAAAATAAATAAATAAGTACTAAAAATGACTCAAAACTAATAAAAATCTATAAAAACCTATACTAAATAAAATAGACCGGTACAAGCCTAAAACTAATAAAAACACTATTTAAATGACTCGAAAACTGTACAAACTTTACACTGGAAATAGATGTATTTTACAATACATCAAATATCCCCACACTTATCTCTTTTTCGTCCCTGAAAAAGAATTTTGCAATGGGATCACAATCAAATAATCTGGCCTCAAAACATAGGTTACTTTAATTTTAAAAATCTAATCACGTGCCAACTGCGATTGCAGGTATACTTGTCCTCTTAAACCCAACCGTCGGTTTCTAAGCCCCTTATCATGTTAGTTTATCTTTAGGTTAATTTAGTCTACTTAGGGTCTCACACTAAAGAAGCCACAGTTTCACCTAATCCCGCCTCAAGCTTATGAAACAAAAGGAACAACCAATTGACTATTCCTAACCGTTTTATGTAGAAAACCGAGAGAATTTAAAATCATTTTTTTTTTCATCTCAGCATACTTAACTCAGAGGGTGTGACCAATCCAAGTCGCTATCCTAGTGGCCAGGCACCTTAAGCTTCAGTATTTTCGCTTTGATTTCTAATTTTTTTTCATGAGCTTTTTTAGATATTTATTTTCAGACAATCCTAGAGGGAGTCGAGTTCGGAGTCACTATCCCTAGAAACGACACCATTGGCCTTGCCCTTATTTTATATCCAGCTCTCTTTTTTTTTTTCTTTTGATTAAAAATTCTAACGGTTTTAAACTTATAACGGTATTCCTTATACTATTATTGGCGGTTTCAGCTTCCCCATTTTTTCCTAGATGAGAACCCACACGGTATCCTAATATATTTAGTGTATTATCTCAAAGGAAACTTTTCTACCGGCTGGGCCTACCCACACATCCCTAGTCAACACGCTTTCGATTATTTATTCTTCTAATACATATAATATTTGAAAACCAGACATTCGATTTTATCTATCATTTCCCATATTTTATAATGCAAACTTCAAAATCAGGGACATTTTTTTTTTCAGGTTTTTCAATTTTTTTTTTTTTTTTTGACTCAAACGACTTTATATACAAACTAAACGACAGTTTCCCATCCCCACACTTAAACTCTACATTGCCCTCAATGTAGGAATAGAAAACGACTAAAAACAAAAAAAAATAAAAAATAAATTCCGAATACAAAAATAAAGAGACAAGGGCAAATTGGAAAAGACTTAGCTGGTTATTTTAACGCGTAAGCTCCAAAAACTCTAGTCCAATCCAGCTCGATCGTATAGCATTTTGGTCGCGATCGGCTTTGACACAATAGGAAACTTTTGGGTTGCTTCAATATAACGTACAGCTCCAGAATCGCCCGAATAGTATAGTGGTAAGTATTCCCGCCTGTCACGCGGGTGACCCGGGTTCGATCCCCGGCAACGGCGCCAAAAACTTGATGTGTGTAAATGTATATATATAAATAACACAAGTTCTAATTAAAACGACTCACCTAAAAACAACACACGCACGGCAAGTGTACCGGTCGCAAAGCAGTAAACAGATAAGACTGAGTATCGAACCCAAAGACGCGAATGTAACTCTAGATCACAACCTATACCGAATACTAGCCTAAATAAATATATACTTATGTGGGGGGTTAAACTAATGATTAAAAAACTTAAAAGAAACTAAATATAAATAAAGTAACCTCAGCTGCTTATGGGAACTAGGAACTTGAAGAAATCGGATAGGAAGAAGGCTGGTTACTTAGGTAAAATCTCTAGACACTAGCAATAAATCCTGAATCTGGTAATTAACTTGAGACCCTATTCTTATCTAATAAACCTCCTGTCAAAGATAGCTCACTAGACTCAAGGCGGGACAAGTGTAGAAATGCTAAGATGGACCTGGATCGCCTTAGCGTACCAAAATCCCACAGAAATCAGATTAAAACCTCTCCTGGATTAAAATCCTTAAACTATGAAGCAGACTTAAACTCTACTGAAGAAAACCTAGGAAAACTCTAAACACGGACAAGTAGCGACTCCCGCCCTAGCGCTTGCCAACTACCGAACAATGCCTAGTTAGTTACCTAGCAATCTCGGGTTAGATTTCTCACCCTCAAGAATGGACTGCACGTCTTAGTTAATTTATTATATTAGTTTGTTATATTTGTGTCGTACTCCAACTCCAAATACTAGCACGCTAACCTAAGTTGACGAACTAGATTGATTTTTAGACCTAGGGAGTATCTCTACATGCCTAGCTCCACAAAACCAATAAACAAACTTCAATTAAAATTAACACCAACACACATATATCAAATCCAACAATAAAATTAAAGTCATGTAATTCTACACATCCAAACGGAAACCAAACGTCATTCAATCATATTATTGTCTAAATCATCATCCTAAGTAGCCATAAAAATGTCTAGCCACTCATAATATTAAAAAATACCATCACAAAATGATTAAACATAGTTTTAAGTATGTCTAGAGAAAAAATTAATAAAAATTAAACCTAACCCAAGGCTCGTTGGCTCTTGATCTTTAAGGCTCGTTGGCTCTTGATCTTTAACGTGCCTGTAGCCTTTTCTCCTTCCGTGCTCGTTCGATCGTCACCGCTTGAATATTCGTGCGACTCCAACTTCTTCTGTGCGATTCGTTATTGCTGTTGTAGAATGAATGTATCAATTGGAATTGTTCTCCAATCATGCCCTCTGACAGCTAATGAATGAATCATTGATATATATCTTGCCGTCAACCTATAACCCTTCTGTGCGATTCGTTGTTGGTTTGTTTCACTTGGGCCGAGCCCAAGTCAACCATCTTTTTTTTTTATTATTATAATTATTATAACTCGGTGCTCTACATTCAGGTGTTCTTGGCTTGATTAAAGTTCATCGTTTACGCTCCAACGTCCACACGAACACCTACCAAAATATAAAATAAATAAATAAGTACTAAAAATGACTCAAAACTAATAAAAATCTATAAAAACCTATACTAAATAAAATAGACCGGTACAAGCCTAAAACTAATAAAAACACTATTTAAATGACTCGAAAACTGTACAAACTTTACACTGGAAATAGATGTATTTTACAATACATCACCCATCCCATAAATTGCCTAATGGTTCAATCAGGGTTCCAACTACATCCTCATCCTCTTCTTTTTTTTCTTGGCGATGAAGATAATGATTCAAATTTGGACGACCATGAAGATGCGAGAATGAATTCCCTGTATGTCTCTGCTTAAGGTTTTATATACTTCAACACTCATTTTGTATTAATCATACATTTCAACGTAGTAATTGTAATCACATTTACATGCTTTTGATCACCTTTAAGCATCTCAAATTTTTTCTACATTTACCATTTTTAACTATGGATGAGTTTTATTATCAGTGAAGTGAGAATGGGATGAGGTTTCTAATCTATTTGAATTTGAGTTGATTTCAATAGTTTGAATTATAAGAAATAAACAAATAGTATATAAACTATATGTGCAAAGACTTTTCTTTATAGATTCATCGAGCTTTCTTAGTTATCTTTTATTGTTACTTCTGTCTAATGCAAGGACTTTTTATATATTAGCACAAACCATGGATCATCATCAATCACGGATAATTCACAGAATTTGGAAAATGGTTAATTACATGCTAGAATCAATATTTGGTAATTAATTCTTTTACAACTTTCCTTGCATCTCTCTTAAGAATGTTTTCATTCCTTGTAAATACTTGGTCTATAAATTCCATATACATTAGTATGAATAAAATGTAATCCTGGCGTATTTGGCATTTATATGCCAAGTATTTACAATAAATGGAAATATTCACTAGATAGATACAAGGAGATTTATAAAATAATTAACTACCAAATATTGACTCTAGCATGTAATTGGCCATTTGAATAGATTTTCGAATTCTGTTAACTTTCCTTGATTGACGATGATCCATTATTTATGCTAATGTATAATAGGTTCATCCTAACTCAGAAAAGAATACACTTAAAAAAACTGAAATTATTAATGAAATAAGATGTTTAAAGTCCTTTACTTGCAATAGTGAAAGTGGGTATGTCATAAGACAAATATTTGTGTTATTTTATTCTTAACTACTTATTTTTTGTGGTTGTTATTCTTTTTTTTATTGCTAGCTTGAAGGTTCTTGGTTTATGAAAATATAGATCGCAATTAGTATTTACATATGCATGGACGGGTTGGGTAGCTGTTAACTTTGCTAGCTACTGATGAGGAAAGCTAACTAACTAACGGACATTCACAGAACTCTAACTAACTAGCTATCAGTAGATTAAGTCTTCTAGTATTATGACTTCAGCCGTTGTTGTCATCAGAATTTTGAACTTCAGCAGATGTTTGCTTTCCTTATCAGTAGTTAACTCATCTGTGATTAACCACTTCATCAGCAGTTTCTTTCATCAGTGGTTAACCACTTCATCAACAGTTTCTTTCATCAGTGGTTAACCACTTCATCAGTAGTTAGCAAAATCAACAGTAACAGATCGGCTAGGTTCGGGTTAGAATGGGTTCAGAACAAAATGGGTACAAATCAAAATGGATTGTTTAAAAAAAGTGGTTATTTTGGTTTGGATCAAAATAGGTTCAGACTATCGGTTGAGATAATAGGTCATATAGCGTTCGGGTCTAATGAGTTCGGCTCGGACTGGGTACGGGTCAAATAGGACTGTTTAAAAAAAAGTGGTTATTTTGGTTTAGGTCAGAATGGGCCCAGACCGCCAAATGGGGTAACGGGTTGTAGCGGGTTTAGGTCTAAAGGCTTCCAACCAAACTGGGTATGGGTCAAAATGGTCTTTTTTAAAAAGTGCTCATTTTCGTTTGGGTTAGAACGTGCCAGACTGCCAGATGGGGTAATGAGTTGTATCGGGTTTAGAGTTATAGGGCTTCCAACCAAACTGAGTACTGACGTTATGGAAATCCTACAATCCATGTTTGTTAGGAAAATATAAGGAATTGTAATTTGTTATTGTTTTTCTATTTTGTTGTTCTTTATTGCGTCTATCTCTAAATGTAGCATCAACGGACTGCAAGTAGTGCACATAGTTTTGCCAAATAAAAGCCGGTTGAGTTTCGGACCACATCCATCCACTGATCCACCCTATATCCGCACATGGCTAGGTCTACGTGGTTGCATTGCGTGCAATGCTTGATGTTAGCATATGGTTTTATGTAGAATAATAGTGTGGAAAGTGTAACAATAAACTAACAAAGAATGATGTTTCTTGAGAAATTTTTTATAATTTTTTGAGAAATAATGTTTGACAGTTTTATCTTATTTTTTTTATTTAATACTGTCGTTTTTTAATACAGATGCAAACAAAAAGAAAAAAAATATGTTCTAAACTTTTTGTATAATTACATTAGGCTACCCGTATTAGAACGGATATAAAACTAATTGTCAGATATTTTGGTATTACTGGATTGACTTATGGACCAAATTGTTTCATAATATACATTAATTTAATTAATCAACATCATCATCAACATCATTTTACTATGTGAGATTTACTAAAGACATAATTAAAATTCAGAACAAACATTGACCCCTAGAGCAAGGGGTTGCAAGTGGACATTGTTCAAAATCTATATCAAGACGTAGATAAAAATAATTACATCACAACATCTTTTATAAAGAAAAACAACAAAACATGGTTAAATTTAATTATAATAACAAAATAGTAATAATAAAAAAAAAAATAGTCATTGAGCATATATATTATTTGAAAACAATGGGCCCTACAAAAATAAAGCAAACAAGAACAGAAAATTATCTCTACTTTCTAAAAGTCTAAATGGGAATTATTCTCAAATGAAAATTTCTACATTTGTTTTTCACATGGAGGGAAAATTCCACTGACAATGACATCAGTGGTAGAAGCCAACTTATCATCTCTACTGTCTAGATAAGCATTTAACTACAGTTACGTTACGATTGAAATTCGGTATTCACTTTTTGCCGTTTAGGTATTGGTACCGTTGATTCAGTACTAGTTCAGTATGGTATCAGTATTTTATTGTTTTTTTTTAATTTTAATCATACCGTGCCAAACATTTTCAATACCATTATTGGTACTCCATTTTCAAAATTGGTACGGAGCTCATCCCTTCTCCCCTTCTATATATATTAACTTCATCTCATTCATCAATTTCTACATACCTCTTTTTTGCTGATTCCAACCAAAAATTAATCCACACAAGAAACAAATTGATGGCTGCGTCGTCGTCATCGTCTTCTTCTTCTAAATCTTGGATTTATGATGTATTTCTAAGTTTTAGAGGAGAAGACACTAGGAAGACCTATGTGGATCACCTCTACGATGCTCTTGTACAACAAGGAATTCACACGTACAAGGACGATGTAGAACTTCCTCGGGGCGCGACCATCGGTCCAGCCCTCTTGAAGGCTATCGACGAATCACGGATTGCTGTCATCATATTCTCAGAGAACTATGCAAATTCTTCGTGGTGCTTGGACGAAGTTACGTATATCATGGAAGGCAAGGATGAGAGAGGGCAAAAAGTTATACCTATATTCTATCATGTGGATCCATCAGATGTGAGGAAACAAAATGGGAAATATAAAGAAGCCTTTGCACAACATGAGTTGGATAACAAGAATAGAGTTAAATCATGGAGAAAAGCACTCGTTGATGCCGGTTACCTTGCTGGATTGGAGACCAAACTCATTGCTAATGGGTAAGTTTCTTCTTCATTAAATTAAATTTATAGTAGGTAAACACATGTTTTAATAATATAACTAGCCTTGTACAAATCTAATTACAAATAGGAGTAGAAAGATTTAGCATAATTATATAGATTTCTCTACTAATCCTATAATATTGACGCGTTTGGTATCCATTTAATGGTCTTTATAAAGAACATGTTACTGTTCAGAAAATGAATTAGCTCACAAATTTAAAATTATAAGAATTAAAGGTCTTTGGTAATTTCATGTTTTGATTTCACTTCCACATCTTTTCCATTTTCTTTGTTATGGTATAGTTCATAGCTTAAACAATATGAGAAAGTATACTATAGAAAGTCTCCTTAACATAAGAAGGGTAGGAAGTCACCACATCTTAAACACTTCTAAACCATAGTTAACTCTAATTAACTCAATCCTAGTTGATTAAAAGGGTAATCTAGACTTTTATAAAACACCCAAACCCACCATTCTTTATTATAACACACACATCTAAAGGAGAGAGAGAGAGAGGGGGGGGGGGGGATGATTACCATCATGCCACCGCCTACATCTAAGGGCTGAGAAGCCTTCCTACACTTCTCACGTTAAGGAAGTTTTGCACGTTATCTCTCTTCCCAAACAATATATATTTTTTGAAAAGTCCAAACAATATATATATGAGTAAACTATGTGTCGTAAGTTGTTGCTTAAAACCTCTAGATATACAAACTACTAGATCTCCTCATCCTCTAGAAACTGAAATTAACTAAAATTAAACTTGTAAGACTACATGCTGAGGTGCGTGGAAGGGGAGGGGGAGCCCCTCCACGCCACCAGGCATCAACTCCCCCCCCTCCCCCCACACACACACACATATGGCGTGGAAAGGGCATGTGGCCTCTTGGGGCTTGAAGATCTTCACCGGCGTAGGGCAATTTGTGATGATGAAATGGATGGTGGATTATTGTTGAATTATGGATTATTATGATTGGTTGTTTGATTAATAAAAATAATAAAAAAAAACCTTCCCCGCCATTCTACCATACCACCACCACCCTAGGGTTTTTTGGTCTTGAAGGGGGAATTCCACATATCAGTTTATGCCCCCTCAAATGCATGATCACACCGTGAACATAAGTTCAAATCATACATGGTGTAGATTATGGTACATTATACTGTATTTATACCAAAAGAAATATGGAAATTGCTTAATAAAAACTAATTTAAATTCTTATTTGATAAGTAGAAAATTCCAGTTTTTAAGATTTGATGGAAATCAAATTAATAAAGAATGAAATCATACTAAGGATAATATTGATGAAATATATAAAGTAAATAAATAATAATATTAAGAAAACAAAACTAATGATGATGATAGATAATAATATAAATATTATTAGTGAAGATATTAATTATTACCCATATTGTGTCCATAGTTATTTTGAAAAGGTTATGTCAATAGTTATATTTACCAACTCGTGGTAATTTGATCTAAAGACTAGTTCTACCCAAGTAAACGTATTACTACATTGGTAGAATTTTACTAAGTGTTGGGGATTTACAATAATAACAAACAAATAACCGAATATCAGAAATATCTGAAGGTACATAATCGCTTTCAGATTGAATCAATTCGACGTTTTAATCAAATACTTAATCAGATACAATGATTGAGAATTTTCTGTATTTTTTGATTGAAAGAAGAACTAGAGAAAATTTTTGACCAAGATATGAATTCGTAATGAATGGCCATTAACTGCCTTTTAGGTAGTTATCACAAGGTTTCAAGATTGCTAAAGTTAGTCCCTCTGCCCCTTGGACCCCGCTAGGGGCTACCGCCCCTTGGACCTTCTTTAGAGGCCTAAGTTCATAACAAATTCAAATAGGCGTGCACTCCGCATCACGATATCTATATGATGTCTTATTATGGAGATATTAGTCAAACAATCAATCCATTCATACTAAAATATCCAACACCAAGTTGGGGTAGTTTGATCTAAGAGACTAGTGTTGTCCAAGAATTATTAGTAAATTTGTTTGTTCAGTTGTTTCACAAAGAAAAAATGAAAATAAATAATCCCAACTATTTACTATTGGCCAATAACAGTCCCAACTACGAAAATCATCAATATTGGTCCCAACTTTCGAC
Organism: Ambrosia trifida; assembly: GCA_028751855.1. Lineage (NCBI taxonomy): Eukaryota > Viridiplantae > Streptophyta > Magnoliopsida > Asterales > Asteraceae > Ambrosia > Ambrosia trifida. The sequence goes on along the minus strand of CM054123.1, from coordinate 35,163,612 downwards.
ATATTGGAAACCAACGGACCCAAACTAACGGAGGTTAACTCCGTTAGTGTGATGCTGACGTGGCATGCCACGTAGGATCATTTTGCCACGTGGCATGCCACGTAGGATGCCACATAGGATTATTTTGCCACGTGGCATGCCACGTAGGATCATCTTGCCACCTAGGCATGCCACGTCAGCATCACACTAACGAAGTTAGCCTCCGTTAGTTTGGGTCCGTTGGTTTCCAATATGTCGAAAGTTGGGACCAATATTGGTGATTTTCGTAGTTGGGACTGTTATTGGCCAACAGTGAATTGTTGGGATTATTTATTTCCATTTTTCCTTTCACAAATATATAGATTTCATCATCACGAATATCAGCGATTTCAACATCACGAATATCAGCTGTTATAATTTAGTGTCGATGAGTGTTTATGAGATTTGGGTTTTGTATCGTGCTTGTAATCTTGTTAGAGAATTAAATATAGGAGATCAATTTTGTGTTTATTACAACGGCAATTTGGATTTTAATAATCCAACCTTTTCTCTTTTTGGCCGATAATAATCTCACCTGAGTTTTTTTCCTTCACTAGTCCCACCTTTTAGACATTTTGCTATCAATGGACCCCCCATTAACTCACACTAACGCCGTTAGTTGAAACTCATAATTCTAGGCAATTATTCACATGATTTGAAATAGGGAATCGAGACGATGATATTGATATGTTCAATTGCAGAAATAACCATGGTTTGCCAGTTATAGGTTGATGTTCTCCTCGGATGGGATGACCGGAACCAACGATTAAACCATCGAATCATGCTCAGTTCTGCATTTGAACATTCCAATATCATCGTCTCGATTACCTCTTTCAAACCCGGTGGATAATCGCCTAGAATTGTGAATTTTAGCTAACGGCATTAGTGTGAGTTAGCAGGGGGGTGTTGAGAGCAAAATGTATGAAATGGTGGACTGGTGGAGGAAAAAACTTAGGCGAGATTATTATCGGATCAAAAGAGAAAAGTTGAATTATTAAAATCCAATTTGCGTATTTGATATAGACATTGGTGTACTCGTTGATTTCAGTATGAAATAAAGGTGGGTGGGGTGGGGGGCATTGAGAGCAAAATAAATAAAGATGCATCTTTACCTTATACTGTGGAACATATACGTCTTCTCTGAATATGTCCATATATACTAATTTTCTAACAATTTCAATGGGCAGCCATGAGTCAAAAGGCATCAAAGAAATTGTCAATAAAATTTCAAGAATACTGTTGCCAAAATTTAAAGTCAATGAAAACCTCATCGGAATAGAGACCCGTTTGCAAGATTTGAAATCACAATTAGAGATTGGGTTAGGTGGGGTGCGCATGGTTGGAATTTGGGGTGTTGGGGGTGGTGGTAAGACAACGCTTGCATCTTCTGCTTATAATGAACTCTGTGATGAGTTTGATGGGTGTTGTTTTGTAGAAAATATACGAGAGGAATCGAATAAGTATGGTTTGGAAAAAATTCAAGAAAAACTTATCTCCGGCATTTTGAAACAAAAACAAGAAATAGATAGAGTTGAGGAAGGAAGACACATCATAAAACGTAGGTTATGCCATAGAAAAGTTTTGATTGTTCTTGATGATGTCAATCACCTTGACCATCTAAAGGCTCTAGCCGGATCACATGATTGGTTTGGTGAAGGAAGTAGAATAATTATTACTACTAGAGATAACCATTTATTAATTGCTCATAAAGTAAATGTGATACATAATATTAGCTTGTTGAATGTTGAAGAAGGTACTCAGCTTTTTTGCAAGAATGCACTTCAAGATTGTGGGCCTAGCAAAGAACGCGAATTGCTATCAAAAGATGTGGTTTTTTACGCTCATGGGCTCCCATTAGCACTTACAATTCTAGGTTCTTTTCTATGTGGCAAAGATATCGATGAGTGGAGAAGTGCATTGGCTAGATTGAAAAAGATCCCCGACGAAAATATTGTGGAAAAGCTTAAGATTAGCTTTGATGGACTTCAAAATGTGGAAAAAGAGTTGTTCCTTGATATTGTTTGTTTTTTTAGGGGCGAAAAGAAAAATGAGGCAATGGATATCTTTGATGTTTGTGATTTTTACCCTCGTATAGGTTTAAAGGTGTTGGTACAGAAGACACTCATAACTATAAATTCAGATGGTAGATTTGATATGCATGATTTGATACAAGAAATGGGACACTACATTGTTAGAGGGAAACACCCTAATAATCCAGAAACACATACCCGAGTTTGGCAAGTGGAAGATGTAGAAAACATATGTGCTATGGACACAACAACGGTACGTAATTCTTAAGCTAGCTTTCGATATATACATACATATATACACACATATACACACACATATCTCTCTCTATATATGTGTGTGTATGAGCGTGCGTGCGCGTCTATATTAGGTCAATGCATAATATTTTCCACTATGATCATAGGTACTTGACAAAATTGAAGCAATAAGACTTTTTTCTGATATGCATGATCCACTTCCACGTGACAATCGCCATGTTGTTGCAAACATGAATAACCTTCGGTGGGTTGACTGGAGAGGTCACCATGAGAGTTCGTTACCAACAAATTTTCCTCCCAGGAAGCTTCGTTGTCTAACGTTAAGTAATGGTCAGGAAAGACAACTTTGGAATGGTGATAAGGTAATTCTTATTTGTTGATTAAGAGTTTATAGAGAAGCAAGTAAAATTTGAGTAGCTATTCAAGATTCAAAAATAATTAAACATTGAAACTATTTATGAACCAGTTAAATAGATAGTTTTATAAAAAAAATTACTAAAATACACTGTTCACTGATCAAATAACCAATATAGTCATTGACTTTTAAACGACGGTTAGGCTAGGTCGACAAAAAACGTTGGCTAAGTATGTAGCCGTCAATAATGTCTATTTAGAAAAAATAGTTCACCCAAGATGTGTATTTCATTAATTTTCCATATTTTTATCAATGTATACAAGTTCTTTAAAACTAAGCCGGATGAAGAAAATTATTTGAATACCAATAAATAGATATCTATATTCTTCCGCCGGGCTTGAATGGCAAGAAACTGGCGTGCCAACCCACACTCACACAAGGCAATGGAGTCAAGGTCGACGTCTCAACCTCTGCTAGCCCTTGCTCCCATGATGTATGGGAACCAGATGAAATCCATAAACCCTCACCCTTCATCAGACTCAAACCTGGGTAAATCCGGGACGGTCTTCACTTGGTTGCCACTGAGCTATAAGCTCGTTGGCGCGAGGCTTGAAGATTTAACAATTACGAAATTTATTCATCAAGATATAATTATACTCCCTCCGTCCCAATTTATATGTCCATCTTTCTATTTTTGATTGTCCCAAATTAAATGTCTATTTTTAAAAATAAAAATGCAATTTCCAGTTTTGCACATAAAAAAAACACAATCAAAGATTTAAGGATATTATTGTCATTTTACAACATACAAACAAAAGATTTCTTAATATGTGTGTTTGTGAACCACATCTAAATTGGTGCGGAGGAAGTAATAAATTTTTACAACATTTATGCATATCAAATTCTATATAGTTCTATTATTGCCTAATGCTTTCTGTGACACGACTTTGACAAGTGTTACCTAATTATTTATATAGTTCTGTTCATTAAAGAGTTAGAGAAAAGTTAGATGAAAATTAATAAATGTATCAATTTTAAACATCACATCAAATGAAATGCACTACGCAACATGTGGCCAAAATAAGTTGATAAAAACTTTTGAAAATATGGTATGACACGTCAGGTCGTTCTCTATCTATTAAAAATTTTACCTACACGTTGAAGGCGAGAAGTCCGGCCCACAAAATGAACCTTGTCACTGTATCTTATATATACTAATCAAAGAAAGGGTTAGAAAATTTTCAAGATCGCTAAGGAAAATAGGTTAAATCACATAAAATTTCTTTAGTTGAGACGGTAGCTAGCTAGCCAATATGTTAAAGTTGTGACTATTAAAACCTAATTTTCCTAAAATATACTATGCTGAGTAACTGAATGTCTGTCATTTTTTTATAAAAAATATGAAGTTTTTTTTTGGAATAAGACAAACTAGTTTATGAATTAAGGGGGTATTTGGGATTGATTATTCAAAACAGATTATGCGTTTTGGAAAAGCAGGGGTAGAGCTGCTTATAGACTATTGCGTTTTGGTAGCCTAAAAAACTGATTATCTGCGTTTTCAAAACGCAATCCAAACACTAAAAACTAAGTATCTGCGTTTTCAAAACGCAATAATCTAAAAATCAGATTCAAAACGCAATCCCAAACACCCTCTAAACCACCCATACTAAAAGGCTAGTGGATGTTTTCTATATAAGATCTCCTATTCTAAGGTAGCTAGGTCTGATTTGTAGACTCGTCGTTGTATCAATCCAAACCTATGACTTAAAAAAAAAACATTTTTTCCCTCAAATGCTAAGCACATTTAAATCTTCACATCACACCCCATTTTTATATAGAAAAGATACATTATATAATAATATTTTTGTGTAGCACCATTTTGCGTCCGGACTTCGGATTGTCTGCCTTAGCAGACTTGACCTAATGTCGTCACCTCCTCCATGGCATTCCCTTGGTCCGGTGGGGAAATCCGAGTTCCAAAATGAGTGTTGTTGGATACTCTAAGATATATAAGTTAAAATTGAATATCAACCCTATAAGAGATACGATACTGCAGAGTTGACTTTTTCGATTGCAAAAGCTTAATTTGCAATGCTTTTGTGTAAAATTTAATGATCCAAACCACAATACAATAGATCTGAGCCAACACTAACTCAGAATCAACCAAGAACAAGTGGATGTAGGCGACAAAACAGGTGACAAAATCTTATTAACCCAAACCAAATCGTTACCCACCAAATACCCTGAATCTCTCTAAAATAAGAGAGATCCTAAAGAACAATATGTCAACTGATTGATTCGATCAGTTGACTATGATGAATGTTAATACAAACAACTTACAACCAGACAAAGACAACTCAGATGATCAAACACCTGATCAGACAAGAGATTACACAAATGTAATCTCCTTCACAAGACCTTCCTGATCTTCTTACAGCTCAAGAAGATCAGATACAAACAGGGAACAATGAAACCCTAGACGAAGATGAAAAATACAGAGAGAGAGAGAGAGAGAGAGAGAGTGAATGATCGAAATATGTGCATAACAATCTATTTATATTCCCTTCTGGATCCTTCCATAAGCTTGTACGAAACATAATCTAAACCACACGATCAGATAGTCATCTAAGGGCTGAGATTTATCCCTGAATCAATAACTCAACAAAACATAATAGGATGGGCCATGGACTGACCAACTAAAGATATAACCAACTAAAGATATGAGCCCAATAAGCCCACCAGAACAATAAAGTCCAATACAACCTTTAATCGTGTGATATACATAATAAAGCCATATGAATTATAGACACATTATTATTTTAACACGCCCCCTTAATTCAAATGGCTAAACATATCAACCATTCCAAGATCACTACAAAACTTTTTATGTTGTTGAATGCTAAGACCTTTAGGCAGACCATCAGCAATTTGATTTTCTGAACAGATCTTAACAGTTTCAACAACATTATTAGCAACCTTCTCTCTTAAAAAGTGTAAATCCAGCTCAAAGTGTTTGACCCTCTCATGAAATACAGGGTTAGCAGCAATGGCTATGACAGCCTTACTGTCACAAAACAGTTTGAGAGGTAATCCACTTTTATATTCAATTCAGACAATAAATTTTTGAGCCACATTAGCTCACAAGTGGCAGAACACATGGCTCTGTACTCAGCTTCTGCCGTGGATCTAGAGACAGTACTCTGCTTCTTGCTTTTCCAGGAAATCAATGACTTTCCCAGATACACACAATAACCAGTTATGGATTTTCTGGTAATAAGGCACTTGGCCCAGTCAGCATCAACAAATCCAGTCAACTGAAAAGTTTCACTCTTCACAAAAGAGATTCCCTTTCCAGGGGACTCCTTCAAGTACCTAAGAAGCCTTAGGGCCATTTGAAGATGTCCCTTTGTGGGTTGATGCATAAATTGACTCAGACACTGCACAACATAGCTGATATCAGGTCTGGTCAAAGACAAATAAATAAGTTTCCCTATTAATTTCTGAAATCCAGTTATGTTATCTAATATATCACTAGCTTTTCCAATTTTAGTGTTCATAACATAACTAGGTTCAATGGGATTTTGAACAGGCTTGCACCCAAGATAACCAAATTCACTTAGAAGTTCAAGACAATACTTCCTTTGTGAAAGACATATACACTGATCAGAATATAAAACTTCTATTCCAAGAAAGTACTTTAATTTTCCTAAGTCTTTTATAAGAAAGTTAGTACTTAAAAAACTCTTAACTTGTTCTATTTTAGACTTATTGTTTCCTGTAACAATAATATCATCTACATAAACAAGCAGAACTAGAAAGATATCATCCTTAGACATAACAAACATTGAATGATCACAAACACTTTGTATAAAACCAATTTCAACTAACACATTTGACAACTTTTCATACCATTTTCTAGGGCCTGCTTAAGGCCATATAAGGACTTAACCAACTTACACACCTTAGACTCAGTTTTAGAATAATATTCCTCAGGAAGGGTCATATAGACATCCTCAGTTATAGTACCATATAAAAAAGCATTACTAATGTCCAGTTGGTACAAAGTCCAGTTATTCTGGACAGCAAGACCTATAACAGTTCTGATGGTGACCATCTTTACAACTGGTGAGAATGTCTCTCCAAAGTCTAGACCTTCTCTTTGACTATAGCCTTTTGCTACAAGTCTTGCTTTATACCTCTCAATCTCACCATTTGATTTGTATTTAATCTTATACACCCATCTACATCCTATGGGTTTTCTATTAGCAGGTAAGTCAGTTAAAATCCAAGTATTGTTCCTATATAATGCCTCCATCTCACTATTCATTGCCTCAACCCATTTGGGATCCTTGGCAACTTCATAGTAAGAAGTTGGCTCAACAGTTTTGTTTAAGACAAACACAAAGCTTTTGTTTTCAAAAGAAAGATTTCAGTAATTAACAACCTTCTCAACTCCATATTTAACTTTTCCTCCCACAATAAATTCACTAAACTTTTTAGGAAAATTTGACACTCTGCTAGATTGCCTAATACTACTTCCCTCAGGTGGAATGGCTTCATCAGTTGCCAAGTCCACATCATGGTCAACCATCTCAGGTTCACTACTACCTGGGTTAGACTGTTGACCCATATCGCAGTCCATGTCAGCCCTGGGAATGAGCCCTGGTTGCTGACTAGTGGACTTGACATTAGTGCCTTTGTTTCCCCCTTCATTATCGGGAAGATTAGACCCCTAAGTCATTTTAAAGTTTTCAATGTTTTCTGATTCAATACTATCAAAAAAGTTTACATGATTTACATTTTCAAAAACAATATTAGGTTCTAGATCTTCCAAACTGTTTTTGAATGGAAAGATTTTTTCATAAAACCGAACATCCCTGGAGAATTCTACTTGCTTAGATTGCAAATTCCATAGTTTTTAACCTTTTTTGAAATTAGAATATCCAATTAACACACACTTATCAGCACAACTGGACAATTTATCAGACTCATTTAGAATAGTGCTGAAACATAGACACCCAAAACTTTTTAAATGACTGAGAGTGGGGGGGGACCCATACACAACTTGAAAGGGACTTTTTCCTAGCAACACAGAAGAGGGGAGTCTGTTTATAAAATAAGTAGCAGTTAATACACATTCAAACCAAAATCTAAGTGGTAACCCACTCTGAAACAACAATGCCATAGCCATGTTTAAGAGATGTCTGTGTTTTCTTTCCACCACCCCATTTTGTTGTGGTGCATAGACACAAGTAGTCTGGTGAATTATACCTCTAGATTTACAGAAAAGACTCATCTGATTATTTACAAACTCAGTACCATTAACACTCCTAAAAACCTTAACACATTTTTTAAATTGTGTCTTTAGAAGTTCATAAAAATCAGAGATGTTTTCAAAGACTTCACCCTTATTTGTTAACATGTAACACCACACAGTTCTAGAGTAATCATCAACCACAATTAAGAAATACTTGTACCCTTCTTTACTAGTGACCCTATATGGACCCCAGACATCTAAGTGAATCACATCACCTACTTCTTTAGTCTTATGATCACTAAATGGAAAGGGTAACCTAGTTTGTTTTGCCTTATGGCAGACTTCACATGGTTTAGTGTTACTATTGTTAATACCAAGACTATCTCTTAAAATAGCTAGAACTTGGTCAGAGGGGTGACCAAGCCTACTGTGCCACAAGTCTGTGTCACAGGTGCTATTAAAACAGACATTTGATGAACTTACATGTTTACCAACAAAATATAGACCTTCACTTTGTCTACCAGTCACCAGGATTCTCTTGCACTTGAAATCCTGGATATAACAACTATTTTCATCAAACAGACAGATAATTTGCTATCCTTAGCAAGTTTATGAACAGACATAAGACTAACACAATAATCAGGAACATAGAAGACATCATACAGAACAACTCCATTAGCAAGTTTAATGTCTCCTATTTTAGACACTTTGGCACTAGTGCCATTAGGATGCTTAACTTTTAAATCATAGTTTGACACATCTACACAATTATACATGTCTTTGTCATTACTGGTCATGTGCTGGTTAGCACCTGAGTAAGTAATCCAACTATGACTTATAATACTTTTGACAAAGTTAGAACAACTTGAGAAGTTTTTAAATAATTTCTCAAGCTTAGACAGACAAGACAGACTGGAAAAACCATTCAAGAACACACTCTTACCTCCAACATTGGAGTTCTGAGTGTCAACACTTCCCTTGTCACTGATGAGACTCAACAATTTAGACACCTGTTCTGCAGAGAAGGGTAAAGCAGAACTGCTACAAGAGGAAGCAGAGGACACCCCCTGCTTACTACTTGAAGCATTATTAGACACATTTGTTTTAAACACTTGACCCACTGATTTCTTTTTAAAACCAGGAGGATAACCAACCAGTTCAAAGCACCTGTCAACAGTGTGACCTAACATGTTACAATGAGTGCATTTTAGATTAGGGTTAGGTCCTCTATTAACTCTTTTCCTGTTATCAAAACCTTGGTTAGATTTAGTGACAAAAGCAACATTTTGACCCTTTGAGGTCCCAACAGAATTTATGTGGGATTCCTCTCTTGATATTATAGAAAAAGCCACTTTAGTAGAGGGCAAAGGCTCCCTAGTTAACAAAGTGGTTCTAACTGGTTGGTACACATCATCTAATCCCATCAGAAATTGCATCAATTTTATAAGAGTACTAAAATCATTGAAGTCTTTAGATGCCTTGCAAGTACAAGGGGGTAATTGCAGTATTGCATCTAATTGTTTCCACATTGTATTTAACCTATGATAGTATTCAGCAACAGTACTACCATTTTGTTTAACACTATTAATCTTTTAATACAAGTTAAACACAATTGATCCATCTACCTTATCATAAGTTTCTTTTAATTCATCCCAGACTTCTTTAGCCAATTTAGAAAACACTTGCCCTAAGTACAGTTCTTCACTAATAGAATTTAACAACCAAGACAGAACAACAGAATTACACCTATCCCATTATTTAGCAAGTAATTCATCATCAGTAGACTTAACACAAGAACCATCAATAAAACCATACTTATTTTTAGCCTCTAATGCAAGTTTCATAGAATTAGACTAGACAGAGTAGTTTTCAGACCCTTTAAGCTTAATGCTAATAATAGACAAGCTACTAGTGTCACTTGGATGTAAGTAAAGAGGATCACTAATATCCAATTTACTTATCAAAGAGACAATTTGTCCAGAGGAATCATGAATGCCACCAATTTGTGGACCTTGAGGACCCTGAGGTCCTTGGGGACCTTGAGGTCCTTGTGGTCCTTGAGGCACTCCTGTTTCTTGACCAAACATTCACACACAAGATAGAAAATAACCAAGAACACAATCAGAAAGAGAACAAAGAACAAAAAACAAACAAGACCTAGAGGACGAAACTGTACCATGGGTCAGATCATGGGTTCATCACTCAAGGTGCCCACGCAGATCTTAGTACAGGAGTCCTTTATTAACTAGGAAAATAAGAGTATATATGTATATATACTTAACAATATACCACACAAACATACAAGAAATAGATAGCAAGTAGACAAAACACACAGACAACCAACCAATCACAGATCAACTTCAATGCCGGTCCACCCTAACCCGGCCAAGACAACTAGACACAGACAGGAAAACAAAAGACACAAGAGAGAAACAGGAACAATCTCACCAGGAGGGGGTCCCAAGTTAGGGATCTCCAACCTCACAACCTATACTTTCACTTAGGGTATAGTGTTGTGAGAGCAATTGAAGCAAACAATCCCAATTCCAACAATTAGTTCCAGAACCCTTGCCAATAATAGTTGACCACTGATATCCAGATCAAATCACTTTAAAACACAAACAACAGTGAACACAGTCAGTAATACCAAACTTGAGATCTAATATTAAAGATCTCAGACTGTAAACATAAACACAAAGATGCAGCGGAAAATAGTAGGATCGTTTTGATAAGAGAGCCTAAGGCTCTGATACCATGTAAAATTTAATGATCCAAACCACAATACAATAGATCTGAGCCAACACAAACTCAGAATCAACCAAGAACAAGTAGATGTAGGCGACAAAACAGGTGACAAAATCTTATTAACCCAAACCAAATCGTTACCCACCAAATACCCCGAATCTCTCTAAAATAAAAGAGATCCTAAAGAACAATATGTCAACTAATTGATTAGATCAGTTGACTATGATGAATGTTAATACAAACAACTTACAACCAGACGAAGACAACTCAGATGATCAAACACCTGATCAGTCAAGAGATTACACAGATGTAATCTCCTTCACAAGACCTTCCTGATCTTCTTACAGCTCAAGAAGATCAGATAAAAACAGGGAACAATGAAACCCTAGACGAAGATGAAAAATACAGAGAGAGAGAGAGTGAATAATCGAAATATGTGCATAACAATCTATTTATATTCCCTTCTGGATCCTTCCATAAGCTTGTACGAAACATAATCTAAACCACACGATCAGATAGTCATCCAAGGGCTGAGATTTATCCCTGAATCAATAACTCAACAAAACATAATAGGATGGGCCATGGACTGACCAACTAAAGATATAACCAACTAAAGATATGAGCCCAATAAGCCCACCAGAACAATAAAGTCCAATACAACCTTTAATCGTGTGATATACATAATAAAGCCATATGAATTATAGACACATTATTATTTTAACATTTTGGGTGAAAAAAAAAACCTTTTGTATGAAGGTTTTGCCTTTTGTATGAAGGTTTTTGCAATGGAAGAATTTTCTAGGGTGATTTAGAGGCAGGTTCTGGACCTAATATTTACGATAGAATTATAAAATTTTCTAGTTGGGACATCGTTTGTTAGCCGTTCAAAGAAAAAAAGAATTATAATGCAAATATCCTTTTGTAATCTGACCTAAAAGTAATCTATTTCTAGAGCATGAAATGTTAAAATAATGTATGTTTATTATTCACAAGATATAAGCATGAGAAGATAAGTTTCCATTATAAGTGTTCCAGTTGTACTTATTATCCTATGAATATAAGGTATATATAGATCTTAATGTAAAATTCAAGCTACTATTGAAAATCAATGTGAAAAAAATGAGTTGAATTATGAGGTACCAAAACAATAATCTGAATATATATGAATATGGCAAACTTTTGACAAATATGCTTTTTTATGTTACAGAAACTGCCAAATTTAAGGATGATAAAGCTTCATGGTTTAAAAAACCTAACCAAGACACCAGATTTTAGGGGACTTCCAAATCTTCAAAGATTCATGATTTATCAATGTCCACTTGTAGAAGAGATCGATCCATCGATTGGGCACTTGCAAAAGCTTGTTTTCTTACTTATAGCAAATTGTGACAACTTTAAGGTGCTCCCATCCATTACCAAGACAATAGAACTCCAGACTCTTTCGCTCTCAAAGTGCAACAAACTTTCTAAGGGTGAGAATCAAGCTACATCCTATAGACAGTATATGACAAGCTTTCTCTTTAGTTACCCTGGGTTACAAGTTATTAGCAAACACTTGAGGAAGTTAATTCTCAGCAAGTGCCATTTGGGAGATGAAGACATTGACTGGGATGCTTGGGACTTACCCAAGTTACAAGAACTCGATCTAAGTTGGAATGAATTTTCACAATTAAATTTTAGAGGACTTCCTCAACTTAAATGGCTTGATGTGTCATTGTGCAATAGCCTTGTAAAGTTGTTGGAGCTCCCATCGGATATAGCTGTTCTTAGAGCAGATTATTGTTACGCACTTGAAAATGTTGGAGATGTGTCAAACTGCAAATGGTTGTGGAAAGTCTCATTTATGGGAAAGAATAAACTAGGAACCATTGGTGACCAGAAAATAATATACTCCATGAGCCAGGTTAGGCTTTACCTTTTGAATATCAATATTTATTGGGCTTGGTCAAAGAAGCACCAGTAACACACTATTCACACATCAATGACGTATCATGATGTGTGACCTCTTACGATCCATATGACATGAAAAATTAATAATATGGGTCATTTGAGGGTCGTACGATATAGTATTTAACTAACATAAAAATGATTTACTGACAATGTCATAAAACCTAAATGACCATTCATCCTATCATACAGTCCACAGACATCATATGACACGTATGATGTAACAAGCAGTCAAATATATGGAATTAAGGTGATGTTTAGTTAGCATCACTTTTTATATATAAATCCATACAAAACAATAAGAAGTATATTAATCAATCAAGTTTCATTGATTTATAGTATTTTTTGGTTCTTATGTCTGTTGCAGGGAAATGCTATTGAGCATCACTTTATGAGTCTCGCTCTTGAACATCAGGTTCGACAGATGTCTACCCCTAGCCAAGTCTCACGGAGTAGATTCGTATTGCAGCTTCCACATAATTGGTGCAATGACTTTTGTGGGTTCTTAATACACAATGTTATCGACTACCAGGAACCATATGTTACTATAGTTATCAAGCAGGAGATAGGCACGGATGAGTCTAATTATCGAAACGAGTTATTCCCGGATCCTCCTCCTCCTCCAACATACATAGGATATGTTTCCTTTAGTTCATTAAGCCAAAGTACATGGTTGAATTTAGAATGCAATATGATTTCTTTTTACATGGGCGGTAAATTTGAAGTTAAACTCGTTCCTAGACAAACTAAAAGTGATCATCAGGTCCAAACAAATAATGAAGCCTTAGATTGCTCATACTTTTGGGATGGGGAGCGTGAAGATGGTAACACGTTCATTGTCCAACATGATTCAAAATCCTCTATCAACATATTATGGCGTCCATGCTGACAAACTCATTCCCAGAACTCATTCCAATATTCACTAGCTAGTAGTTCTTTTTCTAGGCGAATTCTGGTGTGGAAAATCCTCTAAAATAGAAGAATGAGCTCAGTGGTGGATCTATGATTTTTTTCTCATGGGGAAAAAATACTTGTGTATAAATAAACTTAATTTGTTAAAGTTGTAAACAGTGACCATCGTTAAAATAAACATTACATCTGTTTACTACCTGATTTGATCTTTTGAAAACAGTTAATTACAGCTTCATTTGTAACTCATTTTAAGTTCTTCATTTTCTATGAAACAAATTACACTATAATTCAAAAAATCTTCACCAACTCGATTGCGTAGATTTGTATTTATGGTCTTCACGGCAAACATGTCTCAACCATTAAACAATATAAATTAAACTCAATAATCTATATATCTATAATATAAGGTTATATTGGAAACCCTTGTTATAGTGAAAACTCTGGAAACTCTAACTTCCCGAGCTTTTTAGGACCTGAAAATTTTAGGGTATGTAATATACATGATTTTAAGCATTTTGAGATAAAAAAAATCAATAAAGCGCTGAGCGCTTTTTAAAAAAATAATAAATTTTTGATTAACACATTGTTAACACATGTTAATTTCGCTTAACATGTGTTACCCGAAAACTTATTGTTTAAAAAAAAAGTGATCGCGCATTTTTGTTTTTTTTTTGTTTTTGCTCAAAATACTTAAAATCATGTATATTATATGCCCTAAAATTTCCAGGACCAAAAAAGCCAGGGAAGTTAGAGTTTCCAGAGTTTTCACTATAATAAGCGTTTTCTCTAGATCCTAACCCTATATCCATATATATTAATATTCCAAAGAATGAAATCCTATATGACATTCAAAGAGGTCATCCTCTCCCCTTGAGTGTGTCATTTGACATTCTTCTTATTTTCAACCAAAAGTCTATTTCTCTCTCATGTTTCCCCCACAATTTTAAAATGTTAATAATTTTTATATACAAGATTTTTTTATAAAAAAATTGCACCAAATTATCGAATGTTTTATTATCTTCTTATTTTTATATCGAATGTTTTATTATCTTCTTATTTTCAACCAAAAGTCTATTTCTCTCTCATGTTTCCCCCATAATTTTAAAATGTTAATAATTTTTATATACAAGATTTTTTTATAAAAAAATTGCACCAAATTATCGAATGTTTTATTATCTTCCCAATGAGTACCATAGTGCTATAAAAAACAATTTTTTTTGTTGGTTTTTGATTATACAGGAAAAAAACACAATTTGTTCATGTAATTCATTAATTATATTTTCATCAAGAGCATAATAGCTTAAAACCACTCCTTAAAAAAAAAAAACAAAGTCACACCTTCAAGACTAATGCCTTAATCACGTCCTGCAATAGTTGTTTCTAGCTTTGCTCCTCATCCAAACATACATCTTCTTTTTAATATACATTTTCATTCTTATTCATATGATTAAAATTGTTGTTTTTTCATATTATAGTACATTAATTTCTATGTTACATAATAACACATATTTTATCACATCATATTAGATTTATCTATATCAAAAAGCTTCCGGAATATAATCTTCTATCTATAATCTACATCTACATCTACACTTCTACACTATATAATAAAAGAAAACACATGAGTGACACATGGCACTCCCTCATGAATTCTCTCATTTATTATTTATTACAGTAAACTCAAATTTAATTATAATAAATGATTTGCAAAACTATGATATAAGTTTTTTAAATTAAATTTTAGTAATTATAGTAATAATCATAGTTGTAACTGAAATCATTAATAAAAGAAAACACATGATTATTTTTTATATAACATATTTATATTTATGTATTATTAACTTTGAATTTAAATCATGTATCTTAAATTAACCCATTTTTTAAAAAAATATGGTATTCTAAGTTTAAAATTAATTTTGTTACATTATTTGACAAATGATTATTAAGTTTTATTATTTTGGTCATTGTTTTAGATGTTAAACTATGTTCAGTAAATACATATTAATTTTAAATGCTTAAAATACTTCAAAAGTCAAATAAACAAATTAATAATAACACAATGCAATTAGAGAAATGCAATATCTAAACAGTTTTTGCATTACTAATTCGTTTCAATCTTTATTTTTAGGCTATTAATTTACACTATTTTTTTTTTTTATAATACAATCAAATTGAACCATTAAATGTCATTATGTTTAAGGAACTTGATGTTAGAAAAAAAATGATTATACACTCAAGGTTAGAAATACTTTAGCTTTTAGGAAAATTGATGTGAAATACCAAAATGGACAATACTCGATTGGGATGGTTTAACGGATGATGAGATACTTTTAAATTAATTTCATTTTTTTATATCTTAGCCTAAACAGATTTACCTTTATTACTTTTTTATTTTTGTTTTGTTTTGTTGTACCTGCAGTCTACAAGGTAATAGCTTTGTATGGAAGATATATTTTGGATTGTTTGAAAAAAGTTTTATGTGAATAAAAATGTTTTTTACAAGAAATCATTTAGGGGTTGATGAATATTTAATATTTTTTCGGTTGTACAGGAAACTTTTTTTATTTTAAATAAAATATGTAATCTAATTTTTCTTAATTATATTTTAAATTTATATATAATATATATAATTTAAATTGTTCAACTCGTGTACCACACGGGTACATAACCTAGTAATATAATAATAATAATAATAATAAAAGAAAACACATAAGGGACACGTGGCACTCCCACATGAATTCCCCCATTTTACTATTTAATTAATACAATAAATTCAAATATAATAATATTAATTGATATGCAAAATTATAATATAAATATATGGATTTGGTTCAAATGAGAACTGTGAGAACCATTCTGGGCCACACATTTCTCTAAGGCAATTTTTTTTTTTTTTTTTTTTTTTTTTTTTTTTGCAAAAATCCCTGCTTTATATGCAAGGAAATTTTTATTATTATTTTTTTTTGTATTTATTTTCAGTATACACATGTGTACAATTGCATTATACACATATGTATAATGCAATATACACACATATATAACTGAATAACACACATATGTATAGCTGAAAATGCTATATACACATATGTATAATTGCTATATACACATATGTATAATTGCCATATACACATATGTATAATTAAAAAAAAATCTACATCTACATCTACATCTACATCTACACTTCTACATCTACATCTACACTATATAATAAAAGAAAACACATGAGTGACACATGGAACTCCCTCATGAATTCTCTCAGTTGATTATTTAATACAATAAACTCAAATTTAATTATAATAAATGATTTGCAAAAGCATGATATAAATTTTTTAAATTAAATTTTATTAATTATATTAATAATCATAGTTGTAACTGAAATCATTAATAAAAGAAAACACATGATTATTTTTTATATAACATATTTATATTTATGTATTATTAACTTTGAATTTAAATCATGTATCTTAAATTAACCCATTTAAAAAAATATGTTATTCTAAGTTTAAAATTAATTTTGTTACACTATTTGACAAATGATTATTAAGTTTTATTATTTTGGTCATTGTTTTAGATGTTAAACTATGTTCAGTAAATACATATTAATTTTAAATGCTTAAAATAGTTCAAAAGTCAAATAAACAAATTAATAATAACACAATGCAATTAGAGAAATGCAATATCTAAACAGTCTTTGCATTACTAATTCGTTTCAATCTTTATTTTTAGGCTATTAATTTACACAATCTTTTTTTTATAATACAATCAAATTGAACCATTAAATGCCATTATGTTTAAGGAACTTGATGTTAGAAAAAAAAATGATTATACACTCAAGGTTAGAAATACTTTGGCTTTGAGGAAATTGATGTGAAATACCAAAATGAACAATACTCGATTGGGATGGTTTAACGGATGATAAGATACTTTTAAATTAATTTCATTTTTTATATCTTAGTCTAAACAGATTTACCTTTATTACTTTTTTATTTTTGTTTTGTTTTGTTGTACCTGCAGTCTACAAGGTAATAGCTGTGTATGGAAGATATATTTTGGATTGTTTGAAAAAAGTATTATGTGAATAAAAATGTTTTTTTACAAGAAATCATTTAGGGGTTGATGAATATTTAATATTTTTTCGGTTGTACAGGAAACTTTTTTTATTTTAAATAAAATATGTAATCTAATTTTTCTTAATTATATTTTTAATTTATATATAATATATATAATTTAAATTGTTCAACTCGTGTATCACACGGGTACATAACCTAGTAATATAATAATAATAATAAAAGAAAACACATGAGGGACACGTGGCACTCCCACATGAATTCCCCCATTTTACTATTTAATTAATACAATAAATTCATATATAATAATATTAATTGATTTGCAAAATTATAATATAAATATATGGATTTGGTTCAAATGAGAACCTTTTCCCAAATTGAGAACTGTGAGAACCATTCTTGCCCACACATTTCTTTAAGGCAATTTTTTTTTTCAAAAATCACTGCTTTATATGCAAGGAAATTTTTTTTTATTTTTTTTGTATTTTTTTTCAGTATACACATGTGTACAATTGCATTATACACATATGTATAACTGAAATACACACATATGTATAGCTGAAAAATGCTATATACACATATGTATAATTGAAAAAAAATTCAAAAAAAGTAAAAAAAAAAATTTCCTTGCATAAAAATGCGCGATTAAAGCAAAAAAAAAAAATTTTTTTTTGCCTTTATATGAAATGTGTGGCCCAGAATGGTTCACTCAGTTCTCAAATAGGGGTTGGTTCTCTTAGAATCCCTACCCATAAATATATTATTATTAATAATAATAATAATAATAATAATAATAATAATATATGTAACAGAAATCATTAAAAACAGATTTAATAATTTCTGTTATTAATATAAATAGATTTTCATTCGATTCGTTTCTAATGATTCCTGTTACAATTATAATTATTAATATAATTACTAAAATTCAATTTAGTATATTTATATTACGCTTTCGTAGTTAATATAATTATATTTACTTCAAAAATAAAAGTAAAAATATTAGATATACTTTGAAAAGATTTATTAACAAACATTATTGAAACATTAGTGATTTTTTTATATAACATATTTACATGTACCTTAAATAAACCCATTTATAAAAAAATTAGTCTTTTATTCTAAGATTAAAACTATGTTTGTTATGATGTTTGACAAATGATTATTAAGTCTTATTATTTTGGTCATTATTTTAGATGTTAAATATACTCAGCAAATACATATTAATTTTAGATGTTTAAAATAGTTCAAAAGTCAAATAAGCAAATTAATAGGAACACGATTTAATTAGTTAAGCTTTTTTTGTGAGACTTTCATATTTTCTGAATAAATAAATAAAGTAAATCAATGAACATTAATCTATTGTTATCTATATTAATAAAAGACAACACTTACAATACATAGAACTCCCCTATAAAGCCTCCCATTTTCTTATTTAAAACAATACATTTATTTAAATTTTTTATTTATTTAATAATTATTATTTATTCAATTTTTATTGGTTACAATTATAATTATTTATATAATTATCAAAATTCTGTTATATATATATATATATATATATAAATACAAAATTAGAAATAAATTATTTGATGTTATATATATATATATATATATACCCACTCAAAATGAAGAAACCTAGTAAACTTCATCTCTACCATCCATTGTACTTGATCAATTGTCAAGATTAAAAGTGAGTATTATAATGATAGAAGATGACAAAAAAAGTTAGAAGGGTAATTTGCACCTTCTTCTCTCTCCATCAAATCAATCATCTCTCTCTCACTTTCTCTCACTAATCTTCTCTCTCCAACATTCTCTCTCTCACTTTTTTCTTTACAAAAAAAAAAAATCAGTTTTTTAGTGTTTAAGAAAAAATATTTTATTTATTATTAAAAGCGTGGCTTAATCAAATTCATATTATTATGCTAGCACCAGTGTTGTTACGTACATAAAAACCGTCACGACATTTTCATATTAAATTTAAAAAAATCCTGACTTGTTAAGCATTTTTTAGACCATGTTATTTTTTCGTTTAAATTTACCAGAACCAGTGATGCTACGTACGTAATAAACGTGTCAACAATTCATATTATTTTAAAAAAATTATGCTTATTAATTTTGTACCAGCACCAGAGTTGTTGCATACGTAACGAAAGGTGCATATGGTTTTCCTTTTAATATTCACTACTTTTAAAAATAAAAACATAAATATACAAAATTAAGATTCAGCTGACAACATGAAAATTATATTACAGTGAAACTGTTCTAGTTTGTAACATATGTTAAGTTTCATCAGCCGACATCATTTTTGTTAAGCAGTGATGCATTGCATGACAATACAATAAAACTTGCAATAAACATACTACTCAAAAAAAGCTATACATCATATTGTTCATCTTGTATCAACCACAAAACATAGTATTAAAGATTCATACACCGCCCTTTGGCATCCAATAACCATTCTTTTCATAAAAAGCCAATTCTTCATATGTAATATGTAAACCCAGACATCCTGCATTGCAACCAACAGTACCAGACGGCATCCGATAACCATACTTGACATAAAAAGCCCACTGTTCCTCGGTATAACCTATACCCTCCTATTCTGCCCTAATACGCCCACCTTCTTGAGACGTAACCGACAACCCAGGTTTCTTAAAATTAGGTTCATATGGTTCTTCATATTCAGCCCCTGTGTCTGATTCGTAACCAACAACCCATTCAGGTGTGTATAGTCTTCTGGTGGCGGATATTCTTCAGGGAAAACGTAATCAAATGCCGCATTCCAATCGAAATCTTCATCGCTTACAAACCCATCACCCGCCTGCACCGGGGCAACAGGGGGGAAGGGTTCATGTTCAGCTGCAACAGGGAGGATATCTAGTTCAACAGGTGGGGGTAATTCAGGTGCAATTGCCATGTCCGGTTCATTTTGAGGTGGCTCGTGTGCGATTGGGGTGAGATGGTGACGGGCCTCAAAAACCTCCCAAGGGGGAGTGCTGGGGTTGGAATTCATGATTTGACTAAAAAAGGACCTGTAACATATGTTATTATGGAGTAAATGTGGAAATTTTTAATATGAAAAAACAGAAGAAAAAAAACTAATGTAACATGCGGAAAACAACTTATTTAATATATAATAAGGAGCCATGGCAAAACACACATTTTCTATTAAAAACATTCTGGTTTTAAAAAAACTCGAGTGTTACGTGTGTAAACAGGCGTTTTTGTCTGCAAACACATACAAAACTTTGTAGTCTGCAAACATCAGACATTCTGACTGCACACAACACACATTGACTGCAAAAAAAAGATATGCTACACACGTAACACCTTAACTTACACACAGATATGGTATAGCTAAACACAGATAAAACACCTTAACAAAATGATTCTTTAATAAAAAAATGATTCTTTATAAAGAAATGCATAATACACAATAGAGGCCATACAAAAACAGACATTTTCTGTAAAAAACACATAGGTAACATAAAAAAACTCATACATTCAAAAACAAAAAAAAAATAGACAGACATGGTGCAAAAACACACGAGTGTCACATGTGTAACAGGAAAACACAGCCAAAACTTTTGTAGTCTGCAGTAAACATAGAGCAGAATTTGATATGCTCGAAAACATAGAAACATAATTTGACTGCAAAAAAACGGATATGCTACACACGTAACAGCCTAACTCAACACAAAGATTATACGAAAATATAGACGATAAAAACACCCTAACTAAACACAAAGATACTACGAACATAAAACACAAAACGAAAAATCATTTTCGATGTTTAACATAATAAGTCACCAAAAAAAAAAAGAGATGCTAGTAACACAAAAAAACAACAATTATTTCCAACTTAAAAAAAAATAAAATATTAAACCACCTACCCCCCAACACAAGAAATTTTCTGTGTAAAAGTGAAATATTCATGGTCTTTTTTTATGAATTAAAAAAACAAATTAAAAATAAAATCAATTATTATGCTTACTAAAAATGATGACGTGAATCTTTTGGAAAACAAAAATAACAATCTAAAAACACAATAATAACTTGAAACACCATGAATATATAAAAAACTAATAACTTGCAACACCATGACAAAACAGACATTTTCTGTTACGTGTGTAATAGATGTTTTTTACTGCAAACACAGACAAAACTTTGTACTCTGCAGACATCATACATTTAGACTGCATAAAAAAACATACTTTGACCGCAAAAAAAAAAAAAAAAAAAAAAAGATTTGCTATAACTAAACACAGAGAACAAAAAAAAACAGAGAGCAAATTAGTCATGAATAGGTAAAAAAACATAAAAAAAACTAATAATAACTTGAAACACCATGAATATATAACAAAACCTCTAACTTGAACCACCATGAATACATGAATATGTAAAAAAAAATAAAAAAAAAAACTAATAATAACTTGAAAACCACACCCACCATATGAATATGTAAAAAAAATAAAAAAACACCATGAATCTATAACTTAAAAAAAATAACAGAAACGAAAGTTCCTAATCACTAAACAAACTTAAAAAAAAAATTAATCACTTATTTCACTCTTTAAATCAATACATGCACATAAAAAGGGGGGGGGGGGAATTAATCATTCATAACCTGGTCGTTTTCTCAGGTCGTCTTCTCCGGTCACCACTGATCGTGGTGTTGGTTGTACGATGATGCTGGTGAGATGACGATGATGGTGTTGGTGTTGGTGGTTCGAGATGACGATGATGGTGTTGGTTGTAACACCCCGCCCCTCTCATCACCAATATTGTCCGCTTTGCCCATCCAGAGCTCACGGATTTGTTTTTGGTTGCCCAAATGGAGACTTCCCAGGAGGTCACCCATCCTGAAATTTCTTCCATCTGAGCACGCTTAACTGTGGAGTTCTCCTCTCATCCACTAACATTAAGCCCCAAAACGCGTTGGTGATTTAAGAGACAAGACATTACTTATGAACCAAGGATCTCTCCTGGCCACGGCCGATGTGGGATTTTCCTGGGGTGTCACATTCACCCCCTGTTAGAGTCTCATCGTCCCTGATTAGATGTGCACCCACCATCCCGAACGGCACAGGAGTGGCTCTGATACCATCTGTAACACCCCGCCCCTCTTATCACCAATATTGTCCGCTTTGCCCATCCAGAGCTCACGGATTTGTTTTTGGTTGCCCAAGTGGAGACTTCCCAGGAGGTCACCCATCCTGAAATTTCTCCCACCTGGGCACGCTTAACTGTGGAGTTCTCCTCTCATCCACTAATATTAAGCCCCAAAACGCGTTGGTGATTTAAGAGACAAGACATTACTTATGAACCAAGGATCTCTCCTGGCCACGGCCGATGTGGGATTTTCCTGGGGTGTCACATTGGTGGTTCGAGATGATGATGATGGTGTTGAAATTGTTAATGGTGCTTTTGTTTACAAAAAAAAATACAGAGAGAGAGAGGATGAGGGGAGAGGGATAAGTTAGAGGGAAATGAAAATTTGAAATGGGAGAGAGAAAGAAAGGGTTATATATGTGGTGGGGTGTGGTAAATTACTATATTAACCCTTTCTTAATAAAAAAATAATAAACTTTATGGGCTATGTGGATGATTGTGGTCCACTCATTGAGTTTGTAGGGGTTTCTTCAAATTTTTGGGTTTTTTGTAGATACTTAGCCTATATATATATATATATATATATATATATATATATATATATATATTTATATATAGGGTAGGGATCATACGAGAACCAACTTTATTGTGAGAACCATGAGAACCAATGTGAACATGGGGCAATTTTGTAAATATGGTAAAGAAAAAAAATAAATAAAAGAAACCTGAAACACAACATTCAGCAGATTCATCCTATTCCCCTTTTATAATCCAAACCCTAACTATCCTCTTCCCCTTTTATAATCCAAACCCTAACTATCTTCATCTCCACCATCAATCAACATGAATGATACTGATAATTCGTTACAGCATCTCAGACCTCCTTCTCACCTGCAACAAAAGCGGCCGATTTACGGACATTTGACATCCTGTACGTTGACCGAGATGGAAGAATCAACCACCACGACCTCAATACATCTTACGTTGACGCAGCTAATGACGACATCATCGGCACCATGATAACGGTAGCTGATTCCAACAAGGACGGCTACGTGGAATACGAGGAGTTCGAGAAGGTTTTTATGAGGAATAAGGACATCTACAGCAGCAAAGGAGGTGTGATGGAGGATGTGTTCAATCGGATGGATAGAGATGGTGATTGACAATTCATTCAAAAGTGTGATTTAATAGTGAAATGCACATGTGCATACGGTGTATTTTTGTATATATAACAGCGAAATGCACATGTGCATTAGGATGACGTCATACGACGTCACAAGCCATTTTTTTAATTTTTTAATTTTTTTTCGAATTAATAATGCAAAATAATCATTTTGGTGTTTTTACTTTTTTTATTTTTATATTTATTTAGGTAATATAATTTTCTTTATTTTTTTTATTTTTTTATGGAGGGGTTTTTGTAGACACCTTCATATTTACAAAAATGCCACCTGTATATAGAGAAAACCTCCCAAAATGGAAAAACCCCAAGAAATTCATTGAATGGACCATATTCATCCACATCAACCACTATAATATAATATGTTTTATAAGCATCCATGGTATTTTAGACAATTACATTTTCACCTCTTCTCTCTCCTCTCTCCTGACACACACACACACACACACACACACACACACACACACACACATATATATATATATATATATATATATATTCCCTCCCTTGTTCACTTTATTTTTCAAAATCTTTTTCAAAATCTAGTCTCTCTCATCCCCTCTCTCTATCTCAAAAATATAGATCTAAATCTTAAAACACCACAACCCGCACCTAGAATTACCACTAACACTACCACCCTCAACATCACTACTGCCACCAACCGTCCCGCCTCATCCCCCTGTTTTCCCTATTGTTCGTCTTCATCGGCACAACACAAAGAAACAAGACGATAACCTGTTCAGATCTCCAACTGATCACAGACTTGTTCAAGAAAACAGAGCAACAGGACGATATCCAACTGATGCTACTGGTATGATCTCCGACTGATGCTCTTGACAACCATCGGTAAGATCTAACATATTCCAACCTATTTTTTTAACAACCCAAACAGTTGAATGATACTCGATTCTTGCTATTCTTAAAGTTGTTAGGACATATGGTGACTTTAATTTAACAACCCACTTCGTCGCCGATGTCAATGTCCAGATCCAACATTTTTTTCCTTCGACAAACCCAGATCTAAGTTCATCACCACTGATTGAACTACTACAAATGCTTGTTTAAATATCTCAAATGAAAAGGCATATGTAAGAATATCAAATGGGTAGTGATGCTCAATAAAGAAAGGAAAAAGTAAAGTAAACTAAACTGGTCTTTCATGTGACCTTCTGCTATTTTCAAAAACTTCATCCTAATAACATAAATAGCATTGCAATGTAGATTAAATATGTGAAACTCATGAACCTTTGGCCCACTTGTTTGAAACAGTTCTATTATTATTATATTAATGAAAGCAACTCTTGTGTGAAACGGTTCTATTATTATTATTATTATTATTATTATTATTATTATTATTATTATTATTATTATTATTATTATTATTATTATTATTATAGTGAAAGCCATGTTTTCTATAAATATTATAAGTTTTGAGTTTTAAAAAATGTGGTAAGTGATTTTTTTCGAGTTTTAAAAAATGTGGTAAGTGATGTTTTTGAGTTTTAAAAAAGTGGGAAGTGATGTTTTTTATAAAGATTATAAATTTTTAATCTTTTGGTGAATGGGGTGTTTAAATTAGCTTGATCAAATTGGTTTCTAGCTTTGTGAAAACTGAAAAAAGGGGTTGATCTTGATAGGGTTCATATGACATACGTTATCTCGTCTAGGGTGCATGTCTATTTTTTGCGGTCCGAGTCTTGTATGCTCACACACGTTAGTGATGCTAACACATGCTAGTATATGCCCAGCTAACAGGTGTTAGGGTCCATAGGACATACGTTATTTTCAGTAAAACATATGTTTTAGAATATGCTAACACATGCTACTGATGTATTTTATTATATTATATATTTCATGAATATGATATTAATTTTTTGGTATATGGATTTGGATTGGTTCTGATTTGATTTTTTAAATTTATTATTGTTGGATTTTAAACCCTATTAATCGTATTTGAGTAGATGTATTAACATAGTTGTAAAATTGAGTATGATACCCTTGGCACTACAGATTTGGTGTTGTTTATACACATGTTAGTGATGCTAACACATGCTAGTATATGCCTAACTAACAGGCGTTAGGGTTCATATGACATACGTTAGTATATGCCCAACTAACATGTGTTAGGGTTCATATGACATACGTTATTTCAGTAAAACATATGTTTTAGAATACATTACACATGTTAGTGATGTCTCATTACGTGTTTTGGAGAGCCCAACTAACACGTGTTATCTTTTTTTGTAGATTAAGAGATGTTTTGTGTTAAAGATGAAGATGTGTATCAAGAACGAAGCATAGCTAGATCTTTTTTATGTTATGATAGTTTTTTATCATTCACAAATAATTATGTTTGTATGAAAAGTTTGTTCTTACATTTTTAGTATTGATTGTAATGATCGTTTTTATCATTTCTTAAATAAATATACATTTTATGTGTTCTTTTATTTTGTTATTTTTAGTATATGTATGTTAACACATGTTAGCAATATCTCACACGAGGTCAGAATTTTGTATCACAACACTAATGTACGTTAATATTGGTGCTGGAAAAAGTGTCATAAAGTAGGAGAAAGGTGACTTGACAAGTGTCAAATCAACCTTTTTAAACCTAGGATTTAGAAGTGTTAAATCTCATGTTTAAAATTACCTTAATGCCATTAATCCTATTTTTTATTAGATTGGTCCACTTGCTTTATGATTATTATATATAAATAATCATGGACCATTGATCAAACTTGATCAATGGTCACTAGAGGGTTTCCAGGGTTTTTCGATTATATAGGGTTTCCATATTATCCACCCCCTATATATATATATATATATATATATATATATATATATATATATATATATATATATATATATATATATATATATATATATATATATATATATATATATAGGGGAAAGGGATTCTAGAAACCTTCCAAAATGAGAAAACTCATGAAACCCTAACTAGTGGACCACAATGCTCCACATCACCCATTAATAAATGTATTATTTTATGCCTTGAGGGCTATATTAGTAATTTTGCTTTTCCCCCCATTTGAAAGTTTGAATCATTTATTCTCCCTCCTATATAAACAACCTATCTCTCTCACACACACATACACACACTCTCTCTCTCTTCCCTCTCTTCTCTCTCTCTCTAACAATCCAGGATGAAGGAAGCTTCATAATATTATCACACCCATGTTTTAAATCATGGATTAAAAACCAGTTTCTCTCTTTCTCGATTAATAATCAAACAAATCATCACACCCCTGTTCCTTGTTATCTTCCTAATCGTCTCATCGATCTATGGTCACAGGTATGTAATTAATCACACAATCTTTATTTTTTAATGTTTTTATAAAACAGAGGGTTAGAGGGTTGGTTCAGAGGATAGTGATTTTGAATTAAAAAAAAAAAAGATTAATATAATAATTTTTTGTAGTAAGAAATCCTCCTTTCCCACAAACGTGTATCTGTTTCAAACTCGTCATTTCCATTTTTTATTAAGGCGGCCCTTAACGGCATTGTTTATATATTGAGAGAGAGACTTGGCTAGCCAATGGATGCAATTAGATCATATGGGTCTGTTATTGCTATCCCATCACTTAAGATTTCGTCATACTGTAGTTGAGTTTGCTCATTTGATGCTAGAATTACTGTTAAAATTCTTTTGCAAGTTTCTGCGTTTGTGGATGTAGACCAGGTATTCGATGATATGTCTCAACCAAACTTCTTACTAAAATATCTTCATTTTTTGTAATTGAAACCATCAAAAAAGATTTTTTTTTTGGATGATTGATTATGGAAAACCACTAATATAATATAAAGTGATTTAGGTTTAGAACATAATAAAAACCATCGAAAATATATTATGGTTTCTGTGTTTAGTTAGACTGTTACGTGTGTAGCATATCTTTTTTTCAAAAATATATTATGGTTTCTGTGTTTTAGCATATCAAACTCTGTTCTCTGTTCACTGCAGATTAGACAAGTGTTGTCTGTGTTTTTCCTGTTACACATGTAATACTCGTGTGTTCTTGCACCATGCCTGTCTATTTTTTTTTCTTTTTATCATGTATGAGTTTTTTTATGTTACCTATGTCTTATTTACAGAAGAAATGCCCCCTGTTTGAAAAATGCCCCCTGTTTGAAAAATGCCCCCTGTTTGTTAATTTTTTTTCTGATATATTATAATAATCAAGTTTAGACGTTTGATGTGGCTGTTTTTGTAATTGAAATCATCGAAGACATATCTTTGTGTTTAGTTAGACTGTTACGTGTGTAGCATATCTTTTTTTCAAAAATATATTATGGTTTCTGTGTTTTAGCATATCAAACTCTGTTCTCTGTTCACTCCAGAGAAGATAAGTGCTGTCTGTGTTTTTCCTGTTACACATGTAATACTCGTGTGTTCTTGCACCATGCCTGTCTATTTTTTTTTCTTTTATCATGTATGAGTTTTTTTATGTTACCTATGTTTTATTTACAAGAAAAATGCCCCCTGTTTGAAAAATGCCGCCTGTTTGTTAAATTCTTTTTCTGATATATTATAATAATCAAGTTTAGACTTTTTATTAATCTTTTTTTGTAATTGAAACCATCGAAAAAGATTTTTTTTTTGGATGATTGATTATGGAGTCATTTAGGTTTAGAACATAATAGTAAAATAATAGTAAATTTTCTTAGTGTAATCGAAGACATATCTTTGTATAATTTTTGTGTTTAGTTAGACTGTTACGTGTGTAGCATATCTTTTTTTCAAAAAGGTATTATGTTTTCTGTGTTTTACCATATCAAACTCTGTTCTCTGTTCATTGCAGATTAGTTAAGTGTTGTCTGTGTTTTCCTGTTACACATGTAATACTCGGGTGTTACGTGTGTAGCGTATCTGTTTTGTAGTCAAAGTTTGCTTTCTATACCAGCAAAAAATGGATGCTGGGTGCAGACTACAGCAGTTTGTATGTGTTTCCAGAAAAAACCCTGTTACACATGTAACAATCGTGTTTTTTCCACCTTTAGTCATAGATTTTTTTTTTTTTTTTTTTTTTGCAGCATTAGTTTTTCTCTGTTACCTATATGTTTTTAATAGAGAGTAGTTTTTTTCCCCTGTTTCATATTTCCATTGTCAACACTTAATCTGCTATAACATACGTTACAGGTCCTGTTTTTGTCAAAGCATGGATTCCAAGCCCAACACTCCGCCTTGGGAGGTTTTTGAGGGCCGTGACCATCTCATCCCAATTATACACGAGCCACCTGAATATGAACCGGACATTGCAATTGTACCTGAACCACCCCCACCGGTTGATTTGGTCATCCCTCCTGTCGCAGCCGAACATGAACCCGCCCCCCCCGTTGCCCCGGACATTCCGCCATTAGAACCTGTTATATCCGTAGTGCAGGCGGACGATGGGTTTGAAAGTGACGAAAATTTTGATTGGAATGCGGCCTTTGATTACGTCTTCCCCGAAGAATATCCGCCACCAGAAGACTATATGACACCGGAGGATGATGTGCATAATGTAAATCACACACCTGAATGGGCGGTTGGTTATGAATCAGACCTAGGGGCTGAATATGAAGAACCATATGAACCTAAACTTAACAAACCCGTGCTGCCGTTCACGTATCCGGGAGGTGGGCGTATTAGGGCTGAATGGGAGGGTATAGGTTATACTGAGGAACAGTGGGCTTTTTATGCAAAGTATGGTTATTGGATGCCGTCAGCTACTGTTGGTTGCAGTGCGGGATGCCGGGGTTATTGCATGCATGGTGGTGTATGAATCTTTAATTGTATGTTTTGTTGTTGATACAGTTTCATTGTAATATATTTCTTGACTAGTATGTTTTAGGCGGATGAACAATATGATGTATCGCTTTTTTTAGTAGTATGTTTTCTGCAAGGTTTTTGTAATGTAATGCAATGTAGTACTAATTTCACATGAATCTTAAAAGTAGTGAATATCAAAAAATAACCATATGGACCTTTCGTTACGTATGCAACAACTCTGGTGCTGGTACAGTAAAACCAAAACAAACATGTTGTAATAAAAAAATTAACAGGTTAGGATTTTTCTAAATTAATATAAAACTATCGTGACGGATTTTACGTACGTAACACTGCGTATGTTACATATGTAACTCGGGCATCTGACAATTTATATAACAATGTGAAAAAAGTAAGAGAGAGATGATGTGATGGGGGTGTCATATCAGCTTTTGTCAGCCTCTTTTTCAGAAAAACCAAATTACCCTACTACCCTTTCTTGTCCTTTATCACATATTTAATTAAATTAATATTATAGAAAAAATGGTGACCATAGATTAAATGGATGGATGGCTAGGATTTAGTTTGCAAGGTTTACTCATTTTGAAGGGTTTTTATTATAACCCTCCCCTATATATATATATATATATATATATATATATATATAGGGAAGGATTATCTTGAGAACGCTAAATATCGCGAGAACCGTGAGAACAAATGAGAAAACCAATCAAAATCATTTTTTTTCATTACAGATCTAATTATAATCAAAATACATCATTAAAAAACAAATTTTCTTTCCAAATAATTAATCTTTTCTTGCAAAAACACTTTCAATTTAACTTTTTACACATGTGTAAATGAAACAGTTTACACATGTACAAACAGTAAATTTACACACGTGTAAAAACAATTTATTTCCGTATACGTTTAATTTTTTTCGCGTAAATTGTGTTTTTGGGATTGTATTTTAGTAATAAAGAAAAGTGTAAAAAGAAAATTTTGATTTGAATGGTTTTAGATGGCGTTCTCGCGGTTCGCACGAAATATAGTTGTTCTCAAATTAACTTTCCCATATATATATATATATATATATATATATATTCTATGTCTTTGTAAATCAATTAATATAAGTATATTTTAATACAAAATTAGAAATAAATTATTAGACATGATTTGAAAATGTTTATTAGTTAATAGAAGTAAACTTTATTAAAAATTATTCATTTTTTAAGATAGCATATGTATATCTTATTAAATTTAAATTTAACCACGTACTTGAAATTAACCTATTTTTTAATATTTGGTCTTTCACTTTATGTCTAAAACTATATTTTTTAGAATGGTATGAACAAACAAAATAAAACAAATCAATCAACATTAATTAAATATTTTATTTAATAGAAACTAAATATGTTTTGCTATTTTCGTATTATAATAGCTTGATATATGAAATACATTTTACATATGAAAAATCATTGTTTAAAATCTTTATTGACTTTGTTTTTTCAAGTTACTTCAACATAGAAATGCAATTTCTAAGTAAATGGCAACGGTTTTTTCATTACTAATTCGTTTCAGCTTCTTTTCATTACTAATTCGTTTCAACTTCATTTTCATGCTATTAATTCATGCAATTGTTTTTTACAATTACGGTCATATTGAACCAATAAATATCATTATGTTTAAGGACCTTGATGTTAGAAAAAAATTATTATACACTCAAGGCTAGAAATACTTTGGCATTGGAAGAAACTTAATGTCAAATTCCAAATGAATGATACTCGATTTGGATGGTTTAACAAATGAGGAGATAATTTTAAATTAATTTCATTTTTTACATCATAGCCTAAACAAATTTACTCTTATTACTTTTGATTTTTTTATTGTACCTGCAGTCTACAAGGTAACAACCATGGTATGGAAAACATATTTTGAAAAGTTTGAAAATAGTTTAACGTGAATCTGAATGTCTTTTACAAAAACCTATTTAGGGGCTGATGAATATTTAATATTTTTCGGTTGTAAAGGCAATTTTATTTAGTTTAAACAGAATATGTAATCTAATTTTTCTTAATTATATTTTTAAATTTATATATAATATATATAATTTAAATTGTTCAACCCGTGTATCACACGGGTACATAACCTAATCTATTTAATAATAAACCAAGTCGTTGCAATTTCAATACCTTATAGTCTTAAAGATAGCTAATGTTTGTGAGCAATGTGAATTAATAAAGACACAAAATATGATAATCTATTAAATAGCATAAAGTTTGTTTACATATATAATTAGAGAAAATATTGGGTACGAAGTTTCTTTAATATTGAAAGGATTTTGAGACTTGATTTAAAAAAATCAAGAGAAGAGATGAGAAACAAAATTGAAATCAAATTCACGCATCAAAATTTGAAGATGGAAGTGAGGAAGGGTAAAATAAGTATAGCCTACAATTGTTATTTTTTTAAAGTTTCACGCTTATTTTTTAAACGGTCATAACTTTTCCATACTACATTATTTTTTAGTAAACAATACACCATAAAACAAGCATTTTATCTTCTTTCATTTGCATACCCTATTGTTATGGTTTCAAAAGTTTTTTTTTTGCTAGATTTATAACGTGCATGATTGTCAGGTATAACATGCGTTATTGTGATGTTTAACATGTGTGATTATATCACATAACGTGCGTAATTACATGACTTTATCATAATGTGCGTGATTATGGCGACGGACAAAAATACCATTTTAGATAGTGCCACGTATCGTGCTGTGAGTCCTTCATATCCTTTGTATGTTAAGGATCATTTGTACATTATCCTCTCTGTATAATCAATCTTTAAAAATTTGAATCGTTGAGGCCTAAATTACAATAGTTGAATGGATCACAATTCTACAAGGGGATCATAATTCTTAAAATGAGATCTCGAATCTCAACATCCATTCAAGCAATCAAGTATTCAAACATTCTCACAATCACAGAATATCAACAAATATCCAAGCCTTACACTGTGTTCCAGAGATTCATTTAACAGGGGAAAGGAAAGAAACTAGAAGGAAGTGAACAAAAAATGTGTTCCACAGTTTCTTGATGGAGAGAAAGGAAGAGAACGAGAAGAAAGAAATTTAGGTTTTTACCCTAAAATCAATCCTTCCAAATTGGAAGGAACCAGGGAGCAAAGAAAGGAAGGGAGATTCCTTTTTATTCTCTTCCTAAGCTGATCTCTAGAACATAGCATTAGAGTTACTGAAATTGGAGACTTTTAGAATCGCTTCAAGTTGTCTCGACAAACTACTTTAAGAAACTCAAACAACGAATTGGCCATAAGATTTTGGAAGTTCTTGTGATTTTGACTTTTGAGACTTGCAGATTTTGTGTGATGGATTAACTCCTGCCAAATTTACGTTTTTTGATATTTTTATTTGGTGATGGCCCGATGCCATTTAGAAGTTCCGCATTTGATTTAGAGTGGAAATTTAACTAAAATTTGAGGGCCCAATGTTTTTTGGATTTTACAATTCTACAATGGACTAAAATTTGGGTATTTGGGCTGATATGGTAAAGAGCTATTAATGGTTTAAGAAAATGTGAGGGCCCAATATCTTTTAAATCAATTAACGCTACAAAATAAAAAAGTATAAATGCAATTTTAATAGGGGTGCCTCCCCAATCCCCATAGAGATGAAGATAACTGTTTTTTTCTCAAACTGAAACTGCTTTGGTTTTGCCGAGGTTTGATCGTTTTAAAATGACGGTTTTCGGCTCGGTGTGATTTCAATTTCGGTTCGTAAACCAGTTTTTGCAGGCACATTTTAAAACGAAATCTTTTACAGAATGGTAATCAACTTTTAGGAGTGTTTTAGTTGAATCACTGATAAAAAGGTTTGTTATAATTAGATCCTTAAAATTTATTTGATGTTTAAATCCTATATCTTTAAACTTGCGCAAATGTTGATTTTTAAATGTTTTTGACAATTTTAAGAAAATGTTTGATTTTTTTTGCTAACTGAAAAAATTTCACAATTTTTAAAAGTATTTCACAACTTTTAATTTTTTTTAGCAATTTTTCAAAAACAATTTGCAATTATTTAATCCATGCTAGCATTTATAAACAATGTCAAGATAGTTTAAGAAACCTAAATAAACGTTAATTAAGGTGAATGACCTTCTATTTAGGTAAAAATCTATGATTGGAACATCAAAGTAACTTTAGTGACATGATTTGAACAAAAAAAAAATTTATGAGCGACCGGACTGGAACACTTCCGAAAGTAAGTATTTAGCACAGACAGAAACAAAGCAATGAACGAATAGGTAGACGATCTACTCGACGCGGGAATTATCCGAAAATGCAACCACCAAACATGGTTAGCAAACGTGGTCATGGTCCTAAAAAAGAACAGGTCTTGGCGCATGTGCGTCGACTACAAAGACCTCAACAAAGAATGCCCGAAAGACCACTACCCATTGCCAGAGATAGACTTAAAGGTAGATTCCCTCGCACCATTTAAATACAAATGTTTTCTAGATGCATACAAAGGGTATCACCAGATCCAAATGGCACATGTTGATGACCAGATCCAAATGGACCATACGTCGATGATCTGGTCATCAAAAGCCGCGAAGAGGACACAATGCTCATTGACATACAACGCACCTAAGACCAACTGGGCAACATAAACATGTAACTCAACCCTGGAAAGTGCTCATTCGGCACTGGGGATGGAAAATTCCTAGGTGTAATTCTCACAAACGTAGGTTTTCAAACCCAACCCAGAAAAGGTACAAGCCATCCAATGGATACCCTCCCCCAACTCAACCAAA
Source organism: Ambrosia trifida (assembly GCA_028751855.1). Classification (NCBI taxonomy): domain Eukaryota; kingdom Viridiplantae; phylum Streptophyta; class Magnoliopsida; order Asterales; family Asteraceae; genus Ambrosia; species Ambrosia trifida. Next base: position 35,129,138 of record CM054123.1, on the reverse strand, counting down.
GATGTGTAGACGCTAATGGGGTGCCTAGTCGCCCTCAATCGCTTTTTATCAAACTACGCGTAAAAGTCTTTTCCTTTTGTTCATACACCCAGAAATGTACTAAAAAGGCACAATTCCACTGGACTCCAAAAGCGGAAACAACTTTTCGTGAAATGAAAAATTGTTTAACTTATTAGCCAACTCTCACGACGCCTCTACCAGAAGAACCACTAACCCTGTACCTATCCGCGTCTGACACCGCGATAGGCGCTGTACTTCTGGTAGACCGCAACAAAATCCAAACACCAATCTATTATATCAGTCGCACACTCGTTGACGCAGAAACCAGATATTCGACAATGAAAAAATTAGTACTTGCGTTAGTTCATGCGTCATGAAGACTGTGACGGTATTTTCAAGGAGACACAATTCACATCGTCACAGATTATCGAATCAACACCGTCCTTTCCAAACCGGAACTCCCCAAACGCCTGGCCAAGTGGGTCATTGAACTAGGCGTCCACACCATCATCTATAAGCCAATGCCAGCAATTAAGGGACAAGTATTGGCAGACTTCACCACAGAAGTTCCTCCCGAACAAGTCAAGAATGCCAAAGTGAATAAGACCCAAAACCTATTCAGGAGTCACAACTAACTTGGTCCCTCTACACCAACAAAGCGTCCAACGAACAGGGCGCAAGGCCGGCTTGCGCTTAGTCAGCCCCTGATAATACAGAATTCACATATGCAGTACGGTTAGAGTTCCCAAGCATAAATAATGAAGCGGAATATGAAGCATTTCTTGCTAGGCTACGCCTGGCAGACAAAATGGACGCTAAACATCTAAACGCCCACGTTTACTCAATGCTAATAGTAGGCCACATCAACGGCATAAACGATGCCAAAGACCCAGTCATGGCACAGTATGTCGCTCAAGCAAAGCTCCTCATCAAACGCTTCACAACTTGCACCATCGTCCACATCAATCGAAGTGGAAACAAAGAAGAAGATGCTCTAAGCAAAATGGCCTCCACAGCTTGGCCACACACGGCCAAAGAGGTACGCATTAAAACTCATAGCCAACCGTCAGTACCTACTAGACAAGTCAACATCACACAAACAGGCACGGGATCATGGATGACTTCCATCCAAACATACCTTGCAATTGGTACCCTACCAACGCCAAAGGCAGAAGCAAGAAAAATACAATACAAGTCACAACACTATCAACTCAGGAATGGCATAATATACTGACGATCTTATTTGGGCCCCTTGCTAAGGTGTGTATACTCCGTAAACGCCCCTTTCCTCATCAAAGAAATACATGAAGGCATCTGAGGTATACACGTCGGTCCACGAATGGTCGTCTTAAAAATAATGAACGTCGGATACTATTGGCCTGGAATGCATCAGGACGGAGTGAAAATCTTGCGCACCTGCTTCAACTACCAGCAGCATGCACCAAACACTTTGCGCCCAAAGAACGACCTAGTCCCAGTCACCGCCGCATGGCCATTCCAAAAGTGGACTATCGACCTGGTAGGCCCATTCCCAATGGCCCCCGGAAAGATTCAATATCTAATCGTCGTCCATTATTTCACAAAGTGGATCGAAGCTAAACCACTAGCCACAATCAACGCCGACCACGTCAAAAAATTCATCTGGAAATTCATCATATGTCGTTTCGGCCTACCTATGGAAATCGTAACCGACAACGAAACTCAATTCGCAGACAACAAAATAAAGGCATGGCTAACACAAATGGGCGTCAATCAGATATTAACTTCAGTCGCCCACCCATAAGAAATTGGACAGGTCAACCGCATCAACAGATCAATAGTCGAAGGGATTAAAGCCTGCCTGGGCTCCAAAACAACTAGTTGGATAGAGGAACTCCCACACGTCCTATGGGCTCATCGCACCCTCAACAAAACAAGCACTGGTGAAACACCCTTCAGCCTCACTTATGGATCAGAAGCCGTCATCCCAGCCGAAATCGGTTTCCCATCCCCGAGGGTACTCAACGCATCTTCACAGATGGATAACGATAAAGATTTACGTCTAAACCTAGACCTACTTGAAAAAAGGTGCGAAGGGGTAGCAATATGTGAAGTCAATTACAAAAGGCAGCTCGAGCACTACTACAAATCAAAGGTCAAAGCCTGCGCATTTGACATCGGCGACTACGTCCTAAGAGACAATAACGCATCACACGCAGAGCGCCAAGGAAAGCTGGTGCCTAATTGGGAAGGCCCCTACAAAATTCAATAAGTACTAGGAAAAGGCGTGTACACCTTGGAATGGATAGATGGAACACCTATACCTAGATCCTGGAACGCCGCTCAGTTGCGTAACTGTTACCTCTAACTCTCAATGTACTCTGAATATCAATAATACTTTATGGTTCCCATCCCGTGTGCGCAAATTCATTTATGATATGAAGTTAATAAAGTCTTCATATCAACATTCCCAATATCTACGATGTCTTCAAGGCTAGAAGTTAATAAACTTTTCATACCGGACGCCAAAACAACATATATATAAAAGAGAGAAAAGACAAAAGAAGATCAACCATCAGCATATTATGATGCAATAATGGAAACAAAAGATTTCATTCATTCAAAAGACTGCAAATATTTACAATGGAATGAACGAACAAGGTACAAACATATATATATTCTACTAGGAGGCTCATGCGCCGTCCTCGAACTACCAAACCCAGCTGCCTTGGTGGCCTCAACAGCGGCCTCCTTTTCAGCACGTTCCCGACCTAGAGGATCCGTCTCCTTAATGTAATACTTGAACGTACCGATCGGATCTGGGTCGGCCAAATACTTCTCCACAGTCTTCAACACTAGGAACTCCAGCATCTCAAACTTTTCAACCTGATCAAGCAGCGCTGCCTCAGAGTCAGTGTCCGGGAAGGGTTCATCTTCTAAAGCGGCACCATCTTTTGCCGCCACGAACCCTTCCAACCACCCATCCCATAGGCCCGTCACTTTGGACACCTCGATGATCTCTGTCACCTGGTTGCCCATCTTCGGTTCATTCCAAATTCAGTCGAAGAGCTACAAAGAAAAGACAACATATAAGACAAGGCCAAAATAACAAAAAATAAACCACGTCTAAGGAAAACATACCCAGTGACGCCGTCGGTCATCATCCACACTGCATTTCTGCCGCAGCCTTCTGCGCAGCAACCATCGCAGCCTTCTCTGCCTCCCAGGCCTTTTTCTCTTGGGCGCGAGTCACAACCAAGGCCTTAAGTTTAGGGATGCGTGTTGTCGCCTCACCACATCATCGTACTTGGCTTTCAACTCGGCCTGGGATGCAGCATACTTGGAGGTCTACACCTCCAACTCCTTTAAGCTTTGGGCCTCGCCCTGCTTCTGAGCAGCAAGGTCCGCATCTGCCTTTTGCACCGCCTGGCGGCGGCGCTCAAGATCATTATTAATTTAAGCAAAAGACTCCAACCGAGCCTTCTGATTTTCAACAATCTCAACATCCCCTCATCACAATGGTCCAAGTTATCCAACCGACTCTGATGGACGATCAATAGCTTGAACCACACTTCATCCTCAAAATCGCTAACAACGGTGAAGGACGGGGGCTTCTGACCCGCCCTCAGGTTCAACCACCCCATCTCCACCGGTATCACTTCCTTCCTTACATAGAAGAAGCACCTCTTCTAACCTCGCCGCTCTCTAATACGTTCCCACCTATGGTAAAAAAAAAATTCCGATCTTCCAAACTCCTCTCATACCATAGTCTCCATTAATATCCACCTTTTAAACAATATATATATATATATATATATATATATATATATATATATATATAAGGATGGAAATGAATATGCACAAGAACCTACAGTGAACCACACCGTGAACTAAGTCACGTAAACCCTCCACGGATCCACTACCAGCACCATCGGCAGCCCTGTTGCCGTGCTGGTAGTGGGGTACCCGTGAGATTCACAGTAAGTGCCCCTCCCCCTTTATAGCATGTGGCAGTATCGTAATAAACCAACTCCATGTTGGTTTTACCCGATTTGCAGAATAACGAAACACGAACTTGTTGAACTAGAACTAAAATTTATAGAGATCGTTTCACAAAAATTCACTTGGATTCCTTTTGGAATCGTGATACACTATCAGATCAAACTATTTGTTGTTACTAACAAACGTTCAACCGGAATAGACCAAGCGGTTTGTCAAGAACGAATTTGTATTTGATGATAAAACCTGTAACCGTACCATTTTTTTTCTATCGACCAAGTTCTCTATATGCGTATCTTCATCTCATCTATCTCATTGGTTTCTTTTTTTATTATTAGTTTTCATTGAAAACATGTTAGGATCAAATCCAGTAATTAGGCCCATTAGATCCATTGATTAGGCCCAACAGTTATAAATATACATTAATTGCCAAAATCGTCTCCGATGTCTAGTCATTTTTGCCACATCAGTTCAAAATAGTTTTTTTTTTTTTTTTTTCTTTTTTTTTTTTTACATCTGGATCCTTCAGGTTTACGTTTTATTGCGAATAAATCAAACCTCAAGGACGATTTTGGCCATTAACTATTTATATTTTTAAAACATTGTTTATAAATTAACAATAAATCAAAACTGATAAACACGCCAAATCTGATTAACATCACACGAGCACGCACTCCCGCATCTCCTAGCTCGCCTAATTGTTAATAAGATTATATTGGTCGACAAGCTAATCCAATATCACCAAAGTCTGTTGATAACACTAAAATTACCAACACTCCATACATAACGAATTTAGGTTGCATTCTTGCCGCAACGTGGAGGTTAAATATCACTAGTTCTTTTAAGTGTATTTGCTACCGATTTCTTTTTCAATACTTGCGGCCAGTTTATACTTTTTATGACCTTTTTATTTTAATTTTTAAACTGCAATAGCGTCGACTCCTTTCAGCCTATATTGCAACTAATATATTACCATCGCAGATCGGTGTTATTTCGCGACCCTATTACTAATGAAATGGTGGAACGATGAAAGCCTACATGATGCAATGAACGTGATGTTATCTGTTAAGTATTATTAGTTGTTATACCTTCTTTAAATAATTATTATATACGTCGGTGCTACTGTAAAACGTCACGTCGCTATCTTGCATAAAGTAGGCTTGCTTTACCGCTTATTTACTTCCGCCATCTTTCCTTTCTCACCTGCTACATGAATAGAAACAGACAGCCTGCTCCTCCACCCAGGGGCGGATCTAGGCTTAATCAAACGGGTTCCCGAGAACCCATTCGGTTTGTAATTTTTAGTGGTAATGTATATATAAAATTGGAAAGGAACCCATAAGAAAAAAGAGAAAGGAACCCATTACTAAAAGTTTAAGGTGCTCCATTGGTTGAAATCCTCCATATCATTCACAAGGATTCAGGTTCGATTCCTCTTTCACGATTTTTATTATTTTTTGGTCTAACTTTGTTTCTTTTTTTATTCAAACCTAGGGTAAAACTCTAACTCTCACCCTTTCAAATTCCAAACAAAAACATACATACAGCAGTCCCAAATGTCCAAACCCTCCTCCCCTAACCTCCGCCTACTGCCCTCCTCCTCGGCTCCTCCTACTCTCCGCCTCAGCCCTCTGCCATCATCATCCTCTTCTTACCTGAATCAAAGCCTCAATCCCTCAAAGGTATGAACTTAATAACCTAATCTAGAATTTGTGAATATCATTATTTATTACTTTAGTTTCATTAACTTGTTAAGATATGTGGAAAAGGGGCTTAGCGAGCAAACCATTAACTTCACTTTTCCAGATTTCACAAATTTCATTGGGCTTTGTTTTGTTTGATCTTGTGTCTACATGTGTGTTACTTCTATCATTCTTTAAAGTTATGATTCTTTTTTCCTTTAGTATACTGTGTGTTATTGAAGGATGAGTAGGTTAATTTGTATTTGATTATATGAAGTTAATTTAATTTTATACATAACTGAATTAAATTTGAACAAATACAACTAGTCTTTTTCACTTTTTGATTATTACGCTTTAACTTGGTTTGCATTGTAATGAAATTTTGTAACACAAACTGTTTACTGTTTTGAATTTGGAAACTAGATATATGCAACTGAATCAATGGTTTACTGTTTTAACACTATAAGCTCTTGAATAGTTTGTTGTATACTTATATTACTCAACAAACATTATTAACCATTTTAGTTTTTGCAGCTTTCAAGATCATTTCCTGAATCTCACGAGCAATCATCTAAGGTTATTTTCGGATTGGAGTTGTTTATGCTTCTTGCAATCATTCTCAGATTTCAGACAAATATTGTTTTGCTTTGGTAAAAACATTGAGTCTTTATATATTATTGCTTCCTTATAACTACATCATTTTGTATTACTGTGTTAAAACTGTTGCTTTTTTGGGTAAATCATGTGATATTGTATTTTTTTGTACAGGAATTAAAGTAAACAACTGTTTTATTTAAAAGTTAATGCATTATTTACTTGTGTTATTTGTGCAGGATCGCAGTGAAGTGGGACCTGTGCTGGAATGAGTTGGTCTCCTGTTGTCGTAAAAGCCATAGTTGGACAGACAATTAAAGGTTTGTAAATGCTTACAACCTCCTAAATACTTACGGAATTATCATATTAGTTATATTTTTGGTTATTATCGTATTAGTTATTTTAGGGATGCTAAATTTTAACCGGTTGAAACCTAAACCGACCCGAACCCCTAAACGACCCGAACCGAACCCAGGTACTGACCCGATTTTTTTTTATGTTTAGTCATATGAAATTAGAGCATCTAAAAAAGGAACCCAGTGAAAAAAATTCCTGGATCCGCCACTGCCTCCACCGATATCTGTATCGGAGAACGACGCCGTTATGGTCTCCGTCAAAGCTTTTACCATTCGCATACCTGTTGTGGTCTCCGTCAAAGCTTTTACCATTCGCATACCTGTTGTTGGTTGGTGAATCAGTACTCTTCGTCGTACTTCCGGCGCGCGGAGTGCGGGGATCCTTGCTAGTTCATGTTAAAATAAGTCCACCACTCCCAATTCATGTTACAAAATTTGAACCTACTCTTCATCCAAATAAACGAACTCCCTTTAATAAGTTCCGCCGTTCGTGTTAAGGGGGTTGTTTTTTATTAAACACTTTTGTGGTTTCTCGCATTCCACCTTCTTGCTTGGGCCATAGATGCTAAAGGTAATTTTATGAGTTGCGATACATTTTTGACCTTATATGAAGTACAATTAACTCTTACTTTAAACCTAGCTAGAAACATAGAAGCTAAAATGTAAAGCAACTATAGATATTAGATAATGCTAAATTATTTTATGTGCTAAAAACGTCTGTAGCTCATTCATGCATGTTTGAAGTTGGTTGAATTGTTAATTACAAAATATGGCCTTAAAGTAAAAATAAATGATAGCCTTTCTCTCATTTTTTTTAGGATATTCATGGCCCCCACAACTATTTTAAGAGATGAAAATGATGATGAATTCACTACTGATGATGCCAAAAAGGAGGAGAGTAGCAGAGATAGATTGCCAAAGCTAGATCCCTTTGGATATCCACCTTCTCAAAAAGGTCAATCACAAAAGTCTGCTGCCAACAAACCAGGGTCTCCTACTTAGGGCTGGCATAACAGGTTACACGAACCTGTTAAGACACAAACACGAAACTTGCAAACACGAACACGACACGAAATCTAATCGTGTCATTTTTTTTTCAAACACGAACACGAACTTGTTTATAACAGGTTAACACGATAAGACACGACAAGACACGATACGGAACACCTAGTAAAATATGTTAACACGACAAGACACGATAAGATACGACAAGACACAATAAGACACGACAAGACATGATAAGAAACACAATAAGACCTGTTAAGACACGTACACGATAAGACACGAACACGAAACATGTAAACACGAACACGACACAAAAATAAATAGGTCTTAACGTGTCGACCTGTTATAGACACGAAACCTGTTAAGGCCAAACACGAAACCTGTTAAAATCGTGTAGGTTCGTGTCAGGTCATCGTGTTCGTGTCTAAATTGCCAGCCCTACTCCTACTTCAGCTCCACAACAATCGACTGCTCAAGCCACTGCTACTGCTGAACCTGCCAAAGCTGATAAGGCAAAGAAGATTGATGAATCTGCCAATGTCATGGCTGAAGAGGCTGCTGAATCTAAGCTAAAAAGGTCTGAGACTTTGGAAGTCAAGGCAGAGGTTCTTGTGCAGAAGAAACAAGAACAACAGCAGGAGATAGAAGATGTTGGCTCCTCTAAAAGGAAGAAAATGCCTGCAAAACATGTTAGGCAACCACCATCCAAAACCAAAATCTTTGTTCCCAAATCATCGGCTACAACCACTGAACCTACCACCACTACAACCACTGTACCCATCATCACAACAACCACCATCACTACACCATCCATTCCTATACCACCCACATCACCATCTCAACTCCAAACATCTTGATTTTTCTCAGACCCAGTCACTTGTGGAAGTATGCTCTTAGTGATAGGTGATGGAGAGGAACTGGGATTATCCTGAGTTTTCTCAATGGCTTTGAACAATGGTTGCATGGTGGGTATAACATGTGATGGTGATGGTTAGGGAGTGAAAAGAGAAGCAGCCTCGGGAGAAGGGCTTTTGAACATATGGTCAAGTGACTCATATGCTTCATGATGTGTGTCCCCTTGGCTTACAACATGATCCTTTTGTGAGGATGCATGAGGAGTTTGGATGGGTAGAGATATATCCATCTGTTGAAAGGAAGTATCAACAGTGGTTGTTTGTTGCTTTTGTGTTACAACAGGGTTTTCCTATGGTATCTCATCTTCCAGAGTTACCCTTTTTGGTTTCTTTTTGGGGGGTTTAGTGGATGGAAGTTTCTTCCTGGAGGTGCCTGTTGTGGGTTTCACAGCACTGGATGTAGTGCCATGATCACTAGGAGCAGTGGGCTCAGCAACAGAGGTTTGGACAATAGTTATTGTCTTAGCACCCTTTGCTTGTGTTTTAGAAACTTTAACTTTTGACACTTTTTCTTTGGTGTTTGGACCCAGCATTCCTGTAAAAGTTTCTTGGGATAAGCTCTTCATTTGAAGAGATTTTCCCTTTTTGAAATCATTTTCAGGTAAAACCTTTTGTAGGATAAAGCTTAAAAGTCTTGGGTATAGAAGAAAAGCATTGTTTGACCCAGACTTGACTCCCTTCACATTTGTTACTAAATCTAGAAACAGTGCTTGGGATAGATTGTAGTCAAATTCTGACAGCATTGCATATCCCAAGTACTGAACTATTAATGGGATTTCATTGAAAGAAGTAGTTTTATCAGAGAGACAAATAAGGAGTGTATGAAAGAAAAATTTCATGACTGGTGGGAAATTTTTTTTGTAAATTGTTGCACCAGTCATTTGTGAATCATAACCCCTTTCTAAAAACTCTGTGTGAAGTTCAGCCTTAGGGAAAGAATCCATACCTGCCAAGTTGTTGAGAGAGAAGGTTGTGGATATGGTTTGGGGGTTATGGTGACATGTGCTTCTCCAATTTTGGAAATTATGGTTGTTGGCTTGTTGTCTTGTAGCAAGGTCTCAGCATTTAACCAGAATTCTTGAAGAGTGTCAATGTAAATGGGGGAATCAGCGGTGAGGACATGCAATTATTTGGATTTGAGGATGACGTAAATGATGGTGTGGAATGGAATGTTTTCATCTGTTTTATCCAGATATGGTAGGTAATTGTGAGGGGCTTTTACTTGAAGATCCATGTTTTGGATTTCGAGCAGCATGATCAAAGGAATTAGGTTGAAAGCTAGAGGTTGAAGAAGGCGGTTTCAGTATTTTGAATACAATGAGACTGTATAACAACTATTTGGGGAAAACATGGTTTTTATAGCATCTGATGAAACCGCTGATGTGGCCAAAGCACTGCTTTTGAGAGCAGACGTGGCAAACATCTGATGGAGGATACGTGACAAACAGCTGTTTGAGGTTTGCCAAAGCACTGATGAGTTGTTTTTTTAATATATATATATATATATATATATATATATATATATATATATATAGTGGAATACAGTTGTTTTATCTGATCAGCGGTTTGAAACAGATTTTTCAACCAATCAGTGGTTGTTTTATCTAATCAAATGTTTGAAACAGATTTTACAACAACAGTGGATAACATTTGAAGAAACAGTGGTTGTTTTATCTGAATAGATTTTTCAACCAAAAGCTATTTTTAAGGATGGATTTTGATTTTCTAAAAACATTTAAATTTTTTATTTATGAAATCATGTTTAATTTTAATCCATGTTTAGCATACCAATCCGAGAGATCAGATTTTCAAAGGTAGACGTGTCTAAAGCTTTTGTCAACACATCTGCCAGCTGATCCTCTGTTGAAACATGGTGTAGAGAAATCAAACCTTTTTCATAGCTGTCTCTCACAAAATGATGTCAAATGTCAATGTACTTTGTGGTGGAGTGAGAGATTGGATTTTTGATGATATTTTTAGCAGCCTGGCTATCCAACATGAGTGGAGTCCTTAGTGCAGTTATACCAAAATCCAGTAACTGATTTTGAAGCCACATGAGTTGGGCTGTACAGCTTGCAGCAGCAATGTATTCAGCCTCTGCTGTTGAAGTTGAAACAGCTGCTTGCGTTTTTCTTTGCCAAGAAACTAAGGCATTCCCTAGAAATTGGCACCCACCTGATGTTGACTTCCTTATGGTGTGGCAACCAACATAATCACTATCTGAATAACCTGAAAGCTCAATATTTTCATTAGCAGGATACCAAATACCAAGTTTGGGAGCACCTTTTAGGTATCTGAATACCCTTTTCACAGCAATAAGGTTTGACTTTCTAGGTGATGCCTGGGATCTTGCACAGACACAAGTGGCAAACATAATGTCTGGCCTGGATGCAGTTAGGTACAATAAAACCCAATCATGCATCTATAATGTGTCTGATCAACCAGTTCATCTTTGTCATCAATAGTGAGTAGCTTGGTGGTACTCATGGGTGTACTGCATGGTTTACAGTCATTCATCTCAATTTTTTTAACTAAGTTTTTAACATACTTATTTTGATGAATGAATGTCCCATTTTGCAGTTGCTTAACTTGGAGACCAAGAAAGCACTGGAGTTCACCCATAGCACTCATTTTAAATTCTGCTGTCATGAGTTCCCTAAACTCTTCACACATTTTGTTACACGTGGACCCAAAAATGATGTCATCCACATATATTTAAACAATCATTAAATCTTTCCCTTTCCATTTTAAAAACAAAGTTTTTATCAATTTTTCCTCTATTGAAACCAATGGATTAGAGAAAGGTGGAAATAGTTTCATACCAGCCACTTGGTGCTTGTTTCAAGCCATACAAAGCTGCTAAGCTTGTAGACATGGTCAGGATGGAATGTGTCTTCAAAACCAGGTGGTTGGCAAACATAGACCTCCTCCTGAATTTTGCTATAAAGGAATGCACATTTGATGTCTATCTGATACACCTTGATGTTCTGGTTGACAACAAAGGCTAAGAAGAGTCTGATAGCTTGTAGCCTAGCTATAGGAGCAAAGGTTTCATCATAGTCTATACCCTCTTCTTGTCTGAAGCCTTGAACCACAAGCCTGGCTAGTTCTTGACAACTATACCCATTTCATCTGTTTTGTTCTTAAAGACCCACTTTGTGCCAATTGGACATACATCATTTGGCAGTGGCACAAGTTCCCATACTTGTTGTCTTTTGAACTGAAGGTGCTCTTCTTGCATGGCTTCTACCCAACTGTTGTCTTTCAGTGCCTCGTGGTATTTGACAGGTTGTGTGAGGGATAGAAAGCCTGCAAAAAGATAGATATTTGAGGATTGGCTCCTTGTGAGCACTCCCTCTCTGATGTTGCCAATAATTTGATCAGGTGGATGAGCTCTTAGGTAGATTAAATCTCCCTGATATGGTATGATGTCATTTTGAGGTGAGGGACAGAGGTTTGGAGCCTCTGTTGTTGTAACATCTGTTTGCACTTCTGTAGTGCCAACAGATGTTTGAAATGGAAATGGGGGAATGGGTCCAAGTGGAGTTAGGTTGGACTGACTTTTGTCAACAGAGGTTGGACTTTTGTCAACAGATGTTTCAACAGTGGTTGAGCTGGATGAGGCAGTGGTTTGAGGGTAAGATTGGTCACAGTGGTTGACACAGCTGTGGCAGAGTTTTGACAGGTGTTTTGAACATCTGCTTCCCCTGATGCAGAAGCGACTTTGTAGTGAGATGGAATCACAACATCAAATCTGTAATCCTGTTGTGGAGACTGTGGAGTACCTGCACTGTTAGTTTTAGCAGTAATATCTTCAAATTTGAATTTTTCTAAATCAAATAGTTCAGTAGGATTTGCTGGATTTTTAAGGATGAAAGTTCATTGAACTTTACATTCAAAGTTTCTTCTATTGTCTAAGTCCTTGTGTTAAACACTTTATAGGCCTTGGTAGTAGAAGAATATCCCAGAAAATACCCACAATCTACTTTGGCTGCAAATTTTGAAATGGAAACTTTAAGATTTAAAATGAAACATGGACAGCCAAAGATTTTGAAAAATGATATCAGTGGTTCGATTTTGAACGGAATTTCATAAGCGGTCTTTTGATGTCTAGGGTTAATTAAAACTCTGTTTTGAACATAGCAAGTAGTGTTTACAGCTTCTGACCAAAAGGACAGTGGTAAACCAGAATCTGCTAGCATTGTCCTTGCAGCCTCAATAAGAGTCCTGTTTTTCCTTTCAACCACCCCATTTTGTTCTGGTATTCTTGGAATGCTGTACTGCCTCACAATTCCTTTTGACACAGAAATCATCCAACTCCTTATTTTTGAACTCTGTTCTATTGTCACTTCTAAACACTTTTACTGGCAAGTCATATTGTTTTTTAACTTTGGTGACAAAGTCCTTCAAAATACCTGCAGTCTCATCCTTAGAGTGTAAAAAGTAAGTCCATGTAAAGCTAGAAAAATCATCAACTATGACAAGACAAAATCTCTTTTTCCTTAGACTCATGATTTTAACTGGGCCAAACAAGTCCATGTGCAACAATTGAAGACATTGACTTGTTTTGGACTCATCAACGAATTTGTAAGAGCTTTTATGTTGTTTTCCTTTTAAACAGGAAACACAATGCTCTTCACATTTGAATTCCTTTGATGGAAGGCCTCTCACAAGGCTTTGTTTAGAGAGTGAGTTAATAGTTTGAAGGTTGGTGTGACCCAGTCTCCTATGCCACAATTTTGTCTCTTTAGTTGAGGCAGCAGAAAACAGACAGACATTTGCCATAGGATTATCCTTCAACATATCAACTACATACACATTGTCACTCCTGTGAGCAACAAGTTGTGCTTGGCTTTCGGCTATGATGGTGTCAATCTTTTTAAACACTTCTGGCCCAATAATCTTACAAGTTTTCTTAGTGAAGAATGACCCATAGCCTTTGTCACTCATTTCTGAGACACTAAGAAGATTAAATTTAAGATTATCAATAAGATTGACATTTTCAAACTTGATTCTCCCAGCCTGAACAGTCCCTGAACCCAACACCTTACCTTTAGAATCCTTACCAAAAGATATATCATCCCCTCCATGAGCTAAGAAGTCCAGAAGTAGGGCTCTACATCCTGTCATGTGCCTGGAGCCTCCACTATCTACACACCATAGACTATCTAAGCAAGAAGAAGCTCCCTGCACAATAGTAATGATTTAGTTTTGGTGAGTGTCCAAAGCCAAGTTGGCTTTGGATGGGTTCCCAGACTTTCCAGCTTCAAGTTTAGGAGAATGATCAGTGGCTTGAACCAGTTTTTGAACCAAGTTCAACAATTGTTGTTGACCATTTGCCAGTTTTTGTATGTCAACACTTGGTGTAACAGATGTTTGACCATTTCCTGCCAGATGATAGTACCCATAGGGATGCATGTTCACTCTTGGTTTTGAAGGCCTTTTGGGCTCTTCATAAACATGTGACAGACTATGACAAGGTGGTTGTCCATGTCCTCTTGGATACTTGTTTGAAGGTGGAGCATCTGTTACTTGGACTACCCTGGGAGTAGAGGTTTCAAGGTTCTTAGTAACAGATGTTTGGACTGGTGTAAAAGTATGTTTGGGCTTTCCTTTTGAGGTACTAACCACTTGACTTGCTTGTGTTTTAGCTTTATACTCTTGTATTTTGACATCAAAATTTTTAAGATAAAGACACTCTTTGGTTTTATGATTCTTTTTACCACATTTTGAACATGTTTTTTTAGAATCAAACACACTTGTTCCTTTGTTGATATCATATGCTTTTAGAAGAAAGCAGTTTTTGGTAACATGGTTCTTCTTTTCACAGAAATCACAGAACAAGTGTACACCCTTTTCTTTCTTCTTCCCTTTTTCAACCTTCTTTTCAACAGATGTTTGAGCATCTGCTGGAAGATCTTTCAAGGGAATGATTTTTGCATGTGGTTCCTTTTTACCAGCAGGGGTTTCAAAATCAACTGGTTTGAAGCTTTCAAGAACATCACACTCATCTGATCAAGTTGGTTTAAACTGATATTTTTCAATTTCATTACATGACGAGGAACCCTCAAGTTATTCAAGGACAATTTTCTTACCATTAGGTTCAGTGATTTTAATTTCTTGACCCTCCAAATTAGTTGAATAACCTCAACCAACTTTGGTTCCCTTTTGTCAGTGTTTTGAGAAAGTTGATCAGTGGTTTCACAACCAATGCCAAATTTCACATGACTTTTGGAGTTTTGGTCTGTTTGTTGAGGAGCATCTCAAGACCTTTACATGATTCCACCCATTTTTCACATTCAACTTGGGTGGACGCAAGCTCCTTTTTACAACTCTGATATTTTGTTATCATAGTTTGGAGCTGGTCTTTGGTTATACTTACTTCATGTTTTAAACTGCTAATTTCATATTCTTTTTCAGTCAATTTTGATTTTAACTCTTTTGAAAGTTTTTCAAATTGAACTTCATCATCTAAAATTTTCTTTCTAAGGTTTTCATTCACCTCTTTAATGTTTGCAAATGCTATTACACATTTGTTTGAACACAAATCATTTAAGATTTGAGGAGATACCTTAGCAGCAACCATCAATACACAATCACACTTGCACTCACAATCATTATCACCCCATGGATCTGAGAGATTCACAACCTCTTCTTCAGACTTTTCATCTAGAACTATTGTACCAACAACATCATTCGTCACATTTTCAGACTTAGACACCACATCCTCAGATTCAACTTCTTCTACTATTGTGTCCAAAGCCATGAAACAAAAATTTTCTGGTTCATTTTCATCTTTGGCAACAAGAGAAAAGTTCTCATCTGTTAGCTCATCTGGTAAACTGCTCCAATCAACAAAGCCTTGTCTAAAAAAGCTCTGTTGACTGGTCTCTGCAGGGGCAGAGGGTGGAGTAGCAGTTATTGGCATTTGAGCCTGAACAACGGGGGTTTGAACATAGTGAATCTAAGGAACAGTGGTTTAGACATAATGGACAAGAACAGTGGATGAGGACTGTGCAAAGTGAGCAGTGTTTTGCACATTTGGTCCAGGGGTATTATGGGAAACCTGATAAGTGTTTGTCTGAGGCCTTTGATTTGGATAGGTAATCATAGGTGTACCATGTTGACTCCTACATTCCCTAGCAAAATGACCAAGTCTATGACATTTATAACACTTAATCATAGATTTATCCAACACCACCTTTGACCTGCCATGTAAACCTGGATATCTTATGCCAGTTTTCTTATAGAAATTGTTAGTTCTAATACTGAGCAGAGCCAGTTGGTGCAATATGTCCATTTCTTCCAAGTCCTCAGGGTCAAAATATTGAAGGTCATTATACTAAAAGGATATGGTATCAGATGCCTGGATATCACCACTACTTGCTACAAAAGCATAGTTAGGTGAATAAGAATGAGAGTTAAAACCTAAATTTATGTCAATAAAATGATCATAACTCTGATCCTTACTATTACCAGGTAGCCATCTTGACCCAAAAGTGTTGTATTACCAAACACATAATCATCAGACACTTTTCCAGAGCCCCGAAGCTTCTTTTTCTGGTTAAGCTCTCTCTCATAGGTCAAGAGCTTACCAAGAAGCTGGGTCAGAGATAAGTCCTTGAAACCAATTGAGTTTCTCATAATAATAGCAATAGTGTCCCATTTGTCTGGTAATGATCTCAAAAACCTATCGTTCAATGTTGAGTTAGGATAAGTTAGACCCACCAGTTTTAGTTCACTAATTAAATAGTTAAACCTCTCAAATTGTTGAGTTAATGACTCTCCCTTCACCTGACTGAATGTTTCATATTGTTGGTTAAGTATTCCACGGTTGCTTTCAATAACCTCCTCAGTCCTACCGAATTGTTCTTTCAAAACATCCCACAACTCCTTTACACTGTTACAGTGTAACAGCCCATCATAGATATCATTTGGTAAAGCCATGTCCACAATAGTGAAGGCCTTAGCATCTAAATCAATTTTCTGAAAATCTTGCTTGGAGTAGTTTTCTAGTTTCTTTGGCTCTTGAACCTTGGGATCTTCGGTACTCGGCACCATCGGAACATGTGGTCCAAAGATAACCGACTTCCAACACCCAGTGTTCTATTGAGCTAGAACATGGCTCATCCGACGTTGCCAGATATTGTATTCAGACCTGACAAGCATCGGTGGCTTGTTGTTTATGCCAGTGTTATGTGGATCATGATTGATTGAAGCCATTCTTTGATTGTTTGTAAAACAAAGTGTCTTTAAAAAACTTTGAACGTAAATAAACTTTTACTCTGTTTTCAATCCGACAAACAAAACGATATCAATAATTGTGAGCTGATCTGTTTATATTAAATTGATTGGTTAGATCAAATTTAATTGACCAAGCTCTGATACCAATTGTTAGGATCTGAGTTTGATTTGTTATGAACGTTTAATAAATGAAACAGTATGAAGATAGATAAAAATGGAAAGTGCAGCGGAATAATAAACTATCAATCATAACAAACGGTGTAATTCTTTTCAAATTGTACATCTCATTAGCCATCACAGATTAGTATAATTACACAATATCTCCCCCTCAGCCTGATCACTCACAGTGTTTGTCTTAAGAGAATGTTTGGAGTGATGAATAGAATAGTACAGACACTGTTCTATTTATAAACAAGACTAAACTCTGATGACTTATGGCTGACATCACCTAAGACAGTGGGAGCTAACGAATTATAACAACATAAAACATCAGATCATACAACCACTGTTACATAGATAAACACTGATGACTAAACAGCTGATGGGTAAAACTCTGATGGCTTATATCATCTGTTGGAGCCTAAGTGTAGTTGGTTCTAACAGTCCTTGTCTTCAACAGTCTTTTGCTCAGCAGTTGTTTCTTCAACAGTCCTTTGTGATCAGCACTTGTTCATCAGATGTTGGAGGAACAACAGTTGTTAGGAGTCAATAGTCTTTTGGGAGGATTATCATGTAAACTGTTGTTTTATTATGGATCAAATATATAGTATGTTTTGGTTTTTCAGATCCTCTGTTCTTCTCTAGGGCAGCTGACCCAACATTTTGTTTATTGGGCTAATGTATTATTATCTTGTTGGGCTTTATAATGCTTGGTGAGCTATTGGTCCATGGCCCAGATCGTACATCAGCTCATATATTGTTACGAATGAAAAAATCCTATGGCTGAGATTTGTGCAGGTTGTTGTGATTGAACGGTTTAGATCATTTTGGTTAGATCGATGATAGATGCTTCTAGGCTCTGCTATATATAGAGACTACTGTTGTAGTCTCTCATTATTCTCTCACGCATTTTGTTTTCTTTCTTCTTTGTATTTCTAGGGTTTACTCCTGTTCGTTCTTCTTCTCTGTATTGTCTAGTATTTGTCTTTGTAAGTTTTTACATTTTATCATTAGTGTCAACTGTAATCTTCACAGTTGACACGACGAACATGGTATTGTTTGATAGAGTTCTATATTTGTAGAACTCTTTGGGTATTTGGGGGGTAAATTCTTTGGGTTGGGTTAATAAGATTTTGTCACATGTTTTGTCGATATCTTCTTTGTTATGGTTGCGTATTGTGTTGAGATTGTATTTGATATTGTTTAGATTAGTATTACAAAAGTAATTACAGTGGCACCTATTAATATGAGTTCAACATATTTTAGTTTATGAAGACATGATTGCTTTGTCGTATGGCAGTGGCATCAAGGCCTTTACTTGACCAACCACAATAAGGAACCTTAAAAACACCAAAGATATATCCCACGTACTCTTCTACAATTTACATGTTAAAGTTCCGTCACTAGACTATATTTACGAGTTATATGAAATAAATTTCATTCCAAATCATCCTCAGCATTAAAATAAATCTAGATGCATTGAAAAGAAAACTAGAGTAATGTAGAGAACTAGTTGTTATATATTAAATTCAACATGAAGTGACATGATATGAATTCGCATGAACTTGCGCTTGAACATGATCACATGATTGCATTCAGTCATAAAAAATAATATATATATATATATATATATATATATATATATATATAGTGGAAGTATAGGGAGAAAACCCCTCAAAATGGAAAAACCCCAAGAAACCCAACTCATGGTCTATATTGTGCCACATCATCCAAGCCAACCTTTCTCAATATTATATTAAAAAGGATATCATTGTCATTTTATCTTTCCCTTGTAACATCCCAAAATTTACCGTTTTAACAATTCGGGTAAATGGATTATCAATACTTTCACCGAACGGTCCGATTAATGAATTTGTACGCATAAAGCTATATTTAATGTACATAACTAAATTTGGTTTTGGTATTTAAACAAAGTTTAGGATTTTGGATGAAAATGCTCAAAGCTAAAAATGAGGGACCCGAATGAAAATTGAGGTGCAATAAAAACCAACCCCAAGGCAACCCTAGGAGCCATATGCCGCCCTAGAAACTTGCAACCAAAAGGTGACGAGTAAGGAAAACAAAAAGATCCGGTGATTAGGACGATTCCAAGCCTTTCGATCTCCGATTCGCAACAAAGGTCGTTGTTCGAAGGCGTTAAGGGGATAATGATGATGACGTTGCCAGGTGCGGCGATGGTTATGGCTTTTGCAGCCGTGCTCGATGACCGGAATGTTCATGGAATGGGTCGTGTACGCACATGAGAACTAGAGCGAGTTCTTAGGATTTTGGTTCGGGTTCGTGTGGGTTGGTGTTGCAGGCGGTTTTGGTTTGCAAGTGGAGATGATGATGCTTGTTAAATTGCTAACTATCTTACTTGTCAATCTTGGAGGACGACTAAGAGGCAAACTCGACACACGCGAAGGTATAAACATCATCCCTGAATACATGCTTGGTAAAGCTTATGTGGTTAGATCTAAACGAAGGACTATGTTTGGGTCATGTAAGAATAGGGTTATTATATGAAGATGGTAGTGGAAACCATGTAGTTGTTATTAATCAGGTCATAAAGCCGGTGATATTTCAGAAGATAAACAACTAAACATGCTTCTCTTACCTTCGATGTTTATAATGGCCCCATGATATTATATTATGTTTTATTGTAAAGCATGCACGCATGAATTCACCAAATTTGTTGCAACCATCTAAGATTTATTGGTATCATGGGGCAATCTTATAGATCTTATACCGTTTTATGATTTTATTAACCAACTAGTGATTAAACTCGTTTATGCTAAATTTATTTTAGTTAAATAATCAATTTATTCTAGCTTAAAGTTTAGGTGACTTGTAATCACTAATAAATCATAACACGGTTACGACTTTAGAGATGGTAACTTTTGTTAGATCTCAGTATTTGTTTCCTTAATACTGTAGGCACATATTAAGGGATCAGTCACAAAATTATTTTACGATTCAATATCACTGAGGTTCTTGAAGTCATGTTAATGTGCGTGGTTCTAAAAGTTCTCTGGCATTTTATAACTTGCGCAACACAGTAAGGTGAGTTCTTGTGCCCACTCTTTTAGTTATTGTTCTTCTAAATATTTTTGGGCTGACGTGCATGCTAAACTAGCAAGATTATTTTTATGAAGTCACAAAATATTTTTATAAAGTTATAAATATTTTTGTGAATTCATACATATTATTTTGGCATGAAACGTAAGTAGGCGGAATGCGCCTAATGTTTATTTATATGGCTTGATTTGTATGTATTATTATATATATGAATGGACGGTTGCCTTGATTAAAGTGTGGCTTAAGTTTTTATTTAATAAGCGGAATGCGCTTAATGACCTGGCCATGTATTTGAAACCTTGCTTGTTAGATCGGGATTTGCCTTGATTTATACTTGGTTAGGTTTAATTCTCTACTGTATATCTATACATACATAAACTGTGCTTGACGGTTACTTAGTATTATAAACTAAGCTATAATATTATGTGATATGCCTACTATTAATTATAGTTAGGGTTTGAGCCGAGTAGGCGGAATGCGCTTATGCAGACTTGGTATTGTTGTGCTAAATAGGCGGGATGCGCTTATTTTGGATTGTAACTAAAGTCTTGGGTTGAATAGGCGGATTGCGCTTATCCTAGACTTTAAATATTGCTTAGGGAACAATTAGGCGGATTGCGTGTATTGTTGACTCTAAGGTTATAGTATTTTGTTATTGTTTATTTTAACAACTTACTACTATTGAAAACATATAAAACTTGAACTCACTCAGCGTTGCTGACTTTTGCATACACGTTAGATTAATTTCAGATTGTTGATGATAAAGGACGCTTTGGCATGCAGTGGAGCTACTCAGCTGCGGTTGACATTTCAATTAAGAAGACATCTACGAGATTGCTCGAACGTTATTTACATTATTTTCCCAAGATTTAAGTTGTTTATTAAATATTCTTTTGACCCGTCTTGGGAAAACCATGTTTGGAAATTTAATAACTTCTTTTATCACTCCGCTGCGTATTTTCTGAAATAAAATAAGATTTCTTTTGAATTGTTAACATGGTTTTAGTCTATGAATGCCAACTGTTTGACCTGTCGGGTTTGAGGGTCTTACAAGTTGGTATCAGAGCAATGGTTCGAGGGATTCGGGCAGTTTGTGCTCGGACTCGAATCTGGTATGGGACCAAACTGTTACTAAGAAATGTCAACTGCTGGGTAGCTGCACGCCAAGAGGTAATCCTTATTTTTGACGTATGTTAATATATATATATATATATATATACACACACACACTTTATTGGATGCTTATTAGCATGAAGTCATAAACGGGCGGTTAGTGCCTTTACATTTTGATGTAGTATGGGAAGTTTATTATGTAGTGAGTAATGCACGACACATAGGTTGGGATGCTTCTCGTTGAACACTTAGATACATAAAGTGTTAGAAGGAAACCCAATAACTATATTTGTTTTAAGTATGTTACGATGGCACTTATTGAGTGCTTAATTGTAATAATTCATAGGGGGTGTATGCTCTTGTGTTTTGAGGTAGGGTAGAATTCCTTTCTTCATTTGTTAATTGCAAACCTTTAAGGTTTAATAGCTAAATACCATGTGTATTTGTGTTAATGTGTAGGAAGAATTGTTAATGTGGTCGTAACTTGTTGTGTTTAGGGTGACTAAAGTAATGTAAACAGCTAATCACACTTGATCAACGTTATTAGAAGTTTACCCTTACTTTACACATCATGAATATGTCTTGTGACGGATCATGTGACGGTTTTGTCGTGAATGTTTTGTATGGGTTGTGTCTATCACCTTTTGTATTGGGTTAGATAAGATCCCAAGGATACTAGACATTTAATCGAGGACAAGGTTGCAGTAGGAAATTCACTCCTCGTGACCAAGGCTGTAGATAATTGTCGGATCGAGTTATCAGGCCATAGTCTTCCTATTCTCTTGTATTTAATGTCATTGGGTTGCTTTGATGTTATTTTTGGGATGGATTGGCTGGCTACCGTGGATGCTTACTTTGTGTACAGGCGGAGACTCGTGCGACTTACAGCTCCTGATGGGAATCGTATTACTGTTCATGGGCACGATGGTTGCTCATTACCTCGGGTTATTTCTATGCTAAAGGCGGGGAAGATGTTTCAGCATTGGCGTAAGGCGTACCTGGCACAGGTCTTGGATGTGGGGACTGATATCCCTAAGCTAAGGGATGTCCCCGTAGTGCGGGATTACTCGGATGTATTTCCTGAGCATTTGACGGAATTGCCATCGGACCGCGAGGTTGAGTTCCAAATAGACCTCGTGCCGGAAGCTAAACCCGTAGCCAGAGACCTTACCTCCTAGCCCCTGCGTAAATGAGATAACTCTCATCTCCGTTGGAGGATTTGCTCGAGAAATGATTCATTAGACCGAGTATCCCACCGTGGGGTGCGCCGGTTTTAATTGTAAAAAAAAAAATATATGGTAGCATGCGGATGTGTATCACTTGACGGTGAAAAATAGATATCCTTTACCGAGAACCGACGGTTTATTTCGATCAGCCCCAAGGAGCTAGTTGGCTCTCGAGAATTAATCTTAGATCGGGCTATCATCAGCCGAAAATACGAGAGCAGGTCACTTTCCATACTCGTTATGGACATGATAAGTTGTGGTAATGTCTTTTGGCCTGACTAACGTGCTGCGGCAGTTATGGTTTTGATGAACTGGGTGCGTAGGCCGATGCTCAACTGTTTTGTTATGGTTACCATTGATTACATGCCATATACTCCGAAAGAGAAGAAGAACCATATTCTACATCGCAAGAAGGTTCTTCAAACTCCAAGGAATGAGAAGCTTTGTGCTAAAATTCTCAAAATGTGCTTTCTGATTTCATGAGGGTCAGTATTATGGCCCGTGTCATCAATTTCGTTAGTACCATGGTAGATTCCACGAAGGTGCATGCAGTGATGAACTGGGCGACACCAAAATCACCGTCTGATATTAGTAGCTTCTTGGGTTGGCAGGTTGTTATCGAAGGTGCGTATAGGATTTCTCAAAGATAGCTCACTGACTAAACTAACCAAGAATGAGGTGAGGTTTGCTTGGGACCTGGACCAAGAGAACGCGTTTCTTGAAACCAAAGAAAAGTCTGACACCGGATTTTTGGGTCTTACAAGTTTGACACACGCACCGATCCTAGCCTTACCTGGTTGGACGGAGGATGTAGTGGTTTTTCGGACGCGACACTTGGGGGTCTCGGGTGTGTACTTATGCATCACGGTAAGGTGATAGCTTATTCCACACGCCAATCGAAACCCCACGAGTTTAATTGCCCAACTCATGATTGGGAGTTGCTAGCTGTTGTTTGCGCTTAAACTGTGGGAACATCAATTATATGGGGGTCGTTGCACCATCTATACCGACCATAAGAGTCGAAATATTTATTTGAGCAGAAGGACCTTAACAGGAGGCAGCGCAAGTGGTTGGAATTAATCAAGAGCTGTGATGTGGAGATTGCGTATCACCCAGGAAAGGCAAACGTGAGGGCAGACGCGTTGAGCCGAAAGGAGAGGCCTAAACCCATTCGGGTGAAGTCTTATCAGCTTAGTTTGAAACCGGATATAGTGAAGAGATCTCTAGTGTCCAGATTGAAGCCTTATAGGTGGAGCGAATTACGACAGAGCGTATGTGGGGGGGGGGGAACAAGGACTTATCGGAAGTGATGGAGATAAGGGTTATGTTCATAAAAGACCGGATGTGGGTACCTCGATATGGAGGGTTTAGGGATAAAATCATGGATGAGGTGTACAAAACCACCATTCTAATCATCCGGGGGCAACAATATTTATCAAGATCTTAAGAAGAACTATTGGTGGCCAATAATGAAGTATAAGGTAGCAACTTATGTGAGCAGGTGTTTGACTTGTTTAGAGGTTAAAGCAGAACATCAGAAACCGTTTGGAAATTTTTTTTTCAACCTTTAGAGGTACCGGAAAGGAAGTGGGAGTATCTTACTATGTATTTCATCACTAAGCTACCCCGTACGCCCAAGGTGTTTGACAACATTTGGGTGGCGGTGGATTGGTTGACAAAGATTGCTCACTTCTTGCCGATACGGGGGACCTTTAACTCCGAAAGGTTGGCAGAATTGTTCCTTCGAGAGATTGTATCTAAGCACGGTGTGCCAGTGTTATTGTTTCCGAAAGAGACACTCGTTCTACGTGAATGGGTCCTGAGTTACACATCAGCACCGCGTATCACCTGCACATGGATGGTCAGTCGGAAAGAACCATCCAAACTCTCGAAGATATGCTTCGGGTATGCATTATTGATTTCGGCGGTAGCTGGGAGTATCAACTACCCTTGGCAAAGTTTCATATAACAATAGCCATCACGCCACTATTTGGATGCCATCGTATGAGAAGTTGTTGTGTTTCGCGACTACCTGACCTTATAAACTAGGCTATGACAGAAGTGGGATATGCCTGCTCTGATCTATAGTATTGGTTTTGTGTCATGATTGTTACTTTTTCTGTTCTGAGTTGTAACCTATAATGATCATATGACTGTTCTGTCTTGTGTAGAAGTAAGCGGATTGAAATAATAGTTGAAGGCTATTCATCTATACCTCTAGTTATTATTCTCTTAGCAGGTTATCCGTAAAACATCACATTTGCGGTTCCTTATCCAAGAGTATTCGAGGACGAATCCTATTATAAGGAGGGTAAACTTGTAACATCCCAAAATTTACCGTTTTAACAATTCGGGTAAATGGATTATCAATACTTTCACCGAACGGTCCGATTAATGAATTTGTACGCATAAAGCTTTATTTAATGTACATAACTAAATTTGGTTTTGGTATTTAAACAAAGTTTTGGATTTTGGATGAAAATGCTCAAAGCTAAAAATGAGGGACCCGAATGAAAATTGAGGTGCAATAAAAACCAACCCCAAGGCAACCCTAGGAGCCATATGCCGCCCTAGAAACTTGCAGCCAAAAGGTGACGAGTAAGGAAAACAAAAAGATCCGGTGATTAGGACGATTCCAAGCCTTTCGATCTCCGATTCGCAACAAAGGTCGTTGTTCGAAGGCGTTAAGGGGATAATGATGATGACGTTGCCAGGTGCGGCGATGGTTATGGCTTTTGCAGCCGTGCTCGATGACCGGAATGTTCATGGAATGGGTCGTGTACGCACATGAGAACTAGAGCGAGTTCTTAGGATTTTGGTTCGGGTTCGTGTGGGTTGGTGTTGCAGGCGGTTTTGGTTTGCAAGTGGAGATGATGATGCTTGTTAAATTGCTAACTATCTTACTTGTCAATCTTGGAGGACGACTAAGAGGCAAACTTGACACACGCGAAGGTATAAACATCATCCCTGAATACATGCTTGGTAAAGCTTATGTGGTTAGATCTAAACGAAGGACTATGTTTGGGTCATGTAAGAATAGGGTTATTATATGAAGATGGTAGTGGAAACCATGTAGTTGTTATCAATCAGGTCATAAAGCCGGTGATATTTCAGAAGATAAACAACTAAACATGCTTCTCTTACCTTCGATGTTTATAATGGCCCCATGATATTATATTATGTTTTATTGTAAAGCATGCACGCATGAATTCACCAAATTTGTTGCAACCATCTAAGATTTATTGGTATCATGGGGCAATCTTATAGATCTTATACCGTTTTATGATTTTATTAACCAACTAGTGATTAAACTCGTTTATGCTAAATTTATTTTAGTTAAATAATCAATTTATTCTAGCTTAAAGTTTAGGTGACTTGTAATCACTAATAAATCATAACACGGTTACGACTTTAGAGATGGTAACTTTTGTTAGATCTCAGTATTTGTTTCCTTAATACTGTAGGCACATATTAAGGGATCAGTCACAAAATTATTTTACGATTCAATATCACTGAGGTTCTTGAAGTCATGTTAATGTGCGTGGTTCTAAAAGTTCTCTGGCATTTTATAACTTGCGCAACACAGTAAGGTGAGTTCTTGTGCCCACTCTTTTAGTTATTGTTCTTCTAAATATTTTTGGGCTGACGTGCATGCTAAACTAGCAAGATTATTTTTATGAAGTCACAAAATATTTTTATAAAGTTATAAATATTTTTGTGAATTCATACATATTATTTTTGGCATGAAACGTAAGTAGGCGGAATGCGCCTAATGTTTATTTATATGGCTTGATTTGTATGTATTATTATATATATGAATGGACGGTTGCCTTGATTAAAGTGTGGTTTAAGTTTTTATTTAATAAGCGGAATGCGCTTAATGACCTGGCCATGTATTTGAAACCTTGCTTGTTAGATCGGGATTTGCCTTGATTTATACTTGGTTAGGTTTAATTCTCTACTGTATATCTATACATACATAAACTGTGCTTGACGGTTACTTAGTATTATAAACTAAGCTATAATATTATGTGATATGCCTACTATTAATTATAGTTAGGGTTTGAGCCGAGTAGGCGGAATGCGCTTATGCAGACTTGGTATTGTTGTGCTAAATAGGCGGGATGCGCTTATTTTGGATTGTAACTAAAGTCTTGGGTTGAATAGGCGGATTGCGCTTATCCTAGACTTTAAATATTGCTTAAGGAACAATTAGGCGGATTGCGTGTATTGTTGACTCTAAGGTTATAGTATTTTGTTATTGTTTATTTTAACAACTTACTACTATTGAAAACATATAAAACTTGAACTCACTCAGCGTAGCTGACTTTTGCATACACGTTAGATTAATTTCAGATTGTTGATGATAAAGGACGCTTTGGCATGCAGTGGAGCTACTCAGCTGCGGTTGACATTTCAATTAAGAAGACATCTACGAGATTGCTCGAACGTTATTTACATTATTTTCCCAAGATTTAAGTTGTTTATTAAATATTCTTTTGACCCGTCTTGGGAAAACCATGTTTGGAAATTTAATAACTTCTTTTATCACTCCGCTGCGTATTTTCTGAAATAAAATAAGATTTCTTTTGAATTGTTAACATGGTTTTAGTCTATGAATGCCAACTGTTTGACCTGTCGGGTTTGAGGGTCTTACATCCCTCATAATGATGCTCTGTTCAGATCTCCGACTGCTGCTGGTATGATCTCCTATTTGTACTTTATAAATGTCTCAGTTGGCAACATAGGGTCATGTTTTATTATCAGTAACTTCAGCAACAATTTAAGTTATTCTTTCATTAAGATTTTCTTAATATTAACAAAAAAAAAAAGAAGCTATTATTAAATTTACATTTTCAACAATAACAAGGAGATGAAAAAAAGTCAAAAAGAGGTGTTGTGTCTTTATGTACGTAGTCAAACAAACATAAAAATAAAAGAGGAAATAATAATAATGATAACGACTAAACATAAAATAATAAAAGAAAATATTTAATGATGATATATTTTTCTTTGTATTTTAAAATACAGTAGCTACTTCTTTTGTATGGTCAAAATTTAAGAGATGTTATATGGATTTTAAGGTATGTTTTATGTATTTTTCAATTTTGCAATTTAAGAGATTCCAGTTTACGTATTTAGCTTTCTTTTTTTTGCTTTATGTATTTTTCAATTTTTGATGAGGAAAATACCAATGGTTTTGGACATATGATTGGGATATTACATGCTACTTTTTTTGTATGGTCAAAATTTATAAAGATTATAAATTTTTTAATCTTTGGTGAATGTGGTGTTTAAATTAGCTTGATCAACTTGGTTTCTGGCTTTGTGAAAACTGAAAAAAGGGGTTTGATCTTTTTAGGGTTCATATGACATACGTTATCTCAGAAAAACATATGTTAGGGTTCATATGACATACGTTATTTTAGTAAAACTGAAAAAAAGGGTTTGATCTTTTAGTGATGCTAACACATGCTAGTATATGCCCAACTAACAGGTGTTAGGGTCCATATGACATACGTTATTTCAGTAAAATATATGTTTTAGAATATGCTAACACATGCTAGTGTTAGCATATGAGGATAATTTTTTGGTATATCGATTTGAATAGGTTCTGATTTGATTTTTTAAATTTATTTTTGTTTGATTCAAACCCTATTAATCGTATTTGAGTAGTTATATTAACATAGTTGTAAAATTGAGTAAGATACACTTGGCACTACAGATTATAAATTTTTAATTTTTTGGTGAATAGGGTGTTTAAATAATTTGTGTATTCTATTTAATAAAATTTGGCAAGTGAAATTGTTATGAACTCGTATAGGGTACATGTATTTTTTTGCGGTCCGAGTCTTGTATGCTCACACACGCTAGTGATGCTAACACATGCTAGTATATGCCCAACTAACAGGTGTTAGGGTCCATATGACATACGTTATTTTCAGTAAACATGTGTTTTAGAATATGCTAACACATGCAGCTTATGTCTTTTATTTATTTATATATTTCATGAATATGAGGATAATATTTTGGTATATGGATTTGGATTGGTTCTGATTTGATTTTTTAAATTCATTATTGTTTGGATTTCAAACCCTATTAATCGTATTTGAGTAGTTGTAATAACATAGTTGTAAAATTGAGTATGATACATTTGGCACTGCAGATTTAGTGTTGTTTATACACATGTTAGTGATGCTAACACATGCTAGTATATGCCTAACTAACAGGTGTTAGGGTTCATAAGACATATGTTAGTATATGCCCAACTAACAT
The DNA here is from genome assembly GCA_028751855.1 of Ambrosia trifida. Taxonomy (NCBI): domain Eukaryota; kingdom Viridiplantae; phylum Streptophyta; class Magnoliopsida; order Asterales; family Asteraceae; genus Ambrosia; species Ambrosia trifida. The sequence continues at coordinate 35,100,513 of CM054123.1, read as the reverse complement.
GTGTTAGGGTTCATGTGACATACGTTATTTTAGCAAAACATATGTTTTAGAATACACTACATATGTCAGTGATGTCTCATTATGTGTTTTGGAGAGCCCAACTAACACGTGTTATCTTTTTTTGTAGGTGAAGAGATGTTTTGTGTTAATGATGAAGATGGGTATCAAGAACGAAGCATAGCTTGATCTTTTTTATGTTTTCATGGTAGTTTTTTTTTTGTCAATCACAAATAATTATGTTTGTATTATACGTTTTTAATACGTTTTTAGTGTTGATTGTATTGATTGTTTTTACCATTTCTTAAATAAATATACATTTTAAGTGTTCTTTTATTTTGTTCTTTTAGTATATGTCTGTTAACACATGTTAGCGATGTCTCACACGATGTAAGAATTTTGTATCACAATACTAACGTACGTTAATATTCGTGCTGGAAAAAGTGCCATAAAGTAGGAGAGAGGTGACTTGACAAGTGTCAATTCAACCTTTTTATACCTATGATTCAGAAAATTAAATTAGAAAAAAAAATTTAGATTACCATATTGCCCTTAATCCACCTTTTTAAGCAAGTGGCCCACTTGCTTTTGATTATTAAATAAAAATTCATCATGGACCATTAATCAAACTTGATCAGTCACCATAGAGTTTGCAGGGTTTTTCCAAAAGATGTGGTTTCCATATTATCCACCTATATATATATATATATACTAGTAGGAAAGCCCGTGCATTGCCGCGGGTGTGTAATTTGTATTTTTGCGCTCGTTTCATAAGTGAGTTTATGTAAGTTGTTTACTAATTAAGTTGGTTATATATGTGTTATATATATATTGAAGATTCGTTGTTGGGTCTTAGCAAATGAATTTTTACAAAAGTCAAGAATATATAATAAATAGTTGTTTTAACGGCGCATTGAGGCGGAGGCACAATGTTTGCTAAATTCGTTACAACAATGATCAAACGTTAATTGTATAAAAAATGAAGCATAGGCTGGCTATAAATCAGATTGTCGAATAACAAAAATCACTTGTTGGTCAGGTCATGTTGGACATATCAGAGGGTTGCACCGGTACATCTGATTCCTGTAAATCAAATTTGTCAGTGGTGTTGCGTGTGTGGATAATTATGTGTAGTGTAATGACTTACGTGCAATACATGAAGATGCGGTTATGCAACAAATTATCCCAAGCTCTTTGGTTGATAGTTCCATCAGATGTACTGGTGAAAGTATTTTTTCTGCACAAAACCATTTCTTAATCAGATTAAACAGGCAGGCATGACTGTCATTCCATTGCATTGTTGCCCAGGTTAAGTTGGACAGATTAGAGGATTCCCAATACTGTTGCTATCAATAAAGATTTAGATTATGAATTGTTTCTTTATTTTAATACGAATCCATGTGAAAATGGATGACAACGTTCATGTTTTCTTTTTTAACTTATTATTAAAATGCCAAAATTTTATATGTAGGCTTTGTTAACTGTTAATCAGTAAACAATTGCAAAACATATAACAACAATATTTGATTAAAAAACCGAAACTTGTGTGGAAAATACAAATTGCAAATTTCATATGTGATAAACAAATATACTACAAACAAATAAAAGTATTAACAATGGGATGGTAATTTGGTAGGGATTAATGATTATATTATTGTTAAATTATTAAATGAGTATGCTACAGCTCCAGAGGCATGTCAATGTGAAAACATCTTAGACATCGAAAAAGAAACAAAATCACATAAGTCATACCTGGTGCGCTTCTGGATTGTTGGTTGCAAAACATGTAACACTTGAAGACGGTAAATTGTTTATGACATCCCTGCGGCACAAGTATATAATAATAATCACCACTAAATAGATTGACAACAATTATATTGACAACCAATTAATAAACAATATATATATGTATATATGTATTTAAAAAGAGTGTAGGTAACCTGAAAGTATGGAGATAAAGGAGCAAATGTAGTCTACATAATTAACATTGGTGAGTATATAAAGGTAGGGATTGAAAATGATTTGAAGATGGAAGAGATTTGTAACTAATGAAGCATTGAATAGAGTGTTTCAAGAACCATGGTTACAATGTTTATAAACAATCTTTAAAGGGATATTAATTCCTAATTTCATAACCAATGGGAGAATTGAAATGCGAGTTAATGAGAGCAGGTAAGGGATTTGTATCTTATATATATATATATATATATATATATATATATATATATATATATATATATAGGGTAAGGATAATGGGGATACCCACTCTTATAGTGAAAACTCTGAAACTCTGACTTCCCAATTTTTTTTATTTATTTATTTTTTTGAAAAAATTAGGGCATGTAATATACATGATTTTAAGCATTTTGGGCCAAAAAAAAATCAAAAAAGCTCCGAGCACTTTTTTTTTTTAAAATAAATAAAATTTTGACTAACACATGTTAAGCCAAACTAACACGTGTTACCCATTTTTTACCCGAATACGATTTTTATTTTTATTTTTTAAAAAAAACGGCTCGGCGCTTTTTCAATTTTTTTGGACCAAAATGCTTAAAATCATGTATGTTACATACCCTAAAATTTTCATAAAAAAATAAAGTCGAGAAGTTAGAGTTTGATAGAGTTTCCAGGGTTTTCACTATAACAAGGGTTTCCAATATAACCTTATACTATATATATATATATATATATATATATATATATATATATATATATATATATAGGGGGAGGATCATTTGAGAACAATTTTCATGTGAGAAGAAAAGAAGAAATGACATAACTATAAACATTAAATACATTAACTCTTCTCACATTTGTTTGTCATTAATACTTTCGACTACACATATCACAATTTGTCCTACACATATCAAAATTCATCCTACACATGTCGAAATTATCATATGTTTATCTTACACATATCAAAAAATCATCCTACATATGTCGAAACTAGCATACGTTTATCATATATATATCGAATTTATCCTTCACTTCAAATTAGGCTTGGTTTGAAAAAATATATTTTGAAAAGCAATTATTAGTTTCATTTAGAGTAAATTGCCAAAATGGCCCCTCAGGTTTGGCCCAAAATGCTTGTTTGGTCAGTTATCTTTTTTTTGTGCCAAAAGAACCCCTCACAGATTGAAAATTGCCATTTTGGCCCATATTTAACAGAGTTTCTAACGAGGAACAAAAACTCAGTTAATTCTGAGGGGCATTTTCGTCCTTTCATGTTCTAATGTTTTAAAACCACGTTTAAACCTATCTTCTTCATCATTTGACCTTCTTCTTCTTCTTCCTCTCAATTCAAACCTAATTCCCAAATCATACAAACCCTAATTCCCAAATCATACATAAGTGTGGATTTCGTTTGTCTTCCAAATCATACAGGTTTCGATTAATATATACTATTGTGGATTTCGATCCTGAACACACGTATGATAGTATATATCATACAAACCCTAATTCCCAAATCATAGACGATGATATTCTGCAAATGTGGAGCTCCTACTATCATACGTGTGTCTTCCACCTCTACAAACCCTGGTAGGCGGTTTTTCTGCTGCAACAAGAAGGGGAGGACCTGTGGTTTTGTTTGTTGGGTTGAACTACCCTTGGGTCAGATTCCTAGTACTAGCAATGATAGTGAAGAGAATGAAGAACTGAGACTCAACAACACAGCATTGCAGACCTTTGTTGGGACACTCAAATCCGAGAACAAGAAGCTGAAAACTTATCTATGGATGACTTGGTTTGTAATCATCATGTATTTTATCATGTTTTAGTTCAATGTTGGTTGTTTTGTAATGATAAGAACTTAATGTATGGTGTTTCTTATTGTAATGACCAGTTATTGTTCAAGTTGTAATGTTTGTTTGCAAATGTTCAATTTATGTTGTTTTGTAACAATCCAAGGTTTGTAATGATCAAACAGAAACATAGTAAAGCATACAAAATAGAATACACTAAAGCATCCATTTTGACCCATTTGTAATGTATGCTTGCAAACAGTCAAAGACATTGCACATTGATCAAAACAGAATCCACTAAAGCATCCATTTTGACCCATTTGTAATGTATGCTTGCAAACAGTCAAAGACATTGCACATTGATCAAAACAGAATCCACTAAAGCATCCATTTTGACCCATTTGTAATGTATGCTTGCAAACAGTCAAAGACATTGCACATTGATCAAAACAGAATCCACTAAAGCATCCATTTTGACCCATACAAAATGTATGCTTGCAAACAGTCAAACACATTGCACATTGCTCAAACAGAATCCACTAAAGCATCCATTTTGACCCATACAAAATGTATGCTTGCAAACAGTCAAACACATTGCACATTGATTAAACAGAAACATTGATTACCATTACAGTCATAGCAACATTGCACATTGATTACCATTACAGTCATAGCAACATTGCATATTGATTACCATTACAGTCATAGCAACATTGCACAATGTACATTACATACTAAACATACTAGTCTCTGTTGCAACATTGTGCATTACAATAGACATCCATATTCCATAAACCTAAACCCTATATAGTTAGGACTTGCAAATCCTATACAAAAAAGGGGCATCATATATATATATATATATTCATCCCTGATCACTATATATATGGATCAATAAGACTTGCAAATCCTATAAAAAAAAGGGGCATCATATATATATTCATCCCTGATCACTATATATATATGCATCAATAAGACTTGCAAATCTAGGTATTTGGAGCATGCTCCCATCTACCCTCCACTCGCCGTAACTTGAACTTCAGTGTTTTTGCAATGTCACCTAGTTCAGACAACCTCTTCATCTTCAAGGATTGTCCATCTGATGTACCTTGATCATTGTCGAGTTGCATCTTTTCTTGTGACAACAAATGGCCACAATATTTAGCTAACCGATCAAAGGCATCTGGGGGCATTAGAACATTTGGAGGACGGGTAGACAACTCCATGATTCCTTCAACTGCCACCTTCTTAGCTTTGCTAAGATTGATCACGACCGCAGACGATGCCATTATGATAAGGTTTAGGGTGAAGAAAAGCAGAGGAAACAGGGGTAGCCCAAGTGTGTTTGTGTAGTGAGTTATTATTATTAGTGATAATAAAGGAAACAGGGGTAGTAGAGGAAACATGATCAAATGAAGTTGGGGGCATCCCAATAGAGATCACGTCAGCAACTGACAGGAGCCGCCATTATTGTCAATTCAAGTCTGACACCAGGTGACGATTTTTCCGGCTGAAGTCAGCTCATGATTACATTATAATCAATTTCACCATTCAATGGTCTTAACCCAAAGTCTAAATCCTCACCTGGAACTTTAAAATAATACCTAAAAATGGAAATATCCTCATGTTTGAATACCCAAGTTCTAATACCATTCATCATTGTTGAACGACGAGGATGAGCAGAGAGGATGAGCAGAGAGGAAGAAGTAGAAGAACTTAAACCTTAGGCTTTTATTAGGGGATGAACATGAAAGGACGAAAATGCCCCTCAGAATTAACTGAGTTTTTGTTCCTCGTTAGAAACTCTGTTAAATATGGGCCAAAATGGCAATTTTCAATCTGTGAGGGGTTCTTTTGGCACAAAAAAAAGATAACTGACCAAACAAGCATTTTGGGCCAAACCTGAGGGGCCATTTTGGCAATTTACTCTTTCATTTATTTAACTAGTTTATGGGAGGTTACAATAAATTAATCATTTATTTAACATTCAATACATGTATTGAAATGAAGGATTCCTATTGGTTTAAAATTCTTCTTTTTTCTTCTTATAAAAAAGTTCTTCTCATTTGAACTCTCCACTATATATATATATATATATATATATATATATATATATATATATATATATATATATATATAGGGTTAGGATACTTTGAGAACTCAATGAGTTGTGAGAACTCGACGTGAAATGCGGAATTTTTTTTTTTGCACACTCGTGAAAAAACACGTAAACCCCATTGTAAAAAAAATACATTAATTTACGTCAAATTACACCGGTGCAAGAGATTTTTATTCACGTATAAGTATATTAATATTTTATTCATTATTTTATTGTTGATTAATTATGGACCACATATTCATTTTTAATTAAAAAAAGTTGTTGGTTATAAAGTGAGTTCTTATGGTTCACCCAACTGATAGGAGTTTTCAAAATATCCGGATCCTATATATATATATATATATATAGGGTAGGGTTCAAATAGTAACCATACCTTAAGTAGGAACTATAGGAACCAATCTTAGCCAATGATCTCTAATGGAATGATTGTAAATAAGTAAAACATTAATTAAATTTTTAATTAAATCAAAGGGCAATGTGGTAATTGTATATTAACTATTAACAACACATGTTTAATTAGTTTCCTTTTATTTTCAATATAGAATCTTAATTAAAGGGGTACTTTTAATATATATCATGTTTATTATTTTTGTTTTTTAAACTAAGAAAAATCATTACCATTTTAAAAACTCTATCCCTATAAAATCTCCCTATCAGTTTATTTTTATTTCAATTATTATCTTCATCATTATCGACATATATATATACACACACACATTGGTGTATATCATTTTTTTTTCATTCAGCATCATTACCAACACGGATATACATTGGTGTATATCTGTTTCTTTTTTTGTTCATTCATCATCTTTTCATTCAGCATCATCACCAACATAGATATACATTGGTGTTTATCAGTTTCTTTTTTTTTGTTCATTCATCATCATCATCGACACATATATACAATGGTGTATATCAGTTTCTTTTTTGTTTTTTCATTTATCATCATCATCATCGTTGACACAAATATACATTGGTGTATATCAGTTTCTTTTTTTTTCTTTCATTCATCATCATCAACACAGATAGATATACATTGGTGTATATCCATTTTTTTTCAGCGTACATGACTATAATTTGGACACACATATACATTAGTGTATATCTGTCTAAATGTAAGTTAAATACACCATACTACGTAGATGTTGAGGTTTCTCCCTTTTATATATGAACGAAATATACATTGGTGTATATATGGGCTGGAACCTATAAGAAACTGAATACACCTGTGTATACAACAAATAAGTATTATTAATCAACATCAGTGTACATCATAATAGATGTTAAGGTTTCTTCCTTTTTGAATATGAATGAAATATACATTGGCGTATATCTGGGCTGGAACCTATATGAAACTGAATACGCCTGTGTATACAACAAATAAGTATTATTAATCAACATTAGTTAATGCATTTAACATTACAAAAATAAATACAACTATGTATATCATTGTATAGATTTATAGCATACACAAGTGTAAGTTAAAAACGTATAAACGCATTTCAAATGAAAAATGAAACATACACCATTAAAATTAGACAAATTAAAAAAAAGAGCACAAACGCATTACAGATAAACAAACAAGTCCCTTGAAAATCACAAAGAAATCCTAATTTAAATCACTATTACTTTACTTTTTTTTGGTCGGCACTATTACTTTACTTGATTAAAACAAATAATAGTTAACTAGGAGGGGGCAATTAATCTTAAACCTGTGATGCCAGATGCATGGATTTGTGAGACGACAGTTTGGTTCGTGTTCCTTCAAAAAATCGTATCAAATGTCGATTGATTAGTTTCTGTGTTTCGTTGATAACTGTTTCCAATCGTAAAGCAATTTGATCGATGTTTTTTTTTTTGTTATGGTTGAGAGATTTAAGGAAACCTAATAACTAATGGCAAGGAAATCACATATAAAAAGAAAACTGCCATATAAAAAAATTCTCAATTAAATAAAAAGTTAATATTTAATTGTCTAATTACACAAATACCCCTTAGATCAAAATCAAAAATGGATGGCTCTGATTAGTTCCTAAGTTCCTAACTAGGGTATTGGTTCATATTTGATCTTATTCATATATATATATATATATATATATATATATATATATATATAGTGGAAGTATATAGAGAAAACTCTTTAAAATGGAAAAACCCCAAGAAACCCAATACTTGGTTCATATTGTGCCACATCATCCCACCCATCATCAATCTATATTATATTAGGAAGGTTATTTTGGACATTTTGCACCATCCTCTTCTTTCTACCTATATATACATGTTTCCCTCTTCTCTCTCTTTATTTTTTTTTTCAAATTCAGATCTAAACTCTCAATCCCCCCCCCCCCTCTCTCTCTAGGATAATGAACCACCTCCCACCATACACACCACCATCAACCACCCTAACCACCACCGTCTACCACCACCATCTTCACCTAACCAATAAAACGACCACCATCATTATCGTCTGAAAACAGAGCAGATCCAAACAAAACAGAGCAGATCCAAAACTCTGATCGTGTGTGTAACTGTGTGTGTTTTAGGGTTGCTGCTTCTCCGACCAAAACTCAGATCCTGCCTTTTTTCGATTGATTGGTACAAAAATAGGACCATTGGTAAGAAAGAAGTCATGATTGTTCTAGTGTTGTTGTTTTTTTTAGAAACATAAACATTTTACAAATATTTTTTTTCCGTGAGCTGTTTGTTCTCCACCAAAACATAAACTTGATTTTTTTTTTACAAATATTTTTTTTCGTGAGCTGTTTGTTCACCACCAAAACTTGATTTCATACTTTACAAAAATCTAGATCTAGTTAATACTTAAATTATATATATGTATTGGTTTGATTTTTCTTTTGATTTTTCCTTTCGTAGATCTTGGATTAATTTTACTTTCCTTTTATTTTTGTTGAGTACTTTGGGTTTCTAAAATCTAATGGTTCAAATCTGTATGTATAGTTAGTTTTTTCATTTAGAAAGTATAATATATAAAGTTTGGGGATAGTTTTTGTTTACATTAGATTTTTTTTATATTATTACTTTGCATATGTTGGATTTTTATTGGATTGAATTTTGGGTTTTGTTATAATAATAATAATAATTACAGTTTTGGGGATAGTTTTTGTTCGCATACCAAGTGTTCAATCAAATGCTTGAATGAAAAAAAAAAAAAAAAACTTATGTTAACCTTTTTTATTTTTTTTTTATTATTTTGTTTATGTTAGTTTGTTATTGGATTGGGGACATGAGGTTGATATATCACTAATGGTGCATGTCTATTTTTTGCGGTTCGAGTCTTGTATGCTCACACACTTTAGTGATGTTAACACACGCTAGTATATGCCTAACTAACAGGTGTTAGGGTCCATATGACATACGTTATTTTCAGTAAAATATATGTTTTAGGATATGCTAACACATGCTACTAATGTAGTTGTATTAAAATAGTTGTAAATTTGAGTATGATATACTTGGCACTGCAGATTTGATGTTGCTTTATACACATGTTAGTGATGCTAACACATGCTAGTATATACCTAACTAACAGGTGTTAGGGTTTTTGTATTCTGTTTAATAAATTTTTGGCAAGTGAAATTGTTATGAACTCGTATAGGGTACATGTCTATTTTTTGCGGTACGAGTCTTGTATGCTCACACACGTTAGTGATGCTAACACATGCTAGTATATACCCAACTAACAGTTGTTAGGGTCCATATGACATACGTTATTTTTAGTAAAACATATGTTTTAGAATATGCTAACACATGCTACTGATGTCTTTTATTATATTATATATTTCATGAATATGAAGATTATTTTTTGGTATATGGATTTGGATTGGTTATGATTTGATTTTTTAAATTTATTATTGTTGGATTTCAAACCCTATTAATCGTATTTGAGTAGTTGTATTAACAGTGTTATAAAATTAAGTATGATACACTTGGCACTGCAGATTTGGTGTTTGTTTATACACATGTTAGTGATGCTAACACATGCTAGTATATGCCTAACTAACAGGTGTTAGGGTTCATATGACATACGTTAGTGTATGCCCAACTAACATGTGTTAGGGTTCATATGACATACGTTATTTCAGTAGAACATATGTTTTAGAATACACTACACATGTTAGTGATGTCTCATTATGTGTTTTGGAGAGGCCAACTAACACGTGTTATCTTTTTTTTAGGTGAAGAGATGTTTTTCTGTTAAAGATGAAGATGGGTATCAAGAACGAAGAATAGCTAGATCTTTTTTATGTTGTTATCATAGTTTTTTATCATTCGCAAATAATTATGTTTGTATGAAAAGTTTTTTGATACATTTTTAGTATTGATTGTAATGAGCAATTTTTATCATTTCTTAATTAAATATACATTTTATATGTTCTTTTTATTTTGTTCTTTTTAGTATATGTCTGTTAACACATGTCAGCGATGTATCACACGAGGTCAGAATTTTTTTTATCACAGCACTAACGTATGTTAATATCAGTGCTGGAAAAGTGCCATAAAGTAGGAGAGAGATGATTTGACAAGTGTCAAATCAACCTTTTTAAACCAAGGATTCAGAAAATTTAAGTGGCCCACTTGCTTATTTAAGATTACCATATTGCCCTTGATCTCAATTATGACCACACAATGTATGTTGCTTTTGATTATTATATACAAATAATCAAGGACCATTGATCAAACATGATCAATGGTCATAGTAGAGTTTTCAGGGTTTTTCCATTATTTAGGGTTTCCATATTATCCCTTCCCTATATATATATATATATATATATATATATATATATATATATATATATATATATATATAGGGATGGGTTATTTTGAGAACCATGTTGAGTTGAGAGAACCATAGGAACCATTGTGAGCCATTGATCTTGTGAAATCAATGGTTAAGATTACATCTTAAGGGTTTTGTCTTTACATGATTAGAGTTTTGTCTTTACATGTTATTTTAAAAATAATAAAGTACAATTAGGGGTGATTTAGTAAAAACACCATGGAAAGAGAAATAATTAATATAAAACTATACTAATTTTTTATTTAGTTATTCAAAATATCATATTTTTTACTATATTTTATTTTTTAAATCCTTTGATTTTTTAACACAAATAACATAAATCTGACGAGAATAATTTACACTGGTGTAATTATTTACACCAGTGTTAATCTACGATGATTTACACTAGTCTAATTATTTACACCAGTGTAATTCTACCATGATTTACCTCGGTGTAATTATTTACACTAGGGTAATCTACCGTAAAACAAAACTACTACACAAAAACACTAGTGTAAAAAACCAAAAATCCACATATATACATTCGTATTACACCACCTTTAAAATGCCTTAAAACATCAACAAAAACACTAGTCTAAACCCCAGAAAACATCTATAATCTATACATTCGATATAACACCAGGGGTAAAAAAACCCCAAAACAACATATATACCACAAACTTCTATAGAAAATACACTAGTGTAAAAACCAAAAGTATAAAAAGATCTATACATCAAAACCTCTACAAATTTCATATTTTACACTGGTGTTTTTACATCATCTTCTTCACAGCATCTCCTGACAAAAACCAAAAAATTTCATAAAATAATAATAATAATAATAACAGAAATAATAATAATAATAATAATAATAATAATAACTGAAAATAATAATAATAATAACAGAAAAATAATAATAGAAAAATAATAATAATAATAATAATAACAGAAATAATAATAATAATAATAATAACAGAAAAATAATAATAGAAAAGAGAAAAATAATAATAATAACGGGATACCTGATTGGAAAAAAACCCACCGGAAAAACCACCCCTCACCGCCGCCCCTCCGCTATCTCCTCCACCCCCTGTTTTCGTCTCCACCATCCCACCACCATCATCATCTTCAAACGCCCCCCCATTTTTCAGATCTGCCTCGTCTCCACCATCCCACCACCATCATCATCTTCAAACCCCCCCCCCCCATTTTTCAGATCTGCACCGTCTTCATCTTCCCGTCTTCGAAAACCCACCAGCCCCAAAGGTTCAAATCTCCCACCCCCTCAAAAAACATCGAAAAAACCCTCTGTTCTTTGTTTTCAGACGAGAGACAGAGAGATAGAGAGAGAGAGAGAGAGAGAGAGAGAGAGAGAGAGTGTGTGTGTGTGTGTGTGTGTGTGTGTATGTGATGGTTGTGAGATGGTGGTGAAATGGTGGTGGGTTGTCGTTGATGAGAGAGAGAGGGAAAGAAAGAGAGAGGAATATAGAGAGAGAAAGAGTGTGCAGAGTGTGTGAGAAGAGAGAGAGAGAGGAGGAGGTGTGGTTTTTGAAAAAACAAAATAAAAAAGTTATATAAAGCTGTTGAGAGGGGGTGGGGTAGGGTTGGGGTGGAGTTAAATTACTATGATACCCTTCCATATTATAATGATAATAGGTATATGTGTCATCATGTTATTGGTTTAGAGTAGTTCTCATGGTTCTCTCAACTCAAGGGGGTTCTCACATGAACCCAATCCTATATATATACTAGGTGAAATCCTGTGCGATGTACGGGAAGACTATATCATTTTTTAAGGTATGTTTACTAAAGAGTAAATCAATAAGTCAAACATCTGTTGCAAGCAATGTCTGTTTACTAAGGTCTGTTCCAAAGCAGTGGGTCTATTAAGGAGAGCTATCTGAAACAGCTGTTGCAAGCAAACCATTGAAGCATCATTTGTTTGAAGCAATAACTGTTTCATACAAATTTCATTAACAGACCCACTGCTCTAGAACAGACCTTAGTAAACAGACTTTGTTTCCAACAGATGATTTACTTCTTACTTCTTGATTTGGAAAGATAATAAAACGTTCATTTTTTTCGTTTTTTGTATAACATTAAGGTATTCGTTGGAAAGATAATAAAACGCTCGTTAATTTGGTGTATTTTTTTTAAAATGACATTTAAAAAAGTTATTAACATTTAAAAATCTTGGGGAAAGTGCATGTGCTATGCACATAAGAGAGAAAAAATAATTTAATAGTAGATGGAGTATCCATGACCTATTTAATTGACCCGGTAAAATAAGCGGGAAAAACATAGTTAGATGGCCTAAGAATATGCCATGTGTCCCACATTGCTTATATATATATATATATATAAATATATAGGGGGTGGTTAAAATAAAAACCCACCTAAAATGAAGAAACCTTGTAAACCCATTTATAGCCATTGATCAAACTAGATGGATGGTCTAGATTCATTCTACATATTATAATCCAAGAAAGTACATTAAAGGAGGAGAGAGACATTAAGAAGGGTAATTGAGTAATTCTCCATGGCTTATGTGTTGGTTACTGCATGCTCTGCAGACAACTCCAAATCATTCCCTCTCTCTATCAATAACATCTCCCTCTCTCTTATTGCTTATACAAACCTCCCAAATTCAAAAATACCCTCCAACCCTGTTCTCTCTGATCGTGTATCCACAGTGCATCTTCATCAGAAAACAACATTCTTTGAAGAAACAAAGAACAACAATTAGTGATTACCCATCAACGAAAGGATGAGATCGTTCATGTGGAGCCTATCTTCGTTTGCTCGACGGTTAGGTTCGAAGAAAAGTTCAAAAAGGTATGTGTTTAATGTTTTTGTTTACCATTACTATTTACTGTAAAAAAGTTGGGGGTTCTCGAGTCTGGTGTAATAAATTATTGAGTATGGAAGTTTTTGAATTTGCAATGGTTGATATGGCCTGAATTGGGGGTTCTCGAAATTGTTTTTTATGGTGTGAATAATTACAGGGTATCTTGTGAATGTGACGCACTCATGAGGAAAAGTTGATATGGCCTGAATACCTATATACTTTGTTTGAAACAGGAGGAACAGAAAACTTGTCATTTTGTCTGATGATTCAACATCAAAAAGGCATGGTAAGCACACTAGAAAATCAACTACTGACCATGAAGAAGAAAAACGTCAACTAAGTAGGTGTTACATATATTATGGATATTAATGAGGATATTTTGCTTTATAAATGATAGGACTGTAATTATAGTATGATGTGGTTCTATTTGTAGTTGTATTAATGAGGATATTTTCTTTATAAATGTTGTGTTGGTATATTATGATTCGGACACACCGCTTGTCAATTTAAAGAGACTGTGTAAAAGAGTCGTCAAAGATTGTCAGCATGATGATCCAGGGCCATCTAGGGGAAAACCTTCAGATGATGAGGAGGGAGGACAAACATCCATTGAAGCGTCTGATGATAGTGATGCGGAGTTTTCAGGGGCGGGAAAAAGTGATGATGATGAATCAAGCGTGAAGGAGCATAAGGATAAGGGTCGGTATTAAAAATAGATTTTAACACAATGTTATGTAGATTCCTATGCTTTAATTGGCTAATTGTTGTGTTTTGTGTCCAGCCGAGAAGCCGTCCTTTTTTTGTAACAGACGTCTTCGACAAGCGGCGAAAAATAAAGGTTCGTGTTAAATGTGTTTTCGATACTTTTCCGGTTACGTGTGTAAATCAGTTTTATATGATGTCGTTAAGCCATATGGTGTTTCTGTATCCTGATTTTTATGTTTTGTAAAAGCAGACAATAATATAGCATGTGGAGCAGTTTAAACAAGAGCAAAGAAAGGTGGGTTGACACTACATAATAAACTGATATTTACACTGCTATTGTTACTATAGTTAGGACCTAAAATGGTTACATGTGTAACAGGTAAACAAGCCATACCTGTGTATGATGTGTCCTCGAGCTCACCGGTTAGGATAACCCGATCAAAAGCACGAGCAATAGAGATTTCATCTGAAAAACCAAGGCCCAAAAATGTCAGACCAACGAAGGCAAATAAACGTAAGAGGGCAGAGAAATCGTGGAACGATGGACTTGAGCCTCGTAAGTAGCGCAAAAGGTCAAAGTTGAACGAGTGGCTGGGAATACGTACTAGATCATCACCAACACAATTTACAAGGTGCATAAAAATACTAAGTGACGAACAACGCCTGGCAGTGAAGGAAATGGGTTTCGGCCACCTGCTCAGTCTAAAAATGGATGGGATACCAGCGAAGTTAGGGCATTATGTTGTAGATAACTTCGACCCGGATAGTTTGGAGTTGACCTTGCCGTATGGAACACTTTCCATTGATGCTGAGGTCGTGCACAAGATACTCGGTATTCCGATTGAAGGGGTGTCTTTCAATGCTCTAGAGAGTAGGGACGCGCATGATGAAGGGATATCTAAATGGAAAAAGAGGTACCCGCCGAGCAGATTTATATCTTCAAAACAAATGGTTGATATGATTGAGAAAGAGTCCAATGGTGAGGATGATTTTAATTTCCGTATGGATTTTATTATGTGCTTCTATACTATCATGGTTGATTGCCACAAACAAGGCAGTTTAAAGGACCACATACTGGACTATCTGACGGATGACTTAGATTTTGCCGGGCTGGACTGGTGTGAGTTAGTAGTGGAGGTCCTAAGGAGTTGTAAAAATGGTTGGAGACGAGACAGTTTGGATCCACCTTTTACAGGCCCACTTACCTTTTTGACAGTAAGTTATTTTTTACGTATGTTACATAGTGACATAGGTACTACTGACAGTATTTCTTTACTTGTTACTAAACATGTATACGACATCTATTTTGCAGCTTTTATACGTCGAAAGTTTTAAATGCAAAGGTATTGATATTGATTCTTCAGTGGTCCCTATGAGTTTCTGGACATTCCAAAGGTTAAGAGACCGAGAAAGGATTGAAATAAAAGGAGGGGGTTTCGGAAGGGGTACTGTGAAACCGTTAACTTCATACGAGGGTGTGAAGGTTGGATTAGATGAACCAAGCATCGAGGTTTGTAACATGTTGTGTATTACCAACAAATAGTTCGTGTATTACATATATATGGTATGCTAACAAATATAAAAAACAGGAAAGGGTAGCAACTGTGAGGGATCTGGTAGATGTTTTAATTAGAACGAGAAAGAGGGTTGAATCGGCCATCTGCAAATTATATGAGGAGTATCCAGGTAGAAAAGAAGTTGTTGCTGTCAAGTCTAGGTATGATGCGCTCATTAAAGACATGGTGAAGGCGAATGAGGCCGAAGTTGTTGCGCGTGTAAATGCTGATGGAGAAATCTCCTCTGTTTTAGCAGCAATAAGTAAATGTAGCACCATTGGTGCAGGTAAGTTTGATGTTTATGCCCAATATAAAAATTTGTAAACTATAAATCCATTAAACATCTGTATTTGAAATCAGCAGATAAGGCTGAACAAAGCAACAAAAAACAACTAGACGAGGATGATGGTTTGAGTTTGGGTGATTCGCCACTGAACAAGTCCCCAATTACACGCTCAAAAAAGAAAATCGTTGATGGCATGTCGGACGAGGCGGGGGCATTTGAAAGTCCAATTCTAAGCCAATACAGGAAGCATCTGCATGACAGTGCAAAGCAAAAAAATGATGGTTCAACAACAGGTGTGGAACAAACGGAAGGCCAGGAGATTTTAATAACTGAAGGTAAAAGAACATTATGCACATTCCAATCATTAGGAACATTGTGTTTGGTTGTTTATGTCTTTAACATATGTTAACAGGAAATGAAGATCTGGCCAAGAATTTAACCAGCAAATTTGCTGAGGTTAGTGAAGACAGGAAAAATGAACAGCATGTAGCAGGACAATCAGGGGACCTACAACAAGAAGGTAAGCAGAGTAGCTAGGGTAGGTTCGGTTACATACGCATAGTATTCACATAAGTCAGCGGTTAGGGGGTATTTGTTAAGATTGTAATGTTATGTGGTTTAGCAGATGTCGATGCCAGCCGAAAAATTGTTGAGAATGTGTTAGATGATGTGGTACCCAATTACAATGAAGAGGAATTGGTGAGCACAAAACCATTGGCAGCAACACAAAACGAACAATTAGGTAAAAAATGAATTCTTTTTTATACACATGTAAATCATATAATCCAAATTCTGAAAATTGACTACGTGTGAAATGTTAATTAACTTTAAGGACGGGATAATATTGTTGTTTCAGAACCGGATGCGCCAACCAATATGAGATTGAACACGAGTTGGTGAGCACACAACCATGGGCAGCAACACAAAGTGAACCAATAGGTATGCCCGTGGACTAGTATAAAATTGCTAATATATACAACTGTCTGATGATTGTTATCTGGTGACGTATGTTACATTATTTTAAGGCAGCGCTCCAAGGCAGGAAGATACTGCCGACGACACCAAGGATGAATCAAGTGTGAAGGTTGGAGACACAAAAGCAGATGCACAAATGCAAGAGGACAAAACAGGTATTATTATAAAACCATATATATCCACTAGTAAAGCTGGTAAACAAACAACAGACTAAGCACGTATTTTAACGTTATATTTAAGGGTGTGAGCGATTTTGCACCGGTGAAGCAGAGGTGACCACAACCAGCAACAATGAGTCAGGTATGGTACTGTAAATTTTATAAGTACATGCATAGCTGATATGAATGTGTTATAAGTGGGCTGGTGCGGAAATGTCCTACAGAAGTACATCCGGATAGGGCAGAATCTAGTGATAGGGGCAAGCAGGTTGGTGAAGCGGAGGAAGATAAAGAAGCAGGTACGCAAATAAAAGAAAAATGAAATATGTTTATAATCCACAAAAGAGTCCACAAATTATTTTTGGTAATACATTCGCAGGAATGTCCTGGATATTTCCATGTATGTCGACACCAGATGGCAACGATGCGCCAACTTTTAGCTTTGGCCTAACACAGCCAGAACCAGCAGATCAGGGGGAGTTGGGTTTGAATTCAGTTCTTAAAATAACTATACAGAAATGTTAGATAATGCTCTGTGTTTTAAACAGTTTTTAATGCTTATCTTACAGAATCTGTCACAATGTCTCAAAAAATGGAATGTGGTTTGAAGGACCAACCAGGTGAATCAGGTATCAACTCTATATGTTACCAATGTTGAACCGCTGGAACAGATCACTCAGCTAACAAAAGTTGTGACGTACGTTACAGATTGTGGTGGTGTGGCTCCGAATGAAAAGACAGTTGATAAGAAGGAGGTTGTCGGATCACCGGTGTATCCGTTGGTGCATCCCGTGAGTTCATATGATGCACAGACTCAGGTTTACAATGAGTATGGGGCTTGTGGTAATCTGGAGGGAGATGACGATGACATGACATTGGCGATGCGTCAAGCAATGATTGCAAAGATGGATGCAACCAAGCGAAACCCCCTACGTGAAAGGAATGTGACCTATGTTCATAAGTCACCTTTTTACATAAGGGGGGTAAATTTGGGAGAGGGGGTTACAAAGGATGATGATGCTGTGTGGAACTTTGTTTACAGGGACAAGGATCCATTGAATATGTTGTGTGGTTCTGAGGAAAGAAGGAGGGTAGCCATAAGAAATCGGTAAGTAAGTTGAACAATGTATGTGTTAATAACTTGTTGAACTAGTGTAACATGTGGCATTTTGGTTTCTGTTTTTTCAGTCTAGAGCGTGGGGAAGAGGTAAAAAATGTAGACATACCAGATGATGAAATAGATAATGCGCTTGCCAAGTAAGACCATGACTTTTTTTTTAACTTATAAGACTGCTTCCTAAATTTATCTTGGTTAATATATACAGTGAGGTGTTATTTAGAAGTTTATGTGACGTGGAAGCCACACGTAGCATGATCAAAACTTTGAAGCCGGGGAAGCAGGTGATGGATGTGATAGTTGACTGTTGGGTGGATGTATTAAACTACGAGGAGAGGTTGAAATCGGACGGGGCACCTCTTCGTTTGTTTGTAGGAACAAACGCAGTGGTACGTTATTTAAAAAGCCAACATCGGTTTACGTATGTTATGTAACTTATATTGACGCCTTTTTTTTATTTTGTTAACAAAAAATAGGTTCCATCGATGCTTAATGATACAAAGTGTGATCCGACCCGACGAAATTCAAGGTTTTCAGGCGCGATGTTTGCTGCAGTGCCGGCCTATGAGACCAACCATGACTTCAAACGATATGATATCGTCTTTTTCCCGATCCTTGAAAGGGCCCACTTCTACTTATTGGTCTTTGAGCTGAAGAATATTGCCATAATGTTGATTGATAATGACAAAAAGCGAGGGAGGCGAACGTGCAAGGATCATGCTGAGTTTCACAAAAAGGATACTGTACACAAATAAAACATTGGTGATTTAAAACAATGTTTTTTTCGCTGACATCTTATTTTTGGGTTTCATGTTCCACGGTTATTGCAGAAGCACATGTTTGTGGAGTTCCTTAAAAGCATCAACCATCCGAAGGCGGGAAAGATCGGAGGGGCAGAAATACATAGGTTGGATGTAGAGTGGGGCACGGCTGGTAATGGCACGGATTGTGGCGTCTACCTATTGAGACACATGGAGAGATTCATGGGGCTTCATGTACCGTTTGAATGCAATTTCAGTAAGCATTGGCGCACTAAAGAAGGGGAGATCAATAAGCTACGGTCCAAGTACACAGCACATATTTTGCGTTCACCGGTTAACACAAAGAAGGGTGAGGTGGAAGCTGGGGCACGTTTGAAGTAAGGAGGAACGTTCGTGAAGGGGGGAATGACAACTATGTATGACAACTGTGTAGTGTTTAAACTGTTTTTTGGGTGATGATACACCTATAATACTGCTGGGTTCTGTAATATAACTTAACTAATATGGTCACCTGTCGAACGCCTAACTGCGTCGGTTATAATATGCATTATGTTGCATATGTTAAACTGTTTTTAGCAGATAGTATGTAAGAATCTTACATATGTTAATATCGTTTAAAATAGTAAGGTAGTAAGGTATTCTGAGTGTTGTTGATAGTGGGTTCTAGGATACTACATAAGAGATGGTTAATATGTTATTGAGATGGCAAACAATCTGTTACATACATTACAGATAGCTACACGGTCAGAGTGTGACATACCCTACTCGTCTTAAACAAACCCATGAGAATAAAAACCTACATAGACTGTCTTTAATGAGAAACGTACGTAGAAAACAACACATAAAAAAAGTACGACCAAAACGGAAAATAAGTTCAAAGACAAAAGGAAAACCATCGTAAGTTGCCGCCGTCATGGCGAGAATGATCCATACTGCGCTTCCAAGCTCAGTTCCGACAATTCGCGGTCCTCGTCTTCCTGTAGATGCATTTTGCGACTAATGATTGGATACTAACACATGTTAAGTTTTGTTAAATGTGGGCGAAGGTAGGTAGATATGGGCGAAGGTAGATTACTAATGGGCGAAGGTAGAAATGGAAGCTGATCAGATACACATTCGTACCTTGGAAGTGGGCGAATGTGGAAGAACTCCACATTCGACCATATCAACTGGGCGAACGTGCAGAGTCTATATATAGATTTTGTGTTTTTGTGAATGGAATAGAGTTGTTAGTTGTGTATGTGTTCAGGTCAGGTTCCAGGTTATTTTGTGAAAGTTTGTGATTGATCTAGATTAACGTGTGTGTGATTGTAATTGAATATTTGAGAAAGTTAATCTATGAAAAAGCTTTGAAAATGATATTGATTGTGTTTTGATTAGAGTTTTATCAGTTTGTTCAGAACTAGGGTTTCCGCACCTGGTTTTGTAACTTGTATGATCATATAATCCTGTTTTAGTCAAATTCTTTCGCTTACAAAGTGGTATCAGAGCCATACGGATCATACAACAACAAATTTGGTAAACTCAGAGCTGATTTGGACATATTTTTGATAAAAATACATCTGTTTTTGCATGAAAATGGTTTTTGAGTGTTTTTTTTATTGATTTGAAGTTGATTTTGTGGTTAAAATTCAAAATTCCACGTATTAAAGTTGCTCCAAATCAATTCCGAATCATAACCTGATTAAGATCATTCAAATCCACAAACTTTTGAAAATCAGAGATCAAAATAACCGTTTTTCAAAGTGTAGCCGTTTTTCAAATCTGAAAATTTCTGTAAAATGGGCGAACCTGGAACCAGTGGACGAAGGTGAGTTGTGTTTTGGTCGAATCTTGGTTATTTTGGGCGAACCTGGAATTTGTTGGGTAAATTTTTCACTTTCGGGTCACATTTTTCACCTTCGGTTGATAAAACGGGCGAATCTAGATTCATACTGGGCGAACCTAGAATTTTTCTGGACGAACGTGAAAAGTGTTAGTGTGTTTGTACATTCTGGTGAAATTTTACCTTCGAGTGGTACTGTTTGGGCGAACTTGAATCAGAAAGGGACGAAAGTGAAACTTTTTGGGCGAACCTAGGCTTAGTTTTTGGAAAATTTTCTAAGTGTTGGATTTTTCGAAGTTCGTGATCATGTGGAATTTTCCGACTACTCCGAGACCAGCAACGACACAACCACAACAGCAAGTGATGGACCCATGGACAGTGGCAGCACAAAAGACGAGCACACAGTCTTCGCAACCGATAAACTACATGGCGATGACGAGCTCGATGCCTCAAAGTGTAGCACCTCCAGCACCACAACCTGACTACTGGGGAGTAGCAGCAGCGGTGGTAAACACTCAAACTACAAATGCTATTTCTACATTGATTAACGATTTGTCTTCAGGTAGCGGGAATAGGCCACCGAAGCTCATGGACATACAAGAATACAATCAGTGGCAGAACAAGTTCAAGATTCACTTGGAAGGCATGGGAGTGGAAGGAGCAGAGGCAAGGAGTATGATTGCTAAAGGTTACACAGCACCGATTTTGGAGAATACAGGTGAAATGATTCCGCTGGAAAGCTTAACTGAGGATGAGAAGAAGAAATATGTGGTGGAAAAGAAAGCCTTTTCCCAATTGACTCAGGCAATCACAAATGATCTGTTACATCAATTTGGGACTTGTACAACGTCTAAGCAATTGTGGGATGTGCTTAAGAGGAGGCATGATGGGAATGAGAAAACGAGAAGTTTGAGGATGGATGAACTGAGAAAGGAGTTTGAGAATTTTTCTTATATTGGAAATGAAACTTTAAAAGAATTAACTCCTAGATATAGTCATTTGCTAACTGAATTGTCTAGTTATGGTATACAGATTCCTATGAAGAATTTGGTGGATAAGTTTGCAGATGCTCTACCACCTTACTAGGATCAGCATGTGGAAGTTCTCAGGGAGAAGGATGCATATCAATACTGGACTATTCAAGAGTTCATACAGAAGCTGGAAAACAAGGAAATGGAAGAGAAGAGGAAAGCTAGAAGAGCACAGGTTCCTCAGAATCCTAGCTTTTACTTTGAAGGCACTTCAGTTCCTGTGAGTAACTCAAGTTCAGGAGGGATAGTTGCACCACATGTTGCTTGCATTTCCAATGTTATGGAATCACCAAAACCTACCATCAATTACATGGCACAAACTTCATCCTACTCACAACCATCATACACACAACCACCACCACAACAACAATACAACAATTCCTACATTTCACCATTCTCCCCAATGCAACAAGCATCTTTCTATACTGCTAGCCAATCTCAACAACCAATGAACCAAGTTACTCAACCTAATCAACAACAAGTGGTTTTGGAGACTTCTAACTTAGGCAATGTGACAGTGGAAATTGCTCAACAACATATTGCACTAGTCTCAGCAATGGTTTCATCCTACAATGGACTTGTTGCTAGTCAAATTGGGAATAACAACTTAACCAATGAGGACTATGCACAGATCGACAAGGAAGAGATGGAACTCATTGATATCCAATGGGCTTTTGCAAGCATCATGAGAAGAGCAACGGAGTTTATTGAAAAGACAGGTAGAACAGATTTGGGAACTTCTCCTAACACAACCTACGGGTTCAACAAGGAGAAAGTTACTTGTTTTAACTGTGGAGAAAGAGGTCACTTTAAACGTGAATGCACCCAGCCACCAAAACAAGGTAATAGAAACCCATTCAATGCAAGCTACCAGAATCGTCAACAACAAAACCAAAACCGAGTTTCTTACCAAAACAACAACAATTACCAAAACCGTCAAAATAACTCTAACAACAACCAAAACAGACAACCTAACACATCAAACCAGATCCAAAACCAATCTCCTAACAACACTAACCGAACAGTTATACCGATCACTACATCGAATGAGACACAACAGAACACAAGTCAGAATCAAGCATTGATGACTCAACAAGACGAAAGGTTTGATTGGTCGGGATTACAAATAGGAGTGGAGGAAATCACTACTGGTGGCAATGTGGCTTGCGTTGCATGCAAGGTTGATATTGAAGAGTCGGTGACGGTGGATGAAAAGAAAGAAACTGAGTGTGAAAGTGATGAGTCTGAGGCTGAGATGGATGTGGAGAATGAACCTGTTGAGGTTAAGGTTGAAGAAACTAATTCTGGAGTGGTGATTGATACTGTTTCTGATGTTCATGAGGAGTGTGAATCGGTTTATTCTGATTCAGACAGTGAATCGGATACGGAAGCAAGTGTTACATCACTAGATGATGACATAGATCAGTTGCTAGCAGAAGCGGATTTTCTGATGACAAGGAAGTCGTGCATTGCTGACGACGCTTTCACCAAGATTGACTATTCCAAATTCTTTACTGGAAAGGAAGCTCATTTCGCGTTGATGGCCATGACTGATCCGCCAAAACCTGTAAGTTCTGAATCTAGTACTGATATTAAAAGTGATAAATATTGTGGCACATGTGATAGATTGACTGAGGAGAATAAACAACTCCGAATTCAACGTGATAGTGCTATCATAAACAGTCAATCTACTCGCAAAGAGTTGAATGCTTTCAACAAGGTATTAGATGGCTACAAAAAGGACATTTCCGACTTGAAAAACACTTTATCATTGAAACAATTGGCAATTAACAATTATATCAATGAAATTGAAAATACCAAGTTGGAAATGGCAGCCATAAAATGCTTTGCTGAGAAAGTAAACAAAAAGTTGGAAAGTTATAAGCACATTGCTTATGTGGTAGATCACATCATAGATGATAACACCACTAATTACAAGTCTGTGCCTTCTCCGGTTCTTTTTGAAAATCATAACTATCATCAAGTTATACCGGAGAGCTCGGTAAAATCAGACTCATAATCGGAAATGGAATCTAATACCTTGAGTATTGGTGATCCTCATTCCGATGTGAGACCGATTTTAGGCTTGAATGATGAGGGTGTTTATGCTGAAAGTATGGATTCAGACTCAGAGAATGATGATACTGGTAATGACCAAACTGTTAATGCATGTGAAATTCCAAAAGAAAATCACATCATTACTACTGAACCAGTATCACCATCTCAACATGTGCATCCGATGGCAACTGCTCATCGTGAGAAAAAGTCTGAAAAGAATGAGATTAGAAAACACCTTGAGAATGAACCATGTGACAAACCTGTCAAGGTGTTTTATCGGATGGAAGGATCCGATAAAATCATCTCTGATGAGGAATTTCCAATTAAAAATGCTAACTATGCTAAAATAGAAAAGATTTGGCAAGAAAGCACTATTTGGTTCCCAAAACATGAGAGAACAAATGAGATTCCACCAGAAATTTTAAAGAAATTGTTTTTGGATGTTCCTCAAGAACCAAAGGTCCATGTCACAGAGTTCATTCGACCAAATGACAGAGCTAATGGTTTTCATGAGCCCACTTACTCAAAAGGGCCACTCCCTGAGAGTTTGAGGAATCAACAGTATAATGATCAATATCCTGTTAGATCATTTGCTCAACCAAATGCTCAATATGTTTTTGAAGAGTATCGAAAATGCTTTAAATGTGGGGAACGTGGGCATTTGCTTGCTCAGTGTCCATATGTAAGGCATAAAAGACATGAGGTTGAAGTGAGGAATTCCATGAGAAAACCGATTGATCATTATGTTCCACCACATAGACGAGTTGTTCCTCAACAACAACAGTTTTATAATCAAAACAATTTTCATCAAATGAGGAACAATTGTCCAATTCAATATGATCAAAGAAATCGGATTGCTATGGAACAATCATGGAGGAAGCCTGTGGTGAACGCAACAATTGATAGGCAAAAGGTTCCACAAAAACTGATTGTCAAATCAAATGTTGGACCTATGTCTGTTAACTCAGATAAGGTAACCAAGAAAGTTACGTTTGTTAACAATGTTCAGAAACCAACTGAGAAACCTAAATCTCAGATTCGCATTCTTAAAAGATCTGAACAATCTTGGTCATCCAATGGTACTCCAGGGGCTTCTACTTCTAAGGTCAATGAGAAAAAGGAAAATGTTTTGAACAATCAGAAAAAGATTGATCCAAAACAAAAAGTTGTTGAAAATGTGAATGAAAATGTTTCTTTGAAAGTTGATGTTCAAAGGCCCAAGACTCAGGCTTGGGTCCCCCGAAAGAACTAAATGATTTACTTTTTGTGTGCAGGGAGCTTCAGCTGGCCCTATTAGCAGTCTATGGATTGTTGATAGTGGAGCTTCAGGCCACATGACAGGGGATCTCGCATTGCTGTTCGACGTGAAAAACATCAATGGAGGGTATGTCGCATTCGCTGGTAATAAAGGTGGATATATCACAATGGAGGGGAGCGTGAGTAATGGGATAGTGAGCTTTGAGCGGATATCTTATGTGAAGCAGATAGATTATAATCTGCTGAGTGTCAGTCAAATATGTGATAAACAATTTTCTGTGCATTTTGATGACAAATCCTGCTATATTCTCAAACCGGGATTCAAAATTCCAAAGGAGTGGATAATGTTGATGGCACCTCGCGTCAACAATCTCTATATTCTTGATATGTCCAAGGCGATGACATCACAGGGGCAAATAACATGTTTTCTATCCAAAGCGACTGAGAAAGAATCAATAATGTGGCACCGAAGAATGGGGCACATTCATCTGAGAAAAATGAATCAACTTGTGAAAAATGGGCTTGTCGATGGAGTAAACGTGAAACATTTTCATCTGAATGACAAGTGTGTAAGCTGTAAGAAGGGGAAGCAACACAAACAGGCCCACAAAGTGAAGAAAGTTAACTCTGTTGAGATGCCACTTGAGCGATTGCACATGGACTTATTCGGACCAGTCAAGCGCAAAAGTCATCTTGGAGAGCTTTATTGTTTAGTTGTCACTGATGACTATTCACGATTTTCATGGGTGATGTGTTTGCAAAATAAAAGTGACACCTTTAACAACTTAAAAGTTCTGTTCACTCGATTGAAGAATCTCTACAATGTGAAGATAAAGAGAATTCGGAGTGATAATGGGACGGAGTTCAAAAATGCCAAGATGGTTGAACTTTGTGAAAGCAAAGGGATACATCATGAATATTCGGCTCCGTACACCCCACAGCAGAACGGTGTTGCTGAACGAAAAAATAGGACTCTAATTGAGGCGGCTAGAACAATGCTTGTTGATTCAAATCTTCCGGTAATGTTCTGGAATGAGGCGATTTATGCAGCTAATTATACACTAAATCGGGTTCTAACAGTGAAGAAGTTTGGAAAAACATCTTATGAACTGTTACACCGACGAAAGCCCAACTTAGAGTATCTAGAACCTTTTGGGGCGCCATGCACGATGTTGAATCCAGGAGAAAAGTTTAGTCCTAAAGCTGAGGAGGGATATTTTGTTGGATATGCAACCCCGCTCAAACGGGTATTCAACAAGCGAACTCGTCAAGTGGAGGATTGGGCTAACATGGAAGTTCAACGATATACTCAAAATTTGCAAGGCACGGGTCCTGATTGGATGTTTGATTACAAAGACTTCTTTGAATCATTCAATCTAGATAGCTTGGTTGAAGAAGCTGTTATCAGATTACTTTACGAGTGTGAAAACGCGTCGACTTTATCGTTGGTGCGTCCAATCACCGTGAACCCATTACCAGCTTCTGATGATACCAATGCTCCTATACAAGAGGAAGATGTGTTTCAAGAGGCTTCAACTTCATTAGACTCTTCAGAATCTGAAGTTGAACAATTTGAAGAAGTCATTCTTGAACATGCAGAAGAACCAGAGGCAATGCCAGTGAACCCAACTCCAACTCCAGAAGTTGCTTCATCATCAAACACGGGTCATGATCTGGATGCTGTAGAAAACTTGACTGCTCAGACGGGAGTTATTGTACCTGTTTATCCGGAATCTCGGATTCATCGTATTCACCCGCTGGAGCAAGTTATCGGTGATCCTGGAAGTGGTGTTATGACCAGAGGGCAGCTGAAAAGCGTTAACTCGCCAGAGAGTTTTGGTGCTTTAGCATTATATGCCAAAATTCAAAAATCTGGTAGTCAAAATGATTGGTCGTTTGCATGTTATGTGTCGCAGGTAGAGCCAAGGACATACAAGGACGCTTTGAATGAAGATGCCTGGGTTGAGGCAATGCAGGAGGAGTTATTGCAATTCCAGAAATTGGGAGTTTGGACGCTCACGGATTTGCCACCGGGAAGGAAGAAAATAGGCACTAAATGGGTGTTTAAGTGCAAAAAGGATGATCGTGGGGTTATTGTTCGTAACAAAGCCAGATTGGTCGTGCAGGGTTTTCATCAAATCGAAGGGATTGATTACAATGAAATCTATGCACCAGTAGCACGGATTGAAGCTATTCGGATGTTCCTCACGTTTGCTTCATACAAGAAATTCAAAGTTTATCAAATGGACGTCAAGAGCGCATTTTTGTACGGGAAAGTCAAGGAAGAGGTTTATGTCGGGCAGCCACCAGGCTTTGAGGACCCAATCCACCGGGATAAGGTCTACGTGCTGAACAAAGCTTTATATGGTTTGCACCAGGCTCCAAGACAGTGGTACGAGGAGCTAAGTACATATCTCATCTCCAAAGGATTCAAGCGCGGCCTCGTCGATTGCACCCTCTTCACGAAGAAGACGGGTGATGATTTGCTTCTAGTACAGATTTACGTTGATGATATTATATTTGGTTCAACTAACGAACTTTTATGCAGGGAATTCGAAACTGTCATGCAAGAAAAGTTCGAAATGAGCGCAATGGGGGAGATGCAGTTTTT
Organism: Ambrosia trifida; assembly: GCA_028751855.1. NCBI lineage: Eukaryota > Viridiplantae > Streptophyta > Magnoliopsida > Asterales > Asteraceae > Ambrosia > Ambrosia trifida. Next base: position 35,072,668 of record CM054123.1, on the reverse strand, counting down.
CCTCGGCTTGCAGGTGGACCAAAGACCCGATGGGATCTTCATTCACCAGACGAAATACGTATCCGACATCTTGAGCCGATTCCAGATGGAGGACTCTAAGCCGATGGATACCCCGATTCAACCCAATCACGGGATTGGAGTGGACGCTAAGGGGGAGCTGACAGACCCATTTACATACAGAGCAATCATCGGATCCCTGATGTATTTGACAGCGTCTCGACCAGATATTATGTATGCAACGTGTCTCTGTGCTCGCTATCAATCGAAGCCGAAACAAAGTCATCTGACGGCGGTCAAGCGTATCCTTCGATATCTGAAGGGTTGTCCATCAAAAGGACTTTGGTATCCTAATGATGATGATTTTGATTTTATTGCTTTTAGTGATGCAGATTGGGGCGGCTGTGACAAAGATAGCAAATCTACTACAGCTGGTTGCCAGTTTTTAGGGAGCAGGTTAATTACCTGGCAATGCAAGAAGCAGACTTCCGTGGCGCTGTCTACCTGTGAAGCTGAGTACATTGCAGCCTCAAGTTGCTGTTCGCAAGTACTCTGGATCCAACAACAGATGGTGGACTACGGTTTGCAGTTTCTTAAAACCCCTATACACTGTGACAACGAAGCCGCAATTGCATTAACTAAAAATACTGAAAATCATTCTAAAGCGAAACATATCCGGATTAAATATCATTTTATCCATGATTGTTACGCTAAGGAATTGATAGATATGGTCAAAATCCATACTAACTACCAACGTGCAGATTTGTTTACAAAAGCCTTTGACAGATCCCGCTTTGAATATCTTTTAAAAGTAAACAATATAAAGGAAAAACAGGACTAATCGGCACCTCGGTTTATCGCTTTTTAGTTTTAGTTTTAGTTTTTAAATTTTTGCTAAATTGGGAATTTCTCTTTGCTAATTGGGAATTTCTCTTTTCTATCATAATCCTCAAAGAAGTTGATGCTTTCAAGTGGATTGTTTCTTTCAAAATTTTTGTTTTGTTTTTCAGAAAAATTAAAAACCCAAAAATATGTTCTTTATTTTAGGGGGAGTCTTTTTATCAGAAAAACCAAAAACATTGAAAAATTTCAAAAGACCTAAAAATTAGAAAAACCAAAATGATTTCCTGGATAAAAAGAGGAAATGATAGTACATCAGTGGGGATCTGACACAGGCTAAAGAATTGTATAGTATAATGAGACGTATGTTGATTACGTGTGATATGCTGATAGGCTTCGTAGACTAAATCTTGCGTGCCTTAGTGATACAAACATAACAAACTACGCGTTCGTGGCTGAACACCTCATGGGCATATGGTCTTAGTACCGTAATTTCGTTTGATAGGATTGCCAAAATCTGAGGTTTCGGGTCGTTATGTTATTGTTATCCGGGATATTCTGATTAAACTTCTGTCGTATTGATTTACGGACCTAGTTTCATCAGAATATTTGCAAAAGAGCTTATTGCCAAAACCGAAAGTTACCGAATTGAGGAACTTCATGTTTTATTGATCAAAGATCATTATTACATCGTATTGACTTTCTGATGCAAATCAGTGGTTAATATTAGCCTCAACCTAGTGTATACGCACATGTTACTTTGCTGCATTCATTTGCTGACCTGTACACCTCTGTGCTATATACTTTGTAAATTTTACGGATAACTCTGGCATAATCACGCGTTACGATGAAGCTTTGTGCAATTACTTGATACGGGAGTATGTCGTGTGTGTGGGAACCACAATGTGTTAGTCTAATACACCTAACTCGTATCATTTTAAAGCATTGCGTAATTGTCTACATGTGAGCTTATGTGGACCACAATATTAGCAATTGCCGTGTCACATATTATTTCTAATGATAATATTAAACAAACAGATCAACGCTGTGTTCAGATTTCTCAGTAAACTGATATGATCCTCTTACCGGATATCACAAAATGTTTACTGTTTTCATTTACTTTGATGCATTTTACTTTGTTGCTTTTTACTTTTATTGTAAAAAAGATACAAAATCCAAAAAGATTTTAGGTGTGTTTTGATAAAATTTCAGAAAACCCAAAATTTTTGCATTTCTGCTTTATTTTTGATAACCGGGGATGTTTGATGGTCAATTTCTGAGATTTGATAACACCATCTGGGCTTTGTATCATTCAAAAAGTGAAAATTTGAGTTTTTGGAAGTTTAACAGCTTGAAAAATGTTGAACGGGATTCGAATTCGTGATTTGGTAAATTTTCAGATTTTTCCATTTCACATTCGCCCCTTAATTGGGTCGAATGTGGAAAAATCTTTCCTTCGGCCGTTTCAAAATGGACGAATGTGGGTTCTTTATTACACAAATTCACCTTCGGGTACTATTTCACCTTCGGGTCATTAATTTGGGGCGAAGGTGGAATATCCTTACATTCGCCCACTATAAACGGGCGAAGGTGCTTTTCTATATATACCTGGTTCACGTTCGAACCCTCATTCATAATTTTTTAGAATTTTTCTTCAATACCATACCTTGTTGCTTTGATTCTTTGTTCTTGCATAATTGATTCCCTATCAAATACTGATCATTTCTATTATAATTTCACAGGTAATGGAGCATTAACGAGATCAGAATCATCGTTTCTGTAACCGGACCTAGGGTTTTACAGTTTAGGGTCTTAGAGTGTGTTTGTTGTTATTTGTTTTTGATTGCATTTCAATCCTCATCAGTTTTAGGGGGAGAATAGTCCAGGAATTAGGATAACAACAACATCAAATGGTTAATTGATCATTTGAAACAGTCGTGACCTAATTCTTTATGAAAAACTGATGATAATTGAAATTTAGGGAAAATTGGTTATGGACGAGTGTTGATCGGCCATATTAGGATACATTTTAATCAAAATCAAGGGTTAAAAACAATTTTGGCAAAATTTTAAATTTTTGGGATGAACAAGTTTCACCTTCGGGTCAACAAAACGGGCGCAGGTGGAATTTTGTGGACGAATGTAGTTTACAATGGACGAATGTGTTTTTAAATCAATATTTTTTCACATTCGACCAGAATATTTCACATTCGTCCAGATCAAAAGGGACGAATGTAGAACTTTAAAATCTTGAAATTTTTAACTTTTTGTCGTTTTTGTATTTTGACGTTTGTTTCTGTTTTTGATGTGCAGATGGCTGATCAGACTGAGAACATTGAGACTCCAGTGGAAAATATAGTTTCAGAACCAGTTCCAGAGAATGTTCAAGAAGGAGAATCGTCAAGTACAAGCAGTTGGTTGTTTGAGAAAACGCATAACTGTTGTGCTTATCTGGGCGATGTAGAAAAGAATGTTGAGTTTACTAGAATCATTGAATTCTTGAGGAGAAGCAGAGTTGTCTATGCTTTAGCTACTCCGACCATCATTTACAAAGATATCATTGAAGACTTCTACAAGAATGCGAAGTATGATTTCTGGGACAATCAGACGATTATTAGAAGCAAGATACAAGACTTGGAGATGTATATTACAGAGTCTGATATTCGAGAAGCACTTCAGATAAAGTTTGAAGTGAGTGAGGATCCCAGAGAGTTGTCGTGGACTGAACAGAAGGCTTGTTTCTTAAGAATGAAGTACAAAGGACCGATCACTGATGGATCTATGTATAAAGGGAAGCTGAGTGTGCAGTTCAAGTACTTTGCACATGTCATTATTCATGTATTTGGATGTGTGAGTGGAGGTTATGATGTTATGAGGAAAAGTTTAAGTTCGATGATGGTAGCGTTGACTCTCAACAAACCATTCAACGTATCTGGGATGATACTGGATCATATGCTTGAGATGTTAAAAGGTGTGAAGAAGAAGCAATTTATGCTATATCCGAGATTTCTCATGATGATCTTTGACCACAAGTATCCAGAACTGAAGAAGAATCCAACTATGATCCTAGGTCAAGATCACATGAACATTCGTACTTTGGTGAGAATGAAAGGATACAAAGGTGTACCAGACAATGAAAAGCCACCTCACAGGAGACTCTTTGGAGCTTTGGCTAGTCAGGGTTACACTGATCCTGGCAAGAACAGAGCAAGACATGATGACAGTGATTCTGATAATGATGATCCTTTAGTGTATGTTGATGCAAGCACTAAGAGGAAGAGACAGGTAGTCAATCCCGGAGCCAAAGGGAAGGGTAAGGGAAAGACTGATCAAGAAAGCTCTAAGCAACAGGTGGTGAGGAAGAAATCAACTGCAAAGAAAGGTACTGGTTTGATTGATGAAGAATCAGTGGATTCAGAGGAAACTGAGGTAGAAGATTGATGGGATTCTGATACTGAGAATGTTAGGACCACCAAACGTAAGGTCACTATGGTTGGTGAGTCTGAATCTTTAAACAAATCGATTGAGGAAGCAGAGAAAAGAAAGAAATCATTGAATGATGAAGATGAATGTTTAGGTGTTGACTTGGAAGAGTTGAATATTGGAGAGACTGTGGTTGTAAACTTGCCCAAAGCCAAACACAAGACCATGTCTAAGAAGACAAGCACTAAACAGTTGAGAGAGAAAGAACTAGCACAACTGTTGAGAGGGAAAAGAGTGCCCGATGCTGGTACATCATCAAAGCTATCTTCACCTGTCACCAAGAAGCAAAAGAAATCCAAAGAGGCAGAAACAATATCAGCTGATCAACTTAATGTTGCACTGGACAATGTACTTGACATGTTCAGAAAGCCTCAGAAAGAAAAGGAAGTTGAGCCATCCAGATCCAAATCGAAGAAAGTCACTGTGGATGATGATGTGATGAAGCAGGTGAACAGGAAAATGGATGATATGATGAAAATGATTGTAGCTCAACAAGTTGAAATAGCCAAATTTAAGCAGAATGAAGAGAAAATGCTTCAGATTGTGGTTGCTTCTAAATCAAATCAGGATGAGATTAATGAAAAGGTTAAGATGCTTGAAGCAAAGAATGAAAAGCTTGAAGGAAAGTGTGCAAGAAACAAGAGCAGGATTAAGTTGATTAAAGCAGATAACAAAGAACTAAGGGCTGAGAACAAACGCCTTAGTGATTTGATTGATGATTTATATAATACTGCACCCAAGTTGAAGGAGGGTGAAGAAGATAAAGAAGAAGAAGAAGAAGAAAAAGTTGACTATGAAGATTCTGAATCGGATGAAGAAAAAGATGATGATGAGGATGATGATGAGTCAGATAAAAATGATGATGAGGATGATAATGATGATGATGATGATGCTGAAGGGTCTGGGAGACAGAAAGGGGATCATAGTGAGAGTGATGATGATGATGATGGAGGTGATGATACTTCAAAGTTTACATTTGAAGAAAGAACATCCAAAAAGAAGAGTATTGGAGAATCAAGTTCAAAGAAGAAGAAAGGTGAGAACGTTGATTCAGATGAAAGTATCTTCTGGAATGAGAAGGTGAGGTCTTTATCAGATGATGCTAAACAAGTGTATAAAGACATGTTGGAAAAGAGAGAATGGACCATTGAGTTCACAGGATGTTTTGCTGAGATATTCCAAACTGATGATTTGAGATATGAATTGGAATACGAAGATCCTGATCTTGAAGAAGGAGAAGTACCTGCTTCTGTGGCAAAGGAAATTTTGGATGGACTTGCACAGAGAGTAGGGAAAACATTTGAGGAGTTTTTAGTAGATGAGTCGATTCCAGACATTTCTGAAAAAGATGTTGGAAGTCACTCAGATGATAAAAATACTCCTGAGCTTGATGAAGTGGAGGTTGAAGATATAACTCATGAAGAGTTTCCTCAGTACTTCAGAGAAACAGATGAAGATGAAATATTTCCTGATTTCACTGAGACACCGAACAATTCAGCAAAGAAGAAGGCACAGGAAAGAAGTGCAGAGTTTGTGGAGAAGGTGTTTGGTGCTGATAAGCAAGAATCTTCAAATCAATCTGATGAATTGAAGAGTTATTTGAAGAAGTTGAGAGAAATGGATGAGAACCGACCGAAGCCTGAAGCTTAAGGAAACTTTTATAGATTTCATAATGCCAAGTTTAAAGGCAGAGCTCTCGGGTGGACATATTTGGGCAGACTGAAGTGCATAGCTGCTAAATGGGAAACAGGAATCTTGTATTTTAACAGATTCATTGACTTGCTAACTCTACCGTACTGGGCGGTCAGAGATCTATGCAGATTCCCTATGTCTGGTGCTTCAGTTAGTGGTACTCATGTTGGTTGGTGTGCAGACAAGTTGGTTTGGGAGAGTAGAACAAGATGGAATAGATTTAAGCCTCAATATCCCCGAAGGAAAGTTCATAGGGATATTGATCCTCAAACCAATATGAAACGGGTTACTTTGATATATAAAGCACCTGAAGTGATGAGAAAAATACCTTTGATGCCTATGCCACAACATTTCAGTGCTGATTTATTTTTTGGTATTATGATTGGAGAAAGGCTGAAGCGGTGATTGTGCTGAGAGACGGGAAGGATAAATACAAGCATGTTCATGTATTTGATCCTATGTGGTTGATTAATTGCACTTTTGAAGACATCATCATGCTTTTCTACAATCCGATTTACTTTGAACCGAAAGACGCTGCTCAAGCAAGGAAATATACTCAAGTGGTTGGAGTTTGTTTTGCTTATGACATTAATGCGGGAAGTAATTTGGAGAATAAACTTGGCAAGACGGTGAAGATAGCAAATGTGTCGAAACCAGTGAAGAGAACATTTGAGCCTGCAATGACTACTGAGCAGAAGAAACAGCTCAGAATCAAGTTGATGAACAAAGCAATGGATGAAAAGAGAAGACAATCCAATCAATAGTCGAGGGGGAGTTTGTAGATGCATTTTGCGACTAATGATTGGATACTAACACATGTTAAGTTTTGTTAAATGTGGGCGAAGGTAGGTAGATATGGGCGAAGGTAGATTACTAATGGGCGAAGGTAGAAATGGAAGCTGATCAGATACACATTCGTACCTTGGAAGTGGGCGAATGTGGAAGAACTCCACATTCGACCATATCAACTGGGCGAACGTGCAGAGTCTATATATAGATTTTGTGTTTTTGTGAATGGAATAGAGTTGTTAGTTGTGTATGTGTTCAGGTCAGGTTCCAGGTTATTTTGTGAAAGTTTGTGATTGATCTAGATTAACGTGTGTGTGATTGTAATTGAATATTTGAGAAAGTTAATCTATGAAAAAGCTTTGAAAATGATATTGATTGTGTTTTGATTAGAGTTTTATCAGTTTGTTCAGAACTAGGGTTTCCGCACCTGGTTTTGTAACTTGTATGATCATATAATCCTGTTTTAGTCAAATTCTTTCGCTTACACTTCCCAAGGGTTATAGCTTGCCCACCTAGCGAGGGTATTTGGTGAATTTGGACACAATGGACAACCGCAATACTCGTGGTCGTACTCAACACCTGGACATTCAAAGTCCGATATTGCTACATCCTCTTTGGTTACCGAGTACGCAGTGCCAACTGACACCCCTCCATCAACTTCCATCTTTGCATCGCCCGATGTCTCCTGTGTACTAGAACCATCTTCCATCATTGTGGTGTCGACGCCTTTGTTCGGTAGTGTTCTCTCGTTGGTATCAATAGCATTCTTCCAACCATGAATGGCTTGACGTTCGGTACGCTCCAGTAACGCCCAAAAATCAGTTACTTTTGAAGTGACCTCCTCTTCGCTTTTTGTCTTCTGGCGCTTGGCTGCATGAGGGTTTGAAGGGCTTTCCATTTGCAGAAAGTGTTTCTTTTGGTAAGTTGGGAACACTATTATTATGGAACTTCAATCTATTAAGAGAATGGAGTATAAAAAGTAAATTCAAGGATGGGTGGTTAGTAATAATTTAATTTGTGTTTAATGGTATAGTGGTAGACTTTGCTTTATGTCAAATCAATATTGAATAAAAGTTGTTGGGTGATAAAGTTCAATTTATAATTTTATTCTCTTCATTTGTTTATTTGTCTATCATTATTTTATTAGATTTTGGTAGGTTATCTTCCGTACCAAATCTACCACACATACTCAACACTTCCTGTTCATGGGCCCACAGAACATAATAAGTACAACACACCACATTATATATTACAAAACACAAAACAGCATGTCTAGTGGGTGAACATCATACATAAACTAGTTGTACCAAAAAAACATAGAAGTAGCTGGGGAACAACAAACACATGAAAGTGTGGCAACCATGTTACACACGTAACAACAAGGGACTGCATATGTTTCTAACTGTTACCAGTGTCCAACATGGATCAAAAAGCAGAGATTAGTAATGCTGCCCCATCAACTGCCATCAACTTGTTTTAGGCTTTCCGGGCTTGTGCCGCCTCCTCCTTGGCCCTTTTCATCGCAGCAACCTTCTCACAATTCCTTGCATCATGATCCGTGACATATTGGTGGCAGTTGTTGCATAAACGTGGGGCCTTAGGCATTTTGGGACGCTTTGTGTTGGCCTTCTCACCAGCTCCAGAGATTCTGCGAGTTTTCCCACAACCCTTGTTGCGTGCCACATCAGGATTGGCAACCACAATTTCAGTATCAGCCGATTGCTCAATAATGTCTTCCACATCCGATTGAGACGGTTGATTCGGAATAACAGAAATAGGTTCCCTGGATAACAAGTTCAGTTTGATAGATTTGAGCTGCTCAACCAAGTCCGCCAGCGCGATTTCATCTGTTCTGGCAACATCAACACATTCAGTTACGAGTTCAAGTACCTCATTCCTCAATAGAGAACCTGGATGAGTGTCAACACCATAACGGCCGGAAATGGAGAACACTCTCTTGGGTAGAATATCACGTAACCACCTGTCGACAACATATTGCTGCGGGATGCGGTTAACTTTCTTAATCATGTAAACTGCAAAGACATGGCGGCATAGGTAGCCAAGACGCGTAAAACCTCGGCACGGGCATTCAGCCGTTGAATCAATGCTAACAAATCGCACCTGCATCATTGTAGAAATGGTAAGACCTATGGAATGCAACAAGTATTAAGAATATGTACATTATAACTGGTGTATAATCTCAAGACATCCACAAAATGTAAACTGACAAATGTTTTGGCACAAGTAACTTGTTACACATGTAGCAAAATTTCTAGCATTTATAACAAAAATAATGCAGTTTTGACAGAGAAAACCTAACTCACAAGAAGTACAAAAAAGTCAAATACCATATATAGTGTTTGGTACAAGTAACTTGTTACTTATGTAGCATGAGGTTTTATTATGTCTAACAATAATATTTACAGTTTGGGCAAAAAACCTAAATCACAGGGAGTACAGTAAAAGTCAAATACCCCTGATATGGTGTGGTACAACTAACTTGTTACACATGTAGCAGCATTTTTTTAAGCATTTATAACAATAATATTAGTAGTTTTAACAGAAAAACCTAAAACACAGGAAGTTGAAAAAATGGGTACCTAACAAGTGTTTTGGCACAAGTAACTTGTTACACATGTAGCAAAATTTCTAGCATTTATAACAAAAATAATGCAGTTTTGATAGAGAAAACCTAACTCACAAGAAGTACAAAAAAGTCAAATACCATATATAGTGTTTGGTACAAGTAACTTGTTACTTATGTAGCATGAGGTTTTATTATGTCTAACAATAATATTTACAGTTTTGGCAGAAAACCTAAATCACAGGGAGTACAGTAAAAGTCAAATACACCTGATATGGTGTGGTACAACTAACTTGTTACACATGTAGCAGCATTTTTTTAAGCATTTATAACAATAATATTAGTAGTTTTAACAGAAAAACCTAAAACACAGGAAGTTGAAAAAATGGGTACCTGGTAAACATTGGTAACATCACGACGCTTGTCGAGTTGGGTGACTGAAAAGACGGCAGGCATGTCGTCCTGTTCATCAACATTCGATATGTAGCACGAAAACTTCCCCTTCACAATCTCATTCTTAACTTCCTAGAATACATTATTGGTGTACAGGCTAAACGCATGCTGCTCAATGTCTAAGTCCGTAGACCCAACAAAAACCGTCGATGAGGTTTTGTACTCGGCAACACGCTGACGGTAACGTTGGCTATCGAGACGGGATCCAAAACATAACATGAACTGAACTAGTGTGTGTGCACCAGTGGAATTGACTTTGAATGCGCTGTTGGAACTCTCACTTCTGTATGTTGTTTTCATCAAGCATGACATTGGAATCTCCCTGAAGTACGCCGGCAGCCACAGTTCCTTGATTGCAAACATATCGCTCAACCACTGATTTTCTTCAAGACCAAATGTCTCTAGCAGCGCATTCCATCGAGATTCAAACGTTGAAGGTTTTATGCAAATGTTCCACACTAATTTGTGAATGCACGACCGAAATTCAGTGTTGGCTAAAACATCTGCAACAACCTAGGTGCAAAGCATAAATAAAGGTAAGACATCTTTAACATGTGTGTGAGGATCTAACTATAACATAACATAATACATAACATGCGTGCCTACATAACATTACCTTGTTGGGTAGTTTTTTCATTATATGCCACATACATAGCCTGTGGCGAGCCTCACTGAACACTTGTGGTACAGCCTGCATCATCGACGGGTCTTGGTCAGTCAACACTAGCCTGGGCTGTGAACCATGAACTTTTAAAAAAACATTCAAGCAACCACATGTAGGAATCTATGGTTTCATTAATTATCAATCCTGCACCAAAGGTCACACACTGCTTGTGGTGGTCCACACCAGTGAAAGGGACAAATATCATGTTGTACCTGCACATTATAAGAACAGATGCATGTTATTTACGTATGTTAAATAGTAAAAAATGCAACACATAAAAGCTGTAACGCACGTTAAAGTAACTTACTTGTTTGTGTTGTATGTTGCATCAAACGCCACAACATCACCGAAGGCCTTATAATTCAATTTTGAAATTTCATCCGCCCAAAAAACAGAGTGCAGTTTACCATCGCGCACCACAAAGTCATAAAAAAGGTTTGGCAAATTTTCAAGCCGATCACGCAAGCGGTCAAGGAATAAAGACGAGTCCCTCTCGCCAATAAAAATTCGAAGCTCCTTACTAAAGTTCTTGAAATCAGAAGCAGTTCCATGGACATTATGGTGGCCGCCTTTAAGAGACACTAAGTACCGATGAGCTTTCACAGGTCCAACTCGATTTAGAGACATGTTATGAATGAACTGTTTAGTCGAGAAAGAAAGTTTCCGATAAATCTTACTAAGGTCAATGTTATCTTTATCCCATAGCTGATGGTTATGAACATCATTGAAACGAATGACTTTAAACAACGAACCCCCACAAGTGATTGACACTAACACATGGGCTTGGCAGTTCGAAAGGCTGAACGAAGTTTTACGGGGTTTAACAGAAGATTCATCTAAAGTGTCAAAGGTTTTGTTAACCTGAGGTTTACCATATTTGCAACAACGGATGTACTTATGTGTCGGTTCCCCCATCCAAACCTTGGTTTGTCCATTCTTAGCTGAAAAACCGGCCTACTGTGCATATTCTTTATACATGGACATTGTAGCCTCAAACGTCGGGAAAGTCTGACCAATAGCAGGCAAATACCGGGGACTCACATTGGGGATCCAGAATTAGGTGTCGTTCAGGGTTGCAATAACATAGTACGGCTCCCTGTCTTCATTTTCACCTGTTAAGTAAAACACATCTTAGATTTCTATATTTATGGTTGATCATGTTAGATTTCTATATTTTATGAAAGGGTGTGTTACATACGTTATAATTCTATATTTTTTTTGATCATGTTGTACCTAAAATATATAAGACACAAAAACAGCTATCAAAAATATATATTCGGATAAAAAGAATTGCTACAAAGAACTCTACAAAAAAACAGCTTCTATGTAACACATGTAACATATATAATGTAGATTCTGTCCATAATTTAAAAAATGTCTGCTTTGGCCAAAAATAGCTATCACCATGTACAAAACTAGTAATCTATGCCACACACTACTATCATCACCACACCCACTAACTAAAGTCCATGTTTGGGAAAAGTTGCTTACCAAACTCAACCCCTGCATATATATCTTCATTTGGTCCTCTTTGATTTCCATCAACAGGCTCCCCTCCATCAACATTCCTCAACAAAAATGAGGACCCAGATGAGGAACCAGCATTAAGGCCTGTAAACAACGAAAAAATATAAAACATTACAAACCACACTAAAACAAAAAAATAACTTGGATGATGGTACTAGGAAACCCAGTAGAAAACATCCTAACACTATGTAACCCTGTTAAGAAAAAATATTAAAAACTTTGTTACAACTATAACTACTTCACTATAACTATAACAACACTATAATCATGAACAGACAAATGCTACTTTCTAAAATATATAAAACCCTATGATCATGAACAGACAATAACTAAAACTGTAACAGTACTATAACATACTAGGCTATACTATATCATCGGCGTTAAAAAATCATGTACAAACCCTCGGATCTAGAATCATCACTATCATGCTCTATTTCTGATACAGGAGAGAAAGTTGAAGCAAAATCAGCCGGTGCATGGTTGTTGACAGAATCCACGATCATTAAATGTGGATTCATTTGAGGATTCGATTCCATCGCATGAAAAAGTTAATGAGGCAGGGAGAAGTTTCAGTGAAGTTAATGAGAAGTAAAAGACATTCTTGTATATTATTGAGAGTGAAAAGTGGGGAAGATATATGGGGTAGGTTAGGGCTGAGCAAATGTGTTAACCCGACCCGATCCGGGGTAAAACCCAAACCAACCCGAGACCGAAAACATGAAAAAACCATGACCAATGATTGGACCAATGTATAAATCCGGTTTCGGGTATTGTACTATTCGGTTTTTCGGGTTTCAGACTAAAACCGAGACCGACAATTTAAAGATAACTTTAGCACAGTATTAATTAACTTCTAATATCTTCAAATCATCATCTTTTCTCGGCTTTCTAATCCATTAAGGTTTGGAATGATTTAAAACGGAAAAGACATTGAAAGGTTTCAAGATGATTTGCATATTTATCTACAACCCCACTTTAGAAAAGATAAAAAGAAAGATGGTAATTTAGTGATTTAAAAGCTGGCACCGTTTTAAGAAGAAGACAAAAATTAAAAAGTAAACACGTGGATATAGAAAAAATAGTTGTGATGAACCATACACCATATAATTAGGATTCATACACCCTGGCCCACATCACAGACCAACAGGAAGCTGCCACATATTCAAAATGTGATGTCATACCCTCCCAAATGTGACGTCACATGGTGTATGAATCCTAGAACCCTTTCCACAAAACTCTCTACGTTGGAAGAGAACAAACCATCACCACAACCGTCCCACACCACCACGAAGAATAACACGGTGCCAGCAACATTAGATTTGACTGAGGATGAACTATTTTAATTTTTAATCATTCTCCTGGTGCCAACAACTCAAGCACATGAAATATGAATATAGGTTGGACGATTGGTCAAAGTTGTCATCTCCATAACATGATGCATGGCTGAATAAGGCTGAAAAAATGCTATGGGTTTTTTCTCTTCGGTTCGTTTGGTTGTCCTCGGGTTTCTCGGTCAAAAACCGATCCCGAGACCGAAACCGAGTTTTCTTTCAATAGGGAACCGATGCTTGACCGAACTGCATATATTAGGTTCGGTTTCGGGTTTTCTTCGGGTCGGTTTTCGGGTATTTTCGGTCTTACCCGAAGCATGCTCACCCCTAGGGTAGGTGAAATAATAATGATGCTTGACTTTTTGGTACATGTAGTACATCACTTGTCAGTACATAGATAATCAAACCAATGAAAAAGACTAATATACCCTTTCCCTCCAAAACAAAGCATGGTGATGTAGATTAATGAGAGCCACTAGTTGGGTTTTCGGGAGTTTCTTCGTTTTAGAGGGTTTCTAGTATCCCTTTCCCCTATATATATATATATATATATATATATATATATATATATATATATATATGAATCGCATATATGAGTTATACCAAGGTCGGCATTAGTTGGAAGGCCTAGCTAGTTGTGAATCACCATTGGGGTTGGTGGTCCAATGGCAAGGCAAAGTCTTTTAATACACTAAAAGTGTGAGGTCTTGAGTTCAAGTCTCACAAGGAGCAAAAAATTTACCTTTCAAAAAAAAGCTAGTTGTGAATCTTAATTTAGTTTTCTCTTTATTTTTATTTTTTTACCATTTCTATTACAAATCTCCGTATATTTTTTTTCTTCATTAAGTTTTATTATATGTATCAAAAAGATAAAATAAACTTCAGAATGTGAATATAAGGTGCCATTTGTTTTTTCTGTATGAAAAGATCTGCAGTCTGCGGACCATATCTACAGACATCTGCAGGAGAAGAGGTGGACCAAAGGTCTGCAGTTTGCAAGAAGAAGACTATTTGTTTGTTAATGTCTACAGGCTGCTGAAATAAACTGAAATTTAAATAAACTGATTTTTTTACAGCAGTCTGTTGGTAGACGGTGGTGGTGGTGGTGGGTGGTGGTGGACGGTGGTGGTTAAGGATGGCAAAAAAACCCGAGCCCGATGGGTATACCTGAAACCCGAAGCATTTGGGACGGGTATACCCGATACCCAACGGGTATGGACGGGTTTGTTATTGGAAAAAAAAACATTTCGCGGGTATGGGACGGGTATGGTGTTAGGTGATACCCGACCCGATTATCCGAAACTAAATACCCGTCTACCCGAAATATATACCCGAATACTTTTAAGTTTTATATATATCTTTTCTTAACTATTTTTTAGTAATGTTTCATTCTAATAGATTAATTATTAGAATAATAAACTTTTCGTCTAAAATATATATTCTAATAACATTATTATTTATATTTATATGCTATGAAATATATAAATAGTTTTCAAAATTCATACTATAATATATATATATTTACATATTAAATGTTTCAAATATTATTATGGTGATGATAATACATATGTTATTTATTACAATTTCATATACTTTAGATTTCTTAAAACATAAGACTATAAAAGAAAAAAAAAATATGCAAATACCAACGGGTATACCCGATACCCGCGGGTATGCTCTATACCCGACCGGTAATACCCGACAAAAACCCGACGGGTAATGGGACGGGTATGGTATGAGATTTTATAACCGGGTATGGGTATGGTATTTGTCAAACCTGATCCATACCCGACCAGTTGCCATCCCTAGTGGTGGTGGTGGTGGTGGGTGGTGGTGGTGGACCGTGGTGGTGGACCGTGGTTGGTGGTGGTGGTGGTGGACGGTGGTGGTGACGGTGGTGGTGGTGGTGGACGGTGGTGGTGATGGTGGTGGTGGATGGTGGTGGACGGTGGTGGTGGATGGTGGTGGTGGTGGTCGGTGGTGGTGGACTGGTGGTGGACGATGGTGGTGGTGGACCGTGGTTGGTGGTGGTGATGACCGTGGTGGTGGTAGACGATGGTGGTGGTGGGTGGTGGTGGTGGGTGGTGGTGGTGGGCGGTGGTGGTGGTGGTGGTTGGTGGCGGTGGACGGTGGTGGTGGTGGACCGTGGTTTTTGGTGGTGGTTGACGGTGGTGGTGGACCGTGGTTGGTGGTGGTGGTGGTGGGTGAGGAGAAGAGGAGTGGAGAAGAATTTTGAAGACCTTAGAAGACTTTGGAACAAGTCTGCACCAAGAAGAGGTCAGGAAGACGTTTTTGAGTGAAAGGATTTCCAAAAAATAAACAATCTGCAGACCCCAAACCTTTGCACGCATCTGTGTAACACAGACAAAAGAGATCAGAAGTGCTATAAGCAAAAAACGAACAGCACATGTTGCAGAAAAAGAACACACCTAAAACAATAATTGTCGTGTTGAGTGGGCTTACGTGCGTAGCTATTAACTCTATATAAATGTCTTGCATTACCCTCTCTCTAGGAACCATTCGAAGAAACCAAAGTGAGTTTCCAATTTTCCTATTTTTATTTTTATTTTTAATCTAAGAAAATAAATTTGAGGCTATGTAAGTTTAAGGCGTACATGTTTGTGTTTATTTTTATTAATGTGAAAGCTTAGAACTCCTTCAAGTGATCATTTAATTATTAACTAGATTTTTTTGGTTTATCAAGTCTAAACTTTTCATCGTTGCCTCACTCGGTTAATTTTTCCCATGAAATGTTACTACAGGAATAAAACATTATAACTCTGTAAAGAAACATTATTAAGATGAGAGTTGCGGTCGTTGGAGGAGGTATAAGCGGGTTGGTATCTGCACACGTTTTAGCCAAAGCCGGGGCGGAGGTGGTGGTATACGAGAAGGAGGACCGCCTTGGTGGTCATGCTAAGACAGTGGTTGTGGATGGCATCGATCTAGACCTAGGATTAATGGTCTTCAATCCGGTATGTCTTCTTCTATGCTCTTAGTACTAATACAGTTATCGTTCATATGTTAGGGAGGTCGGGGCACTCACGGCAAGGAGAGCACAATTAGATTGTCATGCGGCAACACTACCGCCACCCCCGGCTACCCTCTAAAACATCACCGTTCAACAAGTAATCGATCCGCAACCACACATTTTGATGATTTTAGGTGTGATTTTGACGTGGCCAATGGGGATTTGATGGGGCTTGGCAAATTTGCCGAGGGCGCCCGGCCCGGCAACCCTTATATTATATTATTATTTAATGAAAAATCATTTATCATTGACAGAATGCAAGACGATATGTTCAATTTGAACATACAAAATTTAATTGTAGTAAAAACTATGATGAGTTCTGCTTTAAGAAATAATTAATTGGTTTTCTCATAATTATGAGTTTCCTCCTGAATTGGTGACTTTGGTGGTGAAAATGATCGCGTGGTAACAGTGGTCCGTGAGTGATTCCAATTGGCCGTTAAAAAAAACATAGGGTGAGCTTATAATATATCATTAGTTCGTTACCATATATAAATAAGTTTGATCTAGTTCGGCACAATGGTGTGAGGTGCACAACTACACAAGATGAGCTAATTTAAAAAAAAAAGATCCCACTTTGTTTTATACCTCAATCTAGTTTTTGGATTATTTTTTTTAAACTGAATATTACTTAATCTAGCTATACTGTATTATTATAATAAATAAGATAGAACAAAATTGTAACAAATATGATTGCTCAACATTTAGTATTTTACCAGGTTGTATATAGATGGATCGGTTAATCTTGAACTATTTCCATTGAAGTACCTAAAATGATTCATACATATGCAGGTGACACATCCCAACATGATGGAGCTTTTTGAGACACTTGGAATTGATATGGAGGTTTCTGATATGTCCTTATCTTTGAGCTTAGATGATGGCCATGGCTACGAATGGGGCAGTAGAAATGGATTGTCAAGTTTGTTCTCACAAAAAAAGAACCTACTAAATCCTCACTTTTGGCAAATGCTATGGGAAGTAACCAAGTTTAAAGATGATGCTTTGAGGTACACAAGTTCAATTTAAGGGCGACACTTATTTACAGCAAAATAAACTAGGTACTTTAAAACCTTAAATCTGAATTGTGATGAGAAAAATGTGCAACCGGCCAAAATGGTAAAAACAATGCGGATTTAATCTTCGTCTGACAAAAAAAATCTCAACCCGAATGAACCTGTAATGATACAAATAAATAAGGTATAAAAACAATAAACTAGAGGCATACACTATCACAATAAAAGAGCATACAAAATCTTCTACCGATAAACTAGAGGCATACACTATAATCAACTTAGCACAAAATTACTCCAATGGAATATTCAAAACTAGTGAAGACAAGTAAGAAATATCACTCAAAAATTACAACTCATAGGACTAAAAGGAGGGGAAAATGGACTTCGACTCACGAAAAGCTACTAAAGAAACATTGAATGTATCTACCTTAGAGACTTTATATAGATGAATTATGTACCCTTTTCCTCTTTTATTTTCCCAATTATTTTTAAGGACATAAAGATTCTTTTTTTATAAATGACACCCAGTTAAAGAGAACAAAAGGATCTTTAATTTAATGTAATTTTATAAGAAAAAGTTATGCATCCATCCATAGTGGTGGAGTGGTGGAGAGGCCTTTTGTTCACTTAGGTGATCAAGGGTTCAATTCCCACTTCCAACATTATGGTTTGGTATCCGGGTAAAGATCGAATACGGGTGGCGCCGGTTCGAATCTGACGGGCGGCGAGGTTTTACCGAGTTCTATAACACTGCCGTGCCTTCGGGCGGGTGGGGCTCGGGTTTCCGCGCATCGGGAGAAGGCGGGGGCTGCTGGAGGTCGAGTAGTCGATTCTTGGGCACGACGCCCCGCAAGAGTGGTTGCCACACAGTTGTTCGCGATCAAAAAAAAAATAAGAAAACGTTATGCTCATTTAAAAATCATGTAAAAAATAAACGAGAAAAAGGTTACACAATGAGACTTCACATGCCAAGATGTGCGGAAACTCCGAACAGTACCAACATTGGTACTCAACTTAGGTGAGCCCAATGGCCACGTCTTCACGCGTGTTCACACCCTCCTCCGATATGGTTCTTCAATATTGGGTATTGAAGCGCTCACACTTCTTTTTAATGTCGTCCCACTTCCGGTGAAGTGGATCAACCGTGCGGTTGGTGTCATCCACTAGTTGTTTGAAGTAAGCTGGGACACAAGGCCAAAGGGATGGTGAAGATTGAATGTGAAGGTGAAAGTGACGGTGGAGCTCGATGGATTTTGTGGGTGAAAAATGAGATGGTTGTGTATATTTATAAAGAATTTGGTTTAAAAAAATACATTTTTTTGACCGTTACTGCAAGGTCAAATGACATAATGGTCAAAAACATTAAATGCAAGAAACTGTTACAGCTCGGCAAAAAATGACCAAGCTAGAAGGTTTTTTTATGGAAACGGGTGTGCAGTGGCGGTATTGCCAATCTACGACCGTTGCAGATTGATATATGGTAACCGAGAGTGCCACATCGCCCTCATAGTCTCTATGATCAACGCGCTCAATGTTAATATTTGGTAAGTCACTTTTGGTGATTGTCCCATAAAAAAAGATGAAACCCTTTGGTCTCCACAATTACTTTCACCAACAACAGAGATGCTTTTTTCTTCGTGTGTTGTGTTGGTAGCCAAAACAAACCCAAAAAAGAATTACCACACCAAAGAATTACCGAAGTAATAAAAAATCATCCTTTTTTTGAAACCGTATAGTACGAGGGTTTCATTATTGCATCACTAATTGTTTTGTTAATTAAAGATGAAAGAAAAAGTTGAATTCGCGTATAGCAACATTGCTGTGATGGCATCGGATTCAGTATATTGCACAAAGATGAAACCATATCTTAAATGGTGAGTGAAGTATTGACACGTAGTTACGTTTCCATATCTTGAATGTGTCTGGAAGAGAAATTTTATGTCACACCCTCAAATTTCCACTTGCGGAGTTTTACCGCGAGGCGCATGACAAACCAGGATCCAAGTCAACGGTCACAATAAACAACACTATATGAAATACGAAAACACAAAACATAGTTCTCAATTTATAAAACCATAGCGGAAGCATTTAACCAGTTACAAAACCATGTACGACAATGTTCAAAAACTTTATTCAAAACATGAAACTAAGCCTAGACGCCATGCAGACTCGTGCGCCTAGTCCTCTGTTGCTACCTTAGCGACCTGAGAAAAACATGCCAAAAAGACGTCAACATATAATGCTGGTGAGTTCACAGGTTTGTTCAATAAGATACCAAAGTTACCAAAACGTTACCATGTCCATACTATACCAATGTCACCAAGTACGCTAGCTAGGCGTATGTTTTATTACTACTACGATTGGAAACCATTACTGGACACGTTTAGCATATGTTTAAGCAGCCCGAATATGTTCAGCATGTTTAGCAAAGTTCGAGACAACATGCACCCGCCCGGCCCTCCAAGCCGTCGAGTGGGGCAGGTCACGCCCAATAGATCTATCCACATTTCCCCCGTTGTGCATCCCCGCAGATTCATGGTTTCCCCCGGGACTTCCAAAGATCGTATAGCAATACAAGTTAAAATCATAGTATGACATATGTTACCAAAATAGTTTAGCGCATGTTTTCTCCCACAAAAGTTAAAGCTGTAAAAGTGGGGCCGTGAACTCACCTTAGATAGCGTTCTTCGGTTACTAGTAAAAATGCTAAGCTCTTGATCGATAATCCCTCTACCGGAGATCTATCAAAATGTTCACATAAGTGTTCCAACTAATAACCATAAGGTTATCTAGTCCCCGATTGTCCAGATCGTAACCAAGTATGTTTTAAAGCGTGTTTAAATGTTTAACCAACACACTAGACCGACCCGACATCCCGTTGGTGACTCATTACCCTAACTAATCAAGTACACATAGATTACACACAAGGTTCAAGCATAAAACACTTAGTTTGTATCAAAAATCTCATTTCTGCATCAGAACGGTCGAACCAGTCAGATACAATCTCCTTCGCCCATTTTAAGTCTCCTTCGCCCGTTTTTAAGTTTTCCTTCGCCCGTTTTTCCACGTTCGACCGTTTGATCAGGTTCGCCCAACATTTTCCAGGTTCGACCCTGGATTCTCTCCTTCGACCATTCGAATGGTCGAATGAGTCCAGGTTCGCCCCTGTTTTAATAATTTTCCTAAAAACGCTTCAAACACATTCAAAACATCCCGAAACATCATCAAACACAGCAGTCAAGTATGATTAACATATCCCTACATAACCTCACCAATTTTGCCCCAAAACCAGCTTGTTTTAATACTTTCCTAAAATGGCAAAATTATGGAAATGTCACATCATGCATGAAATCTTTACCCAATTAGGAAACTTTTTAATACCAACCCATAATCATCTACAAATGCTCAGTTTATCTTGTAATCGAAAACCCCCAATCATTTTATTGATAATACTTAACATGCACAAGCCCTAGATTTCATAAAATCCCCAAAATACCCATAATATCACCATCTATCTAATAATAACCTTTACAATCCTGAATTATCATTCATAGCAGCCCTAGATCATGTTTCTAATATTAGAACAGCAGCAAATCATTAAACAACACATAACATCACATAACACATAATTAACATATGTTTATTGATACAAAACCTACGTTTAATGATAGGGTTTAGATTTAGAAAGGTGTTTAAAAGGTTTTTATTGAAAAAATCTTCCTTAGAACAGATCTGGAAATTTGGGGTTAGATAAAAACGGATTAAAATGCCTTAAAAAGATTTAGGATTAAGAACACACCTTGGATTCTTGTTTAGATGTTGTAGATAGGTTAGATTATGAAAAAGAAGAGCAAAAACTCCTTCCTTAGTGATTAAAATCGTTTGAGAGTGTTTTGAGACGGTTAGGGTTTGTGAAATGGCGAAAAATGACAAAGTTTGGTATTTATGCTATTCCACCTTCGACCCCTATCAATGGTCGAATGTGGCCTCCTTCGACCCTTTCACAGGGTCGAATGAACCCTGACTTGGTCGAATGAAATTCTTCCAATTCCATATCCCAGGTTCGCCCCTTTGCAAAGGGTCGAACCAAGACATATTTCCTCCTTCGACCACTCGAAGTGGTCGAACCAGGACCTATGTATATCTAGTTTTCCAGTTTGTCGTGTTTAACGAATTTTAACACACCTTATCACATGAGCATGCAACCTTAGTCTATGTTTAACATATTTAAGCACAGATAATCATCTACACATCATTTAAACACATCTATGTATATAATCCACCACACGACCCATAATCTACACATACACTTAATTAGTTCATGTAATGTCACCAACAACGGGACCCGGTACTAGTGTATTCCCAAAATGACTCCCAATGATCCTCCAGATCATTGAACCCTGGACAATCCTAACTTGACCCAACTCAACCAACCTAGTTAAGTTCGTTTATAAACGTTTCCCGCTAAGGTAGACTTAGATGTTACTAAAATGTTTAAGCCAAATATGCCGGGTGTCACATTTTACCTATGAACGGGACGAAGAAATTTTCCCTATGAACGGAACAGCACATATATCGTGACATAATTTTGGGTTTAGACATTTTGAAGTTGAAACTGTGATTTTGAATCTCAAATATCTTGAAAATTTTGTTGTTATAATAAAAAAAAATAACTTTATCAATAATCAAAATTGAATGGAAGTATACTGAAATTCGAAAACTTACATGCAGAAAAGTTTGTTATTATAGAAAATGAATGTAAGGACCCTTTTTTTTAATTCATACACATGAAATACTTGCATACCAACCATTAACATTTACAACTTTTTTTGAACGACCAACAAAATTCACCAAGAGCTTTCTTCGGAGTCCCTACTCAGCAAAATTCAGGACTCCTTCCACCCTGGAATAGCCAGAAGTGTAAAGGAGTTCCTAGTTTCACCAAGTTCATCAGTTCCGGGGAAAATCTGACTATCCATCCGCCCGAAAGCACGACAATGGAATAATAAGTAAAACCCGACGCTCTCAAGAATCAAACCCATGACCTTTCAGCCATGGATCTTCTATCACTAAGCCTCCATACCACTCCACCATAAGGTGGGTGGTATTAACAATTACAACTAGTTCAAGATTCAGAAACATAGTTTGGAAAAGTTGTCATGGGGATCTATCCCAACATGTAACAAAACACCAACCAAAACATTTTTAAGTTATAAAATATTGTTAACAAAAATAGATCCCAAAGGCTTTAGCCATAATACCTAATCCCACCAAACGCATGTTTATTTCCAAATCCGAGCCACGACTTGATCTTCAAGCATGTGCCTTACCTAATGCACAACACAACCAAAAGTTAGTTAATTATGTATTCTACCAAGGATTATTCCATTATTGACATTCACCATTATGAAACATCTTATATACTTCCCTTTTTGACCTGTTAAGGTGTTTCCAAGCTTTTGACCTGCTAAGGTCTTTCCAACCTTTTGACCCGTTAAGGTGTTCTACCCTTTCTACATGGTATCAACCATTAAAGTTATTCTACCAATTCTACATGATTTTACCCTTTTGACCCGTTAAGGTCAGCCCATTTCTTCTACTTACTTTCCACCTTTGACCCATTAAGGTCTTTTCAACCATTTTGCTTCCTTTAACTAGGATACAACAATATGCACCTAACACTTAGGATAATTGTAAGTCAAACCAACTTACCTTTGTTTTGCGAGTCGTGCCCTCCTTGCTTGCTTGATCCTTCCGTCTTAATACCTACACTTGATGAACTTATATTTAGAACTCATGAACTCATCTTTTCTTTCATACACACGTAGCCATATCATAATGATAACTTTACATGTACATAATCATTTTACATTAATTCACACCACATTAGTCTAGATACTTTTGTACTAATTCATTTAGACATTTGAACATACATTTGGTGTGCATTATCTTCAATTTAAGTTCATGTACCTAATTATGGACACATAACCTTCCCATCAACAATATACATCTCTACTTATCTTACAAGTAGCAAAATCACCACATAAATTTCATCTTTATTAAGCTATAACCTTGTTTGACCTGCAGAAAGTCAAACATGGACTCCCTTCCTAAAACCCACTTTCACATACCCACATTTTCATACAATTTAGCACCAATTAATAGAAATTATATATGCAACTTAATATATTTTCACAAATAAACAGACTACTTTCAATCTCTAATCTAGATTACCAAGAATCATACATTACTACCATTATCCAAGAATCTCATCAACATAAAACAATCACCAAAAGCATCCTACAACTTACCTTGTGTTTAATATGACCTAAGGACTTGAATTCTCTTCACATGCAGGTTAATCAACCGGTTTTTGCTTGGATTTGGGGTTGATTAGTGGGTGTAGGGGTTGGGTGTTCTTCCTCTATAAAAAACATGAACTCCTTTCTAGGAGTTTGTTGTTTTTGAACAATCTTCCCCTAATAACCCATAGTTGAGCAATTATACCATTTCAGCCCCTCGCTTTTGGTTACTAGTTATGATGTGTGAAATGTGTAGTAAATAAATCGGTCAAGTTTTAAAAATGGAAAAACCTACAAAACCACACACTAACGGCAAGTGTACCGGTCGCAGTGTAGTAGAGCAAGTAAGTCCGGATTATCGATCCGTGGACACAATGTGGCGACTCTCGGTACTAGACCTCTATCGACTCCTAGCCTAGCAAATTGGATTTTTTTGTGATTTTTTTTATATTAATTAATTACTAAAGTAAATAAATTAAAAGACTTAAATTAAAAGATAGCAGAGGATCACTAAGGAGGGAAATCAGAAATGGGAAAGGCAACCACCTAGGTATCGAATCCTACTAATGAAATTGAAACTGCCCCGGCTTTGGAAACTATGTTGGCAATCAGGATCTTATAATATTCACTCTTAGTATCCTAGTGGCTCCCGGATCATTTACCAAGACTGACCGAAAAGGAATCCTAAAGGGCTACTAATCTCACTGATTGGTTAGATCACCTCTCGGTCTCACTAACTATGCTAAAGTACTCGCTAGACTGGTTTAGATTCCTCACTCTCCAATCACAATACACCCTAAAGTGCAAGGAGTAACCTGTAAAGTCAATCTATGACACAGATAAACAAATAATACTAAAGAACCTAGGAAAACCTGATCTCTCAGCGTTTCTAGCCTAAACCTCTAGCACCAAAGACAAACCTGACTACCTATCACCTCTCGGTCTCAAGAGTAGGAAGAATACTAATTACCTCTAAACTCACAATCAATGTTCCTGTGGAATTTAGGCCTAAAACCATAAAGTAAACTACAAGCACAAAGCAAGTAATTCTAACAAGTGTCCAAACATGAAAGACATTCACTAAGACACTCGTGGAACATCAAAAGATCATAAATTAGTAAAAAGTACGCACACACATCATAGAATCATAAACAAGTTTCTTACTGAAACATAAATCCAACTATAAAACCCAAATCCGAAACATAAACCAAAATCAAAAAGTCATCATCTTCAACCTAGGTGGCCACTAATGTTTTAGCCAAACATAATTAGATAAAACAATAAAAACATAGGTTCAAGAAAAATAATAGTTATAGTAATAATATTCATAAACACAAAGTCAATAAATATAAAAACTAAAACTTATTAAAATCAAACCCGTTGGTTCAATCTTAAACCCGTGCTATCTTCCCCTTCACTTCTTCTCCCTTATTTGTGAGCTGTTCTTCGATCTCCTCCTCAATATGTGACTCCTCGTTGATGATATAATATTGCCCCAAGATAATAATATTCTGTGCTTTTTGTGGCTCATGTCTTCCAATCCAAAATAATATCTTTATAATGTGCCGTCCAAAAAAAACAAATATTAGGGTTTTTTTTTTTTTGAAAGGAATTGGACCGTGAGGCCTTTGACCTCTTGTCACACTTTTCATTTTTTTTAGTTTATTATTATTATTATTATTATTATTATTATTATTATTATTATTATTATTATTATTATTATTATTATTATTACTAGTGGTAGTAAGCATCTGTGCTCGAACCAGGTGTCCACGTCTTGATTATTTTTCCCTGTTTTAAGCTCCTTTCATATGAACACCTACAAAATAAATAAAATAACAAATACATAATAAAAACGACATAAAACGAATAAAAACTTAACTAAATAATATACAAAATACATAGGAAAAGAGATGTGTTTTGCAACACATCAAACATCCCAACACTTAAAACTTTTGCGTCCCGAAAAAGAATTTTACAAAATTCCAAACAACATTTTTAACAAAGCACTTAACAAAAACGATAGCATCAAACAGGGTCAAAAGCAAGCTACGAAATCAACAAGCATAGCGGTTTCACAAGACTTACATCGTTCAAAAGGCTGACTAGTTAAGATGATACATTTTAAAAAAACAAGGCCTACCTAGTCAAGCTTCACTTACCTTCAAGCAACCGACTATGCACCTATAAGCACCCCTCACAATATCACTCATCTCTCGGTTATATATTTATTTGGAGTGAATCTCTCAAAACCGAACTATGAAGCAAAATTATCATAAGCTTGTACGTCAATCAAATTTCCACCAAATTGCTAACACTAACACAAATCAAGAGGACTTTGAAAGGGTAGGTACGGGTTAAAGGTAGGGTATTTTGTTGGGAAAAATTGGCTAAAAAGAAAAATAAGAGGTAAACCGGATAAACAATGAATATATAAACTTTAACTCTTTGGTCCTCTCGACCCACAACCTTTATTCTATTTTTTTTTCTCTCTTTTTCATATATTTTTTTTTCTTTCAGTTTTTTTTTTTTTTTTTTTTTTTTTTTTTTTTTTTTTTGTCAGCAACTCTTTATGCTGATATATATTTTTCTCTTTTTTTTTTTTTTTCATTACATAAATATATACAATCCGGTAATCAATATAAAATAAAATGGGTGACAAACGAAAGGTTTAGGCTCAAAGTGGTTTCTAAAGGTAAATGGTGAAACGGGTCAAATAACAAAAACAAACGAAAAGGCTAAACAAAAATGGGTAATCCTAATGCCTCTATCATATTTGTGTCAAGTCCAAGCTTAAGGTCTCAAAAATGCATCAAAACGCACAAGTTCTAAAATATTGCAACAAAGTCGGTATATCACACATGAAACGAAATAGTGAATATTTATATATAATATTTAAAGGCTCAAAACTCACTGTCATGTGGAAATAAGGGTTACCGATGCTAACAAGTGCAAAACCAGTTAACCATCCAGCTTGATCCACTATCTCAGGCACCCCAAACATTTTATTTCATAAAAACAACTCAGTCAAGCCTACTATCCCGCAACTTAAAGAAACATATGCTAAGACCCATAAACCCGACAATCGACCCCGCTTTTAACCGACGTATTACATTGAAAAGGCTCGTTTACTACGCGCAAAAAGGATCGGGACTAACAACAAACCAACTTTTTTTTTTCCTTATTAATTTTTTTTTTATCTCTTTTTTTTCAGTTTTTTTTTTTTTTTTGTTGACTCAACCTACAACTAAGCGAAATAAAAACGAAGTTTCCCATCCCCACACTTAGAAAGGCACAGTGTCCTCAATGTGCTCCAGGATACAACGCAGACTAAAAATAAAAATACAAAAATAAAGAAGAAACAGAAAAATATATATAACAACAAAATAATAAATGGAACGAACTCCCCTGGAATATGTGGCGATAGATCGCAGAAAGTGTCCCGTCCGTCCATCATCTACAGCCGTATAGCATTTCCTTCGCGGCCATAGTCGAAATCCTGCAAAAATAGACTAAAAAGAAAATAAAAGTAAAATGACTCAATGACAAGTGAGACGCCTGTTTACAAAAAATAATTTTAAGATCGACCCCACCCGAATGGAGATTGAGTACGGGCGGGGGAGATCCAACAGCGAAAAGGGCCAAGGCAATCCCACACGACTCAATAAACTAGAAATTAAATATATAAAAAAAATAAAGAAGAATGAAAATAAAATAAAATAAAAACATACCTGGCAGATGATGATACCAAACTCTACACTTGGGTTTTAACCCAAGTTCAATCAGGTGGCTTCTCTTTTATCCACCCTTTATCCAACCCGTTTAATTCAGATCGTTCACCATTGTTCGTCAAAAAACGAATGGTGAATCTAGAATAACGTTTGAAAAATTCAAACGGGTCAGAGCACCTATTCTTAGACTTACCTGGACCAAACCTTGTATGTGGCATTTGATGTTGGTCCTTGTGACTGTGAACCTTCTCCCGTGATGGTGGCGGCACGGGCCGGCAATCATGAATGTGACGAGGTGGTTTGGTCTTCTTCTTTGTTACCACCTCTTCATCTTCTTCCTCGTTTGGTGTATCTTTGAACTCTGTGGCTGGTTCCCCCATAAGTAATGTTTCTAAAAAGGTAAGATCACCAACCGGGTCAAATTCATCTTCTTCAAGAGTTGGTAAATTATCCAACTCATCACCAAACTCTTCCTCCCAAGAGGGTACATTTATATCTTCTTCATCCCCCGTCTTGTCTTCCATCTCACTTCTTTCTTCATTCAACCCGACGTCTTCTTCAACCTCACTATCATTCAAAAAATCATCTTCAATGGGGTTTTGTTGGACCGGAGGTGGGACTTCTTCGTCCATTATTGTCTCCGGTGCTGGAGTGATATCATATGGTTGTAAGTATGGATTCTCCCCTTCATACCAATCTACATAGATCCTTGGTACTGAAGAGGCAAGAAAACTATCGGGCTCCCTCCAAACAGGCATATAGTGATTTTGCATTTGGGCGTAGATGCCTTCTTCATTGTTACCAGCCTGGTCGCGCTCTCTTATGTAGTCTGCTACAGTCTTTCTTCCACTAGCATCTGGCATCCTAAAAATGTCACTGCAAACAGACACTAAACAAACAAATCACGGCACCAGATAGAAAAGATATAATAGATAAAAAAAATTTAACTAAAAAGAAATAAATAATAAAATAAAGAAGAATAAAATTATCTACAAAATGACTAGATCCCCGACTCAGGTCGTCCTCGAAAGCGCACTGTGTCCCCAGCAACGGCGCCAAAAACTTGATGTGTGAAATGTGTAGTAAATAAATCGGTCAAGTTTTAAAAATGGAAAAACCTACAAAACCACACACTAACGGCAAGTGTACCGGTCGCAGTGTAGTAGAGCAAGTAAGTCCGGATTATCGATCCGTGGACACAATGTGGCGACTCTCGGTACTAGACCTCTATCGACTCCTAGCCTAGCAAATTGGATTTTTTTGTGATTTTTTTTATATTAATTAATTACTAAAGTAAATAAATTAAAAGACTTAAATTAAAAGATAGCAGAGGATCACTAAGGAGGGAAATCAGAAATGGGAAAGGCAACCACCTAGGTATCGAATCCTACTAATGAAATTGAAACTGCCCCGGCTTTGGAAACTATGTTGGCAATCAGGATCTTATAATATTCACTCTTAGTATCCTAGTGGCTCCCGGATCATTTACCAAGACTGACCGAAAAGGAATCCTAAAGGGCTACTAATCTCACTGATTGGTTAGATCACCTCTCGGTCTCACTAACTATGCTAAAGTACTCGCTAGACTGGTTTAGATTCCTCACTCTCCAATCACAATACACCCTAAAGTGCAAGGAGTAACCTGTAAAGTCAATCTATGACACAGATAAACAAATAATACTAAAGAACCTAGGAAAACCTGATCTCTCAGCGTTTCTAGCCTAAACCTCTAGCACCAAAGACAAACCTGACTACCTATCACCTCTCGGTCTCAAGAGTAGGAAGAATACTAATTACCTCTAAACTCACAATCAATGTTCCTGTGGAATTTAGGCCTAAAACCATAAAGTAAACTACAAGCACAAAGCAAGTAATTCTAACAAGTGTCCAAACATGAAAGACATTCACTAAGACACTCGTGGAACATCAAAAGATCATAAATTAGTAAAAAGTACGCACACACATCATAGAATCATAAACAAGTTTCTTACTGAAACATAAATCCAACTATAAAACCCAAATCCGAAACATAAACCAAAATCAAAAAGTCATCATCTTCAACCTAGGTGGCCACTAATGTTTTAGCCAAACATAATTAGATAAAACAATAAAAACATAGGTTCAAGAAAAATAATAGTTATAGTAATAATATTCATAAACACAAAGTCAATAAATATAAAAACTAAAACTTATTAAAATCAAACCCGTTGGTTCAATCTTAAACCCGTGCTATCTTCCCCTTCACTTCTTCTCCCTTATTTGTGAGCTGTTCTTCGATCTCCTCCTCAATATGTGACTCCTCGTTGATGATATAATATTGCCCCAAGATAATAATATTCTGTGCTTTTTGTGGCTCATGTCTTCCAATCCAAAATAATATCTTTATAATGTGCCGTCCAAAAAAAACAAATATTAGGGTTTTTTTTTTTTTGAAAGGAATTGGACCGTGAGGCCTTTGACCTCTTGTCACACTTTTCATTTTTTTAGTTTATTATTATTATTATTATTATTATTATTATTATTATTATTATTATTATTATTATTATTATTATTATTATTATTATTATTATTACTAGTGGTAGTAAGCATCTGTGCTCGAACCAGGTGTCCACGTCTTGATTATTTTTCCCTGTTTTAAGCTCCTTTCATATGAACACCTACAAAATAATTAAAATAACAAATACATAATAAAAACGACATAAAACGAATAAAAACTTAACTAAATAATATACAAAATACATAGGAAAAGAGATGTGTTTTGCAACACATCAAGTTACTTTAGGTTATAACTTAGGTTACTAACCAATTACCCCTTTATTTATTCAACATTAGCAACTAACTCCATTTATTTCTACAAATGTTTACCCACTACCTTCTACTAGAATTATTTTAAATTTTGGGGTGTTACAATGAAATAATATAAACAATTGTATTTAAATTCGAAAACTATATTTGAAAATTCAAACTTACTTAGATTAAGAAAATTATATATTAGGGAGAACACGATGGTCACACGTGACATTCGTTAGAATCACTTATTACAAGTACGATATAAGGATAAGGATAACTTTAACGTAAGAGGTTAATTTGTTTAAGGATATGGCTTTTATAATTTTTGATAGTCAACTATTAATGCACATGCATGTATCAAAATTTGCCAGCAGTTAACTTATGATATTATATCCAACACAGGTACCTAGAACACAACCGAGACCCTAGTCACCATGAAACATTGCAAAGCTTCATCCGATCACATGGTTACTCTGAATTATTTCAAAAGGCTTATCTTGTGAGGAAACTTCAAAACTCTATTCAGCGTTCTTAAATCAGCTTATATATGAATCTATTGAATGTATGTATGTATGTAGTTAGTGGTGGTGTTCTGTAGTTTCAACTTTCAAATATCTTATACAAGTTTTCTTATGATCTCTATATATCTAAATTATTTATGTGTATATGTGTATGTATGTTCATCTAAATTATTTATGTGTATATGTGTATGCATGTAAACTGCAGGTACCAATATGCTCCTCCATTTGGCCCTGCCCTGTAGAACAAGTTCTGAGCTTCTCTGCCTTTTCAGTTCTCTCATTCTTACACAATCACGACAACCTTCAGGTACAACTCTTCTAGAAACAAGCTAGAAACACTAGGTTGCTAGAAGAAGGAAAATGTAGTAAAAAGAACATAATTTAGTAATTGATATAGAGAAGGATATAATGCATTTAAATAACCCTCAATCTCAGAGATCATGTGAAACCTTGATGAAACTAAATAGTATGTTTTTTTAACAATGATCAAACATGTTTATATATAGACATATATTAAACGAGTAACGTATAGTTCCAAGTGTTGGCAGCAGAATATAATCAAATAAACAAATTTGGATCACAGTAAACAATATCAAACACAAATAACAATTCGGTAATTATATGACACTTTGAAAACGAAGAACATAAACTTCTTTAAGGATTAATTGGATTGAATTAAACTTTGTAAATGTTTCCGTACACAATTGACTTATATTTATACTAAGTAAACGACTTCATCAACCGCTGCAACCATTCATTCATCCCTTCAACCGTTTTGGAGCCAAATAATTGATTTTAACTGTAAGGGTATTTTGGTCATTTTTCTCCAAGGCGCACATTGTGTAATGCTGCAACTCCTTGTTGTTCACTGCTGTGTTTTATTGAATCTTTGTCGCCGATAACAAACTTGATCATTTAATCCTTAAACTATAACAAGTACTATCCTCATTTCCACACAACGTATACGTAAGTTTATACACATATACATTATACACATAACTAAATATTAATTTCATAGTTTATTATCTAATACTCGCCCCTAAACATTAACTTAATAGATCAAGTTTGAAGCAGGCAGGGTCTTGTTTTGCTTCGTCTAATGCACGGGCTGCTCTTGTAATGTCAAATTTCCTTTTCTTTATAATCCTTTTTGTTGCATTCCAGTCTCCACCCATGTACAAGGCATAGTCTTCTTCGAATGAATTTGCGTTTGAATGGAGAAGACCAAATTCTTGATGTTTTTCTTTAATGTTTCTGTTCCTTTTTTTCCTTGAATTCTCTGCTAGTTTCATTGCGGTCTTTCTCACATTGTATTGCCATTCAATTACATCTAAATAATGAGCATACATTATCCTTATGTAGTCCTTGTCTTCATATTCTAACCCAAGGTCTTTGGCAATCACAACCCACAAATTATATGTTGATACTCTCCTATGGCCTCCTTCCTTTTTCACAAGTAGATGTAAATCATATAGTTTCACCATCTTACCCTTTTCAACCTTTTGTGGTATTAGCCTACTAGTGATGTTCAAGTAATCATTTATGAACCATGAGATCATTTTAAGGAATGGTCCTTTCAATTTGTTTCGGTAGGCCCAAGGGTATTCCATACTATCAATTATTTCGAGGAATCTAACACAGTCGTCAAATGATGAAAACATAATATCATAAGCCGAATCATCTATTTCTTTTCTTCTCTTTTTGGCATCTATTGACATTCTTCAAAGTATTTATCTAAATACTCTTCCTTTATTCTCTCATGTTCATTGTCATCTTCCAATGTTTTCATCATCATTTCTTTCGTATCCATTGTATCAATCAGATTTCTTTGATTCATAGTAATATTTTTTAACATGTTTTGAATGAAACAAACATTTCCTTCCAACCTAACCACAAAACCTTCAAGTTTTAATTGGTGTAAACTTAGATAGTTGTCATGTATGTCCGTGGAATAAAAAACATTTGGAATGATCAATGTTTCATCCACCGTGGTATTTATGACACCCACTCCTCGTATAAAAACGAAATTATCTTTGAAACGGCTTTCGACACCAAATGATCTTTTTATTTTTAAATAGAAATCAAGGTTTCCACATACGTGATTTTGTAAATTGGGACTTACATACCATATCTCATTCCAGTTACCATGATCAGTATCGTATAGGATGTAATCTTCATCTTTGTCGGTGGTGACATTAACCGGATAATGACTTATCCCGGTATCTATAGCATCCTTTATCAATTGCACTCGTTCGTCTTTCTCTTTCATGTTGAAAGAATTGATAAGATGGCCTGGTTCATGGCAGTAATAACATGTTAGTGTTTCAATAGATCTTCTTTTCATCGTTCTTCGTCTTGTAATCTTGCCTTCACTCTTGGTTGACTTCATTTTTCTCAGACCATAATAGTAAACAGAACTTTGATACATTTCTGAATGAGACTTTGGGTAACCGATAAAACAATAAGTGCTTGATGAATTTGAAATGGAATCAAAGTGAAATCTGTTTAAACCAACACTCTGATACCGGTTTTGTTGGCAGTGAAATATGATCAAATAAACAGATGTGTATCACAGTAAACAATATCAAACACAAATAACAATTCGGTAATTAAGTGAAACTATGAAAACGAAGAACATAAACTTCTTTAAGGATTAATTGGATTGAATTAATCTTCGTAAATGTTTCGGTACACAATTGACTTATATTTATACTAAGTAAACGACTTCATTAACTGCTGCAACCTTTCATTCATCCCTTCAATCGTTTTAGCGCCAAGTAATTGATTTTAACTGTAAGGGTATTTTGGTCATTTTGCTCTAAGGCGCACCTTGTGTAATGCTGCAACTCCTTGTTGTTCATTGTTGTGTTTTATTGAATCTTTGCAGCCGATAACAAACTTGATCATTTAATCCTTATACTATAACAAGTACAATTCTAATTTACACACAACATATACATTATAAACATAACTAAATATTAAGTTCATAGTTTATTATCTAATACCAAGTTTGTCTTTTTTTAGACTAGTAATTCAATCCTGAAATAAAAAACTTATATCTATCTGGAAAACAAGAAGATAATCATGAACTCTAATATAATTCTCTTGGAAAGTTAACAGATTACATGATGAAACGCAATTGCCTTTATATAGGTTTACAGTTTACACATGTAAAATTGCCGCATATATACACATGAAGTCGTTGTTGGTCTATTACAAAAGATAAGCATGAAGATGACGTAAATTTAATCACACTTACATTTACAATATGATTCTTAATCTCAATACGAATTAATGGACTTAACTTTACAATTTGATCTTTAATCTCAATACGAATTAACAAAAAAGAGTATATAAGATGTCGTGTTCCAATTATTAGGGTTTTAAATCAAAGTTTCTTTGTTCGTATTGATTAGACAAGGCATGCTTAATTATATTTAACATATACTACATGAGTACTGATCATCAAATCATGTGTAAGTGTGTAACATGCAACTAGGTTACAATTCAGTGTATTACACGGATTGATAAATGTAATGTTATATTATTAACAAAAAAAGTTATGTTTAAGAAAACATATGCATTTCACGGTTGAAAAAGTCGGTGTATTATACTAATTGAATAATATATAATATAATTTGTATACATATACAGTTGTCAATATATGTATTTAAATTAATGAACATTGTCGACGTGACTGTAATAACTTTTGTTAAGTTAATTTTTAAAACATTTGTTTTTTTCAAATGGGAATTAACTTTTGATTTTTAATACCACTTATTTTTGGATTATTTAACATATTGTAGTTTTACTATTATTTACCATCCAACCACATTAAGTTGTTGAAACTTTTTCGATATCACTTATAAAAACAATTATCTTCGTTATTTTTCATTTTTATTATTTTAGGTAACATAAGTTTGAACTCGGTGAAGTATTATTTTAGCTAACATGTGATCTTGCTAATTGAAATTTATTTTATTCTATTTTTTTCTTGGGCTTATTTATTTGTGCATCCTTTTATCAGGTTTTTGGTCATCCTCAATGGCTCACGATCAGAAGCCGTTCACAAACTTATGTTAAAAAGGTGATTCTTTTGTCTTCAATCGCTAATTCATTGTTAGACCATCCTAACTAAATATTTGTTCGAATGAATGATAGCTCAAAGAGGATCTGGAACGTAGAGGCTGCCAAATAAGAACGGGTTGTTCAGTTGAATCTGTCTCAAAACTTGATAATGGTAAATAGTTGCATGAGAAATGGTTACTTGATTTGTTGCTTCCTTTTGAATTAGTTGCGATGTTGCCATGCCTATATTTTTACTAGTGTCATTCTTAAACAAAATTGTTTTGTAAACCTATGTCACTCGAGTTTCAGACACATATAACATATAAAAAAACAAGTATAAGATATAATATAACACATAAAATAAGTGCAGCGACACTTGTGATAAACCATGTAGATCCACCCCTTTCTATTAGGGCTTGTTCTCTTTTCTTTGCTGTTTTCATCATGGGTAATGGATAATTTGGAAAACAAGTTCCTTGGATTATAATGTATAAGCGAGTGAATTTGTGCTTGTTGTTAAAGAAAAAATATCAAACACATACATAAAACTAGTTCTTATTTCTCTAATGTAGTTGTCATCTAAATTCCTCTCATTGATAGCATATATCATGATGCTAAAGAATAATATGTATCATAAGTTATAGCTGAACAAATAATGAATTCATCAAATACAGGTTGTTTGGTAATATGTGAAGATGGCTCTCAAGAAAGGTGTAATGGATGCATAATAGCCACACGAGCCCCAAATGCTCTCAGAATTATAGGAAAACAAGCATCATATGAAGAGAAAAGAATACTTGGCGCTTTTAACTATGTCTATAGGTATGCTCGCCCTCATGATTTAAATATATACTTTCCAAATGTGCACTGAAACGCCTTTATTTTATGATTAACATGTTGCGCTTCTTAATTTGCAGCAATATGTTTCTACATCGTGACACAACATTAATGCCGCAAAACCAGATAGCATGGAGTGCATGTAACTTCCTCGAAACAGTGGATAAGAAAGTATACTTAACATACTGGCTCAATGTGATACAGGTACCTATGGTGATTTTGTACCTTATACTTTATGATTAGTTAATATATTTTGGCAAAGCTCTTGAATGAAAGTTGAAATACATACCAAGTTGGTGTAAAAGTTGCGTGAATACGTAATTTATTTTTAAGTGCATAAGATTATATTATAATACATCAATCTACTTTGAGATATATCAAATGTTGTTATTATAAGTGAAAATGTTTTGCAGAAGGCTCTAAACATTCGAGCAATTAAATAGTATAAATGGTCATGAGTGCAACCATGCAAGTCAAGGATACGCGGTGTATCGTATTACATGAACAAACTCATCTTGGACTTAATATTGCTCATCTTCCCAGTAGTAATCATATTATTCTAGTGTAACAACCATTCAATA
Organism: Ambrosia trifida; assembly: GCA_028751855.1. Classification (NCBI taxonomy): domain Eukaryota; kingdom Viridiplantae; phylum Streptophyta; class Magnoliopsida; order Asterales; family Asteraceae; genus Ambrosia; species Ambrosia trifida. The sequence goes on along the minus strand of CM054123.1, from coordinate 35,036,431 downwards.
ATTATATTAAAATGCAGAACACTGATGAAAAGGGACTACAACCTTTCCTTGTTACAATTGATCCACCCAAAACCCCAAAAAATATGGTGCTTAAGTGGTCAACTGGACGTCTAGTTCCATCCGTTGCTGCATCAAAGGCTTCACTTGAGCTTCATACCATTCAGGGAAAGAGAAACATGGTGTTTTGTGGAGCATACCAAGGTAATATTGCTTATTTGTACAAGTTTATGGAATATTTTACCTATTTAGAAAGTAGCAGCATGTTAGCTACTCCTATGCTCATTTGTAATTCATATATTGATGTGGAATCACGGATGACAGATAAGCTATGGCATGTCATATTTTTTTGGGTCAACTGTCACTAATATGGTCGACACAGATTAACTCTTTATTATCAAGAATATAATCAAAAGATTCTGACCAGATTCAAGATACAATCAAACCTCACTATAACGCTCAAAACCCTCAGATGATTATTATTTCAATAATCATCAAACAAATACACAAGACACAAAAGATTAACAAATTAAGATAATCTGGTTAACCCTAGTATTTGACACAAGAGAGATCATATGAACGAGAGAGAGATAAACAAACAAAAGTATCGAAAGTAACAAAAGGAAGAAACACAAGTCTATTTATACTCAGAGACTTGTGTTTCTTTTGACAAGATCAACGGCCAGGAAAAACCCAAACGAACGGCCAGAAATAGATGTGCACACTCCACCCGGATCGCCACATCAGCAAGGCAACGAGCACCCAAGTCTGGGCCATGGGCCAATAGACAAAACACACAGCAGAACTGGGCCAAAAAACAAACCAGGCCAGCAACAAGACTGGACCTCCACTGAATCAGGGCTGGGCCTCTACAAGCAATCCAAAACCAAAGCCCACCTGAAAAATACTTATGCAAAATATTTTTTATATATAAAAGAAATAAAATTGAATAAAAATATTATAAAATGTAATATTTTTAGCATCCCCCCTCAATTTTATTTCTTATATGAATCAAACATTTTTATTTGGTTTGAAAATTTTTGATGCATAGAAACTTGTAGCCCTTTAGTAAACAAATCAGCCATTTGATCTTTAGAATCAATTTTAATGGCCTTGACAATACCTTTAGAGATTTGTTCTCTTAAGAAAAACAAGTCCAAAGCAAAATGCTTTGTTTTGTCATGAAATACTGGATTAGCTGCAATAGAGAGAGTAGCTGAACTATCACAGAAAAGGTTAACAGGAAGCTTGATTTGAATGTCTAACTCAGACATCAAATTCTTAATCCATATAACCTCACAAACAGCCGAACACATTGCCTTGTATTCTGCTTCAGCAGAAGACCTGGACACTGTGGGTTGTTTTTTACTTTTCCAAGCAACAAGACAATTACCCAGAAAAACACAATACCCAGTAACTGATTTTTTAGTATCAGTGCATTTAGCCCAATCTGAATCAGAAAAGGCACTAACTACAAGCGAATTACCCTTTGAAAAAATTAAACCTTTTCCAGGAGCCCCTTTTAGATACTTGAGCAGCCTTAAAGCTACTTTCAAATGACCATCAAGAGGCTTATGCATATATTGACTCAAATAGTGAACAACATAGGCAATATCAGGTCTAGTGTGTGACAAGTAAATCAATTTTCCAACTAATTGTTAATACCCAGTGACATTAGTGATAGGATTACTATGATATTTAACTAAATTTGTGATACCATGATTAGCTTCTATAGGAGTGGAAATTGGTTTACACCCAAGCATCCCATATTCCATAAGAAGATCAGTGTAGTATTTTCTCTGTGAAAGACAAATATCAATCCCATTTTTAATCACTTCTATTCCCAAAAAATATTTAAGTTCATCTAAATCTTTAATAAAAAATTTAGACTTAAATAGATCTTTTATTTTCTCAATTTCAGAAATAGAATTCCCAGTAAGAATGATTTCATCAACATACACAAGAAGAACAACAAACACAGAACCATGATTTTTCACAAACATGTTATAATCACATTGACTCTGAACAAAGCCAAACTCACATAATGCACTAACAAGCTTAGAATTCCACATACGAGGAGCTTGTTTAAGCCCATATAAAGATTTTCTAAGTCTACACACTTTATTCCCAACATTACTGTTAAAGCCATCAGGTAAACTCATGTAGACTTCTTCATTTAGGTCCCCATATAGAAAGGCATTATTGACATCAAATTGGAAAATTTTCCAGTCATACTGAACAGCTAGACCTATAACACATCTAACAGTGATGAGCTTGACTACTGGAGAGAAAGTCTCCTCATAGTCAAGCCCTTCCATTTGACTATATCCCTTAGCCACAAGCCTAGCTTTATACCTCTCAACCTCTCCATTTGACTTATACTTAATTTTGAATATCCACTTACAACCAATTTTATGTTTACCCTTTGGTAGGTCAACAATATCCCAGGTTTGATTTCTATATAAGGCTGCTAGTTCCTCATTCATGGCACTAACCCAATTAGGGTCCTTAGCAGCCTCATAATAGTTCCTAGGTTCATTACTTTTGTCAAGACTGGCAACAAAGCATTTATATTCAAAAGGAAGATGAGAAAAATTGACCACCTTTTCAATACCATATTTAACTTTACCATCAACAACATAATCATTTAATTTCTTAGGAAACACAACATTCCTAGTTGATCTTCTAGGAGTAACCAGGTTTTCAATAACAGTGTCACCCTCAGAATGTTCATTTAAGTCACTTTCTATACTCACGGGATCAACCCTACCAGGTTTATCTGATGTGATATCACTAGGCTGCTGTTTATCAGCCATGCCTGTGTGATCCTCAGACAAACTTGATTGCTGAAAACTTTGTGTTCCAGAATCCTTATTATTACCATTACCCCTCCAATCATCATTGGGATCACTCACTCCTAAGTGTTGTTGATCATCTGTGTTTTCAAAAATATTGAAAAAATTTAAACTATTCACACTAGAATCAGAATTAGAATCAAAGGTTTGAAAAATGGTTAACTCTTTAAAAGGATAACAAGACTCAAAAAATTTAACATATCTTGAGTACTGAACAGTCTTGCTATCAAAACTGAACACTTTGTACCCCTTTTTTTCATTTGAATATCCAAGAAAGACACATTTTTCAGCCTTACTTTCTAACTTATTAGACTCATTTAAAATAGTGATAAAACACAGACAACTAAACACCTTGAGATGATCAAGGAAGGGTTCAAATTTATACATAAGCTCATAAGGAGTCTTCCCATTTAGCACAGAAGAATGAGTCCTATTAATCAAATAAGAGGCAGTAAGAACACAATCAGACCAAAACCTAATAGGGACATTGCTTTGAAAAAGCAAGGCTCTAGCAACATTAAGCAAGTGCCTATGCTTTCTCTCAGCAATCCCATTTTGCTGAGGTGTGTAGGCACAAGTAGTCTGATGAATAATACCCATTTCCTTACAGAACTCATTCATATTATTATTGACAAATTCCAAACCATTGTCACTCCTGAAAATTTTTATATTTTATTTAAACTGAGTTTGAACAAGATGATAGAAATCTTTTATATTTTGAAAAACCTCAGATTTGTGCTTCATCAGACACACCCATACAACTCTAGAGTAGTCATCAACAATAGTCAAGAAATATTTGTTACCATCCCTGTCAGCAACCCTATAAGGCCCCCACACATCTAGATGAACAAGTTGTCCAATATGAGTACTCTTATGGTCACTTAAAGGGAATGATTCTCTGTGTTGTTTGGCCTTATGTTAAACTTCACAGGGTTCATGACTATTATCAATTCTCAAGTCAGTACCTAGGTTTAAAAATTAAAAAACATGACTAGCAGGATGACCAAGTCTAGCATGCCACAAATTGACTAAAGCAACACTATTACAACACACCTTAGAAACAACAGAAGCATTGCCACACATGTATAAACCATTTATCTGACTACCAGTCACCAGGGTTTTCCTGGTTGACCGGTCCTGCAAATAACATTTTTCCTCATCAAAACCAACAAAAATCTTATTATCTCTGGCAAGTTTGTGTACAGACAAGAGATTGACAGTGTATTCAGGAACCACTAGAACATCTTGTAAGATAAGGTTATCATCAAGTTTTAGTTTACCAATTTTAGTAACCACAGCAAATGTACCATTAGGGTGTTTAATTTTAATGTTTAAGTGAGACACATCAACATAATCAAACAATCCAGTTTCATCTTTTACCATATGTTCATTAGCTCCTGAATCCACTATCCAACCTATGCCTAACAAAGTGCCATTACTACTAGTAAAACAATAGATATTTGGACTAATAGCAGAGGCACAAAATATCCTACCAGACAAATTACAGCTCACAAAGGACTCAGCAGGTTTCTCATTTAATAAGCTCAGAAGTTTAGCCACCTGATCACTGGTAAGACTACTAACAGAGCCATTAGAAGATTCAGAAACACTGTTATGACTCACCACAGGTTTCCTATTTGGATTGCCTCTAGACTTAGACCAAGTAGGGTAACCAATCAACTCAAAACATCTATCCACAGAATGCCCATTTTTATTGCAATGAGTACACTTTAGGGATTGATTAGAGCCTTTTTTAACTTTCTTATTAAAGCTTTCTTGATTAGCTTTAGACAGAAAATTAACTGTTTGGTTAGGTTTACTAAAACTTCCTATGCTTGAGTTTCTATGAAACTCTTCTCTTGAAACCAAAGCAAAAGCTTCCTTAACTGAAGGCAGCTCAGTTCTAAGTAATAGAGTAGTCCTAACATGTTGGTAGGAACTATCTAATCCCATCAAGAATTGCATCAATTTATTCATATTAGAGTGATTGTTGAAATCCCTAGAAGCATCACAAACACAAGAAGGTAATTGAAGCATCTGATCTAATTGTTTCCACATTGTGTTTAACCTGTGATAGTATTTAGCAACAGTCAAACCATTTTGATTGAAGGAATTAATCCTTTGATACAAGTCAAACACAACAGACCCATCAATCTTGTCATAGGTCTCCTTTAGATCCTTCCAAACATCAGAGGCAAGTTTGGAATAAACTTGTCCCATATATAAGTCTTCTGAGACAGAGTTAAGAATCCAAGTGAGAACCACACTATTACATCGTTCCCATTGATTAGCAAGAACTAAATCATCAACAAGTTTGACACATTCCCCATTAATAAAACCAAGTTTATTTTTAACCCTAAGAGCAAGAGTCATAGAATTAGCCCACACAGTGTAGTTTTCAGTACCTTAAGTTTGATACTAATGATAGTAAGATTAGTAGAATCACTAGCATGTAAATATAACGGATCACTAGCATCAAGTTTACTAACCAGAGTAACAGGATCAGGAGGGTTCACAATAGCATCCCCCATACCAACACAGAGCAGATGAACAAGTAATCATAGAGACAAGTCACACAAACAAACACAAATAGACAGACACACCAGATCAAAGCAGCGAAGCCTCGTAGGTGATCCAGATAACCAGTTCGTCACTCAAAAGGTGCTGGTCCAGGTCCTTATGATGGAGCTATCAATGATCAAACACAAAACCCTAAATTTGAACAGGGACACAAGCCCTGGCAAACGACCCCTTAGGACAAATCTAGACCCAAGAATAAAGAGTAAGAACGATCTCATCGAGCAAGGCCCAAGTTAGGGTTCGCCAATAAACTCGTAGTGTTCAACCTTCACTTAGGGTTGAAACACCAGAGAACAAAGAAAAAGCTTCCAAGAACACCAAACCCTAGATCTGGAACAGCCAAGATCCAAGATGTTTAATCACCAAGAACAACAGCGGAATAACCCAAAATATCAAGAGCTCAACCAGAGCTCTGATACCATGTCAATAATATGGTCAACACAGATTAACTCTTTATTATCAAGAATATAATCAAAAGATTCTGACCAGACTCAAGATACAATCAAACCTCACTACAACGCTTAAAACCCTTAGATGATTATTATTTCAATAATCATCAAACAAATACACAAGACACAAAAGATTAACAGATTAAGATAATCTGGTTAACCCTAGTATTTGAAACAAGAGAGATCAGATGAACGAGAGAGAGATAAACAAAACAAAAGTATCGAAAGTAACAAAAGGAAGAAACACAAGTCTATTTTTACTCAGAGACATGTGTTTCTTTGGACAAGATCAACGGCCAGGAAAAACCCAAACGAACGGCCAGAAATAGATGTGCACACTCCACCCGTGTTGCCACATCAGCAAGGCAACGAGCACACAAGTCTGGGCCATTGGCCAACAGTCAAAACACACAGCAGAACTGGGCCAAAAAACAAACCAGGCCAGCAACAAGACTGGACCTTCACTGAATCAGGGCTGGGCCTCTACAAGCAATCCAAAACCAAAGCCCACCTGAAAAATACTTATGCAAAATATTTATATATAAAAGAAATAAAATTGAATAAAAAATATTACAAAATGTAATATTTTTAACATCAACATTAGTTAAAAGAACTAAAAATTGCCATACACGACTCATTCATTTTATCATTGAGCTAAACTTATATAACTTAATGTACACGACTCATTCATTTTATCCTTGAGCTAAACTTATATATATATATATATATATATATATATATCTAAATGTTCTCCCAAATTTGTATTTTACTAAGTATTTATTGATTAAAGTTAGGAATCTTTGTAATCTTCTTTATCTGTAAATTAAAGTTACTTCAGGTGTACTAACCCATACTTAATTCCAATAGGTTATGGATTACATGAAGATGGGTTGAAGGTAACTTCACTTGTAAATAAAATCTTGTTGAACAATGTGATATATTCAGAGTATCTTGTGAATAATTGGTTTAAGGTTCCATGTTGTATTAAGCGATCTACAACACAAAATAGAGTAAAAAAACATCAAAATATGTCTCATAAGGATTTTAAATATGTTGTAGGCGGGTATTGTGGCAGCAAACATCATGCTTGATAAAAGTCATGAAATTGTGAACAGCCCTAAACGGATGGTACCCTCTATGATGGAAGCTGGTGCACGGTCATTTATTGTTAACTTTCTTCAAGGTTATATTGCTATGGGAACTTTAATGTGAGTCACACTTTATCGCCTTCCATATTTTAATGCTTATTCTCTATATCAAAGATAAGCCAAGTCAATTATCTCAACGGATAGTGCTACTTAGTTTCTAGATTTGTAAAAACATACATTAGCTTTATTGTGGCCTGATTCTGTCAACACTAAAGGAAGGTGTACAAGCAAAAACAAGTTGATAAATGTAGGTTTTGTAGTTTGAATATCTCTGGATATCTCTCTGAATCGTGTATGTTTCTTTTCAGATTTAAGTATATCGATGTTACTTGTTGGTTCAGGCCCATATCAAAACTAAAGAAAGAACTCACATACAAGATAATTAGTTACTGGATGAACTCACACACACTTCATTCATCGATAATACGTACATTACTTAAGAAAGATAAAACGTGCACCTAAGGGTTAAGGATAATAAATCCTAAACTTTCAATGATGAATCACCTTTTAAAATTCATTAGTGTGATCCCTAATCCGGCTACTGAAAGGTGTATAGGCGCTCCTTAAGATAGTCAATTGGCAAGCACAAACTTTCCAAATTTGTCTAAAATCCAACAGTAGATGTCTCTTTCATCACTACGCGGGGCTGTCATCACACACCATTGGATCACACCTAATCAACATGTGCCACCTCAACTTTTCACATTTTATCACATCCATCACTAGACACATGAGGTGGTCATCACACCATCACTAACATAACTAAATCATTCCCCACCAATCACAACGTTACTGTTGGGTTAATCGGGTTTGTTTACGGTTCACACGGGTCAATAGTAACGGTAAACGGGTCAAATTAGTTGTTAAAGACTTTGTCAGTGGGTGACCGAGTTTGATGGTCTTGAACGTTGGATTGTTGCTAAAAAGAAGGAAGACATGGACTTGCTCTTATTTGCATGTACTTTGGTTTTAGAATAAATAAGATAGAGTTAGTTTGGTTTTATGTACTTTTTCTTGTTTTATCGAAACATATACTTCATTTTCTTCTGCATTAATATTAGTTCTTCTCATACATATTACATGCATACATCAGTTTGCATAATAGAGTGTGTTGTGTGTGTGTGGAGTAGGGCCTAAACCACAGTTACACCTCATCTCCAAACAAACCACCCACCCTACACATCTTTTTATCACGGTTGCGATGCACATCACATTTGTGATGGTTTTTGTCCGTCACATGGCAGGCAGGGTGGTGTATCACAACTGTGTATCACGGACCGCCCCCCTTATACAACATAGCAAGTAACAACCAATGCGACGAATAATTGCATGAAATCCTTAGGAGGCTACTCTTTACACCAAAACTTGAGACGATCCATGTTGATTTTTTCATCAAATTCCTAGAAATCAAACTTTGTTCTTGAGATGTCTTTGATCTTGAGTTCTACCCTTAGTGTTGAAGAACCTTGATAGAGGACTTAGTCTCGAATTCACAATTGCAACTTGCAAGTATACCAATTGTTGAGAAATTGGACCAAAGTGAACACATGGTCACATTCATGCCCACAGAAAAAGAATTTATTGAAATACTAGCTCTTCACCGATTTAGTATTGAATTAACTCTCAACATAGTATTACACGACGATCATTCTTTCTTCCCTTTATGACAAAAAAAAACAAACAAACAGAAACTCAACTGGATTGTCAACAAAACAAGTTATTAGACCCTATAAACATTTGTCTATTGTCTAAATGATACTTCATAACTTTTTGAAATTTTTACCTTTTGCAGTTTCATTGAAGAAGGGGGTAGAGTGTTCACCTTTGAAGGAACCAAAAGGAAAAGTTCGTTAAAAGTTTATTTAAAAGTTCACAATCCTCAATTTTATTGGAAGGTTAAATCTCTATTGCCTTTCTCTTATAATATTAACTAGTGCGTTTTAAGGCGCGCACCTCAAAGCACCCGACCACCAAGCCATGTTGTGACTTATTATGAAATCATATATATTTATTAATAAATAGGTGTTTGTAAAAAAAAATTAAAAAAACCCATGTCTGGTAGAGATCACATTCATGCCGGTACCGTAGTGGGTAAACTTGAAGGGGAAAGAGATTTGTAATGATTCTTTATGGATTGAATCTTTGGGAAGTTGGAATAGGTCAGTCTATCTTATTAAGTCACTTGTAGAGTAGCGGATTCACCTTAAATGGAATTCTTTTAGTTCTAATAAATTAGGAGGAATTTAAGCACCGTAAAGATCAATTAGCGAGGTTTTTACAATAAGAACTGCTTACTTATGTCATGATGTGAGACAAACGTTAGGAATCCACTTATGTAATAGAGTCGATCCACTAAGGTATTGAGCAGCGGTGTAGGATCAGATTCGTGAGACCTCAAACCACACAAATGCACTACAAACCACTTCACCATCAAGCCATTTTGTTGATTATTATGGAATCATATGTATTTATAAATAAATAAGTGTTGGGAAAAAAATCCCATGTTTGAAACAGGTTTCGAACCAAAGACCTCAGAGCACATACATGCACCACAAACCACTTTACCACTACCCCATTTTGTTAATTCTTATTGAATCATATGTATTTATATATAAATAAATGTTGTAAAAAAAAGACTAAAACGGGTTTTGAACCCAAGACTTCAAAGAAGACACACGCACCACAAACCACCCCACCACTAACACATTTTGTTAATTCTTATTAAACCATATGTGTGTGTGTGTGTTGTAAAAAAAAGCCTGAAATGGGTTTCGAACCCGAGATCTCGAAGAAGAAACATGCCCCACAAACCACTCGACCACACCAGCATTTTGTTAATTCTTATCAAATGATTTACTATTCATTTTGCTCATCTATAATCTTATTTATAATACCTTAGTAATCATGTCTTTCTGTTGCCCTTTTTTTATGTTAAGCAAAATTGAAAACTAGGTATATAGGCAATTGCAATTTGTAATTAAAATATCGGTCTAGGATTTTCCAATGTCGGGTTCATTGGTCTTCACAAGGTGACTGAAATCTTGTGAAAACATGAACGAAAACCACTCTATTCAATAGTGATCGGTCTAGTTGTCGGTTAATATAGGACCGGTTGTTCCGCCTTTTCTAGATATCCCGAATTATGCTCACCCCTACTTGTATAAACGTTAGTCCATGCTAAAACATGTTGTAGGTTGTCACGAAAGCTGATTTAGGTTTGGCTGATGCATACATAAATGGAGACTTCTCCCTCATTGATAAAAATGAAGGTCTTCAGGATATGTTGACGGTATGGTTTTTGGTTGATTTCCAGTTCACTAGTTCCTTTTCATTGTTCCCTACTGAATGTTTCCTTGTTGCAGCTTTTTATTATTAATGGTGATTTACAAAGTTCTGCCTCAAGGTATAAGAAAAGGTAATTAAAGCTTCCATATGATTGTCACCTTAATGGTTGATTTTATTTGCAATATTAACCAATTATATATGTTGTGTGTGGATTTAGAGGATGGTCGACCCCAATTTTTGTAACAGCGGGAATTTCATCTGCAAAGTATTTCTTTCACCATGTTCTGAGGAAAAATACTGTTACTCAAGCACGTAGTAACATATCTCAACACTATGATCTGGCATGTGAAAGTTTCTTATAATCTTCAATACCTTTTTTTCTAGCATTATGGATATATGTTAGCACAAAATTTACCATCTTCATACATACCTTGTGCCTTGTTTATGACTCTTATTATGTCATCTAATAAATTGTCTTTACATGCTTTTTAGAGTAACGAACATTTTTCTCTCTTTTTGGATGAGACCATGACATACTCATGTGCAATATTCAAGGTTAAGATTTCATAACTTGATGATGTTTTTTCCCCTTTTTTGCATTTCAAGCAATTAGCATAAGACATTCTAAATGCAATACTTCCAATAGAGCATGGATGAAGACTTGAAAACAGCACAAATGAGAAAAATATCTTCCTTGATTGAAAAAGTGAGTGTTTGTATACTTTCACCTTCCTGTATGTTTCAAATTTTTTTATAAATAAACTTTGTGCTAAGAAGTTTCATTGAACTATGTGTAGGCAAGAGTTGAAAGACACCATGAAGTTCTTGACATAGGATGTGGTTGGGGTGGTTTCGCTATTGAACTAGTCAAACAAACTGGATGCAAATACACCGGCATTACCCTATCAAAAGAGCAAATCGTATATGCAGAAAGTAAGGTGAAGGAAGCTAATCTACAGGTAAGCGTTATAAGATTACAAAACATGGTTGAGGTTTCATTACTTTTAACACTAAACTATTGCAAAAACAAAAAAGAACAAACCTATATCGTTAAGTTTTGTATAGTTGTTTATATAGTTTAAACATTAATTTACTTTATACATACAAATACAAAGTCATATCACATAAAAAAAAACCATTTAACTAATTTGTTCAAATATATTTTAAATTTATTAAACTTTTACCTACACATGTGTAGTTTCTATGAATAAACGATCGAATATGTTCGTTTACTTTTTTATATTTCGGCAGAATGATGAATAAACATTACATTTTAACCAATTTCTTATAATTGAAAATATTTAAAATTGTCAAAATGATGAATTATTTTGTTCTTTGTTTTCTAAAAAAAATGTTTTGCGTAGAACCCTCCCATACAAAACAAATATGTATATGTTATACATTTTTAAAGTGAAGATCAATTAATGCATGTAAATTCGAAATCAAGCATTAGTATTGCACAACTATAAGATTCACTCTCTTCAAATCCTTCTATGAGTTCCCTAATGCAATTAATTGTTTAGAACCGAATCAAATTTCTACTATGTGACTATAGACAATTACATGGTACTTTCAAATAGGATAGGATATAATTTTAAATCCTTCTATGAATTCCCTAATGCAATTAATTGTTCAGGACCGAATCAGATTTCTACTATGTGACTATAGGCAATTACCTGATACTTTCAAATACGATAGGATAATAAGCTGGTGAGTTTAAGCATTTCCCATCCCTATAATTCCTTCATGTTGATTTTAGTACAACACATATATGGTGTGGATTTACTCATAATCTAAGCAAGATATATCTATTTTCAGTGAAGCGATAGAACATTTTGGCCATGAATACTATGGAGAGTTTTTTGGATGTTGTGAACGCGCATTGGCAGAGAATGGGATTTTTGTCCTACAGGTAGTTAATTCCATAATAAAATGCTTATTGAAACTATCAATTATTAATATGGCACAACTATAAAATGCTTCACAGCTTTTGGCGTGTGATGTAATAGTATGCGAGTCATATAATGTTATACGGCCCGTATAGAGGGTGTCAATTTAAGATAAAAGGTGTACCCTTATTAACACCCTAAATATACTCTTTGATTCATATACTCCACCTTGAAAACGTGTATCGTCCTTCGCTTTTTTCCTCCCAGTCAACCCCACCCAACCAAGGATTTCCCCAATGACGTAGATTGCAATGGCCGGTCTAACAGAGAAGTAGTGATGGATCGAGGAGTGATTTAACCGCAACGCTCAACGGTTAATTTTTCAGTTAAATTCTACTTTTTATCATCGATTTCTTTTGTCGCCATTCAAACTTTTAACATTTTATTTACATTTTTGTATCAATTAATCTGAATACAAGCAAAATCAGGTGTATCTTACTTTATATTTTTATTTTTATTTAGTTTAATAATACAAATTTTATTTAATTATGGTCATTTATGTATTTATATAAATTTTCAAGGATAATAATACAATTCTTTGTTATATCATTAGTTCATATCAGTCCAAGACCAGAGGTATGATGAATTCAGGCGGGCACCAGGCTTTGTTAGAGAATACATATTTCCTGGAGGCAACATACCTTCACTTAACATATTAATATCAGCCATGACTAAATCATCCAAATTACGGTAAGTATTTTGTTGGGAGGTCGGTCGGTCACAGTGTTATACACACACACACACACACATATATATATATGAGTATTTTTTTTTTTTGGCTTTTATGGTCATCTAAGATCTTATAAAATGCTTTAAATTGTAGCGTGGATCATGTGGAAGAGATAGGAACGCATTATTATCAAACACTTCGATGTTGGAGAGCTAACTTCTTGAAAAACCAAAGGTAAATTGTAAAATGCTAATATCAATTCATCACTTAACCGTTGTTTTGATTTATGAATTCTATGATTTGATGGTTTGTTGGTTGGTTATATTGCTCCTAGCAAAATCCTTGCTTTAGGCTTCAATCAAGATTTCATCCGTACTTGGGAGTACTACTTTGACATTACAGCTACTGGTTTTAAGACGGAGACACTTATGGACTACCAGGTACTTCTTTCCATCTTTTCTACATGACATTCACTAAAGTGACCACCAAAATCATCCTTTTATATCTATTTTCTACACATGAGTATAAGTAATTTTTGGAATGAAACAAATGAAGTGTTTTTGTCTCACTTTTTCAATTTATATGCTGAGATGATTATGGCCCAATTGCATTTGTGAATCCCTCAATTAAGTGAGAGTTCAAACATCAAAGTGGGTATTTATGTGGCCTTTTAGGTGGTATAGAATTAAGGAGTGTGTCTCGTCGTTTTAGAAATAAAAAATTTACTTTGATGCATCTAACATTACAATGGTGTGTCCAAAAGTTGTCATGCAGTTATAATGTTGTGTTCAAACCATTACAACGGTGCATCTAAAAGCACTTGTAATTGAACGGTTGATATATTCTTGCCTTAATATATGCATCCCCTCTTTGACACTCACCCAATACACTCACAGTTGGTTTATATGTAAATATGCAAAGAAAGAGAAACTATGAATGCAAGAGTATGTTTATTGATAAACTTTAGAAGCCTTAAATAGGCATTACACTACAACGGACTACTTGACTTAATCTAACTAATTCATTAAAAATTTGCAACTTCTTCCTAAGACTTCTCCCTAAGACTCGGACAAAGCAAACTCTTTAAAACAAACTCTCTAAACCTACATAACACTTCAAACCTACGTACTCAAATTAATAAAACACATGACACTTTATTACTTGACCAGAACCGACCCGTAACATCAAGATTAACCCAACACACTTCACAAGCAAAAATCACTTTGTTCACGAATTGGACGAACCTATACACATAGATAAAAGACATGTTTATTTCTACTAAAAATGATTGTTGTGGATTTGATTATTTTTCTGGTGTTGCCTTTTCTACTTTGCATCAACAATTATTATCCCTAAAAAGGATCACAACTATCTAGCCTTTTACTGTTTATTGAAGGTTATATTCTCAAGGCCTGGAAACATTAGCGCCATACTTGGAGATCCTAATTACAAGGAACTCGCTAATTATTGATCAAAATTGTATGTTTATCATACATCATATTCTGCCTGTATACTTTCCGAAAGGTAATAACTTGTTGTGTGTAAACTAAATAAGTCACCCCGGTGATTACAAAAATTTAAGACTCCTGGCATAACTAGGAATATTATTTATGTTGGGTGTTTGTATGATCAAGGATATATTTTGGTATTTGTAACGGATATATTTCAGGTTGTCTTCTATTTTGAGTCTTGTCCTACTATGATGGTATCTATGAAATTAATGTAACTAGTTCATACAATATTTAGCTTGGACAGCAAACGTTCAAAGTGTGACTATATATAATCAAACATATCTATAGCATTCTTTGACTTGATTACATATATAACAAGCACATTTCTAAATCTGGCCCGTTGGAAACATGGAATTCAAGAGCAACGAGCTCATCAATGACGTGGTAGAAGAATAATCTTGATTCAATTATTAAACATATGTTAATTAAGTTGTGTACATATGTTAGACATTATTATTATCTTAGATATCATAAGTTAGATAATTAAAAACATGGACCGGTGTGTCACATGTTAAGACCGAACGGTTATAAGTTATTAGAGGGTCATGTCTGTTCGGTCGCACCTCTTCGGTATGTATATATAGGCCGAAACTATTGTATTTTATGTTGTGTGAAAGATTAAGTTTATATAACTTCCTTTCAAAATTCCCTCCATATCATTCCCTCTCTTTTATAACCGATAACCACATTCAAACACAAGTTTCATTCCAGAATTCAACATGGCATCAGAGCCCAAAGGTCCGAAGACCCGTGAAGAAGGCATATTCGATGTAAGAGACGAAGCAGAATCGATGGGGACAAAAGGCGGTTATGGTGTTGGTCCGCTAATCCCTAATCTAGTGTATGATCATGTGGATCATAGATGGAAGGCCAAGAAGGCAAATCCCGAGAGTATTGGAGACTCTCTTAACGTGAAGTTATCTTCGTTTAACATCGGATTAAGTAGTGTATTCGTGAGGGATACCGAAGCAAAGAGAAGAAATGCACAAAAGGAATCCAATCGGCAAGTCAAGATCGACAAAGAAGTGCCCGAATATCTGTCTACCATGTGTTGTAGTAAGTGCAAAGAACCCTTTCATTATAGGCGTAATTGTCCTAAGAAAATTGGTAAAACCGAATTTATGGAAAAGGGTAGTGATGAAAAGGGTTGGAATGATTTGTGGTTTGCGAGTTTGACTCGAACCGAACACGGTTGTGGCAACAAGGATTTGTTTATCGTTTTAAGCAATTCATTTGGTGTAGAAGGTTGCCCTAGTGGTTATAGGAATGAATATTTTCGTGGTAAAGGATCTGTGGCGATCACAAGTGGTGGACAATTGCACAAGATTCAAAGCGTATTTTATGTGCCCACACTTAGGAAAAATGTGTTAAGCGTTGAGAAGTTAACACAAGAGGGATTTGAGATAGAGTTTGAAGGCGATGTATGTTACATCAAGAAGCCGATCATTCAAGAGTTTAGAAGGGTTATAACTTGTCGTATATGTGAATCGGATGACCATTTCACATTTAAATGTCCCGCATTTGATCACGGCATTAAAGGAAAAGGATTGAAGGTCGAAGCCAATGTGATCATTAAGGCCGAACCAAAACAGAAAATATCCAAGGGTTCAAGGATAAAGGAAAGCGGGTTAGATTTGATGGCGACAAGATGGAGGGTATAACCAATGAAGATAAAGAAAGAGCATCCATTTTCAAGCACTTTGACGACTATTCCATTAACAAAGATCAATATGAAGGTGTTATGGAAAGAGGTCCGGTAATGTATCCAACCAAAGGATCCCAATTGCAAGATTGCATTGTCTTTATGGATTTAATCCATATTACTAGCACGGTTGAAAGATACAAGAGAAGGTTCGAATTAGAGTTTGAGAGAACCGTAGATTGGTTTGTGAAAGAGTTCTTACAAATAAGGAGAAGAGCACCAATCCCACCAAGAGACGAAACGGGTTATCCAATATATGTATTGGATCTTTACAAGACGGTACAAGTATTTGGTGGTTATGACAAAGTGACAAGAGACGAAAATTGGACGGTAGTGGCCATGTCGATGGGATATGGAAGAGGTTTGCCAAGCCTAGTGTCAAAGATGGATATTACAAGAAATTTGAGGCAAACATATGTTCGTTACTTGGAGATGCTAGAGTGGTATCATCTCAAGTACAAAGGAAGAGAGTTAGTGGTCGAAATCAACGAAGAAGCAATGGAAGATCACAAGATGAAAGGTGTCGAATGGAAGGACTCGGACTTGCCCCCAAAGAAGCGATCAAGATCTTCATCAAGTGAAGACTAAAGCCAAAGTGCAAGAATCAAGATTAGGGGGAGAATGTTAGAAGAATAATCTTGATTCAATTATTAAACATATGTTAATTAATTTGTGTACATATGTTAGACATTATTATTATCTTAGATATCATAAGTTAGATAATTAAAAACATGGACCGGTGTGTCACATGTTAAGACCAAACGGTTATAAGTTATTAGAGGGTCATGTCTGTTCGGTCGCACCTCTTCGGTATGTATATATAGGCCGAAACTATTGTATTTTATGTTGTGTGAAAGATTAAGTTTATATAACTTCCTTTCAAAATTCCCTCCATATCATTCCCTCTCTTTTATAACCGATAACCACATTCAAACACAAGTTTCATTCCAGAATTCAACATGACGTATGTGAGCCTTACATTAGTGGCAAGATGAGTAAAACACCATTCACTATGCAGGTGAGAAGTGTTCGGATCTATTACAACTCATACATGACGATGTGTTTAGACCTTTAAGAACCACGTCAAGGAATGGTGAAAGGTACTTCTTACATTTACTGGTAAGTTCTGTAGATATGGTTATGTTTTTGTCACGAAACATAAACACAAATTATCTGAAGTTTTCTAAAGTCTTCACAAATGAAGTACAAAATTTATCTGAAGCATCTTCGATTCTTAGCTATAACAAACATCTACAAATTGTGGAGTTGTCTCACAAATAACTCCGACTAGAACACCACAGCATGATGCTATGTCTGGATTTGGTTTATCATGCACGAGGAGGAAATTTCTTTACTGGAGCAATGTGAGCCATCTATTACAAGATGATGCTAAAGATTTGAATCTGATATACGGCTTGAAGCCACATGCTCCCAAGATACAATCTACGTATGACAATCAATAATATTAGGACTTGGTTGATCTTCCTCCAAACACCAAGCTGGTTATGTAGAGTAAGCTAATTACGAATAAAACAAACATTAATGGAAACCTTTATACTATCAAAGTTATGCCTATGGGGAAAAGTTTACACAGGCTCAAGGATTTGATTATAAGGAAACCTTCTCTTCAATATTTATGCTTACTCCATCATTTTTTAATAACTTGGCATCATATTATGACCGTGGGATATGACAAATAGGTGTTAGAATAAATTTTCTAGATGGACATTATTGAAGACGTTTACATGGTTAAGCCTTTCCTAAGAGTATTCACAGTAGCTCCCCCATTTTTCTGTGAGTGTGTCTCCCAAATTATATGGGGTGGGTGTAAGTGGTTGTGAGTGAAGAAAATGAAAAATCTATTGTTTATCGGTATATTTAAGGTTATTTAAGAATCTTTTGGGGAAAATAGAAAACTATATTTATTTTTAATATTTGTTGAAAGTGATTGCGAGTGGAGGAGAGAGAAACTCTAATGATTTTTTATGTAATATGTGGTTGTGATTGGTTGTGAATAAATGGGGGATGGGGAAGCTTATGTGAATGCTCTAATAATTTATGTAATCCTAAGAAATTCTAGTATGCGCTGAAGCAAGCATCAAGGAGCTAGAATCTTTGCTTTGATGTGTGTTTACATGAAGAGAAGTGGGGGTGCAATTGTTATATTGATCTTCTATGTAGATGACATACTACGTACTCGTTGAAAATAGCGTTCCAATATTGAAAAATGTTCAATCTTGACAAAAAGGGCTTCACAATGACAGATTTTGGTGAAGCGGCATACATCATGGGTTAATACCTTAAGGCTCCGTTCTCGAGTTTACTTAAGGAGGAAAAAGAAAGGAAAAGAACCAAAGGAAAGTAAAAGAAAGTATACGTATCCTTTCCTTTTGTTTCCTTCCAAATCAGAAGGACAACTAAATTAAAGGATTTGGCCTGGTTTTCCTTCCATTTCCTTTCTTTCCCTTTCTCAAATGAAACTCAGGAACACGACATATTTTGTTTTCCTTTCTTTTTCTTCCATAAAATGAAACTCGGGAACACAATCAAATTTTTCTTTCCTTTCATTCCATTTCTTTTCTCTCGTTAAGTTAACTCGAGAACACAGCGTAAGAGATAGATCAAAGCAGTTAATTGGTTTGAGTAAAGGTGCATACACTAATTTATAAGAGATTACTAAGGGGGTGTTTGTTTTTTCTTGAAAAGAGCTTCTAGCCACTTATGTATGCGCCGCGTAGACGCGGGCAGACTATTTGTTTTTTAGAAGACAAACCATTAAAAAACCTCTTCCCCACACAGACCTATACCCTTGTCTTCTAACCTCTTCTCACAAAACAAAATACTCACAACTCTTCTCCCCTCATCTTCTCCCCAAAACCCTACAAGACCAGCCTCCATCCCTGCTCCTCCACCTCCGGCGGCCTCAGACACCTCTCCGGCCGGCGGTTCCTCCTCCGGCCTCCTCCTTCCCTCCTTCTCCTCCGGCGGTTCCTTCTCCATCGTGAATAGGTAAAAAAAATTCAGAATTTTTTTTATTTTTTTTTAATAACAAGTTAGGCATTTGACTTGAAAAGATAATTGTTAAAGATTTGTATAAAGGCTTATGAGATAATCTCCATCGTGAATCGGAAATTTTTGTTTTCAGAATTGTTTTTTTTTAATAACAAGTTAGGCATTTGATTTTGAGATAATTGTTAAAGATTTGTATAAAGACTTTTGATATAACTGTTATGTTTGTTATTTTTTTCAGATTTGTATAATATTTTTTTCAGATTTGTTATATTTTTTCAGTTTAATTTTTTTTAAAGAATTTTTTTTAATCAGTTTCAGTTTTTTTTTAAATCAGTTTTAAATATATTTTTTTCAGATTTGTTGTTATGTGTCGATTTGTTGTTGTTCATAATGTTCTTATGTGTCGATTTGTTGTTAATTGTTATTGTAGTTCAGAAGTTAAAAAACAAACAGTCTTGCTCTTGCAGACTGCAGACCTTTGGTCCAGCTCTTCTCCTGTAGATGTGTGCAGATGTGGTCTGCAGACTGTAGACCTTTTGCTTCAGAAAAAACAAACAGCACATAAGCATGGCTTTCACTATTAGTTGCATTTTAAGCATTTTTAGTACACTTTATTTCCTTTTTTTGTCATGTATCATGCATTTATTACCTGTAATTTTGATAGATTTGCCCAACAGTTGAATTAATAGAACACGATTTATTACAACAAAAGGGTACTTTAGTCACTAACCTAAGAAAATATAGTGTAAAAATGTAATTATGTATAGTTTGAATGTTTGTTATGAGGTAGTTGATAGATGGAAAGACTGGACCGTATTCGATTATAAATATCCGACCATAATATCAATAAAACTAGCTATGATTTGACCCGATTTCCTTTCTCTATTGATTCTTCTCAATGTGTAGCTAACAAGCTGGTATCAGAGTCGTCGATCTCTCGGCCTCCAATTACCGTTTATCAACTAACTACCATAACTAACTTTCGCTACCATAACTACCAACTATCACCATCATCATAAACCACCATTAATCCTCCTAAACACCTTCATCCACCATTAACAGTTCCTGATCTTCGTTCAATTCCTTATTCTGTTCGAATTCAACTTCACACTCTGTTCTTTTTGAATCACTCTTTTCTATTCAAATCACTCTATTTTCATTTCAATCATTCTTTTTCTTTTCAAACCCTGATTTGATCAATTATTGATCATATCATTCCATTGAATTCATCAATTTGTGATAATTCAATTCCAATAGATTGATCAATTTGTGATTTGTCTATTCTTAATCAATTGTCAATCATGTCTACTCATAATCAAACGTTAGAACAGAAACTTCAAGAACATGATTCTTCTTTAGAAGGATTGAAGAACAATGTCATAGCCATGAAAGATCAAATAGAAGCATAAGTTTCTGAGATTCTTAAAACAATCTAAAATATGTCTCCTAACACTAATCCAGGAATTGGTCAGATTAATCATACCACCAATGGTGGAAATGTACTCAAAACCTATCACAACCACAGTAACCGGTTAACTAAGATAGACATTCCGAAGTTTAATGGAGAAAATGTTGAAGGATGGTTGTGTAAGGTGGAGCACTTTTTCTCTATATATGCTACACCTGAAAATCTTAAGGTTAGATTGGCTATTGTGCATATGGAAGATATAGCCGTTTAATGGCACCAAGGATTTGTTCAATCCAGGGTGGTTCTATTGAAGGAATGACATGGTTTGAGCATAAGACCTTTGTGATGGCCAGTTTTGGGTCTGTCGTAAGCCAAGATGCTATGGGAGCCCTAGCTTCAATTAAACAAACATGTACCCTTAAAGAATTGTGCCAAGAATTTGATATAGCATTGACAAAGGTGTCAATTCCTGATGAATATGCTATTAGTTTGTTCCGGAGGGCTGTTAAGCCAGAAATTGGATATCCAGTTAGGATGTTAAGGCCTAAGAACCTACCAGAAACCTATATGTTTGCCAGATATCAAGCTGAAAATCTTGCAGCCACTAATACATGGTGGTCTAGAACTCCTAGATCCTCTTACACTAATGGAACCAAACAAACCACTTCATCAACCACTACACCTAATACCAACAATTTACCTTTATTACCTAAACCATCTTACAACCCTAAAGCACTCAATTTAAAAAAATGGACTCTATCTCACAAGGAGATTGAAGAGAAAAGGGCTAAGGGGGAATGTTTTGGGTGTAATGAGAAATATACACCTGGACATGTTTGTAAAAAAAAAGCAATTGTTTTCTATAGAGCTGGTTAGATCAGAAGAGGAGGAGGAAGAGGTGGAAGAATACACGGCATTTTTGCAACAGAACCTACAAGAACCCAAGATTTCATTGCATGCAATGATGGGGGTACCCTCGTTCTCTACAATGAGGGTAAAAGGGTCTATTAGTACAAAGATTCTACAAATTTTGATTGACTCAGGTTCTACCCATAATTTTATAGATGAAAAGTTAGCAAGAAAGATGAGATGCCCATTAAAGCCTATTCCTGAAGTCAAGGTGACAGTTGCAGATGCAAACAAGTGGTTTGCAACCAAATGTGTCCTTACTTTCAATGGATGATGCAAGGTATATGGTTCAAAACTGATGTCATTTTGATTCTATTAACAAACTATGATATGGTTTTAGGGGTTCAATGGTTACAAACCCTTACTGATATCATGTGGAATTTTAAAGAATTGACTATGAAGTTTAAAATGGAAGATAAATGGGTGGAATTAAAATGTGTGGATAATAATGATATGGCCATCTGTTCTGCTAAAAAGTTAGAAGAGATGTTGGTCAAGGAACAAGACTTGGCAGAGGTTCAGATGTTCAGTTTGCATTCTGCAAATGATCATTCATTTCATCATGAAACTAAGGTGAAAATAAGGGGGGAATGAGGAATTAGAGGAATTGTTGGTAAAATTTGAAGATGTTTTTGCTGTTCCCACTACCTTACCCCCTAAAAGAGATTGTGATCACATAATCATCCTCAAATATGATGTTGTTACCATCAATCAAAAACTTACAGATATCCATCTGCTTAAAAATATGTGATAGAAACACTGACTAAGGAATTATTAGACACTGGGGTAATTAGGGACAGTCGGAGCTCCTTTGCTTCACCTGTCGTTTTGGTGAAGAAAAAGGATGGAACATGGAAGTTCTATATAGATTACAGACAACTCAATGTTGCCACTGTTAAAAACAGATTCCCTATACCATTGATAGGGGAACTGTTAGAAGAAATGGGGGTGCAAATGTATTTTCCAAGTTGGATTTGAAGGCAGGGTATCACCAGATCAGAATGGATGAAAGGGATATCTTTAAGCCAACCTTTAAAACCCATCAAGGAATGTTTGAGTTCATTGTCATGCCTTTTGGCTTGACAAATGCCCTAGCTACTTTTCAAGAACTTATGAACTCAGTTTTTAAGTCCCTTCTCAGAAAGAGTACATTGGTTTTCTTTGATGACATCTTAGTATACAGTCCCAACATGAAGAAGCATGTTAAAGACCTGGAATAGGTACTAACTTTTCTTAGAAAGTATTCATTGGTGTCCAAGAAATCTAAATGTTCTTTTAGGGGGTCTTTTGTGGATTATTTGGGACATGTGATCATAGAAAAAAGGGTACACACTGATCCAAACAAGATTACTGCTATAGAATAGTGGCCTATCCCTAAGAATGTAAAACAACTGAGGGGATTTTTAGGGCTTGCAGGGTACTACAGAAGGTTTATAAAGTCATTTGGAATCATTGCAAGGCCACTGACAGATTTGTTAAAGAAAGATGCTTTCCAATGGAGTTCATCAGCTGAGCATGTTATTAAACAGTTACAACAAGCACTGGTAATTGCTCATGTACTTGCACTTCCTGATTTTAATAAAGAATTTATAGTGGAGACTAATGCCTCATCCAAAGGATTAGGTGTTGTGTTAATGCAAGGGGGTCGCCCTTTAGCATTTATTAGCAAAGCCTTGTCTATTAGACAACAGGCATTATCTGTTTATGAAAAAAGAATTGTTGGCAATCTTAATGGCTGTTAAAAAATGGCACCATTATTTGATCACCAAGAAATACTTGATTAAAACAGATCATAAACCATTGGAACACTTACTTACATAGAAAATAACCATAACTTTACAACAAACTTGGCTGTCCAAACTAATGGGATATGACTATGAGATCTGTTATAAGAAAGGGACAAAAAATATGGTAGCTAATGGGTTATCAAGAGTCAATGGTATGCCTTTATTTGAAATGGTTGTGAGTATACTTGATCCTATGTTGCTAAACATGATACAAGACTCTTGGAAAAATGATGACAAGGTGAAGGGTATTATTCAGAAACTAACAAAGTAACAGTAGGCCAAAGGGTTAAACATTTCAGTTGGGATGGTAAGGTGTTGAAAAGAAAAGCCAAACTGTGGATTGGGAATGATGATCAGCTTAAAGGTGACATTCATAAACTCTTTCATTCATCTCCTATGGGTGGTCATTCATGGTACATTCCTACTTTAAAGAAACTTAAGGGATTTTGCTATTGGAAAGGGTGTTCAAAAGATGTTCTTAATTTCATAAAAGCCTGCCATGAATGTCAACAGGCTAAGTATGAGCCTGTAGCCAGTATTACAACCCCTACCTGAACCCTCCCATATCTTCACTGACATCTCAATGGACTTTGTTTCTGGACTTCCTAGAGTTCAAGGCAAAGATACCATCTTAGTTATTGTTGATCGTCTAACAAAGTATGCCCATTTCTTACCATTGTCTTACCCCTATTCTTCTACACAAGTTACCCAAACTGTTTTAGATTCTGTTTTCAAGCTACATGGTTGTCCAATGACCATTGTTTTTTATAGAGACCCTATATTCCTAAGCAAATTCTGGAAAGAATTCATGAGATTGCAAGGGGATCAACTAAACTATTATACT
Source organism: Ambrosia trifida (assembly GCA_028751855.1). NCBI lineage: Eukaryota > Viridiplantae > Streptophyta > Magnoliopsida > Asterales > Asteraceae > Ambrosia > Ambrosia trifida. The sequence goes on along the minus strand of CM054123.1, from coordinate 35,012,325 downwards.
TCCTACCATTCACAATCAGATGGTCAAACAGAGGTTCTGAACAGGTGCCTAAAGTCCTATCTTAGGTGTATGAGTATGCATACTCCTAATTAGTGGCTTAAATGGTTGAGCTGGGCTGAGTGGTGGTACAACAGTACAACACCACCTGTCATCCAGCAATAACTCTCACCTTCTTAAGCCCTATATGGGTTCCTTCCACCCCCTTCATATTCCATACATTCCTGGTGATACAACTATTGCTACAGTAGAATAAATGCATAAAGATAGGGAAGCAATGATTGTGAAGCTTAAACCGACATTGGCACAAACCGGGAACAGAATGAAGCAATATGCAGATAAAAACAGAAGTGAAAGGCAATTTTCAATTGGGGATTGGGTGTACTTAAAGCTTAGGCCTTTTGTTCAAGATTTATTGAGAGTTCAGAAACACTCCAAATTGGGTCCGCCTTTCTTGATTATCGATAAAATTGGAAGTGTAGCCTATAAATTGGACTTACATGAAGAAGCCCAGATGCACAATGTGTTCCACGTTTCATTGTTGAAAGCAGCTCATGTAAATCACAGCCCTGTTTTGCCACTGCCAGTGGGAAATCGTTTTTTGCTCCGACCTAGGGCTAGTGTTGATCGTCGGGTGGCTCGAAAGGATAACAAGATGGTTCAGCAGTTGTTGGTTCATTGGAATGACTTGCCCATTACAGATGCCAGCTGGGAATTTAAAGATGAGTTCGACCTTAGGTTCCCAGGCTTTGATTCTTGAGGATAGGAATCATGTTTGGGGGAAGATGTGTTACAACAAAAGGGTACTTTAGTCATTTGCCTAAGAAAATAAAGGGTAAAAATGTAATTCTGTATAGTTTGAATGTTTGTTGTGAGGTAGTTGATAGGCGGGAAGACTGGATTGTATTCGATTATAAATGCCCGACCATAATATCAATAAAACTAGCTATAATTTGACCCGATTTCGTTTCTCTATTGATTCTTCTCAATTTGTAGCTAACAAGATATACCTTGGATTGTTACAATGTTTTGTAGGTGCAAAACGGACTATCCCAATGGACTTTGGAAAGCTTTATATTAAAGCACGATTAAATTTTGGTGACTTAATTTTTCTCTTGTTTTTATTTTTTGAGCTGCAACTTTCCATCGAAAAGCCAAACACCTCGCTAACAAGATGCTAGCAAGGGGTGGCCAAACAAACAGAACATAATATAATTAAACAACTAATAGTTTCCATTTTGTCCAATCTAAGTCGAAGCATTTAGCTCTAATTTTAATCCACATATAACATAAAACGTTAATATCTCTGAGGATGTTTTCAACCTTAACTGGCTTAGAGCGTTCACAATAGAGCCCTCATATTTGTGTGAGACAAAACCTTAAAATTTTTTGTGGGGGTTCAGTGGCGAAGGATATATAAGGGCCAGGGGTGGCCCTGCCCCCCCCCCCCCCCCCTTTTGGCACAGTAGTGAAAATTTATGATTTTCGTAGGTAAATTGAGTCCGGGTTGAGTCCGGCCCCCGCCGATTTGCCACTACCGATCAAAAGAAATTGAGTCTGGCCCCCTCCGATTCGAGAACCAAGTTTCGCCACTGTGGGGGTTAGAAGTGGTTGTGAGTGGAAAAAATAGGGAATCTACTGTTTATCAGTAAGTTTTGGGTTATTTGGGAATCTTTTGGGGAAAACGGGAAAATGTATTTATTTTTTAATATTTGTTGAAAGTGGTTGTGAGTGGAGGAGAGAGAAACTGTAATGGGGTTTAGTATAATATGTGGTTGTGATTGGTTGTGATTGGTTATGAGTGGATGTGGGATGGAGAAACTATTGTGAATGCTCTTATTATGTGGTTTCCAAATGCACCAACATGCCAACATCTTCCTCTTTTGCTAGGCAATGGGAACATACTTGTGGATCTGAAAAATGTCATGAATTGAGAAAGCATAGATAGGGGGAACATCACACCAGCAACTCATCCTTTGCCACACTACTGAAACGATGTAACATGAAGTAAAAACATGATCAACTAACTCTCCCGAAGCCAAAAAAACAGTTGCATATCTCTGGGCCAGAAAGGATTTTCATCTTTTGATACGTACCATTATCCCTAAAAGACCCATGTAATCCATCCCTTTCCCCATGTTGCACTAAGTTAAGTGTTAGTGGTTTAGTGGTTGTAGTTATTTTCGGTTACTTCTCTTTTATATTGCTATTTAAGCAACCTTATGTATTACATTGAGTTTATGAATGAATATTATGAAAGAAAAGCTTAGGCTTAATCTCTTCTTCTCTAGTTTTCTTAGAACTTGACCCTCTCTAAGGGTTATCTATCGGGAGATTAGCCATCTCGAATTGACTTATAACATCTTTATTAGATTATCATACGTTCAAAGACGGTTCTGGAGATCACGCCAAGCCAAAGCATTAACATTCAGCAGAACCCAATTGTTCCAGTCCATGATGTTGTTTTGGTGACTTATTGGAAGGAATCAAATTTATTAAGAGTTCAATAAAAAAAATGGAGTTACAAATGCATATATATTTATGGCAAGTGGCGGATCTAGAATTCTTTTCCACAGGGGGCACAAATTTATTGGGAAGGCAGGTCAAAATAAGTCAGGTCAAAATGGGTCAGGTAATACCAGTTCATACTTATCCGCTAAATAATATTTGGATAACAAATCAGGTGGTAACATTGACCAGTGTTAACCGGATAACAACTAACAAGTCAAGTCATATCATAAATAGGTGATAACTATATTAAGGGTATGTTTGGCAAGAAGCTTTTAAGAGCTTTTAGGAGCTTCAAGCTTCAAATTTTTAAGAAAAAGATCATACTCAATAAAAATCATTGTTTGGTTGAAGGAGCTGGAAGCTTTTAGGTTAGAGAAAAAGCTCTATAGTGAAAAGCTACTAGTACTAGCTTTTAAGAAAAAGCTCTACTAGCTACAAGCTTTTAATTAGTAAATGACACAAATACCCATTCTATTTTAAAAATAAAATAAAAACCTTCTTTACAAGTTTTTAATTATGCCCATTTTGGTCATTTTATACATTTTATTAAAAGCTTCAGCTACTCTGCCAAACACCAAAATATATTTAAAAAGCTTCCAGCTACCAGCCTGCAGCTAATTTTGCCAAACATACCCTAAATCAAGTTATAATAATATAAACCACTTATAACTAGATAATCTAATTATATTAAACTAAATATTCGAATAAACGTTTTGAAAACCGAAAGACACATTCACAGAATAAAAAAAATATTAACCGGGGGTCCAAATAAAAAAAAATATTTTTTTTATCATTAGTGTATTTTGGTATTAGATATGCAGTGTAATCTTCTCTATTTTATCATAATGATATTTACAAGGATCATTAAATATAATTCGACAAGTAATAAATAAAAAAAACAAAGGGGAAGAGTTTTATTAAATATTAATACAAATAAAATATAATTAATGATTTTAAATATTGGTGGAAAGTTACTGTCACCCACTCTTTTTTAGACACGTTAACATCGATATATGGGTATCATATTATAGAAATCATATATAAGTAAATGTCTATCTTCTTCCTATCCATTCAATTTTGACTCCTTGTACGCAAACACCTTATACCGCCTCTGCAAACATCTAACTCACCGGAAAAAAAAAAGTACATATATATACACACATGCAGTACGGGTTAGACGGTGGGCACCGGCCCACCCTCCTCAAGGAGTGAATCCGCCACTGTTTGTGGGAAACAAGTGTCGCATCACCAACACAATTTAATTAAACTTAGAGTAAATTACTATTTGAGTCCCTATGTTTTGATGGTTTTAACTAGTTGAATCCAAAACGAAAATGTTTAACTATCTGAGCACCTGATTTTTCAATTTGTAACCATCTGAGTCCAATTTACTAACTTGGTTAGATTTTCTCAGTTAGTTTTCATGAAATGACGAAAATACCCTTATTTTATATTTTATTATTATTATGTATGCACACATAGAATGATCGAATTGCGGATCTTGACCCCTCACTACACCACCTCACAACCACCACTGCACCACCTCACAACCACCACGAACACCATTAAACCTCACATCGCCACAAGACACCGCCCCAAACCCCCACCACAAACACAACCCTCGACCAACCTTTCCACAACCTTCACCACCGTAACACGTCGCACCTCAGAACTACAACCACCAACAACAACGATTTGACCTCCATTTTCAACATCACTGTACACAATCACCATTATCAACAAAATCGAGGATAACCGTAAACAAAAATTGAAGGTAGGAACTTATCATTTCGTCGGAAAGTACCCACTGATCTTGATTGTCTCTGATTTACTCATATTTGGTTGTTGAAACCTTAGATAATTGAAACGACTAGAGTAGCCGCCGTTGAGGTTCGTTACAAACCTAGCTGTCGTGAATCTTTACTTGCCAGATGTGTTGTGGCAGGGTAGTGTGGCGGTGGTGGGAGGTGCACCTAGGTGGGTGATGTGGTGGAGGGACAGTGGTGGGAGGAGTGGAGGTGCAGTGGTGTTGAATCTGTAAGGTGGGTGAAGGGGGTGTGGGGTTGCACCGATTGGAAGCAGTTTCCGAAGGCCACAGCCGGTGGCTCTTCTTCTCGTTTCCCTGATCTCTCTCTCTCTCTCTCTCTCTCTCTCTCTCTCTCTCTCTCTCTCTCTCTAGCCCTCTCTCTTTTGGGGGTTAATTAGGATGTTTTTGTAGTGGTATGATGAGGCTGGACTTGAGTAGGAGAGGGGGTGTGGGAAACAACAGAGGTGGGTCGGGTGGTTTACCGATGACAGGTTGGAGGCGGTGGCGAGGAGGAAGACGATGGGTGTATAGTTAAACGGCGATTACAAAATCAACCAATAAAAGACGGTGGGTGTGTGGATAAACGCTGATTGAAGTATTGTTCTTTGTAATTGTTCAGAGACTTGATTTTGTAGGGTTTGTTTGAATTGTTGTTTGATAAATCGTATGTTTGTCTCTGTTTGTGTGGATATATGTATTATAATAATAATAACAATGAAATGTAAATAAGGGTATTTTAGTCATTTCCTAAAAACTAACTAAGAAAATCTAACAAAGTTAGTAAATAGTAATTTACTCTTAAACTTAATTAGGTTGCAGTTAAAGTAAGGGGAACTTTGTGGGTATTTGAAATTTCATAGTTTATCTTTTCCATTAATTATAAACTAGATCTACGGTTTATAAACTAGATAAATGGATATGGGATGGTTCTTCAGATGGTTTATTCTCGGTGGCAAATTTCAAGAAAAAGATGTATAGTGACCGAAGAGTTCAAAGGCAGAATGATATGAAATGGATATCTTGGGTCCCTTTAAAAGATAACATTTATATATGGAGACTTGAAAAGGGTCGGATTCCAACTAAAGACGCTCTTGTTAGAAGACAGATCAATATTGCTGACCCGAGATGTATGTTATGCGAGGTAGATGAAGAATCAGCAATGCACCTCTTCACAGGTTGCGGTTTCGCCTTTGGCGTTTGGTCTACTATCGGTCATTGGTGTAAAATTGGCCCTATCTTTGCTTTTGATATCAAAGATATTCTCCATATTGCCAAGGACAAGAGAAATAAAAACGAGAAGAAAATATTACAAGGTATTGCTAGGATCACGCTTTGGGTTATTTGGTTGGCTAGGAATGATAAGGAGTTTAGTTCTAAAGAGCCGAATGTGAGTGAAGTCGTGGCCAAGGTGAAGTCAATGTCTTTTCTTTGGTTAAGATCTAGGTCTAGCTTTAAAGCGTTGGTTTGGAAGGATTGGGCGATGTTTCCATTGTATATGTTGTAATGTTCTTGGCGGTGGTCCTTGATTGAGGACCTTTTGCTTGTGTTAATGAAGTTTACTTTTCAAAAAAAAAAAAAAAAAAAAAGATCTACGGTTTATGTTTAGATAGTTTTTATTATTGAATATAAAGAACTGTGTTCTTGGAATCTTGGTTCGATTATCAACTTTGATTAACAAATCGTTCTTTAATCTTTTGATTGCTTTCGTAAATGCATCGGAAATTGGGCCTGGATTAAATTCCATTGGGTTTAATTTTGATAACCACTTCATCCTATTGGCCTAAAAGAAAATGAAATCAGAATTTTGATAACCAATTAACCATATCTAAATTGGAGTCGTTCTAGTGGATGAATAATCGGGCTAAAATCCAAGGGCTGGAAAAGGCGGTGGGACTTTTCCTTATTTGATAATGGCTGAGTGGCTTCTACGACTGGTATGCTAGTTATTGTGGGTTGGTTAATCAGTTATGTAATGATATTGTATTCTGTTTCTTGTTTTTTTTTGTCGACCCAGGTAGTTAGTTACTTGCTAGACTGTGTCTGGGTGATCGTGTAATGTTCTCTTTTGGTGAAATGAAGTTTCGTTTGATTTTTTTAAAAAAAATGGATGACAATCTCGGATACGGCATAATGATTTTTTACTCTGCAAATCAAGATTCAAGAAGCGGTCGATTATTTGTGGTTTTAGTTCGATTTCAAGATAGTAAGCTTTCTTTTTGTCAGTTTTGATTTGTATGTTTTGTTTCGTATTTGATTCCATTGGTTTAGCCATGATATCCGGATAGATCAATTTTGATTTCATCTCATGATCATATTTGATAGAAATAACTTGATAGAAATAACAAGTTCAACCTACTTAATTACCAAACCATTCACAACGTGCGTTGTATAGGCATTAATGACCTTGATAACGTCCCAACATCCCCTAGGCGTTATAGGGACATAAAGAAGAAGTGACAATTCTAGTATTGAAGATCCAAAAAGTGGACGAACCTGCAATCACAGTTAGAACAGGTACGACTTGAGATGGATCTGGATGCTACGAACCTAAGCTTAAACCTGCACAAGGTAAAAGACCGTTAGGCTCGTTACAGAGGAGGAGGGAGGGCCTCTCTGTAACCACCCTCCGGCGTGAGGATAAGTATTTGTTTAGTGAGAGAAAGTAGAGAGAGAAAGTGAGATTCGGAGTAAGTGCATTCGTGGTTGATTGTACTTTGAAGGGGGTATTTATAGCTGTCAGAAAAGTTGTACTTTACTTCGGCCCCCTTGTTGTACTATTATTCGGACCCTCTTAACTTCCGGGGGTGGGCTATACATCCCTTTATGGAGGTATCATACCGTGCCCTAGTGTTGTGGGTCCGTTCTTTGGGGCGAACCGCGGTATAAATGCCTTATACCTCTTCATGTCTTCCCAAGTCCTCAAGTTACAAGTAACTTGTTGGACTGAAGTGTGACCGTAACATAGGCGAAGGAACCGCGGTATAAATGCTTATACCTCTTCATGTCTTCCCAAGTCCTCAAGTTACAAGTAACTTGTTGGACTGAAGTGTGACCGTAACATAGGCGAAGGAACCGCGGTATAAATGCTTATACCCCTTCATGTCTTCCCAAGTCCTCAAGTTACAAGTAACTTGTTGGACTGAAGTGTGACCGTAACATAGGCGAAGGAACCGCGGTATAAATGCTTATACCCCTTCATGTCTTCCCAAGTCCTCAAGTTACAAGTAACTTGTTGGACTGAGGTATTTTGTGGCCTCCGGGTTAAGTTACGGCATTTCATGGGAGTGGTGAGGATTTTCGACACGTGTCCATGCCAGCTGTTTAAATATGGAGGGACACGTGGACGCATTTATAGCCACATGATGGTTCAGTTGATGTGATGGCGGTTGAGTTGTCGAGATGATCTGGACCATTCATTTTGTCCAGCTGTTTTCCACTCTGCCATCTCCACGGTCTCAGACCTCTATATATAACCCTCTTCTTTTTTCTTTTTACTTTTCTACTGTTTTACTCAATCTCTCTCCTTTTTACTCTCTTCCAAGCCGGAGCTTCTCTGTCGTTCCCGTTCATTTCTCTGCAAGACCAATATCTGCAACCGTTTTAAGGTGCGTTTCCTCTTTCCCTAGCCTCATTTCTGATTAGTCGCTACCTAAGGATGGTGAAGGATGACATGGGTACTACCTTTTCGAAGTTGTCTTCGGATAGGTTAGCTAAGTTTATAGATGAATATAGGATACCTCGTGACCTGAACCCGGTTCTCCCTGAACCAAACGAACCCGTTTACCCTTTTCGTGAAGGGAAGTTTGGGTTTTATACCCGGGTCTGTGATTTTGCAAACTATCGCGTCCCCTTCACTAAGTTTCTGATGCGGGTTCTGCGGTTTCATGGGGTGCATATTTCACAAGTAAATCCCTTTGGCCTTAGCCGCGTCAGTCATTTCGAGCTGTCTTGCCGAGCTTTGGAGAAGGGTGCAGACTTGAACGTGTTCCGATGCTTTTACAAGCTGACCAGACAGGGAAGTTGGTATAGTTTTGAGAAGCGGAGATCCTTGGAGAGCTGTCATGACTATCAAACCACTAGCTTAAAAAACTGGAAGAACCAGTTCTTCTGGCTTGATGACCGGTGTCTACCCGCGGACATGACGTGGTGCACACGGTATGAATCCTCTGATTGGGACTTGCCCAAGAGGTTTAGGTATAACCGTGACTTGTACTTGAGTCTTGCCGAGAACAAAACCAATATACAGAAGTATCCAGAGCACGTGCTGGTTTTAGGCTGTATCAGTGGTAACTGGGATTTGCATGATCGGTGGCCGATAATTTTGTACGATGGCGAGGGTGAGTGAGGAGTCTGCATTTTATTGTCTTTTCTTAAAGCTTTTTTAGCCTTAATTTTCTAACACTTTGTGTTCCTTGCTGTGCAGAAATGTCGTTGCTTGATAGCTTGAAGCTCAATACTTTCAATGATTCGGCCTTAAAATACTCTCACGTTGATTTGGAACAAAGTGAAGCTATCTTGGATCAAATCCACCGAGCTCAGCAACCCGTCCGTCCTGCCCCAGTTGCCGCGACTGGTGCTAGTGGGGCCGGGGGAGAAGGCGTGACCACTGGAGTTGTTACGAAGACCACCAGGGAAGGTGTCAATACTGATGTTGCCCAGAGAGACCCTTCTGCCGTTCCTCTTCCTTCTTCAACGAATTCTTCGCCTAAGGATATTGCGCTAGATGCCACCGCCCATCCTTCTAGTGCCACTAAATCCGTTTCCCCCGGTGCTTCAAGAAACGTGGAAAACAGGTCTTTGACCGATACTTCTGTTTCCAAGGATTCCGGAAAGAGGAAACGGGCTGGGGAGAAGGGTACCGGGGCTAGTTCGAAAGCTCCGAAAAAGTTGAGATTCTTAGACCATCCTGATGAGGTATTTTCTAATCTTTTGAATAACCTTGAAAATCATTTGTACGGAGGCCAATCCTCCCGTGACTCAGCCCCGGTACTAATGGTAGATCATCCTCAGGTTAACCAAGTTGGTGAAACAGTGGTGATTGAAGAAGAAGAGGAGGAGGACGCTTTTCTGGGATTGGAAAGTCCCGTAGTTGACAAGGCTCCAGGGAAGGGAGTTCAGTTTGGTGAGTTTCGTCAATCCCCACTTCTTTCTCATTCTGGCATGGGGGATAATGATGCTGCTTTCCCCCCAAGTTGGTTCGAGACTGAGGTGTTTACCATATGTGGTTTTGCAGAGATGGTAGGTGGAGATGCCGGGGCAGGTGCCTCGGCCGCAGATGAGAAATTTTCCCCGGAGTGGGATTTGAAGAACGGGGATAGAGTGGTGGATGCCCTTTCGGCCCGGATGATGCTTTTCAACTTGGATACTCCGGCCGACCGTGAGTATTATCATGGCATGGAGTCCCCAACCTTATGTGAAGCTTTGTTGGTGAACCAAGCTCAATCCAACTTTTTAGTGGCCGAAGCCTATAGGAGATGGATGGATGCGGAGGTGGATAGGGACAGACTGCGGAAGAAGTTGGCCGCGGGAGGTAGTTCTGGGGCTTTGAAGCAACTTCAAGATAACTTGAAGAGTGCCCAGCAACAAGCCTCTTCCTCCCAGAAGGCCTTAGCCTCTGCAGCCGAAGCCCGAGACAGAGCTTTAAAAGAGTTAGAAAATTTGAAAAGGAAATTTAACTCTTCCGAAGCCGCTCATGTCTCTTCCACCAAAGAGCTTCAAGATGTGATTAAGCAAATGGAGACTACGATGGAGACTTTGCGGAAGGGGACGGATGCATTGACGGCTGGTACGTATTCCCATAAGCATTTTTTTTTTTAATTGCCAAACTCTCTCTTGACCCAGAACGAGATGATGCTCTGAGAGGGGAGAAGGTGGCCCGGCAAGTGTGTGCTGCGGCCGAGAAGAAGATGGCCGATGATGAGGAAGCTTGGATGAAGGAGCGGGCAGAGCTGGTGGCCAACATTGACGAACTTTTCGGTTTTAAGAAATTTTTTCTTACGGAAGGAGCTCAGCTCTTAACGGACTTCGTTCACAAGGGCCCGATTATGAAGAAAGCTGTGAGTGGGGTTGTTAATGCAATGAATGCTGCCGGGTTTAATGAGGGATTGAAGGCTGGCTATGCAGCTGCTGCTAAAGGGATCCCACTGGAGAAGAATCCCACATTCAATCCCGATGCCAACACTCAGCTTCTGACCGCAGTTGAGGCTTATGATACTCTCGTCTTCCCGCAGGTTGTGAAGCTTGCTGATCAAGTGACCGGTCCTCCGGAGTCTATTCCTGAGGCCTTTGAGGGTTTTAAGCTTCCCTCTTGAACACTTTATATTTTCAGACAATTTATTCGTTCCGGGCCTTTGTGTGATCCGGACTTTGTTTTGTAATATTTTGGACAAGTACCACCTAGCTCGGACCTATTATGGTCGAGCTTTTATTTGATCGTAAGCTGGGCCCGAATCACATCATAGGTTCGGGCTCCGTTGGTTGTGCTTATTTTATGATGTGTTTTTTAGGTAAAGTCCTTTGGTTAAATGACTAAGTCATAGAAGGAGGTCCGTAGCTTAGTTGATCGTGCGTCCACGCTTATACTACGTCCTAGTTTTTCTTGCGAGATTCTATATATTTAGATAACCATGGTTTATGGGGCTTCCTTACCGGAACGCAGCTATTGTCCATGCCGCGTGCCGGTGTTTTAGGCTTTCCCCCTTTTTATTTTAATGACTATGCTTTGAAAATAGATAAGGTGCCTTTCTGTAGGTTAGTTTTAGATCCGGACCAAAACTTATCCACTTTGGTCCGTCTCTTTTTTGCTAATCCTGTTTGTTACCACGTGGATTTCGTTATGTCGAGCTCGTTTTTGAGCTTCGGCTAATATTAGCACCTTAGTATTTAGAATAAAGAGACCAGCTTTTTATTAATATTCGACCGAGGTATGTTACGTCTCGGATGGTTACAGGAAATAAAGAAGGTGGGGAATGGCACATCCCACTTTACAATAAGAAAACGAAACACTTAAGTAAAAAGCTGGTAATGCTTACATATAGCATTTTTTCAAGTGAACACCGTTCCAAGTGTGAGGTATATCCTTTCCTTCTAAGGATTGGAGGGTGTAGGCACCTTTTGCTCCTGCGGTTTTGATGATATACGGCCCTTCCCATGACGCGGCCATCTTTCCTTTTTGCATACCGCTTGCCTCATTGCACCGGAACACATAATCTCCGGGTTTGAATCGGATTTCTTTTACCCTGGAGTTGTAAAACTTTTCTAATTTTTGCTTGTACCGAGCTTCTTTGATAGCTGCGGCTTCCCTTCGCTCGTCCAGTAGGTCAAGATTCATCCGGAGCTCTTTGTCGTTATTTTCGATGCTATGAATTCGGTGAGAAGGAGACCCGATCTCGACTGGTATGACTGCTTCAGTCCCGTATGTCAGGCTGAAAGGTGTCTCTCCCGTGCTGGTCTTGGTGAATGTTCGGTGAGCCCATAGGACATTAGGGAGCTCATCCACCCAACCGCTTCTTCTTTTTCCCAGCCTTTTCTTTATCCCCTCGACCAAGCTCCTGTTTATGCGTTCCACTTGGCCATTCGCCTGCGGATGGGCCACCGAGGCGAATGATTGTTGGATATGCAGATCTTGACACCATTTTTTGAAGGGGTTGTCTGCAAACTGCTTTCCATTATCACTGATTATTGTCTGAGGTAACCCGAAGCGACACACTATCTGCTCCCAGACGAACTTCTTTATTTCCTTTCCCGGAATTTTGGAGAGTGGTCGAGCTTCGACCCACTTTGTAAAGTAGTCCACAGCTACTAGCAGGAATTTCATACCTCCGGTGGACTTCGGAAAGGGTCCAACGATGTCGATGCCCCATTGTTGAAACGGCCATGCCGCTGTTACCGGGATTAGGTTATTCTTGGCTCGAAGGCTTACTGGCGCGTGCCTCTGGCATTCATCGCATTTCTGGAGCTCGGATACGACGCTATTGTGCATTCCTGGCCAGAAGTATCTGGCATTCATTATCTTGGCCACCAGCATTCTAGGACCGGAGTGTATTCCACATATCCCCCTGTGGATTTCCTGAATAATGTACGTAGCTTCGTCCAAGTCTACGCATTTGAGAAGTGGTCCTAGGAATGTCCTTCGGTACAATTGGTCGTCAATCATCTGATACTGGAGAGCTTTAACCTTTAACTTCCGAGCCTTTGCCTTATCTTCCGGGATAACATCGTTTGTTAAGTACTGTATTATGGGGGTCATCCAACTGTCTGTCTGTGAGTTGATTGATAAGACCTCAGCTGCATGGACCGTTGGGTTTTGCAGTCCTTCCATGTGTACTTCTTGGTTTGCAATATCAGTGGTTGTGGCGGCAAGTTTACTTAATGCGTCTGCTTTCTTGTTCTTGCTTCCAGGGATATGCACCACCTGACATGCTTCAAACTGTTTCATCAGTTTTTTAGCCTGCATTATGAAGCAATGATTAGTCGATTTCATACTGGGGTTTGAGAGTTTAGGAGATTCAGATTGATCTCATACCTCGGCTAAATAAAGAACCATATTTGATTCTTTAGCCTCGTAATCCCCGGATATCTGGTTTGCTACCAGCAAAGAATCGACATGTGCAATAACCTGGAAAAGGCATATGCACTTTAGATTTTTATGGTACTTTGCATTTAGCAGGGAGTTTTGGTGATTATTACGGTATATTTTTACCTTTTTGGCTCCGACCTTTTTGGCCAGCCGCAGCCCGGCCAAAAGTGCTTCGTATTCGGCTTCATTATTTGAACTCTTGAAATTCAGGCGAATTGCATAAAGCAGCTCTCGTCCTTCGGATTCACATAAAACCAGGCCCGCTCCCGTTCCTTCCGCACCTGAAGCCCCATCTGTATGTAGAGACCACGTGGGCTCCGATGGTGTTATAGATTCAACTATTAAGCTTTTCGGGACTTCAACCAGGAAATCTGCTACTGCCTGCCCCTTGACCGGGCCTCGTGTCTTGTAAGTGATATCAAATGCCCCGAGCTCAATAGCCCACTTGGTCATTCTGCCAGAGGACTCTGGCTTTCTCAAGATGTTTAGTATTGGGTGTTCGGACTGTACCTCAATATTGAAGGCTTGAAAGTATCGATGGAGTCTTCGGGAGGTGTGGACGAGTGCCAGAGCCAACTTTTCGAGTATCGGATAGCGGACCTCATATTCTCGGAGGGCCCTGCTGATGTAATATACCGGTTTCTGGATCGTGGCTCGGGTGACAATGAGGACGGAACATATTGCTCCTTCTGAAGCCGAGAGATATACCGTTAACGTTTCTCCTGGTTCGGGAGCGGTTAAGACGGGCAGGTTTACCAAGCACTTTTTTAACTCCTCGAAGGCAGCGTCTGCCTCCGGGGTCCATTCGAATTTTTCTTTTCCCAAACTCTTTTTTAAAACATTCATAAAGGGGAGCGTTCTTTCGGCAGCTTTTGAGAGGAAACGGTGCAAGGCCACGAGACGCCCATTTAGGGACTGCATTTCTTTTAGGCACTTTGGCGGTTGCATTTTCAAGACTGCTTCGACCTTCTCCGGGTTGGCTTTTATGCCATCCCGAGCCATCATTACTCCCAGAAACTTCCCTTCCTCGAGGCCGAAAGAACATTTCTTGGGATTCAACTTCATATTGATCTCCCGAAGTTTGGTAAAGGTTTCCTTGATATCTTCGATCATGGAGTCTTCAGTCATGCTTTTTATTACTACATCGTCAACGTAAACCTCGAGATTCTTTCCTATCTGATCTTTGAAGGCTGAATCCATCAATCTTTGATAGGTAGCCCCAGCATTTTTAAGTCCGAACGGCATTTTAGTGTAACAATACAGGCCGTTGTTCGTGACAAATGCTGTTTTATCTTCATCACCTTCGGCCATCTGAATCTGATGGTAGCCTTTATAGGCGTCAAGAAAGCATTTCAATCGGAATCCGGCCACGGCATCTACCTTTACATCAATCTCTGGGAGGGGATAACAATCTTTTGGGCATGCGTTATTCAGATCTTTAAAATCGACGCACATTCTCCAGGCTCCATCCTGCTTTTTGACAAGCACAGGATTGGCTACCCAAGTTTGATATCGTACTTCCCGAATGATACCGGCTTTCAACAGATTCTTTACATCTTCTGCAATGGCTTTGACACGATCAGGAGCCATGCTCCGCTTCTTCTGGGCTATTGGTTTTATACCAGGATAAGTGTTTAACTTGTGCTCCGCCAGGCTCCGTGGAACCCCGGTCATATCCGAGTGTTCCCATGCAAAAACATCTAGTGAATTCGAGAGCAGATTCCATAACTTCTCTCGGGCTTTGGTGGGGAGCTGCGCACCAACAGATAGTTTCTGTTCCGGAAATCTTGGATGCACCGACCATTTTTCAACAATTTCGGACCCCGCTCCTCCCGAGTTATCATCATCATTCCCTGAACCCGAAGACTGTCGTACTTCGGATATACCGAGCCCTACTTCAGATTCCAAGGTAGCTATCCCTTTTTCTGTGGGGAATTTTAAAGCTCCGTGGATGGTAGATGTTACCATCCCGAATGCTTTCATTCCCGGCCTACCCAATATGATATTGTGCACTGATCTTGAACCGACCACTAAAAAGGTGAGAATGACTGTTCTTTGTAATGATCCGGAGCCGAATGTAACTGGGAGAGATAATTGTCCGATTGGTTGGACAATTTCTCCTGAAAAGCTGACGAGGGGCATGGAGACAGGAATAAGCCGTTGTTGCGAAGCTTCTGCTAACAACTGGAAACATTGAACGTACATTATCTCAGAGGCACTTCCCCCATCCACATAGATTCGGTGAGTTTTATGGCCAGCCACGATCCCGGATACAACGATCGGGCCTTCCTTGTAATCGTCCGGCGGGATGGAGGGGAAAGTTATTGGCTGAGCCATCCAAGCCATGATATGATCGTTGTTCCTTTTAATCCCCTGCTGCTTGAGGGTTCGAATCATATGTATCCCTGCTTGATCATTTGGATTCGGGATGTTTGCAACGCTTGCCTTCCCTTCTTTGATTTCTTTTACCAGATGCGATAGTTTGCCCGCTTTAAGGGCCTTCTCAATTTCTTGCTTTAGGGACCAGCAGTCATCCGTGTCGTGTCCCCTAGCTCGATGGTAATCACAATACTTCTTGGTGTTCTTGTCAGATGTGGGTTTTTGCCTCGGGGGTTTTGGGAAGTCGATGTTTTCCGTGCTGAGTATTTCACTGGGAGATTTTAATAGCTCGGAATAGCTTGACCCCCGGTGTGAGGAGGAGCTTCGACCGGTGGAACTTTTATCACTTCGGGAGTAAGGTTGGGATCTGTTTTTACCCCAGGAGTTGTTTCGCTCCGAACTTGGAGTTCCCGAGCTTTTCTTCCACGAGCTGCTTCTTGAAGAAGAGCGATACTCGTTGTCATACGTTTGGCTACAAGCACTTTTTCCTCGAGCAAAAGCTCGCGCCCGTTCCATTAACACTTCCATGGTTTTTGGGAGATCTTCATGTAGTTTTTCCACGAGCTGATTATTTCGGACTCCGTGGCAAAAACCGGATATCCGTAATTGATCAACAGCTCCACTAATCTGCATACTTTCCTTGTTGAACCTGTCTATGAACTTTTCTAATGATTCGCCGTCTTTTCTACGGATGTTGTGGATCTCGGTGATGTCTTTCGAGCATCGCCGTTGCTGGAAAAATTTTGTAAAAAAGCGCGGCGGAGTTCCGTCCAATTCGCAATCTCACCTGGTGCTAAACCGTCGAACCACACCCTAGCCGCCCCCGTAAGGGTTTGGGCGAACATGTGACACCATGCAGGCATGGGCCATAGTTCGATTTCTGCGGCTCCTCCAAAATCATGGATGTGATCATCCGGATCCGTTGTTCCATCATATCTTTTGATCGTTGTAGGCATTTTTAGTTTTGCCGGTAGAGGAGCGCTGGCGATGCGGGGGGCAAATTTGGAGTATGCAGCCATATAGGCTGGGCGATAAGGAGTGGTAAGATCATCTTCCGCGGTTGTGACGGCTGGCCGCTTTGCTACGGTGGTGACAGGCTGTGTGACTGTGTGGTGTCCCGATGGGAAACAGCTCCCTTGCGGGGTCCCTAGGTCGGGAGTAGTAACCACGGTGGAGTAAGTGACTTGTGCAACAGGGCCCGTACCATGTCCGGCTGGTGCTTGAACTTGGTCGTTGGGGAATAGGTTTACCTGCACGCTTTTGAGTTTTGCTTCTTTTTCTTGTTGTGCTTTAAGTTGCAACAAGAAATCACGATTCTTGAGCAAAAAGTCTGCGTCGAACTCTGGTGCGGTATCTTGACTTGTTCGGGAGACGCTGGTGAGCCCTGCGGACGGGGTTAGGACAACGGAGGCCGTGACAGTGGTTGCTCCGTCACCCTGTTCGGTGTTTGTGACATCTTCGATAATGAAACCTTCGGATGAAGCCGCCATGGGAAAAACCGTCGAGATCTTTACCTTTTAAGGGTATAGAAAACGGTTGTACAAACGGATGGCGCCAATTGAAGATCCAAAAAGTGGACGAACCTGCAATCACAGTTAGAACAGGTACGACTTGAGATGGATCTGGATGCTACGAACCTAAGCTTAAACCTGCACAAGGTAAAAGACCGTTAGGCTCGTTACAGAGGAGGAGGGAGGGCCTCTCTGTAACCACCCTCCGGCGTGAGGATAAGTATTTGTTTAGTGAGAGAAAGTAGAGAGAGAAAGTGAGATTCGGAGTAAGTGCATTCGTGTGTTGATTGTACTTTGAAGGGGGTATTTATAGCTGTCAGAAAAGTTGTACTTTACTTCGGCCCCCTTGTTGTACTATTATTCGGACCCTCTTAACTTCCGGGGGTGGGCTATACATCCCTTTATGGAGGTATCATACCGTGCCCTAGTGTTGTGGGTCCGTTCTTTGGGGCGAACCGCGGTATAAATGCCTTATACCTCTTCAAGTATAATTCTAGTATAATGCCTAAAATGCCCTTTGATTGTCTAAGAATTTTCCATCTGTGAGGAAACTAAATTATTAACTAACTAGTTATCCCTAAATCCTAACTCCTGTGCTTTACACTTTAAATTGTGATTTAACTTGTATATCTATACATTCCAGACTCTGATGGTCTTGTTATCTTTGTTTTTCTAACATCGATCATTTCAAAATTACTAATTAATTCATTTTTCTAATTAAGGGGTGTATGAATCCTAAATACCATGCTTAAAATATATAGGATTAATGTATTTGCAAACATAAGAAAATAAAGTGAAACAAAAGTCGGCTACCCAACAAATTAAAAAGTGTTCATATCCCATCTGCCCAACAGCCAAAATATCAATACTTCAACACATTAATAAAAACTGGAAACAAAACAAAAATTGCAGCGAACAGAAACCTAAATAGACATCTTCAAATAACCACCATGATCAGAGCATATGGTTCTGAAGCAGCCCTTGATCGCATAAAACCGTCATACGAAAGCTAATAAAAATGTTTACTTGGGACCAATATCCTTGAGAGCACAGATCTGCTCTTCTCCCATGGCAGACATGACTGTCACAACAAGGTCCTTTCCTTCACCAAAGCCATCCTTAATCTGCACAAAATTAAGAGTTGAACAATGACACATTTAATACGCGTTAAATGAAACCCAATTACAAACAAAATGAGGGATTTTGGTTGGGCGCACAAAATTTTGTTTTTATCAAAGCATGTATTTGCATATTTAACAAATAATCAAACTCTTATGAACCAAATGCTTTCCACAAACCTGTGTAAGCAGAGTGTCATCGGTTGGAAGCTTGAGGTCATCCTTAGTACCACCACTCTCAGTCAACAAACTCACCTATACAACAAGTAAGATATCAGAATAAGCACACTATATATTCGATGAAATCAAGAAATTATAAAGATGTACATACAAATCCATCCTCGGAAATATCGATGAGCTGGTAGTCAGTACGGTTGACATGTGGAACCTGCAAATAACAAGATTATATACCATAAGGTTGTACACCAAACACATGAAACAGAGAGAATTTCATAAAACTTATCACTGAGGTGCCAGGTTGTAAAAATCCCGATTAATCACTGATTAATCGGTGATTAATCGCTAGTCTTCACTTTACTGATTGATTTTGGGCTAATCACTCAATTAATCAGTGCACGATTAATCACCGATTAGTCAGACCAAATTGGTCCTAGTCGGGCCTAAAAAACTCAAAATTAGGTAAAAAAATGAATTCGAACGGGTCAAAACTGGAGCAAATCGATCAAATAAAACAAGTTTTAACATCAAAATTTGATGACAATCCATGTTTTAGAAGCAAAATCGATGCAACTCCATAAACCTTAGTTGCGTTTGATGGTTCCTTACGATGAAAGAAGGAACGGGGAGGAAAAACAGATATGGTGAACGATGGGGTGATTAGGGTTATTTAAGTTTAGGTATTTTAATATTTAACCCCCCTTCCATATTCACTAGTTTATATTTGGTCCCTAAACTTCTAAATTTATACCTATAAGGTATAAAATTAGCATTATATATGTATAAATTTGGAAAAATATATATAAAAATCTAATCCGATTAATCCCGATTAATCTTGATTAATCACATTAATCCCTAGTCAGTACCCCACCGGCCGACTAGCGCCTAGCGAGTTCTACAACACTGCTGAGGTGTATAAGACATACATCACAATTGTGGGAAGAAGGAACAATATCTTCAAGCTTCTTTCCATTGAAGATATCAATTGCAACAAAGTGACACTTGGCGTGACCGTGCTTGCCAGTCTTCGAGGTTGAAACTTCCACAACCTTCAAAACAGATTTAAACAATTTAACACACGAATGAAGATGATAAACAGCAAAAAACATGCACTCCCTTATTCATATAAATAACATTAACTTCATGACATAAATTGCTTTCATCTTCCAAACTAATCTCTTCAAGAGGCAACAACTCAAACAAAACCCCAACCCAAAATGAATATCAAAATACAGAAAGGACAAATTTACGGTAACTGTACCATAAGGTACAGTATTCGATCTTGGATTTAGCTCAATATCAATACTATTAGGGGTGCAAATGAGCCGAGCTGCTTGCAAGCTACTTGAGATCGGCTCGATAAAAAGCTCGCAACGAGGAGAGCCTTATCAAGCCCGAGCAAAGGTTGAGCCTAAAACAAAGCTCGTTTATTTATCGAGCTCGAGCCTAGCATTTGAAGCTCGCCAGGCTCGTCGAGCCTTAGCATAATATTAGTTTTATTAATATTTAGTAATATTTACTCCTCGTTTAAACTTGTTTAGTATACAAGCCAATTATTTATATTATTTTCATTTAATATAATAAATAATAAACGAGTCAAGCTCAAACTTTTAAAAACAAAGCTCGATCTCGAGCTCTCATAAGTTAATTGAGCCCGAGTTTGGGCTCAGCTCGTTTACACCCCCAACTATGCAGCACCGTACAATACATATAACAACCGAACATACACGGTACGGTATTCGGTTTTGGTTTTAACTAAATTACCAGTTCTGTCCGGTACAGGTACGGGTAACAGTACCGATCTCATACCGATCAAACTATATTAAATTACTAATCAGATCAACAAATGAACCAATAGAGCTTATCAAAAACAATTGACCTACAAACCACTACCAAATACATAACCTATTACAAATTCAACAAAAGTAAATCAGATCTAAAATTTATACAATAATAATAATAATAATAATAATGGATACCTTGCAAGCACGATTCTTAATAACAATGTAACCGTTCTTTCTGATGGTACCAGCTTGCTGAGGGAAGGTCTTTGATGCACCGGCATCAGCCTTTGACTCGAACTGGTGCTCTTCGTCAGACATGTTATTAAAATATGATGCAGAAGATTTAATGGAGATTAGTGACGAAGAGTAGAAGTAGAGGTTGTAGAGATTGATGGGTTAGGGTTTTTATTAAACCGCCGTACAGAAAGATATTATTTGGTTTTCATGAGATTGAATCCTGGCCGTTAGGATTATGTTAGTTTTTGCTGATTGGTATAAGCCCCCCTCAGTTATGATTCTTAGTTATATGGCACCCCTATTTTTATTTTTATTTTAAGGTGTTATTTTCCTCAAGGTTAAGGGTTTGAACTATGCTTTAAAAACTCGAGTCATCCTGTATGAGAGTCTTCTCAAACGAAGCAAAGAGTCTGAATGTCTTGGTGTTTACAAAATAGGTTGGACTTAGTTGTGTCACTAGGCTAACCCCGGATATAATTTGTTTGAACGAGAGTTTAGGGGTTCTGGTTGTTTAGGTTGGATGTCCTGAGTACGAAGTCGAACTTGTGTTTGGACTAATATCACTAGTCCTTTGTACATGTTACCAATACCCAAAAGGGAAGTGTCTAATGCGTTGACATTCTCTCTTCAAGGAAGGTGTGGGAATAAGGCGAATCAGGTTGTGAGCAATGGTTAACGAATTGCTCTTCTTCATACATATTGTTATCATGTTGCCACGTTTCAACTGGCACTTATGACTTGGTGGTATGGTCATTGTCACCTACAAAAGTGATTAGATAGGTTTTAAGTATAAAAAACTGTTGTTAAAATGGGTTAGTTTGACTAACAAGAGTGACTTGCTTTGAACCAGTTTATTCATTTGTGTTTAATCCATTGGCTTGTAAAAGAACCAAAACACCAATGGTTCCATATTTAACCGGTCACCTTAATCCATTAGTCATGTGATACACCTAATCTTTTTGTATATTTGTTTTAAAGCTACATTTCTTAAGTACTTTATACATGATACATAATTTAAGAGTTAATTACCAATTTAGTCCCTGAGGTTTGTTAAAATTGTCACTTTCATTCAAATATTTTTTTTTTGTCATCTGTGTCCTTATGGTTTTATTTTTTGCCATTTTAATCATCTGCATTAACTCAGTTAACAAAACCCCAGTTAAGTCAGGGGCATTTTCGTCCATACACACCAAACTTTTTCCTTTTGCCATTTTCATCCAAAACCCTTTTATGTTTACTAACCCAATATGATAATCCTTTCAAAAAATAAATATATGATAATGCCATTAACAAACAAAAGAACCAGATATGAGATAACCCCTACAATTAAGCAAACAAACAGTCCCTCAATTACCCTCCAACTAGTAGTCGGAATCATAACCACAGCCACCACCATACGAACCACCACCGCCACTGTCACAACCACCATATGAAACACCACCACCGTCACTATCATACCCACCATATGAACCCCCAGCAACGTCACTGTCGTAACACCGTACGGACCACCACCATCTTCTTCATCATCATCATACCCACTGTACGAACCACCACTATCTTCATCATCAACATACCCACCGTACGGACCACCACTGTCTTCATCATCATACCCACTATACGAAGCATCGTTATCATCTTCATCAGTCACCACCGTCACCATCACCCCCTGCCACCGCCACAACCACCCCTCCCCCACAGCCTCCCTCCACCATAACCGCCACCGTCTCTTTTTATCAGCCAACATCAACATCCACCACAATCACCCCTCGCCACAGCCTCCATTCAATTAAACTAGTGATGAAACAAAAATGGGGAAATCGATTGTTGATGAAATAGGACCTAATTCCCGTTTTTGTTCCAGGTTTGGGGTTGAAACCCTAGATATGATCCAGATTTGGGGTTAATATTTAGGTTGGGATTGAAATCGATTGCAGATGCTGATGCTGATGGTGGAGGTGGTGGTGGTGGGTGGTGATGGCTACACTGAGGTTTATAACGAGAAGAGGGTACGTTTGGTGAGCAGATGTTGATGGTGGAGGTGGTGTGTTGGTGAGCAGCAGCTACATAACCTATGATGCTCATGGCTAAAGAGAGAGATAGGGGGGTAATCAGTTTTTATAGAAAAAAGAAGAATACATATATATATATATATATATATATATATATATATATAATAGGGTAAATTACACAATTCGTCCTTTAGGTTTGGGCCATTTTTCAGTGGATGTCCTTTCGTGTTTCAGTTGATGAGATTCATCCTTAACGACCTAAAATCTTACACCCACTGTCCTAAGGGCCTAACTTGGTTAAAAATTTCAGTTAACTTTGGTCATGTGCAAGGCACATGAGGGTAGTCTGGTAATTTCACTTATATATATATATAAAAATAAGCTTCTCTCTCACTCCTCTCTCTTGCCACCACCACCACCTGCCGCCGACCACCACCACCTGTCTGACCACCACCGTTGTCTCCTTCCTCTTCCCTCTGTCCCCCTTTTATTTAAATTGAATGATTTTTTTTTTAAAGACTGAATTACAAGTTTTGTCCTTTAAGTTTATACCAAATTTCAACGGATGTCCTTTAACTTTAAAATTGATTAGTTTTGTACTTTATGTTTCAAAATCTTGCACGTTTTGTCCTTTGGTGCTAACCCAGTTAATTTTTTTCGTTAAGTAGAGGGTAAAATTGTCTTTTTACCCATTTATTTAAAAAACATTTTAAAATTAAAAAAAAGAATTATATATATATATATATATATATTAATACCCACTCTCTCTCTCTCTCTCTCTCTCTCTCTCTCTCTCTCTCTCTCTCTCTCTCTCTCTCTCTCTCTCTCTCTGCTATTTACCAACACCACCCACCTCCATCCACACTATCACCACCCACCTCCATCCATACTATCATCACCCACCTCCACCTCCACACCACTTGCCACCGCCACCACCCATCCCACACCAACCACCGCCCACCTGCAGCCACCACCCATCCCACCGCCACCACCCATCCCACACCAACCACCCCTGCAACCAGCACTCTACAATCCTAACACCCCCATTCACCACCACTGTCGTAACCCCTGTACCCAAACCAACAGCCACACTTTTTACAATCAGAGGGTTCCTCTGTTTCTAGCTATCAGACCCATTCCCTACCTCCAAAAGCCCCTTTTCTTTGGATATATCTTCTAATCGGCGAACCACTAGGTCTTTTGGGAACCAGAAGTCTCGTGATTCAAGAGATCAAAGACATTAGAAGACCTCAGTGGGTAGCCTGTTTCATCCCCTACCTCCGAAAACCCTTTATCTTTGGAAGATGTAGTAGAGATAAAACCATCGTTCAGATCTACAACTTGATTATGAGTTTAGATTTGGTAGGTTTGGTGTTACAGGGGTGGTTGTCGATTTAGGAAATTAAACGGTAGCAACTATGGTTGGTCGATTCAGGTTGAGGGTTTTGTGATTACTGTTTTAGTTGATGAAGATGATGAGAGCAGGGGAGAGATGTGGGTAGCCTCAGTGGGAAAGAGATGTGGGTAGCAACTATGGTTCTCGTGATGAAGATAATGAGGGTAGGGTTAGAAAGGGGGAAAGAGATGTGGGAAAGAAAGGGGTATGTGTGTATATATATAAATCTTTATAAATGGGTGAAAAGACCAATTTACCCTCTACTTAACGAAAAAAATTAACTGGGTTAGCACCAAAGGACAAAACGTGCAAGATTTTGAAACATAAAGTACAAAACCAATCAATTTTAAAGTTAAAGGACATCCGTTGAAATTTGGTATAAACTTAAAGGACAAAACTTGTAATTCAGTCTTTTTTAAATGAAAAAATCTCTCTGTCGTTTCTTTCCTAGCAACCACCACAGTAAACACTACCACAACCATGGTCTCACTACTTTACCCACAAACCTATCACCAAACCCCATATGAACAACGAATAGAAAGATAATAATATAAACGCCTCTTCATATCTTCTCCATTCTCAATTCGTTACAGGTAATCATTCAATTTCACCATCATACAATTCGATCCTATAATCACTCAACCAATTGAGCTCAAACCCATGAATCCAAGATAACCCATATCACATCTGACCGGAATCAATGGAATCCCGATAATAAAGTAAAATAGGGTGATGTTAAACAACGGGAATGATGGAGGACAACGGTCTAGGTTTCGTGAAGATGTAGACGACGGAGATGGTTGCTCGGGATTCTATCTCTCCGGAAAGACGGATGTATTTCTAGAGGTTAGGGTTTCAATTGTTGGGGTGTTTGGTCTTGACAAGAGAAAGGGGGCAGAAGGGGGAGGGGTTACGGCAGTGGGGTTGAGACCGGGGGGGGGGGGGGTTCCGGTTGTTGCAATAATGAATGTGGTGGCTTCTGGCCGGATTAAAATGGTCGATGGTGTCGAGTTCTGATGTTTCGATAGTGGTGTTCACCACCGCTCCCTTTTCTCTCTATATCTCTCTCTGCTCTCTCTCTCTATCATACTCGACCATTGATGTAAATGTAGCTGTTTGATTATTGAAAAAAATAAATAGCGATGGTGGCGGCGACTAGTTGTAACAGGTAGTGGTGGCTGGTTGATTTATAGAGAGAGAAATATTGTGGTAGATGGGGTGGTGGTGGTGGCAAGAGAGAGGAGTGAGAGAGAAGCTTATTTTTATATATATAAGTGAAATTACCAGACTACCCTCATGTGCCTTGCACATGACCAAAGTTAACTGAAATTTTTAACCAAGTTAGGCCCTTAGGACAGTGGGTGTAAGATTTTAGGTCGTTAAGGACGAATCTCATCAACTGAAACGCGAAAGGACATCCACTGAAAAATGGCCCAAACCTAAAGGACGAATTGTGTAATTTACCCTATTATATATATATATATATATATATATATATATATATATATATATATATATATATATATATATATATATATCTTTTTTCTATAAAAACTGATTACCCCCCTTTCTCTCTCTTTAGCCATGAGCATCATAGGTTATGTAGCTGCTGCTCACCAACACACCACCTCCACCATCAACATCTGCTCACCAAACGTACCCTCTTCTCGTTATAAACCTCAGTGTAGCCATCACCACCCACCACCTCCACCATCAGCATCAGCATCTGCAATCGATTTCAATCCCAACCTAAATATTAACCCCAAATCTGGATCATATCTAGGGTTTCAACCCCAAACCAGAAACAAAAACGGGAATTAGGTCCTATTTCATCAACAATCGATTTCCCCATTTTTGTTTCATCACTAGTTTAATTGAATGGAGGCTGTGGCGAGGGGTGATTGTGGTGGATGTTGATGTTGGCTGATAAAAAGAGACGGTGGCGGTTATGGTAGAGGGAGGCTGTGGTGGATGTTGATGTTGGCTAATCAAAATAAATTTAAAAGGGGTTTTGGATGTAAATGGCAAAAGGAAAAAGTTTGGTGTGTATGGACAACAATGCCCCTGACTTAACTGGGATTTTGTTAACTGAGTTAGTGCAGATGTCTAAAATGGCAAAAAAAAAAAGAAAAAATGAAACCACAAGGAACCAGATGACAAAAAAGATTTGGATGAAAGTAACAATTTTTTATAAACCCCAGGGATTAAATTGGCATTTAACTTCATAATTTGATGGAGCAATTCTTGTGTTTCCTTGGTTCAACTGGTTAGTTTGGTACTTATGACCTAGTGGTCTAGTTGCATGGTGATTGCCACCTACAAACGTAATGTGAGTTCAAATCCTGACTAATGAAAGAATATGTAGATTTATGTGTAAAAAATCTTGGCAAATAAAATGGGTTAGTTCAGTCTAAAAACCGTTCAACTAACAAAAAGGAAGAGGAAAGTACTGTTATTTATTTCTTTTAAAACTGAATCACTTAGAACCAGTTGTATCATTTGTGTTTAATCCGTTAGCTTGTAGCTAAACCGAAACACCAATGGTTCGTGATTTAACTGGTTGTCGTAATTTGGTTTTCGAAATCACCCAAGTTGTTAGTTGTAGGGTCATGTTCGCGAGTGTCATGAATTGGCTGATTATATGGCAATTTGTTAGTTAATGGTGTAATTTGTCGCCCATTTATCCCTTTTCCATTCATGATCTAGAACTTTACAAATATACTCGTCCAAACTCGGTAAAAGAAAAAATGAACATGTTGTGACTCTTACGGCTTGTTTTGTGATTTGGAGAACTCGTAATGATGCAATATTCAACAACAAAAAGGTCTTCCATTAGCCGGAATATGAAAAAATTCAAATGCTTGAGTTTCATGTGTATCAATCAACAATAGGGCTCTAAACTTGTTTCTTTAGAGCAGGAAGATTGAAGTAACTTTAAATTTTTATTCTTCTCTTCATGTACTTTGTAATTGATGTTTTATTCTTGCTCCTTGCTAGATCTGTGTTTTTTTGAATGAATCCATAGCCATTAAAAAAAAAATAATAATCACTCAAGTTGAATTAGAAAAATTTAAAACTTATGATGGTTACATGTGTGTTTAAGAAGCTTTCATCATCATTTCAAATGTATTTTCTTGAGTTTAGTAGTGTTGTAAGATTTATAATTAAAACAACATTAGAAGTTATTTCAAATCGGTGCTAGCGGCATGCACACGTCTCAATTTGTCCTTTCAAACTTGATTGATACGATCAACATAGCTGCGTTTTAATGTGAATCCAAATAATGTTTCAATAACCATCTAATACACATGATGTTGATAACATAAAGATAATGCCATTTATAACAATTATTTATACAGGTGTTACATCGAATTAATGAATTAAGTTACAATAACACCTTACCCCGCAATACAAACTAATATTGTCAGTTTTGCCCATGGGAGCTCACGTCTTGACACCCATGTGAAGACGTTGAAGTTGAACACCATCTTTAAACTAAATCCCAACTTAAATGCTAACATTAAGCTTGCAAACCTGATGCAAATGCAACAAAGAAGTGAAGAACATTAACTAAAGAGTTGTGTACAAAAAGAAATCCTCTGTTTCTCATGGGTTAACAATAAAAAGTAGTCACTCTTGACAAACTGCAAGTACTCTTTGATCTAACAAAAAAAAAAAAAAAAAGACGATATAATCAAGAACTTCAAGTATTAAAGTTTTTGACCTTTGTGTTTATGTAAAAAGCACCTATTTTGAACTTCCTGCCGAAAAGGAACTCATGTGTTGGTCATTCATTTCATGTATGTATATCCTTGGAGGTATTTCCCTGAAAATATTTTCAAGATCAGATAACAATAATAATAATAATAATAATAATAATAATAATAATAATAATAATAATAATAATAATAATACCTAAGTGATAGGTTGGTAAAAACTCGAGAATTAACAAAGCTAAATTGATTGATTAATGTATAAATGATTATGGAATAGCACTACTTTGACATGTCTTATGATCTTTAGGTATTAACACAAAAAGGGTGCAAATCTGGAGTTTTTGGAACATCTTGGGAGCACAAGGAGTGATAAACCGAACAAGAAAAGCTGAAATGGGTGTCCGGGACAAGCTGGCGTCGCCTACAGCACTTTTGGCGTCGCCTACAGCACTCGCGTAGGAGAAGGGGACCAAAATGCCGTAGGACAGAGCAAACTCTCGTAGCCAAAACAGACATGGCGTCGCCTATGCCACTTTTGGCGTAGGCTACGGGACTCGCGTAGGCGATGCCAAAAGTGGCGTAGCCTACAGCACCTGCAGTCAAACTTGGGTTTAATGTTTTTAATGTGTATCAAAACGGAAGTTTTGATTTCTTTGGCTTTAAAACACCTTGAAGGCTCATAATTTGGTATCTCTATCATAACCATTCCATCCTATCAAACCCATATCATTCCATATCATTGAAGAACACCAATTCCTTCTATCATTCAAGATTTCAAGATTCAAGACCAAATCATTGAAGAATCAAGCTCCATGGCCATGAGTGGCTAGTCTCTTTGTATCATGCCTAGGAAGTAAACAATTGAAGCTTTAGGGTTTAACATTTGGGTATTACTTTAAACTTTTGATTGTGTGATTGTGTGTTTGAATTAATTGTATTAGATTGCGATTAATCTTATGTTGAATTCATTTCAGTTAATTGATCTTGTGCCAATTTCTAGTGTCATGAACATGTTTTCTTGCTCTAATACAAACATAGGGTTGTATGTTCTAGGTAATGAAGTGTAGTTTAGTCCATCTCTGATGTTGATGAAACTTGACACCTAAACCTATTGAACAATCACCCCGTTAACACCAATTGCACTACATTTGTTTGACCCATTTGTGATAACCTTAGACTTCATTGTTGAACCCTAGGTGTGGTGTTTTTAATTAATTGTTACAACCTAAATTGTTCTCCATCATTTTTATTATAATTTAATTTCAAGTTTTGTTAATTTAATCAAAACCCCTTCCAACCAAAGTCTTAAATGAACCAAGCACAAACTTCATAAGTTTTCTAGCATCTTCATAAGCAATACCGTTTAATCAACTAAACAATATACACTAACCACACGCTCCTTGGATTGATACCCTACTTATCCTATCTACCTAGGTTAATTAGGTTTTGTATGAACCGTGACGACCGGCTCATCAAATGGCGCCGTTGCCGGGGAGCTAGTGCGCTTAGTGTTTATTGAGTAGTTAATATTGTGATAATCTGTTTAATTGTTTGTTTGGTTTATTCTCTACTTTTCCTTGTTACGCGGGGTGTGTTATTTGTGCAGTTTACAGGTAGTGCATGCGTACACGACATTCGGGGAGAACATCTCCTTTAGTGTTTGAACCGGAAATTGAACGAGTAGCAAGAAGAAACCGACAACACCGGTTAGAGGAGCCGATTCCTTCTAACTCCCAATCACCACCCATAATTCAACCTTTGTCTTTTGAAACCGTTCAAATGGCAAGCTCAAACCCAAATCGCCGTAAAGGTGAAAATCGAAGACCACCCACTCCACCTCATCAAAACCAAGCCCAAAATTCACAACAACACCTACCTCACCAACCAATTCACAACCGAAATTCCAACACCCGAAATGTAAACCAAGGTCCCTCTATGTCTAACCGTGGCAATCCCACATTTGATCCGGTCAATCGGTACAATGAAGCCGGATATGAAGACTATGTGGAGACTATTGAAGAACTAAGGGGGAACATTAATGATGATGACCCATTCAGTGTACCAAGTTATCAATCATCAGACAGAGTTAGTGTTCATTCCTACCACTCGGGAGAAGATGAATATTCTGAAAGGGATTACAATGAAGATGATGAGGATTGGGGCTACAGAAATGTTAGTGATGATTATGGAGATGAGGAAGAGTATCACGGTGACAATAGTTCTAACGTGGGTGCAAATCGAAACGGGGGTAATGATGGTTATTACAATCACGTCATTAATAATCATCAACCAAGACAAAACCCAAGAAGACATCAAATTCCCAATATTCACCAAAACCGGGGTGAAAATTTTGTGGGTCGAGCAGAAAGAAGACCTAATGGGGGAAGACAACATAGAGGTGAAGAGGTTAATGCTCCAAGGCGAAGGCCCCCAGTTCCAATGCAAGGAGTCAATGGTCGGTTTAGACCACTTGCATCTGAGAACGAATCGCCTATTGTACCACCACCTCCAGGGAGACGATCCTTTGATTGCAAGCCCAACTACATCAACATCATCCCTCATTTTCACGGAATGGCTAATGAAGACCCATATGATCATTTATCTGAATTTAAGGCAATGTGTGGAACTATGGGAGGTCATAATTTTTCATTAGATGAAGTACAGTTGAGGTTATTTCGGTTTTCTCTCAAAGATAAAGCAAAGACATGGTTCCTCACTTTACCCGCACACAGCATCTACACTTGGGGGGAAATGCAACAAGTATTTTTGGATGAATATTTCCCCAGTTTTAAAACAGATGCGGTACGGTTAGAGATTCGTTCTTTTCAACAACTACAAGGGGAACCGCTTCATGAAGCTTTCACTCGCTTCAAGGAGTTAATTCGGAAATGCCCGCACCACAACATTGACCTTTGGGAATTGGTTAGTAGTTTCGTGAATGGACTGAGCAAAGAGGAAAGAAAATATCTCAAGTCTACTAGCAATGGAACATTGTTGTCTAATCCGGAGCAAGAAGATTGGGATTTTTTGGAGCTAATGGCAAAGAATTCAAAATCGGAAGAGGCAGCTGATCGAAGAACTAAACACCCGGTCTCTAAATCTCTTCCCGATGCAGATTCAAGTTCTAAGGACAGGATTGCTCAGTTGGAGAAAGAGTTGGCAAGGATGAAGAAACGGGAGGTGTCATCGGTACAATACCCCGTGTGTGATAATTGTGGAGATTTGGGGCATAAAGCTAGTGAGTGCTCCGGTGATATGGGTCAAACAACTGAAGAGGTAAATCAAGTGTATGGAGAAAGGAAGTATGACATGAACTCCAACACTTATCATGCAGGCTTGAGAAACCATCCTAACTTTAGGTATGGTAATCCCGCTAACCAAATGAACCCGAATTTCCAATCGGGAAATCAAAGCGGTGGTGGGCAATATCAAGGTCGCCAAGGTGGTAATCAAGGCGGTTACCAAAGAAACAACTACAATCAAGGTGGTAACCAAGGGTACAACAACAATTATCAAAGAGGTTACAACCAAGGTGGCTCCTCAAGCAATCAAGGAAACTCTTCGGGAAGTCAAGGTGGTGATGAGTCTTTGAGTTCGAAAATGGATGCTTTAATGAGCATGATGAAAGAGAACAACAAAGCCAATGAGGTGAGAGATAAGTCTCATGAGGCCTTGGCTAAGCAAGTAGGCCAATTAGCGGAAGAAATGGCTCAATGGAGAGGAAGCATGGGGAAGCTTCCTAGTGATACCACTATCAACCCGCAACATCAAGGTTCGAGTTCGAAGAACACTCGCAATGTTCCCATTAATAAGGTAACCGTTCTTCGTAGTGGTAAAATCATTGATAATAAAATTGAGAATAAAATTGAGCCACCATCTCCACAATTTGTTGAAGGGGAGGTGGAAGATGTAAGTGATGAAAGTGGTGATGAGAAGGAAACGGGTCAAAATAAAAATGAAAATTTTTCTAAAACCTCAAAACCCGTTGAGAGCAAACAAGCTCCCAAGGCTAAGGAAAAGGGTATGGAGGGTAATACCATCCCTTATCCCGATGCATTGTTGGAGCCATCTAAAAAAGTGGTTAAAAAAAGGGGTCCACAACAAGAAGAGTTGTGGGAAATTTTTAAGCAAGTGAAAATTAATTTACCACTTTTAGATGCAATCAAACAAGTTCCTTCTTATGCAAAGTATTTAAAAGATTTGTGCACCCAAAAGAGAATTCACAAAATCCCAAAGAAAATTGATTTAACTGAAAATGTGAGTTCTATTCTTTCGGGTTCACTTCCACCAAAGTTGCAAGATCCGGGGGCGCCCATCATATCCATTCAAGTTGGAGAATTTAAAATGACACGGGCACTTTTGGATCTTGGAGCTAGTGTAAGTATCTTACCGGGTAGCCTATATGACCAATACGAATTTGGCCCACTTCAAGAGTCTAATACCACCGTGGTGTTAGCCGACTTGACTCCTAAACTACCCCGTGGGATGATTACCGATGTGATAGTAAAAGTTGAAGATTTTTATTATCCGGTGGACTTTTTAGTACTTGATTATGTTTCCATGGACCTAACCAAACAACCAACGGTTATACTAGGTCGACCATTTTTGGCCACAGCCAATGCCCAAATTAATTGCAAAACGGGCACGCTTGACATGACCTTTGGTAACCGTAGGTTTCGGTTAAATGTTTTTTCAAATGGGACTAACCCTCTAGTCAATGATGAATGCTATATGGCGGACATTGTTGACGAGTGTATACCTCTATACGACACTGTTGTAGATGAGGAAAACACAATAGAGGAGTGTTTTATGTTCGACAGGTCACAGGTGGAAATGTTAAAAGGCATAGCTGAGGAGGAGAAGAAGCAAGAAGCAAGGGCGGTACAGGAAGGAAGACCACCATGGACTCATCAAGTGGAAAGTCTTCCGGATCATATTGACACGAAATTGAAGCCATCATTGGTCGAGCCGCCACAAGTAGAGTTGAAGGAGTTGCCTAAGCATTTGAAATATGCTTATGTTGGTGAAGGCAACACGCTCCCGGTAATCATTGCTTCAAACTTGACTGGGGAGCAAGAAGAAAAATTGATGAAGGTGTTGGTGACCCATAGAGCTGCTATTGGGTGGACTGTGGCGGATTTGAAGGGTATTAGTCCGTCAATTGTGATGCACAAGATCATCACAGATGAGAAATTAACTCCCGCAAGAGACGCTCAAAGGAGATTAAATCCTAACATGCGGGAAGTTGTGAAGAAAGAGGTGCTGAAATGGTTAGATGCGGGTATCATTTACCCTATATCCGATAGCCAATGGGTTAGTCCAACTCAAACCGTTCCAAAAAAGGCAGGTATTCAAGTCGTGAAAAACGACTCAGGTGAGGAGGTAGCCACCCGACCGGTAACCGGGTGGCGTATTTGTATCGACTATAGGAAGTTAAATGCTGCAACTTCTAAAGACCATTTTCCCTTACCTTTTATTGACCAAATAGTAGAAAAATTAGCCGGACAAAAATTTTATTGTTTCTTGGATGGGTATTCAGGTTACAATCAAATTGCTATTCATCCCGAGGATCAACAAAAGACCACGTTTACTTGTCCATATGGCACATTCGCATTTAGGCGAATGCCATTTGGCCTTTGTAATGCCCCTGCCACCTTTCAAAGGTGTATGATGAGTATCTTTTCGGATATGGTGGGGGAGTCTTTGGAAATCTTCATGGATGATTTTTCTATTTTCGGGTCATCATTTAACTCTTGCCTAGATCAATTGGAAAAAGTTTTACAAAGGTGTGTTGAGACAAATCTAGTTTTGAGTTGGGAAAAAAGTCATTTTATGGTCCAAGAGGGGATAGTGTTGGGCCATGTGGTTTCTAGTCGTGGGATTGAGGTTGATCACGCTAAAATACATGTCATTTCAACTTTACCTTATCCCACTAGTATTAAGGGCATTAGATCATTTCTGGGGCATGCCGGTTTTTATAGGAGATTCATTAAGGGTTTTAGCGACATAACAAAACCTTTATGTAATTTGTTATTGAAAGATGCTCCATTTAATTTTGATGAAAAATGTATTGAAGCCTTTAATATTTTGAAAGAAAAGTTAGTTGGGGCCCCAATTTTGCAATCACCCAATTGGTCTTTGCCGTTTGAAATCATGTGTGATGCAAGTGGGTATGCGGTTGGGGCCGTGTTGGGTCAACGGGTAGAAAAGAAACCTGTTGCTATATACTACGCAAGTAAGACTCTTTCGGGGGCACAATTGAATTACACCACTACCGAAAAAGAGCTACTTGCGGTGGTATATGCTTTGGATAAATTTAGGTCTTATGTTTGGGGTAGCAAAGTTATTATCTATACTGATCATAGTGCTGTCAGGTACTTAATGGATAAGAAGGATGCTAAGCCCCGATTGATAAAGTGGATACTCTTGCTACAAGAGTTTGATTTGGAGATCCGTGATAAGAAAGGCACGGAGAATGTGGTTGCGGATCATTTATCTCGACTGATGATTGAGGAGGAAGACTCAACGATTGAAATTAATGAGTCATTCCCGGATGAGAATTTATTAGCCATCTCGACATTACCTTGGTTTGCTCATATTGTGAATTTTTTGGTGACAGGTACAATGCCGGAACATTGGGTGAGGAAGCAGAGGCTCCATTTCTTGTCCCAAGTGAAACACTATATTTGGGACGATCCAGATTTGTTTAAAGTGGGAGCGGACCAAATTATTCGCAGATGCATTCCGGATGAGGAGATTATGAGTGTATTGAAGCATGTGCATTCTTATGCATGTGGAGGGCATTTTAGTGGTCAAAAGACGGGTCACAAGGTTTTGTCGAGTGGGTTGTATTGGCCAACAATTTTTAGAGATTCGTTTGAGTATGCAAAAAATTGCCTACATTGCCAACAATTAGGAAGCATCTCAAAGCGTGACGAAATGCCAATGCAACCCATTCTTGTTGTTGATGTTTTTGATGTGTGGGGAATCGATTTCATGGGACCATTTCCCAACTCCTTTGGTAACTTATATATTTTGGTGGCAGTAGATTATGTTTCAAAGTGGGTCGAAGCTATTGCCACCAAAACCAATGACCACACTGTTGTTTGCAATTTTATACAAACACATATTTTTTCAAGGTTTGGGATACCCCGGACAATCATAAGTGATGGGGGATCCCACTTTAAAAACCGGAAATTTGGAAAATTGCTTAAACGGTATGGTGTTGACCATAGGATTGCCACCCCATATCATCCACAAACTAGTGGACAAGTTGAGGTTTCCAATAGGCAAATCAAAGAAATTTTGCAAAAGACGGTTCGTGCGGACCGAAAGGATTGGTCAACAAAATTAGATGATGCTTTGTGGGCTTACCGCACGGCCTACAAAACACCTATTGGAACAACTCCTTATCGACTAGTGTTCGGTAGAGATTGTCATCTCCCGGTTGAATTAGTTCACCGGGCATTTTGGGCTATCAAAAAGGTTAACTTGAGTTATGATGATGCAGGTCGAGAAAGAAAACTCAAGTTGTGCGAGTTGGAAGAGTTACGGGATGAAGCTTACGAGATCGCGTCGAAATACAAGGATCAAATGAAAAGGGCTCATGACGCGAAAATTCGTAAGAAGGAGTTCGAAATGGGTCAAAAAGTTTGGCTCTACAATTCTAAGTTAAAGCTCTTCCCCGGGAAACTCAAAAGTAAGTGGAATGGCCCGTATACAATCACGCGAATTGGAAATTTCGGTGAAGTGGAGATTGAGGACCCGAAAGATGAGTCAAGGCAAACCGTAAATGGGCATCGTCTGAAGCCTTATGTAGAACATCTCACGGAGCATGGTAAGATTGTAGAGTTGGTAAGCTTTTTGGAAGGCCTACCAACCTACGAAATCAATTAAAGGTGCATATGCTAGCTCTCATCCCAGGTACGTATTTTGATTGCTAGTATTGGGGACAATACTAAATTTTTTCGGGGGGTGGGAGCTTAGTTGTAAAGTATTGTAAAGTGTATTTATTTTATATAGGTAAAATATTAGTTTCATTTTTTTTTAAAAAAAAAATAGGTAGTGATATAAAAAAAAAAAAATAGAAAATATGGTAGTTTAGTGGGTATCTATATTTGTATGGTTGTTAAGAAGTTGAGTAAATGTTGAAATTACATATTCATATTTATTGTTAGATACATTCACTTTTTATAATAATCGTTATTTACATTTGCACAAATTGATATTAATTAACTGAATTTTATTTCATCATTGATTAGTGGTACATGGTACATGGTGTACATAGTTTGGAGGAATTAATAAAAGGCACGTGGCCATGGCCTGACATTGGAAAAGAGGAAATAATAAAATGGGGTGACAATTCTAAAAGAGATTGTCGTCACCCACGTGAAAGTTGGTGTCAGCTACAACAGTCAATTATGGCCTATGGGGAAAGTCGCTGTCCTACAAAGAAAAACATGCAGTTGCCTACGGTACCGGCGTCACCCACGTGAAAGTTGGCGTCGGCTACGCGACGTCGGAAATATTTTTTTTTTTTTTTTTTTTTTTTCGTGTTTGACTGAACCACAACCATTAACTCGGGTTTGGCCGAGTTTGACTCCACCTACCATCCTTCCATTCACCTCTAAACCCATCACAATCACCTATCTTCATTACCATCTTCTTCCCACCATAACTTCTTCATAAACCCTAACCATCTTCCCACCATAACTTCTTCA
Organism: Ambrosia trifida; assembly: GCA_028751855.1. NCBI lineage: Eukaryota > Viridiplantae > Streptophyta > Magnoliopsida > Asterales > Asteraceae > Ambrosia > Ambrosia trifida. The sequence goes on along the minus strand of CM054123.1, from coordinate 34,976,385 downwards.
TTCCTACATCAAATAAAACAATTCTTGGCCCTAAATCGATTAATTTTTCAAGGAGAACAAAACCCCTAACTTGTTTTTCACACATTCTTCACGAATCCGAAAATATCAAGGGCTTTAAAATCGTGGTTTTTGTTTTTTTTTTAAGAATTATTGTGCTTTTCTTCCTATTTGGCTTTAGATCATCATGAAGGTATGTGTTTCTTGAACACATTGGTAATTTACATACATTGATTATAATATGCATGCTATGTGTTCTTACATATTATAACTAATGATTGTTTGAAGAATGTGATGATAGATTATGAATGTTAGGAAGATTATGTTGAGATTGAAAAAAAAAAAAAAAAAAAAATCCGATTTAAAAACAAAAAAAAAAAAAAAAAAAAAAAATTAGTCCCAAATTTGTTTGTTGAATCACGAGTGACGATTCTTAGTCATGGTCATAACTCTTTAAGTTCCTCGATGTGTTTTTCTAATGGTTATTTTTGTGAAAAGTATGAAATGCCGAGTCGGAAAAGACAAGTGAAGGGTATAACATTTTTGCATATCGGCAACCCATTTCCCTTTCATGTTCTTGTGAGATTTTTGAGCCACCACAACATGCTAACACCCTAAAAATTCCACATCTATTGGCATGTTGTGTTCTTTTGAATTGAGTGTACCATTATAATTGTATGAAGTAGAACTTGCAACTTTCGATACGCTTGCCACCTTAAACCAATGGTGACACAAGAATGATTAAGGCATTAGGATTGGCCTTTTTTATTTTTACACCAATATGATATCCTTGACCCAAAAACAATATCCCCTAGTTAAACAACTTTGAGCCTTTAACCTTTCAATTGATCACCCATTTCAACCCTTTTGACCCATTTAACCTTTTCAATTTTTAAACCCAGCGTGATGAAAATTCGATTGTAGGATTTTGCTTTGTATTGTATATAATTTGCAATTTTAGTTAAAAAAAAAAAAAAAAAAAAAAACTGAAAAGCATGAGAACAAATACGTTACAAACAAATGAAAGTTATCATAGAAAAGCACAAAAATATGCTTGAGTTAGAGATTGAATAAAAAGGCGCAACATTGCCTTATAGTTGAGTAGTTATTTAGTCGATGTAATAAATGTCGAATTTTCATCACCATAGTCACTTCAACTATCCCATTCCATACCCTTCGCCCAGCCCCATTACAACCCCTTAAAGACCTTTTGACTTGTGTTCACTATTGTGTAATTTGGTAAAAGGCGATTGAGTTGCAAGCCTATACTAATATGCATTATAATCGGTTTTGAGCGATTAATATAAAATACTAGTACATCATGACTAGTCTTGATTAAACCGAGCAGAGAGAACCATTGTGAGGGGTGTGCAAGAATGTGAACTTTGATCTTTGTCGAATTTGGTTTGGCATCTTTTTGTTTTACAAAATTAAGCAACATGGAAACCATTGGAATGTAAATCTACTGAGAGGCGTAAGTCTTGTGAGTTAGGGTATGCCTAGGGACCGCATTTGAGAATCGACAAGAAATATGGGATCTTTTGATTCACTTAGTTGGTTTGCAATAAACGAATTTGCTTGAGGACAAGCAAAGCTCAAGTGTGGGGATGTGATAGGTTGGTAAAAACTCGAGAATTAACAAAGCTAAATTGATTGATTAATGTATAAATGATTATGGAATAGCACTACTTTGACATGTCTTATGATCTTTAGGTATTAACACAAAAAGGGTGCAAATCTGGAGTTTTTGGAACATCTTGGGAGCACAAGGAGTGATAAACCGAACAAGAAAAGCTGAAATGGGTGTCCGGGACAAGCTGGCGTCGCCTACAGCACTTTTGGCGTCGCCTACAGCACTCGCGTAGGAGAAGGGGACCAAAATGCCGTAGGACAGAGCAAACTCTCGTAGCCAAAACAGACATGGCGTCGCCTATGCCACTTTTGGCGTAGGCTACGGGACTCGCGTAGGCGATGCCAAAAGTGGCGTAGCCTACAGCACCTGCAGTCAAACTTGGGTTTAATGTTTTTAATGTGTATCAAAACGGAAGTTTTGATTTCTTTGGCTTTAAAACACCTTGAAGGCTCATAATTTGGTATCTCTATCATAACCATTCCATCCTATCAAACCCATATCATTCCATATCATTGAAGAACACCAATTCCTTCTATCATTCAAGATTTCAAGATTCAAGACCAAATCATTGAAGAATCAAGCTCCATGGCCATGAGTGGCTAGTCTCTTTGTATCATGCCTAGGAAGTAAACAATTGAAGCTTTAGGGTTTAACATTTGGGTATTACTTTAAACTTTTGATTGTGTGATTGTGTGTTTGAATTAATTGTATTAGATTGCGATTAATCTTATGTTGAATTCATTTTAGTTAATTGATCTTGTGCCAATTTCTAGTGTCATGAACATGTTTTCTTGCTCTAATACAAACATAGGGTTGTATGTTCTAGGTAATGAAGTGTAGTTTAGTCCATCTCTGATGTTGATGAAACTTGACACCTAAACCTATTGAACAATCACCCCGTTAACACCAATTGCACTACATTTGTTTGACCCATTTGTGATAACCTTAGACTTCATTGTTGAACCCTAGGTGTGGTGTTTTTAATTAATTGTTACAACCTAAATTGTTCTCCATCATTTTTATTATAATTTAATTTCAAGTTTTGTTAATTTAATCAAAACCCCTTCCAACCAAAGTCTTAAATGAACCAAGCACAAACTTCATAAGTTTTCTAGCATCTTCATAAGCAATACCGTTTAATCAACTAAACAATATACACTAACCACACGCTCCTTGGATTGATACCCTACTTATCCTATCTACCTAGGTTAATTAGGTTTTGTATGAACCGTGACGACCGGCTCATCACTAAGTAAGTATTTTATATAATTCAAGTTTAAAAACTTTGCTGTTTATTGACAAAAATGGCTGAAAAGACATAAAAAAAATAATAATCAAGATAAGTCGAGATATGCTAACAATTCATTCGCTTCTTGGTATGTATAGCTTGAAGCAACAGCCAGAAGTTGTCCTCCACTGTTGTATGATAATGAGGCAATACTGTTTTCAAACTTTGGCATCTGACATGGCAACAAGATCAAATTTGTGTCAAATCCCAATAACATTTTACTTATGGTTTCTTTGAAGAAAATAAATAAATAATGTTAAAATTGAATATTTAATCATTTAGAGCTCTTATAGTGTGCCACTAAAAAGTCGGCTTGAGTTCATAAGAGCTTACCATCAGATTATGAAAATTACCTCAAAAACTCTTTTTTTACTTTGAGCGTTCCACATGGTGACATAACCGTCATTATCACCGGTGATAAAGGCACCACAAGTCCTGAACACACAAAAAAAAATCAGTGATAAACTTTTACAAAATTTCATGATTAGTGAGTAGATAAAGAAAGGCATACGATGGACTAAAAACAATATCATTCACAGCAGGCATATTATGCCTCTTCTCCGTTGCCTTTGGAATGCAGCGAAAAGCAAACCTGCAACATATATAGTTATAACTTGATACATTAGATAATTAACAAGAAAACATTATCGTGATAACATTAGTGATAACATTACTAGAGAGGAAAAATGCATGTTATTTCAATGCTTGGATAAGAGTATCATGAGACACAAACATACCCTTCATTGTTTTGATTGGAAGGATTAAAATATTTCAACGATACACGTCCTTCAACTGATCCAGCAGCAAATCCTGCATTATGATAATAATAAAATACATAAAGTAGATGCAGCATTATGACCAGGTAACATACGAAGAAGGATCAGTTTAGCCTGTGTTATATGCTCTTATATAATAGGCCAAATAAAAAAATCAGCTGAAAAGGAATTGTATCAAAATTGTTTTATTCAAAGATTTAGACTATCATTGTAATAACTAATAATATCGGTTTTTAAACCTATTTAACACAATTAATTATTCATAAAAATGTACTAAATGGACAAAAAATAGAGTGCTATTCAACCGACCTAGTCAGTTTGACCCATACTAAAAATGACATGTTTCAACCCAACCCATTCACCCATCCATCTTGTCAGCTGGTCATATACAGAGAACAATAAGTACATAAAAATTCATAGAATAACTTATTTCTATAAAGATTTCCACCAAATGGTTAACATGTTGCCTAACTTTTACAACAATATGGTCGGTCACCCATCACCTACTTAATTATTCAATGTTTAGAAACTAAGACAGTGTTAGACATCAATATATAAGTACCATAAAGGTCTTCAAATTTATAATAGGATTACCTTGATCTAGATATGGCCGGACACACTTAATTTGGATGTCCATACTTTTGCTATAATATGGACTGCTGAACTTTCGCAAATCATATAAATTAACCGATGATCCAACAGCAACCATTGCAATAACTCCACTAAGGGACATAGATTCGACCACCACACTAACTGTATTTACACAAGTTAGGGCCTTCTTTGAACGTGAATCCCAACACTTAATTTTTTTATCCCAACCACCAGTAATAACTTGACCTGCGAAAAAGAAGACCAGTTACAGGAAATTCCGATACAAAAGGCAAAAATTGGCAAGTATAGAAATGGATAAAATAAGATAATTTTTAATGGCAATAACCATATATAATTAATAAATGGTCGCCATTATACAGTTACCGATTTGAAAGTAGCAACTGTTGCAGTATACCTGTTTGATCAGAATATTCAACACAAGTTACTAAATCATCATGATTCCCAAAAAAATTACTGGTTCCTGAATGTAAATCATACCTACACAAGAGAAAATATGAAGGGTCATGCATAGAACAAAAAAATTACAAAGAAAACATGAAAATATACATTATGTTATGAAGTAATAAATCTGGCCCAAAGCAAAACACATATGTGACGAATGAAAACTGATAGTGTAACAAAACAGTACATGATCAGTTGAGCACTAAAGACTGTGCAGCTTAACACCTAAAATATATGTTCAACTGTTCAACATTCGCTATTTAGTACTAACCATGTAGTAAAAGAAAAGAATGTGAAGTTACAAGTTATAACCGGTCATATCCTGTTAGTGATTAATGAAGATACAAAATCAATATACCGATAGGAGTTACATAGTATAGATATTGAGATGCCTTGAATCCAAGATACATAATAAAGAATTTCATGTATTAAACACACTTACTATCAAAGTTATAAAGCGGCAACAAGATTCACTACTTCTATAGAACACTTAAACATATAAATTCAACTCAGTTGCATTCAAGATGACCGTAAGATTTTTATTGTCACTATCATCCTTATGTGTTATCCTAAACCATATCCAAATTCAGAATCCAAAAACACACTTCTAGATATAAAAGTTGTCAACTAAATATAACTAAACAGCGTGAACCAGAAAACAAACCTAGTTATTGAACAATCAGAACCGGTACTAAACGCAGCCGCCTCCCCTTGGAAACAACAATCCAGAAGCTCAGCATCCCCAGAAGCTTCAAAAATCAGTTTAGATCCATCCACATCATACAATCTAAGATTCTGTACACACAATATTTGATAATTCGATAGCATTAAATATGACTATAAGCGTAGTATAAAGAGTTGCTCGCACACACACACACACACACAAACTCAAAATAAAATTGATTGCTCACAGTATCCCAAGATGAGATGAGAAGATTGTTTGCTGACGGAGCGAAGCGGATTCTGGAAATAGCATCTTGAATCGGATTTCCGTCAAACTCCAAACGACGTCCATTCATCTTTGTAAACTGCTAAACTGTCAACCTGTTCAGCCCTAAGTTACAATGAATATTTAACAGTTTATAAATCACTTTCTGCAACATTTGTAACTTAAATGATGTATCGCGGTGACTTGTCATGTATCGATCATCCGCAGCATAATTAATAAGAACCTGAACTTAACAGTCCAAATACATCTCGCAACAACAAGAAAACTGACATAAACACCAAAAGCATATGTAACAAACTCAACAATATCTGTTCAAATCATAAACAGATTTTTAGTATTTCAGTTAATTAAACAAACAAGGATGATTTTAAAATAGTTATTGGTAACCAAAACCCTAAACTAAAATAAGAGACGCTAAATCAACAAGAAGTGAAAGATAATTTTGCAAAGATGAGAGAATATCATTACACTGAGCTGTTTATAATATTATTACAGATCTGTAGATGTTTCCTACGGCGGCTGGCGGTGTTGCGACGGGACGACAGCAGTTTTGAAAGAGTGTTTCCCGCTACCTGTGTTTGTTGTTTGTGTGTTTGGGATTGCTAATTTTAACTTTAACTTTGGGTGCAAACGAGCCGAGGTCGAGCTTTGAAAACAAAGCTCAAATCAAGCCGAGCTTGAGCTCGAGCTCTTATAAGTTAATCAAGCTTGATTTCGAGCCTGGTCGAGCTCGGGCTTGGCTCGACTCGTTTGCACCCCTAATTTTAACACCAAAATGTTTTGAAAACCGGTTCATACCAACCAGTAAAACTGGTTAGACCACCTGGTACCGGCTAAAACTCTTCTGGTTAAATTGTTTCTAAGCCAAACCTGATATGATATAGAAACCGGTTTTTAAAACATTGCTGCAAAGTGCTTTTTTTAAGTAGTTGCTGACTTATGATTTTTTTAAAAGTAATTTTTGAAAAGATGTTTGGAGTAGCTTTTGTGGCAAAATAAGTGAATACGTTATTTTTTAAAAAGTGTGTGGCTTAAGTTTATTTATAATAAACAAAAAAGAAGTAAAACGTGGGTAATAAGTGAATACGTTATTTTTTAAAAAGTATGTGGCTTAAGTTTATTTATGTAAAATAAACAAAAAGAAGTAAAATGTGGGTAGTTTGGTAATTTGACATTCAAAAAGCTAAAACCAATTTCAAATAACAGGTTTTTGTGACTTTTGAAAAACAGTTTTTTAACTCATACAAAAAATGCAAAACAAAAAGAATTTTTAATAAAATCAAACAACTTATTAACTTTTTGGCTTTTTGGAAAAGCTAATAATTCAATATGTTGTGTCTAAACTTACTCCCACACATGTTTCTAGACTTTAAACATAAGTTCGATAGTCTTGCTTTTCTTTTCTTTTTTAACCGCAACCTTCACTAAAAACACAACCCCGAGAAAAATGTTAAAGCCAAGAATAAAAACAGTTCAAACTAAAAGTATACCAATCTCTACGTGACAAATTGTTAGCGAGGACCTATTCTTAATCCAAAGATACCCAGGCGATTTAAGTGTGACACATTATTATTGAATAAGAAAGAGTTAATTGTCAATTTAGTCCCTGTGGTTTCATTTTTTTTTGTCATTTTAGTCCCTGAGGTTTATCAAAAATTGTCACTTTCATCCAAATCTTGTTAGTGCAGATGACTAAAATGACAAAAAAAAAAAAAAACAGGGACTAAATTGACAAAAAAAAAAGATTTTGATGAAAGTGACAATTTTTGACAAACTTCAGGAAATAAATTGGTAATTAACTCAATAAGAAATCTCTTTACTAGAAAAAATGAGTCAGTTTCTAACTTTCCATGGTTATTGTATAAGCATGGATCAATCAGTGGAAACGTCAAATTCGAAAGATCAAGAATCGATAAGTTATCCATTAATGGTGGAGTGGAATCTAATTTTTTTTTTTGATCGGCAAATTACTTTCATTCAACACCCAAAATATACATTACATTGTACAAGTAAGACACTAACACAATGTAAAACGCCCGCCAGACCCCCTGTAGATATTACAGTTAAAACCAAAAAAATTCCTACCCCATGTCATCAAAAATCACGCATCTCTCCAACTCCTTAGTGCGTTTAGACACCCTATGTTTGTACCCTATGGAAACCCTAAGGTGCTTTTCTCCAAGGAAACCGTCATTTGGATATACCATATTCATCTTTTTGAGATGTCTCCCCGGTTCATATTGATGTTCTCCTCACCATTCCCCCTAGGTGCTTGGCCTTCTTGAGTTAAGCTTCTCCCACGTCTAGTCCACTTCCTAGGAATGGTCTCGATCTTTTGCTCTACTCCCCCTCTTGATCCAAAATAATAAATTTGACCAGATTTTGGTTGGTTATTAATGCCCGCTACGGTTGCATTCTCTCTACTCAAAGACTGCTCCCCACTTTCCCCAACCGACGCATTAATTTCCTTAAGTGGTTGTTCCCTAGGCGCCTCATCCGAATGGACTTGAACGCCATCTGGGTTCGACCGAATATCCTCACCCCCCGGCTCCACCGGCTGATTTTCTGAGGTATTTAAATCAATAGGTTTTGATCTCGGGGAGGTATCACCAAAGCAAACTCTATTAGGTGGGGCTTGAGTAGATCCCAAAGAAGGTGGGCTCCTTAAATTTCTGGGTCTTTTACCAATTGAAAGTGGAATTGGGGTTACGCCCGGTTGGGTAGGCGGCCCATTTGATAATAATGTGGCTTCTTTTTGGTCATTGGATAAAGTACCCACCTCTGCATTTACGCGACCCAACGTACCATCATTAAAAAAATCAACTCCACATGGTGGAGTTTGACATAATGAGATCATATTCTCGTGTGGATTCAAAATTCTATCCATGGTAGGCCCCATTATATTATTTTGTAACACCAAACGTCCAACTTCATCTAAAGAGCCATCCAAATTACCCTTTGAATTACTGTTCCCCACCAAATTAATGTTTATCTTGGAATTTTCCCCCACTTTATTCGCGTGAAAGACACCATTATTATTTTCTTGTCCCCCATGTTGTTGATCTTCCCCACGCAGTACATTGGCCAGAGCATTTTCCATTACCGGCGAGTCTTGGATGTTTTCATCGTAACCGGTGCCCATCGTACCATCTGAATCCCTCTTCTCTGGTAGAGATCCGTCACCCGAACTAATCCCTTCCTGTACGTGCACACCTGAAACTGAAGTGTCCGAGACAGTATCATCCCCGACAATCACCGTTTCTTGTCCGACAAAATTCGGCTTCCAAAATGTGGCAGTTTCTGAAACCCAGCAGACTGAGGACACTTCTTTCCATCTGAATGATAACTCTTCTCTGATGTTATCGCCGTGTTCCACAACCACCCCCACATAAACACTAGTGAGATCCGGTTCCTTGATCCCCATAGTCGCATCTTTTATAACAGTACCAAAACGTTGTCCGATCTTCACGATGTGAGCAGCACACCTCAAATTGATCGGAAGACCCAAAATTTTCAACCATACCAGTCTTTGGAACTTTAGCTGTTGGCCATCCCACACAAACACTTGTTTAAACCAGTTAACCCACTGCTGTTGTCTCTCCATAAACCGCTTCAATTTATCCGGCGACGAGAAAGTTAGCAGAACTCTCATACCGCCCAAGTACCTGATTTCTATTTTCATGTCGTTGAATTCGCCAAGATATTTCACCATATTTTCAAGACTTTCAAAACTATTAGCCTCCCCAACAATTGACCTTCCTTTCCACGAAGCCGTTAACTCTGACTCCACATCGTCTAGCTCCATGAAACTCTTGTCCCCCGTGAGTGTATCCATGTATGAGAACACCCTATTGCCACTTCCCGACGCGATGTTCAGCCTTGGAGTTTCATCAACCTTAATGGCTTTACCTTTGTCTTTGACAGGGACCGTTTGACTTCCCTTCTGCTTCAACCTCGCATCTTTTCCGAACCTCGCTACCTTAGCAAACGTTTTCCTCCCAGAAAATCTTACGCTGTTTAGTGCCTTAACCATCTTCTCGGTGTCCATAACTTTTGCGAATCTGACAAATGCAAACACATTCCCAAACTTATCTCTTTTCCTTGCAATATACGCATCCACAAGTTGGCCGCACCTCCCATACTCATCTCTCAGGTTTCCGATCGATAAATCATCTGGAATATTTGAGATGAAGAAAGTTATCGACTCCCGAAAGTTCTCGAAATCCTTCTCCGGTGGGATTTCCCCTTCCTCAAGACCACCCCCTCTCTCTCTCCAGACTCTCGTTAGAAAGAGGAAATTAACCATCAAATAAGAGTTTACTGAAGTGATTATGTTAAGACCAAAGCTAAGTGTTACATTAACAAAGGTTGTAACGCGTCATTCATTGCTCTAATTCCTACGTTTTGTAATCCTTCTACTCGCGCCTATAATCCTCAACGGACGTAGTTCAAAGTGCTATCCAAAATTTCTCGCCTTGCATCTCAAGAGAGTGACCGGTAAGGTTATCAGGTGTGATAATCTGCTTATCAAAATTCACTCTTGAGCTAAGAAATCAAAATAAAAAATGCAGGTTAATCAATGTAGTCATCATCAAATAAGAGGAATGGAATTATTGTTCACCCGAATTTACTGAAGTGATTATGTTAAGACCAAAGCTAAGTGTTACATTAACAAAGGTTGTAACGCGTCATTCATTGCTCTAATTCCTACGTTTTGCAATCCTTCTACTCGCGCCTATAATCCTCAACGGACGTAGTTCAAAGTGCTATCCAAAATTTCTCGCCTTGCATCTCAAGAGAGTGACCGGTAAGGTTATCAGGTGTGATAATCTGCTTATCAAAATTCACTCTTGAGCTAAGAAATCAAATAAAAAATGCAGGTTAATCAATGTAGATTTCGACAAAGCATTTGATCAATTGGAGTTTTCTAGACTTGACAAGGATCAAATGAACTTCGGTGTCAAATGTCTAAATTCGGGTAAAGCATTGGTTTTGGCAAATGGCTCATCAACGTTCGATATTAAAAGGGGTGTAAGATAAGGCGAACTTCTTTCCCCTTCCCTCTCCATCATTGTCATGGAAGGCCTAAACGTTGTCTTAAAGGCGGCTTGTGCTAACAACATTTTCAAATGAATGTCTTCCAAATACTATCCCTACAGTCTCTCATGTGATGTATGTAAATGATGCAAGTTTCATGGTTGAATGCCAATGGTCTTCTCAAAACATTGTTGCAATCTTTGGTCAAGAACCTGCTCATCAAATAAGCAATATCAAATATTTATAACGTTTGTTGTAAATTATAACAAAGTTTATGATTTTCTTTTCCCAGATTACATTCTCGGACAGTTGGATCACCCGAAACACTAAAAAATCATTCACCAGGAACATAAAATTCGAACTTCACATCCACCGAACCAGAAGTCTCCCCATTGTCCTTGTATTCAAAGTCCATTATTGTTCCCTCCCCATCTGCCTCTTGATACTCAGCTTTCACACGTCTCACAGGCACGATAACCGAGTAAATTGTCCCAAGTGCAGGGTCTGTGGACACACTGAGCTGGACTTTATCTTGAGATTCAATCACCACAAAATCTGAAAGGGAGTTGACTATATTGCTGACTATCTTCTGTTTCGCGTCTTCACTGACTGCACACCGGTCAGAGAAAAGAATCATTTTCAATCGTTGTTTAGTGACACTTGCATTTGAGTTCTTCACCATTGATGGAGAAGGGAATGTTATTTTCCATGCTAAACTCAAACGCTCAATGAAATTTAAGTTCATGGCATTCAATAAGAAGCTTTCTGCATCTTGGTTAACGGAGCTTGTGGAGATTTCATAGTCGCTAATGGGCCCCAAAGGTCGTTTAGCATGGCACCGTGTGCTCTGCACATGTGCTATTGAAGATGGCCATTTATGCATGCTTTCGATACTACTCGGTCCGCCATTTATAAAACTAATAGAATCCACCTGTACTCAAGAAGGGTATATGTTAAGAAATACCAGAGATAACCATTTCAACCCATTTTATATAAATGGGTCAATTTGGGCTGCGTTTTAACTCAAATAGGCCAAGTAAGAAAAATAGCTTAAAAGGAAAGCAGTCAAAGACGTTGAAAGTGTTCCAAAGTAGAGATTAATATTATTCAACTATATAGTTTATCATTTAATAGTATCATTTGTGTAATCATAGTTGGTGCTTCAATCATTTAACAAAAATCCAACATGGATGAAAAAGACTTTGCGGATCAACATAACCAGACCGGGCTAGTTTCAGCTTGTTATACAACCCTGTCCGACCCAGTCATTTTGCTACCTATAAAAAATACACATCAATTCACTAAGACATAGTTAATATCTAGGTGGTCATTATCTCATTTAACTGTATTATGATGGGAAGTATTGCGATCATAAAGCTAAAAAGTGGTGATTATCTCACTAAGAGGCTGTTTGTTTCAGTGCAATATCGAAACCATGGTGATAAATAAATAGCGAGTTATCCGATTTGCTTTGGCGAAACCCCTGTAACGTGACAAAGTCTGTGAACCGCTGATACCAAGCCCGTGGGGCTTGCTTGAGAACGTATAAGGACTTTTTGGGGCGGCAGGCATAATCTGGAAAATCCCTGTGGCGGAAACCCATAGGCTGGTGCATATAAACAGTTTCTTCCAAGTTGCCATGTAAGAATGCGTTGGTAACATCCAACTGGTGAATGGGCCAAGACTTGGACAAAGCCAAAGAAAGAACCAGTCGAATAGTGGATGGTTTTACCACTAGACTGAAAGTTTCCCCATAGTCAATACCTGTCTGCTTTTTACGACCATCACACACCAAACGAGCTTTGTAACGTTCCAAGCTTCCATCAGACCTGAATTTATGTTTAAATAACCACAAGCTACGTATAATATTCATGTCAGGAGTCCTAGGTACAAGCTCCCAGGTCTTATTTTTAGTAAGTGCACTAAACTCATTGGACATGGCATTGTACCACTCTGGAGAGGACAAGGCAACCTGTGGTGTTTTGGGTATAGGGACGATGGTGGAAGTGTGAAGATTAAATGACTGTTTGGGTTTGGTAATACCGCTCATAGAGCGAGTGTGTATGGTCCGTGTTGGAGGGGGAGGAGGTGGAATTGGTGGAGACGGAATGGAGCCGGTTTGTGTGGGCTCGGGTGATGTAGGATTTGGCTGTGAGGATGTTGGCACAGGAGTGGGAGGCGGGCTGTGGGCCGGTGGTGTGGTAGGGTTGGTGTGAGGAGTAGCGGGATTGGGCTGGGAGTTGTGGGGTTGATTGGGCTGTGGTTGGGGAGGTGGGCCGTGAGGAGGAGTAATGGGTGGGCTTTGGTTTGGGCCGTTTGGAGGTGGAGTGGGTGATGGATTTAGGGCAGAATGAGGGGAGTGATGAGATAATATAGGAGAGGCAGGGCGGTTTGATTTGTGGGTGTTGTGTGAGATTTTTGTAGGTAATCCCAAACGAGAGGGTTAATAGTCGGGTTTAGGAATTCATATGAGGGTGGTATAGTTGGCGATTGGATGGTGTAGGGGAAGATGGATTCTTCAAAGTGAACATGTCTAGAGATGATGAGTTGATGGGTGGTGAGGTCGAGGCATTTGTATCCTCGATGGTTAGTGGGGTATCCGAGAAAGACACAAGGGTGAGATCGATAGTTGAGTTTGTGAATTTTGGTTGAAGGGGTGAGGGGATAGCAAAGACACCCGAAAACACGAATATGCTCGTATTCATGGGTGCATTGGTATAGGAGAGAGGTGGGTGAGTTGAATTGATGATTTTTGCTTGGGAGAATGTTGAGAAGATAGGTGGCGGTTTCGAGTGCATGATGCCACATATTGGGTGGTAAGAAGGCTTGAGCAAGGAAAGTACGAATCATGTTGTTAATGGTGCGGATTTTGCGTTCCGCTTTACCATTCTGTGAGGATGTATAGGGACATGAGAAGCGGAATTTCATGCCATTATGATTACAAAAATTGTAGAAGTTTTTGGTTTGCATATTCTTTGCCATTGTCACATTGAAATTGTTTGATTTTACGGTTAAATTGGGTGTTAATTAAGTTGTGGAGGGTGGTGAACGTGGAGAAGACTTGGGACTTTTTGGACAAAGGAAAGGTCCATAAGAAATTAGTAAAGTCATCCAAGAAGAGAATGTAATATTTGTGACCACCCGTACTAAGTACGGGGGAGGTCCATAAGTCAATGTGAACAATGTCAAAAGATGCACGAGTATTATTAATTGAATCATAAAACAACAACTTAACACTTTTGCCAAAAATGCAAGGTTGACAAAGTGTTTTATTATTTTTCCCAAAATCAACTAAAGAAGACAGTTTTAAAGACGTAACAAATTATTGCCGGGGTGGCCTAATCGTTGATGCCAGCGATCTTGAGAGACAACAACAAATGTGGATGGTTGGGTAGACTTGAGAGGAAGTGGTTCAGTCAAGGGGTAAAGATCGCTCGTGCTATTGCATCGTAGGATAGGAGCCCGAGTTTTGAGATCCTTCACAAGAAAGCCAAAAGGGTCAAATTCCACAGACACTAAATTATCAGTGGTAAGGCAACGGACAAAAATTAGGTTCTTGATTATATTGGGGGCAAACAGGACATTGTTAAGTTTAAGGGGAGGGTAAGGTGGGGGTAGGATCTGGTTGCCTTGGGCCAATACAGGGATAGTCATGCCATTACCAATTATAATATTTTTGTTAGTGCAAGTATTAAAATTAGACGAGGAGTATATACCTTGCTCATTGGCAGAGTGTGAAGATGCACCAGTATCCATCAGTCCATGATCTGGTGGGTTGAGAGCCAGCAAGTAGAGAGCTTGTTCAATATCAGTTGGGGAGTAACCAGTGTGATGGGCTTGATCAGGTCGTGGGCCAAATATGCCTTAGAGAATTTTGGTTATTGGGCCTCGAGGGATAGGGACAAGGTGGTTGGGCCGAAGAGTAGTTATTGAGAATATTAGCCCACCGTGAAGCGGTCCAATTACTAGGGAAAACAATATAGGGGTGAGTTTGGTTGGGTTGTTGGTTTGTGTAGGATCTGTTTGTAACACCCCAACCGATGGCGGAATCATCGAGGTGCCACGTAGTGACGATTGTTCAAAAGCTCATGGTACTAAAATGTAAATATATGATTATTGAATATTGTTTTACATGTGAAATTAAATACAAGACAACAAAAATAAAGATAATTGATTGATTTATTCTAAGTCCAAAATCCTATGTGAAGCGTCAAGCAGCTTTATCCTGAAACATGCACGAAAATAATTTTGTCAACATATGATGTTGGTGAGTACTACTTAGTTTTGTACATATAGTATAAGTTTTGAAAGTAGTACAATTCATGTGTCTAGCATTACCAAGGCATTATGTAAACACGCAAGTAACCAAACAAGACAAAGATCAAATGTAAAGTTTGTACAATGTAATTGATAATGAGCACCTCAACACGTGTGAGTCTAAAAGAGCACCATAACACAAAGTTATGTCTAAATGAGCACCGTAACATAAGTTACGTCTAAATGAGCACCATAACATAAGTTATGTCTAAATGTATGATTTTGTATGTAAGCTACGTTCATGTTCAAGCATAAGCACAAGATAAACAAGACACGTATATGAATTGTAAATGAATAAAATGTATGTGTAATTGAATACGAAGTTTTGTATACTTGTGCATGAATCACCCCAAAAGTTGTAAAAGCGAAAAAGGGGATAAGTAATACTCACCTTAGCAAGGTGATAAGTCTTGTGTAATTGAATAAGTATATTCCAACGTTGCCAAGTATCACCCTATGTATAATGTAACAAATGAGTCTAAGTCTACCTAGTCTACAAGTATTTTCTAGGGTTTCGAATTGGGGATAAGTGTTCGTTTGATTAATAAATTAAACGTTTAATAAATAAAAGAAATTTGGTAAATACATAAACAAAAGTCTTTTTGTAAATTTTTAATCAAATATGGTCACAATATAAAGTGTTAAGTGTGAAAATAATTTTTATAAAATTATTTTCTTGAAAATAGAATATTTAATCTATTTATTTCAAATTGTCAAAATATGCCTTTAATATCTAAAAATATTAAAATTAAAGAATTTCTGAATTAAAAATTGTATTTCTGTTCCAAATGAATAGAAATAATTTATGTAAAATTTTGGTACAAAAATATTGAAAAATTAATTTATTATGAATTATTTATGATTAAAACTAACAAAAATTGGTTAAAAATATTAAACAAACGGTTTTTCAGAAATAAAAATTATTTCTGAAATGTATATTGTTATACAAGTTTAGGATAATTTTTGTGGAATTTTATAAAATCGTTTAGATATTTTTATAGAATTTTATAAATAAAAATGAATAAACTTGAATTATTTATTATATATATTAAATAAATAAATTTTTGAAAACTAAAAATTGTATGTTAAACTTTTTCACTAGTTTAACTTAAAATAATTTTTGTAGAGTTTTTAAAAGAGTTTTAGTATTTTAAAACTAATTTTAAAATACTAATTATATATATATATATATATATAATAGAGTTTGAATGTTAAAAAAAAAAAGAAAAAGAAAAACCCTTGCAGATGCCAGGGGTCGAACTCATGTACTCTGAATGACCAGCACCAGACACAACCACTTGATCTAGATCAGTGGTTGTGTTTGGTTTCTGTCTTTTTAAAATAAATACATAAGCTTGTGATGGTGTCCTTCCCCAATTATATCATAAGAACCCTAGCTTTTTCAATAATTCAAATGAGCAAGCAATAACCCGATTATACATGGGGTTATTGCTGCTCTATAGCCGATTAATGAAACCCATAAACAAAATTGGACTTACAATCACGAATTTGTGTATAATGCTCAGTCAAACGAAAACTCAAACTCGCGAGAAGTAGAAACTTTCAAGAGTGTTTAATCAGAAATTGGAGATGTAGGAAGAGTAATTGGCGAGTTGTGACCGTCTAAGCATGTTCAATTTATAGTGTAAGGGTCGGATTAAAGATTTAGCAAGGTTTGACCATGGCTTGAATGTTCACGCGTGAAAATTGATCAATTAGGAAAGATTGGAGCTTGTTAATCGCGATGATTATGCACAAGGATTGACGTGTATTAATTTTTCGGTCAAAAGAAACATTAAAGAGTGATTCCACGATATTCAGCTTGTTGACTTTTCTATTTTTTTTCTTGTTCACGCGTCGTTCGCACAGCAGGGAAGGAAGAGAAGAAGGTTGGATCTGGTTAAACGGGCTTTTATACAATTAAAGTGGGGATAAAATCAATAACGAGCTTGTAGCTCAGTGGTTGTGCGTGTGTTGTGTTTGGTTCGGACCGGCTCCCTGCCCGGGTTCGAGTCCCGGCAGGAGCGTTCCATTTTTTTGTTTAACACAGAAAGTGGAGTTGGGCTTGTATGTGGGCTGCTCTGTGTTGGGCTAGGCTTGGAGTATTGGGCCGAAAATTTTAAAGGGAAAGTTGGGTTTTGGGACTTGTTGGGTTTCAAGGATGGTTGGACTAGACCAACATTATTGCCTATTATTATTATTATTATTTTTATTATTATTATTATTAGGATAAAATGTGACGTACAAGATAGGAGGTGCGAAATAAAAAAAAAAGAAATGTATATAATAATAATAATAATAATAATAATAGTGATAAAAGTGACGGATGTCACACTGTTGCGGCAGGGTTGTGATCTGCCGCATCCGCGTCCACGACCCCCACGGGTGCGACCACGTCTGCGGTCAGAAGGGTAGAAGGCAGAGTTTTGGGTTGGGTTTTGGGATTGGGTGGAGGTGGTAGTGGCGGGGGCGGTTGTGGCAGTTTGGGAAGCACGGGTGGTTTGGCGTTTTTTCTTGCTTTCCTCTAGGTTTAGGCGTGACTGGACATCACTAAAGGCGGGAAGAGGGTTTTGATTTTAGAGGACGGTGGAGATGTTATCCTATTGTTCGGTAAGTCCGGTCAAGATTTTTAGAACAAGCATCCGATTGTCAACCGGTAAACCAACACTCGCGAGTTGGTCAGCCAAATGCTTAGCGTATTGACAATAGTCCGCCATAGAGGAAAGGTTTTCAAGGCATAGGTTGGCAAACTCTTGACCTAAGAAGATGGCTCTAGTGTTTTGATTGTTGATCGCGTGTCGAGTGCTAATCAAAAAAATATTTTTAAAAACAACTCCTTAGCTACAAGGACTGCAGTATAGGGAGTAGGGTTGTCGAACCACGAGGAGTATGTGGTTAGTGCTAATAGTAATTTTATTAATTAAACTAATTAATTAAAAAATATTTTATGAAGTAGAATGTTGTTGTGCTTGAAAAATTGATTGAGTGATTCGAATAGAATACGATAATAATAAATAAGTAACTTTCTCTAAACTTCAGGTTCTAGGTTTCACAAGTTTTCAATTTATAGATTGGAAACCACATAGACATGGTTCTGGAAATTAGTTAATTAACTGGTAGCACAAGTTCTTGTCATCAAACCCTATTAAACTACCCAATTGTAAGTGTCAAGTCAACCCTCTTTATGTCACCCAACCCGCTACTAAGCTTTGTCATCAACCGAACAAGTTGTAAAGAAAGAACTCAAAACACAAATCAATTGTTTGCTTAACTAATGCATCAATAATGTTTAAGATGTTTGTCATCACAAGCAAAAACAAAATCCAATACTTAAATAAACATAAAAAGTGTGAAACCTAATTGAACCATTCGCTTAGAGAAAGTCGCAAAAGATTTAGCCTTGTGTCTGGATCATCGTGGCTTTTCCTCTATTCTTTGCTTCGTGCGATCCTATCCTCAAAGCTGCTGTTTGCGTCCCTTCCTCCAATATGGGAGCCGTCAAATTGATAATGATAAACCTAGTGCCTTATTCAATTCCATCATGTTCTCCACGAATTGGGCTTTGGCCTTTATGTCACATATATATTTATTATTATTATTATTATTATTATTATTATTATTATTATTATTATTATTATACTATTATTTATATATAGTATTATAATTCCGTGCTTTCGACTCGGGTGTTTTTGACTTGACCAAAGTTGTTAATTTACGCTCTAACGTCCATGAACACTCGCCCTCAAGTGTATGCGACTTGATCATTTTTCTTCGTTTTAAGCTCTTATCTCATGAACACCTACAAAACGAATGCGCACTAATAAATAACTAAGACCGACTAAAAGTAAACAATAAAAGACTAAAATATATACAAAACTAACATATTAACAAGGTGTGTTTCACCACACATCACACCTCCATACTTATTTTTTTTCGTCTCGAAAAAATTATATATATACTCTGCTCAAGACATTATCACAGACTAGCACCCCAGTCGCCCCATCATACCTTAGCTAAGGTCCAAAGTCATACCCCATTTATAGATCAGCATTAGATGTGTTAATTCAGCAAGTCAAATTGATTTCTATTTAAAAACAGAATTAACCCGACTAAATCTAACATGCTTTCGGTTTTTATTCTCATGCAACACACCCCTCACAATTTTTCACTCCACTCGGTTTAATATCTGGACTAGCATGTAATGCGCTAGTATTATTCACTCAAAAACCAAGTATGTAACTCTGTTATCATAGGCTTGTATAACAATCACACCTTAACTGTAGACAATGTACGTATCTAAAGGACTTACGGGTTTTGGGCTTAGGGTAAAGGTAGTGAACGTTTAGGCTGAAAGTGGCTAAAATAAAATGGTGAAACAACTTGAATGACAATCCTTATTCACGAAACACAACTAAACACAACTTTCTGGGCATATTTGACCCATAACACATACTTCTATTTTTTTTTTACTTTTCTCTTTTTTTTTTCTTTTCTCATTTTTTTTTCATTTTTTTCACATATATATATATATATTTTCTAACATAAATACAATCACTTAACACTTTGGATGTCATCAACACTTGGTAAAGGCACTGGTTTATTTGGGTGATTATGTGGTTTAGCAAACGAAAGGGTATAGGGCTCAAAATTGGCTACTAATGGTAATATTCTTGGGTAAACCGGTCAACACATAACAAATAAAGGGTGTCAAACAAAAAGGGAATCCTAAATCGCCTTTGTCATGTACGTTCATATCTAGTCTACAACCTCAGCATGTATCAAATCACACAAGTTCTGCAACAGAGAAACATCTGGCCTACACTCAACAAATGAAAATATATGTGAATCAATCTATCATCTAGTAGGCTCAAGATCTCACAAAAGTGGGGAAATGAGTTACCGATGTGTGCATGCATTTATTACCGATAGCTTGTTAAACCTAGTCAGGCAATTCTAAATTTTTTTCTTAAAAATACCTGCTGAAAACGGTTCATATTACTTTTCCACAAATTAGACCATGACTAAGGATCTACTGCCAAAACAATCAAGAAACAACTGGTATGTACTGAAATAGCTGCTTTATGTCTGATTAGAATGCTTTTTAGGAACAATTTTCAAGACATTTTCCATTTTCAATTTTTTTTTTTGATTTTTTTTAATTTTTTTTAGACTCAAGAATAAATAAAAACGAAGTTTCCCCATCCCCACACTTGAACGACACATTGTCCTCAATGTAAGATAGGGAATAAAATAAAACAGAAATAAAAATATATAAATATATAACAGTAGTAAAAAGGAACAGACTCCCCTGGTTATAGGCAGTACGCGTATGAGTCCGTTCAACTCCTTCCAATCCAGCCGTATAGCATTTCATTCGCGACCGATAAACAACCTGAAACAAAGGAACAAGAAAAAAACAAAAAACAAAAAAAACAAAACAAACAAATCGGGATACCTGCAAACATTAGTGATTCAAGATCATCCCCGCCCGAATGGAGATTGTGTACGGGCGGTGCAATCTATTCTTGCAATTCAAATCATAACAAGAAATCCCATGACTCAAACAAAAATAAAACTGACTCGAAAACACTCGAAAATAAAAATTGAATAATAAAAAAAAATACACAAACAAATATACAAAATATACAATAACCATACCTGATGTTCATTCATGGTGGTCTCAAAGAACATTTTCCTACCGAATTCCCTATGTATGTTCGGTAATTGACATGTCGAGTCTTCATCTTCTTTCTTATCTTTGACATGTTTGTAAGATCACTGCTGGGCTACTTCTCTATATTTTGTCCAATGTCTTCAATGCTCACCTTCCTCTTTTGCCCACTCAATCCATCATCTTCAACTTTGTCTATTTTGCTCATAAATATGGAAGGATGGTTAGGGTCCGCAATGGTTACCCGGTTCACTGGTTCTTCAGCATGTGTGTCTACAAGTGGTTGTACGTACGAAGTCACGTCTACTTTAAGGCTTGTAGCTTCCTCTTCTAAGGCTTCCTCCATCACATCCTGCTCCAGATATGCCTCTTCAACAACTTGTTCAGCCACATCAACATTAACCATATCCGGTTCAACAGTCAAATCTTCAAGTTCCAAATCTGCTGCCAGTTGACCAACTTGCTTAAATAGTTCTTCCACAATTTTGTCCCTGACCTCATTGTCCTTTCGAATCGCCTGAACATCTTCCTGGACAGCCTTTATGGCCTCTAAAATCTCACTCAGCTGATCATTGCTTCCCTCTTCAGTGTTTTGTTGCTGCTGATAACCGTAGTCAACACTCTGGCCTCCATGAACAATCAGATCAGTATTCATGTAGTAATTTGCAGTTTGTTCCCTAGAGTGATAGATGTTTGGCTTGTAGTATCTTTGCTGACAGTTCTGATATTGTGGCCAATAATAAGAGGATGATAAGTATGAGTCTTCATCTTTTTCTAGCCTAAAGATAATACGATCTTTTCGTGCATTATATGCTGCAACTCTTTGACGGGTAATTGGACAATCTTGCATCACATGATATGGGCTCTCGCAACACCCACATGCATCATAATCCACCCAGTTCATCCTGAATTCAATTTGCCTGCAAAACTAACATACCCAGCGTAATATTGAACAAAACAGAGAAAAATACAGCACAAGAATTTTTTTTTTTTTTGGTTTTTTAATAAAAAAAATAATTAAGCTAAAAACACTAAGCGCACACACTCCCCGGCAACGGCGCCATTTTGATCGCGTGTCGAGTGCTAATCAAAAAAATATTTTTAAAAACAACTCCTTAGCTACAAGGACTGCAGTATAGGGAGTAGGGTTGTCGAACCACAAGGAGTATGTGGTTAGTGCTAATAGTAATTTTATTAATTAAACTAATTAATTAAAAAAATATTTTATGAAGTAGAATGTTGTTGTGCTTGAAAAATTGATTGAGTGATTCGAATAGAATACGATAATAATAAATAAGTAACTTTCTCTAAACTTCAGGTTCTAGGTTTCACAAGTTTTCAGTTTATAGATTGGGAACCACATAGACATGGTTCTGGAAATTAGTTAATTAACTGGTAGCACAAGTTCTTGTCATCAAACCCTATTAAACTACCCAATTGTAAGTGTCAAGTCAACCCTCTTTATGTCACCCAACCCGCTACTAAGCTTTGTCATCAACCGAACAATTTGTAAAGAAAGAACTCAAAACACAAATCAATTGTTTGCTTAACTAATGCATCAATAATGTTTAAGATGTTTGTCATCACAAGCAAAAACAAAATCCAATACTTAAATAAACATAAAAAGTGTGAAACCTAATTGAACCATTCGCTTAGAGAAAGTCGCAAAAGATTTAGCCTTGTGTCTGGATCATCGTGGCTTTTCCTCTATTCTTTGCTTCGTGCGATCCTATCCTCAAAGCTGTTGTTTGCGTCCCTTCCTCCAATATGGGAGCCGTCAAATTGATAATAATAAACCTAGTGCCTTATTCAATTCCATCATGTTCTCCACGAATTGGGCTTTGGCCTTTATGTCACATATATATTTATTATTATTATTATTATTATTATTATTATTATTATTATTATTATTATTATTATTATTATACTATTATTTATATATAGTATTATAATTCCGTGCTTTCGACTCGGGTGTTTTTGACTTGACCAAAGTTGTTAATTTACGCTCCAACGTCCATGAACACTCGCCCTCAAGTGTATGCGACTTGATCATTTTTCTTCGTTTTAAGCTCTTATCTCATGAACACCTACAAAACGAATGCGCACTAATAAATAACTAAGACCGACTAAAAGTAAACAATAAAAGACTAAAATATATACAAAACTAACATATTAACAAGGTGTGTTTCACCACACATCAATTGTCATTAAACTCCTGTTCAACCGCAGACCATGCGTCATAGGCGGATTGACCAGGGAGAAGAATGATGTGAAGAAGGGGTTGGGAGATAGTCGCGTATATCCACTGGAGGACGATCGCATCTAACCGTGACCATAGGGAGTCAGCAGCAATGGCTGCGGCAGCTGCCTGAGTAGCGGCAGTCGGGTCAGATGCGGAAGGGACGACGGCTACGGGTTTTGGGGTAAGGTGGTCAAGCACTTCGTAGGCTTGACAATGAACCTTGAATAAGGTTTTCCAAGTCGTATAGTGAGGTGAGTCTTTTTCGAGGATAAGAGGTACGTGTGTTTTGATGTTGATGACAGTCAGGGCTAGGTGTAGGGACTTGGAATCCATGGGATGAGATGAGTAGAGGGGTCGGAAGGAGATAGAACAGGCGGTGGGTTAGCAGCCGTGAAAAAGAAAGCAGCGGCGGCGTAGGGTAGGATGGGGAGAAGAAAGGTTTGATACCATAAAAGATATTATTCACCGTAATCGTTTCAATGAGATTACAGTCCTTATATAATACAAAAACAAATCTCCTATCATAATGGAGATTATATCTATCCTTATTTACATTCAATTTACCATATATATCTATAACTATTAATGTTGATGATAATATTATTTTCTTTACGTATGTAAATAAATATGTTTGTACCAATTATTTGTGCTCTTAAAAATTTGATATTTGTGAACCCTTGAGCTTCGTTTATAGGGTTTTTTTTTCACTTATACATTTGAAATATCTTGTCATTGTCAATACAAGTGGGTTTCATAGGTTCTTGATTTGGGCTCAATTTCATATCTTTTTTTATATGGATTGGTGATTGTTATACCGCTAGACCTCACTTTTTGTTGTTAATATAAACCTATTAACTTTAATTTGTAGTTTTTGCAAATTGCCACCCCGCAGCAATGTTGTGCGCCAAAAAAACATAAATCCCCAGCAACGCGTGAGCATTCCTACTAGTTTAGAAAAATGTTTATAGAAGTGTTTTTAGGTTGTCCGCTAGCTAGCGGTACAAGCGGACTTTAACCAAATCTGATAAAGTCCGTTAGTAGTACTATAAACGAATTTTAACGACTTTATTTTTTATTTATCCAAAGAAACTTAACATAATCCACCCACTAAAGCACTTACATTTTTATAAACCACATATATACTAACACACTTTAAATCCTAAACAACAAAACAATTCAAACCATGAATTGACAACTTATTTCTTATATACCCTTACGGGTGAAGTAATTGGATGCGCACAAGAAAATGTGCATGACGAATTAAGATCATGAGAATTAACTTCTCCCCCATTTTTTTTTAACTCACGTAATATTACTTCTATCATAAACATGACACGCTAAAACTTCATTTCACACACCCAACCCAACCCAACCCAACCCAACCAACAGATAAGACTAGCTATAATAAGAGAGAGAGAGAGAGAGAGAGAGAGAGAGAGAGAGAGAGAGAGAGAGAGAGAGAGAGAGGAGTAAAAAAAACTAATTAACCTCACGAGACTTGAGAATGCCACCCATAGCATTTATAAGAACCTAGCTACTCGTATGCAGTAGATTTACACACGTAACACACCTTGTATATATATATATATATATATATATATATATATATATGTCTGCACTTATATGTATATGTACTCATCCTTTTTGTTAATTAAGCCGTATTTTGTTAGAAAGACTAGAAGATCATATAATCGATGTCTCATATAACGGTGGAGAGAAATAGGAGAAGGCAGATGAATGAACACCTCAAGGTCTTGCGTTCTATGACACCATGCTTCTACATCAAAAGGGTGGGTTTACTTTATTCTCTCTTTATTAATTATATGTCGTTAAACCCTAATATTACAAAGCAAGTTAATTTTATAAAAAAGACTGATAGATTAATTATTTCTTATGGGATTGGATAACGTTTTTTTTTTAACGGCTAATTTCTCCTCCTTTTAAATACACTATTTTTTGTCTCTTACGAGGCTTGAACTCCTAACCACCCATTTGAAACTCGAACACCTTCTTTGTATTAAAATTAGGGTTTTCTTGTTTGTCTTAGACCATGTGTAATGGCGGGTGAAAATGACATTTTTTGACACTTGGCATGTGAGGCCACTTTGATGGGTGAAAGGGGCTTGAAATGGACAAGAGGTGTAATGATGGGTGAAATGGGCATTTTTTTTTAAATTTAATGAACACACTAATATTTTATTTAATAAAAAACATAAAAAAATTAAAGCAAACCATATGACCATGGGTGTAATAAACTGAAAAAAAAAAAAAAAAAAATCAAAGCATGTCCCACTCCCACCTCCTCCTCTTCTTCTTCTGACCACCTACACCCATCTCCACCACCTGCACCCACCACCTTCTTCTTCAATCCATTGAACGTTGCTTTTTTTTCAAACGCCTGGCCACGTGGCCACTTCTGATTGGATGGAACAATTTTTCACTCACGCGAAATTTTTCGCTTGAAACCGGTTAATGCCTGTTTAACTTAATGGGGGTGGTGTGCTCTCGTTAATGGGGCGCTAAAATCGCCCTTTGCGCCCAATTCACCCGGTCTTAGTACCGTGTGAGAATTTTATTAGAAACTGATTCTTTTGAGTGCATGACAAGTGAATGGTTTATTTTTTGTTGGAATTCAATTTTTTTTTAAGTATTTTTCTTTATGATTAAAACAAAATACGAAAGTTACATCACAATTGAAGGTAGACGGGCATCTAAGATAATTTTATTGTATGAAAACTGATGCGAAGTCATTATCTAAGGCAACGACTTAAGTTGCAAAAACACAAAAACTACTAGATTGTCCGGAGAAATTGTTATGTGAGATGGCGACTCAGTCGCAAAACACTAAACATAGATCGTCTAGCAAAGTCGTTATGTGAGATAACATAATGACTAACCAGCGAAAACACAAAACTTATTGGACGCTTCTGCAAAGCGAAGTTGTTATCTAAGATGTTATCTAAGACGGCAACTCTAAAGTCGCTATCTTAGATAGTGACTAACCAAGATTTTAACCCAAACATTTACTCACCCATTATTCATCATGTGAATTCAAAAGAACTAAATCCACATGTGATGATTAGTCGCGGCAAAATGAGAAGGATGATTGCTAGAAAAGTAATACATATGGAGCCTATTAAAAGAAATTGATGTATTCCAAACTATTTTTTTTAACAAGATAATTATTAGACTTATAAGATATATACACCATAATTACATAGCACCGGATTTAAACTCCTAACCTTTTGGTTGTCGAATACACTACTTACCACACACCCTAGGATGTCCCCTTAGGGACTATTGCAAACCTAATTGATTACATAAATATGTTTTTATATATATATATATATATATATATATATATATATATATATATATATAAGCAAATACACATTAGGGTTTTGAGAACAACCTGATCACATCCTTGACATGGTTTTTAATTTCATGACATAAATGGGATTGTCTCAATTGCATTTGTACCACATTATTACTTTTTTGTTGGGCATAATATGACAGGGAGATCAAGCATCAATTATAGGTGGTGTCATAGAGTTCATCAAGGAAATGCAACTGGTGTTAGAGTTGTTGGAATCAAAGAAAAGGCGTAGGAGCATAAGTCCTAGCCCTGGTCCAAGCCCAAAGCCCGTATTGGGACCGAGCACCCCACAGTCGGAACACTCTACAATTCTACATGAAAATATCAAAGAACTAGGAGCATCATGTAACTCACCGGTCGCGGACGTGGAAGCAAAGATCTCAGGTTCGAACGTTGTCTTAAGGACCGTATCACGAAGAATTCCTGGGCAAGTTGTGAAGATAATCAGTTTGTTGGAAAATCTTTCTCTTGAGATCCTTCATCTGAACATCAGCAGCATGGAGGACACTGTCCTTTACTCCTTTGTTATTAAGGTTTATTCATTTACGCCATATTACTACAGTTGCTATGATTGTTGAAAAATATAAGGTCTTGAGGACCTAAAACTGAGAAACTACCTTAAAAAAACAATATAATAATTTAAACACTTGTTTTTTTAATTAAACATAAACATGACTGAAAGAGGCTAATATATTGATTTAATTGTTTAGAAGCCTCTTTTAAAAACATTACTTTACATCATTTTTATTACCATGTGAGATAGGGGCAGGTCTTTTATAAACTTTTTCTACATTTTCTTTTGATAACATTTTGTTTCTCATTAATGTAATTGGATGCCAAATCCATTAAAATTCTTTGAAGTTTACATTCGTTTTCTTATTAATCAAATATTTATGTTGAGAAGATGACAATCTTTTACAGCATAGTTAATTAAAAGAAAAAAAAGTTCATGCATCCTTGCTAGTATGTAATCTTAAAACCATAGCTATTATTTGTGATTCGAAAACCGGATTATATCAAAGCTCAATGTTTGTTTGAATGGGCGATAAACAAAACAGACCAAGTACAAAACTAAAGTAGAAGAAGGATGCAACGTCCTAAAGCTATAAAAAAAAAAAAAAAATCAAAACCAGTTACGGAGCTAAATGCATTTGATTGATTAGACCAATCGATTGAACTGCTTAAATACTTAGCGTGTAAAATATATATATCTATCTTGATCATGTTTGAGTTGATTGATCTATATATATTTATCTTATCTATAGCTCTATGTTGTTCACTTGGTCAATGGTTATGTGCAGATAGGGTTGGAATGTCAGCTTAGTGTTGAAGAACTTGCAATTGAAGTGCAGAAGAGCTTCTCTTAATTAGCTCCATCCATATAATCAAGAAATTATGTAACTTTGGAGTTTGTTGGAGATTCGACTAAAACAGTAAAACCACAAGTGCTAATTAATAACAACAAACGTCGATATATCATATGTATGTGTTTGGCTTCTTAAATCCATAGATATATAGTTATTATTAATTAATAGCAAGAATCTGCTTTACGCCTTTAAATCATGTCTTGATCAGTCGATAACCCATATGTATGTTTCCTTCGGTAATTTTTACAAGTTTGTATTCTCAAAATACATGTTACAACATATTGAGAGAGAGAGATTTTTCTTTATAATGATTATCAAGTACTTAGGGTGGATGGGGTGGTCATCACCCTATCACACTAATCATATTATCACACCCAATAATCCAATCAGATTCTGTCATTTTATTTTATCACATTCTATCACATTCCATGACTAAACAATGTGGTGGTATTCACTTTTCATCATATTTCATCACTAAATTTTTTTTAAAAATAATCTAAAAACATTACATTAAATAAAAAAAAAATACATAAACTAAAAAAAAACATTACATTAAATAAAAAAAATTTACATTAAATAAAAACATAAAAATAAACAGAAAAACAGAAAAAAAAAAAAAAAAACTAAAAGTTACATGCCCAACCCCACTTGTGGCAAATTTCATGTTTTCGTTCGATGAGAATCGAATTGTATGGTTCTTCGGCGTCTTCGTGTGATTCCTTCAACACTTTCAAATCTTTATTTTTTTCAATTTCGGACAAATGTTTCATGTAGGTGTTCTCTCTTTGTATTTTCAAGTCCGCCAAATACTTACGCATTTCCCGATTCTCATCAATTTCCACCGTCTTTGCCGACTTGTATTCAGTCATCACCTCCACCCAAGGTTCTTTCCCTTTGCCACTTAACGACTCGACACTTTCCCTTCGAGTCGTGCTTCTTGTCGGGGTTGTGTCGTCGGCAGGGTCCGGAAACTCATCATTCAAATTAAGTTCGGGCATGTTGGGTTTGAGACGTTTGGTGTGTAGGATGTGGGGTTTGTGGTACATCTTGACGAAACCTACCCGGTTCGCCTAAATTAGACCGAACCTTTGGTCTAAACTTTCGCTTCGTAGCCGTTCTTTCTTGCTCGACCCTTCCATTTTATTTTATTTTTGAACTTGGTATTTTGAAGTTGGGTGTATTGTTTGATTATTGTTTGATTGTGTGTGGAATTGATTTTGGTTGAATGAGATTATATATATATATATATATAGTTAAAATTAAATAAAAAACCTTTTTTTTATATGAAACGGTCAACAGACTGTTGGTGGCCAGCCAACGGTCATAAACGGCTAGTTTGTATCATGATGTATGTAACAAAATATTTCAATCGCGGCCGTGATGAATTTTGTGGAGTGATGGTCACAGCCATTACGGACCACCCCGACCACCCTTATATATGTTTCCTTTGGTAATTTTCTACAAGTTTGTATTCTCAAAACACATGTTACAATATATATATATATATATATATATATATAGGTGTTTCATTAAAACGGAATACGAAAGTTACATCACAATTGAAGGTAGACGGGCAACAAGCTGCATCGCCACCCCTTTCTGAATTGCGAACCCTAGTATACCAAAGACAAATCCTTGCCCCCCCTCGAGATGAACTATTGTTGTGGACGACCCGTTGGACCCTAGTCAAGAAACTAATAGCTTCTGGCATTAGGGAGCCAAAGGTATCAAAGGCAAGGGGATAAATACATGTTGGTTCTCAGCACAAGCTTTAGCATGCTTATGTACTTTCTTTGATTCCGCCTTTCTCGATGCTTGCCCAGCTACAAACCCTGTTTCCCTTAACCCAACCAAAGGAGATACCCCTGTGAGGTCCACACAAGCATTTTTCCCCCCTCCTAACCAAAGACAAGCAGATCCGCTGGTCGCAGGGTGAATCTCCCTTCCGCTGGGTCTGTGAGAAAATTTATAGGGGCCTCCTTTTTGGCAGAAATCCCAGCTCTTCTCAAGATGTCCCACAAAATGTCCCTCACCCAGTCATGCCGGTATTTGAACCCATGGAGCTCTTTGCAATGAATGTGTGCTCCCCATATTTATCCATGCAAGCTTTACGGCAGATGGGGCATGTTTCATCTTTCGGATACATAGGGATCATCAACCGGTACTTGAGTATGGCCATGTACTCCACTGCGGACAGGCATTGACCCAAACTCTCAATCAGGATAACGGTCAAAAAATCCTAAGCATGAGGACCTTTCAGGCATTCAATCACTATCTTCTGGCGGGAGGACAACTCAAAAACTTCTCCCAGGCTCTGAGCAGTTTTGCTAAACAGAGCATTCGCCAAAGTTTTTTGTGTCTTTGAGGGAGCGGTGTCCTTATTAGAAAAACCGGCAATATCAAAGTCCAGGAGATAGACATTTAAACGTTCGAGCACCTGTTGATAGCCGGGTCTAGCCCGATGACCCCACTGTTTCGAAGGATATGATCCTGAAGTTTCCAAGACTGAGCTCTAGACGCCACAAAGGCATAAATCCCAACATCTCGAGCTGAAAGGAGGCCCAAACCACCTAAACTCACCGGCAAGGATGCCAATCGCCACTGGAGGTCCCCGAAGAAGGGGCCACCACACACAACTATATCTTCAATGGCCTCCCAGAGACCATCATCGAAAAGGGATACCGCATCCACCATCAAGTGGGGTTGACAACTTCGCAACCCAAAAAGTAACTTAGCGACCCCATGCATGACCTGAGCAGGAGGAGTTCACTTTGGGGATCCATAAGGTGGGGCAGGAGTTTCATAAGGTCAACTACAACCGTAGCCCGCCCTACCAACTCCCAAATAAAGATAGGATCTTGGCTAACAGCCCCACCAAGGAGCTTAACCCCCCTCTCTGGTCTACCAATCCCTCTCAGGAAAAGCCCGTCACACATCGGCCAAAAGACCTCTGTTTTCTTAATATTGAGATGAAGCCCTAGAGATGGCCCATGCACGTTTGATAATGTCTAAATACCAAGCATGAAACGGGAGGTTACAATGTTCCTCAGCTGCGTTGCCAATAATCGTCCCATCATCCAAATACCAAGCATGAAACGGGAGGTTACAGTGTTCCTGAACCCGCATTGTAAGGGGTGTAAGGCAAGAGCAAAGATAAGGGGCCCAAAGGATCTCCTTGCTGCACTCCGGTAGTAGCCCCAATACAATCATTACCCACACACAACCTAGCAGGCTGGGCGTAAAGGAACTGGACCCACTGATAGATAGACGGGCACCGCTGGTAAACCTCTTGGAGAAAGACTGTGCGGTCGACCGTCCAGAATATATATACAGAGAGATTTTTCTTTTCAAAGTTTATCAAGTAGTCAGTAGTGTACATTTTCTCGTTTCCGTCCAAAAATTTTGTATATACTAATCAGTCCGGCTCCCACCGATTTGATTTGATTTTGGGTAAATTTGGGTATCGTGACTTTTGGCCCCCGTTATCTAAAAGTGCAAGCTCCGTCAAGAAATAATCACCGGTAAATTATAAACTTTTGGGTTTTGTGTATGAAATACCAATAAAGATTTATTGATTTCACGACGATATATAGAAAAACTGATGGCATTAATAATTTTATATACCAAATGCCTAATTCTCACGTGAGTGTGGCCATGCATATCCCAATTTAAGTGCAAGTTATTGTTGGTTCAAGAGCAATATTATGAATAAACACAAAGACTCAAATGCTTGGCTCTTTATTAATGATAAACTTGAAAGAAGTGCATACATTAAAAGGAAAACAACTACTATATATAGATAATAAGGACCAACGACTAGCCACTAAACCAGGACATTTCCAACTGAAAGCAACGTCCCATTATTCAAAAGATCATGCAGAAAACCAGGAACTAACGAACTAAAAACGATCCACTCTAACTGCCATGCACATGCACGATAACGTTCACTTAGTTTGAATCATTTTCAGCACCCCCTCTTGATTCAAACTCCATCACACCAAGCTGATGCCTAAACATGGCAAACTTTTCTCTGTTTAATGCTTTTGTTAAGATGTCTGCCAACTGATCATTAGTGTTACAAAATTCCAACATCACCTGCTCTTTTGCCACCATTTCCCTAACAAAATGATGCTTTAACTCAATATGTTTTGAGTTATTATTTAGAATAGCATTATTACTTAGCTTTATGGCTGACTGATTATCACAGTATAAGATTGTTGCTCTTTCTTGCTTCAAACCAAGCTCCTCCAAGATCCTCCTTAACCATATTACCTGATACGTGGCTGCAGTGGCTGCTATGTACTCAGCCTCAGTACTAGATAATGCCACTGTAGTTTGTTTCTTTGAACTCCATGTGACTGCCCCACTACCAAGCTTGAACACACTTGCTGAAATACTCTTTCTATCATCCACGTTACTGGCCCAATCATTATCAGAGAATCCTGTTAACTGAACTCTTGCACCTCTATCAAACCATATCCCAAACTGAATTGTTCCTGCCACATACCTCAGGATTCTTCTAGCTGCTCCCCAATGAATTTTTGAAGGAACCTGCATAAACCAGGAAACTATTCCAACTGAATAGGCAAGATCAGGTCTAGAGTGAGTTAGATAGATCAAACCTCCCACCAAACTTCTATATGCAGTATCATTAGCCTTATCAGATTCATCTTCAAGCTTTAATTTCTCATTAACTTGCATAGGAATCTTTTCAGAATTACAATTGCTCATCCCAAACTTGGACAGTAGACCCTTTGCATATTTTTCTTGAGACAAAAAATCCCTAAGCTTCTTTGTTTAACTTCCAAGCCCAAAAAATACTTCAACAAACCCATATCAGTCATCTCAAATACTTCCATCATATTCTTCTTGAATTCTGCAATCAATTTGAAAGATGAACTAGTACAAATTATATCATCTACATAAATACACACATTGATGATATGATTTGTTCCTTCCTTCTTAACATACAAAGTGGGTTCACTATGACTTCTCTTGTATCCCAGCTTGATAAAATGATTATCAATTTTGGAATACCAGGCCCTGGGTGCCTGTTTTAAACCATATAAAGCCTTACTTAGTTTATAAACTTTGTCTTCCTTTCCATCAACTTCAAACCCCTCAGGCTGTTGAACATAGATGTCTTCTTCCAACTTTCCATTTAAGAAAGCTGACTTTACATCTAACTGATGTAGTTCCCATCCCAACTGTGCTGCAACTGCTAGAATTAGTCTGATTGTTTCAATCCGTGCCACTGGACCAAAGGTTTCCTGATAATCTATACCATGTTGTTGAGAATACCCTTTCACCACCAATCTTGCTTTATGCTTGAGTATTTCACCCTTCTGTCCCACTTTTGTCTTAAAGATCCATTTCAGGCCCACCAGATTCTTTCCAGTTGGAAGATTCACCAATTTCCATGTATCATTTTTCTCTATAGCTTGTGTCTCTTCTTCCATGGCTCTTTTCCATTCTGGTTTAACAGCTTCTTGATAACACATAGGATCTGTTACATTTAAAGCAAACTGACAGGCAGTGAGATCATCAAAAACAGTATTAGTTGCATAGTCAACATTCACCTTCTTTGCAGTCTCATACACATCACTCAAGGCTTTAAGCTTTGGTGATGGTGAAAGACTTTCATTTGATGTGGATTGAACACTGGGCCCTGCATTGTCACCGACTGTGTTGTCACTTCCAGCATGTGATGATTCAGAATATGGTGGGGAATCATGACCGCTTTCAATACTTTCTTCCACATAATCCATTTCTGGAAATGGGTCAATAAAGGTAGCTTCATAGCTTTTCTTGTCACCACACTCCTTCCAATCCCATTGTGTGTCTTCATGTATCCTTACATCTCTCCTAGTGAACACCCTTTTTGTTCTTGGATTATATAACCAATAACCATCAGTTTCATTTATATATCCAATGAAAATAGATGATTCACTCCTATCATCTAATTTGCTTCTACCTTGACCAGAAGTGACAGCATAAGCAAGGCTGCCAAACACTTTCAGATGATTAACCTTGGGTTTTTCATTGAACCATGCTTCATAAGGAGTTTTCTTGCTACAAGATTTAGTTATGACCAAATTAATCAAATAAACTGCTGTGGCTACCCCCTCTGCCCAAAAATAATTTGGCATATGCTTTTGTTTAATCATACTTCTTGTAAGACCCATCACAATTCTATTCTTTCTCTCTACCACACCATTGTGTTGAGGTGTGTAGGGAGGTGTAAGCTCATGTATAATACCATTATTTTCACAGAATTCATTAAACTCCCTTGAGCAAAAGTCCCCACCCCTATCAGTCTTTAAGGTTTTAATATGAACTTCAGAATCCTTCTTAACTAAATCTTTGAAAATTTTGAACTTGTTAAAGACTTCTGACTTTTCTTTTATGAAATAGACCCAACACATCCTTGTGAAATCATCAACAAATAGCAGATAATACAGACTACCTCCCAAACTTGGTACTTGCATAGGGCCACAGACATCAGCATAAACTAATTCTAGTTTCCTTTTGGCCTTCCATAATTTTGAGTTAAATTGAGCCTTGGCTTGCTTTCCAAAGATACAACCTGTACAGTTTCCTCCTGTTTGTATCCGGGGCAAACCAAGAACCATTTTTTCATCATGAAAGCTTTTTAAAGTATGTAGGTTGTTGTGACAACCTGCACCCTTCACTTTTGATAAATGTGCATAATTGGTTCCTCAACTATTTCAAAATTTCCATTTTTAACCCTCGTATTTTAATAAGACCAAAATTCACAATTTAATAAAACTTATAATTTTTATAAGTAAAAGTATGCACGTTTTATACTCACATCTACACCCGAGCATGTATGTTTCAGACCTTGATACTCAAAGCCCTTAATTTTCGGTCCTAAAACAACTTAGAAACAGAAGGAAACAAGTCTATAACTTAAAATTGATTAAATTAGAAAAATTATTTTTTTAGCCCTCGCGATCCGCTAAGACAGTCTCAGTCAAAGTCCCAGTCAAAGTCTTAGTCAAAGTCATAGTCAAATAGTCAATTCATCTTAATACCTTACTTTATTGTGTTGACCAATTTTAAAGCCTAATTGAATCCAAAACTAGTATAAAAACCCACCTATGACCCATTACACTTTGCACCTCTAAATCGATTGTTTCAATTCGATTAAACTCTCCCTCGTACCTTTCTTCTATAGTATATTACTTCTACATTTGAAGCTTTGATTATAAGCTCTCGTAATTGGCGAATTGGAAGCTGGATATTTTTCTTATTCGGTTTCTTTTCTTCTAAATTGGACTAGTTTCGTTGTTGAATCTTTGGATTGCTCGCATTTTCACGCTCGCTTAGTCATCTAGTTATTTGGCGAAAGTGAGTACTTCCTATCCCCTTTTTGCTTTTATTCATTTTTGGGGTGTTACATGTACACTATTACAAATTACAAATACAAGTTTACATTTCCACAATACAATTCTAGTACTATGTGCAATTGCTTACAACGTGCTTTATGCTTAGACAATACATGTAAAATACATTTGTACTTAGTGAAATCATTAACATGGTACAAGCCGACCTTAACATTGGATAGCGCTATTGGATTGACAACCTGCCTAGGTTGATTCTCCCCCTTTTTCATCGGAGAATCCGTGGTTATTGTTAAGTTATTATCCATTTATTGGATAAGTACACCGCCATTCATTTAGTACATTATACAGTCACAGGATTGATTTCGCTCATTTGTATGATACATAGTTTACATAATTGCACTGTAGCCTTGCACTTGAATTGTATAACATTTTTCAACCTTATTGTATGTATTAAATCTAGGAATGCTCACCAACATTTCATATGTTGACAAAACTTATTTTGTACATGTTTCAGGTGCAGTTTGATCTTAGTTCCATAGCATTGGATTTTAGTGCTTGCTTTTAATCATTTATTTCAAATTTCATGTTTTGTTCATACTTTTGTATTTTTCCCATTTCATCCATGTAAGACAATTTAAATTATTCAATAATATATTTACATTTTAGTACCATGTGCTTTTGAACAATCGTCACTACGTGACACCTCGATGATTCCGCCATCGGTTGGGGTGTTACAGTTGTAATGACCATACCTTAGGTGCCACAGTTGAGACACCTCATCAACAGTTGATGCAGGAACAGAATTTTTAGAAGCTTTAGCATGTGTAGCATCCATTAGGAACATATTGTTATTGGCAACCATAATGGTCATCAAAATAGAGTTTGTGCTCTTGCTCCTTATCACACATTTGCCATCATCAAATAACAAGGAGTAACCCTTCCTCATCAGTTGCCCAACACTCAGTAGATTGTATTCCAAATTAGGAGCAAAATACACATCATCCAACAATCTGTAGCAGCCATTACTAAGATCAATCTTTATTGTTCACTTTCCTTCTACAGCCAGATTTTTCTTATCTCCCAACTTCACATTCGACTTGAATGATTCATCTAATTGTGTAAAACTGCTTCAATTACCTGTCATATGGTTAGAACACCCAGAGTCTAAAAACCACAAACAACTAGAAGGTTTACCTTTACCATCATCTGCTATAAGGGCCATCTGATCAGAAGGAACAAGTGCCATAAACAAGTGTTGCTCTTCTCCCACATTGACATCCTCTTGTGCTTCATTCTCTGCCAAGTTTGCATGACCCTCATCATTATACCAACACTCCTTCTTTACATGGCCAAATATGTTGCAATGATAACTTTGTGGACCCCTGGATCCACCTGAGTTTCTTCCTCTTCCTCTACCTCTGCTATAACCTCTTCCTCTACCTCTGGAATTGAATTGTGGGCTTCTGTTGGTATCATGAAACACTTGCAGTGCCTGTTCATCACTTCTTTCAACCTTTTCTTGGCCTCTACTATTGATTCTTTCCTCTTGTGATTGCAAGGACCCCATCAATCTCATAGGTGTGAGATTTGATAAATCATTTGACACTTCTATGGATGGTACAACATAATCAAACTTTAGTGTTAGGCTTCTCAAGATCTTTTCAACCACAATACGATCTGCAACAGTTTCACCATATGACCTTTGTTGACTTACAATGGTCATTACTCTTGAGAAATAGTCACATATGGATTCATTCTCTTTCATGCCCAAGTTTTCGAAATCTCTTCAGAGCCCTTGCAACTTAATTGCTTTTACTTGGTTATCACCTTGGAATTCCATCTTTAAAATCTCCCATGTTTCCCTGGCTGAAGTTGCAGCAGCGATTCTGGAAAACAACTGATCATGAACAGCCTGTTGAATGACTGGCATGGCATGAGCATCCTTCTTTCTATTTCTTCTCAATCTTTCTTGATCTGCATCTGCCTCATTCACTCCTGTCTCCACCAATTCCCATAGATCTCTTGATCTTAGTATTGTTTTCAGTCGTATGCTCGAGAACTCATAACCTTTTCCCTTGAAAACAGGAATAGGGTTAGGAGTCATGGGAAGAGCATTGTTTTGTTCGGCCATGTGAGGGTTGAGGGTAAGGACATATTAGGAAAGTTTGCTAAGAGCTTGGTGTTGGCTTTGATACCACTGTTGGTTCAAGAGCAATATTATGAATAAACACAAAGACTCAAATGCTTGGCTCTTTATTAATGATAAACTTGAAAGAAGTGCATACATCAAAAGGAAAACAACTACACTATATATAGATAACAAGGACCAACGACTAGCCACTAAACCAGGACATTTCCAACTGAAAGCAACGTCCCATTATTCAAAAGATCATGCAGAAAACCAGGAACTAACCAACTAAAAAGGAGCCAATCTAACTGCCATGCACATGCACGATAATGTTCACTTAGTTTGAATCATTTTCAACAGTTATTTTCCAATCATTGCTCACGAAAATTACGGCTCACAGCCAATATATGAAAAATTGCTAAAAATGATAAAAATAATCTTTTTTTTTTCAAGAAATTTCGACTATGAGAAGATGCCAAACACAACCTTAATCCTTATAATAAAGGATTGCAGTAACACCAAGATGAGTGGTTGCACTTCCAAAATTTGGTGGCATTGGCAGTGGTGGTGGTGCGCGGCGGTGTTGGTGGGTGTGGATGGCGGTGGTGGCGGCAGTAAAGGTGGCAGGTGGTGGTGGTGGTGAGAGGATAGTGGTGGTGATGAAGGCTGAAAGAGCAAATTAAAGAAAAGAAAAACATGAGGACGGATGGAATGAGTGTTTAAATTGAATGAAAGTCCATGTGTAATAGATGATTCCATTACGATGATTAATGAAACATTTTTTTCATTATCTCATAATAGTCTATTCCATTCGTCCCAATCACATATACAAAACACTACCTTAAGGTTTCTTTTGATTATTATTCGTTCATTTATCAATTAATTTGATTTTCTTCTGAATAACTTGTGTACGTTAACTCTTATTAAAAAAAAACTACGCACGTGGTTTAACTTGTTTTTTTATTTGTTAACATTTCGATATAAATTTTATTGCAAACGAAGTTGTATTCAAATTTAAAAAAATGGTATTGTAAACTATACCTACTACCAGTAGTCTACTGCCAATGAACTGAACAAAATGGATACATACCAAACAACGTCAGTAATAGTTTCATTTTTAGGATTTGTTGTTCTAGTAATATTACAAGTACCATACCGAACCTATATCAAGCTAAAAATGATAGTATCGATACTCATTCTATAACTTCCGGATTAGATATAAGTGTTATTGAAAATGGAATAACATTCACATTAAGTAATTTTACCAAACTAATACCGTACGAACGACATCGATACCAATTCCACTATTCATTTTTCTGGTTTCCAGTTTCATTATGACTTAGTTGTGTATTATTATTTTTTTTTGTATTTTTTAACCACCCAGTACTGAAGCAACATAGTCAGCACGGCATTCGTTTTTATCAGTGACGTCCCCGAGGATTTACGTGCCCTATCCAAGTCGTTAAAAATATGCCCCTTAATCTATCTATCTATCTATCTATACATCTAATAAAACAAAGTCAATTTGTACACTTGGCACTCCCTCATTTCACCTCAATTCCTCTCTCTTCCCATATTGTGCCACGTGTCCTACTCTTGTAATTTATAAAATTTTCCTTTTTTTTAAATTAAAATTAGATTAAAAATACATAAATATGGTCAAAATTGGTGAGTTAATAGTTTCCTAAAATCATTAACCTGCCCAATCAATACCCTAATAAAAACACACGCGTTTCTCTTTCTTCCCTCATTCTCTCTGATTCGCTCTCTCTCATTTGAAGAAGAAGATTGCGATCGTTTCTTCTTCATCAAACCAACGCTTCTATCTCCGATCATTGGTAACGATTCTTTCTTTCTTTTTCATAATATTCCTGTTACATATTGTTCTTTGTTATACTTATTATCAGTCTGTTTGTTTTGTGTGTGTTCGTTGGCTCCGATCATTCATCTTCTTCGTGTCACTCATTCAAGGTAACCATTGTTTCAATTTTTTTAATACGATTCCTGTTATATATTGTTTGTTTGTTATAATGATTTTCATATTTAGGCGATTGTTTGTTTCTTATAATGATTTCCATATTTAATGATTTTCAGGGATAATCGATTGTTGATATAAACCTATTTTTTTGTATTGTTGATTGCTTTTAAATAATTTTGCAGATTTGGGGGTTTAGGTTTCATGTTCTTCGTCTCTCTCCTTCAAGGTAACGATTGTTTCTTGCTTTTTCATACGATTCCTGTTATATATTGTTGTTTCGTTATAATTATTTTCAGATTTTTCCGATTGTTTATAAGATTTTTCTCTTTCATGATTTCATAATAATCCGTTTAATACTGTGGATTTAATGTTAACAAGGATTCACAAGCTGGTGAGGTGTTCAAAGGCATCCGTCTTGCATACGAGGTTAGATTTTTCTTTCTTCTTTTTTGAATTTTAAAAATAGAATAGTCATTAAATGTTTTTTATTTTAAAAAAAAATTAAAAATCGGGATTACAATGTTAGGCAAGTTATTAAACACTTTGACCGAAACATTAATGAATGATTTTCGATTTTTAAAAAATTATTTTTTTATAAAAACATTAATGACTATTTTTTGAATTTTAAAAATAGAATAGTCATTAAATGTTTTTTATTTTAAAAAAATTAAAAATCTGGATTATAGTGTTTAGGAAAGTTATTAAACACTTTGACCGAAACATTAATTAATGATTTTCGATTTTAAAAAATATTTATTTTTATAAAAACATTAATGACTCTTTTTTGACTTTTAAAAATAGAATAGTCATTAAATGTTTTTTATTTTAAAAAAAGTAAAAATTTGGATTATAGTGTTTAGGAAAGTTATTAAACACGTTGACCGAAACATTAATGAATGATTTTCGATTTTTAAAAAATAAATTCTTTTATAAAAACATGACTCTTTTTTGAATTTTAAAAATAGAATAGTCATTAAATGTTTTTTATTTTAAAAAAAATTAAAAATCTGGATTATAGTGTTTAGGAAAGTTATTAAACACTTTGACCGAAACATTAATGAATAATTTTCGATTATTAAAAAATAAAAAATTTTATAAAAACATTAATGACTCTTTTTTGAATTTTAAAAATAGAATAGTCATTAAATGTTTTTTATTTTAAGAAAATTAAAAATATGGATTACAGTGTTTAGGAAAGTTATTAAACACGTTGACCCAAACATTAATGAATGATTTCGATTTTTAAAAAATAAATTTTTTTATAAAAACATTAATAACTGTTTTTTGAATTTTAAAAATAGAATAGTTATTAAATGTTTTTTATTTTAAAAAAACAAAAAATGTGGATTATATTGTTTAGGAAAGTTATTAAACACGTTGACCGAAACATTAATGAATGATTTTCGATTTTTAAAAAATAAATTCTTTTATAAAAACATGACTCTTTTTTGAATTGTAAAAATAGAATAGTCATTAAATGTTTTTTATTTAAAAAAAATTAAAAATCTGGATTATAGTGTTTAGGAAAGTTATTAAACACTTTGACCGAAACATTAATGAATAATTTTCGTTGATGTAAAATAAAAAATTTTATAAAAACATTAATGACTCTTTTTTGAATTTTAAAAATAGAATAGTCATTAAATTTTTTTTATTTAAGAAAATTAAAAATCTAGATTACAGTGTTTAGGAAAGTTATTAAACACGTTGACCCAAACATTAATGAATGATTTCGATTTTTAAAAAATAAAAAACATTTATAAAAACATTAATGACTTTTTCTTGAATTTTAAAAATAGAATAGTTATTAAATGTTTTTATTTTAAAAAAATTAAAAATTATGGATTATAGTGTTTAGGAAAGTTATTAAACACCCGGCTGTGGAGTAGTCCGGGAAGCAAAATGTGGAAGAAGATTTACACAATGTGGGGTTAGCAACGATTTCACAAATATGGAGCGTATAATTAGCATTTATCGTGAGTTACACAATATTGGAAACATCTAATGTTAATAATTATGATTACCATTTAATTAATAATCTTTAAACATAAAATTATTAATCATATATAAATACATTTATAAATTTATTTTTAAGCATTCAAAATCAAAATTTAAAAAAAAAATCCAGTTTTTAAAATTAATGACATTTAAACACAAAATAAATGCTGAATTATTTGATTTGTCACATTACTATTTTTAGCGTATAATTAACACGTTGACCCAAACATTAATGAATGATTTTGATTTTTAAAAAATAAATTTTTTTATAAAAACATTAATAACTCTTTTTTGAATTTTAAAAATAGAATAGTTATTAAATGTTTTTTATTTTAAAAAAACAAAAAATGTGGATTATATTGTTTAGGAAAGTTATTAAACACGTTGACCGAAACATTAATGAATGATTTTCGATTTTTAAAAAATAAATTCTTTTATAAAAACATGACTCTTTTTTGAATTTTAAAAATAGAATAGTCATTAAATGTTTTTTATTTAAAAAAAAATTAAAAATCTGGATTATAGTGTTTAGGAAAGTTATTAAACACTTTGACCGAAACATTAATGAATAATTTTCGTTGATGTAAAATAAAATTTTTTATAAAAACATTAATAACTCTTTTTTGAATTTTAAAAATAGAATAGTCATTAAATTTTTTTTTATTTTAAGAAAATTAAAAATCTAGATTACAGTGTTTAGGAAAGTTATTAAACACGTTGACCCAAACATTAATGAATGATTTCGATTTTTAAAAAATAAAAAACATTTATAAAAACATTAATGACTTTTTTTTGAATTTTAAAAATAGAATAGTTATTAAATGTTTTTATTTTAAAAATTATGGATTATAGTGTTTAGGAAAGTTATTAAACACCCGGCTGTGGAGTAGTCCGGGAAGCAAAATGTGGAAGAAGATTTACACAATGTGGGGTTAGCAACGATTTCGCAAATATGGAGCGTATAATTAGCATTTATCGTGAGTTACACAATATTGGAAACATCTAATGTTAATAATTATGATTACCATTTAATTAATAACCTTTAAACATAAAATTATTAATCATATATAAATACATTTATAAATTTATATTTAAGCATTCAAAATCAAAATTTAAAAAAAAAATCCAGTTTTTAAAATTTATGACATTTAAACACAAAATAAATGCTGAATTATTTGATTTGTCACATTACTATTTTTAGCGTATAAATAGCATCTATAAGGTAATAGTCGGTTAAAATTATTGAGTAATGCTCCTTTTACTTATACATGGGTCACTTTAGATAATGTTCCTTCCTATAAACGGGTCAAATAAGGTAATAGTCGGTTAAAATGTTGTTGTTGCTACTAACCATTCTTCCAGGCCTATACAAAAGAAACCTATAAATGCTAGACCATCAAATAAATAGAAAGTAAGAGCTACACTTGCAAAATGGGCAAGGTTTAGTCTGATATAAATTAACTTCATATAGAAATATTTTTTTAGTTTCTTTGATATAAATTAGGTTTGTAAGCACCTACTTTTTTATAAATAAATTACTAAGTAATTTTTTAGATGTTGAGCTGACTCAACCTCAATTCATCACAAGGAACCACCATGTGTAGATATTATATTTGGTTAATATTAAGACATTGTAAAGGGGTTGTGTATACTTGCTTTTTTTTATCTTGAAATAATAGTATTATTTTTCATTCTTCTTAAACTTTCAGTATAAAAACTATTTGAGATATTATTTAGCCATATTCTGTGCAGGAGTGTACGTGGCGTACTGATTTGTTTCGGCTGCCAATAAATTGCTTATCCGGATAGAGACAAAAGGAAAAGGTGATTTTTAGGCGCAACGACTAAACCAACAACACAAACAATGGTTAGTGACTTTTATTGGCTACTCTCTGTATAAACGTTGTGTGCTCTTTGATTTCATCTAATTTTCTTATTGAGATTGTTACATCTTCTGGCCAGTGCATGTTTGAGAGATTAGATGCGAACAAGAATGTGGTTCGTTTCTCTCGCCTTTTGAAATATGGGCCAATATAAGATTTTTTCTTTAAATTCTTAGTTTTTCATTGTGTTTATCTTTGGATGATTATAGGAGTTAGTACGGGTCAATTAGTGCCCCAAGTAAAGAGTGTTGAATATTTTTTTTGTTGAATCAAATTGTATATAGGTTTGAGTTTGTTTGTGACGATGGTGT
The DNA here is from genome assembly GCA_028751855.1 of Ambrosia trifida. Taxonomy (NCBI): domain Eukaryota; kingdom Viridiplantae; phylum Streptophyta; class Magnoliopsida; order Asterales; family Asteraceae; genus Ambrosia; species Ambrosia trifida. The sequence goes on along the minus strand of CM054123.1, from coordinate 34,933,014 downwards.
CCAATCTTGAATGGTATTCTCAGAAACTTGCTAGACATCATTTGTGGTATAATAAAGTGGTAAGCTTTGTTTTCTTTCTTTTATATGTTTTTTGCAAGTTATAGTTATAACAGTTAAATGCTTTTAGTTTGGGTGGTTTAAGGGTCGAGGTGCTAAAGAAGCACATACCTGACTCGAGCAAGGTGCATGAGTATTATTTATAGGTCGTGTTTATGGTCTAACGAACATTACCCTTTTTGTTCATATTTTTTTAAGAAAAAAAAGCTTTAAATCAGTGCAGTTCCTATACTTTGGTTGTCACTTGCAATAAAATGACAAAGGTGTTGGTGGCTTGCTTAATCTTTAAATGGTTTCTTTTGACAAAAGTATTTTTAATAGTACAGTTTAGTTTTTAAGATTGCATTTTGTGTATTGTTATATCGAATTTAAAATCACAGGAAAGAATTAGTGGATTGACCGGTCCATACCGAAAATTCCAACCGAACGAAATCAATTTTTCATGTTCTCTTTTAAATTGTGCTCTTTATCTCATTACATTTATCTATGTTTGCAGATTGTTATGTAAAGTATATATACATTCAAGCACTTAGCGATGCGTTTATAGGTAACTTTGGTCATTATGCCTACATGTAGTTTTTTCGTAACATAATATTGAGTTCAAACTACATTTTCATGTTTACAATTATAACAAATTATTTACTCTTTTCATTTGTTTACTAATATTAGGTTTATATGTACAGAGTACTAAGCTTTTGTTTGTAGTTTTAGTTTTTTAAAAAATCTACCCACATTTATTATACCTTTTTTTTAGATTTTCTGCATGCCATTTTAATTATTACAATTGATTATGGTTTAACAATCAGAATTTAGCTACAACAAACATCTAATTATCTAATTGTTACAACTTAAACAGCATATCTAAGCACTCTTTTTTGCATGCCATTTTAATTATTACAACTTATTATGGTTATTTGTTTCTGAACAGGGCCTCATGACTTAAATTTTTTAAATATTATTTTCAGATCCTAGAGATTTTTTACTACGCCCAGAGGGCTGCACTTCATCCAACAGCCCCACTATATCATTAGGAGTCACAAACATTAAAACCTCATGCGTGAGGGCTTCAAGGAGGATATTTATACTTTGGGGTCATTATAAAGATGGTTTCAATAATGCAGAGTTGCGACCTTGTGCCTTTTCTGAAGGTTATACCATTATTCTCATATTTAAAACAACACTAACTATTAAAGTGTCAAGAGCCAATGTTTGGCAGACTTCAGTGTTTATGAGTTATAAAGACATTTATTTTTTTTGGTAAGAATGATAAGCTTGCGTTAGTTTCTTTTCATCTTTTTAGATTGTATCAAAGACCTTAAGACATATTTTTTGATGTTCTACAAGTAGGTTGAAGTAAAGAACGAGGAAGCCAGTGTCGGTGGTGGTTTCAAGTATGGGAAACGGAATGTCAACACAATTGATTCGGATCCTCATGGAGACAAATTATTGCAGGTTTTCTTCCTTTCTATTTTAAAAAATATTGTTATGTTGTGAAAAAAGTTGTGGTTTTTCTTAAGTTATGCAAACTTGTGATGTGAGGTAGCGGGTATGATGAGTTTTTAGAGATAATGGGTAGATTATTTGTTCACTCTTGGTTAGAATCTTAACGTTTGTTGGCATTTTTGTATGTTTTGAATTTTTATGCATGTTGATAAAGAACATGACAATAGGAGTTGACCTTTATTGAGATTTATTTATTATAGTTTCTTAAATTTTAATCCCTTGTACCATGTTTCTTCTTCTTCAATCTTACTTTTGTATTGTTATACCAGATGAATCTTATCAACATGGATTTCAACATGAGCATACTAATTGTTAGTGTTTTCCAGATCATGTGAAAATAATAACAAAATGGGAGTTCGTGTGGAAAAGAAGTCACGTATGTGGGGAAACAAACAAGTATCAAACGCATTTATGGGACACAAAACTCGGTTGGTTTTTCTTTAGGATGAAAGAGACTTCGTGTTTAATACATATGTGTATATATCGATGAAATATATTATACATGTGAATTTTTTTCTTTATAGTATGTTTTAAAGTATTAATTATCCCAATGAAGTTATTTTATTAATGGGTGAAATTACTTATACTTGATAGTGATGGGAATGTCAAGACTAAAACAAAAAATGTGGTGTATAAGGAAATATTTAGTGATATTTGAATAAAATGTGTATTGCTTGCTTTTAAATTTGAATAAAATATTTCTACTATATTTTTTATACGTTTTACCGCTCAAAATAATTGTAAGTTGTTGAACCGCGTGTCAACGTGGGCAAAAGTCTAGTCTTTAATAAATTAAATAATTTAACTAAATGTTACGTGGATCAATAGTATGGCAATAAACATAACAATTGCAAAATAATAGTATTAGAATTAGCTAATGAAATTACATACAGTAATAGACTAGCATCTAACCGACGATTCATTAAGCTCTCCTAATATTCTTTCTAGCAAATTGGTGGATCAACTCTTCACACTTTATACAATCTATTATTTCGTTCTTGATAAATATCATTGCTAACCCGATAAGTCTTTCTTGGAACATTGTGGATCGTAAGTATGAATTGAACAACTTTGATTTTGAAAAGCTCATTTCTGTGAATGCTATCGTGACTGGAATGATCAATAACATTCTATATGCAATGCACGCATTTGGGAAATAACATTCTTCTTTCATATGCATCAAAACATCTATAGGGTCACTAATTTTTTGTGATGTGTCAAATAAGTTCAACTCTTAATAGCAAAAAGTGTTGTTTTTTTATTTTATTTTATTTAGTAGGTTAAATAGGTAAATGTTATGGGCTTTGGGTTAATAATATTAAAGTTTTAAATTGATTATTATTGGGTCTAACGTTTAAGTGTTAAATGTGTTTTCTATCTTAAAAATACACACACATATATATAGGAATTTTAAAAAAAGAAATTGTGCCCTCGATAAAAATGGGCCCAAGCCCGATGGCCTCCCCGGCTTAGGCCAAAGCTGCCCCTAGTTTTTATTGTTCGTTTTTGCACATTCGTACTGAACCGAACCGACACCGATCAAACAAAATCAGTGTTGGTATCGACATTCGTTTTTATTGTTTTTAATCGAAGTAAAACATGTGTCCATATCAATTTGGAAGACAACTTGTGTGTAAATAAATCTAATATCAATGTTTAAAAGGCCAAACACCGGCCAATCATATCGGCCACTGCAGTCACATTCAGCCCGATTCAGGATATTTAATCGCTTTAGCATGTGGCAGGCGGGTAAAACCAGCCTCCGGCGATTAGACTGGAAAGTCGGTGAAACGTAAGGTTCTGACCAACAAGTGTAATTTTTAAGTTTTTAGAAACAATTGTTGCCAGTGGCGGAGGATTTAAATGAGAGACGTTGTCTTTATGAAGACAAGCATTTGCTCATTTTCAGTCAACATATTACGGTAGAGGGTTGGACCGGAAATCTAGCGAACCGACGTTTGACCGGTGAAGCGGCTGCTCGAATCGGAAAACCAGCCAGGTGAACTAGAAAAATAGGGGTCAGACCGGAATTTTATAGAATTGTTTTGTTGGCTCATTGACCCGGCCGGGCCGGACCGGTGACCCGGTGGGGTGTGCGGTTCGACGTCCGGTCCGATTCTGAAAACATTGGTTTTGTGACATTTTGGAAGTGGCATGGGCTAGACTTAACTATTAGAGTGTGGGGAGTGTGGGGGGGGGGGGGGGGAGCGAGCGTGAAAGCTCAATCCCGCCCATATACACCACCCCCTACGGGACGTTATAGCAGTGTGAGCCCAATGGAGGGGGGGAAGCAACGTGGAAGCTCGTGATTGGCTCTCTTATAAAAAAACAAAAAATAAAAATAACACATTTAAAGTTATTGACCGTTGAAGGTTTCAAAAAAAGATAAAATTACATATAACCGTTGGTTTTCAAACGGTAACATTTAAAAAAAATATTATTAATATTAAAACTCAACCATTTTTTACATCTTCACACCATCCCAACCCATTCCAACCAATATTATATAAAGCCAATTCATTACAACCCATCTGCACACCATTCTACATCTTCTTTATTTTTATATAATCCTCATACATTTTATAAAAATGAAACCATACAACCGACCCTTTAACCCGAATAACCCATACAACTACACCGAAAACCTGATTACACCACCGGTTCGCCCGATATCAAACTGTCCACCCAAATTTCACACACCGTGTCCCGAATATGCCGGTTTCACTGCTTACCATAGTGGGCGTGTCTATACCAATTTTCCATATGACGATTCCTCCATTCCTACACAACCACAAACCCCTTTAACTTTACCCGAAAGCGTACCCGAAACTCAACAACAAAATATTGTTTGATCATCGACGAGGAAGACGAGTGTAAGAAGAAGTCATAAGAAGAAGACGAATGAGGAGAAAGCTATCGCCGCCGCCAAAAGAACCATATTAAAGTGGACAACGCCGAAGAGGTTGCCTTGACAAAATCTTGGATACGCAAGTCGGAATGCTCGGCTCAAGGTATTTTTTATAAATTTTTAAACATAATATATGTTGTTAAAATTATTTATTTTTACCTATTACTAATTAATTTTTTTAACTAGGAAATAATTGACACAAAAGCGACTTTTGGATCGAGATAAACAATGCGTTCCATGAGTTGATGGACCGAGAGTTCTACCGAGCAAATTATAGTCTCTTGTCGAAGTGGACCGAAATAAATAGAGCAATGAACGCATTCAAGGGATTTTATTATCATGCAAGAAATTATCCAAAAAGTGGTGAGACGGGTGGCAAATACGTAACGAATGCGCTTAAAGCTTATCGTGACGAGAAGGGTATGGAGTTCAAGTTTTCGCATTGTTGGGATGTGGCGAAATACCATTCAAAATGGGCGAACGTCCCCTTTGCTAGCGATTCATTAAAAAGGACGAAAACAAGTTCATCTCATAACCGTTCGGTTGGTTATGATAAGTTGGAGGAAATTAACTTGGATGATGATGAGTTCGACGAGGAATAGATTCGCCCACCCGGTCGAGAGAAGGCAAAAAAGAGGGCCCAAAAATCACCTGTTCGGGTTCGGGTTCTGGATCGGGTAAAGGTACTTACACCGGTCAGTTGGACGATTTAAATGCTAACATCGTTCAATTCAATACCATTCATCAACAAAGGCTCGAAGAGAAGAGAAGCATTCGCGAAGCTTTAGAAAGAAAAGCGCGAAGATATGAAATTTCTCGCTATGCCCGTTAATCACCTCACCGGTCCCGAGTTAAAGATGACGTTACAAATGAAACTCGAGATAATGAAAAAATATATCATGTAGTTTTTAAAATTTTTTATGTGTTTGGTTTGGATTTTTTATGTTTATTTTTTATTTTATGTAATTTTATTATTAGTTATTATGCTTTTAATTATCTTTTTAATTTAATAATGTGTTTTTAATTAGTTTATTAAAAAATATAAAAAGTACAAATTAATAGCCCACTTTTCCATCTTCAGTTCTCATAGTCTTATAACATTTGGGGTATGTTTGGTATGGGGTAATGGAATGGATGAGGGAATGAAATAGACGAGATAATGGAATGGACAAGGTAATGGAATGGATCATTACCATTCCATGTCTTGTTTGGTTGCCATGTGGGAATGAAACAAAACATTACTTTGGTTGTTGGATAGACAAAAAACGACGAAGGAATAAAATCGGTGGTTAGTGGCGGTGATGGGTAGTGGTCAGTGGCGGTGATGGTGGGTGGTGATATGTGGCGGGTAGCGGCGGTGGTGGGTGGCGGCGGTGGAGGCGACAGTGAAAGGTGGAGGTGGATGGTTGTAATGGTGGGTGGGTGACGATGGTGAGTAGTAGCGGTGGTGGATGGCGGTGGTAGTGGGTGGTGGTTGGAGGTGATGGTAGGTGGTGGTGTGTGGCGGTAGCGTGGTGATGAATGGTGACGGCGGTGATAGGTGGTGGCGACGACGGTGGTGGGTGGCGGCAATGGGTGGAGGTGGATGGCGGTGGTGGTGGTGGGTGGGTGATGATGGTGAGTAGTGGCGGTGGTGGGTGGGGAGACGGCGATGATGGGTGGTGGGTGGCGGCGGTAGTGGTGGGTAAAGGAAAGTGGTGAGTGACGGTGGTAGGTGGTGGAGGCGGCGGTGGGTGGATGATGGTGGTGGGCGGCAGTGGGTGGTGTTGGATGGCAATGGTGGTTGGTGGGTGACGGTGGTGGGTGGTGGCGGTGGTGGGTGGGTAAAGGTAGTGGTTGGTGGTGGTGGCGGCGGCGGTGGTGGGTGGTGACAACGGTGGCGGTGGTGGTGGGTGGTGGTGGCGGCGGCGGTGGTGGGTGGTGACAGCGGTGGTGGGTGGTGGCGATGGTGGTGGGTGGTGGTTTTGTTAGTAATGGTGAATAAGGGATGGAATGAAAAAAAAACATGGGGGTTGGATTGAATGGTTTTGAGGGAATGGAATGCCTTGTGGAATAGCTGATTCCATTCTTTTAACCAACCAAACACACTATTTTTCATTAACTCGTAATGGTCCATTCATTCCCCCTTTCATTCCATCATACCAAACACTACCTTAGGGTTTTAAAAACCTTTTGAATATAACATATGGACAATTGTTACATGTAAAAATAAATATAAACTAGTATTAAATCCCATCGTGTTGTAGCAAGGGCGTAAAACAATGTAAATTAGCACCAACGTCACGGCTTGCCGCCACCAACAATGTAAAAGCTCGTATAAAAAAATAAAACCGAATGGAAAGAAAATTAGACGTAAAATTGTTGAATCACATACGTGAAAAGTAAAAAATAGAAAACAATAATTAAGTCGGTCTAATACCCGCTCGTTGCGACAGAACCGTTGAATTGTAAAAAGTAGACGTAAAAGCATTGGACCACACACGTTGCGACGTATTAACTCACAAAATCAAATCAAAACGTAAAACGAAGAGCTGTAGAATATAAACAGTATAGGTATCAAAGTTGAAATGAAAAAGTATCAAGGTTAAAATTATAGAATATGTAAATATATTAGGGCTGGAAAAAAAAAACAAGTAGATGTACACCACCACCAAACTTTGTGAACAATACTAAGCATAAAAAAAACCCCATAAAGCATGAGTTATAACATCACTTTGTACAAGCCATTTGTAAATTAATACTAATATAATAAGTTTTGTTTTTTTATATATTTTAAATTATTATATTAATTATGACGTCGGCCATTTCTTAAACCCTTCCCGACCTAAAAACCTGTGAGGTGTCCGGTTTGATGTTTGATCCGTTTTAAAAACATTTCAAACACCATTGTAAATATAACGTTTTTATTTTATAACACATATATGTTGTAGCTGCATGACGATAGACCTGTAAATGAACTGAACGTTCATAAACTGTTCGTAAACTTGTTCGTCGGAAAGTTTGTTTATTTAATAAACAAACACGAACAAAAAAATGTGTTCATTTAATTAAATGAACGAACATGAACAAACATCATATGTGTTCATTTATGTTCATGAACGTCCGTTTATATTCGCTTATTTGTGTTCGTTTAAATTTTAATAGTTACTTTTATAAAAATAACAAATTAGTAATTGGGTTTTTTTAAATTACAAAACGGCTTTTACAATTGAACTTATCATAAATGATTACTTATTTATTACGTATTGAAAAAAAACTAATCATTGTTAGTACGTATGAACTCTAACTTAGATGTGTTTTTGGATTAATTGTAAGGTAATAAACTTATTCTTTGTGTAATTGTGTTCATTAATGTTAAATCATATATGTTTATGTTTGTTTAATCATGTTCATTTGTGTTCATTTAGGTTTGTTCTATCATGTCCATTTATGTTTGTTTATGGTTTATGTTCATTTAAGTTTTTTTTATGTTAGTTTAGGTTTTAAATGAACGATCACGAATAAGCCAATTTTCTTAATGAACAAAAAATGTGTTCGATTATATGTTTGTACTAGGTTAGAGTCTCGTGTATACACACGGTATAACCTAAGTCAAATGTCAAAATTCTATAAGATTTTAGTATACAGGTTTTATTATTCAAAGTACCACTCCCAAATCTCATGGTACAACCATTGCAGACTTCCATACATTTAAGAACCTTTCTTGCAAAATACCATATCATATATCAACAAAAGTCATCACCTTTGAGCAAATGTAGTCCACTGTATAATTTAATATAACTTGAATTACTAAAATACAATAACAATAGTTCATGATTATGTAAAAGCTTACGATAAAGAGGTATTTCACTATTTATAAACAACAAATATACACTAAAATTTGAGCTTTAAAATGTTGGAGCACCTCAATGTGTCTTGGTAAAAGAGCCGTAGCATAAGGCTTCTAAATGACAATTGTATCCGGAACCCAACTTAACACAACTGAGTCACTAATGGCATGCAACTCAGAAATCTGTAAGACCCACCCCGTTTAAAGAGGTATTATGAGAAGATTTACGAGTTAATAAACTTAATTTGAAAGTTTGAGATTTCGTCATTAAGAGCTCAACGAGTTTTTGACAAAATATTTGCACATGTATCTCATGGTTTAAACATACGTACGATGATTTTAATAGCGAAAACGTTTTCAATGGCACCTTCCAAAACTAAGTTTATAACCATTTTAGCTCAAAAGTTGCGGAAGCGGACGAGTCTTGTGCGTTCGGATCTTTGTTCAATTCTTGATCATCATCCATTCAGTATAATAGAGTACCTGAGGGTTAAACGCGAGGAAATAACCCATTAATACGTTATTATGAATGTATAGTATTGAAAGAATAATAAAATGAAGTTTTTATTTTTATATAACCTTTACCCGGGCGGGTAAGTGTTTTACCCGGGCGGGTAAACCTGCTGTTAGAAACTACCCTTTTTTTATCAGAACCTTTACCCGGGCGGGTGAGTGTTTTACCCGGGCGGGTAAACCTGCTGTTAGAAACTACCCTTTTTCTTGCACCAAGCTACACTTTTAGTGCAGCTTCAAGGCCATTTACGGGGATTCTTGGGACTTGTTAATGGGTCATAATATGTACCTCTTACATGATTAAAGATATGTTTAGATTCTTTGTTCGGTTACTAACCTAAGAACCCTGAATTATATGTCCATCAATATGTTGACCCGTTAACTTTTGCATACATCCATGTTTTTAAGATTTTATGATTTCCAAGGCCTAGTAATGATTTTTCTATGCTCATCAAGCCTCAACTCGACTAGGTGACCTCCGCCCAAGTCATTTATACCGGGTTTGCGATGCCTCGTGTCCATGGCCACATGTGCCATTTCTCTCGGTCTTGTTCGCTCGGTCTCTATGACTTGCAACGTGATCTAAACACGATGTTTTCTTATGACCCTTGGAAATCACAATCTCATCTCATCTAAAGATATACCCATGATTTATACACCCAACATGAGAATATATGTATATATATTTCCTACAAAGTCATAGATATGACTTACCTTGGCTCGCGCCCTTTTTGCTTCTAGACTAGCTTGAGGTAGATAACATTGAGCCTATGAATACACTCAAGCAACTAGCACGATTTCGTTACCGGCTTAAGGTTAACTCATGGCCTAAGCTATTGTCTATCTAGCATTTTTACCCAATTGACCCGATAGTCTAAATGGGATATTAACATCCTTCATCTAAGGCAATCTTCTATGAATCGTGTATCGTATTTATGCTTCTTTTTGTGACATTACAATGTCTAATTCCCAAATGCATATACAAATGTATAATTAAGAATATGAACATACTAGAGACATATTAAGAATTAAGTCATCGAGGGACTTACCTTATGCGTGCTTCCTCTTTACCTCATTCCGAGATTCCTTGGCTATCCAAAGTTTCTTGTATTCGCACCTATAAGATGAACGACCACTTAGGTTGTTAGAACCTAGTCTTTACATGTTTGTAAGCATTATTGGTCATGTTTTACCAACATACATGTTTTTACCAAGTTATCTATGCCCAAGTGAAATCGATTTTCATTGAGGCATTTTATCAAACACTTGGTAGGCGTGATTTTCCTAACTTTGATTTTAGGTCTCAAGGACCTCATGTATCCATCTTTGACCAAGATAACATTGATAGTATTCTAATAAACATCTAACTCATAGTTTATAACTAGTATTTCATGGTTTAAGGGTGGTTCCAACCAATCCACCAAAAACCTAATTCATTTCATAACATGAACTACAAGGATGTAACCTTCTCACAAGAATTTTGCTTAACACACACAAATTAACATGTATTATGGTTCCTTCATACAAGATTAACCATTACAAGCCCTTAATTCACGTTTTTAGAACAACCCATGATTTTCATCATAGCCATGCATAAACATACCATCAAATCTAGCCAAATAAAAGGTTACCTGTAACACCCCAACCGATGGCGGAATCATCGAGGTGTCACGAGGTGTCGATTGTTCAATAGCACATGGACTAAAATGTAAATTTTAAATAGTAAACATAATCCATTGTTCAAACCAAAATACAACTTGTCTCAAAGAAACACAAAACATATTGAATATAGTTCAATTTTATTAAAGCACTAGGTCCAAAACCTAAGCGTATAAAGCAAAACTTGATCAAACAGCACCTGAAACATGTACAAAAATAATTTCGTCAACACATATAATGTATTGGTGAGTACATCCATTTGAGAGATATAATATTTAAACTTTTCGCAATTCCTGTGTTGTATACCGTTTGCAAATATGAAATAAATGATATCGGTCAAAACCAAGCCTTGATGAAAAATGACTAACACATGAATAACCAACTGAATAATGAATTAACAAGACAATGACCAAGATCCTCTTTACAGAGTCTCAAGGGGGTATACCATAGTACTATTCACTGAAATGCTAGGCCGCAGAACGGTTAATGATTTTGACTAATTATACACACAATTTCACATAAAGCAAACACACATGAGAATTGCATTAAGAATAAGAATATCATTTGATAATAATGTACATGAGTAGCCCCAAAATGGTAAAACATGAAAAAGGGGAAAGATATACTCACAGTTTCGCTACGTATAAATTCCGAGAATGTTCGTCGTAAGGCTTAAAAATTCCGAAGAATTCAACCTATATATAAAAATACTAAATGAGGAAAATGACTTAAAAGTCTAAGACAATCAATCATCTAAGACATTAGGGTTTGCTAGACTTGTATTAGGGAAGATGAAGTTATTAGTAATGATTTGAACGACAGTTTTTGAAATAAATATATTTACGATGAATTTAATAAATGACTAAAACTCTCATGTATTTCACATATAGATATAAATTCCATTTTATAGAAAAATAGCCTTGAAATAGAGTTAATGATTTATATTTAATTAAACAATTTATTATTAAATCTAATTTAAATATAAGTAGTATGAATAATACAAGGTATGATCCCAAAACAAAATTATTATGAGAAATAATTATTTTATGATGTAGAATACTAAAAATAATATTTCCATAATTTCTTTTAATTTATTTGCATTTAAAACATTTTTAATGAAATTAAATGATGTTTTAATGATTTAAAATTAGTAAAAAATAACAAAAATAATCATTTTATAAGAAATTATATTTTATTACAGTTTATTATTCATAGAAATAAAGCTCCAGAAAATTTGAGGTTAAAATCTTTTAAAATGAATTTTTAATCATTTAATTATGATTAAAATGATTAAATTCAATAAAAATATAAGATTAATGCATTTTCCGAAAAATAAAAGTGTGGAAGTCTTATTTTAAATGTCAAGATGTTATGTTTAAATTTTCATGATTTTTGGATAAATAATGGATTTATTACAATTATTCTAAGTTTATATGTAATATATATATATAATTAAAGAAAAGAATTATAAACAAAAAACCAAAAAAAAGAAATGGGTCCAAGGGGGGTCGAACCCGGATCCCCTTGGTATAACCCAACACTCTTAACCATTAGTCCACCTATGCCATTTGTTAACATATCAGATCCTGAATTGTATTTATGTTAAAAATAAAACGTGTCTTCTTCCCCAAATCATCTAGCTAAGAACCCTAATTCTTACCAAATCCAATTCATTCATATTAGTGGTCTGTAATAAGGGGGTTTTAGCCTATAATACCCGACTAAAACATAGCAACCAAGATTAAACACTTACAACTTCTTTTCGGCTCACAATTGAAGCTTTTAAGACTCGCAAAAAAACGCAAAATGATGGTCTTTCTGCACGATTTTGTATGAATTTTGTTGTGGGTTTTGATGTGTAATGGTGCAGCAACCATCTACAATCATCTAGGTATTTATACACGTTTAAAAAAAACGCGTTTAAGGTAGTTATTAAGGCTCGCCGGTTTCATCATTAACCCACGAGTAAACGCCTTAAAAACCCGTCATTAACCCAAATAAATGATTGCAATGCGTTAGTTATTGATGGAGAAGACGTTTGGAACGATAAAAAGTTGAAACGGACGCGTAAAGGAGGATTTAAGGCCTTGCCGGAATTAAATCCGGCGGCCGGAATTTTGTTTTCTTGGCCGGATTAGCGTGAGGCAGCAGCAGATATGAATAAATTTTTTTTTAACTTTCAGCAATTGTCAATAAAGGCCCCTCATACTTTTCTTAGTTAGATTTAATGTTTTCCTAGCTAGTTTTCCCTTTATATTCACTAACTAAGTTAATTTACTAACTCAAAACTTGTATAACTAGGAATTTTTATGATATACGTATATTTTCCGAACCACGTTGCAACATACGCGTTAAACTTAAATCGAGATTAAGATCCAAGAGAACACGCAATTAATATAATTTAAATTTTGCACATTTATTAAATTTGAAAGCGACAACAAATACAGGAAATATTAGAAGGACTAAAATTGTAAATTAGATAAAAGTTGAGGGTGACGGATGTCACAGTCTCCCCTACTTTAGAAAATTTCGTCTCGAAATTTATTTCAAGTGGAGGTTCCTGTAAAGAGATGAGGGTACTTCGTCTTCATTTGGTCTTCACGTTCCCAAGTAAATTCTGGGCCACGTTTAGACTCCCAACGAACCTTGACAATAGGAATACGGCTACGCTTAAGAGTCTTGACTTCACGATCCATAATTTCCACGGGTTTCTCCGTGAAACGCATTGTTTCGTCAACCTGAATATCCTCCAGTGGAACATGTAAATTCTCATCCGCCAAACACTTTTTCAAGTTCGATACATGGAAGGTAGGGTGAACGTTGCTGAGTTCATCGGGAAGATCTAGCTTGTAAGCCACTTTTCCAACTCTTTCCAAGATCTTAAATGGGCCTACATATCTCGGAGCCAGCTTTCCCTTTTTCCCGAATCGAAAAACACCCTTCCAAGGTGAGACTTTAAGAAGAACCATGTCACCAACTTGAAATTCCAAGGGTTTACGCCTTTGATCAGCGTAACTCTTCTGTCTACTCTGAGCTGCCAGTAAGGATCCACGAATAACCGCAATTTTGTCTGTTGTTTCCTGGACAAGTTCAGGACCGGTAATGAGAGTATCACCGACCTCACTCCAACACACAGGAGAACGACATTTGCGACCATAAAGAGCTTCAAAAGGTGCCATACGGATACTGGCATGATAGCTGTTATTATACGAAAATTCAACCAAAGGCAAGTGTGAATCCCAATTACCACCAAAATCTATGACACAAGCCCGAAGCATATCCTCTAATGTTTGAATAGTACGCTCCGTTTGACCATCTGTCTGAGGATGGTATGCTGTGCTAAGATTTAGTTTAGTTCCCAACGCGTCATGAAGAGTTTGCCAAAAACGGGAAGTGAACTTGCTGTCACGATCAGAAATGATGCTCAAAGGAGTTCCATGACGACTAATGATCTCGGCGATATAAAGATTAGCCAGTTTCTCAGCTGAATAAGTCTCACGAATGGGTAAAAAGTGTGCAGATTTGGTTAAACGATCCACAATGACCCATATACTATCATGACCTCGTGCAGTGCGGGGTAATTTAGTAATGAAGTCCATAGCAATGTTCTCCCATTTCCACACAGAAATCTCTGGTTGTACAAGCAAACCAGATGGACGTTGATGCTCAGCTTTGACTTTGGCACAAGTAAGGCATTTAGCCACGTAGTGAGCTATATCCTTCTTCATACCGGGCCACCAATACATGGGACGCAGATCCTGATACATCTTATCTGCACCAGGGTGAATGGAATAACGAGTCTTATGAGCCTCGTCCATGATAAAGGTTCTAAGATTATCACGATCAGGAATCCATAAACGATTGGAGAGATAAAGCAAACCATGCTTCGTTTCCAAAAGATTTTCAGCTCCACATGACATTTCGTTGTACATATTGCCTTCAGTAACCGAAACATGTTGGGCTTCATAGATTCGAAGTTTGAGATCATGAGTCTGAATGCAGTTAAGTTGAGTATATGCCTTGCGACTAAGAGCATCAGCCACAACATTCGCTTTTCCAGGATGATAGCGAATCTCACAATCATAATCATTTAGAAATTCAACCCATCGACGCTGACGCATATTTAGATCTTTTTGGTTAAAAATATGTTGAAGACTTTTGTGATCAGTAAAGACCACACATTTAGTACCATACAGATAGTGTCTCCAAATTTTCAACGCGAACACAACGGCTCCAAGTTCAAGATCATGAGTAGTGTAATTTTTCTCAGATGTTTTCAATTGTCGTGACGCATAAGCTATGACCTTGCCTCGTTGCATGAGAACACAACCAAGGCCTAGGTGAGATGCATCACAGTACACCACAAAATCGTCAACACCATCAGGAAGAGAGAGAACAGGAGCGTCGCAAAGCTTTTGTTTCAAAGTTTGAAATGCTCCTTCCTGACTGGATCCCCATATGAAAAGTTTATCTTTGTGAGTCAAAGAAGTAAGTGGAACCGCGATCTTTGAAAAGTTGGCAATGAAACGACGGTAGTAACCAGCAAGACCAAGAAACGAACGAACTTCAGTGGGAGTTGTGGGTACAATCCAGCTTTTTATGGCTTCAATCTTAGCAGGGTCTACGTGTATTCCTTTGTCGTTTATTACGTGACCAAGGAATTGAACTTCCTTAAGCCAAAATTCACATTTGGAGAACTTGGCATACAGTTGTTCATCGCGAAGAAGGCTTAAAATTTGGCGAAGATGCTGTTCGTGGGTAGTCCTGGATTTGGAATAAATGAGGATATCGTCGATGAATACTATTACAAATTTGTCCAAGAAAGGTTTGCAAACTCGATTCATAAGATCCATGAATACCGCAGGTGCATTGGTTAGACCGAAAGGCATAACCATGAACTCATAGTGACCGTAACGAGTTCGAAAGGCGGTTTTGGGAATGTCATCCTCATGAACACGAAGTTGATGATATCCAGAACGAAGGTCGATCTTCGAAAAACAGACTGCACCCTGAAGTTGATCAAAAAGGTCATCGATGCGAGGTAGAGGGTAACGATTCTTTATCGTAAGCTTATTAAGTTCACGATAATCGATGCACATACGAAAAGTCCCATCTTTCTTCTTAACAAACAATACTGGAGCTCCCCAAGGCGAGGAACTCGGACGAATGAAACCTTTGTCAGTTAATTCTTGAAGTTGGCTAGCAAGTTCTTGCATTTCCGAAGGTGCAAGACGATATGGAGCTTTAGCGACGGGAGTAGCACCAGGAACAAGATCAATACGAAAATCAACAGAACGAACAGGAGGTAAACCAGATAAATCCTCAGGAAAGACCTCTGGAAAATCACACACAACTGGAACATCTTGAATACTCTTACCCTTATCTTTCTTTTCCACCACATGAGCCAAGAAAGATATATACTTCTTACGAAGATATTTTTGAGCTTGAGTGCAAGACATAAGTTTCAAACCCTTCGATGTCGTTTCCCCATAAACAGATAGAGATTCACCAGATGGAAGCGGAATTCGAATATATTTCTCGAAGCAAACAACCTCAGCATGGTGTTTAGCAAGCCAGTCCATGCCTACTATGACATCGAAACTACCCAACTTCATGGGTACCAGGTCAATAGAGAAATCATAGTCATTTAGATTCAACGTGCAATTTCGGATCACAGATTTTATAACAATAGGATTTCCATCAGCAACTTCCACGGTAAAAGGATGTGCAAGGTGAGAACGATCACGAGCAAGTAAGGGTTCAAATTCTAACGAGACAAAACTCTTATCCGCCCCGGTATCAAACAAAATTGAAGCATATAAATTGTTAATAAGAAATGTACCGTTGACCACATCATTGGCAGCCTGAGCTTGACTAGCATTAATGTTGAAAGCACGGCCGCGAGCTGGAGCTGCCTGGATTGCTGGAACTGCTGGGGCTGCTGGAGTTTGTTGGCGAGACTGGATAAAAGCAGTTAGGTAAGGACATTTATCTTGCATGTGGTTAGGATCACCACAAGCATAGCAAGCTCTGAGTTGACCGGTTTTCTGGGTACTGCGGCAGTGAGAGGTAGTATGACCCATCCGACCACAAGAGTTACATTTCCAGCAAGGTCGGTCAGTAGGGTGATGCCAGTTGCATTTATTACATTTGGGATACGTGCCGGTATAAGGTTTTGGGGTTGACTGGGCTTGAGGTGCGACAGGTGGGTTAGCAACAGGAACTTGATTAACAGGTGCAACAACAGCATAATTTTGACTCCTACCTTTACGTTTCTTGTTGGATCCAGAAGTAGAGGCAGAGGCAGAGGTAGCTTTGAGAGGTTCAGTAGTAGCAGGGGTTGAAGAGGTTTTAGTGGGTCGCTTAGTACCTTTACGAGTCAGGGTACCATCCTTGACATGCTTGTCGGTAAGAGATGCTGCCAGACGAATGGCATCCTCTACAGTAGCAGGTTTACTCCCCATAACTGTATCATGAATCTGGGGTGGTAATCCCTCAATATACTTCTCAATGGCTAAGGGCAGTGGTGTCACCATACGAGGAATCAGTAAGCTCAGCTCATGATAACGGTTGTTGTAGGGAACGTTGTTTCCACTATCCTGTTTGAGGTGATAGAATTCATCCTCCAACTTCTTCATCTCACTACGAGGACAGAACTCAGTAGTCATGGCAATTTTGAAATCATCCCAAGACATAGCTAAAGCAGCTTCCGTCCCGCGAGCATGTTTTTCACCATTCCACCAAGTGAGCGCTCTCTTTTGAAGAACACCTGTGGCATGACGAACTCGTAGGTTGGCTGGACAGTCGCTATTAATGAACGTATTCTCCATACTTTCGAACCATTCAAGTAACCCAGTGGCTCCCTCAGTGCCATTAAACTTGTTGGGATGACAAGAGTTGAAATGTTTGAATGTGCACTTATTCTCACTAGTGCCACCATTTCCACCCGCATTCCCGTTAGAGTTCCCATTCGAGCTACCGTTCGGGTGAAGGTTTGGAATAATAGCATTAATAATGTTAGGAACAAGTGTTTCCAGCTTGTCATTGAGCATGGTCGCGATACGCTGATCAGACTTCAACTTAGCTTGACGCTTAGAAGCTCTTTTGCGGGATTCGCGATCAGACATCTACAAAAATAAAGCAACACCTATGAGATTCAACACATAGCATACGATAAATTGCATAATTAAAGAGTAACCTAGAAATCAACATAGAAAATTTCCAATAGATTAATAATGAAAATCAAATCATGATAAAGCAAATGAAATATCAAGAATAAAATGAGGTATTTTGGGATTGTTTCTCATGAAACTGGTGACTAACCAAAGAAATTGAAATATTATTAGTGACTTGTGGGGGCGTACTTTAGCCTATAAGTGAATGCTCATCCCGAGAATTCCCAGGTAGGTAAACGGGTCCCTCGTCTGATTGGGATTTATGCGAATTACCAACCTAGCCAGAAAACCCAGAATACAGGCGCTCACCCTTCCAGATTGCACGTGCCCCGTCACAAATAATTTTCCAAAACTTTAGCGGATCTCGAGATGTGGAAATATATCTTTGAGGTGTGGATTTTACTCCTAACTCAAGGATATACTTCCAAAAAATTTTAAAATACGTTGGAGTGAAACGGGTCACTAAGTTAAGGATATCACTCCTAGCTTAGTGATTTAAGTTTCTTTTGGAGGGATAGATTCCTTGAGATTTGGACGTCTCCTATCTCGAAAGGAAAATATTCCAAGATAAATAAATAAAATATGTAAGGAGTGAAACTATTTCACCAAGATATGGATATCACTCCTAACTTGATGTTTTCGTTTCGTTTGTGGAATATGATCTTCTTGAAATAAAAGGAGAAAAATCTGTCTAAAGAAATATGAGGATAAAAGAAAGCATATAATGGGTAGCTTAGTTATAGTCTAGGTCAAAAGCATTTACTAATAACCTAATTCCCTATAACCATGGCTCTGATACCAATCTGTAACACCCCAACCGATGGCGGAATCATCGAGGTGTCACGAGGTGTCGATTGTTCAATAGCACATGGACTAAAATGTAAATTTTAAATAGTAAACATAATCCATTGTTCAAACCAAAATACAACTTGTCTCAAAGAAACACAAAACATATTGAATATAGTTCAATTTTATTAAAGCACTAGGTCCAAAACCTAAGCGTATAAAGCAAAACTTGATCAAACAGCACCTGAAACATGTACAAAAATAATTTCGTCAACACATATAATGTATTGGTGAGTACATCCATTTGAGAGATATAATATTTAAACTTTTCGCAATTCCTGTGTTGTATACCGTTTGCAAATATGAAATAAATGATATCGGTCAAAACCAAGCCTTGATGAAAAATGACTAACACATGAATAACCAACTGAATAATGAATTAACAAGACAATGACCAAGATCCTCTTTACAGAGTCTCAAGGGGGTATACCATAGTACTATTCACTGAAATGCTAGGCCGCAGAACGGTTAATGATTTTGACTAATTATACACACAATTTCACATAAAGCAAACACACATGAGAATTGCATTAAGAATAAGAATATCATTTGATAATAATGTACATGAGTAGCCCCAAAATGGTAAAACATGAAAAAGGGGAAAGATATACTCACAGTTTCGCTACGTATAAATTCCGAGAATGTTCGTCGTAAGGCTTAAAAATTCCGAAGAATTCAACCTATATATAAAAATACTAAATGAGGAAAATGACTTAAAAGTCTAAGACAATCAATCATCTAAGACATTAGGGTTTGCTAGACTTGTATTAGGGAAGATGAAGTTATTAGTAATGATTTGAACGACAGTTTTTGAAATAAATATATTTACGATGAATTTAATAAATGACTAAAACTCTCATGTATTTCACATATAGATATAAATTCCATTTTATAGAAAAATAGCCTTGAAATAGAGTTAATGATTTATATTTAATTAAACAATTTATTATTAAATCTAATTTAAATATAAGTAGTATGAATAATACAAGGTATGATCCCAAAACAAAATTATTATGAGAAATAATTATTTTATGATGTAGAATACTAAAAATAATATTTCCATAATTTCTTTTAATTTATTTGCATTTAAAACATTTTTAATGAAATTAAATGATGTTTTAATGATTTAAAATTAGTAAAAAATAACAAAAATAATCATTTTATAAGAAATTATATTTTATTACAGTTTATTATTCATAGAAATAAAGCTCCAGAAAATTTGAGGTTAAAATCTTTTAAAATGAATTTTTAATCATTTAATTATGATTAAAATGATTAAATTCAATAAAAATATAAGATTAATGCATTTTCCGAAAAATAAAAGTGTGGAAGTCTTATTTTAAATGTCAAGATGTTATGTTTAAATTTTCATGATTTTTGGATAAATAATGGATTTATTACAATTATTCTAAGTTTATATGTAATATATATATATAATTAAAGAAAAGAATTATAAACAAAAAACCAAAAAAAAGAAATGGGTCCAAGGGGGGTCGAACCCGGATCCCCTTGGTATAACCCAACACTCTTAACCATTAGTCCACCTATGCCATTTGTTAACATATCAGATCCTGAATTGTATTTATGTTAAAAATAAAACGTGTCTTCTTCCCCAAATCATCTAGCTAAGAACCCTAATTCTTACCAAATCCAATTCATTCATATTAGTGGTCTGTAATAAGGGGGTTTTAGCCTATAATACCCGACTAAAACATAGCAACCAAGATTAAACACTTACAACTTCTTTTCGGCTCACAATTGAAGCTTTTAAGACTCGCAAAAAAACGCAAAATGATGGTCTTTCTGCACGATTTTGTATGAATTTTGTTGTGGGTTTTGATGTGTAATGGTGCAGCAACCATCTACAATCATCTAGGTATTTATACACGTTTAAAAAAAACGCGTTTAAGGTAGTTATTAAGGCTCGCCGGTTTCATCATTAACCCACGAGTAAACGCCTTAAAAACCCGTCATTAACCCAAATAAATGATTGCAATGCGTTAGTTATTGATGGAGAAGACGTTTGGAACGATAAAAAGTTGAAACGGACGCGTAAAGGAGGATTTAAGGCCTTGCCGGAATTAAATCCGGCGGCCGGAATTTTGTTTTCTTGGCCGGATTAGCGTGAGGCAGCAGCAGATATGAATAATTTTTTTTTAACTTTCAGCAATTGTCAATAAAGGCCCCTCATACTTTTCTTAGTTAGATTTAATGTTTTCCTAGCTAGTTTTCCCTTTATATTCACTAACTAAGTTAATTTACTAACTCAAAACTTGTATAACTAGGAATTTTTATGATATACGTATATTTTCCGAACCACGTTGCAACATACGCGTTAAACTTAAATCGAGATTAAGATCCTAGAGAACACGCAATTAATATAATTTAAATTTTGCACATTTATTAAATTTGAAAGCGACAACAAATACAGGAAATATTAGAAGGACTAAAATTGTAAATTAGATAAAAGTTGAGGGTGACGGATGTCACATTACCTTAGTGTGTATTAGGCTTGGAAGATTCGTTTTAGGGCTATAGCACTCAAAACCCCTTTGATTCCACCTTGATTCAAGCTTACTATTGAGTTTTAGGGTTTGGTGTGTGTGGATGATGATGATGAACGAATTTGGGGTATGGAGTTCATCTCCATCTCTTTTGTTTTTTTATATATAATTAGTAAAAACACAAGTTTGGCAACTTGGCAAGTTTGCCCCTTCATGTTTTGTCACTATTTGATAGTTAAAAGCCTCGTGTGCTTATATTATCATATAATACGGTTTAGAAATTTTGGGGTGTTACAAAATCAACCCTAATTCAACAAAACAACATCACTAAAAGCAAAGAATTCATAAACTAACCCAAATTTAACAAAACAGAGTCACTAATATCAAATAATTCATAAACTAACTCTAATTTAACAATACAGAGTAACTAACAACCAGTGTTGCAAAACTCGGTTTGGGCTTGTACTCGGCGACCCACCCTGGAGCGAGTACTCGGATTAATCGGGAGAGTACTCGGGGGTCGAATCGGCTTATGCGGGGAGTAATCGGCCTACTCGGCATTGTTTTGCAACATTGCTAACAACAAATAACTCAAAAACTAACCCCATGCCCCTAATGAGTCACTAACATCGAACAATTCAAAAACTAACCCTAATTTCACTTATCTTAAGGTGCATCAAAACTTATTATATGTCCGTATTCCTGTTTGATTAAAGTTAAATTAACAAACATGAACATGTCTTTGTTTATGTTTGTTTAATTCGTTTACAGGCGTACATCTGAAAATTTTCATTAGTTTTTATCAAAGAGTCAATGCCAAAATTATCCACGAGGTTTGGCGAGTTTGCTACATCAGTCCAAAATCGAACATTTTACAACTGGGTCCTTTTGTTTTACATTTTGTTGCCAAATTTGTCCCTAACACTAAACCCAGTTAACTCTTGTCGTTAACTCTGAGGGTATTTTTGTCTTTTTTGCTACCCCCTTTTTAAAACCCAATTTAAATAGAGTTATTCATACCCCAAAAGACAAAAAGACCCTGATGTAAAAAGGGGGCCAACAAAAAAGACAAAAATACCCCAGAGTTAACGACAATACTTAACTGGGTTTAGTGTCAAGGACGAATTTGACAACAAAATGTAAAACAAAAGGGCCCAGCTGTAAAAAGTTTCGATTTTACACTGATGTAGAAAAACTGGCCAAACCTCAGAAAAATTTTGGCCCTTTTAACTCTTTTATCAATAACATAAAAGAACCCCTCAAATAGGGTTGTGCAAAGGGTCCGGAACCGACCCGAACCCACCAGAACCATATACCCTTTTATTGTTGAAATTAGGAACCACGAACCGAACCTTAAACGGCTATGTGGTTCTGGGTCCTAAAGGTTCTGATTGGTCGGGTAAAAGGGTCTGACCCTCTAGAACCCTTTAATGCAATAGCCACTTTTAGAGGATTTACATATTCCTATTCTTTTACCATGCTCGTAAAAGAATTCCTTCATATGGTTCTAAGGTCGTCCGCTGTGGACGCGCGAGCGAACGTGCGCAAGCCACCGACGTGACTATCAAGTAATCCGGTCACTTGACCCCGTTGTGGCTGGAGGTGAGCAATGGCGCGACCAAAGGTAACTTTTTCCCGTTAACCCACGCGACCACCATCGCTTGTGCTCGCGCCGGGACTGTTCGCGTGGGGCTGTTGTGGTTGGGGTGAGCACGGGCGCTGAAACCTCGTTCGCGTCGTGCTACTTGCGCTTCCACAACGGACAATCTAACAATAGCCCATGAATTTTTTTAAGTCATTTTTCGTTTTTCGACCTATGTTTTCGTAACAAATTTGTCATTCTAATCAATAGAAGCATTATGTGAATCTGTTATGTATACATAATAAATACACACACATCAAAGCGAAATATATAAATATTTACTTCCAAATTTGGATATAATATATATTATATTATATCACATCTATGCATATCCATTAAGCCGAAGAATATTTCAAAGAAAAATACATTGTTATTATTATAAATAATATTTTTAATATTGTATTAACATTACATGAAATCGATTACAATAAAACGTAAAAACGAATAGTGTAAAGACTAAACAAAATTATTTTTTTACTTTTTAATTAAAATACAAATGGTTCTTGTGGTTCTTATATTAGAACCGTGGGTTTGGAACCGACCGACCCAGAACCGATAATTCATATAAATCTAGAACCGAAAACCGACCCATATATTTAAAAAGGTTCGGGTCCAAAGTTCCTGTGGGTCCGAAGCACGAAATGCCCACCCTTACCCTCAAATAACTCGGATGGATTGAAAAGAAGAACAAAAATCAACAATCGGGTGGGTCGGATCGACCCAAGTCACACATAACCCGTCATTTCGCCTATTAATCGATCGATTAGATGGCGATTGTGAATCACTCACATTAATCAATCGATTGATTTTATTTTATTAAACCCTAAACCCTAAATAAACGATTCTTACTACTCCTCTGCAACTAAGCCCCACACCATCAATCAGAAAAAGAAGGTGACACATTTTTATTTTTATTTTATTTATTTTTCGGATTACGGCAATGCGTTAAAAATTGTCCATTTGATTGTAAGAAGTTATGTAGACATATAATTTGAAAGCTTTCATTATATCTTTAGGAATTTAAGCCATAGATATGATTCGATACAAGGAAGTTAATAGGTTTACTTAGTTAGTTACCTTTGAACATGATATGATTGTTTACTCTTAGTCATTGAATTTGAGGTTACAACTACAAGCTGCATCATTCAACCCAACCAAACCTTGCCTTTGTTTTTGCTATAGTTTGTGTTATTGTCGGTTGATGTTTTCGGCCTACACCTGTTTTGAATGCGCAAACATCTAGGGCCCGAATCCCGAGATAAGCAAGGCACATAGTATAAACATATTACATACCATTTCTTTAACTTTTTTAGGCTTGTTTAGGTTGGTTCCAGCCTCCAGGCCGTTTTTGTATGTTTAAGACCAGTTTGCCTAGAATTTGAAAATTTTCGCCTGAATTTCTTTGGAACGATATTCTTGGAATCAGATCTTCAGTTTTGTCACTATTTTTGTTCATTGTCACTCACGTAAATGCTAAAAAATTCTCAACTATGGCTTCAGGTAAAGATGAAGAGGGTGTTTAGAATATCCGATATAGGAGTAGCAGTATCAGAGCTCCGTGGATCTTTTACACCCAAATTCCCAACAATACCCACTACCACCCGATGGGTTTCTACTGAATCTTCATCATCTAAAGCCATTTCAAATTTGTATGGACAGTTTGCTGATAGATGGGCGTATAACGATGTACGAGCTAAAGAGGAAATGATTGAAAAAGTTTCTTCCTACAGAGATGAATTGATCAAGAATGTGAAGGATGGAAACTCTTTCGAAAATTTATTAGATATTCAGGGATGGAATTTGTTCAAGATGTATTCTGATGGGGCTGCTTTTGTTGAGCTTCTCAGGTTATTGGAATCTTCTCCTCATTTGGCTCTTAAGGTAAAACAATTTTATGCTTTTTTTATAGTGTGTAATGTGTATTAGGGGTGTTTATAAATCTGGTTGAAAGTGACCATGCTGAAACCGAAGCAAGTCGGTCATTTTAAGATCCAAACGGTTCGGTTTTGAGGGTTTGCTTGTTTAACTGTTTGCTTTGGAACTTGTAACCAGCCATGTAAACTGAAACCATAACCTAGTGGTCTAGTGGTAAGCTTGCCCCTCACAAGAGTGGTGGTGTGGGTTAAAATCGTTACAGGTGCAAGGTTAGGTGGTATTTAGATGTAAAAAAAAAGTTGTTAAAAAAAGCCATGTAAACCGAACCAAGCGTTTAACTTCTATTTTTTGTATGTATGTACTCTTACTTTTGGAACATGTAAGTAGTTATATCATATATGTATTATAATCTAAATAATATTTAAGTTTATTTTTTTTTAAATAAAGTTGTTATACAAATTAATCGGTACACATCTCCAAACTGTCAAAAACTAACCGTTGGACCCGCAGAACCAGCCTGTCTGGCAAACCCACCCAACCCATCTGGTTTGTTGTTTCCTTAAACCGTATCAGCCCAGGATGCCTAAATTAGTTATTTCAACTGTTATTTTATTTGTATGTGTTATAGGCGTTGAATTGGAGAAGAAACAAAGATCAAATGGGTCCTATGTCACCAGAAGAATATGCAAAAGGCATTAAAATCGCGGGTAGAATAAAGGATGTTGATCTAGCAGTTGAACTTTTCAAGGAAGCTACTAATAAACGGTGCAAAAACACCTCGAATTACAACGCTCTTATGGGTGCTTATATGTACAACGACCTAAGTGAAAAATGCCAGTCAGTTTATCGGGATTTAAAGCAAGATGCCAATTGTCGCCCCACATCAGCTACATTCAACATGCTGATATCAGTTTTTGGCCATAGAGTACTTACAGACCAAATGGAAACCGTGTTTCAAGAAATGAAAAATTACGATATCGCCCCTGATATAACCACATACAATAACTTGATCTCGGGTTATCTCACTGCGTGGATGTGGGATAGTATGGAGGCTACATACTGTATGATGGAGACTGGACCTGTACGCGCAAATCTTGATACGCGCTTGCTAATGCTTCGTGGGTACGCACATTCAGGTAATTTAGAGAAAATGGAAGAGATTTACAATATCGTGGGACCTCATGTTCTTCAGGAAAAGCATATTTCTTTAATTAGAGCTATGATATGCGCATACTGCAAGTTTCCTAACAGAAATCGAGTCAAAAGAATTAAAGAACTAATGAGATTAATACCAGACAACCAGTACCGGCCGTGGTTGAACGTGCTACTTATTCGATTTTATGCAGAAGAAGATTTGGTTGACCAAATGGATAAATCAATAGACGAGGCGTTTGACCATAAGACAAGCGTTAACACTGTCAGAATTATGCGTGCAATTAGTACGACTTATATTCGGAACAACGCTGTGGACAAGCTGGCAAAGTTTATATCGCGTGCTGGACATTCTGGGTGGAGAATGTGTCGCGGGCTGTACCATGAGTTAATGTGGGTGTTTGCCTCGCAGAAACGATTAGAGGAAATGGAGCAAGTTCTTGTTGAGATGGAGAGATTTAATTACGGGTGCTCGAAAAGAACGTTTATTATACTGTATAAGGCTTATTCGGATAACGAACAACGATATCGACCAAAGCTTTATACGGTATTAGGGTTGATGTTCAAGTATGGGTATGGATCCATTGTAGCAGATGTTCGAATATGAATGCAGAGTATGAGAACTGAGAAAAAGCAATTTGGGCACCACATTGGTGATTGTGGTGTGTTACTTATTTTTGTTAGGTATGGAGAAATACACATTTTCCTTGATTATTTGTTCAAATGGTGTAACTATTTGATTAGGGTCAGTTTCGTTGTATAATTATTCTTAATCAATAACTTTTAATAAAATCTAACTACACATTTTTTTTTATTTTTTTTTTCGACATTTTGATATAAATTTTATTAAAAACTTATTTCTTCGGGTAAATACACAATTTTGTTGTGGTCATCGTCCAAATACCGAAAACAAAAAATCAATACTCCATAGATAATGTGATTTTATGCTATACATATGAATTCTCTTTGTTGGTTTTCAATAACGAAATTACTGGTTTTAATAACACACTGATAGAAATTGTATAGAATTAGAGAGAAAATTGAGAGTGTTTGTGAATTCAGATTATCTATTTAATGTTCATGACAAAGTGTATATATACATATGGATGTAACTGTAAAGTAGTTATAGCGAATGAAACTGCCATTTTGTATATCTGGTTTATAACACCCCCCTCAGATATACATTTGTATTCATTATACACTATTAATAACATGCTTCGGGATGATATTAAATTGGTACTTCAGGACCTATAATATCTGCCTCGTTAAAAACCTTACTAAGAAAACCCAATGAAACAAAACTTAGTCAAGGAAAACAGTACAGCGTGTATAATGCTCCCCCTCAATTTAACTAATGTCTTTTAATCTTCGGAGCCCGTTTTTTTGTGATAACTGCTCGAAACTGCTTCTAGGTAAAGATTTTGTGAACAAGTCGGCTAGATTTTCACTTGACTTGATTTGACGAACATCAATTTCCCCTTCCTTTTGCAGATCATATGTCGAGAAGAACTTTGGTGAGATATGCTTTGTTCTGTCACCCTTGATGTAACCTTCCTTGATGTGTGATATGCAAGCAGCATTGTCTTCATAAATAATCGTTGGGCCCTTCTTGATTTGTTCTAATCCACATGCTTCTTGTATATGATTGATCATTGATCTCAACCATACGCATTTTCTACCAGTATCATACAATGCTATTAATTCGGCATGATTTGATGATGTCGCTGTAAGTGTTTGCTTAGTTGACTTCCAAGAAATTGTTGTGCCACCACATGTGAATACGTAACCTGTCTGAGATTTTGCTTTATGAGGATCTGATAGATATCCGGCGTCAGCATACCCAACAAGCGGGGACTTGTTATCTTTTTGATAGAAAAGACCCAAGTCTTTTGTCCCGCAAAGATACCGAAATATGTGTTTTATTCCGTTCCAATGTCTACGTGTTGGATTTGAGATATATCTCGCTAGTACATGCACTGAGAATTCAATATCAGGTCTAGTGTTATTTGCGAGATACATAAGAGCACCGATCGCGCTTAAGTACGGTACTTCTGGACCGAGTACTTCCTCACCTTCTTCTTGAGGTCGATAAGGATCCTTATGTGGATCTAGCGGTCGGATAACCATAGGTACACTGAACGGATGAGCTTTATCCATATTAAAACGTATTAACATCTTCTGGATGTAGTTTGACTGATGGACAAATGTGCCATTGCATAAATGCTCGAATTGTAAGCCGAGACATAGTTTTGTTATTCCAAGGTCTTTCATTTCAAATTCGTTCTTTAATAATTGCATCAGACTTGTATCCTTCCTTTTCGAGATATTTACTTAGTCGATTGTACCACATTCGACCAGATTGTTTGAGACCATATAAAGATCTCTGGAGTTTTATAGCACACATATCTCGAGGTGTTGATTTTAATGCTTCAGGCAATTTTAATCCTTTAGGGATTTTCATGTAGATGTCATTTTCAAGTGTCCCGTATAAGTATGCGGTGACGACATCCATAAGTCTCATATGAAGTCCTTCAGAGATTGTAAGACCGACTAGAAACCTAAGGGTTATCGCATCGACTACGGGGGAATACGTTTCCTCATAATCAACTCCAGGGATTTGGGAAAACCCTTGTGCTACAAGCCGTGCTTTATATCGTACAATCTCATTCTTTTCATTTCTCTTTATTGCAAACACCCATCTATAACCTACTGGTTTGACGTCTATGGGTGTTCGGACTACAGGTCCGAAAACATGTCACTTTTCAAGCGAATTTAATTCGGCATTTATGGCTTCTTGCCATCTTGGCCAATCATTTCTGTGCATGCACTCTTCTAGAGTTTTAGGTATGTAATCATTTTCATTTATTACATCTGTTGCTATAGCATATGCGAATATATCGTCAACATGTGTTTTATTTTGGTTCCACATTGTACTGTTTTGTACATAATTGATAGAGATCTCATTTTCATTCGGTACCGTTGTTTATTCAACAATTTCATTTTCCTCTGGAATTATATTTGTCTCTTCCGGGACATTTACCTCTACTGGGGTTTCATTTATAATATTTTGTGCGTTTTCACCAACTGCATTATTTTGCTCTTTTCGTTTTCGTGGGTTTTTGTCTTTGGAACCGATTGGTCTTCCACATTTTCTTTGTATTGTAATCTCTTCAGGGATTACCTTTATTCGAGCAGGTGTATTTGATGCTGGTTTATGTGACTTTGTCACTCGATTTGTGTCTGTGAATGCATCTGGTAATTCATTTGCTATCCTTTGCAAATGTATAATCTTTTGGACTTCATATTCACATTGACCACTTCGGGGGTCGAGATTTGATAGTGATGATGCATTCCATGTTATTTCTTGTGTTACCAGTCTTTCTTTATTCTTATCTCCCCCTAAGATTGGGAACATTGTGTCACACCACGCCTATGGCGGAAACACGTGGCGCAATGGTTCAAGAGGATTAATTAAAGCCAAGATTAATGCAAACCACAAGTAATTAAAGAAACGGGTCATTTATTCAAGCGTCGAAAATCATGTTGATTATTCATACATAATTGAAAATTGTTTTTAAGACAAATAAGGAGGCTCCCCAATCTATATCCCGATTTCCTTGGGATAAAGAGACGAGGCCTCTTCAAAACATCCAACGCCCAGTTTCGAGATTCCCCCGACCCTGCTTGCCATGTTGTCCGTCATCTATCAATTACCTGAAAGATATGTTTAAAAATTCGTCAATATATAAATATTGGTGAGTTCACAGGTTTTAGTTTATCAAACTTTATCACTTTGGGAATTTCTATGTTATGACAATTTGTAGGAGTTGCAAGTTCCTACAATGCTACTTGAGCCTATAATCAAACCAAGACAAATAATAATGCCCCGCTCCAAGTCGTTACTCGGTATTCCTACGACTTGATTTCAGAATACGTGCACCCCAGGCATACGCCGATGCGTAATCGACGCTATCGATTAGGGGTGGGCCTTGTCAGGCACCAATAGTACTATTCAAATATTCCTTCGGTTTCATTTCCCTGAATTAATGATCATAGTAGAGAGGTCTCAACCCCGAGTGGCGATCACAACTCAAGTATCCAACCCGTCAAACAAATCCCAACATATCTTTCCCCCGTTAAAACATTAAATAGTTTAGAAATGGGGCCGTGAAACTCACCTGAAACTGTGCCCGGCTCAAAGAAGAAAATAGCAAATTTTACGGTCTCGCACCTACAAACGTCCTAGGCGTATAAGTCACTACACCTATAGTGCCTGTGCCTTGGCAAGTTGTACACCCAACTCCCCGGCCACGTATTATCCCAATTCCCGTTTAATTAGTCTCGTATCCTAGGTTCATTGGCGATGGATTACCCTTTTCTTACGAGTTATGTATTATTCTCGTTAATATTCTTTGTAACTTGTATACTATTATCCTCGACACGACTCTACCCAACGTATAATTATTTTCCCATTTAAATAATTATACTTAGGATCGTTTCGCTCGATATAATATGATTTCTTATTACCCGATCCGACTTACTTTGCCACATATTTATTTTCCCATTTAAATAAATATGCTAAGTTCTTGTCGTTTGGTAATATATTCTTAACGCCCGACTCAACTTACCATGCCGTACATTTATTTTCCCATTTAAATAAATATACTAGGATCTTGTCGGTATTCACATGTTCGTAGATATACTTTGCCTACTCGTCTCGGTTTTTCCTTCTCGCATATCTACTTTCTCATTCAAATAGATATACTAGAATTTCGTCGAGACAAGTATGTATACATACTTTAACGCGTGAGTTTTCCTTGTTAAGTCCATACGTTTTGTTTAGCGTTTTTAATTCTTTACGTTATGTTTTCTCCCACGAATATTCTCTCTAACACTTAGGAAAGTGTTATATAATTTTCACCCATGTTTTATATATTTTATTTCTTAAAATATATATATTTTCATCTTGCCGCAATGGCATTCTTTTCTCATTTGCCCGCTTATCCGTTACCGTTAGTTCATGTTATTAAGTTCGTTAGTTAGCTTTTTCCACATTTTCTTCCCATATGCGTTCTATGGAAATATTGTTCGTATTTCCAATTCCGAACACATATTACTTGGAAAAATATACTTTTGTATTTTTAGTTCGACTCGTTAACTTGTATCCCAAAAATGTTTCCGATACTTTTATATCCCCATTTATATAAAAGTATCCATTTTCGTACAAGTTTTCCCAAGTCTTTACTTTTGTTCAATATTTTATAAAACCTTTATTTTTATAAAATCCTTATGTTAACTTAACCTCCTATTTTTATAAAACTTCTATTTTTATAAAAATACCTCTTTCAAAATATACATAAGTAGGTTTCCTATGTTTACCAAAACTATACTTGGAAAAACTATTATTTACGTTTTTGACACCGAACTTTTCGTGAACACATTTTTGGACCAAAGTTTCTAAAATACTTATTTTAGTCCCTCAACTTTCAAGTTTACAATATTTGTCCCCTAGCTTAAAAATGTTACCTTTTTCATCCTAACTTCCAAAGTTAGCATTTTTCTTCCAACTAGTGGACTTTGAAGAATCATATTTTTCATGTTTGGTTATTTTTACACCATTTCACTTTTAATAGTCTTTTATTTCATTATTAATGCTATTAACATGTGGGTTTCATGTTTTTATCCAATATATCAAATTTTCACTCATCCAAGTGAGTAGACTTTGAACATGTAACTTTTTCATCCATGATCATCTAACACATTCTAATATATTTTTGACATTGGTTAGTCATTTTATGATGATTAAAACCATCTTTTATCATATTCAAGTTTTTCTCAAAAATCATACCCAAATCATCAACTTGCTAAGTGTATGTACATATTTCTACATTTTTTTGAAATATCACATTATTAATATCAAATCCATGTTTTATCCATATTATTATTCTTCCATTTTCATCTTGCAAGATGCATTAAACTTTTATATTTTAAAACTATATTCTACCCATCAATGTACAACTTGCTCATAAGAACAAATAATATGAACATTAACAATCAAAACAAGGTTAAAACTTACTACTAGCTCAAGGCTAGGGAAGACAAGAACCTTGGATTGGATGGGGTTTAATGTGTTCTTCCAAAGGGTTAAGCTCCAAGCTCTTGAAATACACAATGGGGTTTTGAAGGATAATGATCTAGAGATGATTTGGTAGTGTAAAATTTGTAAGATAAGTGTGTATGGATGGGTGTAATGCTACAGCCAAGGGGAAGGAAGGAGAAGAAGTTTTTGATTTTTGATCCAAGTATTCTCACTAGTTTGCTTATAATATCCTCTTCCAAATCTTTCCAAGATCACCCAATATCTTATCTTAGATTATGGAAGATTCAAGGGATTATGTAAGATTACAAAAAAAAATCTATGGAAGATTATAAGAGGGTGTTTGGCCGTGGATTAGAGAGAGAAAGAAAGGGATTTGGTGATTTTTCTTACCCAATGTAATCCCATGCAACCTCATGATTAGTAATAATCTTAATGATTTAATAAGATAACTCAAGATATCATCCACTTGGGTGGGCCATAGGCCGGCCCCAAGGGGTGTTTTGGTGGGGTCCACTTTGCTAAATAATCCCCATTATTAGTTATGATTACTCCCCTTTCGTTCGGGTACCGTCCGGGTATTTTTCGAGTTTTTATCGCGCGTCCTCCGGATATTAAAAATACCTTTAATAACCCTTAAACATAGTCCGGTTTAAGCGTTGATAAGTTATTTAGGCTCTTGCCGGGTGAAATTATGAGTTATGCGCGTATCGGGTGCGGTACGTGCACTTTATTCGTTACCGGGAGATTTGTACAATAAGTTTTCACGTATGGCTTTGGGGTTCCAAAACTCATTATATTTTGTGAAATTATCTTTTATTTTATATTCCGGGTGTCCGGGGTTCGTTTCGCTTATTTAATTTTTACCGAGTAATCGCCAGTGTCCAAATCGGATAATCTACTCGCACATGATCCTATCATGTTTTGTCATTAAACATATGCATTCCTATGCATTATTTGGGAATTGCTATCTTTCTAAGGCCTCAGTTAAATAATCAACACATAATTACGTTTAATTACGTTAATCGCGTATAGTTAATTAGTACGGAATTACCTTAATTTTGCCGGTTGTTACACATTGTTTCATTAAAATGACAGTCAGCATACCGTGCTGTAAACATGTCTCCCGTAAGAGGTTCTAAATATTTGATAATAGATGGGGAGTTAAAACCAATGTAAATGCCCAGTCTTCTTTGGGGTCCCATTGTGGTACGTTGTGATGGCGATATTGGTACATATACCGCACAACCAAAAATTCTAAGGTGGGACAAACTTGGTTCTCGTCCGGAGACCAGTTGTAATGGGGAGTATTCGTGATCAGCAGTTGGCCTTAATCTGATCAGTGCAGCGGCATGCAAAATAGCATGGCCCCATGCAGAAGATAGTAGTTTACATCTCATGAGGAGCGGTCTAGCGATTATTTGTAATCGTTTAATCAAAGATTCAACTAAACCGTTTTGTGTGTGAACATGAGGCACTGGATGTTCAACATTTATCCCAATCGACATACAATAGTCATTAAAAGCTTGGGATGTAAATTCTCCTGCATTATCCATCCGGATATTTTTAATTTGATTGTCCGGGAAGTTAGCTCTTAATTGTATGATTTGGGTTAAAAGTCGGGCAAAGGCTAC
This sequence comes from Ambrosia trifida, assembly GCA_028751855.1. NCBI lineage: Eukaryota > Viridiplantae > Streptophyta > Magnoliopsida > Asterales > Asteraceae > Ambrosia > Ambrosia trifida. Next base: position 34,899,620 of record CM054123.1, on the reverse strand, counting down.
ATTTCGAGTAGCTAGAAGACTCACATGTGACCACCTTGAGGATGCGTCAATTAAGACCATGAAATAGCGGAATGGTCCACATGGAGGGTGTATGGGCCCACAAATATCCCCTTGGATTCATTCTAAAAATGAGGGGTTTTCATGTATCAATTTATTTTGTGAGGGCCGAGTAATAAGTTTGCCCAAAGAGCATGCTGCAAATGATAAATCTTCTGGTAGCAAAACTTTTAACGTTTTAGAGGGTGTCTAGTTGCACTTTTGATTATTCTTCTCACCATTGTGCTACCAGGGTGACCTAAACGGTCATGCCATATATTGAACGTATCCTTATCTAATAATTTCTGGTTAGTCACAAAATATGATTCGATAGGATTTACATTAGTACAATATAATCCAGAGGATAAACCTTGTAGTTGTTCAACAATGGTTTCTTGTCCATTTTTGTTGAAAATAATTTGAAGATATTCAATACTAGTTTATACCCCGGGAGCGTCCTGGGTTGAGAAATCTAAGTAAAACGAATAAAATTAGGAGTATCTAAACTATAAAAGTGGCATCTGCCAATATATGATTTATTATTATTATTATTATTATTATTATTATTATTATTATTATTATTATTATTATTATTATTATTATTATTATTATTATTATTATTATTATTATTTTAAACAAATCTCTGCCATAAGTTATCATATTCTAATATAAAAAAAAGGGTAATTGGGTCGGGTATCACCTAATCCCAGGCCCGACCCAAACCCACTAATTCCAAACCTGACACAAGTTTTTTATATAGCAATATGGTACTCGTTGGAAAGATAATAAAACGCTTGTTAATTTGGTGTAATTTTTTTCTTTAAAAAATCCCGTATATAAAAGATATTAACATTTAAAAGTTATGAAAGGAAACATGAGAGAGAAAATAATAAAGTTTTAATATTTACATTTAGTAGATTAGGTATTTAATAGATTATGTTAAATCATATTTAAACCATATTTATTCCTTTTTTTAAATTGGTCTAGAGTTGCCACATCACATCCTATGTAGCATCTCTCAAAAGAGAGATTGCATAATATTATGACATGTCATTAAAAATGCTTTGGTTTATTATATATATAGATATAGATATAGATATAGATTATTTTCATCTTTAGTTTTTAGATGGTAACCATTTTTCCGAATATCTTTAAAACTTAGTAAATTTCTTCTGGATTTACTAGAATATAATGCATGTTCGATAGTTAGTTGGGTACCCCGAAGGTAGTATTATGTGTGCTCTGCCAGAGCCTTCAATAAGGTTACAAACACCAGAGATAGTACCAATAGACGTCTCTGCTGGAGACAACTCAGAGAAAAATTTCTTATGCTTGAGAACAATGTTAGTACTACCACTATCTGCCAGACATTCATCACTAATAATAGCTCTGCTGGAGCTAGCATACATATTTCTTCAGGAAATAAAAGCAATAAAGATTAATACAAAGTAGGAATTTAAACCATTTACATGAATTTAAATAAAACATTACAAGAGTTTATACTAAATCAAGTAAAAAGTCATAGTTTGAAAATAAAAACCATAAAAGATTATACTAATTTTGATTCGCCATCATTTTCTGCCTCCCATGCTTGCTATGATAATTTGCCACATTCGCTTCAGGGAATGGGTTTGCACTTGTGGGTCGCTATTGATGGTTTTGTAGTAAGAGCTTGTTGTTTTGCTCCGCGACCAAAAGACATGATAGTAGTTCAGAATATTTAGTAAATTTACATTCCCTGTATTGCTGCGATAGGAGCACGTTTGAGGCATGGAATGTTGAAAAAGTATTTTCAAGCATGTCTTCTTCAGTTATATTTTCATCGCATAGTTTAAGTTCATAAGTAATGCGGAACAAGGCAGAGTTATATTCACTGACAGTTTTAAAATCTTGTAGTCTTAGATGAAGCCATTCGTAACGGGCTTTTGGGAGTAAGACCAACTTCTGGTGGTCAAAGCGTTCTTGAATGCTTTTCCATAATTCAAGTGGGTCCTCAACAGTTAAATATTCCCTTTTTAGATCTTCGTGAAGATGTTGACGAAGGAATATCATAACTTTTGCTTTATTTTAAGATGAAGTTTGATTACCATCAAGAATTGTCTCCCCAAATTATTTGCTGTCAAGTGAATTTTAGCATTAAGTGTCTATGGGAGGTAGTTATTACCCGAGATATCAAGGGCGATGAATTCAAGTTTTGATAAATTTGACATTTTATCTACAAAGAAAAGAGTCATTTATTTAAAAACGAGCCTTTGTATAAAATGTATATTGTATTAGAACTTCGGGTTCTCTTTAGTAGAACTACAGGTTCTATAATTTTATACGTAATATACTTTTCATTTGTGTATCTTGAAGAAAAAAATTCAAATTTCAAAATCAATTTTAACTAGCAAAGCACAAATTATTTCACCAATAGATAATCAATGGATATTAGTTGTGTAGATCACTAATGGCAATTACTTAAAGTTGAACATGTTTAAATCTTATTTAAATCGTATATTTCACGTAAGCTTATGTGTTTAACCCATAAGATCAGCATATATAGATCTTGCATAATTATTAAACAAGCTAATTCGCAATAGGATCTCTATCTCCGTCTCTATAATTACACTAAAAACACTATCTTTTCTCTATCCTTAATTTTCAATTAAATAATATTCTTTTTTATACTTTTATCATTATCTTTTATCTCTCCTACACTCACAACCATTTTAAAAAAGTATTAAAATATTATATAGGGTGAACAGTGTTCCTCCAAATTTATTGATGAACGGTAACTTTTCTTTCTCCTCCATTTACAACCATTTACTATCAATTATCAAAATATAAAGATTTCACTCACGTAAATATGAAGAACCAAAAAATCTTCAACAATCCATCATCCAATCAAAAACCAACAAATAACCAATTTACAACTAAACCCGAGTCCATAGATCCTGAAAAACTCTCTCTAAGGCATGACCCTCGAAGAAGGAGAAATCCCTCCGGGGAACCAAGGTGGCAACATCCAATCAACATCGTTCTTCATGTCTAACCTTCCAGAAGGGGTTACGGCTGAAGAACTTAGGGCGGAGTATGGGAGATGCGGCCAAATATGTGACGCATACGTGGCAAAGAAGAAAGACAAGTTTGGCAAAATCTTTGCTTTCATAAGATTCACAAAAGTCAAGGATGTTAGCAAAATGGTGAAAGCACTCAATAGTCTCAATGTGTTCGATAGGAAGGTTTTTGCTAGAGTTGCTAGATTCAGCAAAGAAGATAGCAAATTCAAAAAACAAAATAAAGAGACACCTTAACATAGAAGTGGAAACAGTGATGGAAGACATGAACGGGAGAGGCAGAAACATGCTGCAACCGAGTTCAATTGCAGCAGCTTCTCGTTCCGGGAGAAACTTACGGGTAGGAAGGACGATGGGCTGAGCAAGGAGGTAAAGAGGATCAGGTTACAAGACAAAGCTGCTGAAACACCGGAACAATGGATTGGGAAATCGGTCGTTGCGGTGGCGAGAAACTACTACAGACTTTGCAAACTGCCGGAGGGACTCGAAAAGATTAAAGGTATGGAAATGGAAATGAGGTATCTGGGAGGCTTGAAAACTCTGATAACATTCTCATCCCCGGAGAAGACTAGGCAGCTTGCATCAATGTACAACATATGGGGAGAATGGCTGTCGTCAGTGTGTGAGTGGCAGGGGAAAATATTGGATAGCGAACGATTAACATGGTTGAAGATATCTGGGCTCCCGTTGATCTTGAGATCGACTGAACATGTAGAGAAGATTGGTGCAATGTTTGGGGAGATAGTTAGGCATGTTGAAAACGGAATGGAGAACTCGGATCTTTCTGGTGCATACGTCGGTGTGGTTGTTAAGTCAATATTGAAGATCGATGAAGAAATTAAAGTTGACTGGAGAGGTGAAACATTCTCTTGCTGGGTGTCTGAAGGTGCTCGGAGATGGGTGCCGGAATATATTCGGGATGATGTTATGATAATTGGTTCTGATGTTTTGGCCGATGAAGAGATACAACCGCCTCAAGATAGTGACAGGTTCAACGTGGTAGATGATGAAGTTAACAAGTCGGCCGGAGACGATGTGGCTTCCGGTGAGCAGAACTCCGGTGAACAGAAACTAAATGTGGAAGACGAAAGGGTGGCTGCGGATGCGATGAATGTGGAAGATGAAGGGGCGGCTGTGCATGGGAACAGTGGGGATGTCGAGGTGAACCTGCTGCATGGGAAGTCCTCGGGAAATGGAGTCTGTAGCCAATCGAATTCTGCTCCCATCATTATGGGTGAGGTGGGGCCCGAGGTATCTAAGGATAACAGCCCAAGTATTAATATGAAGTCCAATTCCGATATTGGGCTTTATCATATGTGGGCTTCCATGCTGGAAGGTAGGCCGAAGTCAAAAAGAAAAAGACAATTGGGTTTTAAGGCTCGTAAAAATAAGATGGTTATTAAAGATAGGGTTAAAGTGTTTGACCGGAAAGTCAACTCCTCTGAAGGAGAAAACAGCTCTGGTAACTCTAGGGGAGACAAAAAGAAGAGGAGAAAAAGAATTTTTGTGAGAAAGGAAAATATTGAGATGGACAATCAAGATCCTTTCAGCTATAATATTGGGTGTGGAATAGAAGATGGGTACGAGACAGATTGGGTAGAAGATACGACTGTGGTGAAAAAGAATAATGAAAGTAATCAAGAAGCTGACTCAGGGGAAACATCAAAAGAGGATAGGCAGACAGAGGTGCAAGCTACAATACTGGTGGATACGTCTGCAGGATTATTGTTGAACGGGCTCGAAGAATCGGTAGATAAGGTAGTGGTAGAAGAATGGGAGACGACACCTCCAAGATGAATGTTCTTTCCTTCAACATAAAGGGGGCTGGGGGATCTGGAAAAGCGAGTAAGGTTAGATCAATTAAACAAAACTTTAATCTTTCTTTTATTGGATTACAAGAAACACAAATGGCAACAACATCGGAAAGGGTGGTCGAAAGGTTTTGGGACGGAACTGGTCATGGCAAAGAAATAGTTAATGCGGAGGGTAGATCGGGGGGATTAATTTCAATATGGAACTCGGCTGTTTTTAGAGTATCTGTAATTAGAAAGGGGCAAAATTTCATTATGACGGGGGGTGAACTTTGTGGTGTGTCGGATATGGTGTATGTGATGAATGTCTATGCACCCACTGATCCGACTCTGACAAGGTTGCTATGGAATGAAATCAGGGAACTAAAAGAGGAATTTAGTGGGTTATGGATTATATTTGGCGATTTTAATGATGTTCGCAGTGAAGAGGAACGAATGAACTCTGTTTTTGTACCGGCTAACGCGATGGCATTTAATAACTTTATATGCAGCGCGGGGCTGCTCGAATATAATATGGGTGGAAGAAGATTCACGTTTATGTCCGCGGATGGGCAAAAACTTAGTAAGCTGGATAGGGTGTTAGTTTGCGAGAACTTCATGGGGAAATGGCCCGAAGCGACGGTACTGGCCTTAGATAGGGATGTTTCCGATCACTCACCGGTCGTTCTCACGACATCCTTGTCTAACAATGGCCCTATCCCGTTCCGATTTTTAACTCTTGGTTGGGTAAGGATGGGTTGGATTCTAAAGTTATTGCAGGTCTCAATTCTGCCGTCGAAGCCAACAGGAAAGATATTATTATGCTACAAAAATTGAAGAGGATTAAAAATAATATTAGAGTATGGAGAAATGAAGCCTTCGAGAATGAGACGGCTGAGGTTAAAAGGGTGAAAGAGAAGATCAAACAAACTGAAGAGGTGGCGGATCAACGGAGTCTTAACGAGGAAGAAATAAATCAGTGGAAGAACGCTAAACTCACGGTCAAAAATTGGGAATGGGATAGATTGAAGGATCTAAAACAGAAATCTCGGGTTGAGTGGATCCTTAACGGTGATGAAAATTTGGCATATTTCCATGGTGTCATCAACAATAGAAAGGCGAAAAACAAAATAAGTGGGCTAATGATCGAAGGGGAGTGGGTGTCGGATATGGATGCCATTAGAGCACATGCGGCTCATTGTTTCAAGAACAAGTTTGATGAGCCTTGTGATACTAGACCTAAAATGACCGGGGAGGGTTTCAAGAAATTATCGGTAGAGGAAGCTGCGGGTCTAGTAGTACCATTCACTCGCGAGGAAATTAAAGCTGCGGTTTGGGAATGTGGTGGGGAAAAGGCGCCGGGCCCAGACGGCTTCTCGTTCGCTTTCATAAAACAATATTGGGGGAACCTTGAGAAGTATTTTGTGGAGATTATGGCTGATTTTTTTATTCATGGGTCTGTACATGCCTCGTGTAACAACTCCTTTGTTGCACTAATCCCTAAAGTGACGGACCCTCTAACATTATCGGATTTTAGACCGATATCATTGATAGGGGTGATTGGAAAGATAATCTCGAAGGTGTTGGCATCAAGGCTAAAATTGGTGCTTGGAAATATTATATCGGTGGAACAATCGGCTTTCATCAAGGATAGAAATATCTTTGATGGGCCTCTTATTGAAAACGAAATCATATCTTGGGCGAAAAAAGTAAAGGAGAAGCTACTTCTCTTCAAAGTCGATTTTGCAAAAGCGTATGATTGTATATCTTGGAAGTTCCTTATTAACACTATGCACCATATGGGATTTCCATCGAGATGGAAAAACTGGATCATGGGATTACTATTTATGGGTAAAGCGTCTATTCTCATTAATGGTTCTCTCTCGGCTGAAATTCAATTAAAGCGGGGTCTTCGCCAAGGAGACCCGTTATCACCATTTCTCTTTACTATTGTTATGGAGGCGCTTCACATTATGATCTCGAAGGCGGTTGATGCTGGGACTTTCACGGGGGTCAAGCTGCCAAACGAAGGCCCGATCATATCTCACCTCTTCTACGCAGACGATGCCTTATTCTTGGGAAAGTGGTCCGAGGAGAATGCGCTGAATTTGAATAGACTACTTCGGTGTTTCTTGGCAGCCTCTGGTTTAAAGGTAAATCTGTCAAAAAGTAACCTCTTCGGCATAAATGTGGAAGAACAATCACTTACAAACGCGGCTGATTTGATAAAATGTAAGAAGGGTAGCCTACCGTTCATATATCTCGGACTACCGGTGGGTGAAAACATGAAAAGGATTAATAGTTGGAAAGTAGTGGTCGAAAAATTCCAATCAAGATTAACATTATGGAAGGCTTGTATGCTGTCCTTTGTTGGGAGGTTGACATTGGTCAAGGCGGTACTTGGATCGCTCCCGAATTATTACCTTTCTGTATTTAAAGCACCGGTGGGTGTGGTAAAAGTTTTGGAAGGTCTGAGACGTAAGTTCCTGTGGGGCGCAAAGAAGATAAAATGGGTGGCTTGGGAAAAGGTTATTAAGTCTAAGAAAGTCGGAGGTCTTGGGGTCACTAGTATTGAAGAAATGAATATGGGGCTCCTCGCAAAATGGTGGTGGAGATTCAAATCATACCCGGAACAATTGTGGTGCAAAATCGTTTCGGCGATTCATGGGGGTGGTAGAGGGTCAAATTTTCTGCCACACAAAAAAATCGATTCCTGGAACATGGAGCAACATCGTTTCATTCCAAGAATCGCTGGGTCAACATGGGATTACTTTGGAAGAAAGGCTGAAGTGCAAGATTGGTAATGGTTTATCGGTGAGATTTTGGAAAGATGTGTGGTGTCAAGATGGCTGCTTTAAGAACCGATTTCCAGACATGTACGTGCTGAGCAAGAACAAAAATGATCGGGTGGCGGACTGTTTCATACGGGATAATGGGCAGGTGGGTTGGGCGCTTCAGTGGGCTCGTAACCCGAGTTCTGCTGAGGCGCGAAATCACCTATTGGAATTGACGGCTATTATAAATAATATATCGCTGAATCAAGACAAAGACAGGTGGATGTGGAGGAACGATGAAAAGGACGTGGACTTCTCTGTTAAACAGGTTCGTGAGACGATTTCAAGTGCTGGGCAGATCGACAGTGGTGGCGCTTATTACAAATGGTGCAGAATCGCTACTCCAAAAGTTAACTGTTTTGTTTGGCGAGCGCTTCAAAACAAGATTCCCACGGCTGAATCGCTTGCTTTCAGAGGCATTTATGTAGGAAATGGTCTTTGTAAAAGATGTGGTGTGGAGCCTGAAACGGTGGAACACATTTTTTTGGATTGCTTATGGGCTAGATCGACTTGGTGGTGCATTGGTGAGTGGTTGAAGGTTAGTTTTCCTGAATCATTCGGCTCTCTTGATATGCTGGTAAATCATGCTTGGAACGTGGATGGGAACAAGAAGAAGAAGCAAGTGATCTATGCGATTGTACTCTTGACAATTTGGAAGATTTGGTTGAGCAGAAATGATTGTATCTTCAAAGACGTTCAGGTGGCAACAACGAGACTAATGGTGGAGATCAAGACGGAAGCTTTTTTGTGGATGATTAAAAGAGGTAAATGGACCGATCTAGATATGGAAAGCTGGAATGATTTCTCTATGTTCGATAATGGGTAAACTTTGTGGGTTGGGTAGTTTAAGTTTGTATACAAAAGTTTATTGGTTTTCTTGGTGGGCCGGCCCAGTTAGCCACTGGCTAGCTTGGGTAAGGCGGTTGTAACGTTTATGGTGTAACGTTTTCTTTGGCGATTGGAATAAAGTTGTGTTTGGTTGTTCAAAAAAAAAAATATGAAGAACCAAATGTGAATGCTTAAGCATCTCTACTACTATACATGTATAAATTGTTTAGGAGGGCTGCTAAATGCTAACTTAATAAACTGAATTAACTCAGTAGTCAGGCACTCGGGCCTATTCAGATGGGCCTCCCAAGCCCAATGAGGAATAAGAGAATCATTGTCAGTGTCACGTGGAAACTTGTCACTGATTCGATAACTTTTTGATGTTGTTTAGGCTAAGCGGTATGCAGACGAGAAGCCCCCGTCCCATGCCTTTTTGTCCCGTCCCCCACCCTCACACCCCCTGCCCCGTCCCCCGTCCCCCGTCCCTCCCGTCCCTTGGAGAACGTAGAAGACGCACCAATCAGAAATTTTCTTTTGTTTTTTTTTTTAAAATCCAACAGCTATTTTGATTGCCTAACGGCTATTTTTTGTTTTTTTAAAATTTTTTAAACTAAAACCAAATATATAAACCCAACCATCCAAATAAACCCACATAAATCAACCAAAACCAACATAAAAGTCTCTTCTAATCTTTTTAAAAAATACCCAACAATGTCATACCTACCAATGATTGATTCCTCATCTTCATCGAGCGAAGAAAACCGGGTTTTTGTGAACGCGGTTTGGGAATCGGCACAACTAATCGTGACGGAGGAAGACGAGGTGAGCTCGGAACCGCGACCTAGGCAAGCGGCCATAAACAGAGACCGGGAGGGTAAGTTTATAATTTATCTTCAAATACATATTTAGATACTTTATTTTTTAGAAAGTATAATTTTTCTTCAAATATATATATTTAGATACTTTATTTTCAAATATATATGTAGGTGCACACGAGCGATTAATCAGTGATTACTTTGCCGACCAACCGGTGTATACGGACGAGATGTTTAGGCGGCGGTTCCAGAGGAGCCGTCGATTGTTCGTACGTATTGCCGATGATTTGGCGAGTTGTGACCCGTATTTTACATTACGGCACGATGCTAGAGGCAAGCGAGGGTTCACAACTTATCAAAAATGCACGGCGGCATTGCGGCAACTAGCTTACGGGACGACATCCGACTCGTGGGATGAGTATTTACGGATGTCAGAAAGAACGTCACGTGATTGGTTGTATAAGTTTTCCAAGCGCGTTGTCAAGATCTACAGCAAAAAATATTTGAGAAAACCAAACTCGAACGATATCCAGAAATTGTATCAGTTCCATCACGAAAAGCATGGTTTTCCAGGGATGCTTGGAAGCATCGATTGCATGCATTGGCCGTGGAAAAATTGCCCTAATGCGTGGCGTGGCATGTTTTATCGAGGCGATCAGGGTCACCCGACTATTATCTTAGAGGCTGCGGCGTCGCAAGACTTGTGGATTTGGCATGCCTTTTTTGGTGTTCCCGGTTCCAATAACGACCTTAATGTTCTTAACCAATCATTGGTGTTTGACGATGTTAGAAAGAGAACCGGTCCGGATTCAAAATTCACAGTTTCGGGGGTGGAGTACAAGCACGGGTATTATCTTGCGGATCTAATATACCCAACCTATTCTACACTTGTAAAAAGTATTAAGCACCCGCACAACGAAAAAAGAAAGAAATTTGCAAAGTTTCAAGAAGCGGCGCGAAAGGATATCGAACGAACTTATGGGGTTCTACAAGCGAAATGGCACATCATCGCAAACCCGGCACGTGCTTTCACACCAAAAAAACTTCGTTATTGTATGTATGCTTGTATCTTGTTGCATAACATGATCATCGAAGACGAAGGCCGAGCTATTTGTAAGTTCGATGAAAATGCCGTGGAGGAGAATACTATTCCGGATGACGAAGCGCAACAAGAGTTAAACGATTTCGCGTTACGTAACGAACACATCCATCATCATCATCTACAAACCGACTTGATCGAATATATATGGAACAACGGAATCGACGATTAGTATTTTGCTACTTAATTTTAGGATGGTTTGTTAGTTTTTTTTTTAATTTTTAGGATGATTTGTAATTTTTTTTAATTTTTAGGATGATTTGTAATTTTTATTTTAAATCTACTATTTATTTGAATTTTATTTTGTTTATTTGTTAGTTTTATAAAACTAGTTAAAATTAATATTCATAAAATAATAATAATAATAAATGCTTGAGACATGGGTTTCTCATGTCTCCACACCCCACCCATGTCTCAAGCATATTGAGACATCACCTTGCCTAGGTGGCATCCTAGGTGGCATGGAGACATGACATTTCTCATGTCTCCACACCCCATAGCCTTAGGGTGCAATGTTTGAGGTAGCAACCCCACAAGTCCAAACCAAGCCACTCTTTAGATTTCATTTGAACTATAGAAAAACATCTTTACTAATTAAACTAGGTTTTTATCCAGCCACGCGTTGCGGTGACATCAATATGATCTAAAAATAATTAAGTGATGACATAGCGTAGCGACATTTCAAATTCCAAATCAAACCTAAATCAATTTTCATTGTGTTCGTGATATTAGTTTATCATACATAAACTTTCCACCTAAATTATTGCGTATGTTCATGAAATTTCTTTGGTAAGCATCCCCAATAATAGTATCATTTTACCAGGAATCTCTCGTGGTACGCGGCACATGGTGGAGATGGCGCACGGTAGATGTGGTCGGTGATACGCGCGTTGTGCGTTTTTCACATGACGTGTTAATGCGGATTTTGGTAACCGACAAAGGCATTGAGACTAACCGTGGACAATGAGAAAATACAAAAGTGCCAGTGGCTACGTGGAGAATACCAGGATTCTCCCGCGATCCACGGCACATGGTGGAGATGACGCACGGTAGATGTGGTCGGTAGCCGGCTGCGTACATTAGAGTGAAGCAACTATTCATTTCGTGGTTGTTAAATATATAGATAATAAACGAACAAAAACCAAACCCGTGTGAAATCGGGTAAAAAACGCATTATGTCGGGGCCAAAATGAGAAAAAAAAAAGTTAATAAAAAAGTTGGTGGCCGAAACGGGAAAATAAAACTTAAACAAAAAGTAAAAAAAACAATGTGTGGCCAAAATGAGGAAAAAAAAAACTTTAAAAAAATTTTGGTGGTCAAAATGAGAAAAAAAAAATTAATAAGAAAAGCAAAAAAAATGTGGCCAAAATAGACCCCATATTATGCTTGCAAGAATTAAACTTGAATAATGCTCATATAAACCAACAAACCCAACCACCACACCACTACCAAATATGTTGAAATTATTTGAAATTATAACTATTTAACATATAATAATGATAATAATGAAATCACTATTCATTAGCATGGTAAATTAATAGTATATAATATCACAATCCACAAAACGGAATAGTGAACATATTAATTAAATAATAATAATCTATATATATATATATATATTGCAAAGGGATTAATCCTACATGTCATACTCTTATGCAATCTCTCCTTTGAGAGATGTCACATAGGATATGATGTGGCAACTATAAACCAATTAAAAAAATAAATAAATATGATTTAACCTAATCTAATATAATATTTAACCTAATCTATTAAATACCTAATATACTAAATCTAAATATTAAAACTTTATTATTTTATCTCTCGTGTTTCCTCCCATAACTTTTAAACGTTAATATCTTTTATATACGAGATTTTTTAAAGAAAAAAATTACACCAAATTAACGAGCGTTTTATTATCTTTCCAACGAGTACCATAGTGCTATATAAAAATCGGAGAAAAAAATGACTATTTTTTGTAACCCGGCAGGTATTGTGTCGGGTTTGGGATTAGTTTAAAAAAATTGTGGGTTTGGGTCGGGTCGGGTCTCGGATTAGGTAATACCCGACCTGATTACCCGAAACAACATACCCAAATACCCGATCATATACCCATGAATTTTTTAACGCATCACATAACCCTTAGACTAATGCGTTCGATATTTCAATAATTAATTAACTTTTTTTTTCTTATTTCATGTTAGTTCTTTTTAGAATGATCGATTACAAACTTCCGAATTCATTTGTAATGGCACTAGATTTATACCCCTGCGCAGAGATTCGTTTTTTTATATTTGAATATCATAACTTATGGCAGAGATTTATTTAAAATAATAATAATATATTTTATTATGTCATATTAGATATTTCAACCCGGGACGCTCCCGGGATAAAAACTAGTTAATTATAAAGGATAAAAGTTGATGCGTATTCGCTGTCAGTTTTGTGTTATCCCAGAAACTTCTTTTGTTCACAAATTCCACTTTATTATTATTATTCACCCCTTTACATACCATTCGGTCCCCAACCTCCATAATAACAACAACAACAACAACAACAACAACAACAACAACAACAACAACAACAACAACAACAACAACAACAACAACAACAACAACAACAACAACAACAACAACAACAACAACAACAACAACAACAACAACAACAACAACAACAACAACAACAACAACAACAACAACAACAACAACAACAACAACAACAACAACAACAACAACAACAACAACAACAACAACAACAACAACAACAACAACAACAACAACAACAACAACAACAACAACAACAACAACAACAACAACAACAACAACAACAACAACAACAACAACAACAACAACAACAACAACAACAACAACAACAACAACAACAACAACAACAACAACAACAACAACAACAACAACAACAACAACAACAACAACAACAACAACAACAACAACAACAACAACAACAACAACAACAACAACAACAACAACAACAACAACAACAACAACAACAACAACAACAACAACAACAACAACAACAACAACAACAACAACAACAACAACAACAACAACAACAACAACAACAACAACAACAACAACAACAACAACAACAACAACAACAACAACAACAACAACAACAACAACAACAACAACAACAACAACAACAACAACAACAACAACAACAACAACAACAACAACAACAACAATAATAATAATTCAAGCATATATATCAAAAGATTGTGGAGATTTTGATTTTGTGTACCGGATTGCGATGAATAGTGTATGGAGATTTCCGGTAAGTTTCCATCGAGAATCAATAACACCCGGATTTATGAACGGAAGATTTCCTGAAAGGAAAAATAGAATCTGATCTTGTTTGGATTGGAGAGCAAAACGTGCCTGATAACGTGATAGAAATTGTATAGAATTAGAGAGAAAATTAAGAGTGTTTGTGAATTCAGATTATCTATTTAGTGTTCATGACAAAGTGTATATATACATATGGATGTAATTGTAAAGTAGTTATAGGGAAGGAAACTGCCATTCTGTATATCTGGTTTATAACACACACAACTTTTTCGTTTTACCATTTTATATTTAACCAGTACTTTGAGCCATCTTGCATTGCAATGGCACCAAAACTTAAAGTAACTTAACTATTACTGTTAAATATGTAATCAAACATTTTTTTAATGACTAACGTACACACTTTCTAAATCTACATCAACATCTATCGTTAGACTCAAATACATAGTTATATAAAGATAAACACTTTTACCTCACAACTTTATTACATTATACTCTATAAGCTTTTGGTATTCTTTTAGGGTCATACTATTTGGACACCAAAAAAAAAAAGTTGACACCCTAAGTATGTCTCGTATAGCTCTATATGTGCCATACTGAAATACATTTTTTGTCTTTTAGCTATATGATGTTAACCAACACTGAAAAACAATAAAGTTGATACTCCTCGTATAGACCTATATGGGGCGTATTGATGTTTTTTTGCCCTAATCAATATGAGACATATTATGGTCTATTTTTATTTTTTTATATATTTTTATTTTTATTGTTTTTAAATAACTAAAAATACTAAATTAACCTAAAAAATCCAAAAAAATAGTTATATTTATTCCAATATCATTTTAAAAAAATTACAACTTTTTGTTACCAACATTATTTTATAAAAATTTTTTTTTGTTTGGTTTTGTTTTTGTTGGTTTTGAATATGTTTGTTTTGTTTTGGCGAGTTTGAAAAGGTTATATAAACGATAAAAAGTTTGAAGAAGTTATAAGATTTGTTTGAGAAAGTGTTTTTTTTAAATCGATTGATCATTGTATTTAATACATTCGAAACAAAAGAAAACATACATCTTCAAAACCAACCAAAACAAATCAAACAATTAAAAAAAATGAATAGGCCTCGTATTTGTAACAAAAACATCTAATTTTTATAAAATAGTGTTCAAATCAATGAAACTTATTTTTTTTTATTTCTTTGCATTTTTAAAAGTTATTTTAGTATTTTTAAACAATAATATTGTATTTAAAAAAAATAAAAACAACCTTGATATGCCTAGTATTAAGCAATATGAGTAGTATTAAACACTAATATTCCTAGTATTGGGCAATACGTGGTATATCAAGCCTAGTATTGGTACCAATACTAGGCTTAGAAGGTGATATGGGGGTGACATGACATGGGTCATATTAGGCAATACAACAGTATTGTTGCCAATACTAGGCTTGATGTTTTTTTTTTTTTGCAAAATTTGTACCTTTTATATAACATTTATTTTTTGTTAACAAAGTTTTATAAATATTTTATTATTTTTCAAAACATTATCGTGTAGTCTATAATAGTACAGTGTACCATATAAGGTTTTAAAATATTTTTACTTAAAAAATAAAATATTTATAAACTTTATGTACAAATGGTAAAAATTTTCAAAAAAAAAAAAAAAAAACACCCTACTGAAATACATTGATCAATCGATTTGTTAAAAAACTCTTTTCAAATGTATTAAAATACAACAACCAATCGATTTAAAAAACAAACATCTTCAAAACCAACCAAAACAAAACCAAACAAAAAATAATTTTTATAAAATAATACTGGTAACAAAAAGTTTTCATTTTGTTAAAATAATATTGGAATGAATATAACTAACTTTTTGTTACTTTTTGGATTTTTTAAGTTAATTTAGTATTTTTAGTTATTTAAAAACAATAAAAATAAAATACAAAAAAATAATAAAAAGACCTTAATATACCCCATATTGATCTATATGAGACATACTTGGCTATGATATGACCAATATGAGGCATATCAGCACAAAGTTTCAGGTCTAACAATCCTTTGAAGTTTGTGTGTAGCTTTTTGACCTAAGTATGCCTCATATAGATCCAATACAATGCATACTTAGGATGCCTAAATAAATTTTAAGAGTGAAGAAACACCGAGTATAACGTCGGTTAGTATTACACCGACGTGGGTTAGATACTCGTGTTAGCTCAGGAGTAATCCTTCGCTCACCACTATAGATAGAACGTAACCCAAAGATATTATGAATGATGCGAGTGTGTGTGTGTGTTGTAAATGAGAACAAGAGCATATAAGTGGTTCGGCTTGTGATAGCCTACGTCCACTGTAAAAGCTAAATGATATTAATGAGAGGATTACAACAAGTATAATACAAATAGCTCTATTCTAGCTCTTGTGTTATATTTTCCGATGATTTGCATGGAAGAGGAAGTCTTCTATTTATAGAAGAAGTTATAGGCCATTGGTGATGGCCCATAAAGTCTTGTACCCGGATTGGGCCTTGTTTAGAGCCCAAATATCCTTGACCCATAAAATGGCGGGAAGATCAGGTGCAATTAATGTGGATGTGAGAGAATGTACATTGTATCTTATGAGATCTCCACGTGGCGGATTGTGATTGCGCGCGGATGGCGCTTCTGCTGACAGCCTGACAGTGACACTGTTGACCTGCCAGTGGCGTCTGTGGCAGGTGGACATGCATGCACAGTGATCTGACATGTACAGTGCACTCGGCATGGTTAGGGCGTGGGAGCTGTCACGTTGTTGTCCTTGTGTCAGGGGTTGTTGGACCACCTCTGACACGTGCTGTCATTTGATTGGCGCAGAAAGCGCCTTGGGTCTGATCTGATCCTCTTTAATCCTCCTTCCGTACATCCTCGTATCATAAAGCTTTGATGGAATATTCGCGCGTGTTGCACCACGCGCTAGTAGGTATTTATGTTGGTGATGTCATTCATGTGAAGGAATCTTTGACGTGTTATAGTCTGCGGAGCTATGATCTCCGCGGAGACTTCCCGCGGAGTCAGGCATTTTGTTATGATCTTACGTTTCCGCAGACTTCCTTAGGATAGGATCGTAATTCTCCGCAGGATTAGGTATCTTATCCCTTCAAGGAGTGTCTAAATAGATAGATTCTTCTTTTAAGTATATAATTAGTTTTAATAATGTTAATATAGATATATGAAATTGATTGTACTTTGTACAACAAAAATAGTACCACTAGATATGAATTATGAGTAAGGTACCTTCAACTTTGGAAATATATGAACTATAGGAATAGTAGTTTGGAAATGGAGCTGGACATAATTAATTGGAACTCTCGGAAAGGGAACCTCATCCTATTAACCGAACGCCTTACTTCGGAGTTCAATTCTAATGCGGCGGCCATATTCAATGATTTTATTGAGGAACAACGATTATTCGAATACCGAATGTGGGGTGGTAAGTTTACTTTTATATCCGACAATGTGGAAGTTAAATTTAGCAAATTGGATCGGTTTCTAGTTTGTGAAGTTTTTTTGGGAGCCTGGCCAAATGCTACTGTGGAGGTCCTCCAAAAAGGGTTATCGGACCATTGTCCGATTGTTCTTTCGTGTATTAAAAAGGATTTCGGCCGTATCCCAATCAAATTGTTTAATAGTTGGTTAGTGGATCCGGAGGTAGAAAGGATAGTTGCCGAAAGGATGTTGCTGGCTGAAGGTAAGCATAATGGTTTCGCTTTCATGGCTGGAGTTTTAAAGTCTATCAAAGAAGTTATCAAAAAGTGGAGGTATGCTAAGAGTGTGGAGGTGAATAAGGCTCTAGTTGATTACACCAAAGAGATAGAAAATATTGAAAACCTGGCGATGCACAGTTCCTTATCTTCAACTGAAAAGGAGCATCGGGTTTCTCTTCGGCTGAAAATTTTGGATTTGCAGAAGGCGAAAGCCAGAGACATTCATCAAATGGCCCGAGTTAATTGGTTAAAATGGGGGGACGAGAATATTAAATACTTCCATGAAGTTGTCAATCTCAAGTTGGCTTGAAACAGGATTATTGGGCTCGTATCTGATGGGGTGTGGGTTTAGGATTTGTTTATTTTAAAAGATTTGGTGAAAGGGTGGTTCAAGAAGATATTTAATGAGCCTTTGAGACTACGTCCGCCTTATGCGAATAGCGTGCTAGCTGCCTGCTTTGACTTTTGATATGGCCGATTCCATTGTTGGGCCGTTTTCGAGCGATGAGGTCCTCTTGGCGATTAGATCTTGTGACGAGGGTAAGGCCCCAGGCCCGGACGGGTTCACTTTGAAGTTTTTTAAAAAAATTTGGCAAGTGTTTAAAACGCCTGTGATGAAGATGATGTCCAAATTCTTTCATACATGTGAAATCGAATATGGATGTAATGCTACTTTCATTGCTTTAATTGCGAAGACTTTTGATCCTCAAGTTCTTGCCGAATACAGACCCATTTCGCTTGTTGGGTCATTGTACAAGATCTTGTCTAAAGTTCTCGCCAATCGGCTTAAAGGTGTCATGGGTTCTATCATCTCTCCGGTGTAATCGGCGTTTGTGGGGGTTCGTAATATCATTGATAGTCCTCTAATTCTCAGTGAACTTGTCTCTTGGGCTAAGAAGGCGAAGTATAAAATGTTGATGTTTAAAGTTGACTTCCAACGTGCTTATGATTCGGTGAATTGGAATTCTCTACTCACGACTTTGGGTTTTATGAACTTTCCTACGAGTTGGCTTAATTGGATCCAAGGATGTTTCAACTCGGCTAGGGGGTCGGTTATTATAAATGGTTCGCCAACAGAAGAGTTTGCATTCAAAAGAGTCCTTCGCCAAGGAGATCCTTTATCTCCATTTCTTTTTCTTGCGGTTATGGAAGTGCTTATGTGTTAATGACCAAAGTGGTTAACTCCGGCCTATTCCATGGTGTTCAGCTTCCCAATAACGGTCCGTGCGTATCCCACCTTTGTTACGCGGACGACGTCATATTTTTCGAGGAATGGTCTAAGGAGAATGCGGTTAGCCTTTCTCGTTTTCTTATATGCTTAAATTTGATTTCGGGGCTCAATGTTAACCATGAAAAATGCAACCTTTATGGAGTTAACGTAAATGACGAGGAGGTTGGGAATATGGCCGAGATCCTTTCTTGCAAAGCCGGATCTTTCCCTTTCACATACTTAGGTATCCCAATTGGAGTCCTTCACGGGTAGCTCAGTTGGTGAATGGACCAGGGATCTCTCTTGGAGGTCTCAGGTTCGATTCCCACGAAGGGCATGATGAGAAATGATGGATGACTCATGGCATATGGTCATGAGTTCAAGTCTTGATCTCGCCAGGTTTTACCGGTTCACTACTGTCGTGCCTTCAGGCGGGTATGTGGGTCGGGTTTTTCCCTAGAAGCGGGCTGTCGGGCGGGCTAGGGGCTTCGTGCGTCCGGGGTGGGCCGGGCTGTGCCCCTGTCTTTGCCACTGGGGGGCCGCGTACGAAGTACTCGGCGTTGTTTAGTTGTCCCTTAAAAAAAAGGTATCCCAGTTGGAGCCAACATGAAACTTACTAAAAATTGGGACCCGATCCTGTTAAAGATTAGAAGCAAACTCTCCGCGTGGAAGGAAAAATTCCTATCATTTGCGGGTCATACCACGTTAGCCAAGACTTTCCTCGGAAGTGTTCCATCTTATTGGATGTCGTTGTTCGTTACTCCTAAAGGTGTCATTAAACAACTTGAAAGGATTCGCCGTAATTTTGTTTGGGGTAAAACTTTGAATGGACAGAAAATTCGTTGGATAAAATGGGATAAGATGATTAGTCCGAAAAGTTTGGGGGGCTTCGGTATGGGAGGTGTCAAAGATTTCAACGCGGCGATGATAACTAAGTGGTGATGGCGCTTTAAAGATGATCCGAACCAGCGATGGGTCAAAGTGGTTAAAGCCATTCATTGTTCTAGGATTGATAATCTCATTGTTCCTGTGAAGAAGTCGATTCCTAGTATTTGGAAAGATATTGCGACTGTTGATAATATGTTTTCCAAGGCAGGAAATTCACTCCATAATAGTATTAAAGTGATAGTGGGTGACGGTTGCACTGCATAAATTTTTATCCAGGTTTGGTTGATGTCGATATAAGGTCCGATAGTTCATAACTCATAGTGTCGGTTGCACCGCATTCAAATATCCATGATTTGTCTTGTTTGATGGCATAAGTTTGAGCCATATTGGTAGGCCTGTAAACGAACCAAATGTTTATGAACAGTTCGTAAACTTATTCGGCGGAAAGTTCGTTTATGTCCGTTTATTTAATAAACGAACAAAAATTTTTGTTCGTTTAGTTTAATAAACGAACATGAACAAACATTGTGTTCGTTCATTAGACCATAAGTAATGGTTGATGCCCTTTAGGGGGCATTTTCCTCCACATTATTATTATAATGCCCTTCAAAAAAATGTGTAATGATTAAAGCCACTTTATGCCCCTTTTAGTTATTACTTTCCATATTTTTTATCCTATTTGAGCATTATACTAGAAATGCCCCACCCTCTTAAAGCCCATATAATGCCATAGGGGATGGTGTTGGGGGCATTATCATGATTATTCATGCCCATATAATGCCCATTACACATGGTCTTATGTTCGCGAATGTCCGTTTATGTTCGTTAATTTATGTTCATTTATATATGTTCGTTTACGTTCGTTAAAGTTTTATTAATTACATAAGAAGTTATATTTATATAAATATAAACATAAATTGGGGTTTAGCTACTTTTATAAATATAACCAATTAATAATTGGGTTTTTTAGTAATACAAAATCGTTTACATTTATTATATTCGTTAACGTTCGTTCATGAACTATTCATTTAGGTTTTAAACGAATGAACACGAACATGACAAATTTCATAATGAACGAACACGAACACAAAAATGTGTTTGATTATGTGTTTGTGTTCGGTTAAAGTTAAATGAACAAACACGAACATGCCTTTGTTCGTGTTCGTTTATAGGCCTACATATTGGTCCTTCCATCATGTTTAGGGATTATTTTGCCATTCCCGATATTATGTACAAATCAAATGCTCCAGTTTGTGATCCTTTTATTTCTTTAGGGTCTAAATCAGAAATTTGGTAATTTGGGTGGTGAAGGGTTCAAGGAGTCTTCCTAAAACCCGTTACCTGTTGGCGATATTTTACGCCCCCAAAATTTCTTGCTGCCATACCACGGAAGTCTCCACCGCCTTGGTTGTTGCTGCCGTCAGTAACTGCTCTCCTTTCTTGTGATCGTCATTCCACCACTTAGGATACCGACAATCTTAAAGCACTGCTCCTTGATGTGTTTTAACATGGTCTTCGATTTTCTGCCTATGGTGACTCGAATCATTTGAGTCCACATAGCGGATTTTGACTGTTGAGTTTGAGGTTGATTTATGGTTTGCTGGATATTTTTGGATAGAATTTAAACCCATCCTTGATTAGATTGGCAAGTTAGATCGATAAGGTATTGGTATAGCTTTTTAAATATATTTTTGTGTTTGGCAGAGTAGCTGCAACTTTTAATAAAATCACCAAAATAGTATTAACTAAAAGCTTGTATGAATGTTTTTATTTTTTATTTTTTATGATATAATGGGTTTTTGTGTCATTTACTCACTAGATTTATATCCCAGGAGCATCCCGGGGTTGAAAAATCTAATATGACATATCAATTGCACATACGAAATAGACTTATGCGCTTTACGGTTACATGCAGGAAAGTTTCGGGTAGCACCTAACCTAAAACAATTAACAATGTATAACTCTAATATTATAGAATTCATATTTACTCGTTTGAACATAATTAATGACTTACCTATACATGATTAATGAATAACCTGAACACTTTGTGTTTTTTTTCTGTATGAACAAAACCCCACAAAAAATAGTCGTTTTTTTCTCCGTTTTTTATATAGCACTATGGTACTCGTTAGAAAGATAATAAAACGCTAATTAATTTGGTGTAATTTTTTTATTTAAAAAATCTCGTATATAAAAGATATTAACATTTAAAAATTATGGGATTAAACATAAGAGAGAAAATTCAATTTTGTTTTTAAATTTTTTTTTCTAAAATAACTCAATGCCACATGACATTTTAATTGTTTTTTTTATTTTTTTTATTGGTGACACATAGGATCGTATATGACACTCTTAAGGGAGAGAATGACTTCTTTGAGTGTCATGTAGGATATAAGGCTTTGGAATATATATATATATATATATATATATATATATATATATATATATATATATACACACACACACACACACACAGTGGCGGACCCATGATTTTTCACCAATGGGTTCCCCATTTTTTGGTCTGCGGATTTTTTACAACGAAATGTTAGTTTTCGGCCCGGTTGCTGTTTGGGTCGGGGCGGGGCGACAACTAGTAAACATGCCTCGCGCGTTGAGGCGCTACACGAATAAAAATATAAGCCGTGTTCGTTCTAAACAACTGAAAAGATGAGGTAACACTGCGAACTAAGAAAATAAATCCCCGTTTTTTTTTTTAAATGAACCTAACCTTACTAACCATTAATCCCACCCAAAAATCCGCCGAGAGCCATGTCCATATTCAATCAGCCCACTTCCTTATTTCATAAGCCTAAAATTGCAAATAGGAATATACAATATCTTTTTGGGCTGGGGGCCCTATCAGGCTTGGGGCCTAAAGCAAGAGCCTTTTTTTTACGGATACAAAATACCAAAAAATGAAAGTTGCAAGCCTCGAACTCGAGGCCTCCTTGTTAACATACAAGGGGAGTTACCACTCCACCATCTTCCATCTTGATATTATGGGTTCCATCTTAATATTTTCATGGGGTCCTTACAAAAATTGGTATACCGACTCTACCGCATTTTAAAAAAAGATTGGTGTCCGTGGACCCCGACCAACTATACGTGGGTCCGCCCCTGTGGGTGTGTATATATATATATATATATAGAGAGAGAGAGATTAAAAGCTTATAGCTAGTAGGAACTTTTTCTTAAATGCTACTAATGGTAGCTTTTCAACAGTGGTGAAGCTTGACCCGAAGGTTCGGGGGGTTGGAAGTCACTAGTTTCGGGGGGTCGAAAACCTGTTTCGGGGGGGTCGAAACCCTATATTTCCAAAATTTTCTATACGAATACTATATAATTAGAACTTCTGCGCGAAAATTCGGGGGGGGGGGGGGGGTCGGTTGCCCCTCCCCGCCCCAACTAAGCTGTGCCACAGCTTTTCAATATAGAGTTTTTTTTTCTTAACTCAAAAGCTTCAAGCTCCTTTGACCAAACAAAGCTTTTTATTGAGTGAGTTTTTTATTTAAAAGCTTGAATCTCATAAAAGTTCCTTACCAAATATCAAATATACCCATGGTGGCTTGGTTTGGGAAGAAACTTGAGAAATTGTATTCATTGCATAATTATAATTACAATGAACAAAGAAACTCCAATTTATAATAGATTACAAAGAAATAACAGGAAACAAATGAATTGAGGAGATGATGCTTGATTGATCCTCAAAAAATACTTCCTTTTTAACAGCTGGCTCCAATTCTGTGCTATGATCCTGCATCAAAATTAACTTCATCAGCCTCAAAAGTACATTAAACATAACTGTTGTCGGGCACACAATAATAATTGAAAGAAAAGGTGATCAATAAAGATTTAACGCTAAAATCAATAATATATGTAAAACCTGATGCGAACTGCTACAGCTTTGGAGTTGTTGATCAAGAGCTTTTTGTAATTGTTCCTGGACCTGCTTCATTGTTGGACGTTTGTCTACATCATTCAAACATTGAAAGGCAATGTCTGTATACGTAGCTAACGAATCTGGGTTTATTTGTTTAAGCAAATAGGGAGGAATGATACTATCTAATGTTTTATTTTTGTAATGTTCTCGGACCAAATTCGGTAAACTTTGAGGATTGTCCTTGTCCGCAAGCCTTCCCGTCAGAACTTCAAATAAAGTGACCCCAACAGAGTAAACGTCAGGTTTTTGTTGGAGATCATTGTTATAGGCTGGACGAGTATATCCGGGTAGGCCATGAAAATCATTGCTCACTAGGGATTCGAAATCATAACTGTAGCAGTCATTGATAACCTGAAGTCGATGTTTCCAGCTTAGAAATCTGTTGTCCACATATTGGTCGAGACTCGGGTTAATTGCACACTTATAAACATGTATATTCTCGAAATCTTCCTTACAAAATCCAAGAAAAGAGACTTTGTCTTTATGTTCAAATTTTTTAAGCAATGGAAGCTTTGTCTTAAAGTGGTGGTCTCCTATCCCTTGCACACTAAACAACCGCTTAATGAAGACGGGACCGTGCGTTTTAGATATGCCTTCAAAGATTATTGCATCTTCATCCATTCCAATGAAATTCCCACCTTCAAAATTATTACATGCCCATCTTATGTCTTTTAGAGGAATCTCTAAGGCCTGCAATATTTCAATGGAATGAGACGTGATAGGAATAATGAAATAAATAATAAAAAAAAGACAATATTCAATAAAAAAAAAAAGAAATAAAGCCCCGTCAGCGATTCACTGTTGATCACCGATGAATTACCGGGTACGAGTACCGTACTAGCATTAGCAATTGAAGAAAAATGTCATAAATGTATGGATAATAGTTGTGTTCATGTGTCGTGGGTCGCGGGTCACAGTTTAACGGGTTTGCCTTTTATAGTTATGGTTTGTATGTTAACGGGTCAACCGGTATAAGAAGAAATTGGGATTTAGTTTACATTTCAAGTCCAGAAAGGGGTTGCAGCGCAGCTTGTTGCCCGCCTGCCCGCTATCTTGATGTAATTTTTCGTGTTTATGTGTTAAATTAATAAAAGTTAAATTTCCAGTTTAAAAAAAAAAAAAAAAAAAAAAATTAAGTCGGAACATGGGATGTATGTTAGGTGGGTTTTAGGTTCTTCACCTAACAATAAATAAAGGGCTTTTAATATCAATAAAAGTTACAACCGATCTTGCAAACTATGACAACTTACCTCTTGAATTTGAAGAGCCTTTTGTAGTTGTTTAACCACCTGCTGCATTGTTGGACGTTCTTCTTCATTCTTCAAACATTCATACGCAATGTTTGAAAATGCATCTAATGAATACTTGTTCATATCTTTATGCAAATAGGAAGGTATGATCTTATCTAACGTTCCCTTGCTGTAATGTTTCCTGAACAGAACAGTTAGGGATTGACGCTCATCGTTGTACAATTTAATAATTGCGTTTCTTCCACACAGAACTTCACACAACACAACCCCAAAAGAGAAGACGTCAGCTTTTGGGGTGAGATAACCTGCATTATGGTAGTCGGGATCAACATATCCATATGTGCCACAAGGATTGGAGATAACAAAGCTAGATTGCGTATTGGCAGGGCCTAGCCTTGACAACCCAAAATCAGAAATTTTAGCGTTCCACCTCTCATCTAAAAGGATGTTTGCGCTTTTGACATCGCGATGGATAATTCCGTTAAGAGGTCCAGCATCATCATGCAGGTAATTTAACCCACGGGCAGCATCTAGGCATATCCGTATTCGTTCGGTCCAGGTTAGATCTTCGTTGTGTAAGCGCTTGTCAAGACTCCCTTTGCTTTCATACTTGTAAACAAGTATCCTCTCGCCATCTTCATCACAAAATCCAATAAAAGAAGCAATGTTTTCATGTTTATATTTTGAAAGCAATGCAATCTCTGTATTGAATTCGTTGTTTCCTTGCATTTGCCCTTCCCTTGGAAGTAACCGCTTCACCGCGATATGGCCGTGTTTTTCGGACATGCCTTGGTATACAGGGCCATATCCACCTGCTCCAATGAAATTCTCTTTAGAAAATCCGTTAGTTGCCGTTAATACGTCAAGGAGAGGAATCTGCAAGTGCTTCAGATGTTCAATTGAAGGCATCAACTTTGATATACACATGATGAAATCTTGAAAAGAAAAAGGGTAATAGGGATGTAAAATTATGGTTACTAGTAGCTGATATGGTTTGCGAATTTTGGAGAGAAGACAATTTCTATTTGTAAAGGGTATTGGGGTGGGTGGTTGTTGAGGAAAAAGAGATAAGCGCGTTTTGCATTTATTTTTTTATTTTCGGAAAATTAAGAAATTTCTTGGAATATTGTAAAGGAAACGTGTTTTGTTTGCTTAATATTTGTGTTCTACGATGCTCTTTCTGTAAGTGCATTGTTTGTATGTCCCTAGCTAGTGATAGGTTTCTATAGGTCGTTGGCTAGGTTAATCGAGCAGTTTATGGCTCGTAATCGTATACTAGCCTGGTCTAAGGGGGAGTTTGTAAGTGCATGATGTCCCTAGGCTAGTATATATGTTGTTTGGACGTGTTTTGGGGTGTTTGGAGATGTTTATACGCGTTTCGAGACGTTTGGGACACTTCAGGCAAGTAGGGAATGGCCTTTAGGCATTTACAGCCTATACCATATAAGTATTCATGCTTGATAGCCTGTACCATATAAGTATTCATGCTTGATAGTCTATACCATATCAGTATTCATACTTGATAGCCTATACCATATCAGTATTCATACTTGATAGCTCTACTCGCATGAAGCTACTAGCGAGTACGGCCCTACTCGCTAGTTTATCATATGTGATAGTTTCCTACTCGCCTAAAGGGGTCTGTACGAGTACGGGAGGTATAAATAGTCTCAATCATTGCCCTAATCATCAGTTCTTGCCACACACACTCTCCAAACACCCTCCCCAGGTCTGAGATTGCTAGGTTTGTTCATTGTAACACTCGAGCTCTGTTTTAATGATATAAACGTGAATCTTTTGACCCATTTGTGTGTTGTAATTACTCGTTTTTCATTGTTTCATCTTCGTTTCTGTTATTGAGACATATTCAAGGGATTCCGCACCTTGAATATAGCCCTCGTGATTGTCGGGTGACACGTTAGTCGATCCTACAAGTGGTATCAGAGCCGAGGCTCTTATCACGAGTGTTTTGATAGCAAAAACGAGCAAAAACAGGTAGGTTTTTATGGAAAAGTTGTGATTTTTGAGCAAAAACCTGTTTTAAAGTTTGAAACTTTAAGTTTTTGATAAAAACCCTTATTTTCAAATTCTTGGTGTGTGTTTATGGACTAAAACGTGTGTTTTTTATTAGGTTTTGTTCTAAAAGTGTTTTGGAAGCATTTCCAATCATTTGGGGTATAAACACATTGTTTTGGTTAAGATTTTGAGGTAAAAACGGCTGTTTCTGAGCAAAAGTGAGGTTACAGACCAGTTCTAGCGATTACGCAGACCTTCTAGCATTTACGAAACCCTACTCGCCTATATATAGGCGATTACAAGAAGTTTTAAGCGATTAGCTGCTATTCGCCTATATCTTAGGCGAATACAAGTTCCTATACCACATCAAGTCCTAATCGCCTAAAGCTTAGGCGAGTACAAGGAGTCTTTACACAATTAGGCTCTAATCGCCTCTAATTCTAGCAAATAGAGGCCTACTCGCCTCTAATTCTAGCAAATAGAGGCCTACTCGCCTAAACTTCGTGTGATATAGCCCCTACTCGCCTCAAGGTCCCCATACACTAGCATATACACCCTAATCGCGTGTAATACTAGTGATTACAACGGTACTCGCCCCAACAAAGCGCTAATCGCCTATAAACACAAGAATAGAGTTCCTACTCGCCTAAAAGGACCTGAAACTGAAAAATTTGACTAAGTATCGGACTTTTGACAAATATTAACATATGGCAAATCCGTGGGGTCATCTGAACCAACCTAGGCAACCTAATAACCAACAAATAAACAATCAAACGAACATACCCACAAACCCTTGGCAATACTCAGCCGAGCGAAATGCGCAACGGATGCAACAAGCGCAGATGCAAGCGAATGTTGCCGGAATCAATCCGTGGGCGCTAGCGGCTCAACAACAGGCAATGAATGCAAATCCTTGGGCATTCGCGGCTGCTGCAAACTCACAGACGAATCATCTGTCTTCCGTTCTCATGAGTGACTTAGAGACGGGTAGTTCGAATAGGGCGCCAAAATTGCAATACATGTCCGACTACCATGGTTGGAAGGGAAGATTTCAGACGTATGTTGAGGGTATTGATGGTCTCGTGTGGTCAACGATAGAGACCGGGTATAGTAGGCCTATTGTTGAGAATTCCACTACTCCGATCTCAATTGAAGACATGAATGAAGATCAGAGGAAGAAGTATAATTATGAGAAGAAGGCGATAGCGACATTGAAGCAAGCTCTTCCCAAGGATATACTTCATCAATTCACTCAGTGCACAACATCACAGATGCTTTGGTTAGCACTGGCTGAGCGAAATGAGGGTAATCTGAAGACGCGGAAGGTTAAAATGGATCAACTCAAGAAGGAGTTCGAAAACTTCAATGCTATCGGGAACGAATCACTGAGGGACATGACTGCTAGATACTACCATCTGATGTCTGAAATGTATCAGTACGGGGTCTTATACTCATCTGCAGACCTTGTAGAAAGATTTGTTGAGGCGCTACCTCCTCATTGGCATCAATGGCTGGATATCTTGAAGTCAAGCAACGCTTATCAGACTCTCACCATCAACGAGTTCATTACCGAACTACAGAACAAGGAGATAGAGGAGATTCGAAGGGCGAACAAGGCGCTCATTCCACAGAATCCCAGTATCTATTATGGGAATCCTCTCCAAGACACCAGCGTGGGTGGAACCAAGCCGCAAACCGCTTTTGTGGTTAACCCGGACCCGGTTTATGCTTTTGACAATTATGGTCCCCCAGCTGATGTTCCTCCTCCTACATATCCTTTTGGACCAAACCCGTATCCTTTGAATTTTAATACTAACCAGTTTGGTGTTAACCCGTTTTCTCATCTTGCAGCACCAGCGCAGGCAACTGCAAACTTTAGTGGACCTTCTTCTTCAGGTTTTGGCGGGGCTCCAACTACAAGTTATGGTGGATATGGAGGTGCTTCTACTTCTAATCAAGGTGGCTATCGGACCAACACAGTCCCAGAGCAGCTGAACACCGCAGGTTTAGAAAAGGTGACTGTAGAGCTAGCTCAAGAACACATGGCTCTACTGTCGACCTTGGTAAACTCCTATAGTGGACTGGTTCCTGGACAGATCGGGAATCCTCATCTTACACAGGAGGATTACTCGCAGATTGATAAAGACGACATGGATCTGATAGACATACAATGGCACTTCGCAAGCGTGGTGAGAAGGGCAAGGAATACATGGACAGGACGGGAAGGAGAGATGTCTTGATCAATAACAACACCAAGTTTGGGTTCGACAAAACAAAGGTCACATGCTACAACTGTGGCACAAAAGGGCATTTTGCTAGGGAATGTGACCGACCTAAGCAGCAAGGACATCAGAATCCCTTCAACAACAACAGAGCGAATCAGAATCAGAGGCAGCAAGCTCAGGCACAACCTAATACTGAGCGTGCTATTGTCCCAGTCAACAACCAGAACCAGAACCAGAGGCCTCCTACAAACAACAATCAAGGTCAAGCCCTGGTTATTCAAGCTGATGAAGGTTTTAACTGGAACCATCTGATCATTGGAGAAGAAGCTCCTCAAGGTGGTGCAGCCTGTTTTGCTCAACAAGCTTTTGAAGCACCAGCCGAAGTTGAAGAAACTTCGAGTCAGTCTGACATCATCACTTCTGAAACCGAAGCGTCTGACTGTGATTCGGAGTGCGATTCTGATATGGAAGAAGATTTGGAGGATCTGTTAGCTGAAGCAGATGCGCTGATTGGTAAAAGATCGTTTCTTGTGGATGCTGACTGCACAGAGAAGAACTTCGGCGAATTCTTTGGAGCTCAGAAGACAGCAGCTCATTATGCATTGATGGCCATTACTGAATCGTCGAACAAGGTAAGTTCTTCTTCTGATTCTAAATTAGACTGTGTAGAGTGTAATCAGTTAAAATTCAGAATTAAAGAATTAACTGAAGAAAATCTGAATTTAAAAGCTGATGTTGGTCCGTTACAAAGGTCAATTGATTCCTTGAGACAAAAGGAGAAAAATTTTCTTAGTACAATTGAAAATTATAAAAAGGATGTTTCTGAACTGTCAAAAACCTTGGCTAATAAGCAAATTGCTATAAATAATTACATCAATGAGGTAGAAGACACTAAGAAACAATTGGCCATTGTTAACTGTGACTATGAAAAGATCAGGAAGAAGCTTGAGAGTTATTTAAACTGCAAGTATGTCCTTGATCACATAGTAGAACACTCTGAAAAGGAAGGCTTATCCACCAGTCCCAAATATTCTCAATGTCCTCCTCCGGTGAGATTCGAAAATCATAATTTTGATGTCTTGCCGAAGGAGGAACTAGTGGACGTGGCAGCTGAGGCAGCAAAAGCTGCAGAGGCGGCCAAGGTTACTGAAGCAGCTAAACCTGCTGAGGTCACTAAGGCTGCTACTCCTGCTAAAGTTGTCAATCTGTGTGAGAAAGCTGATGATATCAGTGTATATGACACTGACTCTTCGGATGATGAGCTCGATGAACCTCCTAGATATGCACCGGTCAAAACTAAAGATGTTCCTCTTGAGAATCATATCATTACCACTGAAACCTTGAGTGAACTGGAACCGAAAGTGCAAATCGAGGATGGTAGGAGGATTAAGGTGTTTTATAAACTAAAAGGGTCTGAAAGGGTGCATGCTGATGAGGAAGTCCCTCTCAGATGTATCGCCCCTGGTCTTGTTGCCAAAATTTGGCAAGAATCTGTCATTACCGTAGAAAAGGAAACCTGGAATAAAAAGAAGGGTAAGGGTAAGGGTAGAAAGGATCAGGGTAATCAACCTAATGAAAATAACAAGAAAAATCAAAAGTCGAACACCGTTAATCCTCAAAATCATGCTCAAAGAAAAAGTCTGAAGAAGCATGTAACTGAGTTCATTAGATCGAGCGGCAATGAAAGAAACGACGATCCTCAAGTCGATCAGCAAAGAAGATGTCTTGAGGATCTAAAACACAAAAACTCATTTGCCGGCCCATCTAACAAAAGGAACAAAAAGGAGACCAAACCCGAATCTCCTAGATTTGAAGAATATAGATCCTGTCACAAGTGCGGGGAACGTGGGCATTTAGTTGCTGCGTGCCCTGAATTGAGACGAGAAAGGATCAAGGTGGATGATCCTCCCAGTTCTAGCAAATCCAAGCAACCTGTTTCCCCAAAACTCTTAGAGAAACAAAAGGGAAAGCAGGTCGTTTATGATAACCGCAGTAAGATTGCTATGAACCAAAAGCCAGTTGATGGCAGGGGTCCACAGCTGAGGGGGAGCACTGTTCCTCCAAAGGTTGAAGCAGCACCTAAGCCACCAGCAAAGGCTGCAGCTAAACCGCAGGGCAACCCCAAAGCTGCTCCACGTACAGTTAAGTCTGAAGTGGATCCAAAATCTGTTCCTCCAAAGGAATCCAAGGCTGGACCTTCTAGCCCACAGGCGAAGAAGAAGCCCAAGCCAAAGAAACCTGAACAGATTTGGAGACCCAAGTCACCAACCAAAGGAGGAGGATCATCTGCTGGAGAAAGCACTGCTGTACCATCGGAAACAACACCAACTCCAAATGGAAGATGGGTTGACTTTCCGACGTTAGATGAAGATGGTAGACCCAAGACCGTGAAGGCTTGGGTCCCCCTTAACCACTGAACTTTGAATGTTTGTGCAGGGAGTTCCACAGGGCCTTATCAGCAGCCTATGGATTGTTGATAGTGGAGCTTCAGGGCACATGACAGGCGATTTATCCCTGCTTTTTGACATAAAGAATATCAACGGGGGGTATGTTGCCTTTGCTGGTAATAAAGGGGGTTATATTACAAAAGAAGGAAGTATGAGCAACGGTATTGTAAGCTTTGAAAAGATAAGCTTTGTCAAACAGATAGACCCCAATTTACTGAGCGTTTCGCAGATATGTGACAAGAAGTTCACTGTGTTCTTTGATGACAACGCATGTTTCATTCTGAAGCCTGGATTCAAAATACCAAAAGAGTGGGTCATGATCTCAGCTCCCAGGGTCAACAACTTATACGTCCTGGATATGAGCCGAGCTATGACAGCGAAAGGTCAAGTCACTTGTTTTCTGTCAAAGGCAACAGAAAAGGAATCGATAATGTGGCACAGACGAATGGGACACATCCACTTGAGGAAAATGAACCATCTGGTTCAGAATCAACTGGTGGAAGGTGTTTCTGTTAAGAATTTTCATTTAAACGACGTCTGTGTCTCATGTAAGAAAGGGAAGCAGAAAAGAAAGTCTCACAAGTCTAAGAAGACAAACTCAGTTAGTATACCACTCGAACGACTGCACATGGACCTGTTTGGCCCAGTCAATCGGAAGAGCAAGAACGGTGACTCATACTGCTTAGTGGTTACGGATGATTATTCTAGGTTTTCTTGGGTTGTGTGCATGAAGCACAAGAGTGAAACTTTTGATTACTTGAAGAATCTGTTTACTAAACTGGAAAATCTATATCAGCTAAAGATCCGTAGGATCAGAAGCGATAACGGAACAGAGTTCAAGAATCACGCTATGGAGGCGTTATGTGCAGAAAAGGGTATTCATCATGAATTCACAGCGCCATACACTCCTCAGCAAAACGGGATTGCAGAAAGAAAGAATCGGACTCTTATTGAGGCAGCCAGAACTATGCTCGCAGACTCGAACTTGCCTGTGATCTTCTGGAACGAGGCAGTTCACTGCGCGTGTTATACTCTGAATAGGGTTCTAACGGTAAAGAAGCTTGGTAAAACTTCTTACGAGCTTCTGAACCGAAGGAAACTGAACTTAGAGTTTCTGGAACCTTTCGGAGCTCCATGCACCATGATACATCCCGATGGGAAGTTTGGTGCAAAGGCAGAAGAAGGTTTCTTTGTTGGTTACAACACTCCCAACAAAAGAGTGTACAACAAAAGAACCAACAACGTTGAAGATTGGCTTAATGTCGATGTTCAGCGCTATACTGCCAATGCACCTGGTGTTGGACCTGATTGGTTGTTCGACTATAAGAGTCTATTTGATTCCTTCAACGTGGAGAATTTGGTGGATGATGCTGTAGCGCAAATGTATTACGAATGTGAAAACGCAGCTAGCTCTCCGCTAATGCGTCCGATCGTGGTTAATGCACCTGCGCCTGCTCCATCTGATGCCTCTGCATCCACGGGTCCCCCTGATAAAACCGCAACAGCAGAAGTCGAGGAAGTTTTTCAGGAAGCGTCAGCAGAGGTTCTCGAATCTTCATCTTCCGATGATGATTTTGCAGAGTCTCATGAAACTCTCACTGAGGAACAAGCTGGAAATGGTGAATCTAGCACTACAGCTCCAGTTAATCCGACAGGAAACAATCAAGCTGGTCCCTCTTCTTCAACAGCTCCAGGGATAGGTCTTCGGATCGATCTCTCCGGTTTTAATATGCAACCCGCTGCTCCCTCTAGTTCAAGCGCCGTAGAGACAAATCTATCTCAGGGTTTGGAGAACCTTAATCTGCATTCGGATGATCCAGTGCCGGCACATCCGGAATCTCGGATTCACAACACTCATCCGATGCAAAATGTGATTGGTAATCCGGCTAGCAGAGTCATGACGCGCAGTCAGCTCAGAAATGCTAGTCCAAGTGACAATACAGGTACTCTGGCACTTTACTCGGAAATCAGAAAAGCGGGTCATCAGAACGATTGGTCCTTCGCCTTGTATGTTTCTCAAACTGAACCAAGAACTATGCAAGAGGCACTGAGAGAAGAACCATGGATTGAAGCAATGCAAGCCGAACTTCAGCAGTTCCAAAAGCTAGGAGTGTGGGACTTAGTTGACTTACCTCCAGGCTCGAAGAAGATTGGAACAAAGTGGGTCTACAAGTGTAAACGGGATGACCGCGGGGTGATTATAAGAAACAAGGCTCGATTAGTTGTCCTCAGCTTCCGTCAAATCGAAGGAATAGATTACAACGAAGTATACGCTCCAGTTGCGCGCCTTGAAGCTATCCGGATGTTCTTAGCTTACGCTTCGTACAAACGGTTTAAGGTGTATCAAATGGACGTGAAAAGTGCTTTTCTGTATGGTGTCGTGAAGGAAGAGGTGTATGTTGCTCAGCCACCGGGTTTTGAGGATCCGCTTCATCGTGAAAAAGTTTACAAATTGAACAAAGCGTTGTACGGACTCCATCAGGCTCCGCGTGAATGGTACCAAATGCTTAGCAACTATCTGATATCCAACGGGTTCAAACGTGGACTCGTGGACTGCACCTTATTCACCAAGGAAAAGGGTGGTGATCGTCTTCTGGTACAGGTTTATGTTGATGATATTATTTTTGGGTCTACTAATGATGTCATGTGCAGGGAATTCGAAAAGCTTATGCAGGATAAATTTGAGATAAGCTCGATGGGGGAGATGCAATTCTTCCTCGGTCTACAAGTAGAACAACAAGAGTCGGGGATCTTCATTCACCAGACAAAATACGTTGCTGACATCTTGAGCCGGTTCCAGATGGAAGACTCTACTCCAGTAGGCACACCAATTCAGACCAATCACGGGATTGGGCCTGACGAGAAAGGACAAACCGTTGATCCTTTTCTCTATCGAGCTATGATAGGCTCACTCATGTACCTCACTGCATCAAGACCTGATATAATGTTCGCGACATGCTTACTATCAAGATACCAGTCAAGGCCGAAACAGTCCCACCTGGTTGCTGTGAAGAGGATCTTACGTTATCTAAAGGGTTGTCCGACCAAAGGTCTATGGTACCCTAATGACGATAAGTTTGACCTCATCACATTTAGTAATGCTGACTATGGCGGATGCAAGACAGACTTAAAATCCACATCGGCTGGATGCCAGTTTTTGGGACCAAGACTAGTCTCGTGGCAGTGCAAGAAGCAAGCCTCAGTCGCCTTATCCACTTGCGAGTCGGAATATGTAGCAGCATCGAGCTGCTGCTCCCAGGTTCTTTGGATACAGCAACAAATGAGAGACTACGGTTTGAAATTTCTTAATACTCCCATTCACTGTGACAATGAGTCCGCTATAGCTCTTGCTAAAGACTCAGTTAACCATTCCAAGGCGAAACATATCTTGGTTAAGTATCATTTCATACGCGATTGCTATGAAAAGAAACTTATCGATATGGTAAAAATCCACACAGACTACCAACGTGCCGATTTATTCACCAAAGCTTTTGACGGTCCTCGGTTTGAGTACTTGTTAATCTTAAACGGCATTAAAGTTAAGCAGGATTAGATCCTCATCGGTAATCGTTTTTGTAAATATTTTTCTTTAAAAAAAATCAGAAAAATCCAAAAAATATTGTCTTTTCACAAATTTTTAAATTTTTAGGGGGAGAAAATTTCAGAAAAATACAAAAACATTCAGAAAATGCACAATTCAAAAAAAAAATGAGAAAA
Source organism: Ambrosia trifida (assembly GCA_028751855.1). Taxonomy (NCBI): domain Eukaryota; kingdom Viridiplantae; phylum Streptophyta; class Magnoliopsida; order Asterales; family Asteraceae; genus Ambrosia; species Ambrosia trifida. The sequence goes on along the minus strand of CM054123.1, from coordinate 34,864,430 downwards.
TCCCAAAAAAAAAAAATTGAAAAATGCAAAAATGAGTTTCTTTGGTGAAAATGGGAAGATGATATTAACCAATCAGTCGGACTGTCTGGACCCTTATCATCTTAAAAATATTGGAACTGATAGGTAGCCTCTACATTGATGTGTCGGTAGGCTCAAAATCATTTCCAAGTTCGGCACGGTGATATAAACTTAAATCAACTGAATCATGTGTGGATCAACGTGCGTTGGCATATGGTCTTGGTACCGAAATCTCGTTTGATAGCATGCCAAAATCCGAGGTTTCATGGTCTTTAAGAGGTTGGTACATCCGGGGTGAACTGGACGTCTCTCAGAATAAATAGGAATGGCACACGTGTCGTACGTTGGGGTCGCAGCCTACGACTGAGAAACCCCTATGTCATTTCCTGAAAAAAAAACAAAAAAAAAATAGGATAAATTCTGATCAGGAGACGTCCGGGAATCCTAAAAGAGCAAAAAGATTCATATATGCCAAAACCCTATTCTCAATGAGAATTCGCTCTAAGGTATCAAATCATATACCTAAAGCATCGTACCGTGAAAAATCAAATATACGGTATTTGACTTGAACCCTGGTTTGGATCTCACTGGTCTCTCTGTTGCAGCGTTTCTGCAGACCTGATCACCACTGAGTCCATTCCTTGTAAAATACGGATGACAACAGGTTACTCACCGGTTACGAGGAAGCTTTGTGCATGACTTGATACGGGAATGTGTCGCGTGGCGGGGAACACCTTGTATCCCAGTCTTAATATTACCTTAAACGTATCTAAAGTGCCTAGCGATAAAACTTGATTTTGAGTTTAGGTGGACAACAATATCGACAGTTGTTGTAGGATGCTTATTGGTAATTTAAGCGAAAACTGAAAATTTGAGGGCTCTAGTAAAGTCTGTACACTGATATGATTCCCTAACCGTTAAAACTCGCAAAAATATGATAATGTACAGTTAGTTGATCTCCCGTTTTGTTTTATTTATGCTTAGTTTAGCTTAATTAATCATTCTTGATTGCCGATGATGGAATCCTAATCCATTGTAATCTTACTTCTTCATAAATAAAACGCCGAAAATCAACTTGTCGAAAATTGTGTTTTTGCCGGGTCAAAACCGTGCTTTCTCTTAAGTACGGGGGTCGAAAATGAAAGTTTTTCAAAGTCATGAGTCGTCATCTGTGTTTAAACGTGGTGAAAAACGCATGTTTTGAACCTGAACGGGTCAAAAATACGAGAACTGGTGCTGCAGGGGCATTTTGGTAATTTGTGTAAAAACCCTCATGCATTTAGAGTACTAATCGCCCTTAGCCTCTAGCGATTACCACACACTTGTGGATTTTTAGGCGATTAACACTATAATCGTGTTTAAAGTTTACACGATTAAAATCCCATTCGTGTGCAAGTTCAAGCGAGTATAAGGGGTCCTACTCGTGTTATACGGTAAGCGGTTAGGTAAATCGTGTGGATAACACTAGCGAATGGGACTCCTATAACTGATATCTTTCCTAATCGTGTCATTCTATCAAGCGAGTAGGGTCAGGTATATCAGCAGATTCTTTAATCGTTTATCTTCATTATTTTCAAATACCCACCCTCTACTATCTCGTCCCTCCAACCGACTTCTAACCAAATCCGGCCCATTTTATTTTGATCTAGAAACATTATTCCACATCACAAAGGTAATATATCCTCAATGTTTCAGATCATATAACCTGTTTTTTAGGGTTTAAATCCGTTTTTCTTATGTCAAAACCCTAGCTTTTGTGTTCTTGATCGGGTTACATAATAGCGTGTTGGTTGATGATAAATGTTGATGAGGGTTTGTTAATCGCCCCCCTTAGGATCTTTTTCAACCAACATTTCAACCTATAACACCTAGAAATCAAAAGCCCCAATTTTGAACCCTTATGAACCCTAATTTTTTAAATGTCCAATTAACCCATGTTTTGATCTGAAAAACATAATTATTGATAGGGGTTTTGTTGTTGGGTTTGTATAGACTTCAATGTGACCAAAATCAAGTCTGAATTCGACAAGTGACAAAATCTTGACAAATTAGTGAACTAGGTTACTGTTCACACGATTAGAATTCCTAATCGTGTGAATAGTAGTGCGAATAGGCCCCCAAGCTCTTCTAATCGTGTATAAAGTCTAGCAATTGGTCTATTCGTGCTTGTTGATAAGCGATTACAATGTTGTAATCGCCTATAGCTACCTGTTGACCAATTTTTGTCAAACTTTTAGTTCGTTTTGTCCGTTTTATGCATGCTTGATCTGCCTGTGATACTTATAACGTGTTTTGTTGTTCAGGATGGAGAATTGGACATCGTCTCCCAAGCACAACTGTTGTGCTTTTCTCGGACCGGTTACTAAGGATAAAGGCAGGATCTTTCAGGGTGTTATAGACTTCTTGAAGCGATCGAGAATACGCTATGCGATATCCAAGCAGCACGCTGCATACAAGGATATCCTACTGGAATTCTACCGTAACGCCAAGGTTGACCCCAAGGCTGATCCGATCGTGATTACTAGTTCGATTCAAGGGAAGGATGTTATTGTCACCGAATAGATAATTCGAGAAGTGCCACAGTTTGGAGATTCTGACGCTGATCCGATTGTGTTTGATGCTATTCTGATACGTGGCGGCTTTCTACGGATGAAGTATTTGGGTAAAGTCGTCAAACAGGAGATGCTTAAGAAAGGATTACTTCCGCCTGAGATCAAATATCTCACACATGTAGTCTTGAAGTGCCTTGGTCCGAGAAAAGGTGCTTTTGATGAGATTAGAGACACTTTGGCCTCTGCGATTGTCGCTTTGACTCTCAACAAGCCATTCAACTTCTCCAAGATGATCCTGCATCAGTTAAAGGAGATCATATTATTGCCGCCGACAAAGAAGACCTTCATAGTCTATCACCGGTTCTTACAGTTGATCATTGATAATCAAGTATCTGATTTGGTGAAGCATCCTAATGAGTATATAGGGACTGATGATATTACTGAGGTAGAAATGAACAGGATGAGGAGTTACAAAGGCCGACCGAAGTCTGAATATCCTCCAAGTAGACGACTATATGGGCACTTGAAGAGAGAAGACTATGTGTCACCACCAGGCAACAGGTGGAGACACGAAGATAGTGATTCAGAGGATGACATCCGTATCCACAGGTTGGTATTCAAAGAGGGGGATAATATAGGGCGTAAAACAGATGAGTTGGGAGAAAACGCCCCAGGCAGGACCTCTGATACAGCTGAAGGTGATGATGAGGAGTTTGATCCGAATGCTATAGATTTCTCTGAACATTCGAGAGCTGCGCAAGAACCTGATACCTCTCAGTCTGATAGAGGTAAGGCACATGTTGATGAAGACGCACCAGTTGACATAACTGATGCAGATGACGACTCAGAAGCTACAGAAGATGATTCACCCGATGTACTCTCTCTAGAAGAGGATAGAGCTCTCACAGCCGAGGCGAGAGATCTTGCAAGAGATCCCACTTTCACTCCAGGTAGTGGTGATCTTATTGCAGATATCGATGCAGAGCTTGCCTCTTCTCCTCCTGCAAAGAGACAAAAGACAACTGCCAAGAAGGATAGGGTTCGAGGTAAGAAGACGATGTCTGTTAAACCTCAAGCGAAGAAACCTCCAAGAAATAGACGATTCACCCTTCCTGAAGCTTTTGGGGATCCAGTCACTCAATCCTCTCAAGCGGCAGCAGCAACAGCTACAACAACAGCAGCTACAACAACAGTAACAACAACAACAGTAACAACAACAGCAGCAATGACATCTTCGGCTCCTATTACAGTTAGTGCAGCGATGCCTGCCAGTGTCACTATGTCAATGCCTGCTTCGGTAATCTTCACTGAGCCAGTCTCAGTTACCTAGGCAGCGACAAGCTCACTGATTGTTCCTAAGACTATTGGTGACAGGATCCGAAGTATAAGACAGAAAGTTCGACCCACAGCTTCCGGGTCATCCGATCAGACCTCTTCGTCTGCGTCTGCTACAAATGAACAACTTCAAAGAAAGATTAGCGAGCTAACTGCCATAGTAGCTGCGCAATCACGTGATATAGCAGAATTGCGAACGAAGAATGCAAGCATAGAAGAAAATGAGAACGCAATGCTCGAGCTGATCGAACGACGGTAGATGCGCTCACATTATCTAACCAGCAGGTCATAGAGTCGAACAGGCTGATGATGGAGAGACTTGCAGGTGTAGAGGCCTCAAATAGCGAACTTCGCCTGATAAATGTGAACAATGAGCGAAGGATCACGAAGACTGAAAAAGAAAATGCCGAGTTGAGGGCTAGGATAAATGAGTTGACTGGAACTCAACCTAGACTCACCGGTGGTCCTAGTTCAGAGGCTGGTGCTGGTGATGATGATGATGATGAAGATAATGATGATGAAGAAGATGATGATGAGGACGACGATGATGATGAATCAGATGGTGATGATGATGTTGGAAAGGGTGGTGGTAGTGATCCTGGAGCCACAGGTGGTGGCGGATCATCAACTGGATCTGGATCTCGGCGAACTAAGAAGAGTCACGACAAATCAGGCAAGGATCCCGCAGCAGGTTCTTCTGCTCAGGGGGAGTCTGATCCAAGGAAGAGCAAGATTCAAGAACTACGTGATAAAGTGAAGAAGAAAGCGATAGTTCTAGTTGAATATGTGGAGCCTCTAAACTGTTATTTTGCATATGATGACGAAGGTAACTTGCTCCCACCTCCTGCCATGCCTGAATATGATCTGGAAGAAGGAGAGATTCCACCCGAGATAACATCAGAGGATATGGCTAAAGTATATGGCTTTGCATCTGGAGAATCTTCCAGTGCAAGTCAAAGTGTTCCTCCTGAAATGCATCCAGAGTACAATGAAGTGGATCTCGAAGATGGAACCAGCGTACCGACTCCTGAGTACGTTGTAAATGACTCGGGCGCTGGAATTCCAAACATTGATGAAGAAATGGTACGTGAGGCCGAAGAGAAGTTGAAATCCAACTCTGCTGAAGTTCCTGATGAAGTAAAGATCTTTCTTTTGTCTTTATTTTTGATTGACCGATGTTGGAATGCAAGTATTCTTCAATTGGAATCTCAGATCCGAAGCCGAAACTCACATAAAATCTAAATTTTACAAAATTCAAGGGTCAAATATCACTTTCAGGGTCACAAATTGTCAATCATGAGAGTTCAGGGTAAAATTTGAAAGGATCTAAATGTTCAGGGGGAGAATGATTCGTTTCTCAAATTGGTGGTCACTATGAACAAATCTTGAAAGTTCATCAAATGATAAACTTCAAGAATTTGATTGACTCCGGATTATTTGTCGTATCTAATACAAGTTGTAGTTTGTGTGCAGTTTTTATTAATTTTTCCTGCAGGATCAACACAACGTCTGTGCATACCATGATTCAAACGACAAGGCTCGAAGCTGAACAAGGCCCGAACCTGAACAACAAAATCATCCTGAACAGCAAGAACCCGATATTTCATCTTCGAAGAAACCAGATCGTGGTAGGGCTCCAGCAATCGAAGCTGAAGAAGATGAAAGTCAAGAGATGAAAGTGAAGATGATATTGATCTTCGTCCAAGTCAAAGATTTGTCAATCATTAAAAGCGGAGGTTTCGTGTTACCTCCCACGTTATCGAAGCAAATGGATGACCAAGACGAGATCTTATGAACCCACGACTAAAGCTCAAATTAGTTGATATGTTCAAATCTTCAGAGGTCATACACTGCGGTGTCACCCTAAGTTGAAGAATGCTGAACATGAAGACTTGAAGACCATATATCTCCAGCTAGATCCAACGAGGAGTCTGTAAATGCACTTCTTGTGTGTCACCAGCTAGATGATAGGTTGAGTCTGTAAATCACTAGCTAGGTCCAAGGGGGAGTCTGTAAGTGCATTGTTTGTATGTCCCTTGCTAGTGATAGGTCTCTATAGGTCGTTGGCTAGGTTAATCGAGCAGTTTATGGCTCGTAATCGTATACTAGCCTGGTCCAAGGGGGAGTCTGTAAGTGCATGATGTCCCTAGGCTAGTATATATTTTGTTTGGACGTGTTTTGGGGTGTTTGGAGATGTTTATACGCGTTTCGGGACGTTTGGGACACTTCAGGCGAGTAGGGAATGGCCTTTAGGCATTTACAGCCTATACCATATAAGTATTCATGCTTGATAGCCTATACCATATAAGTATTCATGCTTGATAGCCTATACCATATCAGTATTCATACTTAATAGCCTATACCATATCAGTATTCATACTTGATAGCTCTACTCGCATGAAGCTACTAGCGAGTACGGCCCTACTCGCTAGTTTATCATATGTGATAGCTTCCTACTCGCCTAAAGGGGTTTGTACGAGTACGGGAGGTATAAATAGTCCCAATCATTGCCTTAATCATCAGTTCTTGCCACACACACTCTCCAAACACCCTCCCCAGGTCTGAGATTGCTAGGTTTGTTCATTGTAACACTCGAGCTCTGTTTTAATGATATAAACGTGAATCTTTTGACCCATTTGTGTGTTGTAATTACTCGTTTTTCATTGTTTCATCTTCGTTTCTGTTATTGAGACATATTCAAGGGATTCCGCACCTTGAATATAGCCCTCGTGATTGTCGGGTGACACGTTAGTCGATCCTACACTTTCCTTAATATTTCGTGAGTTGTTCCGCTGTTAAGAAGGAGATCGTGTATGGGGTTTGTATTATCTCGTGTTGGAAAATTTGGTTGACTCGGAACGATGTGGTGTTCTCTCAAGGTGAAGCTAATGCGGTGAAGATAGTGGCTGATATAAAATCCATTAGCTTTCTTTGGTATAATAGTAGATCGAAAAAGGATAGGATTAGCTGGAAAGATTGGTGTAATTTCAATATAACTTGATGTAATGGTTGTGCGGCTTTCTCCTTCTTGGAAATAGTTCGCTTGTTTGTTTAATGAAGTTCACTTCTCAAAAAAAAAATTAATTTGTTGTGTATAGTTTGTTGATTATGGAGTTGTATTAAATGCAGAAATATTAATTTATTAATGTAGCTTCTTTTTTTGAAAACTAATTTATTAATGTAGCTAATTTGTTGTTGAAGGTACTCAAGATGTTTATGCCTTTATGAGATAAATTAAGTTTCAGATGGAGCTCTTGATCGGGTGGGCATACACAAATGTTACCCTTTGTTTAATTCCTTAGATATATTTTTTTGTATAGAAAGCGTATTCCGTTACAACGCGCGCGGGTAAAAATTTATAGTTTGAAACAAACTAGGGTGATTCCCGCGCTTCGCGGCGGGTCTACGGTTGTCGGCCAAAACATGCCTGATGAATTATCAAACACAGTTGCATTATCACGCATTCTAATAGCATTGGAAGGCACTAAAAGGCTAAAAATATAAGTGAGCGTGGTAAAAGCATAAGCGTGTATAATTAAAAAAAAAATTGAGGTGCCAAGGCACTATTATAAGTTGTGAATCAGTTATTGTTCAGTAACATATATGCTAATGAAAGTGAGTGAGAAATCTATTTTTTGATGTAATGCTGGTTATTTATACTATAGCACATAATAGTAATCTAAATAATACACTTCAGTAATATGTAATGTAAGTTAACATTTTTTTGTAGCCAAACCAATAATTTCTCCATAGAAATTATAAAAGTATATGTTCCTATTATGTTAATACGAACTCTAACCACACCTCTAGCAATCAAAACACAGACTCCTCAAATTCCTTTGAAAACCAAAAATAAAAAATAAATAAATAAACAAAACGATCTGAATAAGATTAGACTCAAGATGCTTTAGTCAATCAAGAATGACAAAGATTCTTATGAACTGAAGATGCTTTAGTCATAACTCATAATGACTTGGGTATGAAGTGGATGGTGTGCCTAACAACAAAACACGGTAAAAACATAGCAACAAAATGGGGCTCATTTTGGTGATGGAAACGGCATAAGAAAACGAAAATCACACAAAAGGAAAAAAAGAAACAACTTGGTACCTGACTTCGGAGTAGAAGACTCCGCCGTGAATAGAAGTCGCATGTCCTTGTCGGAACCTTAATCCAGCGCCTTCGTCGCCACCATCTCCCTGTCCAAAACCGATCAAATAGAGACCCGGAAATCTGGAATCTTGCAAAAAAAAAAAAAAAAAAAAAAAAAAAAAAAAAATCAAAGGGAAGAAGATGAGAGAAAGCAGTGGGATGATTTAGGGGTTGCACCTGTAAAGAAAGCAAAACCTGGGTTGATCGATCTGTGTGTCCCATAACTGTTCATTGATCTCCTTTCCGTCAGTATCAATGACCTGCGTCAGGAAAAGAGGGTTTGAATCAAGGAGTGTGCGTAACCCAAATCAAGCTACAGAGCGAATGAATACCTGAATCAGAGCAATATACGGGTAGGCCGACGACGTTTATTCTGTCAATTAGAACGCCTAGCCGTGGATGATTGCCAGCGCAGAAGAGTGTTTGTTAGATAGCATGATGAGAAAGGTGTGAGTAGTTGAGCTGTGATTGTGCTTTGGTTGTGTGAGGGAGGAAAAAGGACTGGATGATGGCGAATAAGCCCACGTGGGTTATCTTTACACGCGTCATGTATCAAGGTTGGACGTGAGGACATTTGGGGGTCAACAAACTCAAAAGTCACATGCGGACAAAAATGCAACAGGTGGCAATGCATGATTATGTGTCAACTTTTTAAAAAGGAAAACTACTATGGCCAAACCTTAAAACTTAAAAAGTCGACTGGCGCAAATGTGTGATGCAAATTGATATATATAATAATGTACAAGATATGAATGATAGATTTTCTATAAAGGTGTTTTCGTGTCCCATAAGTACTCAGGTTAGATTCGATTATCAATTTTAACGTTTTCATATTTACAAAAATATCTACAAGGAGCCATGAGGTTTAAGGAATGACAATAGGATGGGTTTGTTGCTTTTTTTTTCGTTAAGGAGAAGTTTTTATTTTCACCCTCCCATATAACAGTAAGTCATTAACAGTAAACAGTAAACAGTAACAATAAACACGAACAGTAAGAGTAATAGTAAAAGTAATTCCATTCATGGATCATATATTCACTATGCATGCATGTCTATTTCCCTTTTCACTATACGTGCACGTCTATTTCTTTACACATACACAACCATACACTACTGATTTTCTATATCTACCAAAGAATGGCAAATTTCTATATATATCATTTCAAGATTAAATTTCATCAACGCAATGTGGGTACATTGGATATGGATAAAAGGAGAACTCCATATTTAGCATGCTTAGAGATGACAACTTTTTGCCGGTTTCATGTACATAATGCACCATCTCTGCCATCCAAAAAGCGCCTTCAAGCTCGACTTTTAAATTTTTTGTAACCAGGACATCCATCCCTACAGTCATACCCACAATAATCCAAAATTAGTACATCCTCATTTTTTTTAATATTACCTTTCACACACATTAATCGTGATAAAAACCTGTTTTCGAGGTTTCTCTTGCCCTCTCTTCTTGACCTCATCCGTCAATGGTTTTTGGACAGGCGATATAAGCTCAACTTTTCGATGGCATTTCTTTTGTACTCTTTCTAAAACCTTCATTGGATCCGCTTTTTTTCCATTTATTACAACCTTTTGTGTCTCACAATCCGTCACAACACTTTCAACACCTATTTTCCAAAACAACTATTAATTATACCAAAAAAAAAAAAAAAAAAAACAATGGAAAAGAGTACTAAAGAAACCACATAAAACTAAAAAAAAAAATAGATAAGAGTACAAACCCTCAAAGCCTTTAAGGCATCTCCGGATTTTTCTAGCACAGTCTTCGCAATGCATGAATACTTTCAAAATAATCTCTTGCGACGAGGGAGGTTGTAACAAGTCTTTTGACTCCTTTACCATTTCTTCAAAATCACCCTTTAAAAAACATATATTTATTAAAACTCATTTAATAAACATTTTTTTTTATCAAAGTTATCCTTAATACTAGTGCACGCATCAAAGAAACTCCTTGTCACACCAGATATTTATGAAAGCAAAAACTTAGCATAATTTTAAAATAAAAAGAAGATAAAAAATTTCGGCAATAAATAAAAGAAAAACTTTGCGAGAATACACTAAATAAGAATGACAAAATTTAAAACAAAATGGAAAAGAAAATAAAAAAAATGTGAACACTTTGCTTGCCTATTGAATATTTTGCTTATTAGTATTTATTATTGGTAGGTGAGGAAAATTGTTGAAAAAAGATGATTAAATTATTTAAATATAAAAATAATAAGAAATGTGGAAAATTAGAAAATCTGAGGAAACCTAAAGGTTTTTTTTTTATTTTTTTTTATTTTATTTTATTTTTTTTATCGTTCAAAAAAAAAGTTCGGGGCATTGAATTTTAGGATTCTATGAAATAGGGTCCACCAAAAAGGCACTATATCCTTTCGACTCCTATTTTGACAGCTTAGCCGATACTTTGAAATGTTGTTTTGTTGGCTCGGCCGCTAAGGGTGTCAACTTAGCTAGTACTTTATAATATTGTTTAGTCGGAGCAGGTTTTATTAACATGTGACTTATTACTTGTGTCGGCTTAGCCCACTAAGGGTACTCCACCTCTGAAAATCCTAATATTAAGTGCCCATCTATATCGGCTAAGGGTTACGTGTTGTAATGTTATCGATTGGTCTATTTTGAGAAACTTTTGGTTAACTATGTCTATTTTCCTAATTTTCCCTAAGAATTATTGACAACCTTGTTTTTGTTCCCATCAAATTTAGAAGATTCTTCTGGCTCCAATTTTTTGAGCTCCTCTGGCAGTGGTATTAGGATCGGCGATAGAAGCTCAACATTTCGATGACTTTTCTTTTTAACTCTTTCTAGAATCTTCAACGGGTCTACTTTTTCTCCCTTCACCACGACCTTACGAGTCTCACAATCCGTAACAACATCTTCAACGCCTATTTTCCAATATAACCTAATTATTTATTATACCAAAAATTTAAATCAAGAAGCTAAAAAAATGTACAAACCTTCAAAGCCCTTTAGGCATCTCTTGACTTCCATAGCACAACGTTGACAATGCATGTACATGCTCAAAACAATCTCTTGCCGAGAGGGAGATGGTGTCGGGTCTCTTAAATCCTCTTTGTTTTTCTCTGCGGTCGGTTTTGCTTCTTCATATGACTTCTTTACCTCCTAAAAAACAACAATCAAACAATCACCTAATATAAAAAAAAAAAAAAAAAAAAACAAATCCAATTCCTTTGTTTTTTACCAAAAGGACTTAATGGTTAAAAAAACACAAGGAATATTGTGGACTAGTGGTACCACGGAGTGTAGTGATGTGTTGCTAAATATAAGTATTTGTGGACTAGTGGTTCTAGTCTTGTAGCTACACTGGTGTAATATACACTAACTAGTATTTGAGACCCGCGCGTTGCGACGGGGCCATTAAAACGAACGAAAAGCAGATGTAAAAATGTTTAAGCACACACGTCCATTGCGGCGTGTTGACGCATAAAAATTAGACCGAATCGTAAAATATATAAAATAATAACCAAGTCGAGCTAGAACCTGCATTTTGTGGCAAAGCCGTTAAACGGAAAAAAATAGAATGTTTAACCATACACGTGTTAAAGAGTGTTGGCTGACAAATATTAGATCGAAATATAAAACGAAAAATTCATAAAAGATGATAAGCATGGGAGACCAAAGTTTAAAGCGGAAAAATTTTGAAGTTAAAAATCGAAAATGTTTTGTGAAAAAAAAAAAAAAGCAAAGGGTTAAAAGTAAAAAGAATCCACAACATAACAAAATCTAATTAAGCACCTTAATTGATATTCAAAAAAAATAAGATATAGCGGTTGTGTGAGTTCGTCGTCTAAAACAAATTATAATAATAAGTTGACCTAACCAGGAACTAATTAATTAACCCATGACAAGATCGAATCAAGGACAGTGTTCCTGGTACCAACAAAAATGTAACTTTTTGTCTAATAAAGTTAAAACTTCAATTAAACGACATATGATTGATCAAAGGCTGTAAGGCCAAAATTCAATAAACTATGTAAAATTAACCTTATGTGAAGCGCAAAAACTTACTAGTTGACGATCAATAGCTTCTTGTAACCGCTCCACGACCTCTTTCATTGTTGGACGTTCTTCTCTGTTCTTTAAACATTGATAGGCAATGTTTGAAAACGTACGTAACGAATCTTGGCTCATCTGCTTGTGTAAATAGGAAGGAATAATCCTGTCTAGTATTCCCCTCACGTAATGTTTTTCCACCAAAACAGTTAAAAATCGGCGGTCATCATTGTACGATGTAACACATGCGACCCTTCCACACAAAACTTCCCACAATACGACCCCAAAAGAGTAAACGTCAGATTTTTGTGTGAGGTGACATGTGTTACGGTAGTCTGGATCAATATATCCTTCCGTGCCACAAGGATTAGATATAAGAAAGCTAGCCTGCATATTGGCAGGGCGCGTTTTTGACAACCCAAAATCTGAAATTTTAGCCTTCCAGTTCTCGTCCAAAAGAATGTTGGCGCTTTTCACATCGCGATGAAATATTCCAAGTTGAGAACCGACGTCATGGTGAAGGTAGTGTAACCCACGAGCAGCATCTAGGCAAATCCACAGCCGTTGGATCCAGCTTAATTGTTCGTTGTGTAAATGTTTGTTAAGACTCCCATTGCTTTCATACCTATAAACAATAATCTTCTCGCCATTTTCGTCACAAAATCCGATAAGAGAGACAATGTTTTCATGTTTATATTTTGAAAGCAAGGTTATCTCTGCCTTAAATTCTTGGTGTCCTTGCCCGTTCTTTTGCCTATAAACCAACCGCTTCACCGCGATGCAGCCATGTTTTTCGGATATGCCTTTGTATACAGATCCAAATCCGCCTTCTCCAATGATATTTTCTTTTGCAAATCCATTAGTTGCCAATGAAATTTCTTGGAGAGGAATCTGCTTCACGTCTTCAATGGAAGGCATGATCTTGACCAAAATATGATGTAAATCTAGAAAAAAACAAGGAAGGGTGATATATTCAATTCAAATTCTTCGAAAAGAAAATGGTAATAGAGATGCAAGCTTAACTATAACACCACAAACTCTATTTACGTGTTTGGATATGTATAAACTTTGTGTTTATGGTGTGTGAATATGTACTTAACTATGTGTAAGTGTTTTTGGAGAGAGAGAGAAGGGATTTTGTGTGTATCTGTGGATTGAGCTTATTTACAAAAACGTTTAGAAGGAAGTGTGTATATATATAGTCATATCGGATGCTACATTTACAAAAAGTTGAAGAAAAACACATTTTCGTTGCTTTTGATTAGATTGGTTAAACTAGCGTACACGTGTTAATCAGTTGCAAGTGGGATTGTTTAAGCCTTATCTTTTTTTTGTTTTAACAAAATTAAGGCGCAGGTCAAAATTATTATCTCAAAAGTCTTAAATGATGGCTAAGAAATGGAAGAAGTATCGAATATATGAGGAAGGTGCCTATGACAATGAGGTCCCGGAGTATAATCTAGTAATACTTATATTATAAAAACCTTTTTCATATATATGCGTCTACCCAGAGACAAAGTGGACGGGGTGATTCGGCTCACTGGCTCCATTGGGCAATTTTTTAGCTGTTGAGTCAGGTTAGGCAAGTCTATTACAAACTTACAAATCACAACTTTTAGTTTCTAAATGGACAGTGACCTTCATATATTAGTGTGTGTGTACAATATCATATTATTACTACATGCTTTTGTCATGTAAATGAACTTATCATTTAGCAAGGTGTCTTCAATGGCACGTTTATGTAGATATGCAATGACCGGACAACTTACACAAGAGTGATGTTTATGTTTATATTGGTCTGTTACAGTAACATACATTTAGTTTATTAAGATTTGTTCAATAATGAGTACATGGTTTTTGTGGTGAACAGAAATCAGTTGCAAGTGGCGATGCACATTTCTTATCTTTTCTTTATATGAATACTTGTTAAAACATATTGTGCAAATTTCTATTCTTTTTGTGCAACTTGCGGCAAAAAACATAAGTATCATAATGTGTATTGCAACACATTTGTGGATCCCGCTGCAATGCGCGGGTAATCTATACATATAATAAACCAAAGCCATTTTAATGACATGTCATTCAAAGATGCATTCTCTTCTTTGAGTGTGTCATGTGTCATCCCATGTGGCATTGAGATATTTTAGGAAAAAAAAATTTAAAAACAAAATTGGATTTTTCTATCTTATCTCTTATGTTTCCTCCCACAATTTTTAAACGTTAATATCTTTTATATACGAGATTTTTTAAAGAAAAAAATTACGCCAAATTAACGAGCGTTTTATTATCTTTCCAACGAGTACCATAGTGTTATATAAAAAACGGAGAAAAAAACGACTATTTTTTTTTTGTAGGGTTCTGTTCATACAGGGAAAAATCACAAAGTGTTCAGGTAAATCATTAATTATGTATAAGCAAGTCACTAATTATGTTCCGGTAAATATGAATTCTACTTTCAACATGCTTACCATTGGAGTTATACATTGTTTTAGGTTAGATATTAATATTAGAATTATACATTGTTTAAGGTTAATCGTTAACATTGGAGATACATTTTTAATTGTTTTAGGTTAGGTGTTACCCGAAGCTTTCCTGCATGTAACTGTAAAGCACATCATTCTACTTTATATGTAAGATTAATATGTCATATTAGATTTCTCAACCCCGGGAGGTTCCCGGAGTATAATCTAGTAATACTTATATTATAAAAACCTTTTTCATATATATGCGTCTACCCAGAGACAAAGTGGACGTGGTGGTTCGGCTCACTGGCTACATTGGGCAATTTTTTAGCTGTTGGGTCAGGTTAGGCAAGTCTATTACAAACTTACAAATCACAACTTTTAATTTCTAAATGGACAGTGACCTTCATATGATAGTGTGTGTGTGTGTGTACAATATCATATTATTACTACATGCTTTTGTCATGTAAATGAACTTATCATTTAGCAAGGTGTCTTCAATGGCACGGTTATGTAGATATGCAATGACCGGACAACTTACACAAGAGTGATGTTTATGTTTATATTGATCTGTTACAATAACATACATTTAATTTATTAAGATTTGTTCAATAATGAGTACATGGTTTTTGTGGTGAACAGCAATCAGTTGCAAGTGGCGATGCACATTTCTTATCTTTTCTTTATATGAATACTTGTTAAAACATACTGTGCAAATTTCTATTCTTTTTGTGCAACTTACGGCAAAAAACATAAGTATCATAATATTGTATTGAAACACATTTGTGGATCCTGCTGCAATGCGCGGGTAATCTATATATATATATATAAAATAAACCAAAGCCATTTTAATGACATGTCATTCAAAGAGGCATTCTCTTCTGTGAGTGTGTCATGTGTCATCCCATATGGCATTGAGATATTTTAGGAAAAAAAAATTTAAAAACAAAATTGGATTTTTCTCTCTTATCTCTTATGTTTCCTCCCACAATTTTTATTGTAATATCTTTTATATACGAGATTTTTTAAAGAAAAAAATTACGCCAAATTAACGAGCGTTTTATTATCTTTCCAACGAGTACCATAGTGTAATATAAAAAACGGAGAAAAAAACGACTATTTTTTTTGTAGGGTTCTGTTCATACAGGGAAAAAAAAAAAACAAAGTGTTCAGGTAAATCATTAATTATGTATAAGCAACTCACTAATTATGTTTCGGTAAATATGAATTCTACTTTCAACATGCGTTACCATTGGAGTTATCACTACAAGAAATTTAGGTATTTACCCACACATAGTATGTGTAAGAAAAACCATATAATGTGTTAGTAGTTATGTTTACCTACACATAAATTAAGTGTTATGATGTGTAGACTCAGCATTGTAGATATAGATCATTACCTACACATTTATTACGTGTAGGTATATAGCAAGTTATACCAACACATATATGTGTGGCTAAAACTAATATATATATATATATATATATATATGTGTTGGTAAAGTATAGCAACTTGTTAGAATGGCGTATGACATGGCAGCTAATTATGTGTAGATAAATGTAAGATGTGTAGGTATTAATCTTAACATGTGTAGAAATAATATATATTGATGTGTTGGTAAAAATATTTAAATGTGTAGATAATAACCATAATTTATTTAAATAATAATTTTTAAATGTATAAAAACAAATACAAAACAGTTATAGAAACATACACGACAAAATTAACATTCTTAATTATAACATAAGTGTTCAAACAAGCAAACAAACAAAGCACATATTGACCATAAGTTTGACATCACCCATAGATACTTTCATCACCCTATAGACTATCACCTTAAGATTGTCCAGATGTGCTTAATGGAGGAGGCATGATATTATTCTCAATCAGTGCTTGTTCCATAATTACACATTACTTGTCATTGTTTGAAGTGCATGGACCAGCTCATCATAAGTAGGACGCTTTGCTTTTCTAGTTGTACTCATTGTGTTATCAACAATAATGGGATCACGTCCCCACCCATGCAAACAAACAGGGCTTTGTCCGAGTACATTCTCAATAATCGACTTGTCGCTCATTGATTCCACGCTATGCTGGTTTCTCAACTTCATCATTTCTTCCTTTTACGAAAAAAAACAAATATAATAAATTAACTTTATACCAAATAATGAATACCTAGCAGTAGAAAAGAAAATGTACACTTACATATATTTTACCCGCATTTTTAGATATCCAACCTTTTTCTGCATCCCAATATGTAAGCCGCCAAGTCTCAAATTGACCGGATGAAGAATCCAAATTCAAGCCACACTCAATGTGATAGCGTATTGTACTCTTCGAACTATTTCTACTATCAAGTTTTCGTTTTGCACGTGCCTTAACTCTCTTTTTTGCAATTTCCTTCAAGGACATACAACCAAATAATACATAACTAGGTGACTTTTGACCTGTTCAATCCACTTGAGCAGTTTCACATTCCCTGTTGGGTTTTTAAACAGTACCCATCAGATTTGACCCATTTCCATACAAACGAGGACATGACTACATCAGTGGAGAACAATTCCCATATTTTCGATCATCAATTCCGATGATAGTTACCCCTCCTCTCCTTTATTGCAACAAAACTCATGTATTAATTTTTTAACGGGTAACCGATTCAGATTCGCTCTCCAAGACGCGATGTTACATTTCAACAGAACCCAGGAGATCTATTTAAACTTTCGGACAGAAACTGTACCTACAGGGGCATTTAACAGCTTCCTAATACTCTGAACAGCAGGCTGCTGCTCGTTGTTCACATTCCAAACCCAGCTGTCATGCTGATCTGCGCGGCTCAGTCTTTCAATCAGCAACAACACCTCGTCGAACTCAACACTACAAGCTGCAATCATTGGCTGCACAAAGTAAACAGATCAGATCTCAAAAAATTCAACAAATCCCAAAACAATTACTAGACATCTCACCAGCAAGGCTTTAGGGTCTGTGTATCTCAAAATAGGATTGCTAGCCATAATGCTTGTTTGTTGAAAAAAGAAATAAAGTAAAACAAAATAAAAATCTGTTCTTTTTCTTCTTTGTCATTACTAATTTTACCTTTATAATAATAAATAAATAAATCCAGATTGACCCATTGGTGTTTACCATATGATGTGCCTACATAATACAGAACTCTATTGTTATTCCTCCCTTGCATATGCATTGAAGCTCCTTAACACTTGATTGTCTATGTTGGAACCTTACAAATGGAAACAAATAATAACAAAAAGTGTCTTAATTATTTATCAGTTAGCAAACTTTTATGTTATTATCAGCTAATATATAAGATTCATTGTGTTCATACATGAGAGCAATAAACAAAGCAGCACAAATAACTTTGATATCATTCAATCACAAAAAAAAATAATAAATAAACTGGGCAAATATAAAAAATAATTAAATGATATAGCTATATTATACCTTGTAACCATAGTGCATCCTAATATATTAATTCATCGCCTATTCTTCCCCATATGTATAAGTGACTCGCTTGGAAGTCTCTGTCGAATATTCTAGAGCCTGTTCAAACCAACATTATCGATGACCATCATATTGATAGAAAGAGGGGGTGAGAGCTCTTGAGAAGAAGAACCGTTTGATTTGGGGTGGGGGATTTGATGGGAGGGAAGACACGTTAGGGTTTGAAATATAGGGAGGGAAAAGAATTTTAGGTCTGAAATAAATTGGGGGTATGGGAGGAAACCAGAAGTTTTGAAGGTTTTAAGAATGGAAATTATCAATTTTTAATTATTTTTTTCATATTATATCAATACTAGCTTATACCCCGGGAGCGTCCCGGGTTGAGAAATCTAAGTAAAGTGAATAAAATTAGAAGTATTTAAACTATAAAAAAATAAGATTTGAACTATTTCAGAATATGGTAGAAAAAGAAAACATAGCAATTACCTGTTGGAGAGCGTCCCGGGTTGAAATATCTAATATGACATAATAAAATATCTAATATGGCAACATAATTAATGACATGCCAATATATGATTATTATTATTATTATTATTATTATTATTATTATTTTAAACAAATTTCTGCCATAAGTTATCATATTTTAATATAAAAAAGGGTAATTGGGTCGGGTATCACCTAATCCCAGGCCCGACCCAAACCCACAATTTTTTTTAAACTAATTTCAAACCTGACACAATACCTGTCGGGTTACAAAAAAATAGTCGTTTTTTATCCGTTTTTTATATAGCACTATGGTACTCGTTGGAAAGATAATAAAACGCTCGTTAATTTAGTGTAATTTTTTTTTCTTTAAAAAATATCGTATATAAAAGATATTAACGTTTAAAAGTTATGGGAGGAAACATGAGAGACGAAATAATAAAGGTTTAATATTTACATTTAGTAGATTAGGTATTTAATAGATTAGGTTAAATCATATTTAAACCATATTTATTTCTTTTTTTTAATTGGTCTAGAGTTGACACATCACATTCTATGTGGCATATCTCAAAAAAGAGATTGCATAATATTATGACATGTCATTAAAAGTGCTTTGGTTTATTATAGATATAGATTAACTGATACTTAGAGTGTGTTTGGGATTGCGTTTTGAATCTGATTTTTAGATTATTGTGTTTTGAAAACACAGATAATCAGTTTTTAGTGTTTGGGTTGCATTTTGAAAATGCAAATAATAAGTTTTTTAGGCTACCAAAACGCAATAATCTATAAGCAGCTCCACCCCTGCTTTTCCAAAACGCATAATCTGTTTTGAATAATCAATCCCAAACACCCACTTAATGTTAAAAATAGTATAATTAAACCGATACAATCCGTGTAATACAGTAGGTTCTAACTTATAAAAGCGTATTTTGATTTGTGACCCGACCCAAACTTGTTTAAGCTCAACTCAATAATTTTATTAAACATTTTACCACCGGACCGTTTGGACCGAACTGAACCCTTTAACGACCCGGACCCGGACCCTTACGACCCCGCCCTTAAAAGACCCGGACTATGTAGACCCGAACCGAATCATTCTGTACCGAACATGCCCGTTAACGACCTGATAGTGACTAAGCTGTTTCGACCTGAGAGGCCCGTTAACGGCACGGCCCGCTACGATCCAGACTGGGCCCATTAACAACCTGGACCATTTCTTCCGCATCGACCATTTCTTCTTTACTTGCATCTTCTTTACACATCATGTTAAAAAAATAAAATAATGATTTAATTATTCAATTTACATGTATCCAATATCTACATATACTTTTTTCGATACGTGTAGATATTTTGTATGCCACAATATTTACTAAGTACATATATATATATATATATAATATTTACACATATCGTACATTTTTTAAAAAGTGTATGTATTTATTTGGGTCGTCATTTAAAATAAAATCATTATTTTTTATATGTAACCAATATCTACACATGTTGTGCATTTTAAGCATGTGTAGGTATTTATTTTGCCATGTCATTATCAAAAACTAAAATAAGAAATTATATAATTGATTTATCTAAATATTTGTTTAAATATATTATGTGTTGGTAAACATAATCATTTACCAACACATATTTTAGTTGTTTACATATTTGTAGATAATTTACCTACACATAACAAAATCTTATCATATGTGTGGGTAGTTTAACATTTAATTGATGTCAATTTTGGGGGGAAATTTGCCACCAACTCCAATGTGTAGATAAAACGTATTACCAACATATATTAAGTGTTAGTTGTTATTTAACATAAATCGTTACTAATTACCCACACATGTACAAAAATGTGTAGATATTTACCCACACATTTACATGTGTAGGTAACTTATGTGTGGGTAAACACCCTAAATTCTTGTAGTGTATACATTGTTTTAGGTTAGATATTAATATTAGAATTATACATTGTTTAAGGTTAGTCGTTAACATTGGAGATACATTTTTAATTGTTTTAGGTTAGGTGTTACCCGAAGCTTTCCTGCATGTAACTGTAAGGCACATCATTCTACTTTATATGTAAGATTAATATGTCATATTAGATTTCTCAACCCCGGGAGGTTCCCGGAGTATAATCTAGTAATACTTATATTATAAAAACCTTTTTCATATATATGCGTCTACCCAGAGACAAAGTGGACGTGGTGGTTCGGCTCACTGGCTACATTGGACAATTTTTTAGCTGTTGGGTCAGGTTAGGCAAGTCTATTACAAACTTACAAATCACAACTTTTAATTTCTAAATGGACAGTGACCTTCATATGATAGTGTGTGTGTGTGTGTACAATATCATATTATTACTACATGCTTTTGTCATGTAAATGAACTTATCATTTAGCAAGGTGTTTTCAATGGCACGGTTATGTAGATATGCAATGACTGGACAACTTACACAAGAGTGATGTTTATGTTTATATTGGTCTGTTACAGTAACATACATTTAGTTTATTAAGATTTGTTCAATAATGGGTACATGGTTTTTTGTGGTGAACAACAATCAGTTGTAAGTGGCGATGCACATTTCTTATTTTTCTTTATATGAATACTTGTTAAAACATACTGTGCAAATTTCTATTCTTTTTGTGCAACTTGCGCCCAATGGTAGAAACAAAGCTTCTAGAAACACCCAAGGGGAAGGTCATGGGTTCAAGTCCTACAAAGAGTAGATATTTGCCGTTAAAAAAAAAACACATGATGGTGGACACAAATAAAAATGTTGGATATTCATTGATTTGTCTTTTATTGAAATTAGCATTACTTATAGCGGCTATAACGACAAGTGTTGAGAGGTGTTTTTCTTCTACAAAGCATATTAAGGCGCATTTATGTAATTAGATAACTAATGATTATTTGATTGATGCTTCTATTTGTTATATTAAAAATAAGTTATTTGCAAAAGTTGTGATTGAAGATGTTATGAATGGTTTTCAAAACATAAAAACATGTAAGGAGCAACTATAAAATGTATTTATAT
The DNA here is from genome assembly GCA_028751855.1 of Ambrosia trifida. Taxonomy (NCBI): domain Eukaryota; kingdom Viridiplantae; phylum Streptophyta; class Magnoliopsida; order Asterales; family Asteraceae; genus Ambrosia; species Ambrosia trifida. Next base: position 34,842,899 of record CM054123.1, on the reverse strand, counting down.
ATTTTAATTTGCTTTTGTGTTTCTATTTTGTGTCATTTTTAATGTCATATACCTTTATTACAATATTGGTTTATTACGTCTAAACTACAAAATAAAAGAAGTTGGAAATAGTATACTTTATAATATAAACGCAAGTCATATTTCCTTGCAAGATTTTGACCAATTTTCCGATTTGATTAAATCGTCTTCTTAACTAACCTTATAATTTGAAAAGAAAAAAAAACTTATATTTATGAAAACTAAAGTGTCTTTTTATATCTTGTGTTTTATCCTTTAATTTACTTAATTATTTCAAGGTTCGTGTATGTCATCATATTTAGGCATGTAAACGAATCAAACGAACACAAACAAAAACATTTTAGTGTTTTTGTTAATTTAACTTTAACCGAACATGAACATATAATCGAACAATTTTTTTTGCTCATGTTCATTCATTAAGAAAAGGGATATGTTTATGTTCGTTTATGTTCGTTTGTGTTTATTCGTTTAAAACTTAAACGAGCAGTTCAAGAACATAAATGATCACAAACGAAATATAAAAACTTAAATGAGCATAACTGAACAAACATAAATAAACACATGAATGTAATTGAACAAACATAAACACACATAATATAACACTAATAAACACAAATGGACAAGTTTAATATATTACAATTAATCCAAAAGCATATCTAAATTAGGGTTCATACATACTAACAATAAGTAGTTTTTTCTCTCTAAATATTATAGTATTTCATAGGGGTGCAAATGAGTCAAGAAGCTCGTGAGCTAATCGAGATCGGCTAGGTAAAAAGCTCAAAACGAGCCGAGCCTTATCGAGCCGAGCCGAACATGAGCATAAAATAAAGCTCGTTTACTTATCGAGCCCAAGTTCGAGCTTGACATATGATACTTGCCAGGCTCGACGAGCCTTATCGAGCCTTAGTATAATATTAATTTTATTAATATTTTATACTATTTACCTCACATTTAAAGTTGTTTAATAAACAAGCCGAGCTTTTGACTTATCGAGCCTATTATTTATATTATTTAATTTAATATATTAACTAATAAACACTAAACGAGCTGAGCTCGAGTTTGAGAAACTACCAATGAGCCGAGTTCAGGCTTTAAAAACAAAGCTCGAATCGAGCCGAGCTCAAACTTAGGCTTTTATAAGCTAATCGAGCTCAAGCCTGGTCAAGCTCAGGCTCGACTCGACTCATTTGCACCCGTAGTATTTCATTTCACAACTTGCCAAATTACATATGAACAAACATAAACAAAGTCATTAAAAAAAAACATAAATAAATTACAAACATAAATGCCCACTTTATTATATTATATGAAAACAAAAATGTTAAATTAAAATTTTTTTTTTAAAAGTTTAGATCAATGGAAATCCTTATACAACCCTAACCTATTGGTCTCAAGTTCGAATCTCTACCCACGCACCGGTGTCCTCCTTGCCTAAGCTCAAACCGTCACGGGGAATTTTTTTTGTGGTGTGCATGGATCGAACCTGTGACCTCCCTCCAGGATGAAAACCCGTAAAAGAAACCCACCCTACCTCAAACTAGCTGAACTGGAGATCATTGGCATGTTAAATTTAAATAGTTATATTAACTTGGGGCGCACGTCCCGTGCTTAATTGTCAAAGCGATACATGTGGTTTTAAGTAGCTCAATAATAGAATGAAAAGGAATAAATACGATTAAAACCTTAGGAAATTTCGGTGAAAGAGCAGAGAAATAATTCAAAGATAAAATAAATAAATAAATAAATAAAAAAAATCAAAGATCACTTTTTTTTTTTTTTCTTTTTTTTGTCTTTGTGTATATGCTATTTTTTTAATCAAAATAATTTGTATATTTCTTTATGAAATATTGATTTGTTACTTTTAGATATTTCGTTGTGAAAACCTAATTGTATTGCAATTTCCAAGAAACTCATCCATCCATCAATTTGTTTATTGATCAAGAAATGAAGTGAAAACAAAATATATTTTTTAACCGTCAATGAAACAAAACAAATGATGTCTGGACTATCTGAGGTACCCACCAATTTGTTACAAAAGCACCCCGTACGTTTCTGGGTGAAGACACGTCTTAGGTGTCCGCCCGCAAGTAGCGCTGGGTAGCCATGTAGCCATAACCCACCAAGCCACCAGTTCCAGGGAAAACCTGACCCCCCATCTGCCCGAAGGCACGATGGTGGAAAATCAATAAAACCTAGTGGGATCAAGGATTGAACCTGACATCTTAAGAAGACTAAACTCTACCCATCATTTTTCATGCCACTCCACCAAAAGGGTGGGGAAAAAAACAAAATATTAAACGGTAAGAATTTATAGTTTTTAGTTACTGGACTAGTTATATGCGAGTGTGTGACACCGACACCCCGTTTTAGAGGTGTTACGTCTTTAAGGAATTATCTTAGTTAGTTATTATTATGGTTGGTAAAGGATTATATATGAGCGACATCATTGTTTTATTACAAGCGGCGCTAGAGTTTTCTTCTATACGCTTTACACAATAACCAAAATTTGTTAGTTTAAAAATAAACAAATTCAATATCTATATCTATATCTACACTTCTATACTATATTATAAAGGAGGACGCATAAGTAAATATGTTCAAATTGTTCAAAGTTAAAATGACATACCAAAGGTATTGTGAATATGAATCATAGAATGATAATGTTTTTGATATTGATTGATTGTATTTTACAATAAAAATATGGTACAAGAGAAAAGCTATGACTAAAAAAGGAAATAAAAAGATAGTCTAACGGCTAGTTTCTTTATTGGCTCAATATCTTGAAACAAGGAAATGAAGAATCAGCTGATCTTAATTTGAAACATTTTCTAACACTCCCCCTCAAATTGAGTAGTGGGGTCTCCAATGCTCAACTTGTATAGGATATTATTGTAGAGTCTTCTGTTGACGGATTTTGTTAAGATGTCTGCTAGTTGGTTTTCTGACCGAACAAACTGAAGCTCTATAGTCCCGTTTTCTAGTTTCTCTTTGATGAAGTGTCTGTCAACTTCCACATGTTTTGTACGGTCGTGTTGAACAAGATTTCCAGAAATTTGTATTGCAGCTTTGGTGTCACACATTATTGTACTTGTCTCAGTCTGATGGAACCCAATCTCGGATAGAAGTTTACGTATCCATAGGACCTCTGCTAGACCTCTTGCAATGCCCGAAACTCAGCTTCAACGCTTGATAGGGCAACAACCTTTTGTTTTTTGCTTCTCCAAGTGACTAAGTTCCCGCCAACTAAGGTAAAGTATCCTGATGTAGATCTTCGGTCTTGTTTATCTCCTGCCCAATCAGCATCCGTGTAAGCCTGGATTCTTATATGTTTATTTTGTTGAAACAGAATCCCATGGTTCTGTTGGGCCATGTTATTAGAGGTTTGCGTTTGACTTGGGCTTGTTATTGTTATTGTGTTAGTTAGATTTCAGCCCATGAAACCCATGTAACATAACCGCCCTATATTCATATAAATAGGGGGTTACCTAGTTGTTTTGGGGTTGCGAGTCTATTGTTCTTTTGCTTTGTTATTCTCGGCTAGTAGGTGTACCAGACGGTTCATTGAAACCGTGTGCACTCGATCAATAAAATCATTCCATTCAAAGTCTCTTTCTTGTTCTTCACCATTCAATCTTGTTTTCCGCACTCGATTGTTTGTTTGATACCCGGTAGAGAAGATCTTGGACTTACAATTGGTATCAGAGCCTAAGAAGTCTTTCGAAGGCTCGGTTGTTGGTATCAAAGGAAGAAGATCAAGGAAGTTATTTTCACGAACAAAGGTTGATTTTAGTGTTTCAGTTTATAATGCCTTCGTAAATTTTTTTTCTTTCTAATTGATTTCGTGGCAGATGAATTTTTGGTGTTTTGATCCATCTTGGAAAGGCTCAATGTGTTTGCTACAAACAAGGAGATTTGTTTGAGAAAGTCTTTTCTGATAATTGTTTTAAATATTCTCAACGATATCTATTTCCATATTTTGTGGAAAACTTGTTGCATCTTAGCAGGTTTACTTTTCAGCTGAGTTCAACCAAATAGCTGAGTTCAACCAAATTTCTGAGTTCGACATCCTGAGTTCAACCTTGGGGGAGTTCAACAAACTTGGCTGAGTTCAACCTATCTGAGTTCGACATCCTGAGTTCAACCTTGGGGGAGTTCAACAAACCTGGCTGAGTTCAACCTATCTGAGTTCGACGTCCGGAGTTCAACCTTGGGGGAGTTCAACAAACTTGGCTGAGTTCAACCTTGAGTTCAACCTTGAGTTCAACCTTGAGTTCAACCTTGAGTTCAACCTTGAGTTCAACCTTGAGTTCAACCTCGAGTTTACTCTTGAGTTCAACCTCTTTGTTGGGCTGGACGTTCCAGACTTTTGGGCTGGGCCTTTCAATTATTATTGGACTGGACATCTTTAGATTGCTGGACCTTTTATCTGTTTAAATTAACTCAAACTAATAAAGTTAACTCTTATTTTCAGAAATGGATCAAATTGTTAATCAGGCTAATTTAAATGGACTAAACACTGACCAGCTACTTATAGCTGCACAAGTAGACAAAGCCATGGAATCTGTCATTGGCACTCATCAGAAAATCCCTGTTCTTCAACTCGGAATGTCTTATTCTGAGTGGAAGTTCAGGTTCATTCAAGTCATGAAGATAAAGGATGCAAAAGCTCTCAGATCTATTCTAAATGGACCTTGTGTGATTACCTACGTGGTAAATGAAATAACTGGAATCACTGCTATCAAACCAAAGAGTATGTACACTGATGAAGATCATGAAAAGGCTGATGTTGATGAAAGGGCAATTGCGCTTCTTCATCAAGGACTCTCACCTGAAGTATCAATTGGAGTTCGTGACAATGCCACGGCAAAAGAACTTTGGGAAGCTCTTGAGAATCTGTATGAAGGGAACGAAGAGATGAAGGAGAGCAGGAGGGAGATGCTGAGTCAGAAGTTTAACGCTTTCAATCACATTCCGGGAGAATCACTTGAAAGTCAGATACAACGTTTCGTGGCCTTAGTGAGTGAAATGAAAGCAAATGATATGGTAGTAGACAACTCCGTCATGAATAAAAAGCTGCTCAATACTCTTCCAAGAAGTTGGGATTCAAATGTCACCCTCATCAAGAGAACTAAAGATCTAGCAAGACTCACTCTTTCTGAGACCATCTCATTAATCAAGTCCTATGACCTTGATGACAGACAGCGTTACATGACTCAAACTGCTAGTTACAACAATGCCATTATTGCAACTCCCAGCAATGCCTTAATTTCTCAGCAAGAAACTCAACGGCCATCACTGTACTCTTATCCAGCAAGTGGGTCCTCGTATCCACCCATGTTTGCCCCTAGTGCCTCAAAAGGGTCAACTGTGCTCCCTTCTTCTGCAACTACCACTGCTGGATCTTCGTCATCTGCTCCACCTCCAGCTACATCTATGGCAGCAAAAATTCCCAAGGAGCTTGAAAGTAACCTAGGATTATTTGCTGGATTTATGAACTGTTATAATGCATTTCTGACAGGTCAACTCACTTCAAAAGATGTTGGAGCATGTGATTTAAATGACGTTAATCAAGATGATATTGAAGAGATGGATCTGACTTGGCAGATAGCTATGGTTGTGCACAGAGCCAACAAGTTTGTGAAGAAGACTGGTAGAAACGTGTGGGAAAACCCAACAAGGAAACTAGGTTGGGACAAGATGAAGATGCGCTGTTACAACTGCGATGAACTTGGTCATTTTGCTCGTGAGTGCACCAAACCAAAGAAAGAAGGAGAAAACTCTACTCCTGCAGCTGCGTCTTCCAATACTGCTCAAGGAACTCAATCGGCGCCTGCACACACTGGAACTGAGTCCTCTAACTCTAGCCAAGCCATGGTTGCTCAATCAGGAGGTGGATGGGATTGGTCTTCTCAGATGGCAGATCTTAAAATTGTTGAAGATACAGTGTATAAGGCTCTCATGGCACAGATGGATGATGACTATATTCCATCAGCAGCTGAGGTACATTCTGAAATTTTAGCTGAATCATGCTGCACTGAAAGGTGCAAACGAAAAATAAAAGGTTTTAGGGAAGAAACTCTCTCCGCATTCAAACAGCTTGAATATGAGAAAATGGCCTCTTGGGACATTAAAAAGAAATTCAACTCTTATAAAGAAATGGTTGAAAAACAAAAACTTGACATCAAGCGTTTGCATCAGGAGGTGAGTGATCATAAATGTCGATACTTGCACTTCAAACGACTTTCTGATACCTTGACCACGGAATTGATCGATTTAAAATCAAAATTTGAAAATGCAGATTTTCACTTTAAAAAAATTTGACTGCTCCAGTCCTAAAGTTGAAAAAATGATCAATACCCAGTTAAGGTTCAGACCAAAGGACGTGAGGAATAAGGGAATTGGATTTGTGGAAATACCTCCACCTTTCAATGAAAACTATTCTTCAATTCCTATGTCAGATGAAGAACTATTGGCTCTTCCTTTGAAAGGATATGGTCCTCCAATAGAAGAGCCAACTATTCGACCATCAAGGGATCAAATTGAAATTACTAAACCTGCATCGATCCCAATTAGAATCTCTAAACCGAAACAAAAACATTCTAAACCAGAGATGGCTCCATCAAAAACCTTTGTCAAATCTCAGGATGCTTCAAAGCAGACTGAGACGTTAAATTTTGAGAAAAATAAAGAAGTGGACAGAGTTTTTGAGGTTAGTAAAGATGAGGTTCCATCCTCATCTGAATCAGTTGAATTTGTAGGAGTGTCTAGAGAGTCTAAACATGAAAACTTAACAGAGAAAGAACAAATTTCTGATTCATCCACTCAACAAAACTCTAGCGTGGACTATGAGTTTGATTTCATGAAGAAAATTAGAGAACTGTGTCTAAAGCAAATAGCAGAAAGTGAAAATCAAATGAGTAACTCTGAATCAACGGGACATTCAGCAGAGCCACAACATGTTTCTGACTTAAGTGGCTCATCTGAATCAAATGTTACACTCTTGACTGAGCCAGAATCTGAAGAATCTGTGTGCTCAAGGCCAGTCAAGATTAAACAGGAAGGTAAGGATTCATCATATTCAGATGATTCAAAGAAAACTGCACCTGAGTCTGAATCTGATTCAAACTCAGAAAAGACCGACTCATCTAGTCATCAGTCATGTGAGATCACAGAATCATCTGAAGACATGCTAAAAGACAGTGAATGTAACTCCGTGTTCACTTCATGCTCTTTTAGTTCAGCACAAACATGCTTAATATTTTCTGAATCTTCCACTTCTTCTGTGGATGAAAATTTTTGCACAGAAAATTGTCTGAATGTTACTAACAATGAGAACACTACTAATTCTGTTAATTCTTGTGCAGAAAATGTGATTGTTGAGGATTGGGTAGATGATGGGGAGGAAGTTGCTGACACTGATTTACTTGCATTAAATAATAAAAATCAGAAAAACGATTTCTCAATTTCTGATAATGACAACAATATTTGTGTGGGCTCGTTTGTTTTGAGCATAAAATCTTGTGACTTTTCATCTGATTCGTTGTTTCTTCATTCAGATTCTGTTATTTTGCCACATGCTTGTGATAAAACTAAAAATCTTTTGGTTAAACAATCAAGTCAGGGCAGGACAGAGAAATATGTCCCACCAAAACAGGTTTTACCAAAGTATAAACAGAACCTTTCAAACCAAAAGCCTCATTGTTTCAAAACTGATTCACACAGGTATAAAAGTGTCTCTAAGCTTTCCGAGTCTGGAAAGTATGCAAAATCTCAGGGGGATCCACATGTCAAACGTCAAACATGTTACACATGTGGAATCCCAGGACATATTGCCAGAAATTGTCCAACTGTTCAACAACATCTTGCAAGCTGGAAACATCAGAAGGCTCCAAACGGGAATCATAATCATACCAAGCCTATGCGGGTTGAAAAATCTAAGGCAATACGTAATGACAACTCCAAGGTGAAGCCTTCTGATGGTGATTGGAATAGACATAAACTGATCAAACAATCTAATAAAAGATTATCTTCAAAATTCAAATCGTACTGGAAGCCTAAATGTTCTATTCCAATCTCTTCCCCGTCTGTAGGCTCCTCGTGTTCTGTGAATGATAAATCTTATTATTGTGCAAATGTTTCAAACGTTGATATGCAATGGATCAAAGTCCAATATACAGATGCCAATGGTGCACCCAAGATGACCATGGCCTGGGTACCTATGACTAACTGATCCTGCATCATGTGCAGGAACGGCTGTGGAGGACTATCATTCGTCTCTGGTACATTGATAGTGGCTGTTCGAGGCACATGACAGGAGACTTGTCCCAACTAACTGAGGTTGAATTTTTCAATGGCGGATTTGTCTCCTTTGCAGGAGGTGAGAAAGGTCAGATAACTCAAAGAGGAACGGTAAGAAATGGTGCTCTTCAGTTTAATAAGGTAAATTATGTTCCTGAATTAAAGCATAGTTTGCTTAGTGTATCACAAATCTGTGACAATGGCTACTCAACTCATTTCACTGATAAAGGATGTTTGATATTGAAACCTGGAGTAGTCATTCCAGATGAATGGGTTTTACTGAAATCGGATCGTCGAGGCGATGCTTATGTCATTGACATGAACAAACCCCCTTCCGAAAATGTCACATGTCTTTTTTCTAAAGTTTCTCAAAATACTGCTATTCTTTGGCATCGTCGTCTTGGACATGCAAATGCTAAAAATCTGAACAGAGTAGCTAAACTGGGATTGGTAAGGGATTTGCCTGTGCGTGATTTTATAACAATTGAAAAATGTGTTGCTTGCGCAAGAGGAAAGCATCATAGAAAACCACATTATTCCAAGTTAGTAAACTCTATTGACTCATTACTACAGCTACTTCACATGGACCTATTCGGCCCAGTGAATGTACTTAGTATCTCTCGTAAAGCATACTGTTTGGTAATAACTGATGACTACTCACGCTTTACCTGGGTTTTCTTTTTGGCTAACAAGAGTGAAACTGCAGAAATAGTCAAACATTTTATAATTTTGATTGAGAATCAGACCAACTCGAAGGTGAAAGGTATTAGGTGTGACAACGGGACTGAGTTCAAGAATGCTGAGTTGAACTATTACTGTGCTCAAAAAGGAATTGCCCGTCAATTCAGCTCAGCAAGGACGCCGCAGCAAAATGGAGTTGCAGAAAGAAGAAATCGCACTTTAATTGAAGCTGCCCGCACAATGTTGTGTGACTCACAACTTCCAACTTTCTTTTGGGCAGAGGCGGTCAACACAGCTTGTTATGTGCAGAACCGCGTTCAAGTCAACAAAGCTCGGATGAAGACACCCTACGAAGTGCTGTTTGGTACTAAACCCTCCGTCAAGCATTTTCGTGCTTTTGGTTGTCCATGTACACTGCTGCACTTGGATGCTATACCAAAGTTTGATGCGAAAGCTGACGACTGCTATTTTGTCGGTTATGCTGGCAAAACTGCATATAGGGTCTATAACAAACAAACTAGGCAAATTGTAGAGTCGTTTGACGTGCGTTGGCTTGAAGAAAATGCAACAGATGCTAGAGTGGGCCCTGATTGGTTGTTTGACTATGAGTCTCTCTTTCGATCATTTCATGTTTTTGATAATCTCTCTAGCCGTGTGAATACAGGTTCTGCAGATTCCTCTACTTTCAATGCTGGACCCTCATCCTCCATGACTGATGATGCACCGGATGAGGGGGATGGTGCATCCACATCTCAATTACCACAGCCACTTCCAGCTCCTGTCGATCCATTCATTCACTCAGCAGATTCTATGCCACAGGTTGATGATGAAAATGTGTCTCTTGAAACTTCGATTCCCTCATTTCATGACCCTATTCCTACTGACTGCATGGTGGAGCATACTGATGCAGTAGCAAATGATCATGACTCTATGGAAGAGCCGGCAGTAGACAGTATCACCGTTCTCCCGAGAACCTCCTCAGTTCCAGACATTGTTATTCCCACTAGCATTCAACGAGATCACCCTCTGGAGAACATCATTGGTCCGGTAGATGCAGGTGTTCTAACAAGGAGCCAAACTGGTGACATCAACAGATGTCTGTATTCGTGTTTCATCTCTCAAATTGAACCAAAGTCTATTGCCACGGCCATGAAAGAAACAAGTTGGGTGGATGCAATGCAAGATGAACTGAACCAGTTTGAGAAATTGAAAGTTTGGAAGTTAGTTGAATTACCTCCAGGAAAACGACCACTTGGCACACGATGGGTCTACAGAAACAAAAGAGACGATAGCGGAGTCATTGTGAGAAACAAAGCTAGGTTAGTCGTACAAGGGTTCAGACAAATTGAAGGACTCGACTATGATGAAGTCTATGCGCCGGTGGCGAGATTGGAAGCAATCAGAATTTTTCTCGCTTACGCTTCATTTAAAGGGTTTACTGTCTATCAGATGGACGTCAAAACCGCATTTCTGTATGGAACAGTGAAGGAAGAAATTTATGTTGGTCAACCACCGGGTTTCACAAATCCAAAGTACCCAGAGCATGTGTACAAACTTGACAAAGCGTTATATGGTTTACATCAAGCACCTCGTGCTTGGTATGCTACCTTAACTGAACACTTGCTTGTGAATGGATACACTCGTGGTGTCATTGATCAGACTCTATTCGTCAAGACAGTAAATGAAGATCGTATACTGGTGCAAATTTATGTGGATGATATCATCTTTGGCTCTACTAATGATGCTCTGTGTAAAGAATTTGAGGAGGTGATGAAAAAGCAATTTGAGATGAGTGCTCTTGGTGAAATGACCTTTTTCTTAGGTCTGCAAGTTCGTCAAAACTCCAAGGGTATCCTGATTCATCAAGGAAAATACGTGGATGACATTCTTGCAAAGTTCAGCTTCAATGATATCAAGCCAGCCGATACACCAATGTCTGAAAGACCAGGTCTCACTCAGGATCTGGAAGGGGAGGCCGTAGAAGAAACACTTTATCGTTCAATGATTGGTTCGCTGATGTATCTGACAGCTAGCAGACCAGACATCATGTTCGCAGTGTGTCAATGCGCACGTTATCAGGCTAATCCTAAAACTTCTCATTTACATGCTGTCAAGAGAATCTTTAGATACCTTAAAGGGAAACCTAGATTCGGTCTTTGGTATCCTAAGGATTCTCCTTTTGATTTACATGCTTTTTCTGACAGCGATTTTGGAGGTTGTGACATTGACAGGAAATCTACTTCTGCGGGGTGTCAATTCTTAGGCGATCGGCTTATTGCATGGCAATGTAAGAAGCAGCAAACAGTATCCGTTTCAACAGCGGAAGCTGAATATGTGGCTGCCTCCGCATGCTGTTCTCAGGTTATCTGGATACAACACCAACTGGTGGATTACGGTTTGAATTTCTCTCTTACTCCCATTTATTGTGATAATGATGCAGCTATTCAAATTGTTAAAAATCCAGTTCAATTTTCTAAAGTAAAACACATTGCCATCAAAGAACATTTCATCCGCGACTCGTTTAACCAAGGTTTAATTGTGCCCACTCACATTCATACTGATGACAATGTCGCAGATCTTTTTACAAAACCTGTTAATCGAGCGCGTTTTGAAGCTTTGTCTGAACTGCTCAAAATGGTCCATTTCGAGGACTGAACTGGTCTTAAAAAAAAAAAAAAAAAAAAATTCATGTTCTTTTCTTAGTCTTTGATTTAAAAAATTTGTTCTTTAAAATTCTAAATTTTAAGCACAAATTTAGGGGGATGTATCCTAAGAAAAGATCAAAACAATTTTGGTCTCAAAACGAGAGATGAAATTAACTTTCACAAGTTGGATTAAGGCTGACACACATAAGACGTGTATCGAAACAGTCTGGCTCTAATGTGATTTGTTGGTAGGCTTAGTCCTGAAGGCTCAAATGTTAATGATCTTGTGAAGCACTTAAAGATAAAGACACGACCTCAGTAAGGAACATCACTTAGAATCAGGTACAATTTCTATTTGAATGCTTGTGTGATGTCCTGAAGCATAACACTGTGGTCTAGGTCTGAAACCTTTTCTGAAAAACTCGTGTATCTCCTCTGTTTTGCGTAAGCAAGGACCTGGAGATGCTAGGCAACGAAAGCTTCTGCTGCATCCAGATATATGCTGACCTAGTTTTTCGTTGTCGTGCTTTAGATCATCCCTCACCTAAAAAGAGACCTCAGTGTCCTAAGATGTCCTGACTGCTCCTCTGCTGCATCCAGATATATGCTGACCTGGACACAGTCAGGATGTCATAAAAGAGACCCTCAAGAGTCCAAAACCCAAAGGCCTTGTTATTTGAGAAATCATCTGACTTGTACTTTAATCCAAAATCTCTTACTGATCTATTCTTTTCTTTTCTCAATCTAGTCCCAGTCAAGGTTTCAGAATTCTAGAACAGATACTGTGAAAAATATGCTGTAGGGAAACTGCATGCATGATAGAGTGTACCACTAAATATTCTAGGATTTGGTTGTGACTTGCTTGAGTGTTCGTACAAACATACCAAAACATGATAAATAATATCACAGATCACTATACGAGAAGGCCTAAGGAAATAAGTTTAAGTGGACAAATATACTGGCAATTGCTATGACCAACTGGAGTAGATTAGAGTTGATAAGTGTAGCTCGGCCTGAAACACAGTGATTTGATCTCGTTTATACAGTTAATTTTTTTTATTTATTTATTTTATTTCAATATTTTTTTAAGCTTAAGTTAAGCCAGTTTACGATCTGATTTGGACCCGGTTACAAAATATATCTAATATTGCTTTTGAAATGGGCATTGAGATATGAGAAGGGCCCACCACACGTTTGGTGGGCCACCTAAATCTTGGGTGAACAAAAAGGTTATGGGAGACGGTTAACTTCACTTTATCACAAATCAAATTTTTTTATTTCTCTCTAATCATCACACACACACACCCTCACCGTGTTCTTCATCTGAAAAAGATGTCCTCTTCAATGAAATCAAAGAAATCAGGTAAAAACTCCTTACTTTGTGTTTATCTTTAGTAATATTGGTGGTAAGTCACTTGCAGGGATGATCGATACTGGTTGAAGCGAATATTTTGGAGTTCAATGATGACTTGAGAGGAGTTTGAAGGGTTCAGTTGGCGGCGCGTGTACCACACGCGCCTAGAATTTCGAGTTCGAGGTGGAGCGTGACCGTCACGCGTCTGTGCAAAGGAGATAATTACCAAAATGTCCTTGAACTCCAACCAGTGTCATGATCTTTTTCAAAAAATTACCAAACTGCCATCGAACTCAGATGGCAAATGACCATTTTGCCCTCGAACTCATTGTTTTCAGTTGAACTCAGACGACAAATTACCATTTTGCCCTCGAACTCATCGTTTTCACTTGAACTCAGATGGAAAAGGACTATTTTGCCCTCGAACTCGTTGATTTCACTTGAACTCAGATGGCAAATGACTACTATGCCCTCGAACTCAAATGGAAAAGACCGACATGCCCTCGAACTCTCTGTCTTAACTTGAACTCATGCAACAATTGACCAAACTGCCCTCGTACTCAGACTGTCTACTTGAACTCAGATGGGAAAAGACCAAAATGCCCTCGAACTTAATTTTGATCATTGAACTCAGATGTGTTTTTACTTAATTAACCCTGAGATCTCATGATAATTTACCAAAGTGCCCTTGAACTCTCTCGTGGAGTTCGAACTCAATTTTTTTTGGCCCGTTAATCTTCTGAAGCCCATCTGAGTTCCTGCTCCTACATTTATTTGGGCTTGTTGATCCATATGATATTTTTAAATTATTTTAGTCTAATTGTTCTCTAACTTAATTTGTTTCTTTTTCAGGAAAAACGACTCCTCACGTGCCGACGTTTGAAAACAATCACAATGTGGTGTGTTATCTCGCTGATCCCCCTGAAGAGCACAAGCAGGAGTTCAAGTCACTGATTGTGGGTCTTAACACGTGTAGGACTGCACATGCAATGCGAGAAAATCCAGTAATTTGTTCTGACTGGATTAAAGATTTTTGGGATAATGCAGATGCCAAGAAGGAAGACAAGCTGATTCGTTCTAAAGTTAGAGGAACTGATGTGACTATTTCCGAACAAGATATAAGAGATGTGTTGCTGTTTGGTGACTCTCCAAATGATCCAACCAGCTTCACAAAGGAGAAACTCAGTCCAGTATTGAGGAAGATGGGATATGAAGGTGAACTGCTAATACCACCATATTCGAAGAAACTATTTCCAAGTTACTGGAGGCTTTTGGTTCATATGTATCTGGCTAGTCTGGGAGGCAACAGGAGTGGACTAGATCAGATGGGATTAAAACATGCTTCTGGAGTGGTTGCCTTGATAGAAGATTGGGATTTTAATTACTCAAGATGTGTTTTTGAAGATATGATTGTGAACGTGAGAACCCTGAACAAGAATTATTTCTACAAATTTCCTAGATTTGTGCAAATGATTCTGGAGTCCAAGTATCCAAATCTTGAGAAGACTGTTGCAACCTATGACAAGAAGTGTATGGCTCATCAAATTTTTGGCTTGATTAGACAGGTTCGTAAAGATTCAAGGCAGATTTTTGAAGGTAGATTTCCACTAGTCAAGTTTGGGAAATTCAGTGAAATAGTTGAAGAAGTACCGGTTCCTCCATCTGCTATAGTTGCTGAGGATCATGACGTTCAGATTGTTGATCCTCCACCAGCTGAACAACGATCTCCTCCTGAGAAAGTTGACTTGACTGAGGTGGAAAGTGAAGATGATGTGGAGAGTGAGGATGAAGAGGAAGTGAGAGATGATCAACTGACTACAGGAAATGAAGATGATCAGTTTGAGAACTTTGAGTTTGATGATCTGAATGATGATGAGATAGATGACTTTATTCTTGAGAATGCTGAAATAAAGTCTGTGACTGACACTGAAACGGAGATGAGTGAAGAAGAAACCGTGATTCAAGATGCTGATGTTATCACTTCTGCATCAATTATTCCTCAAGTAGAGGTGTTATCTAGCATCTTAGAAACTGTTCGAGAAGCTGAACAAAGGGTCCCTCCACCCATTGTTGCAGCTGAGACAGTTGTTGGTGATGAAGGTACTGTAGATCTAGGTTCTGATTTACGACCAAGAAAACGAAGTAAGAGAGATCCACGAATGAATGTTATTATTGAAGAGTCTGTTTCTGCTGCTGCTGATGACATTGCTATGACCGATACTGATCTTTCACCTGATATTCCTACTGGCACTATTAGTTCTTCTATCTCACCAGTGATTGCAACAGAGGCTTTCTCTCAGTTCATGAGCAAGGCACCTATCACTGGGAGACTTAGTGAGGAAACTGGATCCTCAGGTGCATCTGGCACTGGAAAAGTTTTGTTTGATGAAGAAGCCTTTCAGAAAGCTCAATTGGCGTTTCTTGCAGACAAAGAACAGGGAAAGAAGGTGGATGTGGAATTTCTGACAACTGAGGAAAGAGAGAAAAGTCAAGAAGAGGTTGAAAGTGATGAAGATTTGTTTGCAGAAGTGGACGTTCACAGATTACAGTCTAAAGTGTTGAAACTGGAGACTGAAAATGTTTGGTTGACAGCTCAGGTGCAGAGTTTGATGGAGACAGTTACTGAGAAGGAAAAGAAAATTGCTGAATTAGAGACGGGATTGGGAGATGTTTCAGCAAGATTGCTTAACTTGACTCAGAAACTTGAGAACAAGTTTGGAAAGGAATTCTCTGAGACATCTTCTTTTGTTGACAAGGTGTTGACTCCAGCTGAACGTGAGAGATCAGAGAAAGAGCATGAAGAACATATGAAGAAGTATTTTGAAGATCAAGTTCCCAGGGTTAGAGATCGTCGACCTGGAAGTGCATATGTTCTCAAGAATTTAGCTGAACCGTCTATTGATCCAATGGAAGAGCATCCTGAGCGATATGTGACGATTACCAGTGATAGATATGATACGTATGGTAATCGAACTGGGATAGAGTGTTGGAGGTATAATGATGATAAAGGAGTATTCGTGGTTCATAGAAAGAATGGAGCTGTTGAGTATTATGCTTCTACTTCAGCTTTCAATTCCTGGACGAAGATTGACTTGGCTGAACTTGCTAGATCTCCTTTTATCAACCAAACAAGGAATCCAAGGAATAAAATAGGTCTCACGTTTCATAAGAGGATTCAGGAGCAGGCTAAAGTAAATTTCAGAGATATGAAGACTGCTAGCTCGATATTGGTGGAATATAAAGGCGTACGAGGTGCTGATGGAAAGCCTTTTAAGACTGTACAGTGGCCACCAACTGAGAAATTGAAGACTATTCCCTTGTCTAAGCCAATGGACAGAGGTTGCTTGAAGGACATGAGATTTTGGGTATATGATCCTACCTCTTCATCTGCTGTAATTGTGTGTGATACGGATGAGTTCAGGATTTCTGATGCTAGAGATTTAATGAGTTTGCATTCTGAAGATGTTCAAGTTTTGGCTAGGCATCAGATTCAATGTGACCCTACTTATGAAGTTTGTGCCAAATCATTCACTAGTGCGGTGGCGCAAGTGGATAGACTGGGATTGGCCTCTGACAAGAGAGGAAGGGTGGAGACAGAATTATTTGGACCCTATGTCGGTAAATCACCAGAAGAATGGAAAAGGGCAATGGAAGCAAAGAAGAAAGAATCAAAGAAGCGCAACAAAAGCAGCAAGAAGCGTTAAAGAAATCACAAGTCAACACAAACCTAGGGGGATATTGTTGGGCCATGTTATTAGAGGTTTGCGTTTGACTTGGGCTTGTTATTGTTATTGTGTTAGTTAGATTTCAGCCCATGAAACCCATGTAACATAACCGCCCTATATTCATATAAATAGGGGGTTACCTAGTTGTTTTGGGGTTGCGAGTCTATTGTTCTTTTGCTTTGTTATTCTCGGCTAGTAGGTGTACCAGACGGTTCATTGAAACCGTGTGCACTCGATCAATAAAATCATTCCATTCAAAGTCTCTTTCTTGTTCTTCACCATTCAATCTTGTTTTCCGCACTCGATTGTTTGTTTGATACCCGGTAGAGAAGATCTTGGACTTACAGGTTCGGTCCAAAACAGTACCGGTTGAAACTGGTACGATCCGAAATGGTTCGGTCCAAAACAGTACCGGTCGAAACTGGTACGGTCCGAAACAGTACTGGTCGAAACTGGTACGGTCCAAAACGGTACCGGCCAAAACTGGTACGATCCGAAACGGTACCGGTCGAAACTGGTACGGGACGAAACGATACCAGTCAAAACGGTACCGGTCGAAACGGTTCGGTCCCAAACGGTACCGGTCGAAACCAGTACCGGTCGAAACGGTTCGGTCCAAAACGATACCGGTCAAAACGGTACCGCTCGAAACTGGTATGATCCGAAATAGTTCGGTCCGAAACGGTTTGGTCCAAAACGGTACCGAGCGAAACTGGTACGGTACGAAACGGTTCTGGTCGAAACGGTACCGGTCAAAACTGGTACGATTCAAATCGGTTCGGGTCAAAATGAAGTCAATCGTTCGAAGATTCCAATAAATTGACTTGAATTCCTTCATTAATTGGAAGGATTTTGAATTCCCTTAGTTAAAGGAATTTGAAGGAATTCATACCAAATTTCAATTTCAATTCATTTGTCAACCAAACACACAAGATTGGAATTGAAATTCCAATTACAACAAATTCAATGAACCAAACACCTCAAAAGTTGGAATTCAAATTCCATTTGTGTTGAATTCATTCAATTCATGCAAACCAAACGCACAAAAAATATTTGTGTTCTTAGGACTTAGGTAACGTCGACGATGTGAGACCTACCTACTTTCATAATGTGAGAGCTTGAATGAAGGTCGTGCATTGGATGTGAGACCTTGAACATTCTATTGTGAAGGTCGCTAATCCGATCAGTGACCTACCTACTTTCATAATTGTTTGCATGCAACACCTAGAAACACTCTTCTATCTTGTTTTTTTACCTATTTATGCAAAAAATTCTATGGTGGTCAAGTGATGGTAGTGGCTGGATAGTGGTCGACAAATGATTGGCAAATAGAAAGGGAGAGAGTTGAGAGGGGGGGGGGGGGGGGGGTTAGAGAAAGAAAGAAAGAGAGTGAGTTAGAGAGAGTGGTGATGGAAAATAAGTTTGGGATTTTTTTTTTTTTAAAGTTAAATGTTTTTGATAGATATGCTAGATCATCAAAAAAGTCAACACCAATAAATATGACTAGCTGAGTTAAGGTTAGGTTAGTTTGAGAGTGGTGATGGAAAATAAGTTGAAAGTTGGGAGTAGTAGAAGACAATTCGTTAGTTGGAGTGTCGCTTGTCAAGTGGTAAATGTTGAGAGTATTTAAATCCATTAAACAATTTTTTTTTAAATACACACACTCACTGAGTTTTTTTGAAAGTTATGGTGCCTTCTAGTTTTATAATAGCTGTATAATAACCGTATTTAGATATGACCTTATACATCACAAAACTTTAAAGGGCCACTTTTACCGTTCATGCATTTGACATGTTGTTTATTTTATTAATTTTGTAGGTTAGTATTTTATATGTTAAAAAATTAGTTTGTAGAATTTTAAAATTAAAAGTAAATCAATTTATTATTTATGGTGAATTATTATTAAATCTAATTTGAGTTTCAAATACGAATTGAAAAAACCGAATCTTAATTGAATACAAATTTAGGCAAAAAAATTCCGAAAATTTACATTCGATTAAATTAAAAATTCATTATTCAATTTGTTAAACCCTAGAGAAAGCTATGGTTTTGGATCCATGAGAGATTCAGAGGTATGGGTGTTGATGACTAGATGAGCCTGTTTTGCATCCTCCACCCCATGAATGATTTTTCTCAAAACTGAAGTTTCTTCGAAATGTCTACCATCAGAATGAAAACACATCTTAGTCCTAATTTTAGAACATGACGGATTGGTAGACTTTTGAATTAGATAACGTCTTAGTTGCTTAATTAGTTTAAAAAAGGTTTCTTAGATAATTTAGGGGAATCCAACGCTCCATCTTTTCTTAAATGAAAGATATCATTGTTAACAATTAGGTAGAAAATTGGTTTAGATGTGGTATCTAGCTATGTATTAGATAGTTGAAATGAGTGTATTTGTAATATCTCGTTTTCTAGCTGCTAGCTAGATGTGGGTTGATTTTGTTGTGTGAATAAATCAGCTTTCGTTTCTATTAAAAAATAAGGTTGAGAAGAGAGAAAATGTAATGATAAAATTATAGAATAACTATTACTGTGAATGCTCTAAAATAAAAAAAAAATGTTAAGCGAGTTAAAATATCATAGTTAAGAAGTTTCTCCATATTTTGGATCCCCTATATAAGGAATATTGGATATAAATACTCCCAATTTTCAGAGTTTGGCCGGCAATACTCCCAACTACGAAAATGTTTATCAGCACTCTCAACTTTTAAGGTATTTTCCATTGGCACTCCCAAACTAACTCAGTTAGTTTGTTCAGTTAGTTTGCTGACATGACATGCTGACGTGGCCATTATTGTTGATGTGGCCATTATTGCTGAAGTGGCATGCTGTGGAAGATGACGTGTCCTCTTATGTGTCATCCACGACAGCATGCCACGTCAGCAATAATGGCCACGTCAGCAAACTAACTGAACAAACTAACTAGGTTAGTTTGGGAGTGTTAGTGGAAAATACCTTAAAAGTTGGGAGTGCTGATAAACATTTTTGTAGTTGGGAGTATTGCCGGCCAAACTCTGAAATTTGGGAGTATTTAAATCCGATATTCCCCTATATAATAATAAATTAGATGTACAGATTTTTATAATTCATTATTGATTATCAAACGTAAGTAGTATAAGTTTGTGATATGCTCTACTTTATGCTAGTCTCGGTGGTTGTATTGTGTATTTGGTATTGCTTTTCTTGATTAGTGAGGTTAGAAAACTCTTAACAGGTGACTAACTTATCTTTAGAAGATTTGCATGAGATTATATCAATAGCTCGCTAATGAACAATTTGAGGTGGTTAACGTGTGTTTATCATTTTAGCTTTCCGTATAGTTGTCATGTTAGGATTACCGAAAGGGATACTAACTGTCTGAAAATGGGAGTGTTGATCTCGCGCCTTTTTAACATATGTTATGTAGATGACATGCTAGGGTTGGTAATATATATATATATATATATATATATATATATATATATATATATATATATATGGGGTGGATAATATGGAAACCCCATCTTTTGAAAAAACCATGCAAACTCTATGGTGACCATTGATCAAGTTTGATCAATGGTCCATGATTAATTTCAATTTAATAATCAAAAGCAAGTGGGCCACTTGCTTAAAAAGGTGGAATAAGGGCAATATGGTAATCTTGAATTAATTTTTTATAATTTAATTTTCAGAATCCTAGGTTTAAAAAGGTTGATTTGACACTTGTCAAGTCACCTCTCTCCTACTTTGTGGCACTTTTTTCAGCATGAATATTAATGTACGTTAGTGTTGTGATAAAAAAATTCTGACCTCGTGTGAGACATCACTAACATATGTTACCAGGCATATACTAAAAGAACATAATAAAAGAACCCATAAAATGCGTATTTATTTAAGAAATGATAAAAACGATCATAACAATCAACACTAAAACATATCAAAAAACGTTTAATACAAACATAATTATTTGTGAATATTCAAAAAAAAAAAAAAAACTATCATAACAACATAGAAAAAATCTAGCTATGCTTCATTCTTGATCCTCATCATCATCTTTAACTCAAAACATCTCTTCACCTACAAAAAAGGTAACACGTGTTAGTTGGGCTCCACAAAACACATAATGGGACATCAATGACATGTGTTAGTGATATGTTTTATTGAAATAACGTATGTCATACAAACCTTAACACATGTTAGTTGGGTATATACTAACATGTATTAACATCACTAACATGTGTTAGGGCGTATACTAACATATGTTTTCTGAAATAATGTATGTCATATTAACCCTAAAAATAATAAACCCTTTTTCAGTTTTCATAAAGCCAAGAAACCAATTTATTCAAGCTAATTTAAACACATCATTCACCAAAAGATTAAAAATTTATAATCTTTATAAAAAAACATCACTTACCACAGCCACATCACCAACGCCGCCTTCTTCCTAATAGCTTATTCCTGAAAACCAACACTAGAACAGAAACACATGGTAGTTGGGCTCTCCAAAACACATAATAAGACATCACTGACACGTATAGTGTATTCTAAAACATATGTTTAATGAAATAACGTATGTCATATGAACCCTAACACATGTTAGTTGGGCATATACTGACGTATGTCATATGAACCCTAACACCTGTTAGTTAGACATATACTAGCGTCTGTTAGCATCACTAACATGTGTATAAACAACACCAAATCTGCAGTGCCAAGTGTATCATACTCAATTTTACAACTATGTTAATACAACTACTCAAATACGATTAATAGGGTTTGAAATCTAACAATAATAAATTTAAAACATCAAATCATAACCAATCTAAATCCATATACCAAAACATTATCCTCATATTCATGAAATATATAATATAATAAAAGACATCAATAGCATTTGTTAGCATATTCTAAGACATATGTTTTACTAAAAATAATGTATGTAATATGGACCCTAACACATGTTAGTTGGGCATATACTAGCATGTGTTAGCATCACTAACGTGTGTGAGCATACAAGACTCGGACCACAAAAAAATAGACATGCACCATTAGTTTCACTTGCCAAAAAAAATATTAATAAGAATACAAAAATATACCACTTTCTCCATCATCCATTAGTTTCTTTCGCTTGCGTTCTCCATTATTTGTTTCCTGAATAAAAAACATGAAACAGAGGAATTGCTTCAGAGATATATAGTACATTCCTACACCTGAGAACCAACACTAGAACAGAAACACATGTTAGTTGGGCTCCTTAAACACATAATGGGACATCAGAAACATGTATTAGCATATACTAACATAAAAAATTACACACTTATTATCAACCTCATGTTTCCAATCCAATAACAATCTAACATAAATAAAATAATAATAATAAAAAAAATAAAAAAGGTTAATATAAGTTTTTTTTTTCATTCAAACATTTGATCCAACACTTGGTATGCAACCAAAAACTATCCCCAAAACTGTTATTATTAGTTTTCAAACAAAACCCAAAACCTAACAAAATCAAAACGTAACACAAAACACACAAATCAAAACATAACAACTTATTATTATTATTATTATTATTATTATTATTATTATTATTATTATTATTATTATTATTATTATTATTATTATTATTCTAAAAAAATCAAAACATAATAATAACTTAAAAAACAAACAACACAGCGACAAAAAAAAGAACATAACAATGACTTTCAAAATGAGAGTGAGAAGTATTTTCGGATAATAATAAAAACATATCTTTATGGCTTTATCGAAAGTGATCCTTAGCTAGTTAGAAATTATTTTCAAAGAGAGGAGGGACAAAGAGATCAAGAAAGATATACAATGCAAAATAGCCTACCTTTAAATGGAACTAACAAACCACTCTATTGGTTTCGATGATATTCTGCCTTTTAGGTCCGACAAAACAACCACGACGTCTAATGTTCAGTTAAGATTGAAACTTTCTTTTCAAATCTTCTAGATCCAGATCCATTTATTAATAATAATAATAATAATAATAATAATAATAATAATAATAATAATAATAATAATAATAATAACCTTGATATGATGACGATGCTCTGTTGTGTAGGATCGTTCATCAGTTGCTTGTTGTAGGTTGTTCGATGCTCTGTTGTAGGATCGTTCGAGATGATGACGATGGTGGTTGTGTTGTTTTAAGATGATAGATGATGGTGGTCGTGTTTATTGGTTACGCGATGATGGTTGTGGTAGACGGTGGTGGTTAGGGTGGTCGATGGTGGTTGTGGTGGTGGTTCTAGAGAGAGATAGAGAGAGGGTAGAGAGAGGAGAGATCTGAATTTGAAAATAAAATGAAGAAAGAGTGGGGAAACAATATATATAGGGAGGGAGAGAAGGGGTAGTGGAAATGTCTATTGTACCCCTTTGAATATTATAGAGTATTATAATATAATGGGTGATGTAGCACAACATGGACCAAGGGTTGAGTTTTTTGAGGTTTTTTCATTTAGGGGGGTTTTCTCTCTATACTTCCACTATATATATATATATATATATATATATATATATATATATATATATATATATATATATATAGGGAAGAGTTATCTTGAGAACGGCAAATATCGTAAGAACCATGAGAACAAATGAGAAAACCAATCAAAATCATTTTTTTCAATACAAACCTAATTATAATTAAAATACAACATTAAAAAACGAATTTACTTTCTAAATAATTCATCTTTTCTTGCAAAAACACTCTAAAATTAACTTTTTACACATGTGTAAATGAAACAGTTTACACATGTACAAACCGTAAATTTACCCATGTGTAGAAACAATTTATTTCCGTATACGTTTAAATTTTTGCGCGTAAATTGTGTTTTTGAGATTGTATTTTAGTAATAACGATAAGTGTAAAAAGAAATGTTGGATTTGAATGGTTTTAGATGGCGTTCTTGCGGTTCGCACGAAATATATGGGATGTTAGGCGTAGTTAGGCAAGTCTTGATTTTAAAATGTGCAACACTTTCTTGTCAGTCAGTCCACCTCGATTGTGTAAGTCTATGGGATGGATATGATTCGGGGCCTTGCAGATTAGTAACGGTAAGGGAATTGGAAGCGGCTTGTTAGCAAAGCGAGTAGTGTTTTGTGATGGTTTGATTGGGGACAATCAAAGGTAAGTGTGGGGGTGTGATGAGAGGGTGTTTTAGCATGTTAAGATGTATTTAATTATGTGTTTTTGTGTGATTTATATCATAAAACATGGCTACTTTGAGATTGTTGGTGAATTACAGGTGTATGGTGCTTAAAAGTACTAATTGGAGCTTATTGGAAGGTTTCGAGAGAGAGTAGGAGTGGATTGGATGCAATTTTGGAAAAACCAAATGGATCTAAATTGAAGATATTAAATGATGATGTGATAAAGCTCTGAAATACGAAGACATGGGCTCAAGAATCGAAGAAAACGGAGTTCTAACGAAGATTTTATGGCAAAAACAAACGCGTACCAGTAACCAGAGTAGGGCTGCACTAGGAAGGCGCAGGGCTGCGCCAGACTCCAATAACCAGCGCTGGTATGCGCTAAAATTAGAGCGGGTTAGCAAGCTTTTGGTCCTAGAGCAGGGTTGCGCTGGGTGGGGCGCGGGGCTGCGCCAGGGGTCGGAAAAGTTGCGAATTTCAAGGATTTTTACCATATTTAAAGATAACTTCAACCCCAAAACGAAAAAAACACTTAACCCTAGCCGTTTTTCACCTCCCAAACACAGTTTTCATCATCTAAAACTTCAATCCAATCAATCCCTTGATGCAATCATCATTCCAATCATCCATTGAAGATCATATGATGAAGATGAGCGGCTAAACACTTTTGTAACCACCTCCGGGTGTATGGTTCGTTTGTGAAACCCTTTAAACTTGTTTGATTTGGTTCTTGGATTGTTTTTCATTCACTTGAAGAATATTTGTGGTTTAAATCATTTAAACAATTCATTTGTGTTGCAATTGCTTATCTTTTTATCATTCGCATTCGGTTTTCTTGCATCGTGAGCAGTTTGATAATTGGAAGGGTAATTGATACTTGTGGGTTGGTAATTGAATTGTACAAGTTATTATTAAAAACTTGTGTTCGGTTAGCACTTGATTTGAATCGTTCAACAAAACAATGTCTATGTGGTATCCTATCATTTAACCAGGTTTGGGTGAATCATAGAACCAGGAGCTTGGAGGGGTTACTTCTTTCTCATTACTGTTTACAACTTCTCAAATTCATTTTCTAAATTTCAAAGCAAAAACAAAGTAATTAGGTTTAGTTTAATAATTGAAGTTACAAAGCTGCTCTTTCCACCAATTCCCTGTGGACACGACTCAACTTCCATATACTACTATTTTCTTATATTTTTGATTGACCCAATGACATCGATCAAAATGGCGCCGTTGCCGGGGAATAGGTGCGCTTAGTGTAGTTTTTAGTTTTTATTGTTTATTTATAAAAAAAATCCCAAAACCCAATAATTATTGTATTTTTCTTGTTTAGTTTAGTTATTTGATTTCTTTTTATTTTGGTTCAGTATTACACTAGGTGTGTTAGTTTATGTATGCACAGTGAAATTGAAAGACACATGATAAGGTGGGTAGAAGATGACCCATGTGATTGTTGCGGGAGCCCGTATCATTTGTTTTATGATTGTCCAGTGGCCCGTAGGAAGATTGAAGTGTATAAGGAACAACAAGATCGAATCATATTCGGTTTCAAAAATCATGGAGGCTCACCCCTATCATCCTCATATCGTCAGCCACATTCAGCAAACTCCTATGGCTATTATCAGCCAAATGATGTGTATCAAAGGAATTCATTGAATCAAAGGAAGCTACAATATTAGAACCGTCAGCAGGGGAACCAAATAAATTATCAAAGAGAAATGCATAATCAAGGCTATCAACAAGGTCCACATTTTGATTATGATGAAAATTGGAAAGATCAAGGAAAGCATGTGGAAGAATTGGTTGACTCGGTTGCTTCGTTTAAAGATACACTTATGGAGTTTATGCAGGAAATACGGAAGGATTACGAGATCCAGGACAAGATTCGTATGGAATTGGTAAAGCAAGTTAACCAATTAGCGGAGGAAATCGTGGATTTAAAGGCTATGGAAAACAAGACTACACAAAATCCTCCTATTCCTGAAGATTTCACAGTAGAACCGGGTATGGTTAATGATGAGGTGGTAGATGAGCTTATGGATTTTCCTAACTAAGAAGTTGAAGAAGAGGTCATGGAAATCAATACCACGCCACTTCCCTCAGTCGTTGAAGAGCCACATGGGGATCGGGTTGTGATGGAGGAAGTCTTAGAAAAGGAAGTTACGGACCTAAAAGAATACGTGACTTCTTGCGTACAACCACTTGCAGACACACCTCTTGAAGAACCAGTAAACCAGGTAACCTTGGTGTATTCTAACCATCCTCTTATGTTTACTAAGAAAGACAAAAAAGTTGGGGATGATGGTTCAAGTGAAAAGAAGAGGAAGGTGAGTTGGGAAGATCTTGGGCAAATTATCATGAAAGGGACTCGCAACACTTCAGCGGATATGTCGATCATGAGCAAGAAGATGAAGACTCAACATGTCAACTACCGAACATATGTTGGGAATTCGGAAGGAAAATGTGGATTTCAATTGTTTCGCATTGATTCAACAGACATGTTGGTCATAAAAGAGCAGATATTGAATCAGAATGTAAACTACCAGGCATACATCGGGAACTCGGTGGGTAAATGTTCACTAAGACCACCATGAGAGATATAGTAAGTAAGAAGTCCAGCTGAAGACTCATAAACTTAGCGCTCTCGGGAGGCAGCCCGAGGTACGTGTTTTCTTTTATTTTATTTTATTTGTTTTGTGTGTTTTCGTTATTTCATAACCATTGCAGCAGCCAAGTGTGGGGAAGTTGTGCGGACATGATAGGTTTGGAGTATTCAATCCGATACGAATCAGAGTCGATACGCATTTGATGGGGGAGTGAATCAGGTCCATGTGCTCCTTACTTTTCTTTTGTTGTTGCTTGTTTATGAAAGTTGGTGGTGTGAAAATCTGTTCGTGAAGGGAATGGTTTCTTTTGTTACTTTGGGGTGTTAGTCAGCTCTGGTAGGTAGTGATTGAGGTTGAACATGTTGAGTAGTGAAGGACTGAAAACCATACATTGGGGACAATGTATCCCAAGTGTGGGGATGGGTGACCCTAGGATAGTTGGGGGGAACACTTACATATTTGTGAGAAAAATTGAGAAATTTTTGAAATTTTGAAAGAAAAATATGAATGAAAAAAAAAATTCTCACAAGATGTCACCTTTTTCACTTGATCAGGCACAAAATCCGCGTTTTCAGTTGCTAACGAGTCCCTTGCCGAGTATGAAAAATGAGACCCTTGATCATGGTCATCCCTTTAAGTTTCATGAGAGTTTTTCTGACAAGCGTTTTTATGGAAACTGAAAAGAGATGCCTAACTAGGGGTAACATGCTTTTAGGAATTTCATATGCTACATGTCGGCAACCTATATCCCTACTTTGTGAGATTTTGAGCCTGCTAGATTGATAGATATTGATATATATCTTCATTTGTTGAGAGTAGGCCAAATGTTTCCTTGTTGCAGAATTTGTGTGATTTGATACCTGCTAAAGTTGTAGGTAAAACATGCACATAGATGAGAAAGGCAAATTAGGAATCCCTTTCTTGTGTTTGAAACCATTTGTTTGTGTTTTGTTGACCCGTTTATCAAGATATCACCCTTAGTCCCTTTCATTTGATTAAACCTATAATATTACCCAAATTGACCCGTTTACCTTTGTGTAATAAATTGATGACATCCATTGTGTTTATGTTTTGTTCAAGTGATTGAGTTATGTTTAAGTTGTGAAAAAAAAAAAGAAAAAAAGAAGAAGTATGTATTATGGGTCAAATAGTTATTTGTTTTGTGTATTATTGTGTAGTATGAATAAGGATAGTCATTTAAGCGTGTTGAAACCTTTGTTTTTAACCCAATTTTTAAGCCAAATTATTCCTACCTTTACGCTAAGCCCAAAACCCGTAAGACCTTTTGATGTGTGCATAGTTTACAGCTTCTGTGTGATTGTCATACAAACCTATGATAACAGGGTTACATTCTTGGCTTTTGAGCGACTTTTACTAGCACATTACAAGCTAGTCCCGATATAAACCGAGAGGAGCGACCATTGTGAGGGGTGTGTAGTATATGTGTATGATGATAAGCATGTTAGGCTTAGTTAGGCAAGTCTTGATTTTAAAATGTGCAACACTTGCTTGTCAGTCTGTCAACCTCGATTGTGTAAGTCTATGGGATGGGTATGATTCAGGGCCTTGCAGATTAGTAACGGTAAGGGAATTGGAAGCGACTTGTTAGCAAAGCGAGTAGTGTTTTGTGATGGTTTGATTGGGGACAATCAAAGGTAAGTGTGGGTTGTGATGAGAGGGTGTTTTAGCATGTTAAGATGTATTTAATTATGTGTTTTTGTGTGATTTATATCATAAAACATGGTTACTTTGAGATTGTTGGTGAATTACAGGTGTACGGTACTTAAAAGTACTAATTGGAGCTTATTGGAAGGTTTTGAGAGAGGGTAGAAGTGGGTTGGATGCAATTTTGGAGAAACCAAATGGATCTAAATTGAAGATATTAAATGATGATGTGATAAAGAATCGAAGAAAACGGACTAATTCACCATCATTTAATATCTTCAATTTAGATCCATTTAGTTTCTCCAAAAATGCATCTAATCCACTCCTATACTCTCCCGAAACCTTCCAATAAGCTCCAGTTAGTACTTTTAAGCACCGTACACCTGTAATTTACCAACAATCTCAAAGTAACCATGTTTTATGATATAAATCACACAAAAACACATAATTAAATACATCTTAACATGCTAAAACACCCTCTCATCACATCCCCACACTTACCTTTGATTGTCCCCAATCAAACCAACACAAAACACTACTCGCTTTCCTAACAAGCCGCTTCCAATTCCCTTACCGTTACTAATCTTCAAGGACCCGAATCATACCCATCCCATAGACTTACACAATCGAGATTGACAGACTGACAAGCAAGTGTTGCACATTTTCAAATCAAGACTTGCCTAACTAAGCCGAACATGCTTATCATCATATACATATACTACACACCCCTCATAATGGTCGCTCCTCTCGGTTTATATCTGGACTAGCTTGTAATGTGCTAGTAAAAGTCGCTCAAAAACCTAGAATGTAACCCTGTTATCATAGGTCTGTATGACAATCACACAGAAGTTGTAAGCTGTGCACACATCGAAAGGTCTTACGGGTTTGGGCTTAGGGTAAATGTAGGATAGATTTGGCTTAACAATTGGGTTAAAAACAAAGGTTTCAACACGCTTGAATGGCTATCCTTATTCATACTACACAATAATACACTAAACAAACAACTTTGGGCATATTTGACCCATAACACATACTTCTATTTTCTCTTTTTTTTTATCTTTTCTTTTTTTTCATATATATATATATATATATATATATATATATTCAAAACTTAATCATAACTCAATCATTTGAACAAAACATAAACACAATAGATATCATCAATTTATTACACAAAGGTAAACGAGTCAATTTGGGTAATATTATAGGTTTAATCAAATGAAAGGGTATAGGCTCAACATGGACTACTAAGGGTGATTTCTGGATAAACGGGTCAATAAAACACAAACAAATGGTTTAAAACACAACAAAGGGATTCCTAATTTGCCTTTCTCATCTATGTGCATGTTTTGCCTACAGCTTTAGCATGTATCAAATCACACAAATTCTGCAACAAGGAAACATTTGGCCTACTCTCAACAAATGAACATATATATCAATATCTATCAATCTAGCAGGCTCAAAATCTCACAAAGTAGGGATATAGGTTGCCGGCATGTAGCATATGCAATTCCTAAAAGCATGTTACCCCTAGTTAGGCATCTCTTTTCAGTTTCCATAAAAACGCTTGTCAGAAAAACTCTCATGAAACTTAAAGGGATGACCATGATCAAGGGTCTCATTTTTCATACTCGGCAAGGGACTCGTTAGCAACTGAAAACACGGCTTTTGTGCCTGATCAAGTGAAAAAGGTGACATCTTGTGAGAAATTTTTTTCATTCATTTTTTTCTTTCAAAATTTCAAAAATTTCTCAATTTTTCTCACAAATATGTAAGTGTTCCCCCCAACTATCCTAGGGTCACCCATCCCCGCACTTGGGATACATTGTCCCCAATGTATGGTTTTCAGTCCTTCACTACTCAACATGTTCAACCTCAAACACTACCTACCAGAGCTGACTAACACCCCAAAGTAACAAAAGAAACCATTCCTTTCACGAACAGATTTTCACACCACCAACTTTCATAAACAAGCAACAACAAAAGAAAAGGAAGGATCACATGGACCTGATTCACTCCCCCATCAAATGCGTATCGACTCTGATTCGTATCGGATTGAATACTCCACCTATCATGTCCGCACAACTTTCCCACACTTGGATGCTACAATGGCTATGAAACAACGAAAACACACAAAACAAATAAAAGAAAATAAAATAAAACACGTACCTCGGGCTGCCTCCCCAGAGCGCTAAGTTTATGAGTCTTCAGCCGGACTCCATACTTGCTATATCTCTCATGGTGGTCTTAGTGAACATTTACCCACCGAGTTTCCAATGTATGCTCGGTAGTTCACATGTCGAGACTTCACAATCCTTCTTAGCCTAGACACGTTTGTAGGATCACTAAAGAGCCTCTTCACAATAATTTGACCAAGGTCCTCCCAACTCGCCTTCCTCTTCTTTCCAATCGAACCACCATCCCTAACTTTTTTGATTTTTATAATAAATATAAGAGGGTGGCTTGAATATGCAAGAGTTACCTGGTTCACCCGTTCTTTAGGAGGTGTATCTGCACATTTTCCATTCTTTAATGGTATGTCTGCAAGTGGTTGTACACAAGATGTCATATACTTTTTTAGGTTTGTAACTTCCTCTTGTATGCCTTCTTCTATCACAATCGCGGGAATTTGAGTTATGTCTTAACATGATTTAAATAACCAGCTTCGTGCTTTGCAAGTTCCATTCCCACTTCTTTTACATCATCATCCTCAGGCACAACCTTGTCCTTATGTGGCTCTTCAACGACTGTGAGAATTGGCATGGTATTGATCTCTACAACCTCTTTTCCAACTTCTTGGTTCGGAAAATCCATAGGCTCATCTACCACCTCATCATTAACCATACTCGAGTCTATTGTGAAATCTTGAGGAATCGGAGGATTTTGTGTGGTCTTGTTTTTCATAGCCTTTAAATCTGCGATTTCCTCTGCTAATTGGTTAACTTGCTTTACCAATTCCACATGCATCTTGTCTTGAATCTCGTGATCTTTCTGTATCTTCTGCATGAACTCCATAAGTGTATCTTTAAACGAAGCAACCGAGTCAACCAATTCTTCCACATGCTTTCCTTGATCTTGCCATTTTTCTCATAATCAAAATGTGGACCTTGTTGATAGCCTTGATTATGCATTTCTCTTTGATAATTTCTTTGGTTCCCCTGCTGACGGTTCTGATATTGTAGCTTCCTTTGATTGAATGAACTCCTTTGATACACATCATTTGACTGATAATAGTAGGAGTTTGTTGAATGTGGCTGACGATATGATGATGATAGGGGTGAGCCTCCATGATTTTTGAAACCGAATATGATTCGATCTTGTTGTTCCCTATACGCTTCAATCTTCCTACGGGCCACTGGACAATCATGAAACAAATGATATGGGCTTCCGCAACAATCACATGGGTCATCTTCTACCCAATTTATCTCATGTCTTTGAATTTCACGGTACCTGCATAAACTAACACACCTAGTGTAATACTGAACAAAAATAAAAAGAAATCAAATCAACTAAACTAAACTAGAAAAATACAATAATTATTGGGTTTTAGGATTTTTTATAAATAAACAATAAAAACTAAAAACTACACTAAGCGCACCTATTCCCCGGCAACAGCGCCATTTTGATTGATGTCTTTGGGTCGGTCAAAAATATAAAAATAAGTAATATAGTGAAAGTCGAGTCGTTTCCACAGGGAATTGGTGGAAAGTATAGTTTTGTAAAGTAACTAATAAACTAAAGTCTAATTGCTTTGTTGGTTGTTTTGAAAATCAAGAAATTGGATTTAAGAAGTTGTAACAATATTGAGAAAGAAGTAACCCCCTCCAGGTTTCCGGTTCAATGATTCAATCTACCCTTGTTTAGATGATTGGATACCACATAGACATAGTTTTGTTGAACGGTTTAAGTTAAGTGATAATCAAACACAAGTTTTTAATAATAACTCGTGGAATTAAATTACCAACCCACGAATAACAACTACCCTCCCGTTAGTCAAACTGCTCACGATGCAAGAAAACCGAATGTGAATGACTAAAAGATAAGCAATTGCACAAACGTGACTTATTTAAATAACTCAAACCACAAATATCTTTCAAATGATTAGAAGACAATCCATAAACCAAAGTAAACAAGAGTTAAAGTTTCACAAATAAACCTTACACCCAGGGGTGGTTACAAAGATGTTTAGCCGCTTATCTCCATTGCAAGATCTTCAATTGATGTATTGTTGGAGATTGAATGCATGATTTGATGATTAAGATGATAATTAGGAATGATTAATTGAGGGAAAAACACCTTGGGAATGATTAAAAACGGCTAGGGTTCAAGGTTTTTCATTTTGGGGTTGAAGTTATCTTTAAATATGGTAAAAATCCTTCAAATTCGCGACTTTTCCGACCCCCAGCGCAGCCCCGCGCCCCACCCAGCACAGCCCTGCTCTGGGACCAAAAACTTGCTGACCCGCTCTAATTTTAGCGCATACCAGCGCTGGTTATTGGATTCTGGCGCAGCCCCGCGCCTCCCCAGCGCAACCCTGCTCTGGTTACTGGTACGCGTCCGTTTTTGCCATAAAATCTTCGTTAGAACTCCGTTTTCTTCGATTTTTGCGGCCACGTCTTCGTATTTCAGAGCTTTATCACATAATCATTTAATATCTTCAATTAAGATCCATTTAGTTTCTCCAAAAATGCATCCAATCCACTCCTACCCTCTCCCGAAACCTTCCAATAAGCTCCAGTTAGTACTTTTAAGCACCGTACACCTGTAATTCACCAACAATCTCAAAGTAACCATGTTTTATGATATAAATCACACAAAAACACATAATTAAATACATCTTAACATGGTATAACACCCTCTCATCAAAATTGTGTTTTGAGATTGTATGTTAGTAATAAAGATAAGTGTAAAAAGAAATGCTGGATTTGAATGGTTTTAGATGGTGTTCTCGCGGTTTGCACGAAATATATGTGTTTTTAAATTAGCCTTCCCCTATATATATATATATATATATATATATATAGTATTTGGAGGCTTACTTATGTTAATTTAGTGTTTTAGAATTAATTTAGTTTTAAACAACTTCCTACTATCTTTTACTGGTAAATCAGGGATAGAGTTTAAGTGCTATTGCATCTGCTTGCGTCCATGGATCGACATCTGGTTCTTATCTAAGCTTACTACATATATGATAGGGTACACTTGCCTTTTTTGTGTATGTTTTAATGTTAAGGTCTAAACCATTTTCATAAATATTAAAACCAATTGTGTGTCTATTCATTATAAAATTTATGTATTTATACGCAAATGTCATGAATCGATTGGAAAAAGCCACTGGTCAGAACTTGACTGAATTAGAAAACCTCAAATCAGTAGCAGCCAAAAACTCCATTGATGTTATTATAATGAAATCCCAATTGTCTAAAATTCTTAAAAAGCTACAACTCATAACCCAAAACAACAAGGAGGGACCATTTGTCAATGGTTACCGAACTAGTAACAGTTATGATTCTGCTGAAGAACAGTCCAATTATAGAAGTAGTATAAGGTTTACAAAGATGGATTTTCCAAAGTTTAAAGGTAACAATGTGGAAGGATGGTTGTGCAAGGTTGAGAACTATTTTTCCATTGATGAAACTCCTGAACGGCTAAAGATTAAGTGTGTAGTGGTTCATCTTGAAGATGTGGCTTTACTGTAGCACTAGTCTTTTGTCAAATCTATGGGTGGATCTATTGAAGGCACGTTGTGGATCGAATACAAAAGTTTCATTTCCACAAGATTTGCCGAAGTTATGGTTCAGGATGCTATGGGTGTATTAGCATCTTTGAGGTAAACAGGTTCTTTACAAGAACTTTCTCAAGAATTTGATCTTGGACTCACCAAGGTCAAATTGTGTGATGAGTATGTTGTCACTTTTTTTTTAGGGCTGTCAAGCTAGAAATAGGGTATCTTGTGAGAAAAATAAGGCCAAGAAACATACTAGAAGCTTATATGTTAGCCCGGATGCAAGAGGAGACTAATAAAGCCATTCAAGGTTCAAGATATCAGAAGAGTTATCAGATGACTCAAAAGACTACTGATTATGGGTCATAAACTGTATAGAGCTCCACTGCTTCAAACCTACCTTTATTACCATCGCTTGCCATGAAAAAGACTAACACTACTAAATGGTTGAGCCCAAAAGAAATTTCTGAAAAGAGAGCAAGATGGGAATGTTTTTGATGTAAGGAAAAGTTTTCTCCCACTCATCAATGCAAAAACAAGCAATTGTTCTCCATTGAAATTGTAGAAGGAGAAGAAGATGGGGATTAGGAGACAAATTTTGAAGAAATGGAGAACTTGGTGATAACCACAAATTTTCTTGAATGCAATCATGGGCATCCTTTCTTACTCTATAATGAGGATTAAAGGCTCCATAGGTGACGTAATCTTACACATTCTCACTGATTCAGGTTCAACTCACAATGTTATAGATCTAAAATTGGCTATTAAATTGGGACTGCCTGTCAAGAACATGAAACCTATGGACATTATTGTGGCTAATTGTGATAAAAATGAAATTCACATAAATGATTAAAAAAGTACAATGGTCTATGAAAGGCCATTGGTTCCACGCTGATGTATTTTTTATATCATTGTCAAACTATGACATAGTATTAGGAATACAATGGCTGCACAGTTTGAGTGATATCACCTGGAATTTTAAGGATCTTACAATGAAATTTCAGTGGAAGGGTAAGAATATTAAATTGAAAGGTGATAAGGCCAGGGGGTACTTTGTGTTCTACTGAGAAATTGAATGAGTTATTTTCCTCTAGTTCTCAAGTGTCAGATGGGCAGATGTTTAGTTTACAGTTGGATAATGGGACTACAACTCAGCACAATCCACTGGTATTGTGTAGTGAGCAGAATGAGGTAGTGGATGAATTGTTGAATAAGTTTCAAGATGTATTTGCTATCCCAGTAGCATTACCTCCCAGGGCTTGTGATCATAAGATTGTGCTTAAAGAAGGAACCCAACCCGTTATCCTTAAACCTTATAGATATCCAGTTGCTCAAAAGAATGTTACTGAGTCTATGACCTTAGAGTTAGATTCGAGAATCATTAGGGAAAGCCAGAGTTCCTTTGCAGCCCCTGTACTTCTTTTTAAGAAGTACCTACAGAAGGTGTGTTGATTATAGAAAACTCAATGAAGCAACCATTAAAAGCAGTTTCCCTATTACCTTAATAGATGAATTGTTAGATGAGTTGGGGGGGGGGGGCAGTTCGTCTTTTCTAAACTGGACTTGAGATCAAGTTACCGTCAAATAAGAATGCACAAAGAAGATATTTTCAAGACTTCTTTTAGAACTCACAGGGACATTTTGAGTTCATGGTTCTTCCTTTTGGATTAACAAATCCACCAGAAACCTTCCAAGCCTTAATGAATTCCACTTTTAAACCTCTATTAAGGAAGTGTGTATTGGTATTTTTTTTATGACATTTTGGTCTATATTACTTCTATTGAAAAACATCTTAAAGATTTGGAGATGGTCTTACAGTTGTTAAGAAGTAATACTCTTATGGCCAAGAGATCTAAATCCTCTTTTGCTGGACCATAAGTGGAATATTTGGGTCACATTATCAATAAGCATGGTGTTACAATTGATCCCTCAAAAATAGTTGTTGTTAAAGCTTGGTCTATTCCTGCTACAGTCAAGTAGTTAATGGGGTTTTTAGGTCTTGCTGGCTACTACAGAAGGTTTATTAGATCTTTTGGTAGTATTGCTAGACCATTGACCAATTTATTGAAGAAGGAGGCTTTTGTATGGTCAAATGAGGCTCAACAAGCATTTGAGCAATTGAAACAGGCCTTGTCCACTTCACCAGTGTTGACATTTCCTGATTTTTTTAAATCTTTTGTTGTGGAAACTGATGCCTCATCAAAAGATTTAGAAGCAGTTTTAATGCAAGCTGGCCATCCCTTAGCTTTCATTAGCAAGAGTATCTCTGGCAGGAAATTGGAAATGTTTATGTATGAGAAGGAGTTGCTAGCAATTTTAATGGTAGTCAAGGCATGGCATCATTATCTAGTAACTAAGCACTTCATTATCAGAACTGATCAAAGAAGTTTGAAATATCTTTTGGAATAGAAAATCAACACTCCCTTACAGTAGAAATGGTTAGCAAAGTTGATTGGCTATTATTACAGCATTGAATATAAAAAGGGTAGTGACAATTCTGTAGCTGATGCTTTATCAAGAGTAGAAGGCATGTGTCTATTCCAAATGAGCATCAGTACTTTTGATCCCTTGTTATGGCCAAAGATTCAAGAAAGTTGGGAGACTGATAATAAGATTAAAGAGATTATGCAGCAACTACAACAAGGGAAAGATGTGAAGCATTATAGTTGGAGTAACAATGTTTTGAGATGGAAGGGCAAAATGGGCATTGGTGCAGTTCTTGAGTTAAGAGAGCATATTATGCAGATTTGTCATTCTTCTCCAATTGGGAGTCATTCAGGGTATGTTCCTACCCGGTACAAGCTCAAAGGTATGTTTTATTGGAAGAAAGTTGATAGTGATGTTAAAGAATTTGTCAAGAAATGTTCTAACTGTCAAAGGGCAAAGTATGAAAGGGTGGCTTCCCTTTGACTGTTATAGCCTTTGCCCACACCAAGATCAATCTTTTATGATATTTATATGGATTTTATAAGTGGCCTGCCCAATGCATTTGGAAAAGATGCTATTCTAGTGGTAGTTGACTGATTCACCAAGTATGCCCACGTTATGAGTCTCAAACACCCTTTTTCTGCAAGTCAAGTTGCTCAGGTGGTTTTTGACAGTGCTTTCAAGCTCCATGGCAGTCCCACCACTATTGTTTCAGATAGGGATCCCGTTTTCTTGAGTAATTTCTGGAAAGATTTTATGAAGTTGCAGGGAGATGATCTGGCCTATTCATAAGCATACCATTCTCAATTAGATGGACATACAGAAGTTCTTAATAGGTGTCTAGAATCTTATTTGAGATGTATGATAATGGATACTCCTCTACAGTGGCCAAAGTGGTTGACATTGACAGAATGGTAGTACAATACTTCATGGCATTCTTCAATAAAGATGTCCCCTTTTAGGGGCGCAGCATTGTTGGGGCGGGAGGGGGCGGCCGACCCCCCCGAATTTTCGCGCAGAAGTTCCGATTATATAGTATTCGTATAGAAAATTTTGGAAATATAGGGTTTCGACCCCCGAAACTAGTGACTTCCGACCCCCCGAACCTTCGGGTCAAGCTTTGCCACTGTCCCCTTTTGAAGCTTTGTATGGTATACCACCTCCTGTGCACATTCTTTATATTCTGGATGATACAAAGATTGAGTCTCTGGAACAATTGTTTAAAGAAAGAGAATTAAAGATTGAGAACTTGAAGAAGTCTTTGGATAGGGCCAATAATCAAATGAAGCAGCAGGCAGACAAGAAAAGAACTGAGAGGACATTTATAGTTGGGGATTAGGTGTAT
Organism: Ambrosia trifida; assembly: GCA_028751855.1. Taxonomy (NCBI): domain Eukaryota; kingdom Viridiplantae; phylum Streptophyta; class Magnoliopsida; order Asterales; family Asteraceae; genus Ambrosia; species Ambrosia trifida. The sequence goes on along the minus strand of CM054123.1, from coordinate 34,805,243 downwards.
GTTAAGTTGCATCAATATGTGCAAAACACTTTGAAAGGTTATAAGCATCACAAGCTGAGTCCCAAATTTTATGGCCCGTTTTTAGTGACTGAGAAGATTGGCCAGGTTGCTTATAAGCTGGATTTACCACTTCATCACAACTGCATCCAACTTTCGAATCCGAATCATTTTTGGGAGGATTTCATAAGCATTTAGTCTTATTAAGAACATTCGGGTTCAGCCTGAATGGATGTGTGACCAACATCTAGTCAGCAATTTTTATTATGTGATTGTATCGAACTGTATGCTACAGATGTAAGATGGAGTCAGGTTTTTCAAATAATTAGGGAGTTGATGAAGCTCAAAGATTTAAGTTAATTGCCTGGATGAACCATGCTACGACTACTGAAGTTGTTCTAGACCTGTATATTTCATCATTGATCTCACATTCTGAAATTGTTTTCGGTCTTCTCATTCAGCATAATTATTAGAAAACAAAGTGTATAATCCTGTATCATCAATCTTTTCAAGTTTTTCTAGAATTAACATATATAGAATGCAATCTCCTATGAATCAACATCCGCTTAATACAGAAATTACAAGGATTTCTTTCTAAACTTGCGTAAATAAGCCATTTTTGTCTAAATTTCAGAGTAAATGGACTTCTAAATGCGGTATTTCATTAGTGACACCTTTCAATTACAAGAACATCTATAAACACCGATACAAGGATTAATTAGCCTGATAATTATATAACACATAAAAGATAAAAATAATAAATCAAATAAAACCTATGACTCAGTAAACTTCGAATTCTTTAGATACTCTTGATTCTTTTAAACCGATTATATTTAACTTCTAGTTCATTTTCTTTTTGGTCTGGTTCATCATCAACATCTAATACGGTCTTCACCATTTCCTTCAATTTCCAATTGTTGGCTCCTTCAAGTTTATCAATTTGTTGCCCATCTTTAAGGAAGATGAATGTTGGAGTAACTTTTAAATTCCATTGTATGCTAAGCTTCTACACAATCAAAAATTAATTTAATCACTCTCAGAAGTACATCTTACTTTGTTACAATTAAGTAATTAACCACAATTACTTTAAAAGGTGATTTAAAATAATATAATTGGTGTTACATACGGTAAGTTTATCAACGTTTATGGTCAGAAAAATAAGAGAAGGATGCTTCTCTGAGAGCGCAATGTAGTAAGGTGAAACTGATCTGCATACACCACACCAAGATGCACTAAAGTTGGCAATTACCTGTCAACCATGCAAAATAGAATAGAATAATTAATATATTAAAAGGTTTTCTACCCATGACATAGCGGCAAGTCTAGCGGTATGCTACTTGCTCCTCATAAAAGTGGTGTATGTTAAAATGCTTGCGAATGCAAGATTAGGTGTTATTTATGTGTAAAAGTATTGTTTTTTTAAAAAAAATAAAATCAATAAAATATAAAGTTTTCCACATTTGATCATAATAGTTTAGTGACTTACTATTTTGCCTTGAGTGTTTGCTTCTGAAAGCTTTTGGTCCCAAGCATCCATGTTAGAGATGAGGGTGACATTACCTCCAGAAAATTGAAAATCTACCGTGTCGCTAGAATTGTCGTATACTTCAGATCGTGATCGAGTTGGTGCCTATATGTAAAATTAACCAAACAAAAGAACTCTAGAATCAGGGAAACATTTTTCGTAAATAAAAAGTTGCTAGGTGGGCTCAAGGCACAAAACACATTGCACATTCAAGACAAGAAAACTTAACAAAAACAAATATATAAAGGGCATAGAACACTATAAACTACAATACCATTACAAAAATACAATTAAGAAACCAATTAAGAAACACATTGCACATTCAAGACAAGAAAACGTAACAAAAACAAATATTGACGTTTTTATTATTATTATTACTAATTGAATATCAGGATAGTTATATATTGAGGTTTTATTTTTATTATTAATTACTAATTGGTTAATTTATGGTTATAACGTTCAACATAGATTAGGGAGATTCAGAAAGACATGGGAAGTCACCAGAAACCTATTTCGGCGGAAACTCTGGCAAGAGTAACAAAATTCTACGTTTCAAATCTACCGGAACGATGCAGCGGCTCATATCTGGCATCGACAGTTAGGAGTTTTGGTGTCATTTTCGATATTTACATTGCTAGGAAACGAGATAAGGAGGGTAAAGGGTTTGGCTTTGTCTCTTTCTTGGACGTTAATGATCGGGGAGACATGGAGAAACAGTTATCAAGTATCCGTATGGGGGAGTTCCGGCTTAAGTTCAATGTGGCAAGGTTTGTTTTTGGAGGATAAAGAAATCAATGCACGTGAACCGGTAAGGCGACAGCCTAGCAATACGCGTACTAAAAAATCGGTTAGAGGAGATGAAACCAAGCACATGAACTCAGGTTTTGTGGGTGGCATGTCTTTCAAAGAAGCATTCACAGGGATTAATCCTGGAAGAGTGGTTACTATCAATGACAATACTCGAGAGTTTGCGGAAGACTTTGGAAGGGCATTAATTGTGCTAGCTTCCTCGTATGTTTTTAAGAATATCAAACTTATTTGGAAGGAGATGGGTCTAGATATGGGTGAGGTTTGATGCCTGGGCCGTTTGTATGTCATGATTGTCTTCAAGTGTAATGATCACACGGTCATGGCCAAAGATGAACTTCTCGGAAGACCGGGGCACTTTGTCTTGGTTGCTGCATGGGAGGGTCAGGAGATTGTTATGGATCGTATAGCTTGGTTAAGAATATTTAGAGTCCCTTTGAGTATTCTAAACAATCAAGTTCTTAACGAGGTTGGGAGTCTTTTTGGGAAAGTGGTTAAGTCTGCTCAAGTAGAGAGGAATGAGACGGATTTTTCGTTTCATTACGTTGGTGTTCTAGTTGGTGACGGGAAACCGATTCAAGAGGAGGCTTTCCTAAGATGTGATGGAAAACATACAGGGTTTGGGTTATATAGGATTCAAAAGAATGGATTTCCGGTTTTTTGCTTGAATGTAAGGAATTAAAGGACTTTGATCCTGAGGTTGAAGAGCCGTCTAAAGTTCCACCGGAGAAGGAACCGGAATCTGTTCCGGTGGAGGTAATTAAGGAATGTAGCGGATTACATGTAACGAAGTTCACGAGGGTCAGTCAAGGTTGCCTAATTCAAATGGTGAGGAAAAGGATTCTTACAATAATATGTTGCATGATTCTCTAACATCAATTAAGGTGGAAGATTTGATAGGGAATGTTCCCTCCAAAGTTGACAGGTCCAACAAGAGAAAGAAAATTAAAAATAAAAAGTAGATGGGCCAGGCTTCTATTGGTGAATACGTTAGTAGTAATGAGAGGTCCACTAAGGAGTATAGAAAGACTGATGAAGACCATGATGATCCATTAATTTAGTCCTTATTATTTTGGGCCTTGACTCAAATGTTGTGAAGAATAGAAGGCAAACTAAGGTACCTATGTCCAATTGTTTCCAAAGCCTTATGGATGAGGAAGTGGAACCGCATAGTTTAACAGAAGGAGTTGAAGTTGTGATCGAAGGGTCTGATCTGAGTGAAAATGACGTGGATCCAATTGAATAGAATACGATAAAAACCATCGATTTTGGTCTGAAAATGGGAGCTCAGCTGGACAGCTTCGAGAATTTGGTTTGGGAAACGGTCACAGGTGAAGGAGTACAATCAGGTTTGAAATGAATTATCTATCTTTGAATATTAAAAGGGTTGGGACGGGTGGGAAGGCACCCTAGGTTAGAGGCTTGATTGAGAACAATGGTGTCGATTTTTTGGCTTTACAAGAGTCGATGTTGGTGGATGGAAAACATTTTGATTTCTCCGGTGTTAGGGGGAGAAAGGGCTTTGGGTTGGATACGGTTGCTTCAGCCGGTAGGTCGGTGGTTTAGTCAACCTGTGAAACCCGAATAACACCTCATTTTCCTGGAATTGTAGTTCAATCGGTCAGAGCACCGCCTTGTCAAGGCGGAAGCTGTCAAGAAAGTTGCTATAGTGCTAGATCGTAATTTTATTCTTACTACCGGAAATTTAGTGGAGGATGGGTCGTGTGTTAATGTACGTAATGTTTACGCGCCATAAAAGGCTTGGGAAAAAAGGAATTATGGGACCGGTTAAAGAACATGATTCATGGTGCTACGGGTATGTGGATATTACTAGGGGATTTTAATACGATGAGATGTCAAGAAGAGAGGAAGAACTCTAAATTCAAACAGGGAAGTGCTGTGGATTTTAATTCGTTTATTGAGGATGTTTCTTTGCAGGAGTACAATATGAGAGGAAATAAAATCACCTTTCTGACAGGTACTGGGCAGGGCTTGAAGATGAGCAAAATAGATCGTGTTTTGGTGTGTCATGATTTCTTTAACAGGTGGCCTGGTGCTTGCTTGCAAGCCTTGCCTAGGTATATGTCTAATCACTGTCCCCTCCTATTGACTTTGTTGGATTCAAATTTTGGTCCAAAACCGTTCAAATGGTTAAATTCTTAGTTAGATAGGGAAGGGTGTGAAGAAGTTGTGATAGAAGCTTTGGGGAGTTGTCATGGTGAAGCTTCACCTGAGGTGATTATTAATGAAAAGTTTAATGTGGTGAGGGGGGCCTTAAAGGGGTGGTGGAAGGATGTGGGTAAAAAAGAGGGTGGGGTAGTGGAATCATTAAAGGAGGATATTGCGAGTATGAGTGATTGATGGAGGAGCGGGACCTGGAGGATGAGGGGGTGTGGGTATGGGAGGAGAGTAAAAAAGAGGTGGAGAAATTTCAGATTTATAAAAATAGAGACTTATTACAAAAGTCTCAGGTGAGATGGGCTTCTTCGGATGATGATAATTCTGCTTTCTTTCACCGGTGTATTAACGGGAGGAAGGCGGCTAATGCAATTCCGGGTTTGTTGGTGGATGGGGTTTGGGTTTCCAAGACTTCTTTAGTTAAAAAGGAGGTTCGTTGTTTCTTCAGGAACCATTTTCATGAGAAGACCGACTTTATTTGGTAATAACTTGAAATAGGTTCTGGTGGAGTGTCTTGGAGACTTGATTGCACCATTCTTCAGAGAGGAAGTCAAGGAAGCGGCTTTTGATTGTGGTTCGGATAGGGCCCCGGCCAGATGGTTTTAACTTCAGATTCATTAAGCATTTTTGGAGGTCCTTTGAAGATGATTTCGTTAAGCATTTTGAAGCATTCTATGAGTCGGGGAAAATAAGTAAGGAATGTAGCACCTCGTTTATTACACTTATTGCTAAGAATAAGACACCAATGGGGTTGAAAGACTAAGGCCAATAAACTTAGTCAGGGTTATTAGTAAGATATTGTCTAAGGTGATGGCTTATAGGATTAAGAAGGTCATTGGGGAGGTGATATCTAATGCTTAGTTCGCTTTTATAAAGGAGCGTTTTATCTTGGATGGGCCTTTAGTTCTAAACGAATCGATAGGGTGGATCAAAAGAAAGCGTAAACAAGCCTTTTTGTTGAAAATGGATTTCAAGAAGGCATACAATAACATCAATTAGGAGTTTTTGATTTCGGCGTAAATGGGCTTTCCAGGTTGGTGGTGTATGTGGATTAAAGGAATTCTTCTTTCAGCTCGTTCTATGGTGTTAGTTAATGGTTCGCCAACGTTCGAGTTCCAATATCATAAGGGGCTCCGGCAAGGAGATCCATTGTCTCCTTTTTTTATCTTATTGTGATGGAGGTGTTGGCTTGTATGATAACGAAAGCTTGCGTGTTGGGTGAGATGGAAGGGATTAAACTTGATAATAGGGGTCCGATGGTGTCCCATATGTTGTGCGCAGACGATGCTCTTATCATGGGGATATGGAATAAAGACAACATTGAGAAAACAAATCGGTTGCTTCAAGTGTTTTATATGTGTTCGGGCTTGAAAATCAACATTCATAAATCACAATTATTCGGGTTGGGGTTCAAGAAGAAGAGGTGTGTATGATGGCTAGGTTGCTTGGATGCAAGGTTGGCGGGTTACCTTTTGAGTACTTGGGTATTAAGGTAGGTGCCAACATGAATAGAATATCGAACTAGGATGGGGTAATTGACACGGTTACAGAGATGGTTACAATCATGGAAAGCTAAAGTCCTATCGATGGGAGGAAGACTCACATTTTGTCAAATCAGTACTCGCAAGTCTGCCGGGTTATTATTTTTCATTGTACAAGGCTCCGGTTGTGGTTATTGAACTAATTGAAAAAATGATGAGGAATTTTCTGTGGTCCGGGTGTCGGGAGGGGAGAAGTGCTTGGGAGGTAGTTACTAGTTACTACTCCTAAAAAATTCGAGGGGTTGGGGATATCTAAATTGGTGGATGTTAATACGGCATTACTGATGAAGTGGGCTTGGCAATTTAAACACGATATAGAAAGATTATGGAGGAAAGTGGTTGAGTGCACAGTGGCGAAGGATAAGAAGGGCCAGGGGTGGCCCTGCCCCCCCTGTTTTCTGGCGCAGTGGTATAAATTTGCGATTTTCATAGGTAAATTGATTCCGGGTTGAGTTCGGCCCCCACCGATTCCGAACCCAAGCTTCGTCACTGTGAGTGCATTCATGGGGGTCGGGACCGTTGGCCGTTCCTTCCTGTTAGAAATGGGTATCACGGATGATGGAAATCGATTGTTGTTTTTCTTGATAAGTTGATTAGTAATGGGAAACGAGCGAAATACCTTATTAGAGGTGAACTTGGGAATGGGGAGCGACTTAGCTTTTGGAAAGACATTTGGTATGGTTCGGTTCCACTTATGGAGAGATGGTCGTGTCTTTATCAAAAATAAAAGGATAAGAATTGCGTTGTAAAATAAAGGATTAAGGCTGCTGGATCGTCTATGATAGTGGCTGAACAGTGGACAGCAGCAGCGACCACAGTCGAGATAATATCTGAACTGCAGGATGTTAATTATATGCTGTCTCAGGTTTCTTTCACAGAAGCTGGGGACAAGTGGCTATGGGGCGCGGATGACAATGGAGCTTTCATAGTTGCTAGAGTCAAATATATGTTAAGATTGGATCGTCATGTGCAGCGAAATCAAATTATGCGGTGGGAATCTTGGGTACCGATTAAAGTAAATGTTTTTGTTTGGAGACTTGAAATTGATAGGATTACGACCCGTTTGGCGTTGGTTAGAAGACGGATCAATGTTGATGATACCTCGTGTCTGTTGGGTTAATCTTGATGTTACGGGTCGGTTCTGGTCAAGTAATAAAGTGTCATGTGATTTATTAATTTGAGTACGTAGGTTTGAAGTGTTATGTAGGTTTGTTTTGAAGAGTTTGCTTTGTCCGAGTCTTAGGGAGAAGTCTTAGGAAGAAGTTGCAGATTTTTAATGAATTAGTTAGATTAAGTCAAGTAGTCCGTTGTAGTGTAATGCCTATTTAAGGCTTCTAAAGTTTATCAATAAACATACTCTTCCATTCATAGTTTCTCTTCCTTTGCATATTTACATATAAACCAACTGTGAGTGTATTGGGTGAGTGTCAAAGAGGGGCCTGAAACCAACAATTGGTATCAGAGCGGGTGAGACTTAGAGGCCGTTTTGAGAGTCGGTTCGCGGAAGAATGCAGCCCGTGGCTGCGGGGCTGGGAAAAGAGTGAAAGAAAACAGTGGGTTCGCGAGAAAGTCATATAAAGGGGCTGTTTAGTGCAGCAGAAAGTGAGATGTTCGGAGCCGCGTTATGACGTGGTGATTACTGAGGGAGGAACGCCTGGAAAGACCGCGAGATCCGCGGAGAAAAGATCATGTGATTTTGTTTGACCGGACAAAGAAAGGTTAGTGTATTTTCTTTTGTTGTTTGTTGGAGGGTATATAGATTGGAACAGGAGAAGTTTTGTTAGAGAACATCATCAATTTTAATTGGGGTGACCAATGAATGGTTGTGTTCATTCTAGTATAATCAAAAGTTGTCTAGGAAGGTGATGGAAAGGATAAGGTAGTGAAGAGTGATGATGGGTCTAGATGTACACTTTGCAATTGTTTGAATGGGTGTCATAGTGAGATATAAACAAAAGGAAGTTAGTCCGTATGCAAGGAACAAAGTTAGATCGTGATTCACCATAGAGAATTTGATTTGTGATTGTTACCATAATTTTGACCGAAATTGTTCTAGTGGTTAGAAAGAAGACCGTGGTAGTGCCGCGAAAAAGAGAAAAAGGACCGCAACGGCACCGCAAGTAAGAAAACAAAGACCGACAAGAAAGAGACCGGAGGAGGTGACCAAAGACCGAAGCGTCACCTAAGTAAGAAAGAAAGATAGACCCTAGTCACTGGAGATGAAAAATCGGTGACAAGAAGACCGCCATCGGAAAGATTGTTCTGTTGGGATATAAAGAAAGACCGTGACCGACGTCGGAGAAGAACCGACGAGAAGAGACCGAAGCCGTAATAGACCGAACGGCTTGAAAGACCTCTACCGGAAAGTGAATTCTGGTGGGAGAAAGAGAAAGACCGTAGAACGCGCTAAGATGACCGTAGGCGTGAGACCGTGGGTGTGACAATGACCGAAAGCTCACACCAAGATAGACCGAAAGAAGCTTTTGTTGAACAAAGCTTAGACCGAAAGACCGAGATTGTGAACAAAGACCGAGAGTTCACATTAGACCGCGTCATGAGTAGAAGACCGAAAGGTTCACATCAGACCGACAAAAGGGACCGAGATCAAGATTAAGGGGGTGAATGTTGGGTTAATCTTGATGTTACGGGTCGGTTCTGGTCAAGTAATAAAGTGTCATGTGTTTTATTAATTTGAGTACGTAGGTTTGAAGTGTTATGTAGGTTTGTTTTGAAGAGTTTGCTTTGTCCGAGTCTTAGGGAGAAGTCTTAGGAAGAAGTTGCAGATTTTTAATGAATTAGTTAGATTAAGTCAAGTAGTCCGTTGTAGTGTAATGCCTATTTAAGGCTTCTAAAGTTTATCAATAAACATACTCTTCCATTCATAGTTTCTCTTCCTTTGCATATTTACATATAAACCAACTGTGAGTGTATTGGGTGAGTGTCAAAGAGGGGCCTGAAACCAACAGTGTCCTCTTTGTGATACAGATGAAGAGACGATTAGACATATCTTTGTAGGTTGTGGGTTTACATACGCGGTTCGGAGAATGATTTGGAAGTGGTGCAAAGTCGATCAGGTCAATATCGTGGATGTTTCTGACCTGCTGCAGCTGCCGCATGTTCTGCAGGTTTCGAAGTGGTCTAAAAAGTTCCCAAGGGGTATTATAATGATCTCTTGCTGGATATTATGGAAGGAATGCAACAAGAAGGTTTTCGAGGGCTCCAATTCTAGAGTTTTAGAGGTTGTAGCGACTGTTAAGTCCCATTCATTCTTGTGGCTCGCTCTAGATTTAAAAATCTTGATTGGAAGGATTGGGTTTGTTATCCATTGTATATAGTGTAATGGTTTTGGTGTCGGTCCTTTGTTGGGGTTCGCCTGTTGTTTTAATGAAGTAAATGTTAAAAAAATAACTTTTCAATTGTTATGTATGTCTCATATGGTTTTTAGATATTTAATACACAGAAAAGATATTATTATTCACCCACAGCTTTTCAATTACTTTGAATTCTTTCGGTAGTAAAAAAGTAATTGAAAGAGATCGATTAATAAAGGGCTTTAACTGTTAAACTCAATAAAATATATAAGATTACCTGATGCGAACTGCTACAACTTACTAGTTGATGATGAAGAGCTTCTCGTAGCTGTTCCACAACTTCCTTCATTGTTGGGCGTTCTTCTCCATTCTTCAAACATTGATAGGCAATCTTTGAAAACGTGTACAACGAATTTGCGTTTATCTGCTTGTGTAAATAGGTAGGAATGATCCTATCTAATGTTTGCCTTACGTAATGTTTTTGGACCAAAATAGTTAAACATTGACGATCATCCTTGTACGATGTAACAAGTGCCTGCCTACCGCACAAAACTTCAAACAACACAACCCCAAAAGAGTAAACATCAGATTTTGCTGAGAGATAACCGGTAATCAAGTAGTCTGGATCAATATATCCAGGTGTGCCACAAGCATTGGAGATAAGAAAGGTAGTCTGCATATTGGGAGGGCCTAGTCTTGACAACCCAAAATCGGAAATCTTAGCTTTCCGATTATCATCCAAAAGAATGTTTGAGCTTTTGACATCGCGGTGGATGATTCTATGTTGAGGTCCAACATCATCATGAAGGTACTTTAGCCCACGGGCAGCATCTAGGGAAATCTGAAGCCGTTGAGTCCAGGTAAGATCTTTGTTGTTTAAATGTTTGTCTAGACTCCCGCGGTTTTCATACTTATAAACAAGGATCTTCTCACCATCTTCATCGCAAAATCCAAGAAGAGATACAATGTTTTCATGTTCATATTTTGAAAGCAAAGCAATCTCTGTCGTAAATTCATGGTCTCCTTGCCCTTGACCACGATCCAACCGCTTTACGGCTATGTTGCCATGCTTCTCAGATACACCTTTATATACCTTCCCAAATCCACCATTTGCAACAAGATTCTTATTGGCGAATCCGTTAGTTGCCAGTAATATATCTTGGAGAGGAATCTGCATGTGCTTCACTTCTTCAATAGCAGACATGATCTTTAGCTTAAACTAGAAAATTAGAAACGTTCGTTTCTGTATTGAGGAGGGTTTTTCGTCTTTTATAAACTTTGTTATTTTGGTTTGTGAATATGTATTAATTAATTATGTGTTTAGTTTAAGACCAAATCAATTCAGAGAGAAAGAAAATTACGTAACGTTGTGGGTGGTTTTTCAAACCATCGATACGTTTGTTGAATATCACTACCAGACTACCAGTGAGTGCCTGACAGCTATGTTTCGACGGAAACGTCAGGTGAACGCGTTTTCGTTGATTAATTTGGCCTATTGAAAATTTTGAATAGATAAATTATTTAGAATTACAATTTAGAAAGCGAAACATGAGCATTGATGAGATATAAATAAAGTTGGAAGATGACTAATCCATCGATAATTTGGTACAGACTAAAGAATAAAGAGCGAAGAAAAAAACCCAGATTTTGGTTTTTGGGCTCAGGATATTCACACGATCTTGCATTTTATCCGCACAACCCTATACGGCCCGTAGAGGCCTCTATGAGCCATATGGATCAAATTTTGAACAATCTACGGGCCGTAGAGGCCTCTACGGCCCGTACGCAAACATGAAAACGAGGTAAGAGTTTTCAGTTCTGACTACCAATGATTGCATCCCCTCTACGGCCCGTAGAAGCCTCTACGAGCCGTAGGTAACGTCTGATTAATTTGGGGATCAATTTGGGTGTGATGGATGAATAATTTTTTGCCTACGGGTCGTATAAACCTCTACGGGCCGTAGACCAAAAAAACAAAAACGTTTGGGACGAGGTTCGATCTTGGGCATATTATCACACACACACACACACATACAAGTATTATTGCAAATATGGAGACCATCTGGGATATCAGTTCGCTGGTTTCTATATTGAAAAAAATAAATATAACACATACAATGATACAAATATTAGATGGCATCTACGGGTCGTAGAGCCCTCTACAGCCCGTAGACAATTTTTTTTTTTTTTTAATTTTTTTAACACATTACTCTATATATTAAAGAACATCAGCTTAGGCAACAGTATGTGTAGCCCTGTACGGCCCGTAGACAATCTTTTTTTTAACACATTTTAATTGTTTATTGATTTTTATTATGTAACTATAATTAGAAAACGTGTTGTTTTTTACTAATGTCGTCTGTTTTTACTAATGGCATCTTGATAAGCGTGTAAACGTTAACACAAACGTTTATATAAACAAACACATAAAAATAAACATTAACTAACATAATTAGAGTTCAAATAAGTAAGTACAAAGTAGAAATTGTTTAAAACGTTTACAAAATATGATCACAAAAGATAACACTAAAAGAACTACGAATCATCAATCGGCAGCCGCTGCGACGATGTCCCGGCCTGCTGCGAGGACCTCCCGCCC